>OY992531.1:118300803-120700803 GCA_963921185.1 Dasysyrphus tricinctus
ATAACCCATTTTCGAAATTTTTCAAAATTTTGACATGCAATATTATTGAAATTTAAAAGGATCTTCTTTACAAACATTTTGATTGAAATCGGTTAAGCCATTAATGTGAAACTCAAAATTCAAAAATACTGTTATATGCCAGGTACCGTTAATGACAGGTTTTGTTAAACTTTTTTCTTACCAAAATATACATACATCTTAGCTATACCTATAGATATGAAAACACAACGATTTTTTAAATCAAAATCGTTGGAGCCGTTTTTTATATAAATAAGATTTTTCTTAACGGTTGTATGGGAAGTACTGTTATTTTTTTAACTAGGTAAGAAATTTAATTTCCCCTCTGGAGAGTCATAAAAGAACCTTAAGTTCAAAATTTGAAGAAAAACTTTTCATTGGTTAAGGCTGTAGGTTCAGGTACATACAGACAGACAGAATTATGTATTTTGTTTTGTATTTGTATTTAATATGTATTTATTTCAAATTTAACCAAATTAAACAAGATTTAGGGCCAGTTTCAAATGTTCCGGTTAAAGTTTTGGATAGCCTATCCGGAACTTATCCGCAAGATAAACTTCAACTTTTGGTTTCAAATGTCTCGGATAGTGATATCCGACAGATAAAGTTTCGGATAGCCTAACCGCCGGTTCATGTAGCTGTTAAAGCTTTTTTCCAGAAGATAAGAAATATATTAAATTGAAGCATTTGAAAAAATATTGTTTCAGACCATTTCTTCGATGAAGAGCACAGAATGCGGTCAAAAGAAGTGTCCTTGATTTATGTAAAGTTTTGAAGACGAATTTGTGCAAATATCCTACATAAAAAAGCAAGCCACTCAACCAAATAAGGCCACATCTAGTTCCGTCTAACTCGTGTTTTTTTTCGTTGAAATCAATAAATAAACGGACACATGAGATGTTTACATACATATACTTATATGTACCTACATTAAATATTTATTGAAGAATATTATAATTTATTACAGCTATTTATGTACATATGTACATACATCTTAACCATATTCAATGCATTGTTGACAGGATGTTTGTCCATAGTGACACCTCTTGTGGTCTCTTCTTTTCTTCTTTATTTTCGAATAGGGATATATTTTTCTTCTTTCTTGTAGCCCAAAATCCTGGTTCCGTTGTTGAGGATTGGTAACTGCTATACGGTGTCGCGGTTCGCACTGAATTCAAATCTTTAAAACGCGTAACTGTTACAATAAGTCTCCGTCCAAATATTGTGATTTTCGCTTTAAAACGATCCGTCGCGGTTCGAACTGAAATCAAATCTTTAAAATCAATGACAATTTAAATCAAAACGACAATTTTGTTTTGTTTTGACTGCAAAAAATTAAATTTTCAGTACGTTTTTGATGTTTTATGTTGTTCTCAAACTGTAAGTGTCTGGTAAATTTATCCACCGGTTAGTTTATCCGAGACTTTGACGATGAAACAGAAAATCAATAACAGCAACTGCTGGATAGGGTTATGTGTCGGATATCTATCCGAAACTTTAACCGGAACATTTGAAACTGGCCCTTAATCTTTTAATAGAAACGAAACTTTTTTCGAGTTCTCTATCATCGTAATGTCATATTTGATTGTTATCTCCACACTTTTTTTGCACGAATCCAAACTTGACCTATAGTACCTATACCGCAAGTAAAAATCTCGTAGGAGAAAAGTTGCCTTGGAATGGAGTAGGCCTACGGGGAATAACCTCAAAAAATACCACCTGTTACCTAATCAGTTGATGGTATGGAAAAAGATAGATTGAAATTTGACTATAAATATTAATAAACAGTTAGTAACTCTATTAATATTTTTGTGAGATATTTGGCAAAATGCTCACAACGTCAAAACCCTATAAGAGCTTTAAAATGAAGACAGCTTATTGGAATCCATTATAGTCAGAGAGAAAGGCAAATATCTTATCTTCCCTGCACTGCAAATATAAATTGGACAGAGTGCAATGTCATAGCAGGAATGAAGTTCAGAAGTCTAACGCAAAATTAAAAAGAACGTCCCAAAGAAACATAATAATATGGTCAATGTTTTTCGAATTATCAATAAACGCGTGCTTACGAACACTGATATTAGTGACAAAATTGTCTCTTTAATTTACCTTTTTTAATACAATGCTTTCACCGAACACATAACCAAGATTTATGATTAACCTAGACCCCTTATCTTCTAGAAATCTCGAAAATTTATCACACTTTATTTCGCAAATCTAGAAGATAAGAAATTAATTTTGTTAAATCTTCCTACGACAAATAGTTCCAAATTTCCGTATTCTCATAATGCACTGAATAAATTCATTCGAAGCTTGATTTATTTTTCCAGTATTTGACACAAATGAAACATCCTATCTCACTCCCACTTCATAACGAAAAATGAAGCCCCATTTGCATTTGAGGTGCACTGTCAAAGTCAATTTTCTTTTCATGTTGAGAAAACACAACACATAGGACCCTGTTTAGATTGTGACTAGTGACTTTTCACTACGCCCGCAATGACGATGGGTTTGTAGGTCAAAACGGTGAAGGGAACAGGGGGTCAACTCTCGTTCTGTGAAACTGTGAAATGAAAACAAAGTTATCATTTCAGTTTTCACAGAGTTTTATCATTTTATCACTTCACAAACACGCGGCAGGCGATTCCTGTGGCCTATTGCACCAGTTACAATTTACAATCACAAATTTGTAGTTTTTACTCACAAATTTCGTATTTGAATTTTTATTTTGCCTTGAGTGTCTTGACAATTTTGTGAAGAAACGAGAAAATTGTAAGATTCGACTGCAATTTACTGTATAATTTGTAAAAGAATTTACATACGATCTTTGACCTGTAGAAATTTTTCACAAACTGAACAAAATTGTAAACGATTTTCTTACAATTACAAATTTTTATTTGTGTAGCAAAAATTAGGATTGTCTACAAATTTGTGAAACAAGTATTAAAAAAAAAGAATATAAAACATAAAACCTCGAATTTTAACAAATTTGTGGATTAAAATTTTGTAATTGTAGTTACAATTTTGTAAGATGGTGCAATAGGCCACTGAACTCATTTTGAGAAACAGCTGTCAAAGTTCATTATATGAAAACATTTGTTTTCATTTTTTCACATTTCGAGAATCGCATTTGAAACTTCACAGTTTCACGGATCGAGAATTGACCTCCAGAGCTCCTCAACCTTCTCACCCATAAAACCATCTTCATGCAAATGCACAATACATCATAATATCAAGATCTATCTTAAGGCATATAATATTGTAAAGTGATATGATTTGCTGACGAAAAGGGTCAACGGCCAGCTATAAAGACTGCTTTTTGCTGCACTTTTTCTTAAATTTGTACAAAAACTTTTGTTCTTTCTTTTGTAACAATTTTAACACAAAATAATATTCTTTCAATTCTTGTCACGAGTTCTACACACAACATATACCTGATTCTTTTTTTATTAGTGTAAAAGTCACGTTTTATTTAAGCTTTAACTATAATAACCCTATTTCAAACGTCATCGTTATTCGATTTTTGTTTTGATTTTTATAATAATTATGCTTATATTTTGAGAATATTGTTAAGTACTTAAAAGCAAATCATATATTCCATTGACGTTAACGGAATCTCAAGAATACAAATTCCTGTCGTACGTCTAAAGAATTATAAAATCCCAAATCATCGTTTAAGTGCGACAGCATATGAAACGTAATTTTTCTTTGAAAAGAAGAACTCTGCCCTAGATTAAAGTTTTATTAAGTGGAAGTTAAATTTCAAAACCATTTTCTTTGAAAATATGTAGTAGGTACCTACATATGTATGTACATGTACGTATTATAAAAAGAAAGGTCAAATTAAATAGTTACTTAGTGAAGTACGACTTCAAAGCTAATTTGGAATGAAACTAAGCTACAAAGATGATTTGGTATATTATTATCGAGACTAGCACCCACTATCTCTTACTTTCTACATATTAAATTCCCATTGCACCTAATTGGTCTGATTGGTCATATCGAAGATTGCGACTTATGTCTTGATATTTCTCAACAATACGAGGTTCCTGGAATCTAAATCCAACACACCTACATATGAATAATAACAACTGTGTGTGTGATGGTATATACGTTCGAACGCTCGTAATACCCTTTTTCGTTCACCATATCTCAAGAACGAATAAAGATATCAACTTTGGTTAATTTCAATTTACAGAAAATAACTTTAGTGGAAGAAAAGATATTCAAGAAATCCAATAAGCTGTTTTCTTACTAAATAAATTTGAGAAAAATAGTTGTAAGATCAATAATAAATAATTAAAAAGAAAAAAAAAAAAAAATAGTAAAAACTGTTTAGAATTTCTGGAAACGTTTTTACTTTTTCGACTCGAATATTGTGAGTACAAACTTTAATTCTACACACGAGCCAAAATAGTAGAAAAATTAAATAAAAACTTTTTTTGAGCAAAAAATCGAATATATCAGAATTAGCGGAACGTCTTCGCTTGACTGCATATTGAACATTAATTGAAAATTTTCAAATATCAAAATACCATCGGCTTAAATCACCGAACTGTTTTTTTTAAACTTTACGCTATTGAGTGCAGTCTTCGCTTTAATTATCAACGCTCTTATCTATTCTTAATCAAACATTGAAACAAATTTTTCTTAGAAATTACTCCACAGATTTGTTTGAAAAAAAAAACTTTTAATAAAGGCCATATTTGGATAAAAACTTTTTTTCGAAAAATGCTTTTTTTGACTTCAGTGTTCTTGAAAACGCTACTCATGGTTGATAACTGATTCCAAAAAGTTTTAAAAGAATTGTCCAGGTAGCAAAATTTTGTATTCCTTTTTTAAAAATAATTCAATTTTTTTTTCAAAGCGCAATATTTCAAAAACACCATAGTCAATTTTTTTCAAGAGTTGGTAACGGATTCTAAGCATAAATTATTTTACTTTTATGCAGGGTTCAGAAACGCACGCTCATGAGCGGCTCGCGAGCGTGCCTTTTCAAATGAGCACTTACGAGAAACGCTCGCCCATGAGCCATCAGGTGTGAGCACTTTTAGTTTGGCTCGTGCTCGCGGGCGTTCGATTTATAAACGCTCGTGTCAAGAGCGCTCTCATTATGTGCGATATTAAAACGCTCGCTCAAGAGCGCTCTCATTGTGTACGATATCAAAGCGCTCACGTCAAGAGCGCTCTCACTGTGTGCGATAGCAGAACCGCACGCTCATGAGCGTGAGACGAGAGCGAGCCAATTAAGCGCTCGCGAGCCTTTAAGAGTTTAGAAAAAAAAACACATTAAGATATTTTTGAGTTTTAGTTTTAATGCTAGTTAAATAAATTAAATAAGTGACAAGAAGTGTCTTATATTTCCTCGTTATCAAGCAAATCTAATGTAGATGTTTCTATTAAATCGAAATTTTATTTATAAAGAAGAATATTAGCAAGAGATTTTTTTGAAAGTTTTGTTCTCAGTTTTGCTAACATTGTCGAAAGTGTGCTAAATGCGCGTTCGACAGATACTTGTGTGGAGATAGTTCCCTATCGTGGCTATGATAATTCTTCCAGTAACTCAACATTAGTTTCCAAAGGTTCCAGACTTCTTTCGCACAATAACGACAATTTTAGCTATAAACTTCTTTTTCGATAGAAATCGCCAAAGGTATATTTCTCGCACTGTAATTTCAAAGTACAGTCGGTAGGCGGTATAAAAGCATGGATAAAATTGTTGACCATTTATGCCAAGAATGCTTTTTTCCATACGAGTGGCAATATCTACTTTCAAAGAAATCATTGTTTTTCTACGCGCATCGTAATAACTTCCTTAATTTCTTGACTTGCTTTCTCAACAGCTAAACCGATATTTTTTGAATTGATAACTCCAAATTTTTTTTATCGTCAAAATTCGGAATGGAATTACCAAACCCACACAACATTTCAAAAATTCTTTTTTTTTCATGGTGATATTTACAGTTGATTTTGATTTCAATCCTGATACCGATGCGAAAGGTTCATTGCTTTCGTCACTTTCATCATCACCTATATTTTTTTGTGTACCAACTTATAGTCAGATTTATATTTAGAGGTTTTTTCCCACATAAGTCTTTATCACAATGCTCTATTAAACACTTAGATTTGTTTGCTTCCGAATCATATTTCACACATTTTTCGCGGCGCCATTATTTTTCTATTCTTCTATTTTATAACAATCCATTCACTTCTTTCTGTCTTCCCGTTTATTAATCGAATGAATTCATAGAGCTCATTGCGTACATCTTCTCAAATGTACGCAAAAAACTAATTAAACAGAACATCCTACTTATAAAAAACTTCGAAAAATCCGATTGTTGAGTGCTATAATTCGGGGTTAATGACCATGTTCCTTAAAAGCGTATTCTACTGCATATACACATGTACGCAAAAAAGGGTGCATATTCTAATTCCTAGAATAAAATGGAACTAATCCACTTGTGCTACGTACTATATTCAGAAAAAAAACCCATTATAAACAACCACGCGAACAATCGGCTTATTATTACCTAATTTACAAAAAACTAGAACCTTTATTTCTGAAACCGATTTTTGTATGATCGTATTTCTAAGAATTGCGATCAACTATTGGTAGGTATAGTCCTGATCTATGATCAAAGAATGCAACGATGTTGCATTTTGCAGATCGTAATGTCAGAAGGAAAATTGAAAAAAAATTATTCCAAAGTTAATTTTGTTAGTAAATAGATTTTACCTTTAACCGACGTTATTCTACTTTTGTAAAAAATGAAGGAAGCTAGTTCATAAATGCATCTTCTTTATTGAATTGAAATGAACATTGAAAACCATTATCCTTACACATTGCTCATGAGCGCTCACAACCGCCCGCGCTCGCCCGCGAGCCATGGGCCATATGTCGTTTTCGCTCTTTAGCCCGATAAATCTAGGAATTCAATCAAAGTTAAATGAAGTACAAAATGTTTTGATGCAGTTTTGTTCCAATGATAGATAAAAATATAAAACCACAGTTTTACACCAAAATTTGTAATGGCGTCTAGGGTAAAATGGGGTAAAACTGAAAAAGGGCCAATTCTAAACGGGAGTTTCTAGAATTTTGTTTTGTTTTTTTGTCGATAGATGTTAAAAATATAAGAAAGTCATGCATATATTTTAAAATTCTAAAAAAAAATTTGAAGGAGTTATGATTGTTTAAAAGTTGAAAACAAGAAAATAGTTATTTATAAAATAATTCACCAAAAATCAGAAGTTCAACCGATTTTGATTAAATTTCTATTTTTAGAAAGATAATAAGAAAAAAACTTAACCATATTTAAGGATATTTTGATGCTCCTTTTCTACAATTTTTCTTGATTTTTTTTAAAAACATGCATTTTTAGTGTCAATTTTTGACACATTTTTGCCTATATCGTTCTAAGGGGGCGGTCTAAAAACTTCAAATTTTCAAAGCACATACATAATGTTGATTTAAATTTTTGAGCAAAATTTTGATTTTTCAAAATACCGTTAAACAGAGATATTTACATTTTACAGTTAGTTTAAAAAACACATCATATGTCTGGAGTTTATGAATATATAACTTTTGTTTTTTTTTTTAGTTAAAAAGTTTAATATCTTTTTGTTATTCAAATATATAATACATAACTGTACATGCTATACAAGCTTCACAAATCGAGTCAAAAATCGAAAAAAAAATCACCTATTTTACTGTCCTTTAAGGGTAATAACCAAAAATAATAATAATAAAAGATTATAACGGTTGATTTTTCGTGAAAATTTTGTCTTTCCAAAACTTAGGTATTTGCATTTAACAGTTAGTTTGAAGACAACTCATAACTCTGGAATGCAGTAGCGTATACAGGGGGGGGGGTTATATGGACTAAAGCCCCCCCCCGGGCTATATGGACAAAAGACCCAGGCTATATGGACCCAATCCCTTCCCCACAGGTGATTTAAAAAACTCAAAGGGAGGGGTGGGGGCTATATGGACTAAAGCCCCCCCCCGCATCGAAGTTGATTCTTTAAAAAATTCACTTGAAATATTCAAATACACCAGACGACACAAGGAATGATCAAAAATGAGTTCGGGGCTTTCTTGATCATTCCTTGAATATTTCAAATGAATTTTTTAAAGAATCAACTTCGATGCGGGGGGGGCTTTAGTCCATATAGCCCCCACCCCTCCCATTGAGTTTTTTAAATCACCTGTGGGGAAGGGATTGGGTCCATATAGCCCCGGGGCCTTTAGTCCATATACCCCCCCCTGTATACGCTACTGCATTCCAGAGTTATGAGTTGTCTTCAAACTAACTGTTAAATGCAAACACCTAAGTTTTGGAAAGACAAAATTTTCACGAAAAATCAACCGTTATAATCTTTTATTATTATTATTTTTGGTTATTACTAGGGTCCGGATTTGTATGCGCTAAAAAACTAAAAAAATGCGCTTAAAAAATGCTTAATATGCATGTAAAATATGCAATTACAACCATTTAATGTTAATTTTTGTTCAGAGTAAAAACACATTTAATACAGTTTTTAATTAAAAAAATTCAGTCTCTTATTTTAATTGTTCGGTAGAAATGAATTAAAACGAAAATAACGTAACAATTTATAAGAAAAAAAAAACATAAATAAAACATTTTCATTTGTTTAATTGAAATAAAAAATAATGAATAATTCAAAATAAAATAAAATAATAATAACTCCTTAATTATTCTCATTTTTAAATGTTTTGTTTGCGTAAATCATGTAATTTTTTTTTTTGAAGTTTTCGAAATCGAAACGTTGCCGATTCGGTCTTAAAAATGTCTTATACATCGAAAAAGATCGCTCTACATTAATTTTCATACAAATTTAAATGAGTTTAATGTGGGGTTGGAAGTTGAAATATGTTTCAAGTTCATCAAATGAATAAAAAAAATAGGAAGATAAAAGTTTTGAGGTGCGTGTGCATTTCATTTAAGTGATACTATATATTTTTTAAATACATCTTTGGACAATATGCTCCAAAAATATGTATTTATTTTCAAAATATGCATTTATTTTAAAAATATGCAAAAACATGCGAAATATGCTTTTATCCTAAAATATGCAAAAATATGCAACTACGTTTAAATGCCATTTTAAGGAAAATTTCATGATTCGTATACAAAACTAGTTTCCTTGTCCAAAGCTTCCCTAAAAAAATATGTATTTGCATAGAAATCCGAACCCTAGTTATTACCCTTAAGACAGTAAAATAGGTGATATTTTTTTCGATTTTCGACTCGATTTGTGAAGCTTGTATAGCATGTACAGTTTTGTATTATATATTTGAATAACAAAAAGATATTAAACTTTTTAACTAAAAAAAAACAAAAGTTATATATTCATAAACTCCAGACATATGATGTGTTTTTTAAACTAACTGTAAAATGTAAATATCTCTGTTTAACGGTATTTTGAAAAATCAAAATTTTGCTCAAAAATTTAAATCAACATTATGTATGTGCTGTGAAAATTTGAAGTTTTTAGACCGCCCCCTTAGAAAGATATAGGCAAAAATGTGTCAAAAATTGACACAAAAAAAGCATGTTTTTTAAAAAAATCAAAAAAAATTGTAGAAAAGGAGCGTCAAAATATCCTTAAATATGGTTAAGTTTTTTTCTTATTATCTTTCTAAAAATAGAAATTTAATCAAAATCGGTTGAACTTCTGATTTTTGGTGAATTATTTTATAAATAACTATTTTCTTGTTTTCAACTTTTAAACAATCATAACTCCTTCAAATTTTTTTTTAGAATTTTAAAATATATGCATGACTTTCTTATATTTTTAACATCTATCGACAAAAAAACAAAACAAAATTCTAGAAACTCCCGTTTAGAATTGGCCCTTTTTCAGTTTTACCCCATTTTACCCTAGACGCCATTACAAATTTTGGTGTAAAACTGTGGTTTTATATTTTTATCTATCATTGGAACAAAACTGCATCAAAACATTTTGTACTTCATTTAACTTTGATATATAGTCAAATTTTGTCTAGGATGATCGGGCTACTTGTCCATGAGCGGGCGTTTTGCTTTTGAGGTTATGCGCTCTTGCTCATGAGCGGGTGTTTCGCTTTTGACTTTTGCGCTCTTGCCCATGAGCGGGTGTTTCGCTTTTGAGTTTTTGCGCTCTCGCTCGCGGTCGCGAGCCTTTGAACCCTGCGTACGCTCGTGGGCAAAATATGAGCTGAGAGCGTTTTATGAGCGCTCGTGTGCGAGCGTTTCCGTACCCTGCTTTTATGCAAAAATAAAGGTCCCTATAACACCTATTCAAACGTTAAAAAAAACTTGAAGAAAATTTCATTTTTCTCAAAAACCAATCCTACGATTTTGATAAATCTTTATCTATGTACTAAAATCAGTTCGGTCAACTAAATATAAAACTTTTTACACTGGATAACTATTAAAGTACCACCAATTTAACTGTATTATTTTATGTTGAGCTTTCCCATTATTGAATTGTCGGATTTAATCAAAGGGCACGGTAGTGCACAGCCAAATTCACGGCACTACACCCTTTTTACAGGAACAAACTCAGGCGATTTTCAATCCCCCTCTAACTTCAGTACCAATTAAGTCAGAAACTTTAAATTCACAGTATTTGTTGAGCTAATCAAACGCAGGTGGCTCTTCAAATTTCAACTCTTTAGCAGTAGTGATTCCCGAGATATAGAACTTCAAAAACCGTAACTGACTCACTGACGGATCCTCAAAATTATGGAGCACTTCCCGACATCGTAGAAACTTGAAATTTCACACAACGGTAGGCCTTGTGGTGCATACATAGGAAAAAATCAAAAATCTGCAATTTTATATTCAGGGGGCGTGGCATCCACCCACTTTCTTAAAAATTCTTATAAATTATATGGAGCACTTCCGATTGTTGTAGAACGATGAAAATTGGTAGGTTGGTAGAGCTTGAAGTATTTAGAAGGAAAAAAATAGAAAATTTGGAATTTTCCGTTCAGGGGCGTGGCATCCACCCACTTCTGATTGTTGTAAAACGATGAAGATTGGTAGTGGTAGGGCTTGAATTACTTAGAAAGAAAAAAAAAATTGAAAATTTGGAATATTCCATTCAGGGGGTGTGGCATCCACCCATTTTCTCAAAAATTGGTATAAACTATATTTTCATCAGTAATCATTAAATACCAAATTTCTGTCATAATTTGGAGTTGTTTCGATGTTACTCCACTTAAGATATTTGTTATTTAACTTCATGAACGTAAAACCTGGCATATTTTTAGATCTCATTACTTTTTTTGGTTGACTTTTTACGCAAAGGTTTCTTGTGCATATAAGGACTTGGCTCTTTTTTTAACATTTATGTTTTTTTTTGTGATATAAATTTACCATAAAAAACTTCCAAAAAGTTCAAATAATATTTTGTATCAATATTTTCAAAAAAATATTTTTGGAATTTAAGCAAAAGTTAAAAAAAAATCTCAATATCGGGTTGATATTCTATTCTTAATTCATTTTTTATCTACTTCAAATTTTCATTCCAGAAGTTTTCCTTATGTTTTGAAAATTTTATTTATAAACAAATATTTTTAAAAAGCCACTATAAGGGTTTTAATATTTTTTTCATACATTTATATCTGTTCAAGAATTCAGATGATATTCTTTTTTCTCCTCAAACTATTAAAAAAATCATTTAGCAATTTAAAGTATGAATTCCAATTCCATGCTTTTAAATCATGATCAATCACATACGTTAGAGAAAATATTCGTTGTTTTAGTTCAATTCTAGTAGATTACCTCATATTTTAAAATTTAAGCTGTAACACTAATTACATATACGTAGATACTAGTAATAATATAATGATTTTCTATATATTCCTTGTGGCGGGAAAAATGTAATTTAAAAACTAGAATCCGAACATTTTAAAAATTAGAGCCCACTCCCCGCTCAGAATCAGAAGAAGTACACTTAAACGACCCTCTTTTCAGGCAAGTTAATGCTGGCACGGCCTTAAAGACTGCTAGGTCATTTAATTCACTATGAATATACTTCAACACAACTTAGTAAAACTACATACATACTTAAACCATTACTCATTTTCTTTCCTCTCTAATTTGATTAACATAAATTAACAAGAATCATATTTGATTTTGGAATATTTATTTTCTCCCCCGATAGGTACCAGAAAAGGATTGAATGCCAAGGATATAATTTAATGTTTTGCTTTTTTTTATTTACAATATACGATTATTTACAAAGGTACCTTTATTAAACGATTATAGATCTGCTTCAGATACTCGAGTTTACTTTAGAAAACTAATAACAATTTTCAAAAATAAAAATCAAATTCACTGAGTAAACGAAGACAGTTGGAACTCTTTCCGCGGCACACTGATCCGAAAGTCCAACTTTTTAAACAATCTTTGGAGTATTTTAAGATAAAAATAAAGCAAAATATTTGATAAAACTTTAATTCAAAGCATGTGTATTCAAAAGAACTTTGAACGTCCAGTTTAGTTTTAAAACTAACAGCCCGGATCAAATGAATAACAACATGTATTTGTCGATTTAGCAGAAGCTGTTGGAAGCTTACGTCAAAATCGGTTTTTGATAATTTTAATTTGAATTAAAAGAAAAATTAAAATCTTTCTTCCCTCATCCATTCCACTTACGTAGGAGTGGTCTTCACTTCCAAGAGCAAAAGTTAATCGAAGTTATGGGAGCGTAATATGAATTCCTTGCATTCGCTTGGTTCATTACGACTACTTACATGGCCTTCCACCTATTATAGTTCTACTTAAAAAGTTGGTTTCTACTTAAACAGTAGGTTTAATATAATGTCATACTATTGATGTCTTTTCCAAATAAATTTCTTTTGACTTGAACAGTGTCTACTTATATGAAATATATTCAACATTCTAAATATGTAGGTAAACCTTATACAAATTCAGAAAATATGCGAGCAATAAAATCTGTCCTCATTCATTTTACCCAGGTTGTAACTTGCATGGGCAGTGTTGGTGGCTAATAATTTTATCGCTAAAATGATTATCGCAAACTTTATCTAACAGATAATTTAATATCGCTATACCTAGTGTTTTAAGATCAGGTTTTTTCCCTTGCATAGTATGAGATTATATAAAAGAGTTGCACAAAGGATCGAAAAATATTAATTTTCTTTTCTTTATCAGATTGATGCCTTCTTGACGTGAAATATATGTGCCAGTTTCATGGTTGGCTATTTTCGTTCGACCTTGAAAAAAGAAACATTAAACAAGCAGTGTTTCCACCTTTTCCATAGAAGTTCAATCCATAAAATAAGAATTGAATAATACCATAATCATTATGGGGTATAATACCGCATATGGCATACCGCAAGAGATATATATGTTCAAATAATATGTACTCAAACAAATTAACACAGAATCTCACTCTTCTGACGGAGATATTCTCTCATGAAGCTAATAGCTGCAGGTTCAAGATGATACCTATTCCGATTCCAAAAATGTTTTTTTTAGCAAAGTACCAATATAGTGAGTGACGAAAAATCTGGAATAAGCCGATAGTTTAAAAAAAATTAATATCGATCCAAATACAAAATCAGTTGTAAAGAAGCAAAAATATAAAAATTTGAATTCACATATCACATGTTGAGAATTATAACCCAGATCTACTATAGCGCCTATAGTAACCCTTTTATTTAAAAAAAAAAACGAGATTCTCTAAAAAAAAACATTTTTAAGGAATTTTTTGAATGAAATCTTTTGTTTCAATTGCTTAGAAAAAAGCCAAAGTTAGGAACATAATGTGGTTTGTTATCATGGATTTAAACTTAATTTTCACAGCAAACCCTAAAGTGACACTGTTCAAGAGAAATTTTTTGCAAACAAAAAATTATAGCTAAAAATGGAATATCCACTCACTAGTGGCGAGTCGCGAATTTAGCAGAAAGAGACACCACCGGCCACACCAACACAGCCGTTTTGCTTTTACATGAATAAAAAACCAGTGCTGTCGTTTCGGTAACGACGAGAGCAGTACGTTCAAGATTTGTCGGTTTGTTTTGGGCTAAATGGGGCGAAAGACTTGTAGTAGACTCAATATTTTCGTTTCCTTTTTTAAGATCTTGACAGCGTGATTCACTATATGCCTAAATGACTTTTTTCGTTGCAAAAATCATAGGTAACTTTTGTGCTTTTTTATCCGTCTGAAAGGAAAAGACTATATAGAAGGCTACATAACTTTATATTATAAGAAGTTACTGTACAGGCAAGTGAATAATCCTTTTAATAAAAAACAAAGACATAAGAATTTTTAGGATGGAATAAGCATTCTTAAACTCGAAAATGCTAGTAAATTCACCCATGCGTTTCTGAGAGAATAATCACTTTTAAATTTGCTAGGTATAACTCTGGAACCAACCTGAATTCGATAATTTTGAACTTAAAACTTTTTGTTCAAAGTTAAATTTCTAATCGAAATTGATAGCTTGAAATTATAAAAATGTTTAGCATCAATAAAAATTTAACAAAAAAAAATTTAAGAAAATTAGAAATCTGATTTTTCAATTTTTGTGGTTGTTATTTTGTCTACTTTTTTTTATAAAATTTTTTAAACTATCATATTTGAAAGGAAATTAAATTTTTAGCAAAAAGTTACAAGTGCAAAATTGTAAAATTCGGCTTAGTTTTTGAGTTATACGAAAAATACTGAAAAGTGGCCAGTGTGACCATTCTCTCTTAAGCGCATAGGAAAATTTAGTAGCATATTCGATTTTAAGCATGCTTATGTTAGAAAAAAACACAGCCCATACTAAAAACCCGTGAACATAATTGTTTTTCTTTATACTCATTTTCCGGTATATTTGATAACCTTTAGATAGAGGGTGTTTTAGAATTATATGCTGAAATAAGATGTTCTCAACAAAAAAAAATGGACAAAGTATAGAAACTGGTTGTTTCAGTAAGTATGTACTTTGATGTTTTCAATAACATCATTTTATTTGAGTTTAGCGCCAGATGGACAGAGTTTTTGGGACAAGACATAGTCAGCCGTAGAACTGTAGACGTCCTCGCACAAGGCTGAGCTGAGCTCCGTCGGTTCAGTAGGACTGTGTCCGATCGGGACCGAAGATATTGGGTAAAGCAGGAGAACCAGTTCTGGTGGTTGAAACCTGAACAAGAAGTTCCTTATTCGGACATTTAAAAGTTGACTGCATTTTTCTATGCCATGGCGTTAGTTAGTTAGTTTTAAGCAGGGACAGTCAAGGTGGTATAAGAAAAAAAATATATATATATCTAGATATGTATATAAAAAAAAAACACAAACAAAAATTATAAAATCAACAAAAACAAAAAAAAGATGAAACTCGAAAATTGCTTGCTGTGGCTGTTCTAGTTTGTAAGTAGTAAGTAAGTAGTTTATAAGTAGGTAGTTTGTAAGTAGTTTTAAGTAGTTTTATAGTAGTTTTAATTATAGCTTTCATCTAGTTTTATGTAGTCTATAATTTTTATATAAAACCAAAAAATAAAGACATAGATACCGAGGTTTTTTTCAATTCTTCTCGGTGAAAAATAAAACCGATATGAATTCTAGTATTAAGAAAGTTCTTAAGCCGAATGGTATTAGAATTAAGTTATTATAGTTTAACTTAGAGCGCCCGATTGGGGCCAGTTAGTTATAAGATATTGATAAGTAGGCTAGTTTTTATGAAATTTTGTCTAGCTTTAGGATAGTTATAAGAGAAATGAAAAATAAAATGAATTAAAGAAAAAAACAAGTACATCAATATTACTCTTATGTATATATGTATTTAAAAAAAAAGAAAAGGAAAATTACATATGAAAATGAAAAATTTAAAGTAAAAGATACATTTAACAAAGAATTACAAAAATCAATCCCAAAAACAAAATTCAACACAAAGCAGTGGTGAGCAGTATACCGCACATAAGTAGGTACAACTATTGCCTTTGCAATACGTTCGACAGCATTGCATTAAACTCATATCATAAGTTATTAACTCAAAACCATATACTTTTTTGAGGTCTGACGTTATTATTCGCAACGTGCGATAAATAAACTAATGGAACACAAAAATATTCGTTTATTCATGGAGCATACCTACTCATATAAATAGCATATATAAGTAGTACCTCAACATGACTTCATTAATTTCGAAATAGTTGTTAGATAAGCCTGATTTATTTTCATTTTTTGTTGGTGCACGAGTTATCAGTAGTTGTAATTCTCTGACTCACTTTTCATAAAGTGACTGTTATTTTACTTCATTGGAAATAAGTTTTGTATGATAAAAAAAAGCAAACCGATTACTTTCAAAGATACTGGTGAAATGACTATGTATTGATATAGCAACCTTCAATAGATAAGGACTGGAAACGTAAAATAAACCTCTGGGTTACTCCTTATTTAAACTAGGGATTAAAAGTAGGTAGTAGAAACTTAAACGCCCAATTACTTGAGAAATATTTTAAGATAGAACTACTAACCATCCGTAAGATCACACAAGTTCTTCAAAAAACATGATTTTGATAGAAATTAATTAGGTTATAACAATTAAAGAGAATGAAGTTCAAATCTATTTAAGGGATGCAGGATGATCTAAGCAAGACCACAAAACACGTTTCGTATAGTAGATATTTGAATACAAATTTAATTTTGCACCAAAAGAAAAGAATAAGCAGACATTTTACGAAAATATCTACTATGTATAGTATATGTTCATCCGAAAACCAAAAACCAAATTGATCATATCATGATTCAGCAGTTATGGAGGAAGTCTATGTGTGATGTCCGGAGTATAAGAAATGCCGATGTGGGAAGCGACCACCACTTGGTTCTGATGAGTCTCAAACTTCGAACCGCTGCCGTACAAAAACCAGCACAGGATGCAGCAAGGAGCTCAAAATTCATTACTAATGCCTTAAATGACCCCAACATATGTCGAAACTATGTCACCATTCTTAACGACAGAGCCTCGTCATTAAACGGAATCCGGCATTTAACAATTGATGAGATGTGGGGTGAAATTAAAAGTGTTTTTATGGAGGCTGGATCCGAAACTGTACCCAAGCCAACGAGACGTAGAGACTCTTGGATATCCCAAGGCACCTGCGATAAGATCGAACTTCGCAAATCGTTGAAAATTCAAATAAATGCCGAAGCAGATATTCAACGAAAGGCTGACTTGCGAAGAGAGTACCGCGTTGCACATAAGATGGTCTATCATTGTGTGAGATGTGACAAGAGGGTGAGGTTAGATGGACTCGCATGTAATGCGGAAATCGCTGCCAGAAGAGGAGATATCCGGGAATTGTACCAAATAGCCAAAGACGTGATCGGGAAAAAAAGCAACACGAATCATCCTGTAATGGATGTGGATGGCACACTTTTGGTATCAATTGAGGATCAGCTTCGTAGATGGAAGGACCATTTTTGTGCCCTGCTAAATGAGGATTCAGTTGAGCAGAGTGCTGAAGTGCACCAACTAAACGAGATGCGCAGGTCCTATAGGGGTATTGACATCGAACCCCCTTCAGAATCGGAAATCCTTACATCAATAAATCTCCTCAAAAACAACAAGGCAGCTGGACTGGACGGAATACCAGCTGAATTCTTGAAAGCCGATCCCGTAACAGCGGCTAGTATTTTACAACCGTTCATACAAAGCATTTGGGAAAACGAATGCTATCCCAGGGATCGGAAGGATGGTGTGATTGTTAAGTTGCCAAAGAAAGGTGACTTAAAGAATTGCAACAATTGGCGTGGTATCACCGTTTTGTCCGTTTTCCCAAAACTAATGCAACAATCATTCTCGAGCGAATAAAGGATAGAATCGAGTCTACACTCAAGAGGCATCAAGCTTCCGCAGTGGTCGATCGTGTGTCAACCATATCAACACCCTGCGTATCGTCCTCGAGCAGTCGATGGAATTTCAATCACCGCTTTACCTCATGTTCGTGGATTTTGAGAAGGCCTTTGATCGAGTTAACCGAGAATGTATATGGAGATCGTTGCTTGGTAGAGGAATTCCACCAAAAATTGTTGCCATTATTAAAGAGTCCTACAACAACGCAAGGTGTTTTGTTTTGCACAATGGGCAGCTATCCGACTCCTTCGTAGTGCAACAGGGTGTGAGACAAGGGGTTGTTCTATCGCCAATTCTCTTCCTGCTGGCGATGGACAACGTATTGACGACTAGTGATGGTACAGCTGAGCGACAGGGCATTCAGTGGAGACCGTTCGAAAGGCTCAGTCATTTGGACTATGCCGATGACATATGTCTACTGGCAAATAACATCAGTGGGCTGAACGGGATGTGCCAAACGCTGCAAGTGAAGGGAGAGTCGAGTGGTCTAAGAATAAACAGCAAAAAGACAAAAATAATGCTCACAGGCCGCTCCTAACAGCAGCGTATTTTTCTACAGGAGACGCCAGTTGAAGTAGTGGAACAGTTTAACTACCTTGGCAGTATTGTTTCTGCAAACGGTGGTACGGATCTGGACGTTAAAAGTAGAATGAATAAAGCTCGTGCTGCCTTCGGTACCCTGTCCCCAATTTGGAAATCCATTCAAATCTCCTTACGCACTAAGTTGAGATTCTTCGAATCCAATGTCAAATCCGTGCTGTTATATGCTTGTGAAACCTGGAAAGTCACGTCTACCATTTCGAAGAAAATGCAGGCTTTTGTGAATCGCTGTCTTCGCCACATCCTAAAGATTCGCTGGCCACAAATAATATCAAATGAGGAATTGTGGCGCAGGACAAGTCAAGAGCAGCTGGACGTCGACATAAGAAAGCGTAAATGGCGGTGGATTGGTCACACACTGAGGAAACAGCCCTTTGAATGGAATCCTCAGGGTGCACGGCGGGTTGGAAGACCAAGAACAACATGGAAATCAACTGTCTTAGCGGAAGCAGAATCCCAGAGAAAGACGTGGCCACAGCTAAAGTACCTTGCAGCAGACCGTGAAGGATGGAGACGTTTTGTTGACGCCCTATGCCCCAGCCGGGGTTACAGGACACGATGATGATGATATGTTCATCCATGTGGGCTGTCAGCCGGTACGCAAAGGGACCGGTCATATCACCAGATTTTTAGTTTTCAGAATAACTATAACTTACAATCGGTTGCATTGCATCTCGAAACTCGAACTTCCATAGCGAATATAAACCTGACAGCTGTTTTGATTGAGATAGAGTTTCTGACAGGAGCCACCAACAAAATTTTGAGAGTACTTGCTGTACCATTTTTCCCAATATGTTTCTGTTAAGAGTGTTCCGAAGTGAACAAAACCAGTCATTTGCTTACTTTTTTTTGTTGCATATATGTATAAGACCGGTTTTTTTCACTTTCATCAGATCCTTTGTTTTATAAAACTTTGTATTTTTACTAATCACTAACAGGCGTATTATTATACTAAACAAAGCATTTGGTAAAAGTAACTTCCAAATTTACATGAATTTTCTGTCTAAAAGTGCCTGTTAAAAATTAAAAATTTCAATATCAAATGATACAATAATGATTAATGAAAATCATGAATAAATTAAATTTAAAAAAAATGGTATAGGTAAGAAATTGACTGGCAAAAATGCATTTTTTTTTTTTTTTCAAAACTTACAAGCTTTTTTATTTTGTATTACTAAAATTTGTATTAGGTACAAAATTAAAAATTTTCTTCAATAGTATCCTAATAAAAATATAGAATTTTATGTAAATAAACATTTTCTTACAAAAAATGCTGTAGTATACGCTACATTCGCTTTGCAAATTGTCATTTTCGACATATTCTCGTTTTCTTAAAGGTTTTTACCAATTAATAGAGCACAAAATTAAATTTTGTTGTCCAATGATGACCTAGAGAACTAAATTTTTTGTCCATAGACACCTTAATTGTTTTGATCGGACAAGTACACGCTTCACGGAACACTCTTAAGTGTCTGGCATAGAAGCTGCGAATAGTGAACTTCGAATTGTGAACAGTCACGAATTTTGACATTTCTTTCTCATAATGTGGCCGTTGACAGATGCGAATAGCCATACAAAATAAACCAATAAAAAGGGTGCTAAAATTTTGTTGTTAAATTCGAGTGAATTTTTCATTCGCAGATTTGAGGGATGCGTCCTGACCTGATGGTGTGGATTGCGAACAAGTGTTTGCCAGTTCGCAGAAACTATTTTGTTGGTCGCGTATAAAATATACAGATGCAAAATTTTCCAATTTAAACTAATTTTAGGCCGTGGTTTTTTTTTTTTGATTGTAGATAAGATCGTTTATTCACTTTGTCACAGGCAGTGTTGCCGCAACCTAAAAATAAAAGTCGCTAGACCAACCTCCGCTAGATTGGTTAAAATTTTCAAACGAAAAACTAGCTAGAAGTGGCCAGCAACAAAAACTTAAAATATTTTACTTATTGAACAACTTTTTATTTTTTTTTAATTAGTAAAGCCCGTATGACACTACATTTTTCTCATTTTTAATGAACTGCAAATGAAATAAAAGCAGAACGTACAATTTCTTATTCGAACTTGGATAGGTATGAGTGGGTACGCACTATATCCATAAATGTAAAAATGTCGCAAAAAATGTATGAAAAATGTGTCCTTCAAATAATATTTGTCAGGTTCTTGCAGATTTTTCTTGACATTTCAGAATTAAAAATCAAAAATAATTTCAAGATACACTCAGTCACAAAAGAAAATATACATTGAACCCTACAGAACACTAGTTTATGATGTATATTCACTTTTGGAACACATTGGAATTGTGAAAACTAATTTAGAGAAATGCTATCTCTTTCTCAAAAACACTTTTCATCCCTTTTAATGTTTTAATGAGAAATAAAATGAATAAAAAATGTAGTGTCATACGGGCTTAAGATATCGAAAAACTATGGAATTTATTGTAAAAATACAAATATTAAAAACAATACAGTAATTCATTCACATAAGACTTATAGGGGCATATTTTCATTATTCATAGCCATTATATTAACTGTTGCTAGCAGTGGCGTATTTAAAGATTTGGTGCCCGGGCAGGTAAAATTTGGCGCCCCCATCAAAAAGTCATAAAATAACAAACAGAATTTTAATATTTTTGACGGCACAAGATTAGTTGAAACATTCATCAATAGCACTGTTATAATTGACCGATTCTGCTTAGTCAGAATTAAGGATTTAAAGAGATGGCTCAACTGACGTCCTTTATTTTGGTGGACACTTTTCGGCGGAATAAAATAATTTTGATATCTGAATTTGCAGCTTACTATATTTACATATATATATTTTTTGCGCAAACCATATACCTATTTTCCCCGTGAATTTTCTTATTATGTATTAAAGTTTCCGCTAAAATAAGTCGGAAGTTCGCGGTGAAAATTTAAAATATAATAGGTACGAATATAAATTTGTATTTGTTGAATGAATTTGTAGAAAATTTAATGCTTACTTGCAGCGCACACTCCGATTTGAAGCTCTAAAGTTTCTGTATATTTAAGTTTCTGCTAAACAAGAATGAAGTAACCGAACGAAAATTAGAAAATTATGATTCTTTTAATGCACAAAATTTTAGCTTTTTATATACTAATTTTGTATGCATAATTGAGTTTTTTAAGCTCAAATGGGTTGTTCTTTCAATTTTTAAAATAAAATTCGCATTAATATTGCGCATTTTTAAATAAATCAAATGCAATTTTAAATATCAAAATTATTTGATTTTGCCAAAATAAGGGACGTGCTTAGCTGTCCTATTGTTCTACCCTTATCCTGGAGCGTTATAATTTGTCTTTTTTTAAATATGGGAAAATTAACGTTCTTCACTGCAATTTGTCTCTGCAGTCTTCAGAAACATTATACGCAGGGCAACCCTTGTGACAAGTGAGACACCCGTTTTTTTTTATTAAAACTTATCGGAATGCTTTTAAGCAATCTATTATTATTGTATTTTAAGACATATATCTATTGGGTTGTGCCGAAAAATCGTAAATATTTATACTCCTTAAAGGAGAATGGGCAAAAATGTATGTGAGCTGGTCCATTTCTCAACACGAATCTGTCATACATCGAAGAATAGGTTATTGTAAGTACATCATTTCATTATATGGCCGTTAAGCTCTAAGCCATGGGGTTCGATAGATATTCGGCTTCAAAGCAACGAAAAGAATAATACTGCAACTCCGCATTTTGACATTGTCTTCCTACTCAACATCAATCTGTCGTACATCGTTTCATTTTTGTATATGACCGTTAAGATGTAGACCATGGGGCTCGAGAGATATTTGGCAAAAACGCATTATAGAACAATAATGCAATTCCGCATTTGGAGCTGGTCTACTAAATCAACAGTAATTTGTTGTACATCGTTGAAAAGGTTATTGCATGTACTTCATTTTGTTATAAATTGGATAAACTCTAGAGCATGGGGTTCGAGAGATATTTGGCATCAAAAAACGGCAAATAGAAAAATAATGCAATTCAGCATTGGGTGCTGGCCTTCCTACTCAAAACGAATGTGTCATAAATACATGGTTGAGAAGGTTATTATAATAACTTTATTTTATTATATAGCCGTTAATCTCTATAGTCTAAACTATGGGTTTCGGGAGTTATTTAGATTACTCTAAAGCTAGTCCAGTTAAAAATTGACCCAGTGTGTGATGATCCGAGTTGGCCTCCCTCTTTAAACTAATAACATCCACACTAAGCTAAATAACTTCCGAAACCCATGGTTTAGAGCTTATTGTTCATATAATAAAATGAAGTTCTCATAATAACCTTTTCAACCATATATGACACATTCGTGTTGAGTAGGAAGGCCAGCACCCAATGCAGAATTGCATTATTTTTCAATTTGCCTTTTTTTTTATGTCAAATATCTCTCGAACCCCATGGTTTAGAGCTTAACGGCTACATAATGAAATAATGTACTCACAAAAGCCATTTCAAAGATGTATGACACATTCGTGTTGAGTTGGAGGACCAGCGTCCAATGCAAAACTGAATTATTTTTCTGTTCGCCTCCTTTGATGCCAAATATCTACAGCTTATCGACCATATAACAAAATGAAGTACATGCAATAACCTTTTCAACGATGTACAACATATTACTGTTGACTTAGCAGACCAAATCCAAATGTAGAATTGCATTATTGTTCCATAATGCGTTTTTGCGAAATATCACTCAAACGCTATGGTCTACATCTTAACGGTCATATACAAAAATGAAGTACACGCGATAACCTTTCCCACGATGTACGGCACATTGATGTTGAGCAGGAAGACAATGTCGAAATTCTTTTCTTTTCGGTGCTTTGAAGCCAAATATCTCGCGAGCCCCAGGTTTAGAGCTTAACGGCTACATAATGAAATGATGTACTCACAAAAGCCTTTTCAAAGATGTATGACACATTCGTGTTGAGTTGGAAGACCAGCATCCAATGCAAAACTGTATTATTTTTCTGTTCGCCTCCTTTGATGCCAAATATCTCTCGAACCCTTTGGTTTACAATTTAACGGCTATATAAAAAAATGAAGAACATGTAATAACCTCTTCAACGATGTACAACACACTACTGTTGACTTAATAGACCGGCTTCCAATACAGAATTGCATTTTTTTTTTATAATGCGTCTTTGTCAAATATCTCTCGAACAACACTACTTTCACCTTAATATCCTTGAAAGAAAATAAAGTATTCACAATAACCTTTTCAATGAAGTATGACACATTGTTGTTGAGTTGGCAGGTCAGCGCCCAATGCAGAATTTATTGTTTTATTCGCCTTTTTTGATGCCAAATATCTCTTGAGAGTCATGGTCTACAGCTTAACGGTTACATACAAAAGTGAAGTACATACTATAACCTTTCCAACGATACACGACACATTGATGTTGAGCAGGAAGACAATGTCCAAATGCGGAGTTGCATTATTGTTCTTTTCAGTGCCTTGAAGCCGAATATCTCGCGAACCCCATGGTTTAGAGCTTAACGCCTATATAATGAAAAGATGCCATAACAATAACCTTTTCAAAAATTTATGAAACAATTGTGTTGAGCATATGGGCCAATTTGCCCATTCTCCTTTGAGCTTTTCATATTACATCAGTTTCACTAAATAAGATCTCACTGATGAGCGTTCAATGTCAGTTTGGCGGAATGATTTGGTGGGATAAGATTCTCCAATTGTAAAAAAACATGTAGTAATTCTCATACTGAGCTTCTGGAAAAAATTTCAACTTTACTTTAAATATTTAATTGCAATTTAGCAAACAGCTTTTTTGGGTAAAAAAGGACATTGAGAAATTAATCAAAAAAATTTTCGACTCCGAAAAAAATCACAGTGCTCAGGTAAGATTTTCTGTTGCATTTGTCGCATTTAAAAAATCTCTGAGCGTACAGAGATTATATTTGGTGAGACACGCCTATTGATAAGGTGGGCTTATGGCAACTGTATGCGTTTACTGTGTTGCGTTCCTACTTTGATATCTCTTAGACTGATTAGTACAATTGAAAGTTATTTATTATATAAGCATCTATGGTAGACAATGTAATGTTCTATAAAAATATATAAGAGTTTAATACGTTAACCTATTCTACCTCTATCACACCGTTTTCTGCCTGGCACCTCTAGGCTTTACTTTTCCATAGAAATTTGCAAATGTAGTTCAAATTTTCCATGCTAAGTTGAATGCCGCCTTTCGCAGTATGCCGCCCGGGCCATGGCCCTTATTGCCCCTAGGGTAAATACGCCACTGGTTGCTAGGCAAAACTAAACTGTATCTAATTGTAATGCCCATCGTTTTATCTATAATAGTCCAAGCTATTACATTAAACAATTGAAATTGTCCATACTGTTAATAAAATGTGAAATTAAATGCCGAATATTTACGAATAAAGAACTCGTACGTCTCAATAAATCAGGAACTTCTGGAAGTTGGAATTTAAATCAGAACAAATTGCTGACTCTCAATTTCTATATATGCTGAGTTACAAAAAAAAGTGGCGCACCTTGAAATTTTGCAATATTTTTAAGTGATTAAAAAAACACGTGTGATTTAAAAAACACGTTTTTTTAATAAAGTTTTGTTTACTAACATAAAAATAAGTAATTATTCATCTAAAAAAAAAACTGAAAAAAAATAAAGCTTTGTAAAAACATAGCGGCATATTATCAAAATGATAACAAGACATCAAATGGTATGACTGCGCCTTTTTTTTTGTAACTCAGTGTAGTTTGCTGTTTGGTAAGTTTTAGTTTCCAATGATTGTGCAACTGTCAAATTAGTATTCAAATGTCATGGATTTAATATTACGAAGGCCATAATATGAATCAAGAAGTACTATTTTCATGTCTTAACTCATAATTCCACGTCTTCAAAAGTTGCTAGAAAAGTCGTTAGAAATAATCTAGCGACATCAAAATATTTTTTGTCGCTAATTAAGTGGAAATGTCGCTAGAAATAGCGACAAAGTCAAAGCTCATGTGAAAGGCACATTACTCTTACAACTATTAATTACTCTTACACACAGTAAAGGGACTTTAACTAATCTTAAACGGAACTTATACTGTGCGAGTGTAAGGGAGATAGGGAGGGTTTTAAAAGGAGATACCGATGCTCATGCATCTTAAATCTTGAATCTTATATCTATAATAGCTACTTGTTTCTCAAATAGTATTCAACCGATTTTGATAAATTGTTTGTGGTTGAAAAATCTTAGTCGAAGATGTTTGCAGAATCATAAACACTTTGGGTCCATTTTGGTTAGGTAGGTACCTACCATTTTACACTGCCAATACAATATAAAAATTACAAACTAACAATTTTTTTTTTCCTTCAAATCTCAAATAATTTATAGCTCCACAATAATTTTCCTTTAGTTTTCGTTTTCTGAGTGTTGATAGTGGTGTCGAATTACAACACTGGATGGGCATGGGCAAGCTAGTACCATTAAACACCCAAAGTGTTTACTTTCACCCCAATTAAGCGTTAACAACTATTTCTCATGGGAGACAAAAAATTGGGAACATTGTAAACAGCAAATATCTACTGAAATAAGTTATGTATTTTATTATGAACGAGAGCGATACAATAGGTATTGAAATAAATTTGTTAAAAAAATAGAGGGGACAAAATGATGAGTAGGCGCTGGGACCTACCCACACTTCATCCATATTGTAAAGCTTAAAATATAACTCTTAATTAAATACCTCATTTTTGAAGATTCGACAGATATTTTTTACTCAAGTTATGAGCCTAATAGGTAACGAAATCGATCGAATCTGATGATCGACGTGGCACCCGTGAAGTAGATATGTATATGTAACTCCAGCCTATACACTTGGTGGTAACACACACATGTTGTTGTTGTACAATTTTAGTTTTTAATAGTCAATACTTTTTATTCATTTTTAATCAAAAGTCTGGTTTATACATCCATGTGAAGTGTAGTTTTCATTGAAAAAAAATACTTTTTTTTATAGGCGTGAAAAACTGTCAAAAACTAAATGCAATTATTTCGGCGACAAGGAGGAACAAATTTGTTTCGAAACAAATGCAACTCGATTGGTTTTTTGTAACCAAATATTATGTGGAAAACTATTTTTTTGAAAACTCTTTTGATTAATTAATTATTGATATTTCATTTCAAATTTGATTTCACTTATATTTATTAATCCGTTAAATACTAACGTTAAACACATACAAATTATACATTATACCATAAGGGTTATACATATTATATTACAATATTGTGTTAAAAAAGGTTTCTTTAAATTTCATACATTTTAAATTGTCATTAATAGATGTAATCAAAAAGTAATATTTATTGAAAACTGAAATCAATTGATTTAGAGGACTATTGACACCATAGTTTGATCTGCTGAATATAGGACATATAGGTAGTTGCCTTCTTATGCTTACTTGACTATAGCTGAAATTTAATCGACACAGAGCTGATGAAGATGTTATTGAACCGTTCACTATTCCAATTATGTAACATAGCTGTAGGTACTGCCTATGTTTCGAGAGCGAAGGTAGGTTTATCAACTTGAGTCTTTGAATATAGGGGGGTAGAGACGTTCTTTGGGACCACGGAAGAAAACGAAGACAGAACCGCATAAACCTCCTTTGAACTGCCTCCAGTCTATTGATGTGCACAGAGTAGTATGGCGCCCATACGACACACCCGTATTCGAGGACTGGTCTCACAAATGATATAAAAAGAAGCTTGAGGACATAAGGATCTTTGAAGTCACGACAAAATCGCTTAATGAATCCAAGCACTTTGTTAGCTTTTTTGATAATTAAGTTAAAGTGTTCAGTAAATGTCAATTTAGTGTCGAGAACTATGCCCAGGTCAGAGAACACAGATAACTTACAAAGAGGAGAAGAATCTATTGTATAATTAAAAGTTATACAAGTTTTTTTGCGTGTAAAGCACATAGTTTTACATTTGTCAATATTCAATAAAAGATGGTTAGTGTTGCACCACGCCCTAAAATTATTTAAATCTTTTTGTAGAAGCAAACAATCCTCAAAAGAGGTTATTTTCTTATAGAGTTTTATATCGTCGGCATATATAAGAGCCGAGGAATGTTGTAAGAACAAAGTTAAGTCATTAATAAATAGTATAAACAATAAAGGACCCAAGTGGCTGCCTTGGGGAACACCAGAGTTAACATTAAATTGGGTAGAACAATCACTACGAAAAGTTACACAGTAGTTTCTATTTTCCAAGTAAGAAGATATCCATTTTAAAAAACATTCATTAAATCCGAGATTTTTTAATTTATAAATTAATGTTTTGTGACAAAGCTTGTCAAAAGCTTTACTAAAATCAGTAAATATACAGTCAACTTGTTTTCGATCTTCGAAAGCATCCAGACAAAAAGATGTAAAATGAAATAAATTTGTAATAGTTGACTTTTTTTTTACGAAACCATGCTGACTGTCACATATAATAGAGCTGCAGTTAAAAGACAAGACGTTACAAATAATAGACTCAAACAATTTTGGAATTACTGAAAGTTTGGCAATAGGACGGTAGTTTGTTACATCATTCTTAGATCCTTTTTTGTGAACTGGTGTTATGAAAGCACTTTTCCACACCATTGGAAAAATTGAAGTACTGAGAGATTTGTTAAAAAGAACAAATAGAGGATAAGACAAATGAGATACACATTTCTTCAATACACAGGACGGAACGCCATCAGGACCAGGACTAGAACTTTCGTCAAGTTCCAGAATGTTTTCGATGATACAAGTCTCAGAAATTGCAAAATTAATTGAACTGAGGTGCGAATAATTTTGTGAGGAAGTTGGAAAGGCTAATGGTTCATTATAATTGGGGTCTAAGAAAGCATCTTTGAAAAAATTTGCGAACATGTTAGAAATTTCCTTGGAATTATGGCTTGTTATATTATTAAAGGACATTGAGTTAGGGTAACCGTCAATTTTTCTTTTACTATTTACAAACTTCCAAAATTGTTTCGGGTTTGATTTAAGCTCATTTTCGGTTTTTGAAATATAGTTGGAATACAAATCATTGGAATAGTTAGTAAACATGTTTTTAAGTTCTAAGTATATACTGTAATCATCGTCAGCTCTGGACTGGCTATATTTTAACCATGCCTTATTTCTTTTATTTTTAAGATTCTTTAGCTGTGTATCAAACCATGGTGGAGCGCTGAAGTTACTGCAAGACTTGCGTAATGGAACAGTTTTGTAGAAACAATCAAATAATATATTATAGAACTTGAAACACATATCATCAATATTACAATTAAGAAAAAGTTGATTCCAGTTGACATTACATAGTAAAATAAAAAGTTGTTCATAATTACATTTTCTAAAATTAAATTCAAGTTTTTCGTTAGAGTTTTCAAAATTTTTACAAACATTTAAGCTCAGACAAATATCTAATGCTGGATGATGACGATCTTCTTCTACTAGTATAGTATCAGAGGGCACTACAGCTGTGTCAGCGTTCATTGTATCGGAGAAAAAAACAAGGTCCAATATTTTTTTAAAACGGTTTTTAGTACCATTGAGTTGACTCAGTCCACAAGAAGCCATTCCGTCGATGGTTGAGATCTCATTAACACTTGATGGATTTATGGGTAATAGGTAGTTATGCTCAATAGATTTAGACCAGTCCAAGTTCGAAAGGTTAAAGTCACCCAATATCAGGAATTCGTCACATGGTTCCAATTTTTCATGAATACTCTCCATGCATTGCATACAATTTTCATAAACAGTGTTATTAGAGCCAGGAGGCACGTATACAGCGATAATGTAAAGATGAGCAGTCTTCATTTTAATTTTAACGCAGATGATTTCGACGTTAGATGAAAGGAACGCATCCACTAAAGTGCATATAAGAGAATTTTTAATTCCTAAAATTATTCCTCCACCAACTCTGTCCGAGTTATTTGAGTGGTGTCGGTCGCGTCTGAAGATTTGATAAGTCATATCGAAGAGCTCACTATCTAAAAAAGAGCTGTTCAGCCAAGTTTCCGTCAGTACAATGACGTCGTGAGGAAGATTATTTAAGTTTTTATAGACCGTGTTGGTCTTTGTCCTAAGTCCATTAACGTTCTGATAGTAAATCAGTATCTGTTGGAGCTGCTTCTTCGATGATGTGGCATTGTCTGGGCCTTTAGAAAAGGATTTTGATTCGCATTTAATCTATTATTTTGTCTGTTAACAAATTCGTGTATTATTATTCCCTTTGGCCAAAGTGAGGAGGAGTTGAGTAGATGGAAAACTGAGTCTGGAACACGTATTTTGAAAGAAGAATATTTGGAGTGGTTTCGGTGAATCAATTTTTCAACTTTTATCATAAAAGGAGTTCCAAACTTTGTTGATATATAATTTTTTATATCAAGAGCATTTGTAATAGGATCGAGCTTTGAAATAAATAATGTTCTATGGCCTTCTACCACTTTTAGGCCAGACGCTATGGATGATATCTCTGTGAAAATGGTATATTGTATGAAGATTCTAGTGTAGAAGACCCGACTGTTGACAACAAGATCGAAGGCTGTATTATTTCCATGGGTACAGGAGACGGTAATAAGTCAACTGAAGGTACTATATTTTCGCCAGATGCTCCAGGCGTCATCGATGGTCGTTGAGGGGATGGAGAAACGATAGATACAGGTGGCATTATGACGGCAGATAAGGATGTAGCGGGTTTCTTCGTTGATGGATTTTGTACAGATATTTCTGCATCTAGTTCATCACTTTTTCATTTTAATGGTGCTGCATCACATTGAAGTGGAGAAGTATTTGTTTGATTTATGTCGTTGTCGTTACATGTTTGCGAAACGTGATTTGTTTGGCTAAGATTGGCTAAGCTATCAACTTTTGCACTGAGATGAAGTAGCTGTGAATATAGATTTTCTAAATGCCTTGTATTTTGAATTACGTCACGAGCAATATTAGTATATATTAACGGGTCACATTCACCACAGAAATAGTAGAATGACTTTCTATCCTTGAATAGCTTAATGGTGCTAAACGGAGCGTCGATACAAGCATTATGAAAAAGTTTGCGGCAGTTTCCATGACACATAATGGAATCTATCATATAATCAGTATTACCATCACATAATGCGCATTTCGACATGTTTCCTGTATTTACTAATCCGATATTATTCATTAATCTTATTCCAGCGCAAAAAAATTTTCGATTCTTATTATTCCGAAATTATCAGCTTAAATTTTTTTTCTTGTTGTGTATGAAAGAGATATTCGACTCACTGTACAGACAACTTATTTAATGTGTCTCAGCTCTAATATTGTGTCGGTAATGTAGTGTTGTGTCAGATTTGTATTTGTTCTCAATTTGCAGATGTTGTTGTTATTGTTGACAAAAGAAAGAATCAAATATAAATGTGTGTGAGGTATCACGTAGACTACTGGCAGAACATCTACTAAAATTGTACTCACCGGGGGGGGATGAGACAAAAGCGAAAACTTCGATTTGTCTAGATGCTGATGATGTTTGAAGGTTCTAAAATGAATCTCACAGCTTATGCTTAGTGGCAGCTCGCAGTATAGGGATATGCAAAATTGGGATTTTTGTAGTTTCAAAGGTTTTGCTTCGGTTAGGCAGAACATATACAAACAAAATTGCACTCACCAGGGCGGACGAGGCAGAGATTTTATAAAGGCGATCTCCGTAATGAGCGAGAGGGACAGATGAATGTTTCGTTCAAAGAGTCACTCAATCGATAAAATAAATTACTTTGATTGTAACAAATTTTAATTTAACAAAAACTAAATTAATTTTATTAATTTTCACTCGCGTGAAACAAAAAAGTCACCAAAAATGTGTTCAAATTATAAAGTAACACAGTTATATAATTCAAAAATCAAAATTTCTTAATAGAAGTATAAACTAGGGTAAACACTAAAAACAGTATGCTGAAATGTGTAGTTTCTTAAAAAATCAAAAATAAGAACAGCTACACACTTTCCTACTTTTAGGATGGTAATTGGTCGTTTGAAGGAATTTAAATAATAAATCTTAGCCATATGTGTCAAATTACAGGAAAAATTGTTTTTGTTAATTTTGACAGCTTCAAATTTTCGTTGGTTTCGAAAAGTATTGCTTAAAGTGACGTTAAAATTTCTAGAAACTGTTTCTTTTTAGAAAAAAGGAGGAAAGAGCAAGTGATTTTCTTCGCTTGCTTTGATACTTTTGGGACTCTGACTCCATAATATATTAGGAGTTTCTGGAAATATAAAAGCATTGAATTATTTTCGTTCAAATTCACGAAAATTTGAAACTAGTACTGAAATATGGTACTTATTTTTGAGAAAGAGTAGAAGAACTTGAATTTTTTCTTTTTTTGAATTAATTTATTTTTTATACCAGAAATCGCGGAGGGGAGGGGGGTTGAACGTTGAACCCAACTTTAAATCCTAAGACGGATTCCTCAAAGTTTTAATCATATATCTAGTAATCCTGCTCAAAAAAAACAGCGAAAATTTAAGTTATCTGTGCTTTTTCGCATCCTCCACCTGAATCCCTGTTTTCATTACTTTCGGGCAACTCAGTCGAATGGACGCACCGATGAAATTCGTACAGATTAAATTCTGTGAGATTAACCAAACAAAACTTTTTGGGCCTACGGTTTCAAAAAGTTACTCGAAATTTTAGGATCTTTCGAGGCTGAAATCTAGGTTGGAAGTAAAAACCATACTGCCATTTTAATGTTGTAACAAATGGCTAAAAATGTTTGGTGAGAAAAGAAACGGCTCAGAATTGGAGTTCTTTAATTGGGTTTGGAGCTGTTAAATTAGATTGAGAAACAAACATTTCCTACAATAAAAGAAGTTGAAGTACGGATTCCGATTGACAAATCAATTCTTCCTGTGATAAAATCTTTTGAAAATTGCCAATACCCTTAGAAGAAAAAAATAAAAGTAAATTGAGTGAACTGCTTGAATTAGATATAATAGAAGAAGTGGAAGGGTATTCACCACGGATATTTACAGTCAAAGCATAGCAAAATACAAAATTTGTCTCATCAAGATTTACAACTAAAATCCATGATTCAAACTTGCATTGTTCATAGTAAAATACAACTTTTTTGGCGTAATTTATTCTCCAAAAGTATGATCTCAAGCATAAACTTAAAAATTGATTTGTGATCACGTTTTAGTAATTTACATTGCACAATCACTGATTTGCAAACCACCAAATATTTACTCTAGCAAATTATGTTTTCTGTGTCACAATTTGAAACTCCATTAGAAAAGTTCCAAATATTTTTTCCCAAATCTTTCTTGTCGCATTTAACTTCTCCAGGAATAAAGCACCACAATATGGCATGTATCTACTTCTTAGTTTCTGACACTGCTGTTCTGTATTGCGAATTGGCCTAGTGGTTGCTTGCTCGCTCAGTAGCTGGAGGGATGCGAGCTCAAATCCAAGTAGAGGAAAGCAAAAAATTTATTCCAAATCAATAAAATGAAATGTGTATACTTTCAAAATGACGACGGGTAGAGCAAATGGCAAATCACGAAATGAAATTGGCGATTCACAAACCTTTTTAGCAAATTAACAAATATATAACTGAGTAATATTACGATCAAGTTGCGATCAGGGATGAGAATGCCGAGCCCAGAAAGTGAAACGAATTTGCTCAAAAAACAAATTAGATTTGTAAAATGTGTAGCAGATAATGAATTAAAAATATAATATGAAACAAAAAACGAATTTACTTCAATTTTTTTTTAATTCAAACGGAAGTTGTAAAATTTTACCATGGACTTGTTATTCGTTTAAGAATAACTGCTTTTTAATTCAAGGATAAGTTTCATAAATTTCACACTTAAGCTTACTTGCTATGCATTTTGTATAAATAAAAATTAACTTTTTTTAAATGCTATTAGATTTTCCCCTAAATGAAAATATTACACAAATTTATAAAATACAATACTATAAAACTATGAACAACGTGAATTGAGGCCATGAGCGCAATAGTGGCCTAACTGCATTTTTCATTATTTTCAGTAGATTCAAAATAAGAAACAGGTTATTTTCAAACACTTGTTGTTTTAAAATAAAGAAACATTGGCTTGATTTTCTTTTTGCAATATGATTAAAAAATAAGAGATTTTTGATTTTGTATCCATGATCCTTCAAAATACCGTTATAACTGATTTTAAAGTCAGATAGGCCACTATTGCACAGAGGAAAAAATATAAAAATTAAAATCCTGTAAAGATAGGTCAATCATTTGTAAATAAACTGATTTCTATAAGTTATTTCTTATTTTTTTTAAATACGTTGAAATTTAACATTTGTATTCTCTTTCAGATGTGTTGAAATCCATAAAAGCTTTTGTATTATTTGTAAAATGTTATTCCTGTGACCGGTGTAAAAACTATGTTGTATAAGCGGGTATTAGGATTTAAAGTATCAAGGTTAAAGCTTGCTAGTAGAACGAGAGCCCACAGCAGATTTTGAGTGTGAATGATACAAAAAAAGAAGTAAAGGAGTTGACAGCTAGAGTAAAACTTATTTAAGAAATCAAGGTCTTGGCAGTCCACAACCGGGGGTTTAGTGATTAAACAGAGCATCGAAAACAAAATATAAATCTCTCCCTATTATAATGATCACAGATCACGGATCACGGAACGGAGACCATTTGAGTAGCCCTGCTTGATCGTTTAAAAAATTTAAAGTTCAAAGCGAAAAACGGGTTTTTAAAACGGTCTGGTGGGGCAAACTATACACACAAATTATATCGGCTTCCGTGATCAGAGGAGCATTACCCAGGAAGGGGTGAAAACCAACTTTGGTTAGCACAATTATTACTCTCGAAGTTGTATTCATAGTTTGTTTTCGATGCAGTGTTTAATCACTAAATCCCCGGTTATGGACCGTAAGACTTTGATTTCTTGAATAAGTTTTACTCAAGCTGTCAACTCCAATATTTCTTTTCTTGATACAATTCACACCTAAAATCAGCTGTGGGCTCTTAGTCTATAGACTTATACTTATTTTTTTTTCGAAAAACAAACATGTTGAAAAAAACAATCCAAAAAAATTTTAAAACAATATGTAGGGTCGGTCTTAAAATATTGAAGCTCATGAACCTTGAGTCAGTTTACCTTCAGTCCTTCTATAGAGATCATTCTATTTGAAAATTCCAATTTCAAAGTGGAGAAGAAATGCTTTTTGGTAATTTTTATGACATTGAATTTTTTTTTCTGGCTGAGCGTATGAAACTCTAACTTTATGTCTAGTCGAGGGTGATTATCAGGGTACTGACTTGTGTTCAGTTCAATATATTGATGTCACCTGTGAGCAAATAGTTAAATAATTGGCCTAAGTTAAAGTTTCAAACAATAAAATCAAATATGCGAGCGCAATAGCGGCCTTTTAGAAAGATAGGCCACTCTTGCACTTAAGCTTTTAATTTTTTTGTGTTTGGCCTAAGTATAAAAGTCCTGTAACTAATGGCAGGAAGACGATAATTTTAATTCAGAACTGTTGTTTAATACATACAAACTCAGTTTTTGTAGTAAACTCAATTTCGATAAAATTGCAGTTAGGTCACTATTGCGCTCACGGCCTGAATTGTGAATTACAATTTAACCAGTTTTTTGTTAGCAAAATTTCTACTTCGTTTAACTGATACTAAACGAAGTAGAAATATGTTGCTACCTAGCAGATGTGTAAAAATAAATTAATGAAGTAGATCTACTACATATGAAATAAATACTCATCTCTGGTTGCGATTTGTTGGTTGCAATTTTTGTTTTCTCTCAATCGAATAACTGATGTTTAAGAGCTTTCATTCATGATTTTTGAACATCAATATCTTCATTTTGCTTTGATTTGCAAATTGCAAAAAATTAGTCTTATATTACTAAATACTGAGCCAAGGTATAAACCGGGATTAGTTTGCAGTGGATTTTCGTTGAAAAATTCATGTAAGTTGAACTGAACTTAGCACAAATTGCGTATGACAAAGCCCTCACTATGTCACTGATGAGTACAAGTGAGTAAGCCGAACGAAACGCCAATTTGTAGGACTAAAGGCCATACAAAGCTATTTTCAAACCGGGATTCATTTTTCGTGATTTGCAGCTCATTTTTCTTGATCTGATTCAAGAATTCTTTCCGTGTACGAATATGTACGTGACAGACGTCTAAGTGGCCCGGAAACCCCTGATAGAAGCGATTTAAGTCGCTGTTTTTTATATTTTTTTAGATAACTGATGATATTCCTAGATTTATATCGGAATCGATAGCTCTTGACTACCAGAGCATATATGTATATAACATAAACACGTTTTGAGTTTCATCCATGGTCAAACATCGATGGTTGTCAAACAATGTTTGACTAGACGCGTTGTTCAATGAAAACCATATCAGGCTTATTGGGAACGAAATCTACCCGGACTTTAACTCCGTGATTTTAATAACAATAAAGGCAGTATTACACTGCCATATAAATACGGTCCACAAGTGACAAGCTGAGTATATATGAAAGAATAAGATGTATATGATACCTTACAGGTATGTTATATACATTTATATTCTTTCAAAAAACTATATCCATCACACTTATGTATGTATATATCACTAGTAGACCGTATTTATTTGACAAAGTTTGCCATATTTATAATGTTAGTGCAATATCACCTTAGTGGCTAATTTCTGGTTTATTTTACTTAATATTTTTCTGTGCAGTCAGGCCTTTTTCGATCAGATTAAATTTCAAAAACAAACTGATCAGAGTTGGAGTTAAAAAGGGTTCAAAGCAGTGACAACAGTGAGTTATAAAGTGTTCAAAGCAGTGACAACAGGTGTAAAATTTGACTAAATTTTGTACATCGATTCACTTCAATGGCTATTGGTCAGTGGGAAAAAGCGTGCATCCAGTTACAGGTGGAGGAAAATATTGGACATCAAAGTTCAAAATCAGCTCAGCAAAATCCGAATTGGTATCCTCCAAAAAGTCGCCGCCAGCTACAAACTAGAACATCATCAGAACCGACGAGGTCTCTCTTTCAATTTTTTTTAAATCACCTCGACTATATTTTTTAACTACTTACATACATATAACAACCCAGTAGGAAATTTCGTCCTCAAGGAAAAATGTCGGTGAATAGCACAATGAATTCATGAAATACTTTTTACGAGGAACAAGTATGTAATGATTTCATTAGAAAAAGGTGTTGCCTTTTTCACCAGTTCATTATTTTCATGACATCACCCTTTCTTTTACTTGGTGCAAAAATTCAACTGAATTCAATGCTTCCCATACAGTATACAATTTCATTGCAAAAATCATGCCTCGAGAAACACGAGGTTTTCAACGATGAATAGTAATGGACAGAGTCCTGAGCTTGTGATTTTTTGGTTCTCCTTTTGTAAAATAAAGTTCACATTGACTTCCCGTAAGAAAATCAATGTAAGATGAACTGAACATTACTCAAATTGCGTTTGTTAAAACGTAAATATATCTTTTGATTTAAAATAAGAACTTCTTTTTGGTTCGTTTTAATACTAAAGTAAACAGTACACTACCGATGTTGATGATTTCACTAGATGATTAAGTAGGTTCCATTCACAAAGTGATTTCCTTGGTAAATATTCATGGCATTTTTCATTTAAAAAAAGATAATGGCCTGGTGAAAAACCAACTCCATGTTCCTAGTGATATCACTGATGTATATTCACGGTATTTTTCATCAAATGCAATTAATTATGGAATAAGCAAGTTACACCTTCTTAGTGATTTCACTACTGAATATTCACCAAGAAAATCATACTTGGTGAACGCCAATGACAACCCCATGTTAATTTCCTCGATGATTTCACCTCAAATTCCTTGGGTGTAGCTTCCATTCCTCGAGGAAATAGAAGGGGATTCCTTGGTGAATTTTTGAAAATTTCCCACTGGGAACTACCTATGCCCTATACGCTCCAAATCTCCAAATTCACAAAACAATAAATTCGAAATGTGATATTTTAATCATTTCGACACTTATTATGTCAAATCGAACTGTACATATATAATTCCACACATAAAATGTTAAATTTTGATGATGAACTTCCGGAATTATTAGAACATGTAACCAAATTGATGACACATACAACAAAAGCTAAACATACATATACACATACATACATATCCATACATACATACATATACTTACAAACATACACAGATATATATTTACAGACAGTGACCCTGAAAGATTGAGATTGAGAGACGTAACACCTATAAAGAGGATGTCCCTGCTGCAATTGGTAGGTATTTTGTTCACAAAATGTCACTTACTTGGTTTTTGATGTCTGATTCGGTTTCACAACTTCGTTTTCGGCTTATAAGATTGACAACACTTGACCTACACACGCACGAAATTAATGATCCAACGGAATTTAAAACGGAGAGAAGTCTTCAGGAAATAAAAATACTATTGACAGTAAAGTTCCCACTCCTGACGAAAAAGCAAGCTATCAATAGTTTTGAATATTTTCAAGCTATTGAGTGTTTTTCTTTGGCTATTTCATGCCGAGTTGATGCCAGAAAAATTCGTCACTCCACTTGTAGTTTTTTTTTTTTAGTAGGGTCGGGGTGGTTGGATGAGGCTTACCCCTTTTAAGTAAGAGAGTAGCCTGTTCGTCCTACTGATGATTTGCAGGCTGTTCTTGTATAAGAAGAATAAAACTAATGGAGCAATGATAGAACTATCCTATGTATGTATACGCGTCTCGTTGTCCTTTTTTATCTTCAATTGTTGTACATACGTATGTACTTTTGTATGCTGCGTTGCGTGGTAACCCAGTGATAATTATTTAAGGAAATACCTACAAGGATTTTTTCATTTATAAGACACAAAATGGGAGACGATTTCTTTTTCTTTTTTTTATGGCACAATAAAGAGGTGCAAGTGGACGCACACGACGACGACAGCACAGGTAAAAAGCACACTTCACAAAATTGACTTTTTTTCAAGACGCGAAAATCTTAATTATGGCACATGTTTTCCAAAAATGATGTCGATGATGGTCGTATGCAGGTATACACTATACGTTCAAAAAATATGTTTAAAAATGAAATCCAGAAACTGAAAGAAAACGAAATATATTTCTTTTGATAGTTTCAGTAGGTTTGTTAAAATCTTTGCTCTTAAACTGGTTTGTGGTGAATTAAGGAAACACTTAGGGGAATAAAATGACATAACATACTGTGCAGACTGGATAGACTCTTTTGCACATTTTTTTTTTTCAAACTAACTCAAAATAAGGACTTCGCAATTTAACCGGTAATCTCGCTTAAGATTTAATTATTTTTTAATAACTTCATTTCAATCGATATAATTAATTTGGTGAAGAAACTCTTGGGAAACTAATAAAGTTTCCTGGAGAAAACATTAACACCACGAAAAAACGATAACATCTATTGACAAAAAATCAACTTTTATGCAATCACCCGGAAGCAGAAATCACGGTCCCGTTTTTTTTTTCGTTCATATCCCTTTTCGCAGAATTCGCTCACAAATAAAGGACCATACAAACGAAATCTTCCCAATTTCAAAATCTAGCACATTGCATAATACTTCTTTTTTGGAGAGAAAAAAACTCGATTTCTTGTTTTAATTATTCAAATTATGAAATTTATTCGGTGAAAATGCGGTTGGAAATGACTCAGATTAATGTTTATTCCTTATTTAATTTCAAAGCACTCAAGGTATTAGATGTTGAATTAAATTTTATTTGTTTGAAAGGGAGCGAGCACAGGACCGCACACTTCCGCACCGAAAATCAATGCAAAACGCCATATTGATAGTATTTTTGGTTCTCCATATGACAGGGAGAAGATATTTTACCATCACAGTCTCTCTCCGCTAGCTGGTGGTAAATACTAGTATGGTAGTGTAATGGTGGTGGTTTTGTTCTATGTTACGGGTGCTCAATAGAGGAAGAGGAAATGGTTTTCTGGAGTATAAGAGAAATTTTATATATTTTTGTCCAGCGTTAGCAGGGGCGTTTTTTGAAGAAAAGTGGTTGCATTGTGTTGCCATGTGACTGTCATGTTAGTGTTTGTCAATTGGAAAAGTGGATCATCTGAGGTATTAAAAGATTATTTTGAATTTATTTCGTTGGAGCGAAATGTTATTAGATGAACATTTTGGTGTTATTTTGTAAAGAATTTTTAATTTTGATTTGCCTTGGTATAATTTAAGTACCTACAATAGCACAATACTACAAGTAGGTACCTACTAGTAGTTCTTGGGCTAATCTAAAAAACAAAAACAAGTGCCTCCACTTTAAACCACAATTTTAAAAATCTTAAGTAATGATATTGTGTTTTTACCAAGCGTTGTTCCCATAATGATACATTCATTCCTTCCTTCAATATTTAGCTTTTACGCACGATGTGAAAAAATCATCATATTTAAAAATACTTGATTTTGTGTTGTGATAAACAGTGGAGGTCAAAAAAGTAAGAATGAAAAGTAACTTAATAAGTCCTATAAGTATAACGTTCTTTATTATAAAAAATTTGGCGTACGAATCTCTACTGCCTTGATTGTAAATCATTTCCAGTACCTACAGCCAATCAGTTTCTATGAGCGTTATTTTCATTCACTCAATTTTGTTTCTAGCTTTCACCTGACTGCAAAAATGTATCTTTTATGAAAAATTACTCCGAAACGAATAGCAATATTCGATTCATTTACACACAAAATGATTCCACTTAGAGTTTTTTTTTTCCCAGAATCGCAGGTTTGGTCCCAGTGTTCATCATGACGACGTTTAGAAAGAAATTACAGATATATATATATCGCGATGTTCCCTCTTACTTTTGCAAAGAAATTTTTACCTATTATATAGGTATAGGACTTCGAGATTTTTATAACACTTCTTGGCATTAAGCTTTGGTGAAGAAGACGAACAAAATGGTCTTCGAAATTCCATCCATCGATCTAACTGCCTACCTGTACCTCTTTGCTTACAATATTACCACTTTAGCGATTTTCTTTACATTTAAAGGCGTAGCGACACAACGCCCTAAGACAGATTGGCCAAATCGCAAAGTGACACAACGCCCAAAAACCCTTCGAAGAAATTGTTGCGGTAGAGTCGTAGAGTTGCATTTGTAATTTGGGTTATCTGTCATAAAATTTGGGCTGTATGTCATTTTTATTTGGGCATAATCAAAAATCCCAGAGAAAGACGTGGCCACAGCTAAAGTACCTTGCAGCAGACCGTGAAGGATGAAGACGTTTTGTTGACGCCCTATGACCCAGCCGGGGTTACAGGGAACGATGATGAAGGAATGTCGTCAATGTCCATATTGTAGACAAAATATTTAGCCTATTGAATAGACCGTTTAAAAAGGAACAATTACGTGCAAAGGTTTTTATTATCGAATATGTTTGTTTGGGCCATAAGCATACTTAAAACCGGAAATGCTACTAAATTCACCCATGCGTTTCTGAGAGAATGGTCACACTGGCCATTTTTCAATTTTGTTTGGTATAACTCGGAAACTAAGCCAGATTTGACAATTTTACCCTTAAAACTTTCTGTTCAAAATTAAGTTTTCTATCGAAATAGATGGTTTAAAAAATTTTATAAAAAAAAAGTAGGAAAAGTTAAAAAAAAAACTAACAAAAAAATCTATTATTACAATTTTTTAAGTGACCAATTCTTTTTTGTAATATTTGAATGATGTTATAGTGGGCTTTTTTTTGACAAGAACTATGAATACAAAAGAAGACAGGGAGAATACCATCATGAGCTGCGCTATAGCCATAAAAAGCAATACTATACTGTGATAATTTATGTTTTGTCCTAAAGTTTGCTAGTCTCCAGTGTTTTAATTTATTTATATTGTATTGTTTTGACTGTTAATTTATTTTTTTTTAACAAAATGTGTTAACGACAAACTTATCTAATAATTTTTTAAAACCATATCTATATTTCGAAATGTAAGTTCATTTATTTTTAAAATTTGAAACAGACTTCAATGTAATATACCTACTATTATTTTCAAAATTAAAGAAACCCCTGAAGAAGTCGTGAAAAACCGACGAAACGTTGGGAAAAAGATGAAATAATTTGTTTTATTTGCATCCCTAAATAAATTGACCAAAAAAGCCCACTATAACATCATTCAAAAAAAAATCTATGATTTAAAATTTTTTTTTCTAAATAGTGCATAATTCTTTTTGGAGTAAAGATACGCTCAAGACATACTCAAACTAAGTAAAGGAGAGTCTTAAGGCCTTAATATGACATGTTAAAAAATACATATTACATATTTGAAAACTGGTAGAGATAGCCATTCAAACTTTATCATTTCTTATCGTTTTTCGTGGTTTTTGCCTGAAAGCCTATTTTTTGGTACTTTATGACAAATTAAACATTCCTAGCACCTTGTACCAAATCTTATATTAATCGGACCAGGCGTTCAGTCTGTAGGTCTGAAAGTATTTAAAAACGGCCGAAAAACAAAATTGCTAACTTATATACTTTTTAATATTCTCTATAGTCGTAAAGTCATATTATATCAAAATCTTGATTTTGAACATTTTTACGAATGTGAAAGTTGCCATATTGTACCGAAAAAAGGGGCTTTCCGGCCAAAATTGTGAAAAATATATCTCTGTCAATTTTGAACAAAAATTACTTTCCGAACATGCCATATTAGCGCCATTAGTCTCTTCTTTATTTTATATATGCATGGCTTGACCCTATCTTTGCTTAAAAAAAGTTATGCACAATAAAACATTTAGAAATATTAGATTTATTTTTATTTTTTTTAGGTTGGTTTTTGTTTACTTTTCCTATTTAAATTTTTTTTAAAAGTTTCTTAAACTATCAATTTCAATAGAAAATCTAATTTTGAAGAAAAAGTTTTAAAGTGAAAATTATCAAATTCGGCTTAGTTTCCGAGTTATACCATATAACATATTGAAAAGTGGCTGGTGTGACCATTCTCTCAGAAATGCATGAGTAAATTTAGTAGCATTTTCGGTTTTAAGCATGCTTATCGGCCAAACAAATGAATCGGTCATTTCAAAAACCACTTGCAGGTAATTGTTCCTGCATACCCCTCATTTTTCGGTCTATTCAATAGGCTAATTGCAAGTACATATATATATTTGTAGTTATTTATCGAAATAAATTTTATAAATTAAAATTTGGGCTTTATGTCATATTATTGTACACATTTGACAAAAAAAAAATTATTTGAGCTCTTGGGCGCTATGTCGCATTAATTTGGGCGCTATGACATTATTTTGGGAGTCGTGTCATTATGTCATTTTGCGATTTGGACGATCTGTCTTTGGGCGTTGTGTCGTAACGCCCATTTAAAACTTATTTTTTGGTTATTCAATAGTAGTCCAGTATAACTATATACATAGATCAGACCTTGCGTCAGAGCTGGTAGTTCTGAGTTGTTTATGATGTTGCCCTAGTAAATAATACAAGTTTTTGGCCTGGAGCTCCGAACGCAACGAGGTAAAAATTAAAAAAAAAATCGCGAAACTAGAATACAATACAACATTTTTTCAGAGCAATGATAGGCTCAAGACATGCTTTAACAAAATAAAGTAGAGGTTCAAGGGTTTAATATGCCATGTTCAAAAAGTCATTTTAATTCAAAACAGGCAGAGATATAGCCATTCAAAACTTTACCTTTTCTTATAATTTTTCCCAGCTTTTGCCGAAAGCGTATTTTTTGGTACTACATGAGACATGACAAATCTCTGCATTTGGTACCGAATATTACATTAATCGGGTCAGACATTCAGTCTGGAAGGATTTAAAATCAGAAGGAAAATAAAGTTCATAATTATAATCAATACAGTGGTAGTGAATAAGGAAGAAAGGTACTGATCTTAACAGGCGAGGATTTGGATTCAGAAAGACAATCAATAACACCATTTAATAACCGGTGAATGAAAACAATGTTGTTAATATCTCGTAGATGGATGTATTGAAGGTTTAAAGACGCTCAGCGTAAGAAGGAAGGTTATAAGGGTCATCCCCACAGAGCATAAGCGCGAAAATCAGCACTGGAAAGCTTCAATACGTTCTTTGTGAATTTTATAATATGCTGACCAGACTTGGGAGGTATATTCAGTTGACAGTGATGTCAACAGTGCAAAGTGAATTTTTCGATTTTTGTTTTCAAATTTGGACTTCAAAATTTGAACTGAGTTTTTTCTTGAATTACATGTAAAACTGCAAATTTCTAGTTAGCTTAGCTGCTGAGAAAAGGATAAGTACAGCTATCTTCACACTGACGTTAACAGTGCAAAGTGAATTTATCGATTTTTTTTTTTCAAATTTGGACTTCAAAATTTGAACTTAGTTTTTTCTTGAAGTGCATGAAAAACTGCAAATTTGGACCCTATCTGAAATTTTCTAGGTGTCTCAGTTGCTGAGAAAAGGGTATGTACTGCTAACTTCACACTGATGTTAACAGTGAAAAATTAATTAATCAATTTTTTATTTTAAAATTTGGACTTCAAAATTTGAACTTAGTTTTTTCTTGAAGTGCATGAAAAATTGCAAATTTGGACCCTAACTGCAATTTTCTAAGTGGTAAGTTGCTGCGAAAAGGGTATGTTCTGCTAACTTCACAGTGACGTTAACAATGCAAAGTGAATTTATCGATTTTTTTCCAAATTTGGACCTTACAATTTGAACTGCATTTTTTTTTTAAATGCTTGAAAAACTTTAAATTTGGACCCTAACTGCAATTTTCTAGCTGGCTCAGTTGCTGAGAAAAGGATATGTACTGCTAAATTCACACTGACGTTTACAGTGCAAAGTGAATTTTTCGATTTTCTTGTCAAATTTGGACTTAAAAATTTGAACTTAATTTTTTTCTTGAAGTAGATGGTAAACTGCAAATTTGGATCCTAACTGCAAATTTTCTAGCTGGCTCAGTTGCTGAGAAAAGGGTATGTACTGCTAACTTCACAGTGACGTTAACAGTGAAAAATGTATTTATTCGATTTCTTTTTCTTCAAATTTGGACTTCAAAATTTGGACATTAATTTTTCTTGAAATGCAAACTAAACTGCAAATTTGGAGCTTCGAATTTCAAAGTATCACCGTTGCTGAGAAAAGGACTTTTATGCTAACTTCACAGTGAAGTTAGCAGTACAGTATAAATTTTGGTCTGCCAAATGCCAGATCAGATGTCAGTTGCACACAAAAAAAAAAACAAAAATCTATCTTTGCTAGGCTGACAATTTTTTTTTCCAAAAATCTTTGGAACAAGGCTACTATTTTCATCAAGGAATATTAGAATTGATATGATATTGATAGCCAAGTGTTCTGAATTTCTTATATCTCCAAAAATTTGGTAAAAGTGAAGGGCCGATTGCAAATTAGGTTTTGAAGAATTTCACTGCTGTTTTAAAAGTAAATATCTACGGGACATAAAACTGTTGAATAAAATCCTCTCCCTTACACTGATTTTCTATCTGACCTCAGAAATGTAAAGTAAATGCTGCTTTTCTTCTAAAATACTTGTAAAATAAAAGCACGATTTGGTCACACGAACTGCTCTTATTTTCAAGCGGCTAAGAAATTTAAAGAAAAGTTATGCCCGGGTGTTTTGCATAAAATTCATAAAAACGCTGGAGGGCATTGGTTGGCTTGAAAATTGTGTGGGAGGGGGTGTATGATTCTCCGTTTAGGTAGGAGGTACGATTTTCTAAAAAAAATGACTTTAAATAGAAAAAGAAAATGGCCATAAAATCGCAGTTTTTTTTACTTTTTGACTGGCCACCCTCAATAATGTGAAAGGACGATCTAAAGTTCAACTACAGTTAGTTTTTACGTTTATTTGTTTCCAAAAATGTTGTGCCAAAAATATTATTTCCCTCCATTGTTTGTAAAACCACACATATAATATTTCGGCAGTCGCTATTTCTGATGAGCCTCAGACGATCAGTCGAATTTTCAACCACTTTTTTCATGCATTTGAGACCGTATGCTAATAACTATTTTTATGTTTGCTGGTTCATTCGCTTGATCGAACAAAATTTTTGCGGTAAGAGAGTGGATAAACCTGCCGGTGATTTTCAGCCCTTGCGATAAGAATATTATAGCACTGCTGGGGTATATCTGTATATCTATTGTATTTGTATTTATTGATTTCAAAAACATAAGTACATGCATATATTAAAATTAAAACTTACTGTCTTATTTGTTAAACTTTGTACAGATAAGCGAATTAACTCAATTAAACAAAAATTGATTATCTTAGGCATGGAATTCCAGAGAGAACCACTATGTGCAAATTTACATAAGAAAACAAGTGCTTGGAAATAAAGAAAATTGCCCAAAGATACTAATAACATATTAAGAAACATGTTCAAACCGATTTAGGCCATAAACAAAGTGAGCAATATTGTTGATAGCAACATCTAGCTTATTATAGTTCTTTCTATGATAAATTTTAGGCTTTAAGTAATAAAAATTACCATAATTTTCTAACAGTCGATAATCATAACGGGATATTTAGCTATTTAAAATCCTATCAAACCTAAAAAACAGCATCTATTACAACCAAACACTAGCGTCAAATTTACTGACATGACATGATCGCAGAAATATAAACAGGATTCTCAAGCAAAATTGTACTTTTTTTCTGTGAATTTTTGACGGAGGAAAATTTATAGGTTCTCATATATACTAGCCGAAATTTTTTAAATTGGATGACGTTGTTTTAGGTTCATTCAACTCATGTTTTATTTATTATGAGAATCAAGAATTCGGGGAATTCTCTCAGGTATTTACTTTGTAACCAAATCAAGAAATTGCTCATCCAATTTTAGTGTAACCAACTACTTTTTTTATATTTAGGTACGAACCACTTTCACTGGTAATACTTTTTGCTGAACATACACTCTCTCGTATTATACTTTGCAAATGCCTCTTAGAATTCCTGAGCTGGTTATCTACTCATTATAACTTAGTGGGTGTTATACTTATAATATTCTGACATCCGGGAGGGTAAGAGGGTTTTCTGCAGAAATTATCCCCTTATGCCAGGCCAAGGAGAGTAGGTACAATACGCACACACATACATAGATTAGAAGTTGTAATGCAGAATATGTGTAATAGCACGAGGGTAGAAGATGCTAAGAACTCTCAAAGTTTTCATAACACATAGGAAGAAGAAATAACTTTTTAGACGTTTAATTCGTAAAGTGAAACTGGGCTAGATTTTGAAAACAAAGATCCAGCAACTAAGTTTAGCGGAATTTGGTTTCTGAAAACTAAACTCGTTGGCTTTAAACTGAATATAAGCGATATTTACTAGAACACAATTCACGTATTTCCCCATTGAGGTGGATTTGTTGAATTATCCTACACTCAAGAGGGCATGCAGTGTTTTTAATATCCAAGATAAAAGATACAAAGTATTTCCCCACGATTTGTATTCGTCTTTTGAAGAGAGCAATTATAGAAATATGCTTTCTAAAAATACCTCTTAGCGCTGCCATATCATTGTGTTGAGTTGTTTTTTTTTTTCATTGATCGGGTGGAGCACTTTTTCTTTTCTGTAAGCCGAAGTTGTGCAAATTGCTGCTTGAATAAGAATTTGAACGATATTGAAATAACTTTTTACGGGTTATATTTTAACTGGTAAAATTTTGAATTAAAAACACTACACACGCGGCGACGAATAATTGACAGCGGGTGACACAGTTACTTTTGTGTGCTATAAGTTGCACACACCCTTGTGCACTGTATGGTCGATTCGAGTTGCCCCTTTGCTTATCGAGACTGATTTTTTTTTGGTGGTGACTTCAACAAGGCCTGCCGTTTGAAGGCGCATGTGCTATAGTGGAAGAATTTAGATGGAACTGTCAAATGAAGATTGGATATATACAATTGTATACAGAAGAAGATAAAGATAAAAAGCATATTAGCTCCAAGACTTAAAATCATTGAAAGCAAAAAATAAATTTGTTTAAAGAGCTTTTTTTTCAATGGCTAAGTTGAGTGTTTATAATTGTTCCTTTTTAAGTTTCCAACTTTTAAAACAAACTGCTTATTATACAACAATGGTTTACATTCCGGTTCCGCTTGGCTATAAATGAGGAAAGGAATGGAATTGAACCAGAATAGCATGGTATGACCATCACGCATCACATATTTTCGTCATACACACAAAACAAATTCTATGTAGGTATTTTTATTTTTATAGTAGAATACCTACTTGAATGAAATTTTTTTGAATTGTTTTGGCTTTCGCCATTTATTTGAAAATAAAAAATTAAATATTAAGTGAAAAAATAAGTTTCGAGAATTTTTAAATCAAATATTTTGAGAATGTATATACATAAACTGCGCGTTACTTGTTCGAGCCCACTGTTCTCACAAACGTCTTTAAATACAAATTGGGGAGAGTGGGGCTCTTTCGGACAGTTTTCCTCATATTGAAAAAAACTTAAAACTCCAATATAAAACTGAATTTGCTTAAATTAGGTATTATAGACCAGGAAAAATGGGTTCCGAGGTTGAAAAAATTAATTCATGAAATATTAAAATTGGAATCGACGCAAAATTGCAACCTCTATAACATATCCAAAATCCTCGCATTAGCTTTTTGTGTAAATGTATTTGAAGAGGTACAGACGGGGAGAGTTTGCAAGTCTATCAAACTAAAATATTTGTTTTGGTACAACCTAATCATATGATACATGCTTTAAGGGTAGTTTTTAACGATGAATCTAATGAAACCAAATTCTTGCTTGCCATGAAAAATTTTATATTGTGGTGAGTTAGTTTCGCAACTGTTTGGTTGCAAAAATGAATCCTATTGACAAACTGGACGGTTGCCCGAAATCGGTTTTTCAATTTGTGTCATATAGAACATTATGTTACTGCGCGCACATGCAACCAAATAGTTGCAGATATTTAACCACATCGTTGAATTTTGTTCTTTCCAAAGTGACTAATGTTCTCTGTGCGAAAGAGAACAAATTTATCTTTTCTTTTATTTGCTGAGCAAAAGAATAGGACAAAGGCGACAGTATTTTTCCTTGTATGTATGGGGTAGAAAATTTGAATAAACATTGTCGGTGTATTGGTTAGGTTCGTTGCGATTGCTTGTGGAGTTGCTCATGTGCGCGCTCATCGGTCAACTTGTGACTAACTGGTTGAACAGAATGGAGACGGAACTGCAATTGGAGCTGCAACTGGAATAGCTGTCAAAATTTTGAATACACACAAATTCAATGATACGAACAGAACACGACGCAACTGCAGACGGAGCTGCAGACGCAGCTGGACAAGTTGGCCAACTTTTAACTTTTGCTTGCAGCTTTTTTGACGTTTCAAAATTGCGAACAAAACGAAGTGTTTACATGTGGGTTAAAGTGATTTTTAAACTCTTTTCAATCACTCATAAAGACGTAAAGTAATTTAAGCTTCTTTTTCATCATTATTCATTTTTATTTTTGTTTTCATCTTTATTTTCGATACTAAAATGTCAGAAAGCTGTACAGCTGCATTGTGGGCGCGTAAAAAAATCACGTACGACACTTTTTGACAGCTATTCCAGTTGCAGCTGCAGCTCCAGTTGCAGCACTCTATTCTGTTCAGCCAGTAAACTGTTTTTTGGCAGTAGCAGTTGCATGTGCGCGACTAGCCTAAGAGTTTTTTCGTGGGTGTTATGGTCAACATTCTACACTTGCTCCTCCCCCTTAAAAAAACACCCTTTCACCATGGATATTTTTTGGGACTCTCTTCATTCTTAGTTCGTATGACAAATGGAACATTAATTACAAATTTCATTAAAATACCTTTATTTTCAAAGGGTTTTCGGTAGTATTTTACCTGTTGTACCTGATAAAAAGTAGTAATTTTATAAAAAGGACTATAGCTTTTTTTTTGTATGGTTGTATCATTTTGAATTTGGTTTCATTAGATTCAGCGTTAAAAACTACCTTTAAAGCATATATCATATGAATAGGTTGTACCAAAACAAATACTTTAGTTTGATAGGACTCCAAACTCTCCCCATCTGCACCTCTTCAAATGCAACTACACCAAAAGCCAATGCGTGTATTTTCCATTCCAATTTTAATATTTCATGAATTAATTTTTTTCAAGGTTACCTATACGATTTGTGCTATTTTTCCTGGTCTATTAAGCATAGTTTACAGTTCCGATGCGAAAAAAAAATCAAAATTTTAGAAACGATTTTCCACCTATTCTGCGCACCAAGTTGAATAATATTCAAGGTGAAAAACGTTTGCTTTGGCCTAAACCACCCATTGAGTCATTAATTTACCCTTAATTGACAAACTATAGGCCTAAAAATGGAAAATAATTATTTTTGGATGCGAAAACCATTTGCATGCAAATAATGCCTTGAGGTGAATATATTTTTTTTTTCGGAAGTATAAACCGACCATCAAAAAAAAAATATTTTATTCACCACACTTTTTTTCGCATGCAAATAAATTGCCGGTCCATTGTTTTGCATGACATTCCATGACAGCATTGTTTTTTTTTTTTGCATGGAAACTGTAAACCAATCATGCAAACAATTAATTTTACATTTCACCTCAATTATTTTTGACATGCGAGAATATTTGCATAGATTTTTTTTTGCGCACGGGAACTGTAAACTAGGCTTTAAGGTCCATTTTCTGATACGAAAATTAAATATTTAAGTAGAACATAAGCGCTTTATGCGACATTTTACGCAGCGGTAAAAATAGAATAAAAGCGTTTAAGTAAAACATAAATACTTAAGTTTCATATAAGCAAACGAGTAAAAGCGACTTTCAATTATTTTCATATATGGAGGAGCGAAAAATCTCACCTCAATCAAAGGGCACGTATAGTGCCCAGCCAAAAACGATGCACTACACCCTTCTTACAGGAATAAACTCAGGCTATTTCCGATCCCATGTCATTTGCATAAAGCTGTAAGTCATATCAATAATAATCTTAGAGGTGTTGAACCATTAGCCGTTTATCTGGCTACCTAAACACGTGTCGAACACGTGTAAAATTTATCGTTAATTTCTTACATCGATTTATTTCAATGCCTATTGGTCGGATGGAGAGAGTGTGCATACAAAAAATATTTATCTTGAAATTTTGAGCAATTGTTGTAATAGGCTCATCTCTATGTAGTGAATCCCTAAGAAGATAGAGAGCTACGAAATTTTCAAACAACACTTTGTTTACCTGAGTGTTTTTAGGATATTTTGCCGCTTTCTATCTTTTAAGAACAACCTCCAGAGAGTTTAACCTATGACAACAAATCTTCAAAATTGCAAGATAAATATTTCATGCATATCTACACATTTTTACCTCCAACCAATAGGCATTGAAATAAATCGATGTAAAAAATGTACGTCAAATTTTACATCAGCTCGACACGTGCTTAGGTAGACAGACAAGCGGTTATTGGCTCAACAACTCAAGGGCTATATCTTATAAATTATATGGAGCACTTTCGATTGTTGTAGAACAATACAAATTGGAAGATCGGTAGGGTTTGAAGTGCATACCAGGATAAAAGTCAAAAATTTAGGGTAGCATCCACCTAAAATCTTAAATACGTTGTAATCAATTATGTGGTGCACTTTCCGCTGTCGTAGAAATGTGAGAATTGGTAGAGAGGTAGAGAGCAAAATAAAATACGTTCTACGACGTTCTATAATTTTTGGTAGTAGATGGTACTAATTTTGGTATATGGAAAAAGTTTAATCAAAATCGTAGTTGTTTTTTAGAGACAAATATTTTCCCTTGCGGTTTTTTAAGTTAAGTAGGTACCATTATTTTTTCATAAATGTAAAAATGTTTCTAAAAATATTTTAGAAAGATCCTAAAAACTCTTAAGTATCGAGTTTAAAAAAAAAGATCATGTCGTTTTATTTAATTTTCAAACAAAAAATATGAAAATTTTTTTAAAAATCCAAAAAATATTTTTGTTTTTAATTTTCGTACACAACACTATTTATATTTTTTGGAAGCTTCTGTTTAAAAAAATTATTGAAATCAGTCAAATCATTTTGAAGAAAATTAAAAAAAATTGTTCTTAGGGAGGTACCATTAATAACCATTTTTTGAAAAATGGTTTTCAGCACAATTACTAAAGTAATTTATTGAATTTTGCTGAAAGAAAAGTTGTAGAGCCAATTTTGAGATAAATACGAGTATGTAAAATTGCTAGCAAAAAACTGTATGGCAGGTACCGTTATTTTTGGTTCTAAGAAAAATGAAAAAACGTGTGGGGGGAATAAACAAAAAACGCTATGTAATGAGCTTAAAGCAAGCTGCATTCTACAATCAGAGGCTCATCATGAGTGCATGTGTTAGTGGTTAGTAAATTAAGCAGAGCTAACACAAGCACATAAATAAATAAAAATAAACATAATTAAACAATATACACAATTAGACATATTATATAAAACATTTAAATAAAGTTATATAGGAGGATAATCAAGACATACAAATTCACGAGAGTGGAGCACTGGTTCGCAACAATGTTTTTAGTCCTACTTTACTTATGTTAAAATCAACAGAGGCAGCGTTTAAATTAAAAAGTTTGCAAATACGATGAAGAGGCTCGTGAATACCATAATTGGTTCTATGAAAAGGAACGTGAAAAAGTTCAAATCTTCGTAGGTGGTGGGATCCCCCGCGGGTGCTAATACCAATACAGGCTAATAAGTCAAGAGCATCAATTTCGCAACTGATAAGTTGGTGAAAAAATATTAAATCACTACTAACACGCCTTTGATATAAAGTTTGAAGTTCCAGAAGCATGATTCTATGTTCATAAGGTGGCAGGTTATACGGATCAGCCCAAGGAAGACCTTTCAAGGCAAAACGCATGAAGTTATGTTGTATTGATTCGATACGGCTTTATGAATTTCGTAAAAGGGAGTCCATACTTGGGAGGCGTACTCAAGAGGGCGTCTTACATAACAATTGTATAAAGAAAGAGTAACATACGGGTCGTTAAATTCCTTTGCCCAGCGTTTTATAAATCCAAGCATGGAATTCGCCTTATTAACAATGTAATTATTATGTACTATGAAATCTAGTTCAGAACTGAAGTGAACACCCAGGTCTTTGAAGCTAAAAAGATGACAGAGTGTATGCTGTAAAATGGAATAGTCAAAAGCACTCACTACTCGTTTTTTAGAGAAAGTTATAGCTTGACATTTTACTGGGTTAAGAAAAAGACCGTTTTTCCAACACCAAACATTAAAATTGTCAGTATCAGCCTGAAGGTCATGATTAGATTGTATTGTTTTAAAAATGTTCATATCATCAGCATATAAAAGAATATTACTACATCGGATACACGAAGTAACATCATTTATAGCGAGAATGAACAAAAATGGGCCTAAATGACTTCCCTGAGGCACACCCGAGTGAGCACTGAATGAGTTTGAAAGAAGTCTGTGAAGTTAGCAGGGCAACTTTCACCCACGCAAATGGGACCTTGACAGGAATTTGCAGTTTTTTTGCATTTTTTTTTGCATTTCTATTCCCGATTTTGCAGTTCGCCAAATAACGGTGTAATTTAGTGACCTGCTAACTTCACAGTGAAGTTAGCAGATCACATGGCGTATCTCGGAACCAAGCGTGCTAGGAACTTGTAGTAAGGCTCCAAATTTGCAGTTTTTTTGCATTTCAACGATAGGCTTTGTTCAAAATTTGAAGTCCTCAATTTGAAAAAAATTTCATACTGACCTGCTAACTTCACAGTGAAGTTAGCAGGTCACATGGTGTATCTCAGGAACCAAGCATGCTAGGAACTTGCAATAAGGCTCCAAATTTGCAGTTTTTTTTGCATTTCAACGATAGGCTATGTTCAAAATTTGAAGTCCTGAATTTAATAATTTTCCAAATTTGACTTCAATATGAAGCAAGTAGGTCACATCGTGTATCTCACGAACCAAGCATGCTAGGAACTTGCAGTAAGGCTCCAAATTTGCAGTTTTTTGAATTTCAAGAATAGGCTAGGTCAGAATTTTGAAGTCCTTTTTTAACTTGGTAAGATCTTTTTTCAAGGTAGGACTTTATCCATGATGTAACAAAAAATGGAAAACCATAGGCTATAAGTTTAAATACAATAATTTCATGACTAAGTTGATCGAATGCAATCAATTGATTATGCAAGAAAGTAAGGAGATTTGTTGATTTTCTTCTCATAAATCCATGCTGTTGATCACATATAATACTCTTAGTATGAAATGCTAGGCTCTTACATACAACTTGCTCAAAAAGCTTTGGAATACAAGAGAGCTTTGCTATGGGCCTATAGTTCATTATATCAGATTCGTCACTTTTTTTAAAGATTGGTGTAAGATTTTTGTTTTCATTTGTATATGAACTAACTTACGTTCAGAGAAAAAGAGAACAAAAAAAAGATCTTTTGAAAAAAAAAAGAGTACAAAAAAGATCGGAACACAAAAATAAATAATAAAAATTAATTACATTGTTAATAAGGCGAGTTCCATGCTTGGATTTATAAAACGCTGGGCAAAGGAATTTAACGACCCGTATGTTACTCTTTCTTTATACAATTGTTATGTAAGACCCCATCTTGAGTACGCCTCCCAAGTATGGACTCCCTTTTACGAAATTCATAAAAGCCGCATTGAATCAATACAACATAACTTCATTCGTTTTGCCTTAAAAGGTCTTCCTTGGGCTGATCCGTATAACCTGCCACCTTATGAACATAGAATCATGCATCTGCAGATATAAGATGGACACCCTATCGCAAGGGTTTGGCAATAATTTCAACTGCTTTCCTTAAGAAAAATGGTGGAGTACCATCGGAAGCAGTGGTGGATCCAAGTGGGGGTGGCCTATAGAGGCGGCTGAAGCCACCTCCCCACAGCCAATTCGTAAAAATAATTTATTTGCAAAATACAATAAATTTCAACTTTAACTATGTGTTGTGTTGGTACAATTTGTATTCGTTTGAAAATCTAACTTTTTTTTAAACACTAGCTGAAAGATAGAATGATCAATAAATCATGTATCTATAATTAACCTAGTGGCGCAAAATCTTAAACATTGCTCGTTTAAGGAATAGAACCGGCTCTAGTTAACGTAGTTGTTTTGCTGCGAACCCTCGTTAAAATATTTCATAATTTTAAACGCATTTAACAACTCTTCTAACTACCTAGAGTGAACTCCGCAACGTAACGTAAGCAAATTTAGTTTGAACAAGCCCAAATCTGACAAATGAAGAAATATACACAGCTACACAAATTGACTTTTAATCTTTCAATAAGATAGTTCAGTCATATTGAAATAAGAAAAGTCTTTTAATGCGAAGAGTTGGGCCTATTTGAACAATTTTTTTGGCTAGATACCTATATAAATTAAGTCTTAAGGCTTATTTTTCCGTCAAAATAATAAATTATTTTGCCTCCTAAACGTCTCAAAATCAATCATTAAAATTTTCAATCATGAGTTTCAATGATAGCTATAACTGGTGCCTAAAGCTATCGGTTGGCATCGAATTTTTGCGTGGCTGCGATGAGATAGGTAATCTTACGGTGGGCTCCTGGACTATAATGTGTTTTATTTCACATTGCTTTTGTCTGCCCAATGATATTTTTAAACTGATTGTTTGATTCCAAAATAAAGTGGAGTGTGTGTACTTTATGTATTCGCATGTACCTACGAAGTTATACTTCTTTGGCATAACAAAAGCAAAAATCAGCCTAAAAATGGGCATCAATAATGAGAGACTGTAAAGCTAAAGTAAATCAATGTTAAATTGGATTATTGGTAAGACCCATTGTTTTGTTGCAACTTTTATCATACTTTCCCGTTATAGTTATAATAAACAAAAATCCATTTGAAAGGGGGTCTTTCTGACAGTAAGGTTATCATTTATTCCAATGCGATAACGATAAGTGAATACTTCAGAAGTTGTGAAGTTATATTAAAAATAAGTCACATTAAAATTTTGCATTGAAAAGACAAAAAAGCCTTAAAAAACTTTTTCTCGGAAAAAGTTAGAAGAAACCACCCACATTCAGGGATCGAAAAAAAAAAATGAAGAAAAGGCGCACAACAAAGTGCAAACAGTTTTGAAAATTTTGGAAAGTTTTCAGTTGATTTTCAACAAAATGTGTTCCAAAAAAATTGAAAGGTTCTTCAACCTTGTACTACATGGGAATTTTTATATAGGAGGTGTAAATTATTTGTATAGCATTAGATAGCCAATTAGTTAAGCTTTCTTATGATACCTAATGACTACCAATCCACTGCATAGAATAAATATGCCAACCACCTTCACAAAAAAATTCTTGAAATGTGACAGAGTTCTGAACTAAGATTTAGTAGCAATTTTGCTGCAGATAAGGAAATTGCTGAAAAAATGGAATGTCTCAAAACAGAGGAATTGAGATAATTATGAAGGTGGTCCGCAAGAATATTTTCGTCCTTCGTCGGTCTATATATGTTCCTTTTTGGACCATTTATTGATACAGTTAAAAATATATTTCTTGGCCATTCGTGAATTGCTTTCCAAAATTCAAAATGTTTTGGCAGAAAAACGTTACAAACTTGAAGAGGAAGAAATAAAAAGGACTTTTAAGGTATTTGCTCAAGAATGGTCACATGACACAATACTAGGATGTTTGGATGATTTTCTAGCCGAAAAGAAGATGTGGCGCAGGTAAAAATGTATTTCTTTTATTTTCTGCCAATTTTAAATTAACTATGGTTGCAGACAAAAACAACTTAAATGTTTGCGATTTCTCCTTATATAAAACAACTCATCGTTTTATGCAGATCGGCATCGTCACGACATTTCCGGTATCTGTGGCTTCTAGCTAGCGATCTTTTTCATGTCTGTGCCCTGCGCAGATTAAAAACTTATCTGCGAGGCAAATCTGGCGAGGAGTGACTGAACGGTTTATGTTGCTGAACATCTTAAGAGATATTGAGATTGATTATGAGGAGGTTATAAATATAATGGCAAAAAGCATATTGATAATATTTTTTTTTTTTTAATTAAATGATACATACATATTTAATTATATTTGAGACCCCCCCGAAATTTTTTTCTGCGTTCGCCCCTGTGCATTGATACATATTGTCCTGTGGGTGAATAATTGTGCTTTTGTTATCACATCGCAATATTAATTCTTGATCCAGTTAGTAAGTTCTTTCAGTAAATATTGAAACCACAGTGCTTCTTAAGATGTTGAAGCCAAGGCCATGCACTGTGCCTCTGTAGTAGAAAAAACCACGGTCGTTTGCTTCTTTGAGTTCCAAGATATAGGTCTTTTGATCGCGTGTTATTTTGCATTCCAAGAACAAACTTAGCTTCTCCAAAATAGTTCATCTCAAATGATTTACCCAAATTTTCTTTTACACGTTTTTCTTGCCCATGTTGTTAATAAAAATCAACCCCCCGTAAAATTTTTAGCGGCACTCATATCGATGGGGACTTTTTATAGTATCTTAAGAATGCCATAAGGACATTTTTTCCGAAACAAAAAACCTAAATGATGCAGAGAAATGGAAAAAAAGGAATTCAATTTGTGTTGTGCTTATGATTCTAAAATTCATGCATAAAAGTGTAGGTATAAGTTTATCTATATATACTAGAGCCCCCTAATGCCCGTTTATTTAAATACACGTGTTACCCGTGTAATTAATTATCCGTACATGAACCCGTGTCTGTATATTTACACGTGTATTTATAATTACCCGTGTATTTAGCAATACACGGGTAATTACTATGGGAATCGGCACAAATCGGTAAATCGGATGCAAAGGACCATGAAAATCGGTCTAATTATTGTTTGAATAGTTAAAAAACTGTTTTATGACAGGAATTTCTACTAGTACATTCGTATAACACAGATATTTCTGTATTATTTGTATATTTATGCTTTGTTTTACTTCTTAAAGTTCAAATAAAAAAAGTTTTTTTATTTAATTTGGTAATTACTTACATACACTAATATATTTCGAGGATTATTTTTAGATCTAAAATTAATATTAAAAATAATAATATATAAAAAAAAAAAAATTACCTAATATATTTTTTCTTGTATACAGATTATAATGTTTCTGTATTATATTTAAATTTATTTGGCTTTTCTGAACGGCTATATCGATTCTGAAGAAATTTTAAGAGTTTGTTTTAATGAATGATAAAAAAATCTTAAAAATTGGCTTTAGATACATCCGCCCCCTGCCGCGGAACCTTTGCTTTGTTTAATTGAAATACTTTTTTTCTTGGAAGCTACTCAACCGATTTAGATGAAACTTTTCGATAGAATTTTGAAATTAGTTTTGGTACAATCTTCCTACTTCCACTCCCATTTTAATCTATTTTAGAATTTAAAAGAGCAATTTGCAGTATACATTATGTATTATTACGACTTCTATGATTTGGATGAAATTTAATATTTAGTATAATATAATTTAACTTCAAAGTTGATCTAGACAGGAGTCATCCAGGGCCAAAGCTAAGGGGGTGCCAAAATTTAAACTAAAATGTTTAAACTAGATTTTCCTCTAGAGACTTATTTTTTTCTATAATTTTTTGGCGATACAGATTTCCTTATTTTTTTGGTTAGACAATTACTCTTCTGGGGCATTTCTTTTTTTAATAAAACTTCGTTTTAAGAACATTTTTTTTTTTATAATTTTTGTATGAGCTTTTAAGCTTAAATATAAGTAAAGAACATAATCTACTTTTTCTTCATTTTCACTGTGTCTAAAATTAAATTGATGTGTTCTTTATATTTATCATTATTTTTCAATGAGCGCTTTGGGCATGTTACAACCAACTTGATGTATAGGTTTTAAGTAAAAAGTATAGGTATGTTAGGTACGAAGTGCTATTTGTTTTCTTTCGAAAGGTACTGACCTACTTTAAGGAATCTAAGGACTTATTTTCAAAGAAAAAGAAACTAATGCATAGAAATTCGTTTAAATCATCTTTATAATATATATATTTATTTTTATAATGTACATAAATAAGGTTGGTTTCATTGGTCTATGTGCCTTAGGCTAATTGTTAAAAAAAATATATCTTCTTCACTCCTAATAAAATTCCATAGTTTTTAAGTTTTTTTTTACCTTCTGATAGTTTTGCTATTTTAAAAGGAAGTTTTTAATGTATGCCTTCAGATGAAAATTTACAATTTTTAGAAATTTTCGTTAAAAGCGTAATTTTTTTTCAGAAATGTTATTATATGGAAAACTAATTATTATAAAACAACAACAATTGCTACATTTCTAATGCTAGGTATATTTTTCTGTTTTCGAAGAATTTAATTGTTTCAATAAATAGTTTTTCAAAAATAAGTTTTCAAAAATTTTGAAACAGAATTTACTATAAGGCAAGTTTTGGATTCGAGCAAAAAAAAATTTTTGAGATAACAATCAAACATGATATTACGATGATAGAGATCACCAAAAAAGTGGGTGGCAAAATTCTGTCTGTCTGTCTGTCTGTTCGTCTACAGCCTAAACGGCTCGATCGATTTTCTTCAAACTTGGTACTTAGTGGTTTTTGGTGATTCTGCCGACACGTTTTTTTCATTTTTTTTTAGAACCAAAAAGAAAGAACCTGTGATACATTTTTTTTTGGCAAATCTACATAATCGTATTTTTCTCAAAAACGGCTCGACAAATTTTCTTAAAAAAAATTCAATAAATTTATTTTAGTAAAGGCTTTCTTTGGGTGGAAAACCATTTTTCAAAAATAATTATTAATGTTACCTCCCAAGGAACCATTTTTTTAATTTTTGATTTTCTTCAAAATGGTATGACCGATTTCAATTATTTTTTTTAAACAGAAGCTTCCAAAAAATGTTAATAGTTTTGTGTACCAACAATTTTGAAAAAATATTTTTTGGATTTTTAAAAAATATTTCAAAATTTTTTTTGGAAAATCAAATATTTCGAAAACGGCATCATAGATTTTTTTGAAACTCGATATTTAAGACTTTCTTAGTACTCTCTAAAATATTTTTAGAAAAAATTTTACATTTATGAAAAAATAACGGTACCTTCCATACGAAAGTGAAAAAACCGCAAAGGAAAATATTTTTTTGCTTGAAAACGACTCCTACGATTTTAATTAAACTTTTTTCATATACTAAAATTAGTACGATCTACCATCAAAAATTATAAAATTTTACACATAGCAACTATTAGTAGTACCTGTCATAGAACGTATTTTTTATTTTGAGTTTTCTCGTTATCAGCGTAACGGATTTAAATGAATTTTCTTATATACAAATTTCAGATAAGATTTAATAATATTGCATATCAAAATTTAAAAAAAAAGTTTGTGGATTCTTAAAAAAAGTTTCAAACTTTTTTTTTGAAAATTCGATATCTCGAAAACGGGTTGACAATTTTTTTTCAAATTTTGTTTTTATATACACATAAATATATAGTTTAAATCTGCATACCAAAATTTGTTCTTAAAAATGTTTTAAGAATTTTATATACAAAAAATTAATTTAAAAAAAAACCGCTCCAACGATTTTAAAATTTTTTTCCCATATAATCATATTCCATCATGAATTAAGATGGCATACTTTTTTTCACCTCAAACTGTCAAAAGAGTTGTTTTAGCTAATTTAAGTGCCGTTTTTCATGCTTCTCTACATTTTTCTCTCATAATTTCCATGTTTGTATATAAAATTTTCTTAAGCTCGCATTGTCTTGAACATAAGAGCAAGTACGTGCGACCCAGTCGTGCATTTCATTTTTAAATACACTTGCCAAAAAAATTAAAAGAACAAGACTTGTTTCAATTTTTTTGACAGATGTATTAAAAAAAAAATGATTAGGTACAAAATTTTGTTTCCAACTTTGTGTTTCAAAATTCCATCAATTCCGTCTATCACAAGGTAAATAAAATATAGATTATCATTTGGAGCAAAACTGGCATGCAGGAGGGATAATGCGTACCTGGCTCTACAATAAATAACACCAGGAAGCAAAAATATATGTACACATGCATAACATTATGTAAATGGTAAGGTACCATGGTTATTCAATTATTTTCAACTATACCTACATATGTAACCTACCAACAACTGGCTTCCATTCTTTTTGATCTAGTTTTCTTTCTTTATTCATTGCAATTCCATTGCCATTCTGGATAATAATTTTGTCTACTATTTCATTATAATCTTTATCCGAAATAAATTAAGAATACAGTCAGTTAAAAGAAAAATAGCCACTTAGCACTTGTTTGACAAAAAAAAATCGAAAAAGGTGTCAATTATGCTAGACCTGGTACGGAGCTTAGGCAAAGAATGATTTTTATTTATGCTGCGAAGCGTCCTTTGTAAATATAATGCACGACGTCTGGTTAATCATCAGAAAGAAGCAACGTTCTTTTAAATACACGTGTATTTTTATTTACACGTGTATTTAAATAGTACACGGGTACACGGGTACCAATTCCTTAAAACACGGGTACCCGTGTCACGGGTACCCGTGTAATTAATCGTCCGCCCAAAATCGAAGGCTCTAATATATACATACATTTATCTACAATCAATAGCCGCGTTTTATTATCGCTCATAACCCATATGGTTCACCTCGTGAAAATAAAACGATGTGGGTTAGTGCAAAAGCAGTGCTGTATATCAGTCTCTTTTTTCTTATGTTTATTTGTTTTTCATGTAAGCACTTGTCTCTTTTCCTCTCTATTCCTTATACTGCTGACAAATCGCTAACATCTATTCACAATGGTAAATAGCCCTCTGCCGGCCAGAGTGAAAACCTCTATTTGGGTTATTGAAATTAACCTCGATAGAAACCTAGATCCCATGTTGTTTTTGTAATACATGTTAAAAGATAACCTCGACCCAGACCCAGAGATAATAAAACGCAGCTAATAATACTGTGTGTGTGTTGTTTGAACGAAAATCCCCAAATTTGGAAAAAAACACTACATTTCTTGTGAAGTTCCGTATTGGAACCATATTTGGATTTATCTTATCCATAACCTTTATTAATCAATAAGAAAGTGAAACTAATAGTTAAGCTATCCCTTTTAATTACTCCAAAGTAGAGAGATCCCCCTATATACACACGTCTGTGCATGTGTAGGAAATTCATCAAAAAATTCAAAGATACCCGTTCTGTGAGAAAATATGCATATGATTACGGTAATGAGATAATTCTAAATCAATGAAAAATATGTAAATATAAAATCCCTGAATTTTTTGTGATGAGCCATTTTTGTGTGAAGCCATTTATCCAAATATTCCTGCTTTTTTGCCATCTGTGTTCCTGCCCTGCTATCAATATTCATCCTAATCTTATTTTTTTGTTTCTTCTATTGACGTGTTATTAATAGTTAAATTTCCTTGTACCTATAGTTTTTTTTGATGTGTTATAAAAGTCAAGTGCCTATTATATGGATTATAGTTCTAGTTTTCTAGTTTTGTTGTGTTTTCCAATTTTTGTTTGTCTGTTTAAATGTATTACTTGTGTGTGTGTGTGAAAACAGAAAGGCAAAAAAAAAGCATTTATTAAATAAAGGGAAAATTAACAAAACTTAACGTTCAATTACAGTATCATTAAACTAGGAACAGATTTCCAAAGTTCACAGGTAACAGCCTCTACGATTGGCTCTCTTAAAAATACCTTGAAGGAGCTAAAGGGCCTCTTCAACTGCCGTATTTTCATTTAAAACAACAGTGAACTTCTCCAAAACTTCGTTTGCAATCGGGCCTTAACTTTAACAAAATTGTAATTGTAATGTTTTGACTAAAGCTATCGGTTGGCATTCAATTTTTGCGTGGCTGCACTACGGAGTAAATGCATGCAAAAACGAGACAAAAGTCGATTTTTAAAATTGAAAAGTTGAAAAGTAAAATTTAAACCAAATGGTAGAGAAATATCCACAGATTAAGAAACTTATATTTGTTTCTATACTCCCACTAATTTGGCCACTGCATTAGCTCAAAGTCAGTGAAAACAATAGCATAATTTTTTTTTGCACCATCGACAAAGAAAGTTGTAGTTTCAATTAATTATTTATTAAATATTTCGCAATATTTGATTAAATTAATATAATATAGTCATTATATTTTTTGTTTAAAAGCTGTGTTTTAATATCTTTTGTGATTTAATTAAAAAAAAACTATAAAACGTATTTTTCTGTTTTTTGTTCTTTCTTCCTTAATCGTTTTGTTGTTGCTCTCCGTTAAATTTCGTTGAGTTGTTTGTGTAAAATGATAAAATGAATCATAAAGCTGCAGTTGCAAAAAAAATTGGGTGCTACTTTTTGCAACCTTAGCTGTGATTTGTGTTAGAAAACGTGATGTTTTATGCATTTTTAAGCTTTAACATGAAAAAACGTAATTTTAATTTATTTGAAGGACCATCCGGCTTAATAAGCTGCGTTTTTTTGTATGTCCATATGGAGTTTGGTGAAAAAAACGACATCGGGACATTTCAACATTTGCCTTGGTCTGCCATTTTGTTCTGAACTATCTTACCAACAAACCATAGATAAAAAATATAAAGATGGGAATCTTCGGCTGTCAAACTGATTTGCCTACAAGCTCAGACCGTGGTGAATGTCATAAAGTTGCACTAGTAACCTTTACCACACGCACACTAGTGCAACTTTATGATTTTCACCACAAATCGTCGGTTTTTTTAAAATTTGTCAGTTATTTTAAAAATCTCATGGACATGTTCGTAAAGTATAAAAGCGGGTGAACTGAATTTTTAAGTGCTCACTTCCCTTTATATCATTTTATTTTAAAATTGCATTGGCTTCTAATATTTACGCGTACTAAAATAAGAAACAACAATATTTTTTGTAATAAATAATTGAATAATAAATGTAGGTTAATTGAATCGAAGTGGGAGAAAATTTGTTTGTGAACTATGAAGTTACATAAGTTTTTCTTTAAATTTGTATATGTTAGTTGTTTTTTTGCATGTCCAAATAAAATTGTGTGAAAAAAACGACAGCAAAGCAAAACAATTTACATGTTAAATACAACAACAACTATGTCCATATAGAGTTAGATAAGTCCAGACAATTATCTGGAGTTAGCTTTTGTCCCGATAAAAACGCTAATGCCAAACTACGATTATCGTTGTGTTATCGATGATTTACATATATAGAAATGTCAAATGTTTGTTGGTAAGATAATTCAAAACAAAATGGCAGACCGATGCAAAAGGTAAACAAAAATGTTGAAATGTCCCGGTGTCGTTTTTTTCACCAAACTCCATATGGACATGCAAAAAAACACAGCTGTTGCTTGTATACTCCCTTAGTTTTTTGATCTCCACAGAAACGAACTATCAAAATTTGTCTGGATAAAGGCTCCCCCAAACCAACGCGAATCATTCGCCCTCGACGCGAATATGAAAGGTACACAATGCAAAACGAATACAAAAAACTGACTGCAAATGATTCGCTATGATTTCGCGTTGGTTTGGGGGAGCCTTAATACAATTATTGAATGAATTTTGTTTTTGCTTTTAGTTATCTTTCAATCGTAAATAAAGTATGTTAATTTAAATCAGTGGTTCAGCAATTTTAATTAACCAATTTCTGAACCACAGAATAAATAATGAGCCACGTTTGTACAACTTTTATGAGTTTAAAAAGTAATAACAAATCATATTCAACAAATAGCTGATGAATTTCCAAATTTAAGTCTGCTGTTACAAGAGGACTCTTTTGAGTCATGACTTTCACCACTCAAAAGTTATCGGGTACTAGCAGACTAAAGCCTTAACTATATTGGCCAAGAAAGTGAAAAAGTATAAAAGTGAACATTTTCAAACTCATTTTTAGATAATATGGGTATTCATGCAACAGCGTAAACTCGTCGTAATCATTGTAAAGTTTAAAACTTCGTAATTCTGTCACAATTTGTATGGAAAATTTGACAGATTTACGAAGTTTAAAACTTTACAACGATTACGACGAGTTTACGCTGTTGCATGAATACCCTTAATGTTTCTTATTGGAAAACATATTAAAATGATGCAGAAAGCTTAAATTTTGGTTTAAAAAACAATTCGTATATTTTTTCACAAAACAACTGCGCTAGCGGGAAAAAAATATTTTTACTCTCGTAATTTTGCAAAAAGTGACCAATGTAGTAAAGCCTTAAGTGCCATGTTGTTAAAAAGTGCTTAAAATTTTGAACTGTGGTTCAGCAAGTTTAACTTGCTGATTCCGGTGCACATATATTAGAAGAAGAAATTTCACGTTAACAAACATACCTGTCAGTGTGTAGACAATAAGAATACATAGGTACATACAATTTTTTGAAAAAAAATTATTTAAATTTATTAAAATTTTATTTTCACAACTATTATTAATTTTGAATTTTTGCGACGCTTTTCTGTTTGATTAGATCATCATTGGGTGTAAGATGTTGACCTGCGGTGTTGTGTAGCCAAAGTTTACTTTCAATTTCAATTATATTAAATCAAACCGTAGCAAAAACTCAAAATTAGTAATTATAAAGGGTATTCATTCAACAGCGTAAACTCGTCGTAAACATCGTAAAGTTTTAAACTTCGTAAATCTGTCAAATTTTCCATACAAATTGTGACAGAATTACGAAGTTTAAAAGTTTACAACGTTTACGACGACTTTACGCTGTTGTATGAATACCCTTATAGTTGTGAAAATTAAAATTTTAATACATTTATGTTAGTTTGTATTACTTCGTTTCTATATTGCTTGTATTAGTGAATATGGTGACGCTTAACTGGCTGAACAGAATGCAAAACGGAGCTGGAATAGATGTCAAAAATGCTGCAGCCGGAGCTGCAAGAGTTGAACAAATTTTAACTTTTACTGCAGCATTTTTGACATCTACTGCAGCTTTTTTGACATCTATTCCAGTTGCGTCTTGCATTCTGTTCAGCCAGTAAAGCTAGTCAGTCATTTTATAATTTATATTCAGTTTAGCATCCGAGCACACATATATTTCTTATTATTGTCAGCCAATATTTAAGGTTGGTATTTATTAATTAATCTATTATACCTAACGATCACCAATTTATTAATCTATGATATTCTTGAAGACAATATTCTTATTAATGCAAGCTATAGCTTTGTGTCTCATAGATAGAATATTTAAGATAAAAGTATCTCCGATTTAATGCAATGATTTGTATATCTGAGATTGATTACAAATGGTGCAAAGGGTCTCAGACCCTGATACAAAATACAATACCGGCACGAATTTCATAAATGTTATCGTTAGTTTGCATGGAAACTCCATTTTTTCTGTGATTGCGTCACTAAGCCCCGATGCTGTTTTTTCGTCCGAAACACACCTATTTTGTATGCTTCGATCAGTTAAAAATAAAAAAAAAAATGTTTTTGTAGCCGCCTCCACCCTAAATTTTCAATTTTACCGCCCTCAACTTTTGCCACCGGGGGAAAATTCCTGGTTTGCCCCCCATGCCTGCCAGATCAGGCCCTGTTTACATTCTATTCGTGAACAATGACTAGGGACAAACGTGGTTAAAATTTTGATTCGTGTTTCTGCTGAGGTTCAACGACGGCTCAAGCATGTAATTGGTTACTATCACATTTTGGATTTTCAGCCCATCTTAAATCCAACTGAGCCAAATGGATCGGATGACTGTGTTGCTTATGGCCAGCTTAAGAGTTTTAATTCAATTGGTCATTTAACTATAATAATAAGGGTATTCTATTTATGCATGCAACGTATAATAAAATCATCGTAATACTACGTTTACATTAGACCAAAGAGGTGATTTCGATGAAAATTTCCAAATTCGATACGAAATCATCTCATTACTCATACAAATTCTCATTTTTAAATAAGACAATTTCAAACAAATTTTCTCGAAATAAGTTTTTTTAACATATTATTATAATAGAGTCAATGCAGAATACAAAAACAGAACAGAGATATTAAAAAAAGTGCGACCGCACCTCTAGGAACAATATTTCAAACGCATCCCAATAGTTCCGAGGTGAATTTTGAAACGTCATTTTTTTCCAAACTCGGTGATATTTTTCTTCAGTGTGTCTAAAAAAAACAAATAGGTAATATGTTAAAATAATAAATAAAATGTCTAATTATCCTTCGTCTACTGGTGTCCTGATTGCCAATGATTTATTCGGCGTATAATTTGAGTTCTGCCTATGGAAACTGGTTCCCTGGATGCAAGACGCTCATCCAACAGGCAATGGCTAAGATCAGGCAAATCCAGCATTGTCTGTGTTGAAGGAGCGCATCAGGAAAGGAAGGGCTGGACAGAAACGTTTGGGGTAGCTGGCCAAGTGGAAAACTGCTGAAGAAGGATCCATTGGAAGTTTATTTGTTGGATTTCCCCAACATTGAAATCAAATGTTCTGAAATACAATTGCCTTTCCAGGCGTGTAAAGAAGTTTAGTGATCTTATTTTGAAGGCAACCGAACCTCCAATGATGTTGTTCAATCTTTACGATGATTAACTGAAAACCATTTCGTCCTACACAGCTTTCAGTCGATTTATTTTGATCACCAGAGCCTCGAACGTAAACAGTGCTGCCATATCGTTCACAATGAATTATCATACAATGCGCTGATTTCTATCATACCAGAGTAAAAATTATCATACGCAAAATAAAAAAAAATTTCCCTAAAAAGAAGTGTATCTAAAATAAAAATTTTATTATTAAATTTATTTATACATATAAGGAACGCATTTTTTTGTATCTAAAATAAATATATACCAAGTAGCAATTATGATGTTTGCTATGCTTTGATTGCTTAATGAATCTCTCATAGCCTATTAGTAGAGGCGTTAGTGCACGATATGAGGGCAAACCTTTCATTTCGACCTGACGGGTTGAGTCTTAGTACACTAATAGTTCATGAAGTGTGTGTCAAATTTGGTATGTCGAATTTGGTAATATCTTACTTGTTTCACTAAAAATTCTATAACTTTTTTAAGATAGTCGTATCGAGTTCATTCTGATTTTTTAAAATTGGATATTAAAAAATACCCTTAAAATATGTGTCATATGCTTATATTATACCAAGATGAATATTTAAGTTTGTTAAACTTTCATATCCCCCCCTCCCCAGCATTTTGAAAGTGGCTTTTGAAAAAAACCAAAGTAGGTTTTCAATCAACTCTGGATGTTATGTAACAGATAGTGAAATTCTACGTCGATAACATCTTTAAATTTTATTAATTAGAATATTTGTCTTACTTTTCTTGGCTTTTCAAATTTTCTTTCCCAAAACGACTTTTTCCACCCCTTCGTACAAAGGAAGGGGTGGGAGAAAAACAATTATGTGGTCCTATGGCTTCAAGAGTGCTGAAACCAACGGGAGTTCTCGGGTCAACGCCCAACCCTTGGTTTTCGATTTATAAGCAACATTTCGGTAAGTGGCAACCCTTCTCTTGTCCTTCTTACAATGTTGACACCCTCCCAACACTTCTTTAAAGTAAAGTTAGGATATGAACTCTTTGTATACTAAAGTTCAACCCGTCAGGTCAAAATGAAAGGTTGGTCTCCTTAACAGCCCCACTTTATTGAATAGAACTTTTAAAAAGGAACAATTACGTGCAAGAGTATTTATCATTCAATATGTTTGTTTGGCCTTTATTATTATTTATGTAATTGTCACACTGGCCACTTTTCAATATTTTTGATATAACTCGAAAACTAAGCTTAATTTGGCAATTTTACTCTTAAAACTTTTTGTTCAAAACTAAATTTTCTATCGAAATGGATAGTTTGGAAAATTTCTTAAAAAATTTAAGCAGGAAAAGAAACAAAAACCAACGTCCATCATACAAAATATCGAAAAATCAAATATTTTTAAATTTTTTTCTAATTTGCGCATAACTTTTTTCGGAGCAAAGATACATTCAAGACATGTTTAAACAAAGTAAAGTAGAGTTTTAAGGCCTTAATATGAAATGTTAAAGCAACATGTTATTTGAAAACTGACAGAGATATAGCCATTCAAACTTCAGCCAAATATAACAATAATTATCATATTTTGCGTATGATAGTGAATTTCAAACATACATAATAGAGGACCACAAATTATATTACATGTAGCCAGGGGCGTAGCGAGGGTGGGGTGTGGGGGGGCTTTTAAAAAGTCGGCAAATCCAGGAAGCTAGATTTAATAATTCAAGCAATTAAAAAAAAAAATAATAAAACCGGAAATTTTACAATATTTTTCGGAAGAAGTTAGTAAAAAGTAAGTTTGTATTTTCATTATATTTAGGTTTTTAAGCTTTTAAATGTACCTTTGCAAATCGACATTTTTGCCGATTGTAGATTTTGGAAATATGCCGAATAATTAAAGAGTCGGCAAATCAACGAAGCTTCATTTGCAAACAATTATGAATAAAACGAGCCTTAGCATTTTTGCCGATTGCGGATCTCGGAAATTTGCCGACTAATTCAAAAGTCGGCATATCAACGAAGCTTCATTTAAAAAAAAAATTAATAAAACGAGCATTTTTACTGATTGCGAATTTCGCAAATATGCCGACAAATTCAAGAGTCGGCAAATCAACGAAGCTTAATTTGAAAAAAAAAAAAATTTAAAATGAGCATTTTTGCCGATTGCGAATTTCGCAAATATGCCGACTAATTCCAGAGTCGGCAAATCAACGAATCTTAATTTGAAAAAAAAATTATGCAACGAGCATTTTTGCTGATTGCAAATTTCGCAAATATGCCGATTAATTTAAGAGTCGGCAAATCAACGAAGCTTAATTTGAAAAAAAAAATCTAATAAAACGAGCATTTTTGGCAATTGCGAATTTCGCAAATATACCGACTAATTCAAGAGTCGGCAAATCAACGAAGCTTAATTTGAAAAAAAAAAAAATTAATAACAAGAGCATTTTTGCCGATTGCGAATTTCGCAAATATGCCGACTAATGAATACCTGGAGCCAATGACAACAATATTAATACCAGCTCCAGATGAATTACTAAATAGTAGGTATATTTTGTAATTGCAAGAATGGATGTGGTCCACGCTGCGGTTGCAGAAAGTCGGGGTTGCAATGCACTTTAGCTTGTGGCCAGTGTAATGGTAAAGCTGGCCTTAATGCTGTTTCATTTTAAAGCGAACCCGGAGAAGAGAGTGCATTTGAAGATGACGATGAAGACGAAAACTAATACTTTGGCTCTTTAAATTATCATAGATTTAGATCTATTTAAAATGTTATTTAATACAATGTATTAAATCAAGTTCAAGATATATGTAAAATGTTATTAAATACAATGTATTAACTAGTAAACAATACAAATTATTTATAGTTCATAACTTATTATTTATAGTCAATAACTTCATACAAGGTATTATTCACCGAGATTCACGGTTGACCTTGCATTACAGTATGTATGACTGTGCTCTACGCGGTTTCCGCCCTCTATCTCAAGGACGCTTGAGCGCATGAAAAAATAATTACACTACAATTTGTAGATAATTTAATGCTCTACAATTTTCATCATGGATGTTTACACATTGAAACCATAGAAACAGAGATAATCACGAAAAACCGATTTTTGTGACATTTGACCTTGAATAACTGACGTTACAGACACGAGACTTCATGAGACTTTTGAGACAGCTTTTAGAACGCCAATATGAAGGTATACACGAGTTTCCAGCTTATTATCTCCCATTCCGAGGTTGACCCTTTTTTTTGCTTATTTGACTGGGCCATTATATAAATAAAATTTAAGGCAAAATCGCAGTTATATAATATACTTTATTTAAATTTAAATTGTATTATTAAAACTAATTTATTATAAATAATTAGCTATATTATTAAAAATTGTTTATTTTGCATAAATAAACTGCTGCAATAGGTATTAATAAATGAATGTATTTTATTATTATAAATGACTAAACTGCTGATGCCGATAGAATTATGCGTTAATTTAATTTTTGTATAAAGATTGTTTAATACCTATACCTAAACAAAAAAAATTGCTGCAATAATAATAAAAATCTTCATGAATTGAATTCGTTGTTAAAAATTATTTCTTATTTAGATTAATCGTTGCAATAATAATATTAATTTATTTATTCCATTGTTATTATTTATTTATTATAAATAAATACATAATTCCAAAAATAATTGATATCTTATTTTTCTACCAGCTGAAGGTGGTTTCATTGAAAAGTCTCGCATTTCGAAATCTCAAAAGATTTGAGCTAAAATCAATCAGCCCCATCAGGATCAGGAGTTTCGTCCGAATGTCATTCCACTCGGAAAAAATCCCTTTTTTCTTTTCCCTTATTTTGAGTTTCACCCGAAAAATGCTAAATCTATACAGTCGGCAAATTTTTAAAATAAGTCGGCAAATTCCTAAAATAAGTCGGCATTTTAATGAAAGTCACCCCCCCACGGCTCGAACCCTCGCTACGCCACTGCATGTAGCATAATTATTCTACGGTTCTCAGCACTGACAACGGCACAGGCTGTGGCAAACGGCACATTTATTTAAACAATGCCATACGAAGTCAAATGCACGACTGGGTGGCACGTTCTTGTTCTTATGTTCAAGACACTGAGTTTAAGAAAATTGTATATAGGTAAAAACATGGAAATTATGAGAGAAAAATGTAGAGAAGCATGAAATACGACATTTAAATTAGGTAAAACAACTCTTTTGACAGTTTGAGGTGAAAAATAAGTATGCCATCTTAATTCTTGATTGAATATGATTGTATGAAAAAAAACATTTAAATCGTTGGAACGGTTTCTTAAAAAAATAATTTTTTGTATATAAAATTCTTGAAACATTTTTAAGAACAAATTTCGGTATGCAAATCTGAAGTATGTATTTGTGTGTATATTAACACAAAATTTGAAAAAAAAAAATGGTCAACCCGTTTTTGAGATATCGAATTTTCAAAAAAAAAAAATGAAACTTTTTTTAAAAATCAAAAAACTTTTTTTTTGAAAATTTTGGTATGCAATATTATTTAATCATATCTGGAATTTGTATATAAAAAATTCATTTAAATCCGTTGAGCCGATAACGAGAAAACTCAAAATAAAAAAATACGTTCTATGCCAGGTACTATTAATAGTTGCTAGGTGTAAAATTTAATAATTTTTGATAGTAGATCATACTAATTTTAGTATATGAAAAAGTTTAAACAAAATCGTAGGAGTCGTTTTTAAGCAAACAAGTATTTTCCTTTGCGGTTTTTTTTACTTTTGTATGGATATTTTTTCATTAATGTAAAATTTTTTCTAAAAATATTTTAGGGAGTATTTCAAAAGTCTCAAATATCGAGTTTCAAAAAAATCGAGCATATCGTTTTAGAAATATTTGATTTTCCAGTTTCTGTGATTTTTAGTCCAAGCATGTGTCAAAAATTTTTTTTACTTTGACACAACTTTGGACTAAAATGCGCAGAAATGCACAGAAAATCACAGAAATTCAAAGAAAAGGAACAGACCAAATGTCTTGTTGAAAAGATTTCAATGGACAACGAAAATGAAAGTGTCTACACGAGTTAAAAAGTGCCTAAAATGTAGTAGAAGGCTGATGGCTGCATTCAGAAGAAGTTTAAGAAAAAGAGTAGATTTATGTTTAGACGTGATGTCTTTTAAATTTGGATAGCCAAATTTTGTATTTAAGTCTAAGTCAAATATCACAATTATCATACATTTTGCGTATGATAATGAATTTCAATCATACATCATACAGGACCACAAATTATGCTACATGTAGCATAATTATTCTACGGTTAGCAGCACTGAACGTAAAACACCGAACGAACAAAGATCATTCTGAAGCCAGATAAAACAACAACCACAGAAGTTCATCACATTTGGCCAACGTTGCAATAAATTTATATGAAATTCTTGCAAGTGCTGGATACAAAGCGTTGTCATTTCAAAACTACATGCTGGATTTTGATAGTTGAAGCGGTTTTTAGCCTTAATTTAATCCTTCTAAGTTATTTTAAGAAAATATTTCCAATTTAAACAAAAATTTCGAAAAATTTGCCCATAGAACTAGTATCATCATATTCTTATTGAGATTCGAAAAAAGACGAAAATAGTTTTTTGAGACAATTTTTTGAAATCTTTGCTCGAATTGGAAATGGTTTTTGAAATAAGTTAGAATACCTTAATTAAGACTAAGAACCGTTTCAATAATAAAAATCCACCAAGTAGTTTTGAAATGACAACGCTTTGTATTTAACACTTGCAAGAAATTTATATGAAATTCTTGCAAGTGCTGGATACAAAACGTTGCCATTTCAAAACTACTTGCCGGATTTTGATTATTGAAACGGTTCTTAGTCTTAATTAAGGTATTCTAACTTATCTCAAAAACCATTTCCAATTCGAGCAAAGATTTCAAAAAATTGTCTCAAAAAACTATTTTCGTCTTTTTTCGAATCTCAATAAGAATATGATGATACTAGTTCTATGGGCAAATTTTTCGAAATTTTTGTTTAAATTGGAAATGTTTTTTAAAATAACTTAGAAGGTTTAAATTAAGGCTAAAAACCGCTTCAACCATCAAAATCCACCAAGTAGTTTTGAAATGACAACGCTTTGTATTTAACACTTGCAAGAAATTTATATGAAATTCTTGCAAGTGCTGGATACAAAACGTTGCCATTTCAAAACTACTTGCCGGATTTTGATTATTGAAACGGTTCTTAGTCTTAATTAAGGTATTCTAACTTATCTCAAAAACCATTTCCAATTCGAGCAAAGATTTCAAAAAATTGTCTCAAAAAACTATTTTCGTCTTTTTTCGAATCTCAATAAGAATATGATGATACTAGTTCTATGGGCAAATTTTTCGAAATTTTTGTTTAAATTGGAAATGTTTTTTAAAATAACTTAGAAGGTTTAAATTAAGGCTAAAAACCGCTTCAACCATCAAAATCCACCAAGTAGTTTTGAAATGACAACGCTTTGTATTTAACACTTGCAAGAAATTCATATGAAATTCTTGCAAGTGCTGGATACAAAACGTTGCCATTTCAAAACTACTTGCCGGATTTTGATTATTGAAACGGTTCTTAGTCTTAATTAAGGTATTTTAACTTATCTCAAAAACCATTTCCAATTCGAGCAAAGATTTCAAAAAATTGTCTCAAAAAACTATTTTCGTCTTTTTTCGAATCTCAATAAGAATATGATGATACTAGTTCTATGGGCAAATTTTTCGAAATTTTTGTTTAAATTGGAAATATTTTCTTTAAATAACTTAGAAGGATTAAATTAAGGCTAAGAACCGCTTCAACTATCAAAATCCAGTAGGTATGTAGTTTTGAAATGACAACGCTTTGTATCCAGCACTTGCAAGAATTTAATATAAATTTATTGCAACGTTGGCCAAATGTGATGAACTTCTGTGGTTGTTGTTTTATCTGGCTTCAGAATGATCTTTGTTCGTTCGGTGTTTTACGTTCGAGGCTCTGGTGATCAAAATAAATCGACTGAAAGCTGTGTAGGACGAAATAGTTTTCAGTTAATCATCGTAAAGATTGAACAACATCATTGGAGGTTCGGTTGCCTTCAAAATAAGATCACTAAACTTCTTTACACGCCTGGAAAGGCAATTGTATTTCAGAACATTTGATTTCAATGTTGGGGAAATCCAACAAATAAACTTCCAATGGATCCTTCTTCAGCAGTTTTCCACTTGGCCAGCTACCCCAAACGTTTCTGTCCAGCCCTTCCTTTCCTGATGCGCTCCTTCAACACAAACAATGCTGGATTTGCCTGATCTTAGCCATTGCCTGTTGGATGAGCGTCTTGCATCCAGGGTACCAGTTTCCATAGGCTGAATTCAAATTATACGCCGAATAAATCATTGGCAATAAGGACACCAGTAGACGAAGGATAATTAGTTATTTTATTTATTATTTTAACATATTATTTGTTTTTTTTAGACGCACTGAAGAAAAATATCACCGAGCTTGGAAAAAAAAAATCGAACTGTCAAAACAAAACAAACTCACCGCGTTAAATTGTTGTTGCAATTCACATCTATTCATCGACACGAGTGAAATTACAAAAACAACAATGTAAACAAATGGGTTTTGGGGGGTGAAACGTACGAAAGTTTCCCATCTTTATTTGTTTATCTATGCAACAAACATTTGACATTTCTATACAAATTATCGATAACACAACGACAATGGTAGTCTGGCAATACCGTTTTTATCGAGACAAAAGTTAACTCCAGTTAATTATCTGAACTTAGCTAACTCTATATGGACATAGTTGTTGTTGTATTTAACATGTAAATTGTTTTGCTTTGTTGCCGTTTTTTTACACAATTTTATTTGGACATACAAAAAAACACAGCTATAGTTATACCAAAAAATGTTTATTAGATGTGATCAAAATGTGTTGAAGTTGGATTTGAAGCTAAATTGGATTACAGTGGTGGTCCAGTATAACGAACGCCGATATTACGAATGCTCGATATTACGAACACTTTTTTCCAGCCCATTAGGTATTCTATATAACGAATAAATAACGAATTTCACAGAATAAAACCAAAAATGTTTTAAAATAATAAATTTTTCTGTATCGGACATGAAATCAGAGAAGGAACTTGTGTACATTTTTAATGAATTTATGTTATGTAGCCTTAAAATGTGAACTTAGGTTTGTTTTGCTCAATTTATTCTCTCATCTTTTCTCATTCGAAATACGAAAATGCCCAAATTTTTATTTTTGTTACGGATTTGGGGATAAAATTAGGTTGTATTTGAAAATGCTACCAGATTAAAGTGTTTAAAAATAAACAAAAGCTACTTTTTCGTTAAAAAAACGTATTCAATGTAACGAATTTTCGATAAAACGAATGGACCTTAGACATTATATCATTCGTTATACTGGACCACCACTGTACTTAGAAAAAAAAAATATAGACAAGGCTTGTTGTGAGGAGGGTCAACTCGAAGAATTTAAAATTAAAATATGGCGTTTAAGGTTTGAATATGAATTAAAATAATGAAATTTATTTTGGTTTATTGGGAGGCTTATTTATAGATTTGAAATTTAAGAGCAGATGGATTCGTTCTAAAAGGGTTGAAAAACGTTTTTTTTGTACAAACAAATTTGAAATTCCAAATAAATCTAGACCTGGTCGGCCCTCTAAATCGTTTGATGATCTTTGCTCTCGTAGTAAATGCAGACGGACTGAAGAACTTTTAGCAACTCAAATAAAATTGCGGGAATGTGGTAAGGCAGTATGTGCAAAAGTTCTGAAAGAAATAACTCATTATCCAGGAAGACCCAAAGTTTGTAAAAAAGTATCAAAGAATTATCCTATTACAAAACGAGAAAAGATGTCAATACTTAAAGCGCTTTAAATTTTTATTGCGGCAGCTTTATCCCGAAAGCAATACCTACCTACGAAATTGTAACAACGAGTGACAAGAAAATGTTTCCGAGTTACAGTTCACTTAAAAAAGCTAAAAGTGATTGCAATCCGGACCCAGTTACGGAAACTCTGGCTGAGGCTAAATTACAAAGCTTGCTTGATCACACCATTACTGATGTATTTGGATATTCAACAAACCTTAACAGAGGACGAAATGAAATCTTTAGAGCATATTTCGAAATGGTTGCGATGGATCACAACAAACCCAATATAAACAAAAGTTTGAAAACCATTCCGATTTCGATGCAAATATATTTCAAAGTTCTTTTGTGCCTTTGCGATTGTTATGCACTTTAAATGGGGACATCGATTGGCAAAATCCGACACCATAATCACCAAGGAAGAGAGCGAGTCTTGTTGAGAGTCTCTCTCGGAATAGAAATTTGTTAAAAAAAAAACAACTTAAAATTGTCAAATAAACGTTATTTCCAATTAAAAACACATGTTTTTTTTTACTTAAATATAAGATGAAATGCATTTTATACGTCATAAAATATCGTTTCAGATGGATATCTACCCAATGAAGCCAAAAAATAATTTTATCTCGTTTTTTACTGCATTTATTGCATGGTGGGCCGCAATGAGATAGGTAATCTTACGGTCGGCTCCCAGACTATAAGTGATATCAACTGGTTAAAATAGAAACATAATAAAAACAATCCAATGAATTTAAATTCTTTTTTTCTATCTTATGTATATTCAAAACAGATGATAGTGATGTAACGCTATAGCTGTCAAAACACAAATGAGCATTCCTTGTTTCTGTATATCGTGACCTACGAGGGAAATTTCTTGGACAACATTTGTCAAGAAGGGGAAATATTTTATTCTCTGCTGAGCACTCTCTTCTGCTCAAAACAACCCAATTTTTGAAGTGTGGAGCAGGAATTGGATAAAAATTGGGGACAAATTAGTAACATTGGCCATTTTTGATTAACTTTTGGAACAAGTTAAAATATTTGTTATCAAAACAATAAACTTTAAAGAAAAAAGTCGAAAAAAGGCAAAACAGGCAAAAAAAGCAAAAAAGGCATTAACGGGTAAAAAGGCAAAATAAACTATTTATTTTTGGAATCAAGCCTGATTCACAATGCGACGAGGAAACGAGACGTGAGCGTGACGAGATCCCGTCGTTGCTGTCAATTGAATTTCAAACAATGAAAGTATATGGAGATATACACAATGAAGCGTTTCTCGTCGTCACGTCACGCCAAGAATTCGAAAAATTGAAAAAAAGACGCGACGAGACGACGATTTTATTTTTTGACAAGTTATTTACATAATGGAAGTATTTTTTTAAAGAAAAAAATACGATAACTTGAAATTAAAAGATCAAGTAATTCCTAATCTGTTGTCTTTGAAGCTTTTTGGACAATTTTTATTATTTTTTATTTTTAACAAAAGACTTTTCGTTGTAAAGAATCTCGCCGCATTGTGAATTAGGAAACGATTTTATAACTAGAAAAAGATGACAGCGAATCACGTCACGCTCTCGTCTCGTTTTCCCGTCGCAATGTGAATCAGGCTTCAGGAGGACGTGAAGCGTATTTGTATAAAGTCGATACTTTCATACGATAACGCACCAAAATAAGGCAAAGTTAGCATAATCCTATCCCTGGTCATAAAAACTTAGTATTAAAATACACACTTTTTATAAATTTTGTTGAGGTGTTTCTTTGAGTTTAAAGGATATTTTTGTTTATGTAACTTCTTGTGATATGGAAGTTTAGATTTTCTGTTGGGTGGCTAATGATAGACTGGATATGAGGGTCCTTGACGGGTGAACTTCCGTAGGTGAGGCTCAAGGCCTATGTTTAGGGGCTGTCGTACGCATATGAGCACGCGACAGCCAAGGTTTCATCTCAGTGATGAGATTGGAAATGGAGAAGGATGCTCAAGGGTACTGTTAGCACCACCCGTGCATTGAAGTAACTAGTAGGGAATTTAGTTTAGGAATTCTTTGTTCGCTTCCAAGAATTTTTTAAATTCATCTCTAACTAACGTAGCTGATTTTACTGGTCCGTTCTGTCTGTTTGTTAATAAATAGTTACTGTCCTAGTTTGTTTCAAATTTTGCTTCTCCTATATTTTAATTGTTGGAACCAGGCATGATATGAGTACGGTTGTCCAGCTAGGCAGGTTAAAAGAACCCACCCACAAACCTACGAGCTAAGCGATAACGCAAGCATGCCTGAACTGGTCCTCGCTTTTTCTGGATGACCTTTCATCCGTTTTGCAGAGCCTGTATCTGCAGGCTGAAAGGTTGACAACACTAGTTGTTGTCTATACCGTTCCAGGCTCTATAACTGCAAGTTTTTCGAAAACTATTTTTAAAACTTACTTTTGAGTAAATTTTGTCTTTATTCATCATTTCCTTTTGTTGTGTCCCTCGTAGGCGTGGTTTTGAATAATAATATAATGAAAAATATTTGTTTAAGCAAGACGTTTCTTTTTAATATGTAGTATCAATAAAGATTTCTTATACAATTTTTTTTATTTGTTTAGTAATTGAAAATAGATGTTATTGTAATACTTTCATTTTTATCTAAAAGTATATTTCATAAACACCTTCAATTGTTTTGTCTGTATTTTATAGTTTTCTTACTTGATTAATTTTTATTTTTCCGTGAAACGCCAATAGTCAACAACACTACTATACTTACAAAAATACAATTTATCACATACAAAATTACAGTTAACATTTAAATATTAGAGAAACTTCTTCAAATTGATTAAAATCTTCATTCTGAAGAAAACACTTTCTTCCATTTGAAAATTATTGTTCTTCAATTTGAAGAAAAATAGGACAACAAAAAGTGAATAACTATAAAAAATCGTCGGTGTGAAGAAAATTTGATCAATTTGAATAAAACCACAATCCGCCATTTAAAGAAATTTATTCAATTTGAGGAAAATGTTATGAAATATCCGTCAGTTTGAAGTAATTCTTCGGTTTGTATAAAACTAACATAATGGGTGGAATGCGAAACGATTTGTCTCAGTCTCATATCTCTTGTTTTTGAGCTATTGCTGGCTTTCGTACACACAGAAAAAAAACGAGGTAAAATCAACAAAAACAATAATGATTCAACATGTTTTGCCAATGTTTTTGCTTCATCGAGCATTCGTTTCATTTTAACATGATTTCTGTATAAGGGAAATCAATATTACATCATGTTAAAATGACATTGTCTTTATAGTTGAATCAATATGTTTTCATTTTGAAATAATATGAAAAAACCTGCAAATAAAAATGGAATCCATAGCAAATGAATGCTGAATCAATACGATTTCATGTTGAAGTACCGCGATCATCATGTTGAATCGCCATCATATATAGTTTACTACCATCATGGTTAATCATTATTACCATCATATTAAGCCATTACTATTATCATGCTGAATCACCATGGTCTGAAAGTATAGAAATTCATTATATATTTATTTTATTTTAAAAATACTTTGTGATACTTACTCAGTTTTGAACTGGGAACCTTCCGCACACGGAGATAGCACTCATCCACTGGGCCAATTCGCTACGCAAAAAACTAGTGCCAAACGTCAACTTGAGACGCAATATGGAGTTGAGCTCATTTGAACTTTTAACTTGAATCATTTTATTTTGATTCTATTTCAATGTTAAAATGAGTTCAATCATGTTATTTCAACAGGGTCTCACACATAAATTAATTTGTAAATGAAACCTTAATGATTTAAAACATGTTGAATCAAAATGAAAAACGTTGTTTAAGTTTATGCCTGGTTATTTTTACATGAAAACGCTTTTTTTTGACATGAATTTCTTTTAACTTAGAATTTATATGAATCGTTTTATTTTAACACAACTTCAAAGTTAAAACAAAGCGAAAACTGTATAATTTAAAATGAAATTCCTGTTTACTTGTTTTTCAATTTTAAATTAACAGGACTTAGTCATAAATTAATGTTTTGAAATTATAAAAAAAAATGAAAACGTATTAAATCGAAATGAAATCCAATGATTGAAAAATTCATCTTTTTTATCGAAATCAATAATTCGTCATGTTGATTTTACATTGCGTTTTTTTTCTGTGTGTATGCCAAATAAACTTGAGATAATTCTTTCAGAAAAGAGACCTCTCTCAATTTAGAGATCTTTCTCATTTGGGAGATGCCCATATACAAAAAAAGCCAGATCTCATTTTAATGAGATTAGGCAATGAAAATGTTGAGATTGGAAATTAGTTGTCCCAGGAAGTACAATGTACATTGATCTACTACTACTATAGCCTAGACCGCGGAAGCGATTTTCTTCAAATTTTCAAAGCAAGGTTTTTTAGTGATTCTCTACAGGTTAAACTGATGTTTTTAATCTCCAAAAAATAATGGTACTAGCCATACAATCGTTAGAAAAAAATTTATTCATCTCAAAAGCGGCAACAACCATTTTGATAAAAAACATCAGATAATGACTGTAAGAAAGTAGTACTTTTCGATATTTCTTTTTTTACACACAAAAGCTTTTTTAAAATGTTAATAATGTGGCAGATCAAAATTTTGAAAAAAAATTAATTTTGGGTACAAAAGAAACATTCAACATTTTTTTTTTTAATTTAATATTTCAAAAACAGGTTGATAAATTATTTTTTAAATTCATAGCTCACTTAATACTTTTATTTGAACTTAATTAATTTGCTCCACTTAAACAGAAGAATAATGTTTTCCAATTTTCTTCAAACTCAAAATTTCAGTATTAAATGTAAATTAATAATCACTCAACTTGCATACGACATTTTTTTTAACGTTAGGAAGATTTTATATAGAATTAAATGCACGACTGAGTCTCACGTACTTGCTCTTATCTTCAAGACACTGCGGATTTAAGAAAATTGTATATACAAACATGGAAATTATGACAGAAAAATATAGAGAAGCATGAAATACGACATTTAAATTGACTAAAACAGCTCTTTTGACAGTTTGAATATGATTGTATGGAAAAAATTAAAAATCGTTGGAGCGGTTTTTTTAAAAAATTAGTTTTTATATATAAAATTCTTAGAACACTTTTAAGAACAAATTTTGGTATTCAAATCCAAAGTATATACATTTTTATGTGTATATAAAAACAAAAATTGAAAAAAAAATTGTCAACCCATTTTGGAGATACCGAATTTTCAAAAAAAAATTTGAAACTTTTTTTTTGGAAACTTTGATATCCAATATTATTTAATTTTATCTGAAATTTGTATGTACAAAAATCCATCTTAATTCATTTAGCCGATAACGATAAAACAAAAATAAAAAAATACGTTCTATGACAGGTACTATGTATATTAATACATAGTTGCTAAGTGTAAAATTTTATAATTTTTGATAGTAGATCGTACTAATTTAAGTATATAGGAAAAGTTTAATCAAAATCGTACGAGTCGTTTTTGAGAAAAAATATTTTCCTTGGCGGTTTTTTAACTTTTGTATTGAAGGTACCGTTATTTTTTCATAAATGTAAAATTTTTTTCCAAAAATATTGAAGAGAGTACTAAGAAACTCTTAAGTATCGAGTTTCAAAACAATCGATCATGTCGTTTTCGAAATATTTGATTTTCCAAAAAAAAAAAATTTCAAACATTGTTTTAGAAATCCAAAATATATTTTTTTTTTCAAAAATTTTGGTACACAAAACTATTTATATTTCTTGGAAGCGTTTGTATAAAAAAAATTATTGAAATCGGTTATACTGTTTTGAAGAAAATCAAAAATTAAAAAAATGGTTCTTTGGGAGGTACCATTTATAACCATTTTTGAAAAATGGTTGCCCACCCAAAGAAAACCTTTATTTAAATAAATTTATTGATTTTTTTTTAAGGAAAGTTGTCGAGCCTTTTTTGAGAAAAATACGATTATGTAAAATTGCTTGGAAAAAAAATTGTATGGCAGGTACCGTTATTTTTGCTTCTAAGAAAAAAACGAGAAAATGTGTGAGCATAATCAAGAAAGGTATTGACAGCCCCCGTCAGAATTGGAAATCCATACAGCAATAAATCTCTTCAAAAACAACAAGGCAGCTGGACTGGACGGAATACCAGCTGAATTCCTGAAAGCCGATCCCGTAACAGCGGCTAGTATTTTACATCCGCTGATACAAATCATTTGGGAAAACGAAAACGAAAACAATGGTGTGATTGTTAAGTTGCCAAAGAAAGGTGACTTAAAGAATTGCAACAACTGGCGTGGTATCACCGTTTTGTCCGTTTTCCCAAAACTAATGGCAACCATCATTCTCGAGCGAATAAAGGATAGAATCGAGTCTACACTCAAGAGGCATCAAGCTGGCTTCCGCAGTGGTCGATCGTGTGTCGACCATATCAACACCCTGCATATCGTCCTCGAGCAGTTGATAGAATTTCAATCACCGCTTTACCTCATGTTCGTGGATTTTGAGAAGGCCTTTGATCGAGTCAACCGAGAATGTATATGGAGATCGTTGCTTGGTAGAGGAACTCCAACAAAAATTGTTGCCATTATTAAAGAGTCCTACAACAACGTAAGGTGTTTTGTTTTGCACAATGGGCAGCCATCCGACTCCTTCGTATCGCAACAGGGTGTGAGACAAGGGGATGTTGTATCGCCAATTCTCTTCCTGCTGGCGATGGATGACGTATTGACGCCCAGTGTTGGTACAGCTGAGAGACAGGGCATCCAATGGAGACCGTTCGAAAGGCTCAGTCATTTAGACTATGCCGATGACATATGTCTACTGGCAAATAACATCAGTGGGCTGAACGGGATGTGCCAAACACTGCAAGTGAAGGGAGAGTCGAGTGGTCTAAGAATAAACAGCAAAAAGACAAAAATAATGCTCACAGGCCGCTCCACGCAGCAGCGTATTTTTCTACAGGAGATGCCAGTTGAAGTAGTGGAACAGTTTAACTACCTTGGCAGTATTGTTTCTGCAACGGTGGTACGGATCTTGACGCTAAAAGTAGAATAAATAAAGCTCGTGCTGCCTTCGGTACTCTGTCCCCAATCTGGAAATCAAGTCAAATCTCCTTACGCACTAAGTTGAGATTCTTCGAATCCAATGTCAAATCCGTGCTGTTATATGCTTGTGAAACCTGGAAAGTCACGTCTATCATTTCGAAGAAATTGCAGGCTTTTGTGAATCGCTGTCTTCACCACATCCTAAAGATTCGCTGGCCACAACTAATATCAAATGAGGAATTGTGGCGCAAGACAAGTCAAGAGCGGCTGGACGTCGACATAAGAAAGCGTAAATGGCGTTGGATTGGTCACACACTGAGGAAACCAAACGATGAAATTGCAAAGCAGTCCTTTGAATGGAATCCTCAGGGTGCTCGGCGGGTTGGAAGACCAAGAACAACATGGAAATCAACTGTCTTAGCGGAAGCAGAATCCCAGAGAAAGACGTGGCCACAGCTAAAGTACCTTGCAGCAGACCGTGAAGGATGGAGACGTTTTGTTGACGCCCAATGCTCCAACCGGGGTTACAGGACACGATGATGATAATCAAGAAAAACCACTATGTACCAAGTTTGAAAAAAATCGATCGAGCCGTTTAGGCTGTAGACGAACAGACATACAGAATTGTGCCACCCACTTTTTTGGTGATCCCTATCATCGTAATATCATGTTTGATTGTTATCTCAAATTTTATTTTTGCACGAATCCAAAACTTGCCTTATACATAATTCCTATATCGCAAGTAAAAATACGATTTTTTGCTTGTTTTTAGCCCTAAGCCATTTTAACGGTTTTTATACAATCAAAAAAACAATTCTAATGCTTTTTATCTATAATTACTTTCCCAGGTTTTATTTTATTTTTTTGCTGCCGGTTTTATTTATGTCACACTTTTTTATGTCATTTTAATATTACTTATTTTCTTTGAAATTTTCGGTTTTTTAATAGTTTTTTCAAACCTTGATTCATATTCCGATTTTGAAAAAAACAACAATTTTTTTTTCTTTCTAAATTTTACAAAAAAGCTATTTGTACCCTCAGTTTTTTTCGGAGGAACTATTAATTTCTTTGCTTTCACTTGATGAAAACATTTTTCTACAGATTTTTTTTTTATTTGAGACAGAGATTTTGATATGAGACACGTTTCTTGCATACCAAATACAGATTTGTCTCATTGTAAACGCTCAATCTCATTATCTGTAGCTCATTTCTTGAGCTCAGTCTCATGAGAATGAGAGAGTTCTTTTCGCATTCCACCCAGACCCAATATGCCTACTGAAATGTCTTATTTCAAGTTAATTAATTTTGTCAACATGAAGAAAACGCTTAACGGCATTTAAAGAAATTGATTCAATTAAGAAAATATTTTAAACGTTTTCCTCAATATCACCTACAACATTATCATTCAGTCAACGATTTTATATTCATCAAAATGACAAAATTTCATTAATTTGAAAAAGTTATGAAATCGTATTGCATTTGAAGAAACTGTCTTGATTTTGAATTATTCGATGTTCAATAAGAAAACAAAGTTTATGAAAAATCCTTAAGTTTAATAAATTATTGTCTCTTCATAAAATTGATTAAATATCTTCGTCAATATTACCTATGAGATTTTGGTCGGTTAACGATTTCTGTTTGTCAACATGACCAAATGTAATTCGTTTGAATAAAATTCTAAATCTCTTAGCTGTAGTAGCTGTAATATTTTTTGTATAAAGTTTCCGCTTAAATAAATCTGAGGTTTGCGGTAAAAATATTAAATGGAATGAATAGCTGTTACTTTTTAAATGCCGTTTGAGGTTGTAATCAATTGACTACTATATAATAATTGCGCTAGGCCCGATTTTTAGGGCCATCAGTTTTAAAACGTTCAAAACTTCTCCTTCTATAACGGGAATTTAAATACACACAAAGAAAAACTGGGCGAGCGAAAAAATCCCGGTTTGCTTTATAGCTCTTATTTGAGGAGGCTTCAAATTCTCACAAACAAATTTAGGACTATCTCATTTTTACTTAGTTTTCGGAAGTTTGATTTTCAGCACAAGCATCAGCTATAAAAACTTATTTCTTTCCGACAGAATAAGGGATGTATAAAAATCAGCTATAGGTACTGTAGATTGCCCAACAAAATTATGATTTCTGAAGAAATTGGTGATTTCATATTGATTCGGAAACATTATTGAACTTGTTTTCATTTGTTCTTCACTGTAAACTTTCTTAAAAAAATACTGTCAAATTCCGAGTGGGTACTGGTACCCACTGTGTCTCATTATTTCTAAAAAATGTGATCACTTCATAAAGTTTCCGTAAAGAAATATAAGTTTTATGAATTTACCGATTTATTTGCAAGTTGAAACTGTTTCCTTTCTTAATTAATCTCCCTTCGTATGCCAGTTAGCAGATGTAAACAAGATTTCCCACAATGCAAAACCATATACTCATCAAATTTTATGATTGGAATTGAAAGATGGGTCGTTTCTGTATAAGAAAAATTGGCTAGTTCATAAGTGTTGTGCGTTAGCCACCATTAAAAAAAAACACGTTTTAGCCAACATCTCGAGAATTGCTCATCGTACAAAAAATATGTTAAACTCTTTTCATCGGAAATTTAACTATTTATATTCCTGTAGGTATACAACATTTTTTGTTTAAGTCTATACCGTCAAAATTAAAGCGCCTTAAAGTATGCTTTTTGTTAGTTTTTTCTTTATATATCGTTGCCGGTTGCTGTTGTGGAAAAAAGTTCTACAAAGTAGAACATGTAAATTTCAACAATTTTTGTATACACATTTTTTTTACGACTTATGGTTCAAAAGTTATTATTCTCTAACGTCGGCATTTTTTCGCTAATTGTCTCTGGTCAATTTGCGTGAACGATGTGCTCAAAGTGCTTTATACCGCTCCAAATTTTGTTGAACGTACTATTTGTATCAGTGCAAAATCCATGGTAGACACGTAATAGTGATACCATGACCTTTTGACCACCATAATGCAATCAAAAAATGCACATAAACTTTGCAAAGTTAGTGTTTTATACCGCTCCAAAGTTTGAGAGCATACAATTTGTATCTGTGCTAACTAGAGGTCTGCATTAATGTCTTGAAGCTAGATTTGAGACATTCAATAAAATTTGCTGCTTTCAACTCATTAGGCCTGCACACACGGTATGATTTCTGCCGGCAGAAAATAGAGTTTATAGGAGAGGGAAATAAAATGCGCGGTATGAAATGGCATGAAATCGTCTACCTTGTTTGGAGTGGAAGAACGAAGTAGAAAACTGATACACACATAAAATACTAAAACAATGAAAAACGGTACATGTATACATTTTTTAAAGCAGAATAATACACAATAACTTAACAAATCATTGTTAAGAAAAAACCTAAGGTTCCAGATTTATCCTTGTACCATTACCCCTAAACTACAATTAAGCAATTCTGCAAGCAAATGTCAAATATGATCATTTAACAAGTTGTTAATTAATTAATTTCTGCACCACAAAAGAAAACATCACAATAATTTTTAAATTTGCAAATTTCCCTTTTTTATTATTTATTATTATTATTATTAAAACTTTATTGAGAATATAAATAAATTATACTAACAATAATTAAATAAATATAGCGCTAGCAACCAGGACTTTTCGCTATATGAAATATAAAATTAACGTTAAATGAATCGATCTAGGTTAAGCTTAAGTAGAATAGTGTAAACTAGTTTAATGTTGGATTCTGATATGGATGATAAAAGTTGATGTAGGGATTTGCCGGAGATGGTTTTGCAGGTTCTGTTGATGTATTCACATTGCATAAAATGTGGGACAGTGAATGTTGGTTTTTGTTCACAAAAGTTGCAGAGAGTTGCAGGTTGTTTGGTGATCAGATGCTCATGAGTGATCTGTGTGTGACCCATTCTGAGTCTTATGAATTTTTTAAGAATTGAGGTAGGTAAGTGCACGGGATAGAAGGCCTTGTCTGCTCCAGGATTGAGTGTTGAGTAATGATGTTGGTACCCACACCAATCGACCTTAGTGTTCGCAGACATGATTGCCTTGATATGGTTACTGAAGTCCTTAATGTTGAAGTTGTAGAATTCGATAATGGGCTCTTTGAGGGCTTGTTTAGCTGCTGAGTCAGCGTGTTCATTTCCTGTGATATCATTGTGACCTGGAACCCAAGCCAGTCTGAGGTTTTTCTTTTTGGCAATCAGTTTGTCTCGAATTACAATAGCTATGGCGGAGTTGTTGTTTAAATTTTTGATCGCGTTGATTGATGATAAGCTGTCAGTAAATATAATGGTCTTTTTATTTTTGCAGCTTCAATTGCTTTAAGTATGGCAAACGCCTCAGCCGTAAAAATTGACGAGGAATAATGGAGAAGACCCTTGCTGATTATGGAACCGGTTTCGTCGACAACCGCAAATGAAGTTCCTGTTGTTGTTTTGGATGCATCAGAGAAGAACATTTGCCAACCTTGTCTCTTGTACTTTTCACTTGTTTCTAGAAATATCGTTTTGTATATTTCCTTATTAGTGGTGGACTTAGGTAAATCTGTGAATATTGAGACGATGGATTCGGAGGGCAGGTTCCAAGGAGGATGATTGCTTTTGGACTTTTTATCAATGATGATGGGTGTGTCGAGTTTAACTGCATCTTTGATAGCTTTTTGAAGGGCTGAGGGGTATTTTGGTGTTCTTTTTCGTTTTAATATTTTTGCAGTATCATCATGAATTGGCGAAGGGAATGGAGAGTTGACCTTTTGTATAATTTTCCATGTAAGAAACTCGATTCGGGCATTTATATCAGGAAGACCGGCTTCGACTAAGATGTTTTTTATGGGTGTTGTACGAAAAGCTCCGATGCTGGTCCTTATAGCTGCGTGATATGGTGTTGAAATAAGTTGCAAGGATGATCTGGCGCATTTACCATAAATTGGGAGTCGATTTTGGAGAGAATAATAGATCGAATAATAGAAATAATGGTATTTATATCACAATTACTTTTCTTAGAGCTAAGATACTTAATTAAGTTTACTCTGGTGGCTAGGCTTTTCTTAATATATGTACAGTGGTCCTTAAAACTATATTTAGAATCGAATACAACACCTAGTATTTTAGCGTTATTAACATTTTTTATAGGAACGTTATTAAGGCTTACTCCTTCGATACATTTTTGACATTTATATTTTCGACAGATATGTAATAGTTCACATTTTGAAATGGAAATCTTAGCTCCAGATATATTACCCCAATTTGACAAGTTATTATTAATTTCTGAGAATATTGTAGCTAGAAAAGTTAGATCATTACATTTTGAAAACAATATGAGGTCGTCTGCATATAATACATGATTAATTTCTGGGTAATTTTGAACAATTTTACTTATCTCGTTAAAAGCGATAATAAATAGGATAACTGATAGAGGTGATCCTTGAGGGATACCGTTTTTTAAACTGTGAATACTGGAATAAATGTTATTAGTTTTTATGCGGAATTTACGATTTGAAAGAAAAGCCTTTACATAATTAAAGATGTTTGGTCCAATTTTCCATTCAGTTAATTGTTTTAGGATGACATGAGGGCCAATTCTATCGAAAGCTTGAGTAAAATCAATTGCGAGAATTGAAGCGTGTTTTTTTTCCGAAAGAGTTGAGGATATGAAGAAGTCAAGGTGAAGAAGTGAGTCGGTGGTGCTTCTTCCTTTTTTAAATGCAAGTTGATTACTGTCGATAAATTTGTTTTTTTCGATGAGCCAGAAGATACGCTTAGAAATAATTTTTTTCAAAATCTTTGATGCACAAGGAAGAAGGGATATGGGACGGTATCCTGATAGAGTCGAGTGATCTTTGTTTGGTTTTGGAATAGGTATAATGGTCGCAATCTTCCATGATTGAGGGATTACACCGTTGCAAAAAATATTGTTGTATAAAGACAGAAGCTTAGATTTGAGGCAAATCGGAGATTTTTTAAGCATTGCATAAGAAATCCTGTCGAAGCCTGGCGTTTTGCCTTTGGCGGAAAATAAACAGCTTTCAAGTTCTACAATAGTTATAGGGCTTTCAATTAAACTAGCTGAAGGTGAAGTAGTGTGGAGTGGAGCAGGAGTTGTTAAACAGTCGTATTTCTGTTGTACATAAGATAAATGAAAATTAGAATCGGCTTGAGAATTTTCCCAGGACTCAGCAAAATACGAGTTTATTTCTATAGGGTTTGTTAGATTAGAAGATTCGGTTTTAATAACTTTTATTGTGTGAGGGGTGTAATTTCCTGTGAGACATTTTATATCACTCCACATTTTTTTAGGCGAAGAGTTTTGGTTGATTTCAGAGGTGAATTTATTGAAGCATCTAGTTTTTTCTATTTTTGCAGCTTTTCGGAACTCGGCGTTTGCTTTGCGGTAGGTTATGAGGTTTGAGTCAGACGGTGATTTTCTAAAAGTCTTAAATGCTGTTTGCTTTCTTTGTCGCAGGCTGTTAAGATGTGGATTCCACCAGGGGACGGTTTTGCTGTGTGGTTTTGGTGTGGTTTGCGGAATGCTTAGGTTAGCTGCGTAGCGGATTGACTTGGTAATGGAAGCTGCTTCTCTGTTAACCTCACTAAAAGTTGGTCTAAGTGAAATTTGTTTTGTTATCTCGGACTGGAATAAATTCCACTTTGCTAGTTCTGTCAAGAATTTAGGTTGGGCTTTTGGAAGCTTGAGGTTATTCCCCATTGAAAGTGTGGTCAGAATTGGGAAGTGGTCGCTTCCGTGCAAGTCATCGGAGACCTTCCAAACTAATTTAGGCATGAGATGTGGGGACGTTATGGTTAGGTCGACGTGAGAAAATGTGCCATGTGTAGAAAAGTGTGTTGGGCGACCATCATTGAGGATTGTGAGACTATTGTTAGCTATAAAGTGTTCAACTATCTTACCACGGCTATTCATTGTCGAAGATCCCCAAGATGGGCTCCAAGAATTCAAATCACCTGTAAGGATGATTGGTGTTGAGATGTTGGTTATTATATTTTCAAGATCACTGGCATCAAATTTTTGATCAGGTGGAATGTAAAGTGAAACGATAGTTAATTTGTAATTTAATTCAATTTCAACAGCGACTACAGAGATGGGTGAATGAATGGTTATGAATTTGTGAGGGATCGTTTTATGAACTAGGAGGCAAATCCCCTGCTTGGAAGTTGTATTGGAGACTAGATTGTGAAAAAAGGCTGAGTATGCTTTTGGTGCAAATGCTTGTTGGTTGTATTTTAAATGCGTTTCCTGAAGGGATATTATACACGGTTTTAATTCGTTAATAAGCAATTGGAGCGAATGCAGGTTATTGATATAACCATTTATATTCCATTGCAGTATTTTTATTTCATTATAGGCGGTGGAGTCGCTCTTATTGTCCGTACCACTGAGTGTACAGATAGAAGAACGAAAGCCACCTGGTAATGTAGTATTCCCGCACCCCCTACGGTGGTGAGGGTTCCCACCGTTTTGGTGGGAGCTCCCATCACCGGCGGGGGCGCGGGTTGAGAGTGGAACATTGATTTTATTCATAATCATATTCAATGTTCATAGGGGATTGAATTTGTGCTGAAGAGGCAATTGTTTGAGGAGATTTATTTGTGTTTGAGCTCGTTGAAGAAGATGAAACTGGAGTTTGAGTGTTTTTAAGAGAATAAGAGCTGTTGTTGTTTAAGTTATTTTGAGTGAATGCTAATGAGTCTGATTTTTTTTCTGTTCCGATATTTTCGTTGTTTGTTTTATCTTGTTCTGAGTGAGTTGATTTTTGATTTAGTTTTGAGTTGTGTTTGTGTGATTCTATTTCGTTTGGCTTAGGAGAAATCTGTTGAGTTTTGTTATCATTGATTGTTTGAAGGGAAGAGGAAGAGGTAGATGGCTTTGATACCTTAAGTGTATCAGGAGAGGGAGAGGGTTTTTTTAGTTTTTCGGAAAAGAGATCTGACGAGAAAGTTGAATGAGACGGGTGTCGTTCTCTTTGAATACGTCTAGCCTCAGCTAGAGTGCATTTGTTTTTAGTTTTTATTTCTAGTACTTCTTTGCTTTGGATGTACCTTGGGCAGGTTTTAGACGAGGCGGGATGAGGACCGGAGCAATTGACACATTCAGTGCGAGTACAGTTTGTACCGTCATGAAGTGGGAAATTACATGTTACACATGAAGCAGGATTTTTACACCATTTCATTGTGTGCCCAAGCCGTTGGCATTGGCGACACCGCATTGGATTTGGGACATACTCTGATATTTTTGTTCTGTACCAACCTATTTCAATGGAATCTGGGATTTTAAACAAGTCAAAGGAAAAGATCATTAGACCAGTAGGTTTAGTTTCTTTCTGCTCTTTTTCATTTATAATAGTTTTAGTAAATTTGTACACGTCAGAAACATATTGGCTCTTAAGTTCAGAAATTATTTCAGATTCTGGGACATTGATCAGGCATGGAGCATATGCTATGCCTTTGGATAGGTTGAGATTGGAGTGAAGTCTAATATTAACGGGACAAACGCTATCTAGAACTTTTGAATTTATAAATTTGTCGGCTATGTTTTGGTCTTTTGTTAGGATAAGGATGGAACCATCTCTTAATTGAGAGATTTTTTCATATTGCGTGCTGATGGAGTCGATCATTTTTTTTAGAATAAACACACTGACTTTGGATAGGGAATTTGAATCACCTTTAGGAGTTATATGGATGAAACGGGGGTTTTTAAAGATTGATTTGGTTGGTAGGGAGGGGAATTCACTAAATAAACTGTTCGATGGTTTATTTCTTTTAGGCGGAGGAGGTGGGGGGTCAGGAGGATCGGAAAGCGCGTATTCATCGAGAATACCGAATCGGTTACCCAGTCGGAATGGCTTCGGAGCCATCCTTGTAGGAGGTTTAATACGTTTGGAAATTAATAATACGATAAAATGTATTAAAGATTTTCAATACGAAGCGAAAGATAACTGTGTTAGTAACGGAGAGGGAAAAAAGAGAAATCACGAGGGCTCGCTATTTACTCTGAGGAAAACAGGTCTGAACGGTTGGAAGGTCAGCCGATGACTGTTCCCTTTTTTGTACATTTCAGTTGTACAAGTTACCTCGTCACGACTAGATAAGTTACCTCATAACGACTAGACAATAATTTGACAAATAAGTTTAGTGGGTATATTTCTTAAAATCTACGAGAAAAAAGGTGTTCTATTTGGTGGATTTTCTGCAATAGTATTGATGTGAATTAGATTCAAGTTTAAATAATGGCACTAACACACAGAATCTTGGACATACCTATGTACATAAGTGTACAAAGTCTTTGACCACCTCAAAACTATGGCTGTCTGTTGACGTTCTGTCCGACACGTCGCGGTCGATCGGTGTTGGGTGTCCTTTCTTATTGACAGCATACTTATAACGGGTGATTTTTTAAGAGGTTTAGAACTTTTTTAAAAAAAAAACACAAAAAATTCGAAAAAATGAATAAAATATTTATTTGAATCGATAGTTTGAACCTTGCAATTTAATGTTTAAAGATAATTTCATGCTAATGTTGACCGCGGCTGCGTCTCAGGTAGCCCATCCGCTGAGTCCAATTTTGGCATACTCTTTCACACATATCGGCCGGTATCTCACGAATGAATGCATGGATGTTGGCTTCCAGTGCGTCAATCGAAGCGGGCTTGTCCCTATAGACATTAGCCTTGACATACCCCCACAAAAAATAATCTAATGGTGTCAAATCGCACGATCTAGGCGGCCAATTGACCGGCCCGAAACGTGAAATTAACTGTTCACCAAACTCGCCTCGCAATTGCGCCATTGTTTCGCGTGCTGTGTGGCATGTGGCACCGTCTTGTTGAAACCACATATCATGCAAGTCAAGAACTTCCATTTCGGGCAAAAAAAAGTTAGTTATCATCGCTCGGTAGCGTTCACCATTGACAGTAACGCTGCGATTCGCATCATCTTTGAAGAAATATGGCCCAATAATGCCGCCGGCCCATAAACCGCACCAAACAGTGGCTTTTTCGGGATGCATTGGTAGCTGTTGCAATGCTTCTGGCTGATCTTCACTCCAAATGCGGCAATTATGCTTATTTACGTACCCATTCAACCAAAAATGAGCCTCATCGCTGAACACAATTTTTTTGGAAGCAGCGCGCGATGAACATTTCGAACCGAGCACGAATTTTGATAGTAAAATTCAATAATTTGCAAGCGTTGTTCATTTGTAAGACGATCCATGGTTAAATTGCAAACCAAACTGAAGCTGTTTGACAGTGACACAAGGTACTAAACACACGTCAGCTGTCAAAACCAGTGTTGCCAAAACCAAACCAGCTAAAAAATCACCCTTTATTTGGTATTGCCTTCATTCGCCGTTAAACTCATCTTCTTGACTTTCTCCCAATGCTCACGAAAGTAAGACTGAAATCACGCCGAAATCATTCGTCCGATTATGTCAATATCGTCGGCGTGTCTCTAGTGTTGACATGAGAGTTTTGCACTATTCTTTCAAGAACGATATTGAAGAAGTCCCATGGCAGCGTGTCACCTTGCCCAAAAAATATTTTGATATAAACTATATCGGCTTAGTAGTCACAGTATAAATCAGTTTTGCAACGAGTAAAATGTGTTGTTTCATTTTAAATACAATGCCCCTATTTATTTCCCCGGCTAGACTAAACAATCGGAAAATACAGCCTGCACGAAACCACCTCCGATAACGGACTCAGGTTAATCGACTTTGCTGCGGGGCGAAACGTCGTGGTAGCTAGTACGCAGTTCCCGCATCTCGATATACATAAGGGGATATGGCGAATTCCTGGTCAATCAACCGCCAACCAGATTGACCACATTGCAATCGATGCAAGGCACTCCTCCAGTATCAAGGATGTCCGAACGTTCCGAGGAGCCAACGTTGACTCGGACCACTACCTCGTTGTAGCCAAGGTAATGCTACGGATATCCAGACCAAAGCCAAAGCAGGGAAATACTGTAAAGAAGTCTAACGTCGGACGGCTACAGTCGCAAGAAATCGCCAGGTCCTTTTCCGATCGAGTCTCTCGCGCCCTTTTAACTAGTCCTTTGCCGCCAACTGCAAACATCGAGAACCAGTGGAAAAACTGCCAGGAAGCCATCAGAGATGCCGCCTCTGACGTGCTGGGCTTTGCACGACCACCACAGCGAAACCCCTGGTTCGATGAAGAATGCCGACAAGTACATGCAGCCAAACAACAGACATACAGAAGAGGAGAGAGGAACACAAGCTTCTAAGAAGGAAAAAGAAAGAGCATGAGAAGCGTGCGATCGAGGAAATAGAGGGATGCCATTGCAGGAATGAAGATAGGAAGTTTTACCAAAAGGTAAAGAGAACCTCCCAGGGTTACAAGGCCCGGACTGAAGCCTGCAAGGATGATCAGGGGAACATCGTAGTAGAATCGCAGTCGGTACTGAGAATATGGAAAAATCATTTCTGCAAATTTTATGACGGTGATGACGAACCGAATTCCGCTACCATGCAGATTGCACCATTCAACCTGAACGACGTAGGCCAACAATTCCGTACATCCGATCTCGACGAAGTAAAGATAGCTATATCTAAACTTAAGTCCAATAAAGCTGCTGGAGCTGATGGCCTTGCGGCTGAGCTATTCAAAGCGGCTGGCGATGAATTGGTTAGAAGTATGCACCAGCTCATTTGTAAAATAAGGTCGGAGGAAAGCATGCCCGATGAATGGAACCTCAGCATTGTTTGCCCGATCCATTAGAAAGGCGATCCTCTGGACTGCACCAACTACAGAGGCATCAGTCTTCTTAATATCGCCTACAAGATCTTCTCTGCCGTACTTTGTGAACGCCTGAAGCCATTCGTCAACAACCTGATAGGTCCATATCAGTCTGGCTTTAGGCCAGGGAAGTCCACCATCGACCAAATAATCGCACTACGGCAGATCTTGGAGAAAACCCAGGAGTTTTAAATGGATACCCACCACCTTTTCATCGATTTCAAGGCCGCGTATGACAACATTTATAGAGTCGAGCTATATAGAGCAATATCTAGTTTTGACATCCCTGCCAAACTCGTCCGTTTGTGCAAGATGACGATGGAGAATGCACGCTGCTCCATTAAGGTCGGCAAAGACCTCACCGACACCTTTTATGTCAAAAAAGGTTTTAGGCAAGGCGACGCGCTGTCATGCGACTTCTTCAACATCGTTCTTGAAAGAATAGTGCAAAACTCTCACGTCAACACTAGAGGCACAATCTTTCGAAAGTCTGTCCAATTACTCGCTTACGCTGACGACATTGACATAATCGGACGAACAAAGCGTGATGTCAGTGGTGCTTTTGTGAGTATTCAAAAAGAAGCCAAGAAGATGGGTTCAACGGTGAATGAAAGCAAAACGAAATATATGCTGTCAACAAGAAAGGACACCCAACACCGACGTCTAGGACAGAACGTCACTATAGACAGCTATAATTTTGAGGTGGTCAGAGACTTTGTCTACCTAGGATCCGCTATAAACTCAGCGAACGATACCAGTGCTGAGATCAAACGAAGAATTACTCTTGCCAATCGCTGTTTCTTCGTGCTAAGAAGGCAATTGAGAAGCAAAGCCCTCTCTCGAGCAATTAAACTGTCCCTGTATAAGACGCTTATCATCCTGATGTATAGTGCAGATGCATGGAAACTGCTAATGGTGGATGAGAACGCGTTAGGCTGTTTTGAGAGGAAAATTCTCCGGGTGATTTTTGGTCCCGTCTGCATAGATAGGGAATGGAGAAGAAGATACAACAGCGAACTGTATGGGCTGTACGTTAGACTAAACTTTGAATTTTTAGGTGCAGCAATAATCTGAAAAACATTTTTTTTAATTTGTTGTTACATATTATTAAATAATAAATAAAACGTTATCCTGGTGAATGATTTAAACTTTGTTGTTCTCAATAAAACTATGAAAATAAGAAAATGACATAATTCAAAATACAACGACATATGTAGTATAATCACTGGAGTCAACGTAATTCATACGATTAGTTTAAAAACGTTTAGGTGTCTAGCTGATGTAAAGCTATTGTGAAACAGCAAAACAAAATATCAAACTAAATTATACTAATTTTCAATTTCTTTAATTGATTAATAAAAATATGCACATACATAATTTGAATGTACTTATTTTGGCATTACCTAATCTATAAATAATCCAATAGCTTATTACAGCTTCAATACTTACCTACACACATTATTACCCAGAACCATAAGACCAAGTATACTTACAATTCAGTCGTGCATTTTATTTATAACAGACCATGTCCAATAATAAATGCATAGACCTACTTATATGATTAATTCATTATTTTGTCAATTATATACCTAGAACCTATGTATACTAATGAGACTTTTATTAAAAAAATTAACAACAAATACATAGGCACCTACCTATGAATGAACCCAATATTCATTCATTGACCTCAAAAGGAAATCGCGTCAAGTGATTTTTAGGAAAAATAAGACCACGTCATTACAAATTTGCAATGAACTTGGCTTAAACATCTGCTTATTAGTTTTCAACTGAAAATTGATTACCTACATAATTTTTATTCTTCAAAATCTTTTACCCTGTTGGTTGGTAAATAAGAAGTGAGTAATATTCCACTTATGTTAAATGAATCATCTTTCTCTTTTTTTCGTTCCAAATTCACCAAATGTCAGTTTTACTCCCGTGAGATGGGTATGGTTTTCATGTATTCGCTCATTTTCAACCGACCACTTCAGTGAGCTATCAACAATTATTATAGTTCTACCTTAAGATACATGACAATAGTCGCGTTGTAAGGTAGAACTATAATAAACGCAAGCTCACGGCAGTGGTCGGATGAAAATCAGCGAATACAAACAAATCATATGTCACGTCCATAATGTCCTTTTCTTGATTTTCATTAACTTTTGCTTTCGGAAGGGAATAGAGCGCCCCCGAGTACACTTCACGGAAGTGAAACTGAAATTTGTTGAAGTAAAAACGAAAAAAAAGGAAGAGTGAATTATGCCTTAGTTCTGATTTTGACAGTTCATAAAGATACTTTTCATTGGCTAATGACATCTGTTTCTAACAGCTTCCCACTGCTTAGAATCTTCCAAGACAGTGCGAATCATTCGTTACCACAACAAAAACATTATTAACAACACGTTGTTGTAAATGAAAACAGCACGTTTTTGATGTAGTTTCGTCATCGTCAACGAAAGATTTGCATTGGTTTGGGTGAGACTTTATAGTTTTACCGTAATAATTTACGAAAAGTAGCTTTCCTAAAGGCTCTCCCAAACCAACAAGAAATTAAAGCAAATCATTTGCAATGATACAAAATATGAAAGATCTCAATACTAAAAAGCAACAAAAAACTATCTTTTCGATTGCTTCGCTACAATTTCGCGTTGGTTGGGCAGAGCCTTAATCGTAGAGTAAATGTAGACGTTCTAATTATTTTTTTTGTATAAACTTCGTTTTATTTCACAACTTTTATCACCAACTAATGGCAATGCGATAGTTACAGAACACATTCAGAGCTTTTTTAGTTCCTGCAATATCATTTATATCATGTTTCTAAACATGCCTAATACTAAAAGTCACAAACACTCCTTATTCAATCTCTAAAAGTCACAATGACGTTTGGATAAGTTTAACCAAATATTTGGTTAATTTTCCGCAGCAAAATCCTTGGATAAGATTAACTAAATTGGGTAAACCATTTCCCATACAAAATTTGACAGTTCATAACCAAAAGATAAACTTAACCAAATCGTAAGCTTATCTAGTGTTTTACAAAATTGCATGAATACTAGGGTGGTCCATTTTTAATTTTGTTATAAATTTTGGTGGCCAACCTAAAATTTTGTTACATAGGTATATTGCATTAACCATGTGAAATTTAAACTTATTTGCTCAAGGGTAACCTGGTGCTCAACGACTGTAAAGATTTTGCTTAAACTAACGTGAAGTTAGTATTGATCTTTTATACTGTGTCATAATATGTCTGTTTCTTTTTAGGAAGAAGAGAGTTATCATTTTTGTTTTTGTTTCTTTTTACTACTAACCGTTAATTTTGTGTTGTTTGAAACACGAAAATTTCGTTTGTTTATTTGCAATGTGTATGAGTGATCTTTTCTAATTAAAAACAATAATTCACTTACGCCTTATTTCTTCACAGAGTCCTATCGTTAGTACCGTATTAGTCCTAAAAATAATACTCAAAACAGTATATCTCATTTCTTCAAACACACAAGTATGAATAAAAGAGAGATACTGATTTGAGTATAAACTTTAGGACTAGAACCGGTACTAACGTTAGTACTCTGTGAAGAAATTGGCTGTTAAGGTTTTAAAATAAAATAGAATAAAATAGATTTTCTATGGAATTCAGGTCAGGACTCTGCGCAGGCCTGGACAAAAGATTGATTTGGTGATCACTAATCTACTGCTTCACCAGCCAGGAAGTGTATTTAGGATCATTATCGTGCATGAATGTCAATGATAATGGTAAATTGTCGTCAGCAAAGGGCTCCATATGGTTTTCCAAAATGCTTTTGTACTGATGCTGGTCCATTTGCTGCTCTATTTTCGCAATAGGCCCTACACCGAACCATGAAAATGCATCCCACACCATAATACCCACACCACCATGTTTCATAGTTTTAACTGTATAACGTGGATTAGGATCTTGCTTTGGTCGACGCCAAACATGACGCTTTCCATCAGAGCCCGAATGGATCAGCATCAGTACAAGAGCATTTTGGAAAACCATACGGAGCCCTTTGCAGACGATAATTTACCATTATCATTGACATTCATGCACGATAATGATCCTTAATACACTTCCCGGCTGGTGAAGCAAGCAGTGGATTAGTGATCACCAAATCAATCTTTTGCCTTGGCCTGCGCAGAGTAGTGACCTGAATTCCATAGAAAATCTATAGAACGATGTTGAATATCAGGTTGGACTAAGGAAGCCAAGGAATCTAGTAGAACTTTGGGAGGCAGTTAGGACTGGCTGGAACAGCATTCCTATTCCCCTAGAGGCGAGTATTCCTCGGCAGTTTAAGGCTGTTGTAAAGCAGAAAGGGTACCCAACAAATTATTAGAAAAAAACTACTTGTTTTAGTGATAAATTATTTAATTTCGTACTTGTGCTAATTCTGTGACCACCACATGTTACACCAACAAATTTTTTTTAAGGGATTTTTGTTGTAATTTTTTTAATTCTTTTTTTGTATATATTTATGTTTTTCAGCTTTGAATTAAAGAGTTCTCAATAAATTATGTTCCAAGAACATAGCAAAATTAAAGATCTTCCTTATTTAAATCCGATCCACTAATGTGTGCTAATTCTGTGTCCAACACTGTATGTGATGTGTTAAGACTTATTTCTGTTTTGTAATAAATCAACTTCTTATACAAATTAACACATTTCCTTAGGTTTCCTGGATTTAACTTATGTAACTTCATTTTTTCGTCAAAATGTGACATTTCAAAGTTGATGAGCACCGTCTTTTCATAAATTTAAAAGGCTGAAACTTCACACACATGTTGTTATAGGAAGGTATAACAAAATTTTAAGGTGGGTTGCCACCTAGGATATAGTTTTTTTTTTACCTCATAAACGTGAACCACCCTAATGAATACCCCTAATGTTTCTGTATACCTACTAAAATCGACGATTTTTACCAGGGCAGAAAAAGCATTGTAAAGTGTAGATTTTGAATGGCACGCTATATGAATAAAATACTTCAATCTAGATTTAAAATCTTCATAGTTGGAGCAAATATTGTCAGAATTTTAAGAACAATACCTCATTTTTTTTATTGAAAAATTATCTTTAAAAAATTATTCGAAATTTTTTTTATAAAGGTGATAGTTTGCGAGTAATTCGATAACAAAGCGTAAGGTCTAGTTTTGTACTCGTTTATCGTTTATAACTTCTAAATTATCTATATCAGAAAAATATTTTATATACTTATTTGTAGATAATTTAAATTAAAAAAAAAGTATATAATACTTTTTTCGTATGACCAACGAATTGTTGGCATACGAATCGGTGCATGGGGGAAAAAAGAAAGAAACCGACTGAACAATAGCAAGCTTGGGTGTGTTAATAAAAATGCTAGTCGCTGTTGCAATTGATATACAACGAAACCTGCATTGGGATTGAGCAGAACATGTGGCTTCAGTGGCGTGGTGTGTAGTGCATCGGCCTCTGAATTGCAAGGTTCATGGTTCGCTCCCAGATGACGACAAAGAGTTAACACACACAAGTTGTTGTTGTTCATTCAAAATTACGTACTTACTTACTTATCCGGCTTTACTTTTAAATTTTTACCAATTCTTTAATATATTAATTTGCGTAGAATAAATTAATCTGAAGTTGATAGCAGCATTTGTTCTCGAGGTATTCGAGAGTAATGGAATTTGACAAAGTTTTTTTTTTAAATTGCAATAGTAAAAAAGCCTCTTACTGAATGGTTTTGAAAGTCCTTTCTGCACGCAACGACATTCCTATCTACAATATAAAACTCATCCTAACTCGATATATACAGGGTGTCCCGTAATGAATGGATAATACTGCAACTGGTGATAGCAGGCCTAATGACTGCTCAGAAAAAAATATAAAAAAAATATTTTTCTTGTGGTCTCCATGGTATAATTTATTTTCGAAAAATGTTAAAGCATTCAGGGTCTTTTAAAATACCTAATAACAACGGCCACCCATAAAGGATTCTTATTATTTTTGTATTTTTATAATATTCTTGAATAATCGTTCTAAATGATGGGTAGTAAATTTTAACACCAGCTGATGCATTTTTTGTGTTATAATTTTTTTTTAATTATTTCTTTATTCAAAAATAATTCAATATTTTTTTTTCACCAAAGTTTGAAAAATAATAAAAGGAAAAAAATGTATGAGAACATAAGTGGCAAATTTAATAGAAATTGGCCTGTTTAATGTACTTTCCAAAATGGTATAACACATGTTTGTGTCTACAACCATAACCAATAAAATTGGCATTTAATCTACTAAAGTAGTTTATAAACTTTTTATCAGATGAAATTAAGTTACTAAATTAAGTAAACACTACCATGACGAATGAATGAATGACTCATACTGTTTTTTTTAATTTTTATTGCATTTAAAAATAACCGTTCTTAAATAAAGGCAGTAACATTTAACACTAGTTGCTGAATTTTTTTCTTAATAATTTTGTTTAATTAATTTTTAAATAAAAAAATGATTAAATATTTATTTTCATCAAAGTTTGTGAGTTAATAAAAAAGACAAAAAATTGAAAACTTTCGTGGCAAATAATGTTAAAAAATCTCTTTTTAATGTACTTTCCCAAATGGGAAAGCTTCTATCTACAGCAATAACACATTAAATTGGCTTTTAATCTACTAGAGAAGATTTTTAACACTTTCTCAAATCAAAATTGACTTGTAATAAAATAGGCGTTAAAATGCATAAAAAAGTATTATTTGCAAATATTGTCAATTTTCTGTCATTACGTTATACGTTATAACGTTGTTATACTGGTTTCGTCAATTAAACGATTTTTTTAATTTGATTAAATTAATACTGATTAAGAATGTCACAGTATACGCCGCTGGAGTATGCAAATATGCATTTAATATGCGGGGAATGCAGAGGAAGCACTAACGCAGCTGCAGCACTCTATAGAGAGCGATATCCAAATGCGCGACATCCGGACTATCGAGTGTTCATCAGAGTCCACCAATATTTTTCATAAGGACGAATGCCTGGTAATGAACTGGGCAGCACTAGCGGAGGACGTTTACCGCGAGAAGAAATTGATAGTATTGTGCTGAATGAAATTGAAGCAGATTCAACTACATCAACACGGGTGATTGCAAGACGAACAGGGATCGCAAAATCATCAGTTCATAAGGTATTGCAAAAATATAAATTTCATCCTTTTCATTTCACGCTTGTCCAGACTCTGCTACCAAGAGATTTCCCCGCAAGAGTTATTTTTTGTCAAAAAATGTTGGAAAAAATTCACGAAGATCCGGAGTTCTTCAAAAAAAATATTGTGGAGTGATGAGTCGTCTCTTAAAAGGGATGGATATTTCAATATCCATAATTTACATAGCTGGCAACTGGAAAATCCAAATTAAATGCGCGAGGACAGATCGCAGTACCAATTCAAAATCAATTACTGGCCAGGTATCCAGAATGAACTAATTATAGGCCCTTTTGAATAACCAGGCAACTTAGTTGGTGAAGCCTATCTTAATTTCTTGCAAACTCATTTGCCAACTCTATTGCAAGAAGTGCCCGAGGAGCTAAGGAATTCAATGTGGCTTCAAAACGATGGATGTCCTGCTAATTATGCTGTCAATGTAAGGAGGTACTTGAATCAAACGTATCCCAACAGGTGGATGGGCCGTCTGGACCCAATTTTGTGGCCACCACGTTCGCCAGACCTAAATCCTTTTGACTTTTTCTACTGGGGGTCAGGCACCCCCAAAGAAATGGTTTATACTAAACCATACCGGAACTGCGTCGTCGTGTTCAAGACACTGTGATGAAAATAAATGAGCGCCAATATGCTCGTTTTATTCAGAGGTCCTTCATTAGAAGATGCAGAGCCTGTATCACAGTGAATGGGGGACAGTTTGAACACTTGATATAAATTTATTTAAAAATACAAATTAATCATAATTTTTAATACTGTTGTTTTTATTTATCGCATTTCCCATACCTAAATCAAAACCTTTTTGAAAGTGCATACTATTATTTTAGTTAGTAAATTTAGCAGACATAATAGTGACACTGGTATATCTATTGACTTTTCCTTACAACTCAATTTTGTTGTCATCAAACTTTGATGAAAATAAATATTTAATCATTTTTTTTATTAAAAAATTAATTTAAAAAATTATTAAGAAAAAAATCCAGCAACTAGTGTTAAATGTTACTGCCTTTAGTTAAGAACGGTTATTTTCAAATTGAATACAAATTAAAAAAACAGTATGAGTCATTCATTCGTCGTCGTAGTGTTTACTTAATTTAGTAACTTAATTTCATCTAATAAAATGTTAATAAACTACTTTAGTAGATTAAATACCAATTTTATTGGTTATGGTTGTAGACATAAACATGTGTTATACCATTTTGGAAAGTACATTAAACATGCCAATTTTTATTAAATTTGCCATTTATGTTCTAATACATTTTTTCCCCTTTATTATTTTTCAAACTTTGGTGAAAAAAAAAATATTGAATTATTTTTGAATAAAAAAATAATTCAAAAAAAATTATAACACCGAAAATGCATCAGCTGGTGTTAAAATTTACTACCAATCATTTAGAACGGTTATTCAAGAATATTATAAAAATACAAAAATAATAAGAATCCTTTATGGGTGGCCTTTGTAATTAGGTATTTTAGGAGACCCTGCATTTTTTAACATTTTTCGAAAATAAATTATACCATGGAGACCACAAGAAAAACATATTTTTATATTTTTTTTCTGAGCAGTCATACGGCCTGCTATCACCAGTTGCAGTATTATCCACTCATTACAGGATACTCTGTATTGTATATTCGTTCTTGAGCTATGATGGACGAAAAAAATTGAAGGAAAAGCAATTAAAGATGGACAAAAAAATAAAATTGAGTCTTTCAATGAAATAAAATAGACTTTTTTTTTAAACAAAGTATTCGTTATTTTTTAAATATATTTTTAAGGAAATGATCTTGGGATCAATGTTAATAATATACCTTTACGACATTGCTTCAGATTTTCAAAAAAAAAAGCATTCAACTAAAAGTTTGGGATGGAGTAAACTTACCCTCTCTCTTAAACTTCTATGCTTAACTTTTCGACCACAAATAAAAACTGTTTAAACTGTCATTTAAAAAGTTATCACATCATATTTGTTATATACATATATGCGTTAGACTGTGCCAAAAAAAACGAGATTTTGATTTTTCATGATTGGTCTCAAAATTTCGGTAGAGGCTCCAAAAATATTAATCCTCCTAAATTTTCTGTTTTTCATACAAAATGTGTGGACAAAAACACGGTATTGCGTTCTCATGATTATATCACAAAAAATTTCTAGTCCATGGAAAAGTTACTATATTAGATCGATAGAAAATTTTACGTTCTACAAAAAAGTACTTAAGTGAAATTTTCATATACTGCACCGTTTTTATAATATTCCACCCCCTGTCTCTTTGGCCATACTTTTCCCATACAAATTCGTGTTAGAAGTCTTATACTACGTTTTCATTAGAGCCGAAATGAGGAATTTTTTTGGTTGATTCTGTTTTTGTAGGCTAAAAGTCATTAATTTATATTTTTTGAATCTGCAACGTTTCAGGGATGTTTATCCCCTTCGTCAGGCCTTTATTTAAAATAACAAATTAATAAACATACATATCTAATATCACAGAAAATAAATTTACAAATAAAAAAAGTTGATTTCAAAAATGTAACCATTTTAGAAAATGAAAAGCACTATTCGAAAAGAATACTGTTGGAAATGCTACATATTAATAAAAATAAAAATGTCACTAACAGAAGATCTGATTGTGATGGCCTGAGCAATGTATATAGTCATCTTTTATGATACCTATTAAATATTCTCCCAGTGGGAAATTTTCAAAAATTCACCAAGGAATCCCCTTCTATTTCCTCGAGGAATGGAAGCTACACCCAAGGAATTTGAGGTGAAATCATCGAGGAAGTTAACATGGGGTTGTCATTGGCGTTCACCAAGTATGATTTTCTTGGTGAATATTCAGTAGTGAAATCACTAAGAAGGTGTAACTTGCTTATTCCATAATTAATTGCATTTGGTGAAACATACCGTGAATATACATCAGTGATATCACTAGGTACATGGAGTTGCTTTTTCACCAGGCCATTATCTTTTTTTAAATGAAAAATGTCATGAATGTTCACCAAGGAAATCACTTTGTGAATGGAACCAACTTAATCATCTAGTGAAATCATCAGCATCGGTAGTGTACTGTCTAATTTAAGATTAAAATGAACCAAAAAGAAGTTCTCATTTCAAATCAAAAGTTATATTTACGTTTTAACAAACGCAATTTGAGTAATGTTCAGTTCATCTTACATTGATTTTCTTACGGGAAGTCACTGTGAACTTTATCTTACAAAATGAGAACCAAAACATCACAAGCTCAGGACTTTGTCCATTACTATTCATCGTTGAAAACCTCGTGTTTCTCGAAGCATGATTTCTTGCAGTGAAATTGTATACTGCATGGGAAGCATTGAATTCAGTTGACTTTTTGCACCAAGTAAAAGAAAGGGTGATGTCATGAAAATAATGAACTGGTGAAAAAGGCAACACCTTTTTCTAATGAAATCATTACATGCATGTTCCTCGTAAAAAGTATTTCATGAATTCATTGTGCTATTCACCGAAATTTTTCCTTGAGGACGAAATTTCCTACTGGGCTATTACTTTTTTTTATAGTATATGTGTATTATTTGTGGTTTTGTTTTAAATTAATAATTTATAAAAAAAATTTTCATATTCAATCAAAAATTGTATAGGATATCAACTTTTTGTATTTGTAAGTTTATTTTCTGTGATATTATATACATATGTGGGTCAATATTTCAAAACATTAATATTTTTCACTCCAAAGTGGACCCTCGCTCAAAAGAACCTATTTTGGTAGACGAACAATTATGTCTCTTAATAACTCTATAATAACCACTTTAAAACAAGGATTCATTACATTTGATCAAATCTAACGGTTTTTTAAGTCAGGGAAATGATATTTGTATCAGGGGAATGACAAAATTTTATATTTACTCCGTTGATTAGATGGATATTTAATTTTGCAAATGGTTTCAGGAGTGTAAAGAAAAAAAAGAGAACTAATACTAACATGAAAAATAGCATCCACGACTATGTTGCACGAACTTGCTCTCATGATTCAAGGATTTTGCGAGACTAAACATTTTATAGTAATAATCGTATTTTTGTATGATATTTCGACCGAGAAAATGTGAAAAAATTGAAAACTACTAAAAATACTGTAAATATGTTTAAATGTAATATTATTGATTCTTCTAGAGTTACCAAAACGCAATCAATCATTATAATGAAAACTTGAAAGTCAGGGGAATGACACAAAAAATGATGTTAGGGGAATGACTCCGAAGGGTGTTTTATGAGAATTAAATGGAGATTATTAGAAAATTTGATGTTTTATATTATTTTTCACGTAGGCCCTTGTAAAAGACACAGACGAGTAAAACTTTTTAATTTTTATACCACACGGTTTAATAAAAGACACGCGTTAGAGGAATGACAATTTCGCTTGACGAAAAACAAAATCATTGCCTTAACTTGAAATAAAAAAGACAACAAAGTTTTTTTGAAACCCTTACTTCAATTTTCATAAAGAGCAATTCTGTACCGTTAAACAACAAAAAAATCAGTTTTCTATTTTGAGCCTATATATATTTTTTTTTAATTACCATTGGTGGGATAGAAATGATCAATTTATGGGGGACACTTACTTAATAGCTCCTATTTAAAAAAATAAATCAACTAAAAATCATTTAGCTATTTTTTAATAAGGATGCATATATTATTAAAAAGACTGCATCATTAGATTTTTTGTATCGTTTTTAGTTTCGTTGCTAAAATTCAGACAGTGTGGTAAGTAGGCCTGGGGACACGTCAGGGGAATGACATTTTGGGTGTTCAAATGAAGATAGCGGGTATGATATTTTTTTTAACTTTATTTTTTCTAGAGCGAATATTAGAACCCGTTTGTTTCAAGTCATCTAATTAAAAAACTTATAATAAAATTTTGTACTTCGGTTCAAAAATGAAGGAGACTGAAATATTAATATTTTGAAATATTGACCCATGTATGTTTATTAATTTGTTATTTTAAATAAATAGCCTATTGAATAGACCTTTTAAAAAGGAACAATTACGTGCAAGGGCTTTTATTATTGAATATATTTGTTTGGCCCATAAGCATGCTTAAAACCGAAAATGCTACTAAATTCACCCATGCGTTTCTGAGAGAATGGTCACACTAGACACTTTTCAATATTTTTGGGATAACTCAAAAACTAAGCCAAATTTGACAATTTTACATTTAATACTTTTTGTTCAAAATTAAATTTTCTATCGAAATGGATAGTTTGGAAAATTTCTTACAAAAATTAAATTAGGAAAATTTAATTTTGAACAAAAAGTATAATATGTAAAATTGTCAAATTCGTTTTCGAGTTATAACAAAAATACTAAAAAGTGGCCAGTGCTACCATTCTCTCAGAAACGCATGGGTGAATTTCGTAGCATTTTCGGTTTTAAGCATGCTTATGGGCCAAACAAACATATTCAATAATAAAAGCCCTTGCACGTAATTCTTCCTTTATACTCCTCATTTTCCAGTCTATTCAATAGGCTAAAAGGCCTGACGAAGGGGTTAAACATCCCTGCGAAACGTTGCAGATTCAAAAAATATAAATAAATGAGCCTACAAAAACAGAATCAATGAAATTATTTCATTTCGAAATGTGAATTTGTATGGGAAATTAGATGATTTGGTATCGAATTTGGAAATTTTCAACGAAATTACCTATTTGGCCTAATGAAAACGTAGTATTACACTTTTTAGGTTTTATTTTTTTTTTCTTTCGAACTACACTAGCTATCTAATTTTGGTTTGTTAATTTGTGTTTAATTAGGTCTGCAAAATGTTTAAACATCTTCTATGTAAAAAACAATAATTTTAAAAATCGAAATATTTTATAAGGAATTTTTAAGCGTGATTTTTTAGTGAGGTCTTTTAAATAGAAGGTTATAGAATACAAATAAAAAAATAGTTTGAGAATAGCAATTGTAGTTCGAGGTGAAAAAATGTAACGTAAAAAGAGTTAAATTCGCATACAAATTTGTATGGGAAAAGTATGGCTTAAGGGTGGAGTATCATCAAAATGGTGCGATGTAGAACGTAAAACCTTCTATCGATCTAATAAAGTAACTTTTCCATGGACTAGAAATTTCTTATGATATAATCATGAGAACGCAATACCATGTTTTTGTCCATACATTTTGTATGAAAAACAGAAAATTGCGATGCGCCACCTCTAAATATCAATATAAATAGTTCAAATCTTAGGAGGATTAATATTTTTGGAGCCTCTACCGAAATTTTGAGATCAATCAGGAAAATTCAAAATTTCGATTTTTTGGCACAGTCATTGCATGCATTATTTTATATTTTGTCCATTATGGGTATACAAAAAAAAATAGATTTAAATCAAATTTATAACATTTTAAGAAATCATCTAAAAACGGTCCGAAATGTGGAGCAAAGTAACACCATTGTAAGGTATCTTACTTTTTCAACAATTGACGACTGGAGGCTGTACTCTACCGGGAAAACCTTGAAATATGATAAACACATAAAATGTCAAAATTGGTTGCAAATCATATGTGAATCAAGTAGTGTTCTTTGAAATTGATTTATTAAAAACAAAAAACTATTCTAATAAATATAAAAAGTATTTTTTTTTATCAAAATATAAAATGAAACTTTCAATTACACATAAACTTCAAGTGTTTTGTAAAGTTAAATCAAAATGGTAGTGATTTCGTGAGCGCTCTCATCCGTAAATTGTTCCTGTTTTAAACAATTAAAAGAATACATACGTATTTTTATTCCTTGGTGATCATGTCAAGTGGATTATAATCCTTCCATTTGTGGTTTGAGAACCCATACTCTGCGTCTGGAATCCATAGTGTGCGGCTTTCTAAACAGCCATTAACTACTTGGCTGTTTTTTTTTTATTATTTTGAAAGCTGACAATGTATTGAGATTTAAGAAAAATCGGAAATGGTTTAAATAAAATGATTTGTTATTTAAAAAGCATTTATTATCAAACATTTTCTGAATAAAGTATTGTAGGTAGGTACTTACAGCTGCCAGCTGCTAATACAGATGGCTTTTCGTTGTCTGTTCTTGTTTTGTTCTTTTTTGTTCACCTGGGGGTTTATTTCTTTATAGAACAGAAATTTAATAGAGAGAAATATGTTAATAAAGTCATTTAAGTATATTTTGATTGAAATAAAATCAATTTTTATTTATAAAACAATTATTTCACCTGAATGTAAATACATGCATTTGTTATGGCGGCCAGTTCATAATGTGGTTATCCTGTTGTTTTTATTTGCCACCAGGTATCGCATTTCGACTTTTCTACTCGTCAATATACATCATCTCTATTTTGAAAACATACATACCTACCTACATACATACTGTATTTTCAAATGTTTTTGAACAAGCTTTCATAAAAAAATTGAGCATTTATTTTTTCTTTCAGCCATTTACCTGTTTTTTAGTTTTGAGTAATAAATAGTACGCATACGCCACAGTGTATTATTGCATAGGAAAATTTAAAGACTTTTAGTGTAATGTGCCCAAATTAACTTTAAGTCTTATCGTTTTTAGTTCATTTTTGGATTCTTTTATTCAGAGTCATCTATAAGAAAACTTGAAAAATTTCGGCTTAAGTATGCTGTTAACTCATTCGTCTCATTTTCAGCATCCGCTTTTTTTCTTAACAACACACATGAAATGATGCTCTTAGCTTTGAAAATTACTTTAGATACGCATCTTTATCCTAATGTACCTGATTCCTTATTCAAAAGCAGCCTAACTTAAAAAAAATTAAATAAAACATAATAAATCAAAGCAAAATCACTTTAAATTTTTTTCATTTAATTCAGTTTTAAAAGTGAGACTTAATTTCGATTGGCAACCATGGACGAAGCTAGAAATCTTTTTTATATCTTTTCTCACTTTGTTCTTCAGAGCTTCAGACAACAACAACAACAACAAAAAAACAAGCTCAGCTCGAGGCTCACGGGTCTTTCTTGAAATATATGTATACATGTTGTAAGTCTTTTGACTTTTGCTTTGAGTTTTGCGGATATTTGATCAAAACGTTGTTGTCGTCTAAATATTTTCTACGACGCTTCGCCATCGCCAATCGACTCACTGTTCAGTCTTTGAGAGTGCGCGAATGATAGAAGACAGTTTAAGCTGTGCATATATCTGTATGTTGAGTCGTGCGAAGTCAGTTACGAGACTAAATGTTGAGAAACTTAGGTGCGAATATTTCAAAATTCCATTGCGATACTTTTATTCGATTGATTAAGATTCAACCAAAGTGTTCATTGAAGATCATTACCTCTTCGATTTTCCATAGGTAATTGACTTTTAATTGAAAAGGCTTGCTTTTCGTGATTTGTTTATACGAAGCTTATACCAAAATTACTAAAAAGATGCCATTCATATTTGTGGTTTGATAAATGTATAAATATAACTGCCTTATAGTCAGAATTTAACTTTTGTTCAAAAATCAAAATAAAAGTGCGGACGTTCGAACTCAGCTACAAGCCACCTGCGAGATTTTGTAATATATACGTGCACATAATTGCGAACGTCATTTGGTGACAGAAGTATACGGCTTTCACTAGCTGTAGGTACATCCAACTCAGGTAAGTGCTTCTCAATCTTCATTAAAAACGTTATTTCCGTCACTGAAAGATTTTACAAACATACATATAATAGCGTGCGTGTCAGCCATTTAATTGTAGTTAATGCTCAGTACTTTTTTGGTATGATTTATTGCTGTCCTAGGTATAGAAAAAAAAATATTTTTGCTATAGGTACATAAATATGGGTAAAAGAAGAAGGTTTATGAGTGAATTCAATCGGTGTATGTATTCAATTTTCAGTGACGGACTTGGTGGCATAAGCACATTAAACTTTTGATTTTCGATGTAGATTCTGCTGGAATTGCATGGTGTAACTTTCATTGATTAAAATAGGCTTAATTTTTGCTATAAATCTATATGGGATTCAACAAAAAACTCATGATAACTAAGCCAGTTAAATTTGTTAATCTTGGTATGTATCAAGGCGTGTTTCCTAAGCTTAGAAAATTTGTTTGTCATTACTCATGACTTTTGTCCAACTTTGATAGTTTATTTAGGTTGAAGATATTATGAAGGAAACTAGTCCTGATAGTCATCCCGACAAAAACTATATGCATGAGTAGTTTAATTGTTATGGTATTTTTTGTTATTGTTTTTTTCATCAAAATCTATACTATATGTATACATATGTATGTACCTAGAATACATTTGAGCTGTTTGCTGAACACGGTGGTCTTCAAAATGCGGCAGGTTTCACTAAAATGGATCCCAAAAATAATGATGCAGATTTGTTGGAAATAGTCTCAGGATTCTAAATTTGCAAAATCAAAAATCGTACCTGATCCGTTTTTTGAGATATACTCATATTTATATACGCGGGAAGGCATTTTGACTTTGAATGGGAAAAATATTGTTAAAAATCAACGAATGTACACACTTTAATGTACTATATCTTATTAGAAAGTTAAAATTCTGTTCTTGAATTGTATGTTTAGTTTAAGTTGATTGAGTAAATAGTTTTGGAGAAATTTAGTTCCAAAATCAAAATTTTAGAAATAAAAGCAAAAAAAAATTCAAGTTTATTTTTTTTCTTCAAAATTTTGCACAATAGGGTACAATTTTTTTCCAGAATTCAATGCTCCAATAAATTTTCAATTTATTAAAAAAAACCGCATGCCAATAAATATCTTAGTTCATAAGAAATTAAAAAAAAAGTGAGGTACTTTTATTTTTAAGTTTCATTTTTTCCTAAGGAAAAACTAGTATATTAGTCCAGTAAATAGAGGTAAAAATAGGGGGGTTACCCTACAAAAGGTCAGGTAGTTCTAAATTTTGTATATGTTATATGGTATGGTTGGTAGATGAAAATTCCAAAATTCCACAACCACGCCCCCTCCGCGGCCTTCAAAATCCTGGAAAAACTACAAAAAATCAGCCCTTTTCTCAGTTTTTTGCTTATAACTTCTTTCCGGTATATTTTTACGGCAAAAATGGTATGGACATTTGTAGACAATAAAATTTCCTACAAATATGACTATAAAGTATTTTTGTACAACCACTACAAACGGCGCTATGGAGCTCCCAAAAAAGGTTTAAATTTCGTATTTTGTAAGATTTTCAGTTTCTTCCCTCTTTACAGCACAATAACTCCTTAACCGTCAAGCTTAGGGCAACATTTTACCAACCAATCTTGTAGATAATTTAATTGGCTACCAATTTTACGCAACTACAGTCGACGATCTCTAAGCCGAACTCCCCTTAAGTCGAATTTCCTTCTAACAAGAATTTTTTCACCATTTTTGTTGTATACTCCTCTCAAATTTCCAAACTTATTTATTTCTCTCTTAATGGAATTTTTGCAAAACTCTCTCTAACTCGAAATAATTTTGATATTCCGTGAGAGTTCCACTTAGAGGCAGTCGACTGTATTTTCATTTTGTGACCAATAATAATTGATGATATGAAAAACCAATACAATTAATTTCCACCCACTGCCACTCCCACTTTTTTAAAACATAATATTTTCGGAAAAAATTAAAAATAAATGTGTAACCCCCCTATTTTTACCTCTATTTACTGGACTAATATACTAGTTTTTCCTTAGGAAAAAATGAAACTTAAAAATAAAAGTACCTCACTTTTTTTTTAATTTCTAAAGAACTAAGATATTTATTGGCATGCGGTTTTTTTTAATAAATTGAAAATTTATTGGAGCATTGAATTCTGGAAAAAAATTGTACCCTATTGTGCAAAATTTTGAAGAAAAAAAATAAACTTGAATTTTTTTTTGCTTTTATTTCTAAAATTTTGATTTTGGAACTAAATTTCTCCAAAACTATTTACTCAATCAACTTAAACTAAACATACAATTCAAGAACAGAATTTTAACTTTCTAATAAGATATAGTACATTAAAGTGTGTACATTCGTTGATTTTTAACAATATTTTTCCCATTCAAAGTCAAAATGCCTTCCCGCGTATATAAATATGAGTATATCTCAAAAAACGGATCAGGTACGATTTTTGAGTTTGCAAATTTAGAATCCTGAGACTATTTCCAACAAATCTGCATCATAACTTTTGGGATCCATTTTAGTGAAACCTGCCGCATCTTGAAGACCACCGTGTGAAGCTATAGACTAGCAAAAAGAAACACAGTTTTGGTTAAAATAAAATATCTATCTTAACTAATAAAGTTTTTAGAATTGGAGTTTGTTTTAACTCTCAAACGAATAAAATTATGCAGATTTTGAATAAAATTTTATAATAAATTTTCACACATACCTTAGTACTAACAAAATAAAAAAAAAGTTATCTTCAAGTATACATCACTTTGACAGGTAATTCGAAGAAAAAGGTTTTGTATGTATATAAAATGTGTGTTCTAAGTGCACTTCCTAATGAATTAGAGAAGGAAAAAATACTCAGGAAAAAATACTCACTCCTTTTTAATAGCCAATGGAGTGTTTGGAGTGCAAGAAGAGTGAAATAATAAAGCAACAATATAGAATGATTTTCTTCAACAATCTTTATTAGATACTAAATTCAAAAGAATTTAGATTTATTTTTTTGTTTTGTATGTTTTAGCAATTTAGTTCAGTTTTCCCTCTGAGCCGACGAAAAAATTTTGTACACAAAAATGGTTTAGAGTTGTAAATCACTAGGACCTGATTTTTCACGAGCTTTGGCACCACCAATTTTAATTTATTTATTTATAATCTCAAGATGAATTTTAATATGATGAGCGAATCTAGTTTTCAAAATGAACTTTTGTCTGCATGACTCCCTTTCTCGGATGTTACTAGTGTGCAAAAGAAAAGCGTTTCATTACAACTATCTTGTTTTTTTCTGTGTTCACAACGGAATATCATGCAAAAAGAAAAATCCTTAGATTCTAGACCAAATTGCACCAAACATTGAGCACTAGCTTAATTTTCATATTGCTTCAATATAAATAAATAAAAATAAATTGGGTGGCGCAACAGCTCATGGAGAACCAGGGCCTAGTGACTTACAACTCACAACCATTCCTGTGTGCGTATTTGTTGGCAGGAATGGAGGGGACCTACAGTTTTTTGCCGAGTCCGAACGGCTAAATGAGATGCACTTTTTCATGACAAGTATACTCTTGGAGGATTTGTCAGTTCCTCGCAAGAGGCAGTACCTCGAATAAAACATTTCTGTTTTTAGGTGGCACGGCTGGGAATCGAACCCACACCTTCGGCATGACAGTCCTACACACTAACCTCAATAAACTGCTTCAATATATGAGATATTCAAGTTTTGTAGTATCATTTTGTTGGGTTTTTTTCGGGCCAACGGACGACATTATCTTGATATAAATATCGAATTAAAATAATTTCGATTAAACTTACATTTCCTTTTTTGTTTTGTCTGTATTTTGTTTGTATATTGAAAAAAATCAAATGTTCTTATTCAGACCAATAAATGTGCATATTTTAAAGCATTCCTACAACTTAGGGTGTTATTCAGTTGATAAAAAAACAAACAAAATTGAAAAAAATCTGCGTTCTATTATTTGTCCAATTTCTTTGCATAAAATAAAACCGAATTCAAACAAATGGAAAACTAGTTATTTACTAAACTTGTTACCTGTTCAATAAAACCGGTCAAATTAAATGACCATTGAATGCGCTCTAAAATGTTTTTCTTCATAGCTGCGTGGTGCTTCATTTTCTTATTTTGTTTTGAATCTACATTATGTAATTTAAATTCAATAATATTAAAGAAACCATATAGCTTTGATCAGGAATTGGTAGAAAAAAAAACTGTTTTTCACCACAGTAACAACTTTGTTAAAGCGTTAACGTATTAATTCACATTTAATAAGAGAATCTTCAAGTGTTAATAACTACACTACACTACAAAAATCTACTAGGGGATCTTAGCTTCTCCAATACTTTAAGAATTACAAACGAAATTACAAACTATCTTATAATAAGCAAGCTTCCAACAAACCAGAATTGTGAAAAACCTATCAGAATCACAAGGTCAAGCATACAGTGATGCAGAAATATTTGGCAATTTTATGAATTTATAAATTGTATCGTTCACGTTTACGGTTGTCAAATATCAATTTGATAGTTGATAAATTAAAAATTCAATATTTAAAAATCCATCTTATAAAAGTTTTGATCATTGAGAATGATGCAGACAGTTGCTAATAACAAGAAAATTAAAAAATATAAAAGAATTGTTGACCAGTTTATTGATAAATTGAGTTTAAAAAAAATAATTTTCAAGGTTTATAAAATATCAAGTTGATAATTGACAACCGTAATAGGGGTGAAAGATTCCTAGAACTTTATTATTATGCCGAATTTAGTGAATATTTTACTTGCAAAAGCTTAAACTTAATAAAGACCTAAAGCCGTTGGCTGAATTTAAACTAAAATATTTATATTCAATTTGTACGCTTATCGCTTGTTCTACTATTTCCTCATTGTAAACTAGCATTTAAGCTCTTATGTTGAACTTACATAATTTAACTTTCATTTCAGAAAATTGCAAATCTGATGATCGAATCCAAACCTTTTCATGGAAAGAGGCTTTCTTGAAGGATTTCTCAATCCCTTGCTTGATAATGAAATAAGTTCTCCAACAATAGAATTATTTGAAGAGATAACTGCAGTGTTTTTTTTAAGAATTAAAAAACTGATTTTAAAAAAGCAGACAATCATGCATTTTTATAAAAAATCAAGCATTAGAAATATCAGCTAGTAAAGTTCTCAAATGTTTATAAAAAATCTTGCAAACAGATTTTTAGGAAAGAAGAGATGCTTTGAAAAGCAGTTTTTTTTTTGAAAACTCTTCTTTTATTTGTAGAAGCGTTGCCAACAAAATTTTTAAAAACTTGATTAAAAGTAAGTTAAAAGTAAAAATTTGTTTTAAAAAAGTAAGTTTTTGAAAAAATGTGTGTTGCAAAGTTCTGTAAATGATAAAGAAATTCATATAATATTTTACTATGATTTTTATTACTATGTTATGCAGTTCAGTTTTTGAACATTTTGCTTGCATAGAACAAATCTCGCGATTTTGTTTATTTTACAGTAACAATTTTCTTGAATAAATCACTTCAGCTGGGACATAATCCCATGCAATATTGTATTTACTTCTGTTCGACTTCGTTGGGACATACATAGGTCCATATCCTGTGGACTTATCACCCACTGAAGTAGTTTATTGTCATGAAAAAGTATATTTTTACACAACACTGGAAAATTCTACTTCAAACAGCGCCTTTAGTTTACTCTTCAGTAATCCGTTCCTGATCATACATCATGTCATCAGATAGGTTTCCGCCAACAAAATTTTTCATTTAAATTTATATGTATTTATTTTTTCTGTCGATGGGATGATTTTTTTTATCTTTTATTTTTCAAGGACTGATCTTATGATTTTGATCACTTATAGCGTAATTGTTTGTACTTAAGATCGGCTGGAAAGGTATATGTAATTACAATTTGGTATTGCGTAAACGTGTGTTTTTTTTTTGTACTTAAGTCAAAGCACCAGTTTTCCGCTGACTAATATTTTAAGTCTGTGTCAGCGAAAGTCATTAATGCCGAAAAAGGTTATTGAGCGTTCATTGGTTTGATTGAAAGACCTTCTGTAAATTATTGTGGTATTTCATATGCAATAAGTTTCACTTTTTCTATAAGTTCACAATTTTACAAAAACCAGTAGTTGTGGTTTGGTAGATATTTTTTTGTTGTTTCCGTTTTCTTGTAAATTCCAAAGATTGATTGCTTATGCATGATTTTTGTATGTCTATGTATGTATTTATTTGCAAAATATTTTTTTTTCTTGTCATTTTGTATATATGTATGCTGAAGGTAAACAAAGAAATTTCAAAAATTGAATAAAAACATGTTTTGCAACTTATACTTTCTATAGTATTTGGAAGGTATTTCCCAAAAAAATGTGAGAATGACAATAATAATTAGTTAATAAACCATCTTTTAACTCCTGAAAAAAAAAACTTTTAAGGTCTGTCATTTCATTTTTTTCTTATGAGCTCTGAGAGGACTTTGGACTAAAATTCACTCGAATGAACAGGAAAATCGAAGCTAGTACAGTCCGTAACATATGGATAGCCTCACTTATATTTTTTATTAAAATCAACTGTTGTTGGCACTTTTTTTAATGGAAGCATACAGAAATCAGTTAAAACTTAACTTGATCTTAGGAAGGCTGTCTCATCTTTTGACTCAATACACAATTCCGTGTGTTTAAAAGGAGTTCTGCCAACAAGGCTTAAATTTAATTGATATAAAGTCAATAAAACACTCTTCGTCCTATTTTAATAATTTCGTATGTTTCCATTAAAAAGTGCCAAAAACAGTTAATTTTAATAATAAATATAAGTGAGGCTACCCAAATGTTATTGACTGTATGTTTATGTATTTTAAATCTGTTCGTTTTGATAGAGATTAACTTTACTTAGTAAACGTTTAACTTTATTGCCATCATTTTGAATCATATGCGCATAAAAATTTAACGGTTTGGAATGATCACTTAAAAAATCTACAACAGGCAGTAATATTTATACATCCGAATTCATAAGGATTCACTCAAACACCTTTCAATTGGTGAATAGGTACGCAGTGTAAAAGCCTTTATAAAGGCGTTTTTCCTTATTTAAAAAACATTATTCCACCTCTTAACGCGTTTTGCCTAAAATGGCTCTATTCAACGTCACATAACTTCTGTGAATAGAATTTCCTCGTTTAGATGCATTGTAACTTTACACAGTCTCTTACATGCGTTTAGGAATAAGGCTAGTTGTATAGTTTCGTTAAGTTGTCCGGAAGAGTCCAGAAGCATTCTGATCTCCGCAGTCTCTAAAATGCGTTTATGAATAAGGCTAATAGTGTTTTAGTTCAGTTGTCCAGAAGCGGCTAAGAAACATTCTGGTTTCCGAATGATTCTGAAATCTGAAAGCGTCTTCCTGGCACTAGGTGGACAGTTCTCCATCTGAAAAGAAAAGAAAATCGATACTGAATTATTTAAAGAAAGATTCAAAACCAGAAGCATAAACAAACACATACATATAAAACGTCAAAATCGCAAAATGTCACTGTTTCAAAACTAATTATTAGATGAAAAAGGAATCCTGACTCAGGGATTGTCTTGGATCAAAAACCCATTTAAATATAATTTTAAGATTAACGAGGTTTCAAAAATGCACAAATAGATACATCGAAACACAAACTTCAGAATCTAAACAAAAATATTTCTACTTGTTCATTTGGCATTTCGGATCGGAGAGCTCCGGAAAGTCAATCCGAATCACCAAACGAAAATGATAAACGGTGGAACCTTGATGTTTGCTGTACTTCCTAATATATTAGTAACCAAATCACTTAAAATTGCTTCAATAAAAAATCTTGAATACAATTCAGACCTCTGATCAACGTTTATCAATGATCTAAAAAATTCTCTCGAGTAAACTTTAAAATTTGGGACATTGATTTACATAATGCTTATAATTCGAATGGATTGGTGTCAATTATATTTGTGTCACTTAAAAAAAAAAAAAAAAAAATAAAAGTGGGTAAAATCGCAAATTATTGTTTTATCCAACTTATTAACCCAAATAAATTGAGGAAATAAATATTGCTAAGAATTTTTAATACATTTTATGTATAAAAAAATAAATAGGTAGGTATATATATTTTTAAAACGTTCTTTTCATTCAAGAATGAATTTCTGATGATAATAATATAATTGCTAGTTTGTAAGTATTTAATGAGAATTATAGCATCAAAGAAATGGCATTGAAGAATTAAATATTCATGAAACCATGAAGTTCTATCATCAAACTGTAAAATCCGCCATTAGCATATTTTGCAAAAGAAAAGATGAAATTAAAGTCGAATTTTTTTAAGTAAAAAAAAAATCTTCAGTTTGTATCCAATACTTAAACTTATACACATTTGCATCCTTATATATTTGTATTTGAAAATAAGCAATGCCAGTAAATATTAGAAAGTAAGACAAACAAAGTAAAAGAATATATAGAAATAGATATCTTTCATACTTACCTACATATCTTTAAATTTGTCCCAAGTCATCATTGCTTAGCTTTTTTTTTTCATTATAGTTTGTTTTCTGAAAAAACTTGTTTGGACAAAGGGATTATTCAGAGTTGTGAAAGCGAGAACCTCAGTTGATTTCTATTTTTTTCAGTAAAATGATTGTGTTGGTTCCAATCAGAGAGGGATCCAGGATTTCATTATGGAGGGTCTTAGCTTCTGGTTTGATTTGATTGATGTATTAAGATAATACAACTAAACGTAGTATGGAAATAAATATTAAAATCTCGGCTCTTTCTCTCACATATCTTTTCAGTACATACATATATGTAAATGAAAACATAATTAATCATAATTAATACAAACTGCTTTCTTTTAAACCAGAGTCTTAGAAAATATTAAATTCATTTTTTGACATCAGCTGCAAGAAATTTGTAATTATTTCTTTGACAAGAATGGCTCAATTAATCAAGCATCAATATAATATAATATGAGATATGCATGTACAAAACGAGGCTAAACAACGCCATTAGAAAAAATTGTCATTTTCATCTCCAACTATACATTATGTTTATACTTTATAGTAAACAAAACTAAAACAAGCTAAATAACACATGATACATTGATATAAAATATTTCGGATAATTGCACCAACAATAATCTAAAATAAAAAAACTTACCTACCTTATTATTTATTTACCTATAGAAAAAAACTTGTTTTTGATCACACAAATAAATTTTGACATTTCTGTTAACAAAATTTCGACAACAACGTTATAATTCAAGTTTGATGATATCTTATAACTTTTTTGATAATAATTACATAAGAATTACGTAATTTTCGATTCAGGGCCGTATTAAAAGTATCTGTAGACTGTAGGTATATAGACCCATTGTTCTGAACCTAGAATTTTTTTGATAGAAAATAATTATTTACAAAAAAAAAAGATATTATTTTAATAGCTCGAAAAAAGTGTTTTCAAAAATCATATTTTAATAATCAAGTTAATAATTAACTTGAAGATATACCATTTTTGAGAACAAGAAATAAAAAAAAAATATTAATAAAGACTTACAATACGAAAAAAAAACGTTTGTTTAGATAGTGAAGAAGATTTTCTGATATATGTTAGCACATTAGGGTGGCCGTTAAAAAACAAATAGTTGCGGATGGGACTTAATCGGGTCTAAATGAAGAAAAAAATCCCTAATTTTTTCACATTTTTATTTTCATCTCCCATAGTCGCTGTAGGGGTAAATTTAATTTAGATAGTAAATTGTTGTTTTATAAATACACATACAAAAAATGAAGATAGCTGATACCTACAAAAAATATATTCAAAATCTAATCTTACTATAACTTGCCGCTATTGCAACAGATTAAAGATTGCACTCATGTATCGATGTAGCTCACCAAACGGTTGTGATATTTCGTGAATTTGCTAAGTGTTCTTAAAGATTACGAAAAGTGCGTTCTTAATGGAGCGCTGATATAGATATCTCAAACACTCCCTGAGTGTTAGTATTAATGACGCCTATCACTGTGCATTATACGCACTCTGGGTGTCAAGACCTTTTGTTCGAGATATGTTAATATTTCATATCGTATCCCAAAAGTCTTAAAACCTCGAACAACGATATTTTGGGGGACGTCTGCCAATGGTTAAAGGATGACTTAGGCTTTCGTCGTAACCATATTTATAGTAATTGAGTCAAGGACGTCATAGTGCGTGGTAGGTTTTGAAGTTGTTACACTCACTTAAGCTTAGATTAGACGGTCAACGTAAATAGTGAACGCATTGATTTCTTGACGTCATCAGAAACACTGTCAATATACTGTCAACGTAGACTGTGTCAACGCATGAAATATTGACGATCACACGATTGACGGCACTCGTCAATGTTGTCACAAAATGCGTTAACATGTTATCTGTGTCAACTCAATTGGTACCTTCTGGTGTCAACGTATTGACACATGCAACGTTGACGATTACACTACTTGACCATATCCAAACATAAGAACGTTGACGCGGAGTTGACAAGAGCTAAACTATTTCAATTTGTACGTTGACGATCACACGACATTGACTGCGGTGTTATCGAACAATACAATGTGGATGATAAGAAACCCCTTCAAAATTAGATATTTTTTGAAGTTTTTTTACTCCTCAGGAAAAAGGTGATTTTAGGGCAGTTGGGTGACATTTAAATCGAAAAACACTTTTAAGTATGCTCATTTTTTGCTTCAAAATCACTGAAATCTCATTTATCAACTTTGGAGTCCAAAATATATATTTAGAAATTGTTTTTATAAAAGAAAATCCTAATCATAATGCTTCAACTATTGCTTAATCAAACTGCAATGTGAAAAATCTAAATATTTAACAGTTGATAAAACGATTTTTGCTCGCCTTTGAACCACAGTGCGTCGTTGCGACAGTCCGATCGACAGTCTTTGCGACTGCTTCAACGTGAATTGCCCGCTTAAAGTTGGCTATTCACGTTATAACTGTCGCAAAGACGATCCTACGAGCTTGAGTCGTATACGACATGTTCTACCGTGAATGTCCTTTCCGTACATAGGAACGTGTGACTAAGGTCATGTCAGAAGTCCATTGAAAATTTCAACAAAACTTAAGACAAAACCGAAATGGCCGAGTAGTGAATGGTAGTTTTTGAAAACCGAACTACTCAGTATACGAATAATCGTCAAACTGTATGTACATTCTTAGTATTGTTTTTAGGACACGAAATAAATTAAAACAAATTTGAGGATTTTTCTGCACACTGTCCGTTTAACTGGATCGTAACGTGTGTGGATACATTTGGCCATCGTTGCGTCAGCCCAAACATAGTCCTTACAACTTACGCTTAAGGCTCTTCCAAAACGGTGCAGGAAATTAATTTCACGGGAACTACCTTCACATGGGAATTAACTTCACCACTAGTGGGAATTAATTGCACTTTTTTGAAGTGAAAATATTTCCCACTGAAAGTGAGTAATAATTTCACTTTTTTGTGGGAATTAATTTCACTTTAATGTGCGCTTCTTTAAATCCAGATTCTTTAAATGCAAAAGAAACTTTTCGTACACCCAGCCTCGCACCTACCCCAAATCCTATAATGTGCCCAAGCAGGGGGGTTGCCCCATACATACCTCACTGTTTATTCGCCGTAATGCTTTGCCTTACATAAAAACAGTGCTAGCATTACGGCCACCTTCAGTGGGAAATTACTCCACAAAAAAAAGGTGAAATTAATTCCCACTAGTGGTGAAGTAAATTCCCATGTGAAGGTAGTTCCCGTGAAGTTAGTTCCCTGCACCTTCCAAAACAACGCGAAACATTCACCGACGATGCGAAATCATTCACAATGATACAAAATATGAAAGATACACAATGCTAAACAACAACAAAAAACTGTATTTGCGTATGATTCGCTATGATTTCGCGTTGGTTAGGAGAGCCTTTGAACTAGGCATTCACGTTGAGACAGTTGTAGGAACGTCACAAGGTTCGTAGAGATTTTCAACGAACTTCAATACACACACGAGGTCCATATTCACAATAGAACCTGTCAGTTTTCCATAGCAAATATCAACGATTCTTCTTGTTGTACCTCGTGGCTTAATGGTTAGTGCATTGGACTGTCATGCCAAAGATCTGGGCTTGATTCCGAGCTGATGCTACCTTAAAACAGAAATGTTTTACTGCCCCTTGCGGGGAACTGACAAATCCTCCAAGTGTATATCTACTTCTCATGAATAAGTGCTTCTCATCTAGCCGCTCGGACATGGCAAACAATTGTAGAACCACTCCATTCCTGCCCACAGGAATGGTTGAGCGTTGTGAGTCACTAGGCCCTGGTTCTCCACGAGCTGTTGCACCACCAAATTAAATTTATCTATCAACTATTCTTGCGACAGTCCTTACGACAGTATCAACGTGAATGGCCGGCTTAACAAATCAGAGCTTTACTAAGGCATAAAATGTAACACTTTTCTTCCTTCGATGTTTCTAATCTATTTGATAAAGGAACTATATTTTTACTTTAAAGGAAATTAGTTTGTAAGATATTTTTCTAGTTAAAGTTAGTGAATTTAACTCTCTTGGTTAAACATTTAACTTACTCAGTTTCATATATATATTTACTACAATGAATTGATTCAAAATTCTTCAAACTATACCATTCTGTTTCCCTGTAGCATAAAAACCATTTTGTTCATGCTGAGTCATTAATGGTGAAAGTGATATACATAGCTATTTAAATAAATTAAGAAATTCTTGGCCTGGATTCTAAAGAGGCCAAAATCTTGTGACTTGTTTATATTTAAGAATATATTCAAAAAAAAAAAATATCACCGGTTTTTCTTTCTAATGCATGTCACTTCCTTGTGCTTATTGGCCCTAGCCTAGTTAGCCTACATTAAGATACGGACCTGATCTAACTCAAATCACTACTAAGACATTGTTTAAGAACTCGTTATCATACAGTCAAACGTTTTGCCTTCAATCTCCGATTTCGGCTACGATTGGATATCGTTGATTATTTATTAATTACTTTATAGTTTATACATTCACAATGTATATTGTATATTGTATACAAAAAATGTTTCCTGGAAACAGCTGTTATTTGGCATTCGATTGGTACGCTTTGAATTGTATAAAAAGGTCATCAAATTTGTTTTAACATTTTCGAATATCACATCAAATTTATAGATAACACAAGAACAGTTTGCTCACACGGATCATTAATCTATGTATGTAAATTGCATGTTGAGAATAATAATAAGATACAAATTCGCAAAGTTCAAATTTGTGATCATGCAGTAGCGGCACGGCATTGGTCTATCAAAGAAGAATAGTCTCATTACTTAATCTAATTTGTTTTGCATAATATTTCGTAATTTATAGTTTGCTTTTTATTCTAATTGTGATCTTATCATCCTCAGCGTGTGATATGTATGTATAATGTGCAAAGTTCTAATGTCATTCATTGATATTGTGTATTAGAAAATAAAAATGTTAATTGTGGCTGTATTTATTTTATTATCAAAGAGCGCAAACTCTGTTTTAAAAATTTCCAAATAAATCGCCTTAAATCGTTAAACTCTTCCGAACCTGCTTAGAAACCTTATTATGTATCATAAGAACACTATTATCGTTGTAGCCGGTTTCCTGTGGCATTGAAATTTAAAACTTCTAAAATTCAAAACAAATAGCAATCATTTATTTTGGATACATACTGGATCTATGAACAAAAATACTGTCTTTGTCTTGTTTAATACTATCTTAACGTAAGACGTAATTTACTAAACATATTTATGCAAATTGTGGAAAAACTATAAGATCTCAAATATCGATAAGCTGAATCATCAAAGAAAATAGTGGCCCAAGTTTTGCGTAACTAAAAAGATGACCAAATTCTGTTATTTTGATAAATACCAAAAAACTTAATAATAGTATCGGCATTTCAAATTACTGTTGAGCACTTATGTATGTATGCACTTCCATGAAATTCAATGCCTTGATTTGTCAAGAAAAGCCTCCTTCATTTCCTAGTTGCCAATGTTGAACTTGAATTGATCACAGAAAACCTTGGTTGATGTTTACTTATTACGAATGCAACAATATGATTGATAAATTTCAACCAATATTAATACATAATGCATATTTTATGTGGCACGTTTTTGTGCCCAGACCCCAGAGTTCATTGAATTATTTCTTGCTGTTTGGCAGTGATTAAAGATGCAGGTATTAAAATGCGACATACCGTTCAAAATATTTTTCCAATTTTTGCTCAGTGACGTATTAAAATCCAGCGTATGTATTGAATCAATCATGATTAAAAATTGATTTTTGTATGGTATTAGCATAATATTTGATGTAAGTACGGACAGAATATATTTTACATATTCATAAATATTGTCTCATTTGAAATTCTCATGCACGTTTCCGCGAATATATGTTTGGATTTCCAGATGAGTCGTGTAAAGAATAAAAAAAAACTTTATCAATAAATAAATCAAAACAGTTCTATACGAGTATCTGTGCAAACAAAACGGAACTAATAGCCAATCAAAAAACGGTTGAAATTTTAATATAATTTTTGTTTTGTTTTTTGCTGCTTATGTTACGATAAAATTGATAAAGATAAAATTTAAAATATAACATAAATACAGATGATAGATAATTAAGTAACTATGATACCTTGTTAACTCGTATACAATAGGTATTAACCTTATTGTTTTAATAGGATCTATAGAAAGACCTTTCAAAACAAAGTGAGTACCTAACATAAAACAACATTTAAGTAGCTTAAAGTAGGTAACTTTTTAGATTTTGTTAAGTGCTTTTGGATGAACATTTCTGGGAAATTTAAGCGACTTATTTTCAGTACTTAAGTGATTGTTGACGTTAGAACTTTTTTTTAAATATTTACGATCCGAAATATAGTGTTAAGTAGAATTTCTAGAAAGCATGATATCGAAATTTTGTCTGACCAAAAATGTTCCTTAAAGATGTTTTGTGCTTATTTGAACCAATATCATTAACAAACCATTTTCAATGTGCACCTACAACCATAAATTAAGTCTCAGATCCTAATGCTGAGCCTAGTGTACTTACTTTCTTGTTATCTTCTATATACATATTCTGGGAATAACAAAATAAACAACAGAATAAGTTAATTATTTAAGATAGGAAAAAAAATTGTCTTGGCATTTGTGTATAAAGTTACTAAACTTCAATATAACACCTGACCACAAAAAGTTACCCCGGTTCTATTATTAAAGTGTTGGTATTTTTTACCCATTTATAGGCACCCCTGTAGGCTGATCCGGGGCTAATGCTCAGACATCTTAAAGACTCTGAAGTAGGATTATAGATTTGAGAAACACAAAAAAGTTACTGCCCTTAACAATTATTCCCTTGACCTCAAAATCCAGGTTCTCTTAAAATCCATATCAATTCTGGAAAAACATCAGGAGTGTACTTCAACAAATTATTTTTCGAGACGATCATTTTGACAGCCTCTGTCTGTCTGAGTATAATACCTTTGTCAAAAAGGTCCTTTCTGCCGCACCCTATAATGAGATATGTATGTGTATCGCTTTAAAATATTAAAAAAAGACATTGTATTTAAGACCTGTCGAAGATTTTTACAATATTCGAAATGTTGCCGCATATACTTTATTAAACTAATAATTAATTAAAAAAAACTGAGGCTCATTTGAGGTCAAATGAAGCATATTTTATAACTGCGTTTAATAAAAATAATAATAATGATGAAATACTATTTATTATTATTATAAAGATATTATTTTTTTGTACTGCATATACATACATACATGCCAATGCATTGAATTAAGTACCAACTACTTCCGTGCATTCCTAATGCCAGAAGAATTAATGTGATTTTTTTTCAACTTTAGAGTGGTGAATCTTTTAGTATATTATCAATAATTCGAAGCGTTAATGTGAGGACATTGGCTAAATCGCAATATAAAGTAGGTCACTAGGTTAATAATGAATTTATTCTAATCTAGTACTAGAACATTCAAGCATGATTTCCTAAAATGTTAATTTTTCCACAATCATGCTTTTGGCATTAATTATCATAATAAACATGGAACCGACAAGCAGTTAATGATTATTGTAGATTTTGCACATCAGTCAATAAGAAGAAATAAACAAACAAAATAACCGTTTATCAACTTCCACTTCCGTATGCAAACTTAAACATGAAGTGACTTTTAATATTTCATTGATAAAGTAGTTCAATCATTAAAATATTAAAAGTGACTTAATGAAGACGTTTCTATCGGAAGATGTTTTTGTTTGATTTTGCCATCAAAATAATTACTGTTTTTGTGTTTTAAAATGTCTGCAAATTAACAATTAAAATTTTCAATGATGGTGTTTTCAATGAAAGCGTTGCTAAAATGGCATTATTAATGTTAGACCTAGAATAATAGAAGGATATTATGAAATTTTATAACTATGCAAATTTCTTTTTTAGCATTATCGTTTGAATTTCTTGAATGTCCAAATCAACTTCAATCGCTGATTTTATTTAAGTACCTATATATGTACATCCATATATGATAGCGCAAAATTGTAAAGAACAAAATTTAATACAATTTCGAACGATAGTAGGCATTAGTAGGCATTTTCAAATCCCAGATTACTTCAAGTCTCATAAATATTATTTGCTTTGGTAACTCACTAGCTATAACTCCAAATAGCACATAGGGAAATCACGAAAATAAGTAAATCCCAGAAATAAAGAACTTTTTTAAAGCTAAGTTTTGAGATCGATGACTGATGTTAAAACTATTTCCATTTTCAGATAAATAAAACATTAAAAACTACAACGCCATGGCGGTGATAACACGAAATGAAAATATAGAAAAACCCGTTCCGGAAAGTATCGAAAAATCCGATGTTCAAAAAAATGTCCCCGTTTCAGTTGGTGAATTCTTCGCATATAAGAATATTTTCATAACTGGTGGAACTGGATTTTTGGGAACAGTTCTGATAGAAGCTTTGCTAGACACACATCCAGATATTGGTTATATCTACGTTTTGGTTCGTGGAAAACGTAAAGTTGATCCAAATGAGAGAATATCACGGCTGCTCCAAACACCAGTAAGCCCCAAAACTATTATATTTTTTAGTATTTTGTATTTATTTTTATTTCTTATTAGATTTTTGAAAAGTACAATGAAGCTACCCTGCAGAAAGTGGTTCCGGTTGTTGGTGAGCTCAGTGAACCAAATTTTGGATTCAAAGAAGATCTTCTGCAGGAGCTGGCAGATAAAGTCAACATAATTTACCATAGTGCCGCCACCATTAAGTTTAGTTCACCACTTCGAACAGCCATTCGAACAAACCTTACTGGAACAATGAGAACGATTGAGTTTGCAAAGAAACTTAAGAATCTTTCCGCTTACGTTTACTGTTCGACTGCCTTCTGCAATAGTAATAATCGAGGTCTAATAACGGAAGATGTTTACAAGTCCCATTATGATCCTTACGAGATGATGAAAATGGCAGAAGATGAGTCTGCTTGGATTGATTTTACAGATGCCAAGTGCAAGGAGATTATACGTGACCATCCTAATACCTATACATTCACCAAAAACCTAGCAGAAAATCTCATGATGTCCGAAATGTCTGGTCGGCCAGCAGCCATTGTTCGACCTTCAATTGGTGAGTAGACAATTTAATTTCTTTAAAACATTTCGTGCTAACATGCATCCTCTTCTTAGTTTATGGAACTTGGCAGCACCCTATTGAGGGTTGGGTAGGCAATGCAAACAGTGGCCACTTAGGCTATCTGGCAGGCTTTATCAAGGGTGTCTTCAGAACAATGTGTGGCAAGGCAACTTCCGTCATCGACATCATTCCATGCGATTTTGTCATAAATGCATCCCTGGTGATGGGTTGGTATGTTGGCACACGAAACATAGCTGTTCCAGAAGTGATCCATTGCACTTCAGGTGAAGTCAATCCCTTGACACTTGAGGAGTTTTCAGTTATTTTAAATGCCGGCGTTAAGCGACACCCGCCTGATAATTTTGTTTGGAAGCCAAAGACAAAGCTAAGAAATGGGTGGAGATATAATTTATTTTTCTATCTATTCCACATTTTGCCTGCCAGTATCTTCCATATTCCGGAGAAAATTTTACCTATTGGAATGCCGCAACATACGTTAGTTTGAAAATTTTAAAAATTTCATAATAAATTAGATTTTCATTGGGTTTTATTTTCCAGAGCCCTGGAGTATATGATGGTTTTTAATAAGGGAGCCAAAGCCTTTGATTATTTCCTCGACAGAGATTTTCGTTATTCATTGAAAAACGCTTTACAAATACTGACGGTGTTGAATGAAAAGGATAGAAAACGATATAATTACGACACAACGCTTTGTGATTGGTCTGCGTTTATAGATCGGTGTTTAATTGGAGTGAGGCGCTTTTATTTCAAAGAGTCTGCAGTGACAACATCGTGGCATCGAAGATTTTGGAATACGTGAGTATTTTCATTTATTTTATCCTATATGGCCTGGTACGGTGCTGATGCAAAACGAAACATTTAATTGGTCTCCAACACGACAGGAAAATGCTCACAAAAATATATTGGTTAAATTTGTCCATGTTCTATTAATATTGCGAACAAAATTCAAATCTAATTTTTCCGCACATAATAATTGGTCTGAGGACCGGGCAATTAATTCTGTACGAAAAAAAAAGTGAAAACTAATCCAAAAAATCTGGTACAGTTATGTAATTCACTCATCGAACTGCGTAGATACTGTAGAACGAAAAGCAGAACGAAATTTTTACTTTATGATGTCATTGTATGGGAATTTTCGTTTCGCATCAGCAGTGAAGTAGCACAGATACTGAAAATTGATCACTTTTTTATCGTGGGACGTAGTACATTTTTTTACTTTAAGTCTGTCATTGCATTCTTGAATGTACATGGATATCTGATTGACATGAACTTTAAATTTAAAAGTACTGCATGAATCAAAACCATTTATACCTTTCGTCATTGTTTCATAGATCAGTTAATAACCTGTGTTTTTTTATTATTTTACTAGATTCGAAGTCCTTTACTATCTGGGATACGTATTTATCTTTGCCGCTATTTTTAGTGTTTTAAAAGCACTTATTGGTGTTAACGCTGGACTTCCAATAGCCGTATTAATTTGGAGTTTCTTAGTATGGTTATAATGAGTTAAGAAGCACAAACATTAATTTTATAAGTTATAGTAGTTTAAGAAATAAAAATAAATAAATAAATATTTAGTATGTACAAAAATTAAGCTTGTAATGTCTTTTATTATAAATGTTTGGTATTACTTCTAGGTTAGAGACTCAAACCAATTATATTTACTTTCTTTTTCTAGATCATCACATCATCGTGTCCTGTAACCCCGGCTGGAGCATAGGGCGTCAACAAAACGTCTCCATCCTTCACGGTCTGTTGCAGGGTACTTTAGCTGTGGCCACGTCTTTCTCTGGGATTCTGCTTCCGCTAAGACAGTTGATTTCCATGTTGTTCTTGGTCTTCCAACCCGCCGTGCACCCTGAGGATTCCATTCAAAGGACTGCTTTGCAATTTCATCGTTTGGTTTCCTCAGTGTGTGACCAATCCAACGCCATTTACGCTTTCTTATGTCGACGTCCAGCCGCTCTTGACTTGTCCTGCACCACAATTCCTCATTTGATATTATTTGTGGCCAGCGAATCTTTAGGATGTGGCGAAGACAGCGATTCACAAATCCTACAATTTTTTCGATATGGTAGACGTGACTTTCCAGGTTTCACAAGCATATAACAGCACGGATTTGACATTGGATTTGAAGAATCTTAACTTTGTGCGTAAGGAGATTTTACTTTATTTCCAAATTGGGGACAGAGTACCGAAGGCAGCACGAGCTTTATTTATTCTACTTTTAACGTCCAGATGCGTACCACCGTTTGCAGAAACAATACCGCTAAGGTAGTTAAACTCTTCCACTTTTTCAACTGGCGCCTACTGTAGAATAATACGCTGCTGTGTGGAGCGGCCTGTGAGCATTATTTTTGTCTTTTTGCTGTTTATTCTTAGACCACTCGATTCTCCCTTCACTTGAAGTGTTTGGCACATCCCGTTCAGCCCACTGATGTTATTTGCCAGTAAAAATATGTCATCGGCATAGTCTAAATGACTGGGCCTTTCGAACGGTCTCCATTGAATGCCCTGTCGCTCAGCTGTACCAACACTGGCCGTCAATACGTCGTCCATCGCCAGCAGGAAGAGAATTGGTGATAGAACATCCCCTTGTCTCACACCCTGTTCCACTACGAAGGAGTCGGATAGCTGCCCATTGTGTAAAACAAAACACCTTGCGTTGTTGTAGGACTCTTTTTCGAGATAGCAGATTATATTTCCCGAAGGCTTGTGTTGCCCTGGATTCGATTCCGATCCTCCGTGTTTAACTTTGCTCTATCAAGCCAGGCTTACGAAACATTCTTCCCTATACACAAATTCCATTATTCGAAAATGTAACTGTCAAACTTCCATAGCTCGAAATATTTGATACTCACTCTGCCTTTTCGACTTTATCTTTATTAATTTTTCCCCTCCAAAGCGTTATTTCTGTAACTCGAATTATCTGTTTTCGATTTTTTTTCATGACGAAAAATCTCTTTAGCTCGAACTTTTGTTTTTAATCACGGAAATGCATTTTATTTCAAATATTTGAAATTTACAGTGATTATTTTGGAAGTTTGTTTAGTAGACATTCTCAAATCAACTCGAAGGATGTCATTAGTTTATATATTTTATTTTGAATTATTTCCTACCGCCATTACACGTTTTAAAATTAAATACATAGGTACATCGCCCATATCGTCACTTTTGTTTTGAACTATGCATTTGAAGCTCAGACTTCTTAAAGATTTTTTGGGTTTTATGTCACGGTTTCCCAGCAAACATTTTTTTGAATGTTCATTCCACATTTAGTGAAAATGAAGAACATAAAATCTGAATATACTCAAAAAGCTGAGTACTTAAGTACTCGAGTCCACATTTATAGTGGAATCGGACAGTTACTGAGTTTTGAGCGCTTTAAAAACTACTGTTTCTTATATTGTACATTGCTATGTAACAATGAATATATAATATTAAAGGACAAAGAAATTTTAACAAATGTCATCTTCTAGACTAGTGTTTCACAACTTTTTTTTGTGCTATGTAGGCCAAGAGCTGGGTTCGTTTTTCTGCAATTTATTACTGAACTGATTTTCTTTATGGAATTTGTTCAGGGGTGTCCCCCGAATGTCAGTCCAAGTTGGCGGGACTGGGAGGTGCGAATGTCAGCCGCCATCTTAGAAAACGCTTGAAAAAAATATTGACAGCTTCTATATATTAATACGCTTAGGAAAATCGTATGAAAATCTTTCGGTACACTTTTCTCTGTAAATTCGCAACGGAAATGCATGATTTATATACCGTTGAAAAGTTTTAATCCCGCAGATGTGCAGAATTTAAAAATTATGTATGTATTTATGTAGCCATTAAGCTAGGAAATGGTAATTTGATTTTTTTGACGTTATTGAATTTTATGTTTTTAAGGGTTGCGTCCAGAAGTTTGGAATGTCGGGAGATGATGATGATATATTGATTTGGATTTTTGTTAAAAAATTAAAATCTCTAATTTATCATAGTACGGAGAAAATTACTAATTTATATGCATTAATATGTATTTTTGCTCAAACATCATTCATGTGTACATATAAGAGAAATGCATGAATCTTTATTATAAAGTATACTTAGCTTTAAAAGCTATACAAAAAATGCTTTTTGTTTTAAAATTTCGAACAAATTTTCTGTGCTTTTAGTTCTTTTGAACGACCAACGCCAGAAGTTCAGGTACAGAGGGCCCCTAAAGGTGAATGACTAAGGCTGTATGGTGACTCTACATACCATACCCTAGCCTTACAGTTGCGTTAGTAGAACAAAGGAGTCCAGAGAATGTTATAAGCCGCGAAGTCGGCCACCCTAGGTTCTTCAAGAAAACTTTTGACATTGCAACTTTATGGCTGGTATTTCCTTTTTACCCTAATCAGGTTGCGGTCATATTGGGAAGAGCCAGGCCGATTGTGGAACTCTTAAATCGCAATACTGGATTCGCTGCGAAGGCTGCGAAAGTTAGATGATTTTTTCGTTTTTAGTTATATTGTAATAAGAAATTCGAGCTTATAACCTTCTTGCCGCTAATTGCAGGAATAAATTTAGAGTCATATTTGATCAGCAACAACAGGTGAAGATAATTTAACTTTGCATTATAAGCCTACTCTTTTTGCTCTGGCTCTTGGAGTAATGCCCCATCAAAACTTTTCCAAAATTCTGATGTCCCCCCAAAAGTAGGTTGTTTTTGCATAAAAGTATTCTTTTTATATTATATATATAGGGTAAGAAACCTGCAAGAAACCGAGTTTCAACAAAATCGACAGTGTTGTTTTCGAAATATTAAATTTGGCTTAGTTTCAAGATAATCGAAAAGCAGAAAATGGTTCTTTTTGGCGTAGCATTCGTCACCCTAATACTGGGTGTTTCTTGACCACGATATCTATATGGAAATCTTCTTTCAAAAAATGTTTTAAGATATTCTAAGAGATTCACAGTGTTTCGCGTAGAACAAGCTAGGTGGACAAAATATTTTGTTGGTGTTTCTGGATTGATATGGGGTGATTACGTTATATTATTGTAAATTTTAATTTTTGTTGGTTAAAAACTTTTTTTTTTAAATGATCTTAGAAAATATCGGACACCCTAATGCCAAATCGCTTCTAGAAGTTTTTCGATTCCACCTTTTCTTTTCGACAAATAGAAATTATAATAAATCATTTGTTTAAAGATAATATGGGGAAGTGTGAGAGAAAAGTACCAGTCATATACAGGGTGTCCTGTAAATAATGGATAACCGTGCAACTGGTTATAGCAGGCCTTATGACCTTTCCAGAAAAAAATATAAAAAAAGTATTTTCCCAGTGGTTACTATGTTATGATGTTTTTTCCAAATGTTGTTAACAAGTACTACATTCCTCAAATACGTGAACGCTACGACCATTGATGAACAATTTTTGCAAGTTTTTTATTTTTGTAATATTCAAAAACATATGAATTTTTTCAATGTTTAAATTTTGATTACAACTTTTTTATTTATAACTTTAGGGTAAAAAGTACATAAAAATAAATTGAAGAGAATTGAATTTGCTTCAAATTTGTACCAACATTTTTTTTTTTTAAGATTAATAAAATGTAAGTTGTCACGAAAAACTTTTTTGAACTCGTTTTTCAATATGGTGGCCAAATGGTGGGGCTTTTAGCACCTAAAATCGAGTCTTATACCTGCACTGAACCCCCTTACACATCAAAAGAGAACATTTTTGTCCAACCCAAATTCTGAGGTTATTTTAACATTTTAATAAACATTTTGAGAAAATGTTAAAAGGTGCTTTATTAGATGATTGACAAATTTTTTTGGTTATTTTGTTAATACACAAGCATGTGTTATACCATTTTGGAAAGTGCATTAAATGGAAAACTTTTAAGTTATTTGCCATTCATGTTCTCATACAATTTTAATTTATTATAGGTGGTCAAATTTTTTTGAAAACAAATTTGTGTACTGAAAAAAATATTTTAAGAAATCATAATAAAAAAAATGCAATAACTACTATTAAATTTCACCATATATCTATTACAACAGTCATTCTAGAATATTACAAAAATAAAAAAATTGCAAAAATTGTTCATCCATGGTCGTAGCGTTCACGTATTTGAGGAAAGTAGTACTTGTTAACAACTTTTGGAAAAAACATCATAACATAGTAACCACTGGGAAAATATTTTTCTTATATTTTTTTCTGGAAAGGTTATAAGGCCTGCTATAACCAGTTGCAAGGTTATCCATTATTTACAGGACACAGGCGCGGATACAAGGGGGGGGGGGCAATGGGTGCAATTGCCCCCCCCCCCCCTGGGCAAGAACGAACGAAGCATAAATAAAATATGACTTTAATAAAATTTAATCAAAAAGAAAGGTTATTTCGTTATACGTTTTTAAAAAAATTTCTTGGAAGCGGAGCGTTGCAGCAATGAGTGGTTGTTTGTTGGCCGCTGGCTGACCAGGTCTGCTCTGCACAAATAGCGCCTTCAAATCGACTGAGTGGAAAGCTTATAACTTCGGCTTTTGATCTCGATCAAATTGGTCTTTAATTAAAAGATCAATGTCAGGCTACATTACTATATAACATTTTGTGAAAAAAGTCAATTTATTTCATACTAGGGAGCAGGTTGAATCCCAAATCGATTTCACTTTCACTTTTCAATATGCTTTGAACGAAAAATTTCACAATTTGGAAAATAGTGTTTTAAAAAGGTATTACTCAACCTCCGACCCTACTCTACAAATTAGTAAGTGGTTTTTTTATACTTAAATGTAACGGCAGAGGCGACAGGGGCGCTCATCTAAATTTCCAACCTTGCAGTTGATTTTAATTTTAAAAAAATACTAGATAAAATACGTCGATTTACAAGTAATTACCTTCAAAAATTTCTAATTTTGCTTTAAATGATCTACAGGATAAAGATATCTCATTAAAGTTAAAATAATAAAATACATTTATGTATAAAGGTTATTGAGAAATACCAACATATTTTATACTTAATGGGTGATAGAGTTCTTTTTGTGATAAATATTAAAATGTGTGTTTCCTTGGGGGAGTACTTTCACTAGAAAACTCTCGAGAGCGACTCTCGGATATCTGTCTACCCCTCTGGTGAGCTTAAATTTCATGACTGTGTCTGTGTGTGTCCACTTTCGAGTTTTACTCTCGAGAACTTCTTCAGAGCTGCTCACCGCCTTGGTACTCTGAAATGGATACGCACCTTTAGAGTATGCATATGTGTTTCGAGTTCGGCGCTGTACGCAGCGTTTTTGATGAGAGAATTTTGTCACTTTTATGGATGTGTTTTGGAAACTTCCATAATCCATATTATTAAACTACCGAAGAGTGCGAACCCAACGAAGGAGATTAGAGAGAAACCAAGAAATGACTACAGAAGTCACAATTTCAATTCAATTTCTTTTATGGAACACAATATATACCATCTGGCTTATAACTAACATGATACTATGATAAATTAACATCTGTTGGTACATAGGGGGCCTAACATTATACAATGTCTTAAGTTTAACAAATTATATGTCAAAAAATTTAAATTAAAAGTCGGCTGACTTAATTGTCCTCAGGGTGTTCATTCCCGGTTGTCAATGATCTACAGCAGTCACTGCTGAAGAGAAGTTGGATGGAACTTTTATAAGGAAAGGATAGTTGTTTCGTGTTTTTATGTATATGGAGATCGTTGCTTGGTAGAGGAATTCCACCAAAAATTGTTGCCATTATAAAAGAGTCCTACAACAACGCAAGGTGTTTTGTTTTGCACAATGGGCAGCTATCCGACTCCTTCGTAGTGCAACAGGGTGTGAGACAAGGGGATGTTCTATCGCCAATTCTCTTCCTGCTGGCAATGAACGACGTATTGACGGCCAGTTTTGGTACAGCTGAGCGACAGGGCATTCAATGGAGACCGTTCGAAAGGCTCAGTCATTTAGACTATGCCGATGACATATGTCTATTGGCAAATAACATCAGTGGGCTGAACGGGATGTGCCAAACGCTGCAAGTGAAGGGAGAGTCGAGTGGTCTAAGAATAAACAGCAAAAAGACAAAAATAATGCTCACAGGCCGCTCCACACAGCAGCGTATTATTCTACAGGAGACGCCAGTTGAAGTAGTGGAACAGTTCAACTACCTTGGCAGTATTGTTTCTGCAAACGGTGGTACGGATCTGGACGTTAAAAGTAGAATGAATAAATTTCGTGCTGCCTTCGGTACCCTGTCCCCAATTTGGAAATCCAGTCAAATCTCCTTACGCACTAAGTTGAGATTCTTCGAATCCAATGTCAAATCCGTGCTGTTATATGCTTGTGAAACCTGGAAAGTCACGTCTATCATTTCGAAGAAATTGCAGGCTTTTGTGAATCGCTGTCTTCGCCACATCCTAAAGATTCGCTGGCCACAAATAATATCAAATGAGGAATTGTGGCGCAGGACAAGTCAAGAGCGGCTGGACGTCGACATAAGAAAGCGTAAATGGCGTTGGATTGGTCACACACTGAGGAAACCAAACTTTGAAATTGCAAAGCAATCCTTTGAATGGAATCCTCAGGGTGCACGGCGGGTTGGAAGACCAAGAACAACATGGAAATCAACTGTCTTAGCGGAAGCAGAATCCCAGAGAAAGACGTGGCCACAGCTAAAGTACCTTGCAGCAGACCGTGAAGGATGGAGACGTTCTGTTGACGCCCTATGCCCCAGCCGGGGTTACAGGACACGATGATGATGATGATGTTGGTACAGCTGAGCGAAATGGCATTCAATGGAGACCGTTCGAAAGGCTCAGTCATTTAGACTATGCCGATGACATATGTCTGCTGGCAAATAACATCAGTGGGCTGAACGGGATGTGCCAAACACTGCAAGTGAAGGGAGAGTCGAGTGGTCTAAGAATAAACAGCAAAAAGACAAAAATTATGCTTACAGGCCGCTCCACACAGCAGCGTATTATTCTACAGGAGACGCCAGTTGAAGTAGTGGAACAGTTCAACTACCTTGGCAGTATTGTCTCTGCTCTCTGCAAACAATGGTACGGATCTGGACGTTAAAAGTAGAATAAATAAAGTTCGTGCTGCCTTCGGTACTCTGTCCCCAATCTGGAAATCAAGTCAAATCTCCTTAAGCACTAAGTTGAGATTCTTCGAATCCAATGTGAAATCCGTGCTGTTATATGCTTGTGAAACCTGGAAAGTCACGTCTATCATTTTGAAGAAATTGCAGGCTTTTGTGAATCGCTGTCTTCGCCACATCCTAAAGATTCGTTGGCCACAAATAATATCAAATGAGGAATTGTGGCGCAGGACAAGTCAAGAGCGGTTGGACGTCGACATAAGAAAGCGTAAATGGCGTTGGATTGGTCACACACTGAGGAAACCAAACGATGAAATTGCAAAGCAGTCCTTTGAATGGAATCCTCAGGGTGCACGGCGGGTTGGAAGACCAAGAACAACATGGAAATCAACTGTCTTAGTGGAAGCAGAATCCCAGCGAAAGACGTGGCCACAGCTAAAGTACCTTGCAGGATGGAGACGTTTTGTTGACGCCCTATGCCCCAGCCGGGGTTAAAGGACACGATGATGATGAGTTGTTTCGTCAATTCGATTGTCAAATGATTGCAATTTTTCGACGCAAATATTGCTATTGTATCGAACTACATGAGTCTAGAAATTCTGTAGTCGATGCTTTGAGCTTATATGAAACCTTTGTATTAAAACTTAACGAATGCTAAGTATATCGTTAATGAAATGTATAACAAAAGTTAGTCACAATTGAGAAGGTAGGATGGAAAGTTTAAATAAAGAATGGTATTTTCTTTGTATTTTCCACTATAATCATTGTGTTTTATTTCAATATTCGAAAGTTTGGTTTTGTATCGATGGACGAAGGCACCTGAGCAAACGATACGGTTCATTTCGGTTTCGAACTATAATTTTAGTTCAACTAAAATACAGATATTGTCAAATTAATGCACAAAATCTTTTTTATCAACATCCTTCAATTTTCTTGCAAACGCATTTGACGTTTATGAACACTTTCTCTGGCTTCTCAATATTTTTGCTTCCAACTCGATTTTTGACTGCAGAATTGCACCACACATGATGTTTTGAACATGTGACTTTAGCTAACTGCATTATCGAACACAATGCTTATGCAGTAAAACTTGAATTTGCCTTTTCTAACAGCAGACTTTTGCAGTTTGCGTTTGAGAATATTCAGCAAAATGCATTTTTGACGCTGATGAAAACGGCCTTTTACAACACAAGCAAGGTTAGGTTAGGTTGCCAGCTAAAGAAGAGGCTGGAAATTTCGCTCCAACTCAAACGTCATGTGTCTGAGTAGGAACATACCACTGTACCATTATGTTTTCCGAACATATAGAGCTACGCAGATCCAGATGAAACTCAAAAACGCTATAAGGACACCATGCTATAGCTACAAACCGCAAAAATTCAATTCACAAAGTTCAGAGTACCCTCTGTACGAGAACTGTGGCAGTTATGAAAGAGTTTATTTGCTTTCTTCAAATTTCGAACTCATCAGCTCACATTGCTTTTGTGTGACCAGACGTGTAGAGCGGTATGAATTTTACTAAAATTTTCTGTAGACCTCATCAAGATTTTGGAAAATCACGAAAATTGCCCCCCCCTGAACGAAATCCTTGATCCGCGCCTGACAGGACACCCTGTATATGACAATTGGGTTTCTTACTGTAGGGATAACAAATATCAAAATTCATCGTTTATTCTACCGATAGTGGTATTTTAAATTTATACTTAATACCCAAAAGAAAAAGTAGATTTTGAAAATTTCAATATTCTCAAAAATTAAAGGCCTTAATACATTCCAATTTTTAGCATTTGAACTAAAATCAATACGATGCAATGGATCTCAAAAAGCCAAATCAGTAAAATTTGATTTTTTAGGTAGGTATGAAAATTAATTTTTTAAAAAATGTTCATTAAAGTGGTTTAATTTTAATAAAAATCGATTCGTAGATAACCTTAAAAAAAATAGCAGGATATTGTTTGTACGTATTACTGTTGTTTTTTAATATTTTTGTCTGTTTAAAGTCAATTTTTTAAAGAAAACTCATGTTTCGACATTGAGTGAACGTATTTTGAATGAAATAAAAATAATAATAGATAAACTAAAGTGTGCAGGTTAAAATACATGTTCTTATAATTATGAAGGATGCTTCTAAGACATATACAAAATTTAGCCCGGGTACATGAGGTTACAAGTACTTTACAGGCCTTTAAGGTTTTGAATGTAATGAAACTATAATTTTTTTTGAACTAATTCTTTCAAATCCCTATTAACTAAATGCATCACTAAAATATTCCACTTTGTTACAAAAAATTACAGTTATATGCAATCCAAACCAACCCCAAATAAACAATAAATTTCCTTTAAATTTGATTTTTGATTTTAAGGTGATTTTTGAAATCGATAATATATATAATGATATATATAAGCCACAATATATTTTTTGAAATCGGAAGTTTGGAAGTATTTACAATACCTGATTCCTTATTTATTGAAAAAAGGAAATGAGATTTGTCCACCTAGCTTGTTCTAGACGAAACACTATGAGATTGCGTGAACTTGTTTTTTTTAAGTTGTTCTAGATTGTCCCCAATTTGTTCCACATTATTCCCTTTTTTTTTGAAAAATATTCAAAAAAGGGGGTCTTAGACCCAAAAACCAAAATTGTTAGTTGTTCTCAACATTTTTCCAAGTTTGGAAATTTCAAAAGTTATGGGCAAAATTCGATTTGTTTTTTTTTTTTTTTTATTCTTACTATTTAAATTTTTTTTCGAGTTAAGAAAAGTGTTATAAACATTGTTCCAAAATATAAAGTTGTACAGAGTGTACGGTCACTCCCAAAAATATTCGGAATTAATCTATATCAAATCTATAAAATGATTTTTCTTGCTCTGTGGAAATTATAATAAAAGTAACGGCAGGTAGAATCTCGCGCTATTAAATTTTCTTGGTTCCCATATTAAAATGAACATATAACAAGATGAAAGAAAGAGGAATGTAGATAACAGAAAAACAACAATAACAGAACAAAGAATAATAAGAGACAAAAAAACTCATGTTTAAAAAAAAAAAACTTTTTTTCCGAATAATTTTGTGAGTGACTGTATATCTAAGAAGATATAGCCTTTCAAATTTTTTTTTCGAAATTCATACGGCTCTAAAACATGCTCCCCCGTCCCACCTTTTCAAAAATCGAACTTTGAAAAGGTGGGCCATCGGAGCATTTTTTGATAGTTTCAATACTAAAAATCAATTTTAAGAAACCAAAGCTCAGAACAAAGAGGAAGGGTATTTAGTATTTTTTCATTTAAAGTGTCTTTTCGGATTAAAATCACAATTTTTAATATTTTTAAATGAATCCTTGGAACAATTTTATTTGTGCCATTCTGCACTTGGAACAAGTTTTAGATTTTCGAAATTTCGAGGAACATTTTTTAAAAGTTTTAATACATACTAAAAATCAATTTTAAGAAACGAAAAAGGGAACAACTTAGAAGAGCCCTAGAACAACCCGCCATGGCTTCAAATTTGTTATTAAAAAAAATGGATCAGAAAAGATGTGTTTAAAACTTGCTTATATTTTTATTTTTTAAGAGGACTCAGAGGGCTTAAAAAATAAAAATAGGAAAAAAAAGAGGAATTCTGTTTATATTTTATTCTCCTGCTCTGCAAAAAAACGGAGGAAAATTACTGAGTGATCATGAAATATAAACTAAATAAGATGAAGATAGTGCCTATTTAAAGGATTTTAAAAATTTGATTTTATAAAAGGGGGAGGGGATGTTTTTTTTGAAAATTTGAATATTTAAAATATATTTTAAGTACCAGGAAACCTTTTAAATAATAGCTCGAAGAATCATTTTAAATTCAAAAAAATTTAAATTTTAGGGGGTCCGTGGAGAATGTCAAGAGTGATATAATCATTTTAGGAAGATTTTGCCATTAATTATGCATAGATTTTCATTAAATTTTGGTACTTGGTAGAAAAAACAAAGTTTCACTTGGAACAACTTTTGGATTTTTGATTTTTTTAAATAAATAGAGCCAATAGAGATTTTACAAAATTCAAAAGCTCCAAGATGATTTTTTAAAGCTCGTTTTTAGATGATTTAGTGAATGAAGGAACACTATAATTTCTCATATATATTTTATAATATATATAAATATTTATATTATATTTTTTATATTTTTACATATTAAAACTACAAAATAAAAAAAAATAAAAGATATTGGGGAGCCATAATTTGAATTTTTGAAAAAAAAGCTTGAAAAGCTATATATTTTAGACATGCATACACTCTACAACTCTATTTTTTTGGTGCAATGTTTCGAACATTTGTCTTAATTTTGAAATTTTGAACATTAAGGTCCAAAAACAATGTTCAGTACAACAAGAACAATTAAAAATTTTGATTTTCGAAAAATTTGATCAAAAATGGTTTTTTGGGGCTAAGACCACCATTTTAAAATATGTTTCAAAAAATGGAACAATCTGGAACAAATTTCAAAAATAAGGAATTTAAAAAAGGGGGCTAACTTCACACAAGCTATTCAAATACACCAATTAAAAATGATTGTTCGAAAATTTGTAAAAATCGAAAAAAATGTGTAACATAAAATGTTAACAGTTTCTCAACGTGGGTACTAATTGTTTTTGTTTGGTAAGAGGTTTGGTCTTTTTATTTGCGATATAGGCACTATAAGGTAAGTTTTGGATTCGTGCTAAAAAAAATTTCGAGATAACAATCAAACATGACATTGCGATGATAGAGAACACCAAAAAAGTGGGTGGCACAGCTCTGTCTGTCTACACCCTAAACGGCTCGATCGATTTTCTTCAAACTTGGTACATAGTGGCCTTTGGTGATTCTGCCCACACGTTTTTTCATTTTTTTTTAACAAAAAATAACGGTACCTGCCATACAATTCTTTTTAGCAATTTTACATAACCGTATTTTTTTCAAAAACGGCTCGACAACTTTTCTTAAAAAAAATTCAAATAATTACTTTTAGTAAATGCTTTCTTTGGGCGGAAAACCATTGTCAAAAAATGGTTTTTAATGGTCTTCCCAAAGAACCATTTTTTAAATTTTCAATTTTCCTTAAAACGGTAAGACTAATTTCAATATTCTTTTTTACACACAAACTTTCAAAAAATATAAGTAGTACTGTGACCAAAATTTTGGAAAAAATATTTATTTTGTATTTTTAAAAAATATTTTAAATTTTTTTTTGAAAATCAAATATTTCAAAAACGACATGATCGATTTTTTTGAAACTCGATATTTAGAGTTTCTTAGTACTCTCTAAAATATTTTCAGAAAAAATTTTACATTTATGAAAAATTATAGGTACCTTTCATACAAAAGTTAAGAAACCGCAAAGGAAAATATTTTTTTTCTCAAAAACGACTCCTACGATTTTGATTAATCTGTTTTCGTATACTAAAATTAGTACGATCTACTTCAAAAAATTATATAATTTTACACTTATAGCAACTATTAATAGTAAGTACCTCTCATGGATCGTTTTTTTTATTTTGAATTTTCTCGTTATCGGTTAAACGGATTTAGATTTAAACGTTTCAATTTCAATTACAAATTTCTCAAAAACGGCTTCACAATTTGTTTCCAAATTTTATTTTTATATACACATAAATATAAGCCTTAGATTTGCATACCAAAATTTGTCCTTAAAAATGTTTTAAGAATTTTATATATAAAAAATAATTTTTTTAAAAAACCGCTCCAACGATTTTAAATTTTTTTTCCATACAATCATATTCAATCAAGAATTAAGATGCCATTCTTTTTTTCCACCTCAAACTGCCAAGTTGCTGTGGTTTCAACCCTGGCTCACTCTAGCTTCAAACTTTAACTGCCGATTTGACTCAGGTTCCGTGCAAGTGTCCCTCTGGAAGCAGCAGTTACTTAATTTGGTGAAAGTTATTGGTGTTAATTTCCTAAATAAATGCTCTCAAGATTCACAACAAGCGTCTTTTCATACTAATTATAAGAACCTTGGCCTGCTCAGTTTGTATTTAAATGACTGCATGCCTGTTGATGATATGAGTCTGATTTTTAAAGCCAGATGTGACGCTTTACCTTTACTTTTTCAACCTTGGAGACGTGGCGCTGAGGCGATTTGTACCATTTGCAACATGCGTGAAATTGAAAATACTTATCATTTCGTAGGTAGATGCCCTATATTTGCTGGTTTGCGCAAACGCTACTTCGGTAACGTATATATTTCCTACTTTGATTTTATAGACATTCTTAGCGGAAGAAGCTGGATGGATCTATACATGTTTTTAAAAAATGCTTTAGCATACAGGTGGCATATCATTAATCATTTTCAGTAATAGTAGTGATTGTTTTACAATCCCCTTGAAGTTTATATCTATTTATTGTAATCACTTCTTTTTTTTTTCACTTACAATTAGTATTATTAAATTGTTGAATTGTTGAAAATGTAATGTAAGCAATGTACATAATTAAATATAAAAGTAAAAATTTGTATCATAAGTCATTTCAGTTTGCCAACCCAGGCACACGGTTTATTCCACTGCCTTATTGTTAATTTTTGAATTGCATTGTAAATAATTTCTTTTTGAATAATAAACACTATATCTATCTATCTATCTATCTATCTATCAAACTGCCAAAGGAGTTGTTTTAGCCAATTTAAATGTCGTATTTCATGCTTCTCTACATTTTTCTCTCATAATTTCCATGTTTTTATATACAATTTTCTTAAACCCGCAGTGTCTTGAACATAAGAGCAAGTACGTGCGACCCAGTTGTGCATTTTATTTTAAATGCAGCCTGAATTGCATGCCATTAGTTAGAAAGAATAAGAGGAAAAGAAAGAATTGGCACAGTGGATTGAGATTAAGGTGTTTAATATCTCATTTAATCCGACGGGCGGCATCCTGTTAAGCTGGGGGAATATAGATACGCAATTAGTGCCTTACACAAACATACAAAAAATTCTTGTTTTCAACCAAATATCTTCTTAAGTAAATAAATACATAGTAGCTTGTTCGTACTAATCAAGATTTGAAAAAACTACAAAAACAAATATTATAATAATTTAATAACAATGCTACCTGAAAAGCCAAATGTCAAACTTACTGTTGTTGGCAAAGATGTATCAAAACAAGATCTTCACAAGGCAAGTGCTTCTGACTTGAAGCCAATGGCTTCTAATAGCCGAAAAGAAACAATCATGAGACCACTCCTTCAGAGTCTATTAAAACGAACAGCAACAATTCTTGTAGTAAAAGGCCAAAATATTTAGAAAATGAATTTTTAAATTAAGTATTGAACTTCTATGCATTTCAAGTCTAAGAATTCTTTTGCAAAACTTCAATTTCCAAACTCAAATTCTTACTTTGGATGGCTTAATTCAAATGGTTTTAATGGATTCGGAACTTACAACTTCAGAACTGGTACATGCTTCAAGGGTAAAGATTTTTTTTTTACCCATAAACTTTCACATCTGGTTTGGTTTAAGGTTCTTTTGAAGGAAGTCTTTCGAAAGGACTGGGAAGTCTAAGGTATATAAGCGGTGATATTTACGAAGGGGGACTTTTGGCTGGTCGCCAACATGGCTATGGTCATTATAAATCGGAAAGGTTTAAATACAGCGGCTACTTTCAGAATGGAAAGTTTCATGGAAAGGGAGCTTGGAAGGTAAGATGTCAGTTTAAGTAAAATATTTAACTTTTTTAATGTCCTCAATAAGACAAAAACAGGTGAGATTACAGGCATTTTTCATTTTGGAAGAATTAAGAGCGGGGAGGCTCGTGATTGTAGTGGAGTTTTCAATGGAATATTTGACAAATCGGCTTCAAGAAAATGGGGAAAATTAACATTTAAAAATGGAAATTCTTACAATGGATTCTGGACTGATAATAAATTTTCGGGTTTTGGTGAGTACAACTGGACTACGGAAGAACGCCTTTCGATAAAAACAAAATACGTTGGTTACTGGGAGAACGGCAAACAGCACGGTTTGGGTATGCTGAAATTTGATCAATGTTTTGTTATTTGTCAGTGGTCATGTGGGAAAAAGAATGGAGCAGGTATAATCATAGCCAGCAATGGCAGCTGTTATTCTAGTAGAGAGTTGTTTATTGATGATCAATACAAGGAATCTCAATGCATCAGAAACTGTCAAGAAAGCCAAAATATACTCTCGGAAGCAGTAAATATTTTAGTTTTAAATTCAAAATATGAGTCTTTGGATGAGAAAATGAATGCCTTCTTAAATGCTGTGAAAAAGCTCGTGGAAGAATATTCAACTTATTTTTCTCCCATCAATCCAATGCGTATTCCCAACTATGAAATACCCCCAGGATCTTTCACCTCATCTCTTGAGTCCAAACACTTACAGCAGGTGCTCGTTGAAAATTATACCACATTTGAAAACCTATACAAAAAATACACATGCCCCACAGACGAGTGTCTAACTTCTATTGGATTAAACCTTTTTTACATCGACGTCTTTCACAAAGTGCAAGATATAAATATAGCAGAATGTCTTAAAGCTGGAAACTTTTCAATAAGAAAATCCCGCATTTATTCGGATGATACAAATTGTAGTAATCTCATGGAAGTTGTACCGTTTTATGAATTTTTTCAACATTTTGTTTATATCACAAAAGTTCTGATGGAAACTGAAGCATTGAAATCAAAAGCTGACAACATAAGACCTACCTTTTTTGGACATCTTGCAACCAGAGTGCTTTTGGTACTAAGGATGGTGGAAACCAACGAAGCTACATTGTTTCTTATAAGGGAAGCTGTTAATGTCAACCTATCGAAATGTTTTAAATTACTTCACTTGCTTGAGGAAATGTTTCATGACGAGAAAAGTTTTAGAACGGCCTATAAGTTTTTGAAGGTAAAAAGTGTTGTTGAAGGAAGAAGTACTGAATTTGTTGAAACAATCGAAGCTTTGTATGGCGTCAATAATGCAAGCGTTCTTTTATTTGATAATCACTTCGAATTAAGTAATTTGGAGTTACTTGAAATAATTTTTCGTACATGCCAATTAAAATTGAGAAAGAATATGCTAAAACTTTAAAACTAATACCAACACAAATTTCATAATAAATTATATTCCCATTTTAGTGACTAATGCTTTATAATCCTTGCAAGAAGGGAAGAATTAAAATTCTCTTTATCTCTTTTTTAAAGAACCAGCTTTGAAGTAAAGTCAGTTTCTTCTTTTTCCCAAGCATCATCAGACTTCTGAAAGAGAAAACAATCTATAACCTATTAAGCTGGGCAACAGTGAAAAAGTGTCATGAACAATTTCAACTAATTTTCACTCGTCTAGTCATCCTGAATAAAGATCCATGCGAAAGATCTATCTATATCTTAGATCAGTTTTTCGAGATTTCATTCTATAAAGTAACTTTGCATCAACAATACCGTTACAAAGCCAACGTTGCCCAGTGTTACTAATCGCTTTAGTCGTTAATGGGAAAGTAGTAAATCAAGAAACCGTTATATAGTACAGGTAAACTAGGATAAATGAAACAAACAATTAGGTACCACCATGGAACTTGGATGAAAACGTTTCATGTACCATGAGAATGAAAAATCAAAAGAGTCTCCATATTTCATATGGAAGGGTGTTTTTTTTTTTGAGGGGGAGAGGGGGGAAGTTTTGGTGTATCAAACGGAAAAATTTACCGTCGTACAACATAAGCATATGACACACCCTTTCATGGTAGTTTTAAATGTTTAGTCAAATGACACCAAAACCAAATCAACACGACCTCCGTGAAAAAAAATTGTTGTCATTTTTATGTTAGGACGATTATATTTTGAGTATAAAAGATAAATATTACCGAAACCCAATTATTGGAAATAATGGTCCATTATTAAAATTTGGCATTTGTGGTTCATTTGTCATGTAAATGAAAAATCTAAAAAATCTCTATGGTAAAAGGGTGTGTCTTTGGGTGGTTGGGGAAAGGTTGGGATTATTCCCAAAAATACTGAGACAAAAATGGTAACATGATGAAACTTGGTAAAAATGTTTCCTTAACTTCTAGAATGTGGAATCAAAAGAGTCTATGTTGTTTCACAAAACAAAACTGAAATTCAACGATTCAAACCAACAATAAATATTGAATATCCAAAATTTGTCAATCCAACTGTCGTAACTTTTTCGACAAATGAAAACAGAATAAAAATTAACACTTAGCTTCTTACAACTTTATTTACTTTAAAACTTTTAGTTGGCTTGAATTTTAGTTTTTTAATTTATTACAAAATTTTTAATTCTCAAATATATGTATATTCGTGCTTGTTGCCTCGTCGTTATTTTCGAATGATTGAGCCAGAAAAAACCACCCTAGCCGACGTTACTGGAATTTTTTGAAAATTGTCTTGGAAAACCGATGGAAGGGTGAGTACATAAAAAATGGTAAAACTACAAACGTCAAAGAGTGGCCGCAGCCAGACAGAAAGTGCTAAGTGGTTGGGTTCAGTGCTCTCGAGGTTTTGTGACACCAACGAAGAAGGTTTTAAACCATAAAAATACCAAAGTACTTCTCGGCAGTGCAAATTAAATTTTATCTTCTGCAGTATAATAAAGGTTAGATATCCTAAGATATAAAAAGTGTTTTGTATTTGACTTACAATTTGGTATCGGAATATCATATATCAAATTTAAATTTCAATTTGCTTTGAGCAACTTTAACAACAATCCTCTTGCACAGAAATCTTAATTTAAATTAATAAGTTTTCACCAGTAAAAACACTTATAAAATTTACCTTTTCTAACAAATCTAATCTAACAAGATCGAATGGCTTTTGAATTTTAATTTTGTGTGCAACTATTGAAGGTCAAAAGGACGTGCTGATGATTTAACTATTATATAATTTTCTGTCTCTTTCTTGTGTAAGAAAGTGATGAAATTATTAAAGTTACTAACTTAAGATAGTAAATAAATAGATATAGTGTTGCCATTGAATAATTATTTTAGCTAGAAATAATAATTTGAAAAGTACTAAAATTCATTATTGATGTAATGTAACTTTTTATTATATATTTGACTCGATGACAGTCTATACAAATATCAAGGTTGGAAAGGTGTTTTTTCTAAGAGAGGGGAAAATGTGGGATTTTTATCAAAAACCTTTGACAAAAAAATGGTACCCTCATAAATCTTGGTATAAAATGTTTTGTTTCCTTTGAGAATCATCATCATCAATTCCTGTAACCTCGATTGGGGCATAGGGCACCAACAAATCGTTTCCATCCTACACGGTCTGCAGCTAGATATTTTAACTTTGGCCACGTCTTTCTCTGGGAGTCTGCTTCTGCTAGAACTGTTGATTTCCATGTTGTTCTTGGTCTTCCAACCCGCCGTGCACCCTGAAGATTCCATTCCAAGGATTTCTCTGCAATTTCGTTTGGTTTCCTCAATGTGTGACCAATCTATTGCCATTAACGCCTTCATTATGTCAACGTCCAGCCAATCTTGACTTGTCCTGTGCCACAATTCTTCGTTGGATATACCTAATTTATGGCCAGCGAATCTTTATAATATGGCGTAGACAGCGGTTAACAAAAGCCTGCAATTTCTTCGAGATGCTAGTCGTGACTTTCCAGGTTTCGCAAGCATTATAACAGCACGGACTTGACATTGGATTCAAAGAATCTCAACTTTGTGCGTAAGAAGATCTGACTGGATTTCCAAATTTGGGACAGAGAACCGAAGGCTGCGCGAGCTTTATTTATTCTACTTTAAACGTCCTGATCCGTTTCACAGGGCTGTCGAAGTACTGCAATTGCAGCATTTGTACTGCTTTTTGGAACTCCGTACTTCCGTGCTGCTAATACGACCAAAGTACTGCTTTTTTGAAAATTTGTTCACACTGTAGATATAGATTTATTGAACAAAATATCGAGTGCAAAATGTTGAGTAAGCCCCTTAAGATAGCCAAATTAATGTTTTTGATCGATTTAAAATTAAATCTAAATTCTGGATACTGCTATTTTATTGGTAGCGATTTGCCTGTTTTAGTTTTGAGAAATAATACGCATACGCCACAGTGTACCATTTTAATAAAAGCTTTTTTTCAATTTAAAAAGGAAGGTACTTCAAATCTCAGCTCACAGTTATTACTTTGTAATAAAATATAGTGTCTATGTGTCAAGCCTGGAGGGAATTGGTCGAAAAAATACGATGTCAGGGCTAAAATGTTTACATGTTAAATAAAACAGCAACGAAACCCTTTTGGGCTTAACTTACACACGAAATCTACACTTTTAAATAATACTTTATACAGAAACACCATTTGTTTTTTAACTTTAGAAATGTTTAAACGAAGGCATACCTACCTACTAATAAAAATAATGTGAACAAATCAACAAAATTTCAAAAATGTGAAACTCCTTACGGACAAAGAGGGCGAAACGTAAGGGGAATAGACAAAATTATTGCTTTCATGCTTGGTTCTTACTGGAATACGAAGAAGATGATAAAATGGATACCAAAAAAAGGAGAATTGTCCGAAGAGCAACTTTAAAAAAAAATAACGAATATGGAACGATTTAAGAAAAAAGAAACGCAAAAAGTACCGCACAAAGGGAAAAGTGAGGGGAAAGATAATATTGGGTTCAATTTCGCATTAGCTTTCGTAATTATTTATTTTTGTCTGCTTTTAATCTGTTGGCACATGGTTTGTTGAATGTGTTTAATAAATACCTAAACAGGCGCGGATACAGGAGGAGGGCAATGGGTGCAATTGCCCCCCCTGAGCAAGTACGAACGAAGCATAAAATATTTGTTTTATAAGTTGCAATAAAAAAAATATTACTGTATAACATTTTTAGACAATAGTCAAATTATTTCATACTAGAGAGCAGATTGAGTCCCAAATCGATTTGATTTTACTTTTCAAAATGCAAATGTGAATGAAAAATTTCAGAATTTTGTAAAAAATGTTTTAAAAAGATATTGCCTTAACCCTCCTCCACAAATTTGTTAGTGGTTTGTTTATAGTTAAGTGTAAAGGGAGAGGCGGCAGGGGCACTTATCTATAAATTTTCCACATTAAAATTGATTTTAATATAAAAAAAAAATAACTGCCCAAAAATTTTAAACAGCCTTTCGTTAAGTGCAGCATGATGCTAATTAACAATCTTCTAAATATTTAGTAATTAGCTCGTCCCAATTTGTAAACCTTATTTTTGGTTTAACAACTACTTACTTACTTACTTACTTACTTATCCGGCTCCCGATCCATGAAGGGTCTCTGCCTGAGATATTGCGGTCTTCCATCGGTTGCGGTCCCTCGCACGCTCCCTCCAGTCGTCGAGACCAAGCGCTCTTGCGTCTGTGACCGCCTGGTCCCTATAGCGGAGGTTCGGTCTTCCTGGTCGTCTCGAACCTGGGGGCTGGGATTCGAAGATTTTCTTGGCTGGAGCGTTGTTGTCCATTCGCTCGATGTGGCCGAGCCAATGTAGTCGACGTGTTTTGGCTCTTTGGACTACATCCACATCTTGGTACAGCTCGTACAGTTCACGATTGAATCTTCTCCTCCAATCGCCCTCTTCGCATATAGGACCAAACATCCGCCGTAGAATTTTTCTCTCGAAAGTGCCCAGGATCAATTCCCCTTTTTTACTTATCGTCCAGCACTCGGCACCGTAGAGTAGAACTGGTAAAATTAGAGTTTTGTATAGCGTGCACTTTGTCTTTCGAGAAAGGAGTTTTGAACCCATTTGTTTGGCCAAACCGAAGTAGCAGCGGTTCGCTAGGGTAATTCTTCGTCGGATTTCCACTAAGGTGTCGTTCGTGGGATTGATGTTTGTTCCGAGGTAGGTGAACTTCTTGACTACCTCGAAATTACTGCTACCAACAGTGACGTTTTGTCCTAGGCGATGGACAGAGGAGGCTTTGTTTGTTGATAGGATATACTTTGTTTTGTCCTCATTCACTTCAAGACCAACGCGTTTCGCCTGTTCATCAATAGCTGTGAATGCTTCAAGTACAGCTCTCTTGGAACGGCCGATGATGTCGATGTCGTCCGCATAACCAAGCAGTTGAGAAGACCTGTTAAAGATAGTGCCTTCCATGTTAACACCACTCTTGTGCACTATCTGCTCCAGGACTAGGTTGAAGAAATCACATGATAGCGCATCTCCTTGTCTGAACCCTGTACACGTCTGGAATAACTCGGATGAGCTGTTACCCATTTGCACGTTGCACCGCGTATTTTGTAACGTCATGCGGCATAGCTGGATCAGTTTTTTCGGGATCCCGAGTTCCGATATCGCCAATAGAAGCTCTTGGCGACTTATGCTATCATATGCGGCTTTGAAGTCGATGAATAGGTGGTGGGTCTCGACTTGAAATTCATTGGTCTTTTCCAGGATTTGCCTCAATGTGAAGATTTGGTCTATCGTTGATCTGCCTGGCCTGAAGCCACACTGGTACGTGCCGATCATAGTGTTGCAGAAAGGTTTTAGACGCTCACATAGTACGCTGGATAGGATCTTGTAGGCAACATTAAGCAGGGATATGCCTCTGTAGTTCTTGCAGGACATAGGACCGCCTTTTTTGTAGATTGGGCATATGGAGCTATTTGACCAGTCGTCGGGCATACTTTCCTCCTCCCACACTTGGTTGATGAGCTGGTGCATGCACCCTACCAGAACATCTCCTCCATACTTGAAGAGTTCCGCTGGTAGGCCATCCGAGCCGGCGGATTTGTTGTTCTTAAGCTTGTGGATGGCTTTCTTAACCTCTTCAGTACTGGGTGCTGGGACTGGATCTTCATTGACTGGTCTAATGCTTCTTTGTTCCCCTGTCACCTCCTGTACATAATGCCCATTAAGCAGCTGCTGGAAATGCTGCTTAAACACGTCTACAATTCCCTGTGCTTCGGTGACTAAGTTCCCTTCGCTGTTTCGAAGAGCTTGCGTGCCAGTCCTATAACCAGATGCCAGTTGCTTGGCTGTTTTGTAGAACCGGCGGGTGTTGGTGGCGGTGCTGGACTCTTCGAGATACTTGAGCTGAGAGGCTGCGGATGCTCTTTTCTTTCTACGCAGGGTTTTTTTCTCTTTCCTTCTCTTTTCACGGTACTCCTCTCTTGCTGCTCTTGTTTTCCGTTGCAGCATTTGCATTCGTGCATTTTCCGTCTCCTGCTTCAATACCGCGCATTCATCATCATACCACGGGTTCTTTTTTCTGGGTGGTTGATAGCCTATGGTGGTCTCGGCTGTCTCTTTAATAATGTCGCGATATTGGTTCCACTGGTTGTTGACGCTTGTGGCTGGGTGTACGGCAGAGAGTTTCCCGGTCAATTGCTCACTGTAGTCTCTGGCTTTCTCAGATGTGCTAAGGCATGCGATGTTGAACTTCTTTCTTTGGGCGGTCTTCGTTTTCTTTTCGTTGGACAGTCGGGCTCTGAACTTTGTCACAACAAGAAAGTGGTCAGAGCCCACGTTTGCACCTCGAAAAGTTCGCACGTCCAAGATGTTCGATGCGTACCTTGCGCCAATTAGCACGTGGTCGATTTGGTTGGCCGTTCGACCATCTGGAGATCGCCAGGTTGCTGTGTGTATCCTTCGCCTGGGGAACCTAGTGCTACTTATCACCGTATTACGAGCTGCAGCAAAGTCGATTAGTCGGAAGCCGTTGTCTGTTGTCGTTTCGTGTAGGCTGTGCTTTCCAACTAATCCGCCAAAAATGTTTTCCTTTCCGACTTTAGCATTGAAGTCTCCGAGCACGACTTTGACATCGTACTCCGGACAGGCTCCGTAGGCTCCGTCCAGGAGGTCGTAAAACTCCTCCTTGTTAGACTCCTCAGCTTCATCGGTAGGGGCGTGTGCACATATTAGGCTGATGTTTTAGAAGGTAGCTTTGATGCGGATCACAGCCAGGCGATCGCTTATCGGCTTAAAATCGATGACTTTTGATCTGAGTCGATTTCCCACGACGAATCCGCATCCTAGCATGTGCAGTCTTTGGTGACAGCTGTAATAAATGTCGCAATCTTTTCTTTTCGTTATACCTGATCCTATCCATCGTATCTCCTGGATCGCGGTAATGTCTGCCTTGTACCGCGAGAGGACAGATTCAAGTTTTTGAGTAGCACCTGGTGTGTAGAGTGTCCTTACATTCCAGGTGCATACTCGTAGATCATAGTCCATTTTCGTTCCGGGTCTGGTTGCCATTTGAGGGGGGTCGTTATCCGAGGCTTCTTGCGTATCTCTCATAACAATTGGCTTTTTTACTGTGGCCGGGTCGTTAGCCCAACGCACTAACCTCCAATCTGTAGGGCCATGGGTTTAATGTTGCAATTCTTTCCTTGATCAACATTCGCACTTACAAGTTTAGCAAGTCCTGGCATAAAGCCAAGACCAGTATCCGGCGGCTACCAACTTGGAGGTATTGTAAGCACTTGATGTGTAGGAAAAGATACAGCTCGAGGCCCCCAGTTCCTACAACATCCAACCAAGTTTAACAACTAGTGTCATACTAATTCTTTTCTTATAAACGAGTTCATCTGAACACGTCCAAACAGTGACAGTTCGTATAAAAAACAAGCAATATTTTTATAATTACAAATGTCAAAGTGACATCCTACAAATTTTTAAAATTTAAAAAACGATCTGCACTTGAAAATTGAAATTAATTCTTTGTTTGGTTGTAGTGCCTGGTTTAAATAGAGTTTGTTAGAAACTGTTAGCTTTGATTTTGCTGCGGCTGTTATTGTCTATGGCAATTGGAAGAAACTTATATAAAAGGGCTCTTGAGTCTTGATTCGTGTCGTGAGCATCCTTAACTAAAGAACAATTTATTATTAATGATATAAACAAAAAAAAGTACAATTCAATTCTGGAATTACATTACTTAACAGTCAAGATTTTTTTTTTTGAGGAAAATGACAGATGTCATGAATTTAGCATGCAAGAAGTCTAAAATAGCCATTTAATCATTTTCAGCCCTATCAATAAAAAGTGCTCAGATATCTTCTTATTCACAAATTAACTAAAACGTCTATCAGAAGTTAGTTTACGAATTAAAATTTCATATCAATAAAAATATGTATAAACTGCTAATCCACGTTAAGTTCAAAAACTTAACGAAAATCTACAACAATCAACAAGCACTCTGCTCTTACTTAAGTCTATTTATGGAACAGCACATCGCACATGTAGTTCAAAAGTGTCACAACTCAAAAAACGAACTTTTTGCGTTAGGCATACAAAGATATTTCAATCTTCCCTAAACCCATCTGTTTAGTCGGCAACAATTAAAGTTGATTATTTTTGTCACTAGAAGGGAAAATGTTGTTTTAGAAAGTGACAAATTTTAAGGTGTTACTAGTTCTAGCGTTTTATTTTGACTTAAAACTCTTTTTTTTTTTTTTTTTTTTTTTGTGAAAAATATTTTTATTATTTTGAGTTGTGTCACTTTGTATAATTGAAATAAATGAACAATTTTGTATTATTTAGAGTTGATTCACTTTTCAAAAGTGAAAAACTGGGTTTTAGAGTTAATACTTGTTTGATGGTTTAGTTTATATTGTTCAATAAGAAGCAAAATGGTTTAATTTTTAGATATAAAATTTTGTTTGTTAAGGTGAATATTTTGTTATCATTTTAATTTAAAAAAAATTCTTTTTGTTGTTGAGAGTGATGTTGCTGATCCTCATTTCCACCAAAGTTCTTCCGCCTCTGATAGGATAGGAGTTCTTCAAGCTATCTATGCAAATATCTCATAAACAAAAATTCATACCTAATGATTTTTATTTTGTTTTATAAGAGTTCACTTTCAGTTTTAAGGGAAGGAAATTTTAAAACAAGTCATGGTAAACGAAATAATATAGATAACAAATTTAAATTAACATTGCAAAGGTAGAGATAGGTCAAAAGTCATAAAACAAGTTAGGTGCGCGACAGATTATTCACGTTTTCATAAGATGAAATATGATTTTTGTCACAATAAGATATAATCATGGGCATGATTAAGTAAAAAAGAAACAAACAAAAATGTCACAATTCAAAATTTTTTTTTGTCAAAAGTGTCCGAACTGAAAATAATTTATTGACTTCTTATCAAAAAAACCCAAAAAACGTCATATCAGAAAAATACTGATTTTAATAGTTAAAATTGGAAATAAATGCTTGATATTTTGTGTAGATGGTAAATGGCCTTACTCCTCTTGCTTAAATTGCTTATTTCTTAGTTTTACGTTTCCTACTTTCCCAGAACGGTTTTTGCCTCTTCTGAAAAACTAAGATTTTTGAGTTGTCACACTTTTGCACTACATGTGCGACATATATTTTCTCATTAAATATTAACTTTTGCACACTCTCATTTGAGGTTGTAAATAACATGTGTGTCACAAGCGTCTGTTTCCTTTTGTCTCTAGTTTTTAGCAACAATGACAGAAGTGTTTTTAACTAAATTATTCGTTTAATGTACCTACTTAGGTGAGTTAGTTTACTACCATGAATTTTAATTAATTGATAATATTTGACAATCACTGATCAAAGATAATTTGTGTTTCATTTATGTCTACGAATACCGGTGTTTTAACTTTAATTAAATTTAAAGAGATAGTACGATTCTTAAATCGTACAAGATTAACAAAATTAACTTTTTAACTGAGTATCATGTTAAAATTGCTTTAAAATTGTTCTTTCCTTAACCGTTTAAAATTTTGCGCCAGTATCTTTAAAATACGCCGATTTAACTAGCTTCAAAAACTGTTTACCTACTTTGCTTCAAATGCTCGGATCTACAGGATTTAGATATTTAAATAAAGTTTGAATAATAAACTACATTTATGTATACAAATTATTTTGAAATACCAAAAAATTTAATGCTAAAAGAGTGATTGAGTCCTTTTAATAATAAATATTTAAATGTGCGTAATGTGTTTCCGTTTGAGAGTATAATTTCACTAAAAAACTCTCGAGAGTGACTCTTGGATATCTGTCTTCCCCGAATTTTACTCTCAATAGCTTTTTCAGAGCTGCTCGCCATCTTTCTACTCTCAAATTCATACGCGCCTGTGTTTCGATTTCGAGTGGGGCGCTGTACGCAGCGATGCCCGCAGATATGCTGCACATCTGTTTTAGCCATAAGATACGTTTCCGATGGTAGTATTCCGGAGGATTTTGTGACTTCCGTGTTCCATAATATTGATGAAGATGAAGAAGGCCGAATTCCTAAACGCATATCTTGCGCAAAATATGCTAAGCTAAATGTTCCCAAATTCAACCATAACAATCCCTGCTAAGCAGCCTCTCCCAAAATACACGAGATTCTTTTTTATTGTGCAAATGCAAAGGTATTTGTGCAAATGTTAAAATTATTTTGCGCAATTTACTTGCATTTGCTTTTTCTGTGTTTTTAATCGGCTTGGCATGTGTTTTGCATTGCAAAACCTTGCGTTTAGGAAGCTGAAGATTGGAGAGAAAGAAGGAAACGACAACAGGAGCCACGAAATGAAGTTAGATGGAACTTGTACACCTGAGGATAGTTGTCTTTTGCCGTTTTTGAAAACGTCAATTCGATTGTCAAATGATCGTCATTTCTTGACACGAATATTGCTATTTTCAAATATATGCAATAGTTTTGTTTGCACAAAATCTTTTCTACCAACGTCATTCAATTTTCTTGCTAACGCATTTGACATTTACGAACACAGTCTCTGGCTTCAATATTTTTGTCGTCAACTCGATTTCTTACTGCGGAATTGCACCGCGGATGATGTTTTCAAACATGTGACCTAAGCACCCTTAGATGGGTCCCAGGACATAGGGATATTCATGGGAACGAAATGGCAGATGAACTGGCCAAAAACGGGTCATCTCTTGATCCGAGCCAAATCGAAGCCTCTGTGCTCATGCCACTGGAGCAAGAAAAAGGTAGAATACACCAGAGTTTCTTGGAAGCTGCAAATGTCAGATGGTCATCCATCGACACTAGTCGGGTTTCAAGGAATCTATGGCCAAATATTTCAAGGAAAAAAACGGATTACTTACTTAAGCTAAGCAGGCCTCAATTATCTCTCATGGTTGGCGTCCTTACGGGCCACAACTCAATGGGAACCCACATGAACAGAATGGGCATCAGCTCATCGGACCTATGTAGAGGGTGTCATGATGAAGAGGCAGAGGAGGGCTCCCCCCACTTCCTTTGCGAATGCCCTAGCCTAGCTAGAACTAGAAAAGAAGCCCTTGGAGAATACTTCTTCGACGAACTGGGCGACATCTCTGTCTTGCCACTAAAGAACATCCTGAAATTCATTCAGAACTCAGGATGGTGCAGGGAGGCCCCCAAAACCTAAAACTTCTCCTTAACTCCCTCCCTATCCCTCCTAACTAACCACCTATACCCTTGGGTGCACAATGGATCCACTGAGATCCGATTGAGATGGTGCGGCTTGCCGCATTATCACCCCTTACAACCTAACCTAACCTAAGCAAACTGCATCACCGAACACAATGCTAATGCAGTAAAACTTGTATTTGCCTTTTCAAACACAAGACTTTTGCACTTTGCGTTTGAGAACATTCTGCAAACGCAGACTACGTTCTCGAAAAGGGCCTTTAACTGGTAGCCCATTGTCAAAATGTTCTTGTCCCAGCTAAAGAGAGCCTGAAACTTTCACTTGTACTCGAACGTCATGTGTGGGAATAGGACCACACCGATATGCCATAATGCTTTCTGAAATTTGAGGTGGAAGACAGAATTCAAAAACGCTGTAAGGACACCATGCTACAGCCAAAAACTGCATAACCTAATTTCACGAAGTTCCAAAGTACCCGCTGTTAAAGGCACTGTGCCAGTTATGAAAGACGTAATATTGCTTTCTCCAAATTTCAAACTTTTCCCATGCCGAGCGGTATGCAGTGTACCCCAATTTTCTGTAGACCTCATAAAGATTGTGGAAACTCACGAAAATTGCCCCCCTTGAACGAAATCCTGGATCCGCGCCTCTACCTACGTAATTATACAAGAAATAAAAGGGACGATTAAATCGCTCGAACTTGCTGTTGTGGTTATGAAGGATGAGTAATAATAATCTAGAGAAAATAATAATTTCCACTTACTTGTTAAAAGCTTTACCGAATCTGATCAAAATGTTCTTAAAGAGTAAGTCAAAAATGATTAAGTACAGTTAATTAAAGTTTTATTAATTTTTTGTATCGAAATGCAGACTATATACACTTAAATATTCGTATACCTACACTACTGATCTTTATGGAAAAATAGCCTTTATCAAAATGGTTATATGTCTTGTACCTTTTTATTTTGGAGGAACAAAAATTAAGTTCGCCTCTAGGGAATTAACAATAAACCTTAGGGTGGCAACCCTGGCGTTTACCTGACAAGTTGTGAAAATTTTAAGAGCTTAAAGAAAAACAAATAAATAAAAAGAAAAAATCGAAAATTGTGTACACTTGTGTGCATCAAAACATAGCAAAACAAAGACAAAAGTTTTCGAATTAAAGTTCTTCATATTGTAAGTCCTAGCCTTAAGAACTGCTGCATTTCTTTTTTTTCCCTGTGCTGTAAGACATAACCCAACATTAGTCAACCAATTGGGTAAATGAATAAAAGAAATTTAGATCAAACATCACCCGAAACAATACTTCCAAGCTCTTCGAAAAGGTACTTTCCATCAGATATGCCTAGAGAGGACGATGCCGCCGTAACTCTTGCAGCTCTTTCTGCTATTTTGGATGTGAAACTTAAAGACCTGGCAAGAAAAAGTGATATCGAGAAGCTTTCATTTGAAATTGCTGCCTTAAGAAATGAAAATGATGTGCTAGCTGCGAAGCTAAGGATGACAGAGGAACGTTGCTTTAACCTGGAAGCAAAGGTGGAATCTCTACTAATAGGAGCTAACGCAAAAAATCTATTATTTCACATGCCATTTGCTGAAAAAGGCTCAGAACAGTCAAGTGTGGAAAGTCTGTGCTCTGGGCTGTTGCAGATTCCAAGTGTCGAAATTGATGACGTCCGCCCTTTACCCATCAGAAATAACGAAAACTCTTTGCTTATGGTGAAGTTTAGATCTACTCAAACTGCACACAGCGTTTTGCGCGCTTCAAGCAAATTGAAAGGAACATCAATTTCTATAAGGAAAGATTTGCCTCTTGAAGCCAGAAGAAGCCGAAATGTTTTACCTAAATTGAGATGGTGGATACATAAAAAGATGCCAGAGTCGAAGATAAAGATGAGTGTTTACGATGATAAACTACGAGTTGGAGGAAAAGTTTTTACTTGGACCACATTCAATGGGTTCAAGTGCGGTTTGCTGAATGGATTGACAGAAATTAACCAGGTATTTGACGGCCTAAACATGACAGTTGTTGATCTGTCATCGATCGTTTCTTCGTCAAGTGGAGACAAGAACCATACTCCAACGCCATCTTTAAGTCAATGCCATCTATGTGCGATTCAGCGCAACAACGAAAACAAACTAATTCCTCTCAATGATTTTCAAAGGCCGCACCTCGGGTTTCCGTCTTGCCAGGCGACGGTTTTTTCTTAAATATTTTGAGTTTTAATATTCATGGCCTCTGTAATAAAATGCTATTTAATAAATGTTTCAAATATGTAGAGAAGTTTGATGTATTTTTTCTTTTTGAAACATGGGTTGAGGAAGATTATTTAGATTATATTATAAGAAGATGTTCAGTAATTATATATTAAAAAGTGTAGCTGTTGTCAAAATTCATTCAAAAGGAAGAGCAAAAGGTGGCTGCTTATTTGGTTTTAAGAGAGATATGAGATGCAGTTTCGAGTTTTTGATAATCGAAGAAATTATTATCCTCAAGGTAGAAAGCACAGGAAGGACATATTTTATAGTACCAGTTTACCTGAACTGCACACAATGGGCAACAGATTTCGAAAAACTACAAGATGCTCTTAATTACTTTGGAAAACATAATTTAATGATTATTGGCGACCTGAATGCGAGGATTGGTTTGGACCAATGTTGTACTGAAAGATTGTCATCCATTTCATCGAATTTATTGTTTGAAAGAAACTCCAAGGACAACGTTTTTGATGGCAATGGAAAGAAGTTACTGGATTTCTGTAAATCCTTCGATCTTACAGTTGTAAATGGCAGATCTAAGAGCGATCTACGTGGGGAAAAAACTTTTTTAGCTGAACAAGGGTCGTCAACGATTGACTACTGCTGTGCAGCACCTGATTTCTTGAGAATTTCCCAAAAACAAATGGTTTGGGCATGAATGTGAAAAGGCTAGAGAGAAAGCGTCCAGGTTGCTTAAATTATTTCGTAAATTTAACACGGATGTAATCAAGAAAATGTACTTGACAGCCAATAAAGATTTTAAACGAACTTGCTTGGTTTCAAAGAAAAATTATTTTGCCCAGTTAGTCCAGGAAGCTTCAAACGCAAACAATGCTAAAAGTTTTTGGAAAGCCATACGAGAAATAACTGGAAGATCATTTACAATCGGAGTTGGCTTGCACCCTAATATCCTTAAAAAGCATTTCTGCAACCTTCTTAACCCAGTTAACAACGGCCCAGTTTTGCAATACGCCAGCCCTTTTATAGAAAATGTCTATCTAGACCGCGACATAAGTTTGGACGAAGTCAAAGAAGCTATAGCAAAATCCAAGTTAAACAAAGCGCCAGGGGAAAACAGAATACCTTTCGAGTTCTATAAAAGTCTAACTGAAGAGGCTTTAATAATGTTGACTTCTACGTTCAACCAAATATTTAACTTAAATATTTTACCGCAAGGCTTCCGCAAAGCAATTCTTTTTCCGCTTCATAAGAAGGGTGACATTAATGCAGCCCAGAATTATAGAGGTATTTCGTTCTTGAACTGCTCATTAAAGATTTTCTCTTCTGTTCTATACGCTAGACTAATATCATGGGTTGAAGATGCAAACTTAATTAGTGACTTTCAAGCTGGCTTTAGGCAAAATCATTCAACAATTGACCAAATTTTCATCCTTATGAATATTGCACAATCATTTCAGGATCAAAAAAAGAAACTTTATACTTTTTACGTAGATTTTAAAGCAGCGTTTGATTCTATCGATAGAAGGTCGCTATTTTACAAATTGTCAATGATTGGAATGTCAACGAAGATGCTTAATATTCTCAAACTCTTGTATTTGGAAACAGAATCAGCGGTGTGGAATGGAAAAAATATAACGGAATGGTTTTCAACAATAATGGGTGTAAAACAGGGATGTGTTTTGAGTACTCTTTTGTTTATTATATTTCTCGAAGACCTGCACGAAGTGCTTTGCGGTGGAATTTGGTTTGCTGGAAGGAGGATTAGAGTAATGTATGCGGATGATATAGTCCTGTTATCGGACTCACCTCAAGGACTTAGTCGCATGATTTTGGACCTAGAAGATTACTGTGCGAAATGGAATCTCACTGTCAATTTAAGTAAGTCAAAAATAATGATATTCAGAATGGCCGGAGGACGTTACGCCCGAAATGAAAGATGGAAATTCGCTGGTGAAGCAATTGAAATCGTTAAGGAGTATGAGCATCTCGGAATGAAAATATCGTCTAACCTTAGTATGAAGAGTCATCTTGGCAACAAGTTTCAATAGCAAAAACAGCGCTTAATAGCACATGGAGATCCTGCATCAGTTCAAGTACACTCAGTTTTAGTGCCAAGTATAAACTATTTGAGGAAACTTCGAAATCAGTTTTGTGTTATGCAGCGCAAGTCTGGGGATACGAACAAAGTGAAGAAGTTGAAAAACTGCTAAGATTTTTTCTGAAAAGATTATTTAAACTGCCGTCTAACTCTCCAAACTATATGCTTTTGCTGGAAACAGGAATGTCACCTCTTTTTATCGCAACGCTGAAGCTTCATTTCGATTTCGTTGTTAAAGCAATGTCTCATCCTGCGAACCGCCTGACAAGGCTTATTGTAATGCATGCTATCGCTACGAAATCTTTATTTTTCAAGAAGTGGCAGCTTTTGGCAAGTAGGTACGACCTGCATCTTAATGTTTCCGTTGATAATTTCAATGATTGGAGAGAGCAGTTGTATTCATTTATAAGGAGATTGGACGAGAAACTTAGAGAGGAGTTTAAAGAGCAGGCGCCGTCGTCACTTAACAGACAATATCACTGCACACTTAACTACGACTTAGCCGAATGCAACTATTTCCGGGATGAAAACAGCTCCTTTGTTATCTCAACCATCTTTAAAGCCAGAGGGGAACTGCTTAATTTGAATTTTAAGCCACACAGGGAGGATCTTCCATTATATTGCTCTTTATGCAACCTAGGAGCTCGGGAGGACGTATTTTATTTTATAGCAATATGCCCTATACTTAGAGAGATCAGAAGAGTTTTCTTTGACTGCACAAAGCTCACACTGGAGAGAACATTGGATATCCTGAACAAGTGAAGGCTGGGAAGCTCTTACCGCATTTTGCAAGGAAGCCGCCAGCTACAGGGCCAAAATAATAGCTGAAGAATTTTAACTCACTGCCTATACTTTATTAATATTGAAGAATCGTAACTTATTGTCTACTTTATACAAAAAAATCCTAACCCATGTGTTCAATAGTAACTTTTCTTTTTAATTTTGTTTCTTAAAAAAAAAGCATAATATTTTGAATTTTTTATTTAATTGCCAACTGAGGTGACGGCCAAGGCCATACCTTCATAAGATTGTTTGTTAATTAACTACTGTTAACTTTGTAATTATCATTACTTTTAAAGAAATAAAACAATCCATCTAATCTAAAAATCTAAACCTTAGGTTCAAAATTTTAAGAAATTTAATTTGATCTTGATTCTCTGGGCGGATTCTGATTCAGAAGATGAAGATGAACCTAAAACAAAAATAAAAAGAAAACAAATTAATATCGATTAGTAATATGTATTTATATTTAGGTACTATGCAAACATATGTAGGTACTTAAACAATAAAATTTGCTTTATTCAAAGTTTTAAAATACATAAATGCTTTTTCATTTCTAATATACCTCAAAACTTTGCTGTAATGGCAAATCGGGTAGTTTTTTTCTGTGATGGTGCACAGTGGTTTGAGAGCGGAAAAAAATCCATTTCAGAAAGTAATGAGTAGCCTTTTAAGTTTTATGTCTAAGTACTTTTATATATCCGGAGCATATGATTTCAGAGTATTTTTTTATATATATATTTTATATACATATTTACAAGCCCTTAAAGTCAAAGAAAAATTTATTCAAGTCGCGAACCGTATTTTCAACAAATTTTTAGATGTCTTTTACCGAAAATCCTTAAATTAAATTCTGAACATTTATATATCATTTTGTTGGTCTATTCTTGGTTATCTATAAAAAAAAAGATGAATTATAAAATAAACCTTCTATAAGAAGCGTCCGATATTGGTACTAACAAAAAACGGTTTTAATGAACCCTTTTCGAGTTTCAATTTTAGCTAAACTTGCCTACACGTAGTGAAGTATACCAATGTGTGCTCCATACCTTCAAATAACAATATAAAAAAATCAGCTTCTAATGCCTGCTAATCTGGAAGTTATGTTCAAATTCGTCTTACTGAATCGGTTTTCAACCGGTTTTGAGGGTGGTGTTTATCAAATAGTTATAATTTCTTCGGTTCTTATTATCAAAACGAGCTCTTTAAACCCTCTATTTTTAGAAAAAATGCATACCTTTATTTTAAAAATAAAATAAAATTCATACCTTGACCAGGGTCTGCGAAATTCGACTTTTTGCAAAACAATTTACTTCTACCTGAAAAATTTTTCTACTTTCAACTCAATTTTCTTGGGAAAATTAAGTTAAAAATTTTATTATTTTATGATAATTAGAATTATATGATAGAGCTTAATAAAAACTAAAACAAAAGGATTAGTGATAATCTCACAGCTTTCTTGATTTCACGCAAAAAGTAGGGGCAGGTAAAAACAAAAAAAAAGTTTTTTTTTGTACATGAGTTTTTCTCTACCTGTTCCGTTTCCGGCATAAGTCGTGTGTCGCTGAGCCCAATATCGGCTTGAAAACTGGTGATTAATGTGCATTTCTCGCTTCAAATCAAATATATCGTGAAATTTTCAATCTTCATGAGTGCGCTTCATTTCTGAAAGAAAAAATTAGTGCAGCTGGAAGAAACATCCCAATCTGCAGTATGGGAATATGAAATTGTAGTAGATTACTATATCGAATTCCATTCAGATTCCATTTTTTTTCCGCAAATAATTTATTTGCCGTATAGACCGAGAGCCCACAGCAGATTTTGGGTGTGATTGATAGCAAAAAAAGAGGTATGGGCGTCGAAATCTTCATTAAAGACTATTCAAAAAATCAAAGTCTTGCAGTCCACAACTGGGGCCTTTGCGAGAAACAGTGCATCGAAAAATAAATATGAATGCAACTTCGAGGATAATCATGTTAGCCGAAATTGGTTTTCACCCCTTCCTGGATAAGCTCCTCAGATCACATATCACGATTATCTTCGAAGTTGCATTCATATTTTTTTTTTCGATGCACTGTTTCTCGCAAAGTCCCCAGTTGTGGACTGCAAGACTTTGATTTTTTGAATAGTCTTTAATGAAACTTTTGACGCCAATCCTTTTTATTTTGTGCTATCAATCACACCCAAAATCTGCTGCGGGCTCTTAGTCTAGTAGCATTTTTGCTAACGAAAGTTTTAGTATTGATGTGATTTTTTTTTTGTTTTCGGATTTTTATTGACAAAAAAAATGAAAGAAAATAATTTGGAATCGATTTGAATCAGCTTTCTATTAGTCTATTTAATAGACCGGAAAATGAGGGGTATAAAAGAACAATTACGTGCAAGGGTTTTTATTATTGAATATGTTTGTTTGGCCCATAAGTATGCTTAAGACCGAAAATGCTTCCAAATTTACCCATGTTTTTCTGAGAGAATGTTCACACTGCCCACTTTTCAATATTTTTGGTTTAACTCGAAAACTAAGCTGAATTTGACCATTTTATATTTAAAACTTTTTGTTCAAAATTAAATTTCCTATTGAGATGAATAGTTCAAAAAATGTCATAAAAAATATAAGCAGGTAAAGTAAACTAAAACCAACATAATGAAAATAAAAAAGTCAAAGATTTCCAAATATTTTAATAAATTGTGCAAAACTTTTTTTGAAGCAAAGATAGGGTCAAGACGTGCATAACCCAAATAAAGTAGAGACTAAAGGCTTTAAAAAGTAATATTTGTTCAAAATTGACAGAGATATGCCCATTCAAAATTTACCATTTCTTATAATTTTTCGCAGTTTTGTCTCGAAAGCTCCTTTATCGGTTTAACATTCGTAAAAATGTTCGAAATCAAGATTTTGATTCCATATAATAGCCTATTGAATAGACTGGAAAATGAGGGGTATAACGTATAAAGGAACAATTACGTGCAAGGGTTTTTATTATTGAATATGTTTGTTTGGCCCATAAGCATGTTAAAAAAGTCGGAAATGTTACTAATTTCACCCATACGTTTCAGAGAGAATGGTCACTATTCAATATTTTTTAATTAACTTAGAAACTAAGCCGAATTTGACAATTTTACACTTAAAACTTTTTATTCCAAATAAAATTTTCGAGAAAAAATTGATTGTTTTGTAATTATTCAATGGTAGAACTCATGATTTTAGCTTTCTAAGCAAACCTTATCAGCCTTGTTTTAAAGTCTTATTATTGATTTTTGTTCATCATAAAATTTCCAAAAAAAAGATTATATGGTGCGCATAAAATAGTTCATATATCTAGAGCTTCAATTATTATTATTATTATTGAAAACCCGACCTGGTAGCCACGGATGACGGATTTGAATTCTGAATCCAAAAGCATACTAAAAAGCAATCTTCATTGCCTGTACTAAAAAGTTAACCGATAGTTGCGAGCCTTTTTAATTTTGTCAAAATACTTTTTCCCCATATGTTTTTGAAATACAGACTCTAGCACTACCTTAAGTATGCAATAGCAGGAACATTGATACCTTCGTAGACAATCAAAGCCATTTCGTCAATCATAATTTTTCCAAATACTTTTTCCGACTATTGTAGATAGGGCCTAGTTCCTTTTGACCCCCACCCCTCTCTGGCTGAGAAAAATATCTGCCAATTTTTGGTATCCCATATCACAATAAATGTATCTATAAACCCTTATACTCAGGTTTTGGTTATGCACCCCCAAGATTTTGTGTTGGCCGTTATACTAATAGGGCAAGTACAATGGTCGGAAAATTTTACATATGTATTTATTTACATCTTTCTTTTTATTGATACACAGAATCTGAAAGAAATACATATATATTTTAATTGTTGCAAAATGAGCTTTCAAAAAACAAAAACTTTTGACAAATAAAGGGTGTTGTTTTTAAGACGTGTGCTTTTCAAGAAAAAATAAAACGCATTGGCCAATTATTCAGCTTTATTATAAAGATAAGGGTTTTCCATCGTTTTAAAAATGATTTCGTGGCCACCGCGGCTGACTCGAATAAATTCCAGCCGAGAGGCCCAACTTTTGACCACGAATTTTCGACGCGATGGCGGATGGACTCATTCAGGTCTTTTTGATTTTCTGCTCCACAGCAGCAATAGCGTATTCGATGCGCACTGTGCCGCGTCTCTGAGGATGCGCGTTATCCACTAGAGTTAACGTGGTGCAAAACCGATCCATGATGGTTGCTCGAATTACCGATTCTGCTAGGGGATTATGTTGATCCAATATTATACCCAGCGCGTGACGTGCGAACCGAACCATTATTTTGGTAATAAATTTGCACGATTTGCAAACGTTGTTCAGGAGTAAGTCTATTCATTATGAAGTGGCAAACCAAACTGAGCATAAATCAAGTGACAACTGTCAAAAACATCAACTCCGAAAAAAGTATTGCCAGATTGAAAACCACACATCTAAGAAAACACTCTTTATAACTCGATTGAAAATTATAATTAAGGAATAGACTTAGCTTTCAAACGAGCTATAAGATACTGTTGCAAGCTTTTACGTTGTGTTTTAACAGTAATTTTGCATCTCAAGTGCTTTTTTTTTATAAAAGTGCCCCTCCTCCCTAAACAGTAAGAGATTGACCCCCTTTCTAAAATAATAAAAACTTGTTGTGTGTTGTGTCCCTCTTCAAGTACCTAACCATACCAATTTGTTACACTGTATTTAAGAAATTTTTTGTTTCATATAAAATCTGGGGGTCATTCTGTATTTTGATTATCGCCAGACGATATCGTTTAGACGATAGTCTTGCTATTCGTAACATTGAAAATGACTATCGTCTGGGGGGTCATTCCGTAAAATTTAAAACGATAATCGTCAAAACAATTATCTTTAACCATATCGTCTATAATTTGCTTCACATAACTCAATCACTATCGTCTCATCTATCGTTTATTTTTTTGAATGAATGATATGAAGTTGAAAATTAAATTTAGCTGTCAAAACAAAAAATCCTTGTAATTTTATTTGAAATGTCACGTTATTTGTGTGTCAGTTTTCATGACTGACAGCCACTTCAACCTAACCTAACCTAACCTAACCACGTTATTTTAAAAATGTAATTGCAATATCTTCCGTTAAAGTTGGTGTTAGTGGATAAATTGATTCTTTAGGTTGCTCAACAATAAAGAGATTAGGCCTGAAAGCAGCTATAGTCATCCGAATGTCCCTTTAAAAATACGATTTTGGCCTACAAGCAGCCCATGTGTTGAAAACGAATATGAAAATACAAAAAATATCCGATCGAATATACATACATACATATGTACATATGTATGTAACTATGTACAGCTTGAAGCATAATTTTGCAGCAAGACAATGCTTTTAATCACGGTGTGGGTTTCTAACGCTTGACATAGCCTCTCCTCTCATCTTCTACGACTTCCAATTCTTTGGTTATTTAAAAAGTGCAAAATTGTCAAAAAATTAATGATGTGCATCAAAATTATTTAATCTATGTACATATATATCTATATATCTATATCTACATACATATATCTACATATATATCTATTCTATACTATATTATAAAGATGAAACATTTATTTGTTTGTTTGTTTGTTTGTAGGGGGTAATATTCTCCTTAAAATTAGGCTAAATTTTATTTGGATACAAATTAATTGCAACGTTAAAATCTAAATGTTTGTACTTTTTTGGAGGTATTTGTGAGTTTTTGATTTTTATAATTCGAAATTTCAAAATTTATTTTGAGTTTGAAAGGTTATTCTAAGGGGAAGGCTTTATGGTTAAAAAATTCAATTTGTAGGGATAAATGGGGTAAAAACAAAAATGGAATGAGACCATGTTTGATAGAGTTTACTAAGAGGATGTTGTCTTCATACATAGGGTGAAATTGGGGTAGAAATTAAAAATAAGTATATGATTCAAAATACTTTTTGAGTTGGAAATGCTATTCTTAAAGGCTTAAGGACTGAAGACATTTCAAAATTTAAATACTTTTAGTGTGAAATGGGGTTTGTAAAATATGGAATCTGATTTGAAAGGTTATATATGTCATTCGAAAATTTTGCCTAACCGAGCAAAGCTAGGGCGTGCCAGCTAGTATTACATAAAATATATCTAGCAAAGATATGGTATTTTGCTTCTTAAATTTTTTTTCTCAAAACCAAAAAGAGTAGGCACCCCTTAGCTATCGCGTTTAATTATACGTGGAAAACACGCCCTCATATACGATCATCGTCTTACGCGATGAGAGCCCTGTGGACATAGGCGCCTGTATGGATAAACGATTATTTTGGCATAAATGGTCGAATTTGTATCACTGGGCAGATACTTTTTGATAATTCGATTATTGGGTAAGTATGATTTGTTGGTAAGATTTTTTCTGAAAACTCAAACCATGAACTGATTTGTATGCCGTAATTATTCAATAATTGTTTTGTTTTCATATTATTTAAAAAACATGGGTTAAAAATCAACGAAAAAGTATATCGCTTTTAAAACACTCAAATAATTACAAGACCATACCTCTTTAGCTATCGTCTAAGCTCTATCGTTTTGACGATAGCGTTTTGACGATTATTGACTTACGTAAGGCAAATAATTCATCGCAAAAACGAGATCGCCAAGACGATATTCATTTTCCATGTTACGGAAAGCAAGACTATCGTCTAAACGATATCGTCTGGCGATAATCGAAATACGGAATGACCTTTCTGGGTGATCTCATTTTGGCGATGAATTATTTGCTTTACGTAAGTCAATAATCGTCAAAACGATAGAGCTTAGACGATAGCTAAAGAGGTATCGTCTTGTAATTGTTTGAGCGTTTTAAGAGCGATAAATGCTTTTGCGTTGATTTTTAGCCATTGTTTTTTTTTTTTTAAAGAAATATACATACATATCAGTTCATGGTTTAAATTTTCAGAAAAAATATTATTTTTGGGTTATTTCATACTTACCCAATAATCTGCCCAGTGATCGAAATTCGACCATTTATTCTAAAATAATCGTTCATCCATGCAGGCACCTATGTCAACAGGGCTCTCATCGCGTAAGACGATGATCGTTTGCCGACGCGTGGCGTGGCGACGTCTTTTTCACGTATATAGTTAAACGCGATAGCCATTATTATGCTTAAGGGTGCCTGCTCTATTTGGTTTTGAGAAAAAAGCAATAAGTTAAGAAGCTTAAAACTGATAAATATACATATATGTTTATACATGTACAATTGTACATACATATGTATTTTATTCAATATTAAATAATTTTGATGGACATCATACATACATCTTTTGACCATTTTTCAGTTTTTAAATAACAAGAGAATTGGAAATCGTAATCGTAGAGGTGGTAGACCAGGAAAAATAGCACAAATCGTATGGGGAACCTTGAAAAAAATTAATTCATGAAATATTAAAATTGGAATCGACGCAGAATTGCAACCTCTATAACATATCCAAAATCCCCGCATTGGCTTTTTGTGTAGATGCATTTGAAGAGGTGCAGACGGGGAGAATTTGGAGGTCTATCAAACTAAAATATTTGTTTGGGTAAAACCTAATCATATGATACATGCTTTAAGGGTAGTTTTTAACGCTGAATCTAATGAAACCAAATTCAAAATGATACAACCACCCAAAAAGAATACATAGACCTTTTTATGTAATTATGACTTTTTTTCCAGGTACAACAGGTAAAATATGACCGAAAACCCTTTGAAAATAACGGTATGTTAATGAAACTTGGAATGAATGTTTCATTTGTCATAGGAACTAAGAATCAAGAGAGTCCCTAAAAATATCCATGGTGAAAGGGTTTTTTTTTAAGGGGGAGGGGCAACAAAGAATGTTAACCATAACACCCACGTAAAAACTCTTACACTCATGAAACTCGCCAAAAATATAAAACTCTTCATGGCAACCAATAATCAAAATAGTCCATACAAATATCTTTGTTCTAATAGTGTTTTTGGTGACTGTTAACTTTTGACTTGTTCTACGGAAAATACGATTTCAAAAATTAATTTTTGCTTGAAAAGGCCCATAACTTTGTTAAGGGTGCTTGTATCATTTATTAGATTCAGCGTTAAAAAATACCCTTAAATCATATACCATACTTTGTGTCTCAATTACACCAAATCGGAATTTTGGCTCAAAATCTTCCAACTTCTTCCCAGATTTTCCCTCTCTTTAATAAAAAAAAACCCCAGAACAAATATATTTATGAGGACTATTTTGATTCTTGGTTGCCATGACAAATTATATATTTTTGGCGAGTTTCATGAGTGTAAGAGTTTTTCGTGGGTGTTATGGTTAACATTCTACACTTGCCCCTCCCCCTTAAAAAAACACCCTTTCACCATGGATATTTTTAGGGACTCTCTTGATTCTTAGTTCCTATAACAAATGAAACATTCATTCCAAGTTTCATTAACATACCGTTATTTTCAAAGGGTTTTCGGGCTTATTTTACCTGTTGTACCTGGAAAAAAAGTCATCATTACATAAAAAGGCCTATAACTTCTTTTTGGGTAGTTGTATCATTTTGAATTTGGTTTCATTAGATTCAGCGTTAAAAACTACCCTTAAAGCATGTATCATATGATTAGGTTTTACCCAAACAAATATTTTAGTTTGATAGACCTCCAAATTCTCCCCGTCTGCACCTCTTCAAATGCATCTACACAAAAAGCCAATGCGGGGATTTTGGGGGACTTTGGATATGTTATAGAGGTTGCAATTCTGCGTCGATTCCAATTTTAATATTTCATGAATTAATTTTTTCAACCTCGGAACCCATTTTTCCTGGCCTATGGAGAGGAGAGGCCTTGTCAACCGTTAAAACCCCACACCGTGATCAAAGGCATTGTCTTGCTGCAAAAACATACCTCAAGCTGTATATTCAATCGGATATTTTTTGTATCTTCCTATTCGTACTCAACACTGGGCCGCTTGTAAGCCAAAGTCCTATTTTTTAGTGGACACTCTGATGGACCTGCTGTTTCACGACTTTTTTCTATATTGTTGCATATCATAAAAATCAATTTATCCACAAATACTAACTTTACCGGATGATATTGCAATAAAATGTTTAGAATAACGTGACATTTCAAATAAAACGACAAGAATTTTTAGTTTTGACAGCAAAATTTAGTTTTCAAATTAATTTCATTCATTAAAAAAAAAAACGATATACGAGACGATAGTGATTGAGTTACGTGAAGCTTATTATAGACGATATCGTTAAAGATAATCGTTTTGACGATTATTGTTTTAAAAATTACGGAATGACCCCCCAGGTACTCTTCAAGAAACTATTTGATCATTTTTTCCTTCAGAAGAACAAGAGGCGAGATAAACGCTAAAAACCATACTTTACAAACAAAATTTGATAGTTTTTCTACAATAGCTTTTCATAGAAAAGAGATGTCAAAAATAATTATGAGCAAGAATTTTAACCAACAAAATCTAACGAAAATCTTGACTCTAAGTCCAATAGGAGCTGAGAAAATTGCATTTCTGTTTTTCAACACACTTTTTCAAAATGGGTGACAGACATACTAAAATGGCGTTGACGTTGCTAGTTCTCGTCTAATGTGTTTTCTGAAATAGTGGTTAGTTTTGTTTCGAATGAATTTTAATTACGAGTATAAGAATTTTTGTTCTTGAGCAATGAACTTATAAGTTGGTTTTACTGTCATTCTATCTGCGCATATTTCCAATACTCCATTGTTGTTTCTTGCTTCCAACAAATGACGATCGCGTCGAGATCTACTCAATGGAAGGAGAAAATGTGTTTCTGTTTAGTTGAATTTCGGTATCCGGTGATATCTGACGTGTTTGTTGTTTCGCTATATCACTCATCGCCATCACGAACGGTATACTTTGTTTAGTTGTGCCTTTGTGTCAAGCAAAACCAACCATTCCATTAACGCAACCGCAGTGATAAAAAGAAATTTGTGTTTATATCACCATATTCCATTTATTTTGATTTCATACAAATTTGAAAGCGGTTTATTTGGTTTAAGTAAACATTTGTTTTCTTAATTAGATCAGCAATTAATCTTACGGAGTTCCAATATGCCTGAGTAAGTAATCTCCGCTTGGATGGATATCAAACAGTTCCCACTAATACATATGAATTAAAATAATGTTGATGCTCTTAAATGGATTTTCCTACATTGTTCTTTGGCGTCAGTCAGTGAGCCAGAAATTAAAATTTTCCAAAAAATGAGCAAATTCACTATCCATAATAATTATGTATACAATTTGAATTAAAAGTAGTTGCTCTACTACTTGAGTTCTTGGTAAATCGAAAAAGGCTGTGTTTGACAAAAGGCCAATAGAATTATCAGATAATTTTTCTTATTCAACTTTATTTTTTTAATTAAAACGTAGAGTTCGTAAAATCATTAAATTATGACTTTTGGACCTGCAGTGTTATTTTATAAAGTTTTAGAGATCAGTTGTCAAATATGTCATTTAAAATATTGGACAGGTCACTGAACTAAAAATTAATCAGTTGTTTTTGGGTAAAAAGTACCTATCAGGGCGCTCACCTTTTGTTTCTTATTTCAATTAGCCAATTTATATTTCATGACCGCTCAGTAATTTTCCTCCGTTCTTTGACAGAGCAGGAGAGTAAAATATAAACAGGATTCCTCACAAAGAAGTCAAAACAACTCTCTTTTGTTTTCATCTTATGTAACTAACTGCGACAAAAAATAGTTGAGCAAGCGAATTCGAAAAAATTCAGACTAAGTTCTTAAGGGGAAAAGTAATAAGTTTTTGTGAGGAATCGTGTTTATATTTCTAACAGCCAATTTTTTCATAGAGTACTAACGTTAATACCGGTACTAGTCCTAAAGTTGATACTCAAATCAGTATCTCTCATTTATTCATACTTGTGTGTTTAAAGAAGTGAGAAATACTGATTTGAGTAGGTACTAACTTTAGGACTAATACCGGTACTAACGTTAGGACTCTGTGAAGAAATTGGCGGAAAGTCATCTGAGATCTCAGAAATATGGACTGGCTACATTAGAACGGGTTCGGAATGCTATGGACTCAGCAGGTGAGTTTAAAAGCTAAGCGCAGCTGACTTCAAATCTATTGTAATGCGGTTTGACAGTTGTTTTATGACAGTTTCAGTTTTGAAGTGTGTTCCAAAATTCTACTGTGTAGTACGCATGAACTGTATCTCTCGCATCGATGAGAGTAGTCGAGAAACGTTGTAAAACGGAAAGGAACTCATTTACCTATTTTGTTTCGATTAAAGAGTTACAGAATATTGAGTTGGATTAGGGTAGGATTTTTGATCATACTCTGCTCACGCACAGAGCTTAAAAATAGAAAAAATCCACTATACACGTAAGACCTACCTTATATTATTTTCCATTGGTTTTCCGGAGCATGACATTCCTTTTTGATTCCAATTCCAATATAATACTTATACAAATTTCTCAAATTGACACACCACCGAACGTCGCCATTTGAACGAAATGGTTTCTTCTTCATATCTTATCTAAGCATCTAATCTACCTATTTTTTACTTTTGGGATGATAAGAACGAACTTCTAACCCAGGCAACTTTTTATCTATGAAAAACCGCTGAGATATAACCAATGTCGTTGAGGGTTCTTCTTGCAGTTCATCGACTAACGGGCTTATTTATTGCTAAAGAAGCCTGATTTGGTGTAAACACTTGTTCCTTTTCATTTCTAATATCCTGCGAGGGCCGTCCGCATCCGTAAAAAATTGTTTGCGGCCTTTGACTTTAGCTTTAGGAACAATAACTCGCCTTTCCTGGACTTTTATGACCACCGATTGGCTTATTTCAAGCTTCTTAGCTAACATTTGTGTCAAGAAGCCGCTCTTTGTCATGACTACAATACTGTCCTCAATTTGTCGTGATAGTTTTCTCATAGTTTTAAAGAGCAATGAAATTTTTATACTTATTTATTTAATTAATTAAATTATGCCGGTGAAAGCTCTAACCATACGCAATTAAACATAACTCAAACTACAAAAGATAAAGGAAGTCATAAACAAACCAAAAACTTGCAAATCTAACAGCAAGTTTGGATATTTTTGCTCATTAACGCTTGGTGCAAAATTGAGTACATGCGATTTATTTGTTTTTTTTCTTAGAACTTGCTCCTTTCCGTTATGTACTATATACCGTTCTGTTGAGAATTGAACATAAAATACAGGGCAAAAAAAATGTTTCAATTAGCTATATTATTTCTGTTCTTATGCATTAATAAGTGCGCGAGTTACAAACATGAACTCATTTTTGCTCCCTACTGTACCTACTCCAAATATTTCATGCAGGATTTTGGAGTGCTTCGATGGTAGTGCAATAAATATCAAAAAGGAGTGTTGAGAGCGACCAAAGAAAAACGACATTACACTAAATTTATGGCTCATTATTTTATATTGCTCGCATTTCCAAGCCAAGTGATATGGTAGTAGAGATTAAAGCTAAATTGATGACATGAAATAATGCCTCACGAAAAAAGTTAGGAAGTTCATCGAAAGGAAGTTTACATGGAACAGCATCTCATCAAACATTGTTTACAACCACCGATGTTTGATCATTTGAACGCAAACAAAAACCATGTTGTCAACCTGAGTTGTTTGATTTTCAAAATATTTTGAAAACTTGATCCGATTCCATCAAGCAATGTTGTCAACAATGTTGATCCATGTGAACCCCCCTAATGTGAAAGTTCGGGAACACCGCAAAAATTCAGGCTCTAGTCTAATAGGCAGGGGCGTAGTGAGGTGGGGGTGTGGGGGGGGGGGGGGGGGGGGTGTACAACGACTAATTCCAGAGTCGGCAGATCAACAAAGCTTAATTTGAAAAAAAAAAGAGCATTTTTGCCGATTGCGAATTTCGCAAATATGCCGACTAATTCAAGAGTCGTCAAATCAACGAAGCTTAATTTGAAAAAAAAACTAATAAAACGAGCATTTTTGCCGATTGCGAATTTCGCAAATATGCCGACTAATTCAAGAGTCGGCAAATCAACGAATCTTAATTTGAAAAAATTTAATAAAACAAGCATTTTTGCTGATTGCGAATTTCGGAAATATGCCGAATAATTGAAGAGTCGGCAAATCAACGAAGCTTAATTTGAAAAAAATCTAATAAAACGAGCATTTTTGCCGATTGCGAAAACGGAAAAAATATCGACTGCCAACGAACGTAAATATTTAAGTTCTCTTGGGCCATACCAGCCGAAACTTTATATTTATCCAACCAATGCAGAAATACCGTCTTACAACCAATCCCGATTCAACTCAGCATGATATTCCGAGTACTCATTTTTGGAATACAGTCCTTCTAAAGATGCAGCATTTTGCTTTGTTTGCATTTTATTTTCAGAAGGAATTGATAGACATTTCGCTAATCCGGAATGGGTTCGTGGTCACGACGAATCACTAGAGCACAGCGATGGCAATTTTTGACAAATTGTTCATTTGATTTCACGACATTGCCCGTTAATGAAAAAATGGTTGGATGAATCATCAAAAAGACCACGTCATGGGACGTACCTTAGTCCGGATGCCCAAAATGAATTCATTGATCTCTTGGGAACTAGAACTCGAAAAGCCATTGTAAATGAAATCAATAAAGCTGGTATTTTTTCTGTAATGGTTGACACAACTCCAGACTCATCACATCAAGATTGACTTGCTATTAATGTTCGATACGTAGTGAAAGCAAACGAGGGACTTATTCCTATTGAACGTCTTCTGAAAATGGACGTCGTCCTAACGAAAAAAATGGGAGAAGAATTGGCCCAAAAAATAATAGTGACCCTTCAGTCAGTAGGAATTTCCATTAAAAACATTGCTTTTCAATCTTATGACTTCGCCAAAAACATGTCCGGAAAGTACAACGGTACGCAGCAAAAACTATCGGCAAAATGCGGTAAGATAATCCTTTACATTCCATGCCAAGCGCATCGTTCGTTGAAACAGCATCTCTTACATCAGCTGAAGGCGGTTTCATTGAAAAATCTCGCATTTCGAAATCTCAAAAGTGTATGTGGCGAAGTGAAGATTTGCGCTAAAATCAATCAGCCCTATAAGGAGTTTCGCCCGAATGTCATTCCACTCGGAAAAAATCCCTTTTTTGCTTTTCTCTTATTTTGAGTTTCATCCGAAAAATGCTAAATCTATACAGTCGGCAAATTTTTAAAATAAGTCGGCAAATTCCTAAAATAAGTCGGCATTTTAATGAAAGTCACCCCCCCATGGCTCGAACCCTCGCTACGCCACTGCTAATAGGGTATCTAGAAAGTTTTTTCTATTTTTTTTTAGAAGTGTTCATTGGTCTCAATTACTTATTAAATTAAATTTTAATAAAAGGTACGAAAAATTGAACCATTTGTGCGTAGGACTGTCATGTCGAAGGTGTGGGTTCAATTCCCAGCCGTGGCACCTAGAAACAGAAATGTTTTATTCGAGGTACTGCCTCTTGCGAGTAACTGACAAATCCTCCAAGAGTATACCTACTTGTCATCAATAAGTGCTGCTCATTTAGCCGTTCGGACTCGGCAAAAAACTGTAGGTCCCCTCCATTCCTGCCAACAAACATGCACACAGGAATGGTTGGGAGTTGTAAGTCACTAGGCCCTGGTTCTCCACGAGCTGTTGCGCCACCCAATTTATTTATTTTTACAATAGTAAATGCGGCAATTTTTTTTTTTTTCAAATCATTTAGTTTTCATCGTTCGATTAAAAATTTATAAGATCCATTGATTACAAATACAAATATTTTGTACCTACCTATGTATTTTACAATGTAAAACTTTGAAAAATATCACTATAAAATCACAGTTAAGTACTAGACACTAGAGTTACATAGATATCGCATCCAGGACAAATAAAGATGACAACTTTTTCAATATTTTGTGTGTTTGCAAGCTATTTTTCTTCTTCCTCAAAAATTGAGTCGATTGATCGAACTACACCGATGACTTATATATGACGTTTTGCATGTATATCTATATATATGTAAATTTATATTTTTTAACATCATATACCTATAGCTCACACAAAATTGATATTACTGGGACGTAGTTCTACGTCCCACGTTGAAAAAGCAGTCATTTTTATTTGCTCTGCCTTCGATATCTATGATATCTGTGCCTCTGTGGTAAAATCTTTTTAATTTTTTTTTTTTTTTTTTTTTTCAAAATTTTAAGTTTGAAATTATTTTTTTTCTTTCATACATGGTTCACTTAGCCAATTTTTCAGTAGTCACTCAAAGCTCACAACATAGTACTAGCTTCTTCCATTGATATTTACACAGGTTTGACTCAGGTTTTCTTGAAAACCCCAGGTTGACAAAAAAACCTGGGTTCATGTGATAAAAAAACCCCCAATTAAAAGCAAATTACAATTATTAATCCGTTATTGAAATTCAAACCAAGAAATAAGAAGTTTTGTAACGTTAAATCAAAAATAACATACACTGCTGGACATTTGAATAGGTTCAATCATCGAGGCCAACGAAAATTCGCGAACCAGTCCCCACGAGAAAAAAAATAGCGAACACGAACAAATTCACGAGCATGTTCGTCGTTTAAGGCTTCTTTAAGTTTGAGAGATAAAACCAACTTGTAAAATGCATTGTTATTTCGATCTGCTACTTTGAGACAAGCTGGTATTATTTCTTCTTTTTGCATAGAAGTTAAACCCACCTGCCCCTCGCGCACTGGGTCCGAAAGCAATTATTTTTAATCCGACATAACGAAAACTTGCGATTTGGTTTTTCACTGCATTTCTTTACGTGTGGCATAGAGTGGTTTTCTTTCGATTTTACATTCTTTTTAAATATTACCGACTTTACCACACTTTATCGTAGCCAAGGGCAAGTTGACACCGTCTTTTTCATTGTTTTTGAACCAAAGCGGTGAGAGCTGAGTGCCAGCTCTGACATTCGTTCGTCTACCTGCTTTCGTAGTCACTGTTTAAAAGTCTATTTTTATTGCTTTTAAGGCAGGGAATCTATTCAAGTGACCAAAAAAAAAATTGTATGATTTTGTCAGTTAATATGGTCAAAGTAGCATATCAAAAAGACAGTGCATTTTCTAAGTTGGTCTGATATCTCAAACTTGGTGAAAGCAAATAGCCCTCCAATATATGTAAAACAAAGTGGGGTACTTGCAAAAGAAATTGAGGCAAATAAGAGTAGTGTGGGAAAATGATTGAATCTATTCAAATGGCCAGCAGTGTAGCTTAAACATGAATACAAAAAATTCACAACTTCATACGTTCCATTTCAATTTATTATTATTAAAGTAAACTTGTTTATTCTTTCAATTTACATATATTTAAAAACTAAACAATTACCAGCAAGCTGCAAGGCACAAATTTAAAATAAAACAAATGCTTCACAACTTCTGTCACGTTGACAATTTATTCGTTATTTCAACTCGCAACAGCAAAAACCTAGATTTACTTCAGAAAGAAGAAATTGAAACTAGCTGGGTCTGACTGTGACACATACAAGTAACTTCACATTAGTGCCCCTGATAGCTAGATGCCCATGATGTTATTTTGTTGTTAAAAAATCGTCTATTCAAGATATTCAAAAATATTTTCAGGTGTTCAATATGCAATCAAGTGAAAACTAATGATTGGTTTGCCTTTGAGATATTACTAGAGACAAAAACACTGTCCCAAGAAGGAAAATTGAAATTTCTTTTAGCTCCAAAAATAACGGTAGGTATCTACTTGCCATACGACCGTTTTGAAAAAGCTTATTTATCTCAAAAACACCTCTAACCATTTTGGATGGAAACAAATCATTGTATATTGTAGGAACATGCATAGGTATGGTGTATTTTTGGTAAAAAGAAAAATTACAAAAAACAGTTATTTACGATACCTACGACCTACCATATAACGGTTTTATTTATTTTCCATTTTCTCATTGACAACTCAACCGATTTCAATCAGATTTTTTGCAAAAGCTCCTTTTAATTGCCAACATGTAATATTACCACAAAATATTGAAAAAAATAATATAATTTAAAAAAAAAAATACAATTTTTTTTTTGGAAGCCCAATAGTTCATAAATTTTGTTGATAGTAGGTTTTTAGATAGGTTTAATATTAATAAATACACAAAATTGGCTTATTCATTACTTTATTAAATTTTACCAAAATTTTATGTTTTAAAACTAAATCAGTTTTTGAAAAAACCGCTCCGATGATCTTAATTCTTTGTACACGTATGCAGGTATTCATATTTTTTCAACTATTCAAATGGAATAGGTACTTGTTTTTGAGCTCTAAGCTATTTTACAAAGAACAGATTAAAATGCCATGTTTATATATTTTTTTTTATTTTTTTCTAAAGGTAATTAGGTACTTGCATATTTTAAAAGTTCTTAAATTTTAAGCAACTGGAACATAAGAAAAAGATCCAGTCGTGCATTTTATTTTACAATCAACAGGAATCTTTCTAAGCCCTTCAGAATGACAGTTCTGCAAAATAGAATAAATGCTTCTCGATCTGAAAACAGATTCGGCAACCAACCGAAAAAACTTACACCAAATAGGTATTCTATCTTTATTATATCAATTTTTTTCAATGTTGCTAGATATTCGTATTATTTGTTTGCTTACGCTCCTAAGTACTGGGCTCATTCATCTTGTGATTTCTCTAGTAGTGCTAACTTCTAATCCACCATACAAGAAATAAGTAAACACCTTCCTTCCAAACACAAAACATTTTATTGTTCTTTAAATAATTTATCACAATTATGCAAATTGCGCCGAAATAAAATGCAAAGCTTCGAATAAACCATTCTTTAATCTCGGTCATAATCACGATTTACATATAGCTTTTTAATTAAAATCTTTCGTAGTTATCACATCACATCGGAAGTGAAAGTGATTTTAATATTGAGGTGAAATTTAAAAAAAAATGATGATACTGATACCTATGTATGTATATGATTCATAAAAAAAAAACATTGAGGAACTCATAACAACAAATTGGTGAAGATGTAGATTTTGTGATTCTTTTGATATCATTTTCTTATTCCTCAACATATTACTTGTTGACTAAAAAATTGTTTTGTTTAAAAAAGTTTTTTTTTTCTGGAGCACATTTTTTGAAAATTAATGAATATGTGCTATGATAAAAACATTTTATGAAATATTTTAAGATATAAGAATATGATGCAACAAAACGCTAGAGCTTGTAGGATGGTTTGAAATAATTAAAAATCATATGCAGTGCCGTTCCTAGTGTTTAGGGCACCTGGGGCAAGCTCAGAGAAGCCGATTCTTTGGAAAATTTAGACTCTGTTTAAGATACGTATCCTTGTTCAACTTCAAACAATCGCTTAATGTGATTGATGTCAATGTTAAGCTAGCTAAGCTTTTTAACAACATTTCCTAATTTATGATCTTATCAACAGGTATATTTTCAAATTTTTGACTTTTAAAATGTCAACTATTGAAATCTCAATTTATAAAATATCGATCACTTTCGAAATTTTGGCGAAATTTTGTCTACTTTTGGATCAGTCGGTCAACATATTTTAACCAGTAGAATTTTGTAATTGATAAAAGTAAACTTTATGGAATCATATCGTTCTCTGGGGCACCTGCCCCTTTGCCCCACCCCTAGACATGGCCCTGATCATATGAGAGGGGATTTCTATATAGACCCCTATTTCCTTAAAAATTGACTTAAAATAGAAAAAAAAAAAAATTAAAAAACAAAGGCAACACCAAAAAAGTCACGATATACATTTTTTTTAATTTAGGTACTTTTTAAGTTAACATAAATTCTTTTTTAATTTTCAAACTCAGAATTAAAAAAAAAATCATTATATTTTTTATTATAATTTTTTTAATTTTACGTGAAAAAATTAGTTTTTTTGTTTTTAATATTCAATGCTTTCACCAAACTTTTAGTCAAATTTTTAAAAACCAAATGATTGTATATAATACATATTATATGTATCTTAAATTCTTTATTTTTTTTTGTATAATATTTGGTACCTACATCAGTGGCGTAGTGTGAGTTTCTGCCGCCCGGGGCGGTGGAAAATTTTGCCGCCCCTTCCAAATTTGTAAATATTCAAATAAAAAAAATCTACTAATATAAACCAAAAAAAAAATAAATAAAATTTGTCGGCAAAGCTTAATTTATTATTTATAAATTTCCACTTTTTGTTTATGAAAAAAAAAAATATCTCAAGTGATTTCTGATCGTCGAACTCGAGATAGGGAAGACGAAAAAGTGGGTCTCACAATTCTGTCTGTCTGTTCGTCCCTTCCGCTACAACCTAAACGGCTGGAAGGATTTTCCTTACACTTGGTATATATTAGTTTTTGGTCATTCCCCTCATATACAATTTCCTTGAAAATAAGTCAAAATTTTGGTTTCAAAATTCAGCTTTTCAAAACTCTGTTGTTTAGAGAAAGAAACTGCTTTTCAAAATTCAGCTTTTTTATCCTGCCTAACAAAATTTTAAGAAAAAGTAAATTCTGCTTTTTATTTTGGACACAAGAATTCATGAACAAAATTAACCTAGTCGTTTTTAAGCCAAATAAGTTCGTCTTATACAACAGTTTTATGAAAGATACCGTTATTTTTGGAGCTAAAACCATAAATGTTCCTTCTAGTCAAACCTTAAAAAGGTGAATTCCAAGTTTGAAGAGAATCTTTTCGAGGGCTTAAGCTAGATCGAAATACAGAACAGTTTTGTGTTAATAAATTTGTATATATAATGTTCTATTTAGTAGTTCGGCCATGCAGAGTTGTTGATTGAGGGTTTTTTAATGATTAATGATGGTAACTCCTTTTTTCATTGAAAAAATTTTAAATTTGAAAAGCAGAATTATGAAAAATTGAATTTTGAACCTCAGACAGAATTTTGATGATTTTTGGTTTTCTTGAAAGCTTTGTGACTGATCTTAATCAAAAATTCAAAAGAAAAAGTTAAAAAAGTACATTTTCTTTGAAAACATTTTAATGTGAATAAGTGTTTTCTTTTTATTGAATGGTTGTTTTGTATATACCCGCCGTAATAGCTGCAAAGTTCTTAAGAACACAATAATATTTTGAATATTCAATCATTATTTTCTTACTTTCTACCTTTGTACCTATCCATTGTTCAAAAGAATTTTGGTAATAATTTTTTGTTTATGACAAAACTTTTGGTTTCAGTACCGCCCCGGATATAATTTTCTAGGGACGCTTAAATTTAATAACTATGCGAACAGCAGGGCACCTTCGGTAATCAGCAATATAGTTTTGCGAATCGGTATTTCAATTTATGGAGTCGTGAATACGGTAACGGTCATTGAAATTCAAGGTGTAGCGTTTCTGATCGCGTAAACTCCTGCCTGGATTGCAAATTCAGTAATTCACTTGAATACATTTGCTGAGGGGGGCAAAAATTTACAGTCAATACCTATTAGTTATTTAATTTCTCCGCCCCGTATATAGTGCCGCAAAATTTGCCGCCCCCCATTAAGTGCCGCCCGGGGCGGACCGCCCCCTCTGCCCCACCCACGTTACACCATTGACCTACATGAAATCGGTAATTTTTATAAACAAACACACTGATTCTGGAGTGTGCTATTTTAAAATCAACCTCTAGAACAGTCTACTATCATTGTTTCATCATTACATTGACCCTGATAACGACCCCAACTCTCTAAGTATATGTATAAAGTTCTAGTTAAAACGTTTTCCTTGTTCTTCTGAGTATGCTCTTATGATCAAAAAACAAAAATGAACGTGCAGAATATTCAATTTCAGAGACACCCTGCATTTTAAACATATTTTCAAATATGTATGATAATAATAATGCGAATTTTGATAAAGTACCAACATATGTAAAGGCTGTCAAGCGATTCAACTTTGAAATTCAATATAAGAAAACTACATTTTATTTATTTTTATTTCAATTAAATGCAGAGTAACAATGTGGATTTTATTTTTTAAAAACGATATCATCCAAATGATGGCCGTTTTTTTCAATGCACTCTTGCAGTTGGACCCTTTCATTTGCGACCCCGCTCGCACGCTGATTTGGCACACCAAACTGTCGTTTTTAAACAATGTAAGCGTTTTTGATGGCGTTGTCTAGGGTTGTTGGGGCACCAGTATCGCATATTTTGTTTGTTAACGTATCCATCAATATGGAAATGTGCTTCGTCACTGAATAAAATGTTTCCAAGTGTAAGTGCTGCCCGAAAACGATCCAGCAGTGTTCTATCGAAGGGTTCTCGCAAAGGATAGTCATTTTCGTTGAGATACTGAACAATTTGCACTTTGTGGAGCTTTCATTTCTTTTTCAAAATAACATGCACTTTTGGTTTTTTTATTTCTTTGGAGGCCGCCATCTTCCTTATAGATTTACGTGGATTTCGAATAATTTTATTTCGAACTTGAGACACATGTTCTGGAGTTGTTGCTGACGTTGATGGTCTAGGAATAGGTATATTGACCATTGTGCCTTCTTGTCTGAATCTTTGTTCCCACATCCCACGATCAGATAAGTTGCGTGCTCGGCCCATCACTTATTAGTCGAATATTAAAATGGAGAATGGAGGATTCACCGCATACTTTACTATACAAATATTGCTCCACCGCAAACGCGAGGTGCGCTCCCGACCAGTGACTCATGGTGACTTACAATTCCGCAAATCCTGCGCTTTGAATGATATCCCTCCTGCTTACTTCAACCCGCTAGTATTTCGATACTCGCAATTTAAACTAAAGTTGAAAAACTCCCGCTGGACACCCTTTATGTATGTTATGTATATAAAAAAATGCATAAGAACCACTTTGACATATTCTTAATAACATTTCAACGTTTTTAAAATTCCAAAAAAAATATAGGTATGTAGTTTGTGACACAAGCGTACTCTAGCTAGAGATACCACATGGGCGTAAAAATTCCCCTCCCCTATCCTCTTTTGAAAGAAAATATTTAAACAAATATTTATTGTTTCTATGGTTTCTCATGTATTTTAACTACCAACTCTACAAAGGAAAACCTTTAGGAGATGTGAGTATTTTTCCATCATTTTGGGGTATGACGAATAAAAAGCCATAAAATAAACCCAGGCACAATAAATAATTTCTTATTTTGTTTCGCTGTGAATCAGCTATATTTATAAACTCTATCCCACCTTTTACAGGCGTTCAAGTTTAAAAAAGAGTATAAGTAAACATTTTTTATTGTTGTCTATAAGAGTTGTTTAACTTAGACACCGAAATCGGTTGTTCATATCATACCTAGACATTTTATTTTAGTAACCTAAAAAGATTAAGATTTTTTGCTCACTATTTAAACGAATTTCAAAAAAAACAAAATGTTTTTCCTTAATACCGCCGACTGAAGAATACGACACTAATGATATCGATGAAGAAATGGGAGTAGATTCACACATTGAGTTGGAGTTTGGAGAAGCTTTTGCGTTCAATCATGTTTTTTTTTCAATACGGAATACGGATGAACCTACTGTGAAAAACACAAATAAAAACTTTCTGTTTCTATGCTATTATATATTTTCTACTACTTACAAAAAAATGGATTATTGTTATTTTATTCTATATATCTTACCTCAAAACACAAAGAAGATATAGGTATAACTATACTTTAAGGTAGAAATCTTGAAAAATTTATTCAAGCGAAGAGCAAATCCACTAGGTCTTTTTTGGCTAGATAAAATTTTATATTTATGGATATTATATTTACATAAATTAATAGGTTTAATATCTTCGTATGCAAAATTTAATTTAAAACTTAGTTTTATTTGGTGAAAGCTTAAGTCATCTGATTCCTAGGTATTATATTTGAGAAATTATAATAACTAGTTAACAATGCTAACGAATTATGATGTATTCAGAAATCCCACCTAGATTCCAAAAATAAAGTAAAAGTCGAAATCGCACGATTGACATGCAAACTTGAAATCTTTGACTAAAAACTTTTTCCGTACAAAGATCGTATCGATTTTCTACAAATTGGCTAAATTAATTTCTTAAAAAACAAAAATTTCTTTGTGTCGTACAAACTCGTTATAAAGTTGTTAAAATGCGATATGTTTCTTCTTCAAATTACATCTATGTCCATGCCTACATTCACATGAGCAAATGACTAAAAAACAAGTTTTTGTTTACCTGCGAGTATATGGAAATACTAGAAAAATAAAAATTGTGTCTTGCGCTGGTGTGAAGCGTGTGTACATATATTATGCATATCTACCTGATAAATTGAATGATGCGTGCTGGTGGAAAGAGTCTATTGTCCACTTTATTTCGAGTGCTAATAAGTTTTGTACCTGTGAATCAGCGTTGCCGTTTGGCCCCTTTAGTGGCCTAATTGCCCCTTTTTAGCGTTCGGGATCCGTGGCCCCACTTTTTTTTTTTAAAAACAACCAACTGAACCTTTTTTTAAAAATGTATTTGATTTTCACTAATATGGTTTTTGCATTAAAATAGTTGAACTTCACCAAGTTTCGTGCTAAATTCTGCAAAATGACAGAAGAAAGAAATAAAATTAATTTTCGAGTTTATTTAAAAGGTAAAAATCCTATCTAAATATATTTTTGTTGTAATTTAAGTAAAATAAATTTTATTTGTTATTATTAGAATAAATGTTGCTTTAATTTTTAAATAAAAGTTTATCAAAAGTTTATGTTCAAAGGGTAGACATGTGCATTCAAGAGGACACATGCGTCCACAAGCTTTGTTTCAAAGCGAACCTCTGTCTATCAACTCCTACTCTCACCTCCCCGCGGTGAACATCGGGTGCTTAGTACATTTAACTGAAGATGGGGTTCCAATCCCTGTGGACGGTTTTAGGGGGCAGCAAACGAGAGAGGGGGGGAGGAGTGTTCCCACTAAGGCACTTCTCCTTCATCCAGGCGGCAGCGGAAGAATTCTCAAGATGGAATCAACGGTGGCGTCTACAGTTCCAGTTAGGCTGAACTACTTAGTGAACACCTTATACGGGCTACTACGACATATTCGGAGCTCAGGCCTATAAGGAGCGGTTAAACCGGCTCCCCGCCCTTGGAGTTATATATATAGGGTCTGGTCCTCCAGGTTGGGGGTCGTGCCGTCGGGGTGACTTCCCGGCCACGTAAAGCTATTTTAGTTGCGAAGCATCAACAAGCCTCGGATACGGACGGATTTACTGTTGACGAACCTAGCAAACGAAATAAGGACAACGAACTTCGGATCTGCACGTGGAATGTTCTGTCTCTCTATAGACCACGTGCAGCCGAACATTTAGCGGAGGCCCTAGACTGCTACAAAGCAGACATCACCGCCATCCAAGAAGTGCGATGGGATGGGCCGGGCAAAAGAAAACTGAAAGACTGCGATGTATACTACGGTGACTGTTACCGACCACAAGGGCAGCGTCTTTTTGGATGTGGATTTGTTGTTAGAGGCAGACTGAGGCAAGAGGTATTGAGTTTCAATTATGTGAACGAGCGCCTCACGACAATTCGCATCAAGGCTAAATTCGCCAACATCAGCCTGATATGCGCGCATGCCCCCACAGAGGAGAAAGATGACGACACCAAGGACGAGTTCTACGAGCTCCTGGACAAGACATATGAGCAATGCCCTAGCTATGACATTAAAATTGTCTTGGGTGATTTTAATGCCAAACTAGGAAGAGAAGACGTCTTTGGTGGCACAATCGGAAGATACAGCCTGCACGACACCACCTCCGATAACGGACTCAGGCTAATCGACTTTGCTGCGGGGCGAAACGTTGTGGTAGCTAGTACGCAGTTCCCGCATCTCGATATTCATAAGGGGACATGGCGAATTCCTGGTCAATCAACCGCCAACCAAATTGACCACATTGCGATCGACGCAAGGCACTCCTCCAGTATCAAGGATGTCCGAACGTTCCGAGGAGCCAACGTTGACTCGGACCACTACCTCGTTGTAGCAAAGGTAATGCTACGGATATTCAGACCAAAGCCAAAACAGGGAAATACTGTCAGGAAGTTCAACGTCGGACGGCTACAGTCGCAAGAAATCGCCAGGTCCTTTTCCGATCGAGTCTCTCGCGCCCTCTTAACTAGTCCTTTGCCGCCAACTGCAAACATCGAGAACCAGTGGAAAAACTGCCAGGAAGCCATCAGAGATGCCGCCTCTGACGTGCTGGGCTTCGCACGACCACCACAGCGAAACCCCTGGTTCGACGAGGAATGCCGGCAAGTACATGCAGCCAAACAACAGGCATACAAAGCGGCGCTGCATAGAAGGACCAGAGCTGCTCGCGAGCTCTACGAGCAGAAGAGCATGAGAAGCGCGCGATCGAGGAATTAGAGGGATGCCACTGCAGGAATGAAGTTCAGAAGTTTTACCAAAAAGTAAAAAGAACCTCCCAAGGTTACAAACCCCGAACCGAAGCCTGCAAGGACGATCAGGGGAACATCGTGGTGGAAACGCAGTCGGTGCTGAGGATATGGAAAAATCATTTCTGCAAATTGTATAACGGCGATGACGAACCGAATTCCGCTACCATGCAAATTGCACCATTCAACCTGGACGACGTAGGCCAACTATTCCGTCCACCCGATCTTGACGAAGTGAGGATAGCCATATCTAAACTTAAGTCCAATAAAGCTGCTGGAGCTGATGGCCTTGCGGCTGAGCTATTCAAAGCGGCTGGCGATGAATTGGTTAGGAGTATGCACCAACTCATTTGTAAAATATGGTCGGAAGAAAGCATGCCCGATGAATGGAACCTCAGTATTGTTTGCCCGATCCTCAAGAAAGGCGATCCTCTGGACTGCACCAACTACAGAGGCATCAGTCTTCTTAATATCGCCTACAAGATCTTCTCTGCCGTACTTTGTGAACGCCTGAAGCCATTCGTCAACAACCTGATAGGTCCATATCAGTGTGGCTTTAGGCCAGGGAAGTCCACCATCGACCAAATATTCGCACTACGGCAGATCTTGGAGAAAACCCAGGAGTTCCAAATCGATACCCACCACCTTTTTATCGATTTCAAGGCCGCGTATGACAGCATCTATAGAGACGAGCTATATAGAGCAATGTCTAGTTTTGGCATCCCTGCCAAACTCGTCCGTTTGTGCAGGATGACGATAGAGAATGCACGCTGCTCCATCAAGGTCGGCAAAGACCTCACCGACACCTTTGATGTCAAAAAAGGTTTTAGGCAAGGCGACGCGCTGTCATGCGACTTCTTCAACATCGTTCTTGAAAGAATAGTCCAAAACTCTCACGTCAACACCAGAGGCACAATCTTTCAAAAGTCCGTCCAATTACTCGCTTACGCTGACGACATTGACATAATCGGACGAACAAAGCGTGATGTCAGTGGTGCTTTTGTGAGCATTGAGAAGGAAGCCAAGAAGATGGGTTTAACGGTGAATGAAAGCAAAACAAAATATATGCTGTCCACAAGAAAGGACACCCAACACCGACGTCTCGGACAGAACGTCACTATAGACAGCTATAATTTTGAGGTAGTCAGAGACTTTGTCTACCTAGGATCCGCTATAAACTCAGCGAACGACACCAGCGCTGAGATCAAACGAAGAATTACTCTTGCCAATCGCTGTTTCTTTGGGCTAAGAAGGCAATTGAGAAGCAAAGCCCTCTCTCGAGCAACTAAACTGTCCCTGTATAAGACGCTTATCATCCCGGTCCTGATGTATGGTGTAGAGGCATGGACACTGCTAACAGTGGATGAGAACGCGTTAGGCTGTTTTGAGAGGAAAATTCTCCGGGTGATTTTTGGTCCCGTCTGCATAGATGGGGAATGGAGAAGAAGATACAACAACGAACTGTATGGGCTGTACAGCGACACCGACCTAGCCACAAAAGTGAAAAGCCAACGACTGAGATGGCTGGGTCATCTAGAGCGAATGGACACCAATGCTCCGGCCCGGAAAGTCTTTGAATCCAACCCCGTGGGACAACGCAGTAGAGGTGGACAGCGTAAAAGGTGGCGCACGCAAGTGGAAGAGGACCTCAACCAACTTGGCGTGCGAAACTGGAGACAGCTAGCTAGAAACCGAGCCGGCTGGAAGAAGCTTGTTGGTTGAGGCCCTGGTCCACCCCGGACTGTAGCGCCACCTTAAGTAAGTAAGTAAGTTATCAAATGCTTTGCTCCTTTATGTAAGTACTAAAAATATTTTTGTATTCTCTCCTTTATGGCAATTTCTAAATAGGGCCCTTTTTTGTCCCGGGACCCCTTTTGGGACCCCTTTTGATTTTTTTTTCAGCGGCAACACTGCCTGTGATGAGAGGATGGAGGGATGACTTGAAGAAAAGTAGCGTATAGCTAAGCTATGCATCAGTAACGTAATGGTTATTGGTAATAGCCAGATGCATATGGTTGATTGGTAAAACACAATGTTCCAGCTGTAGCTGAACTTTTAGCCTTGTAAAGTTGGAAGATACGAAAATAGTACCTATACCTACAATAGTACAATACGAAGCTGTAGGTGTAGCAAGAAATGTATGGTATAGTTCAGAGTTCACTAAACTCCAAGTTTCTGCTGAAGCTACAGTTACACAATAGTACAATATAAAAATAATACAAGGCACTGCAGCTTAGGGTCTTTGACTGCTCTAATAATAATGAATTATTAAATTGAGTCTGGACTTTGCATTTATGATTTTGAGTTTATTTGAATTATTTTAATAATTTAAAATTTGTTTTTATTTCTTAAAGTAAAGGCATCTACTTTGGTGTCTTGACTTGTGGGCTCCAAGAGGAGAAGCTTAGAATAAGTTGCATTGCCTTCGCAATGCTTCACATGTAATTGCTTTTATAGTTCAAATGGGTTATAATTTTAATTAATAAAAAAAGCAAAACCAAGTAGTGAACAAGAAGTCAAGCAACAATGTGGCGCGATTTTATTACTTGGTTCATTACCTGAACACAGAGGCGAACGCAGAAAAGAATTTGGGGGGATGGGGGTGGGGGTGTTCAAAAATAATTAAATAATACCTAATAGACTAAGAGCCCTCAGCAGATTTTTGGTATAAGTGATAGCATTAAAAGAAGTATAGCCGTCGATAGCTTGATTTAAGGCTATTAAAAAAATCAAAGCCTGGCAGTCCACAACCGGGGCATTAGTGATTAAACAGTGCATCGAAAAAAAATATGAGTGCAACTTCGGGGGTAATCGTGTTAGAATAAGAATAAAACGTAAATAATTGAAAATTAATTATTTTTGTTTTTGTGGATTTCTTGAATATAAATTCAATTTTTAAAGTTTTTGTGACCTTTAGTCCATATGCGTTTCACCCAGGTAAAACAATTGGGTTCATCAGTTAGATGTTGTTGTACCCTTCAAAGACGCATAATTTTTTAGTCGATGTATACCGACATATATTTTCAATTATTTACGTTTTTATTCTTATTCTAATACCAGCCAGACCACGGGCTTAACCGTCATCTATTTCAAGTCGTCTTATTTTAACCAAATTCCACTAGAACTTATTATAATTTACAATGCTTTTGTGCTGTTTATTTCATATGTGTCGGTATACATCGACTAAAAAATAATGCGTCTTGGAAGGGTTCAACGGTAATCGTGTTAGCCGAAATTGGTGTTCACGCCTCTCTAGATAATCTCCTCGGATCCCATATCAAGGAATTTGGGTTCATTTGAGTATAAATATCGCCCTGCCATACTGTTTAAAAAACTATTTTTCACTTAGAATTTTGAATATTTTAAACGGTCAAATGCTTTCAGATTCCGTGATGTGTGATCCGAGCAACTTATCTAGGGAGGGTGAAAACCAATTTTGGCTAACACGATTACCCTCGAAGTTGCATTCATATTTTGTTTTCGATGCACTGTTTAAATACTAAGACCTCGGTTGTGGACTGCAAGACTTTGAATTTTTGAATAGCTTTAAATGAAGCTTTCGACGGCTATACTGGGAAATGGTTTACAAAATTTGGTTAAAATTAATCAAGGATTGAGATGCGGAAAATTAACCAAATTTATTTAGATACATTTATCCAAACGTAATTGTGACTTTTAGAACTAGGCGTGTTCAGAAATATGATATTATATCTCAGATAACTGAAAAGACTGTACATGTTCTGTAACTATCGTTTCGTGATTGGTTGGCATGTTGGCAATAAAAGTGAATTAAAACGTACATACATAGTTTATATAAAATAAATACTTAGGCCGTCTGTATTTGCTCAACAATACTAGGAAAGTTACTTGTCGGCGAATCATTCGTTGACGACGACGAAACTACACCGATAACTTGTTATTTTCATTGACAGCTAAATTATTGTTATTTTGGTTTTCGTCGTCGTCAACGAATGATTCACATTGGCTTGGGAGATCCTTAATAGACGGAAGCTGTCGTTTGCAATGTCGTGATTGACTAAAAAATTCGATAACTCACTGAAGTTGGTCGCATAGAAAAGAGCGAATACATGAAAACCATATGACACGCCCATAATTCTGTTTTGTTACTTTTCGTCAAGTTTCGTTAACTTTTGCTTTCTGAAGAGAAGAATGATCCATAGCGCACCCCACGGAAGTAAAACTGACATTTGGTGAAGTAAGAACAAAAAAAGAGAAAGATGATTCATTTTACTTTGTTTTTATTTTTACCTCTGCATGTATTTATCGTTTCGAGACTCCGATTTTGCGTTGGTTCGGGAGAGGTTCTCCATTTAAAAATAACTTCGAAATCTGAACCCGTGTTATCAGTCACGTTTTTGACATTTAATATTTGACGTTTATCGATTCAATTACACAGCATTTAGCCAAATGAATAAAAAGGTCGTTCAGGCAAACGTTTGCGTAAACTTATCATTTTACACACTTCGTAAACTTTCGACGTTGCATGTATACCCTTATTGTTTACTTTCTCTTCTATATCACGAATCAATTGCCTGAACTGTTAAAGATACCTTGGTATTTTTATACCAAGTACGTACGTACGTAGGTACGTATGTGCGAAGATAGTGTTAGTGTAAGAATTCGTATCACAGCAAGAAGCAAGGTTATTTTGGTAAAATATCATGACGTGTATTTGTATGTTTGTGTTTTATGAAAGGAATAATAATTGTTCTCGTCTTATTTATAGTGATTGTGCTCAAAATATCATTGTTGCTCCAGTAATAAGCTTATAGCTTGAGTTCTAATAGTCGGATTTCCAAGATTAAGGTCTAAAATTACGGGAAAATAATAGACTGCATTGCGTGTAAAAACATTTATTCAAGAAATTATAACACAATTTTTTGCCAAAAAGTTCTTGTCCTAACACTTTTCTAAAAAAATATCAGGAATTGATGCTGATGAGGTAACTGGAAATGTAGGTGAGATTTTATATTTTTCGAAAAATAAGATAATTTTGATATAGAAAAACAGTGGGCATGATTTAATAAGCAAATCTGTGTTTAAACAATTAGCTGCGATCTTAAAGATATCCTTGAAATCAGTAAATATAATTTTTCTATTAAAAAAATTAACGTAATAAATGGTCCGTCAAATAACTTTTTTTTTTGAAAATGCTACTACTGCATGGAGTGTAGCTTCGGCTATGTGGCACGTAGCGCCGTCCTTTATTTATTTATTTATTTTTCTTTGTGAACAAAAATTCGTTCAACATGGCCCCATAACGATCGCCATTGACTGTAACGGCCACTCGAAGAAAAATGGCCCAATTGTGCCTCTGGACCAAAATCCGCACCAAACAGTGACTCGTTTTGGGTGTATCGGCTTTTCAATGGCGTGCGGGTTTTCTGTGCCCCAAATGCGACAACTTTGCTTGTTTACATACCCGCCAAGATCAAAATGAGCTTCATCTGAAAAGATGATTTTTTTTGACAAAATCGGCATCTTCTCTAAGTCGATCGCAGGCCCACTTAGCGAAGCAGCCATTTGAATGAAATTATTTTCCATTATTAACCGGAAAAATTGTACTTTCAAATAAAAAAATAAATTTGAGAAAATATTCAGTAGTTTTTTTTAAAGCATTTTCAACAAAAAAAAAAAGTTATTTGGCGGACCCTTTAGTTATGCAAATGAAAATTCTGAGACGTAGACATGTAAGTGTAATTTAAAAGAGTAATTTTTTCTGTTTGTGACATAACCGTCTACGAAAATGTATCTGAAACGACTGAGAATTTCTATTTCTATAGCTTGATGCAGAAAAATGACGTGCAGATGTATCATTTCGTTGTAAAAACAGTGAGATAAGGTTCTTAAGTTTGCACTGCAGGTGATTAATTTTTTGCTTCGTCTTCTGTTTTCAAATTATTCACGCCACTGATTAGTCCGTTGGACTGTCATGCCGAAGATGTGGGTTCGATTCCCAGCCGTGCCACCTAAAAAAAGAAATGTTTTATCTGAGGTACGGCCTCTTGCGGAACTGACAAATTCTCCAAGAGTATGCTTGTCATGAATAAGTGCTTCTCATATAGCCGTTCGGACTCGGCAAAAAACTGTAGGTCCCTCCATTCCTGCCAACAACACGCACACAGGAATGGTTGAGAGTTGTAAGTCACTAGGCCCTAGTTCTCCACGAGCTGTTGCCAGGGCCCGATCTATAGGGCTGGGCATTTTGCCCCAGGCGGCAAAATTGAAAATTTCGGGTGGTTGCGACTTCTAAAAAATAATTTGATGAATTTTGTAACTGATCAACGCATAAATAATTGTTCCGATACAGCTATTAATAAAGAAAAGGCCTTTCAGTAAACTATTCATTGACAAACTCTTCACACTGCTCATGAAGCTGAAAAATAAAAGACCAACATTTAAAAACTTACTTTGAACAAATAAAATGTCAATGTCAATACTACAACTCTGTATTTGGATTTTTAACAATGTGTCGTTTCCTGTTCGTATACTTTGTCATAATTTAATATGGAGCATAATAATTAGATGTTCCGATTTACCCAAGATGTCCCGGATTTTAGGCTTAAAATCAATTGTCGGGACACTTTTTTTCTCCGTTGCTACCTTATTTCTCAAAAAGTACCGAATGGGAACTTCTGGAATTATTCACATATGTTTAAAACGTCAATCAATCCGACGTAACTACAGCCAGAATATTATTTTTGAAAAATAGTGTTATAAGAAAAACATTGCCAATTTGTTTCTGGATTCCAAAAGAATTTAGTTCTTAATACATTAATTCAAATACTTGAAACAAAAATTAAACAAAATATTGAGCAAATGTTTTTTAGAAAAAAATATGTTTAGTTTAAAGTTTTTTGTTTGTAAATTATTTCTTTATTTAAATAAATCCACACAAATATTGACAAAAAAAAGATTGTTTAAAAAAAAAACATTTTTGTTCGTTCAAAAGTTTTTGTTTAAAACCATTTTTTCAAAAAAAAAACATAAATTAACAACTTTATATAAAAAATAAATTAAAGGATGGATTTTGGGATTTAAAAATGGTGACGAAATACGATTTTTCAGTTTGTTTTTTGAATATTCTCAAAAAAAAAGTTTGATTTATTTTTTTATATTTTAAGGCTTATAAGTTTTTTGGCTTACATAATTAGGTACTGTGTATTTTTTAAACTAAATTAATTTTTGTTTTCATATAAACCGAAGGCAACAACTATTTCAAGCAAGTCGATGTAAGAAAGGATACATAAATATAAACCGACTTTCAAGCATTTTAGCCTTTTACTTATAAACTACCGAACCAATTTTGATACATTTTTCAGGTCAGTAAAACAAAATATTAAAATGCTGCATGTATGTACATACCTTATGTATGTATGTATACAAAATTGGTATACTCGTTGATCACATATTTCCAACCACATCGCATTCATACCGGACGAAATGATAACCTGCTTTTATTTAAAACTCGGCTAAAAATCGCTCCATCTCTGCAGTGTTATATGGCTTGTATTGTAAGGTGTCATTACAAAGGGCGAATTATATTTTTTTTTTGCCCAGGGTGGCGAAAAAGCTGGGTCGGGCCCTGGCTGTTGCGCCACCCAATTTATTTGTTGTTACACAGATATGTAGGTACATACATTACATAAATAAGTCGTATCTCAAAAAACTGTTGAAAACCTAAGCCAATATCTGTCATATATCAGTTCAATTAATTCATAAAATATTAATGTACATTAGCAAAAAAAAACAAGTTTCATTTTTTAGAGATAGTTACGACTTTTTCGATAAGGAGAGCAGAATAGTGCATAAAAAGACGAATAACCGTATCGGGTTTATTAGAGAGAGAATAGGGTAACATTTTATTTATATCCATTTAGCTTCGCGAAATAACATTACAATTTTAACGCAATTAAAATTTAATGCTTGAGTCCAACACATTTCAACGTCTGACAACCTTATAACCTGGTAATTTAATATGTACCTACAATTACTTTTTTTTTTAACTTTAAGTGAGATAATTTGCTTACATATTTTCTATCAACGCAAAATGTAAATGTATATGAATAGTTGTAAATAAATAATTTATATTATAAAATTGGTTTGGTATTACCTGCTGAACACAAACAAATATTAATTTACAAGTTTACAATAAATATGAAGCATTGAGATAAAGAAGGAGATAAGTGACATTTTTATAGTTTTGAGACATATGTACCTTCATACCTAAGAGCTCAAAGTTTTTTCTAGAAAAAAAGTTATATCTATGTATGACAAATGTGTATGTTGTACAGCTTTTTTCGCTTACCGCTATAAGTGAAAAGTAACAGTACAAATAAAAAAACGGGTGTATTTTTGTATGTTATGTACGTCATATCTTTTGTTTGCCTTTAAAAAAAGATTTTTTGTTAATAGATCAGACAGCATTACCAATTAAGAAAATGGATTTACAAAATAATTAAAAAGAAGTTCTATAAGAAATGAATTAGTTTTACGTAACAAAGTAAATAAAAAGAAGAAATATAAATTAAAAATAACATTTATCATTAAGAAACTTCTTTTATAATGCCTGATTTAAGCAATGTTTTCTCGAAATCTATTTATATTCACACATTTTCCTTTTTAAGTAAGTTTATGTTTGCATTAAAGTTTTCATTTCACTTTATTTAAATTAAGATTTTTTCGTGAAATTAAGTTTTTCAATGTGTCAAAAAAAGATTATATCTCCATCATTGAATTTTTAAAGATATCGTTGTGCAAAAGGCAGTGCAAAAAATATCTCAAAATGTGTTTATTAGCAAAATAATTTTAGGTATATTGAAAAGATTTAATATGTGCATTTCATTGTAATATCATTTTCTTACATACATATTCTTGATCGCGAGATATCAACATTTATATAGAAAAAAAACTGAAAAAACTCCATTTGCAGCTGTCAACTTTAAGCTCAAATATCTCAGATCTCCCATGACATGACAGATTTAGAAAATATTTCACTCAAAACGCGTTAGGAGCAAGTGATTTTCTTTGCTTGTTTTAATACTTTTGGGGATCTAACTCATTAATAAATTAAAAGCTTTTGCAAATACATATAGCCTATTGAATAGACCTTTTAAAAAGGAACAATTACGTGCAAGGGTTTTTATTATTGAATATGTTTGTTTGGCCCATAAGCATGCTTAAAGCCGAAAATGCTACTAAATTCACCCATGCGTTTCTGAAAGAATGGTCACACTGGTCACTTTTCAGTATTTTTGGTATAACTCGAAAACTAAGCCGAATTTGACAATTTTACATATAATACTTTTTGTTAAAAATTAAATTTTCTATCGAAATGGATAGCTTGGAAAATTTCTTAAAAGAATTTAAGCAGCAAAAGTGAACAAAAACCAACATAAAAAAAATCGAAAAATCAAAGATTTTTAAATTTTTTTCTAAATTGCGAATAAATTTTTTCGGAGCAAAGATACGCTCAAGACATGCATGAACAAAGTAAACTGGAGTGTAAGGGCTTTAATATGACATGGTTAAAAGGCCATATTATTTGAAAATTGACAGAGATATATCCATTCAAACTTTACCATTTCTTATCATTTTTCACAGTTTTTGCCCGAAAGCCTATTTTTTGGTACTTTATGACAAATTTAACGTTCCTAGCAACTAGTACCAAATCTTATGTTAATCGGACCAGCCGTTCGGTCTATAGGTCTGCAAGCATTAAAAAACAGCCGAAAAACGAAATTGCGAACTTATATCCTTTTTATAAATTCTCTATAGTTCTAATGTCATATTATATAGAAATTTTTATTTCGAACATTTTTACGAAAGTGAAATTTGCCATATTGTACCGAAATAGGGACTTTCGGGCCAAAAATGCGAAAAATTATAAGAAATGATAAGGTTTAAACGGGAATATCTCTGTCAATTTTGAACAAATATTAATTTTTGAACATGCCATATTAAGGCCTTAAGTCTCTACTTTATTTTGTCTCTGCATGTATTGACCCTATCTTTGCTTCAAAAAAAGTTATGCACAATTTATAAACATTTTTAGATATCCTTGATTTTTGATTTTTTTTTAGTTGGTTTTTGTTAACTTTTCCTGCTTAAATTTTTTCTTAAAATTTTTTGAACTATCCATTCCGATAGAAAATTTAATTTTGAACAAAAAGTATTAAACGTAAACTTGTCAAATTCGGCTTAGTTTTCGAGTTATACCAAAAATACTGAAAAGTGGCCAGTGTGACCATTCTCTCAGAAACGCAAGGGTGAATTTAGTAGCATTTTCGGTTTTAAGCATGCTTATGGGCCAAACAAACATATTCAATAATAAAAACCCTTGCACGTAATTGTTCCTTTATACCCCTCATTTTCCGGTCTATTCAATAGGCTAATACATATAAGCGTATTAAGAGCAATTTTCTTTAAAATTCTCGAAAATTTGAAACTGATATCGAAAAATCGTTTCTATTTTTGAGAATGAATAGAAAAATTCGGTTCTTTCATTTTTCTTAAGAGATTTTTTATTTCAGAAATTTTCAGCCCTCAAACTAAAATTAATTGTTCCAATAGAGTTTTAAAGTTTTTTAGATTGAAGTATAGGTTCATATTTAATCGAAACAAGAGTAGGTATATTCGATTAGAAAATACAAAATTTTGAAATACAACAATTTTTCGCCCGTGGTCCAATATTAGACCAAGGATTTTGTCGACCATTTCCGGTGTGGTGACTCCAATCGGCCGAACAGGGCGTTTTGTGTCATTTGTTCTGAAGTGAAATTGGGTAAACCAATTGTGGATTATCCCAATAGACCTTTTTTTTTTGTTTCCGTATAGTCCAGTCAATTTAGACTTTTTTTTTTGCAAAACATTGGGGAAGCAATTTTTTTTTAGATTTCATTAAAGTACCATACAGAAAGCTTAAGTCCAAATTTTCGACCATCAACCCCTTGCAGGGTTGCCGCTATATTGATTTGAAGAGTGAATTTGTTTTTAACGAATAATATCCGTAATTTTAAGTTTATCGAAAAAATAAAAATGCATTCCTTACATAAAGAGTAAGTTCTACAAATTTGAATATATGGTATTTTTTCAGATTTTGTGTATTTAACGAGTTATAACCAATTTTAAGCAAAAAAATGGAGTTCACACTTTTTTAGTCAAATATTTTTTGTTTTCTTACAGTATTACGCAAAATTTTCTTTTAAAAGTTCTAGTAATTATTATATCCTACAGTTTGGTTCTTAAAATTTTCTGTTTTCAAGCAGTTGTTGCCTGAAAGGTATCTGCACATCATCATAATTAGGTGTTTTAAAAATGTGTGTGGGTTTTTCTCAATATAGAAACAGGGAAGACATTTTTGGGTTGGGTATAGCACATACCAGGACCACTCAACCCAAGACACCTCATCCCGCAGCTTTCATACCATGACCTAGCTGGTCCCAGTACAACTAATACCGGGACAACTCATACCGGAAGTGAAACTGGACCCAAAAATAAATTATACTTGCAATAAAATACTGGGAAAGTTTATGGTGCGTGTTTTTGATAAGCTCGTTAAATTTATTTGTATGAGGGATTTTTTGGTTAATAAAAGTGGGATTTGGATTTATAAAATATGATTTTTTTTAATAATTCTTAGATTTTTTTTGTGGTGTTTCTGATGGAGTAAGGTCTGATGGAGGAGGTTCTGGAGGTGGGTCTGGAACCTGGACAAAGGAAAAAAAATTTTTTTTTTACTTTTTCATAGATTTTTTTTGTACTGTTTCTGATGGAGTAAGGTCTGATGGAGGAGGTTCTGGAGGTGGGTCTGGAACCTGGACAAAGGAAAAAAAATTTTTTTTTTACTTTTTCATAGATTTTTTTTGTGGTGTTTCTGATGGAGTAAGGTCTGATGGAGGAGGTTCTGGAGGTGGGTCTGGAACCTGGACAAAGGAAAACATTTTTTTTTTTAACTTTTTCATAGATTTTTTTTGTGGTGTTTCTGGTGTAGGAAGGTCTGATGGAGGAGGTTCTGGAGGTGGGTCAGGAACCTGGACAAAGGAAAAAAATTTGTTTTTTAACTTTTTCATAGATTTTTTTTGTACTGTTTCTGATGGAGTAAGGTCTGATGGAGGAGGTTCTGGAGGTGGGTCTGGAACCTGGACAAAGGAAAAAAAATTTTTTTTTTACTTTTTCATAGATTTTTTTTGTGGTGTTTCTGATGGAGTAAGGTCTGATGGAGGAGGTTCTGGAGGTGGGTCTGGAACCTGGACAAAGGAAAACATTTTTTTTTTTAACTTTTTCATAGATTTTTTTTGTGGTGTTTCTGATTGAGTCAGGTCTAACGGAGGTGGTTCTGGAGGTGGATCTGGAACCTGGACAAAGGAAAAAAAATTTTTTTTTTACTTTTTCATAGATTTTTTTGTGGTGTTTCTGATTGAGTCAGGTCTAACTGAGGTGGTTCTGGAGGTGGATCTGGAACCTGGACAAAGGAAAAAAAAATTTTTTTTTAACTTTTTCATAGATTTTTTTTGTGGTGTTTCTGATTGAGTCAGGTCTTACTGAGGTGGTTCTGGAGGTGGATCTGGAACCTGGACAAAGGAAAAAAATTTTTGTTTTTAACTTTTTCATAGATTTTTTTTGTGGTGTTTCTGGTGTAGGAAGGTCTGATGGAGGAGGTTCTGGAGGTGGGTCAGGAACCTGGACACAGGAAAAAAATTTTTTTTTAACTTTTTCATAGATTTTTTTGTGGTGTTTCTGGTGTAGGAAGGTCTGATGGAGGAGGTTCTGGAGGTGGGTCAGGAACCTGGACAAAGGAAAAAAAAATTTTTTTTAACATTTTCATAGATTTTTTTTTTGTGGTGTTTCTGATGGAGTAAGGTCTGATGAAGGAGGTTCTGGAGGTGGGTCTGGAACCTGGACAAAGGAAAAAATTTTTTTTTACTTTTTCATAGATTTTTTTTGTGGTGTTTCTGATTGAGTCAGGTCTAACGGAGGTGGTTCTGGGGGTGGATCTGGAACCTGGACAAAGGAAACAAAAATTTTTTTTAACTTTTTCATAGATTTTTTTGTGGTGTTTCTGGTGTAGGAAGGTCTGATGGAGGAGGTTCTGGAGGTGGGTCAGGAACCTGGACAAAGGAAACAAAATTTTTTTACTTTTTCATAGAATTTTTTTGGTGATGTTTCTGATGGAGTAAGGTCTGATGGAGGAGGTTCTGGAGGTGGGTCTGGAACCTGGACAAAGGAAAAAAATTTTTTTTACTTTTTCATAGATTTTTTTTGTGGTGTTTCTGATTGAGTCAGGTCTAACGGAGGTGGTTCTGAAGGTGGGTCTGGAACCTGGACAAAAGAAAACATTTTTTTTTAACTTTTTCTTAGATTTTTTTGTGGTGTTTCTGAATTTCTTAATATGTACATATGTACATATGTTTGTGTCTTACATACCGATATAATGTAATTGTAATAATGTTCAAAGTATGCATACCTACTTCTATCATAAAAAAAGCTAGCAAACATTCGAGTTTTGTAACATAATAGTTTTAGTAGTTTTCAATTTTCTCAAAAACTAGAAGACCTAGAATCATCTAGTTTTTGATTAAGAATTAGTTAGAGCAACGATTTTCAGAAAAACAATTTATATATAATTTAACAGTTTTGAGAAATTACATTTTAAACCTTTTTTTTAAGTTTGTTTCCCAAATTTTGAGTTTAAAACCAGTTTTTTTTCAAAAACTTTGCATACATTTTACTTGGTTTAAAAACTAGCTAATAATACAGAGTATTGGCTTTAAAAAGGTATAATACTTAATTGTAAGTGTTACCGTTATTTTTAAATCTTTTGTTCCATTTTTAGTATTTTTATAATTAATTTCCACTCCTGCCCAAACGGGGTGATAGACACCGTAATGGTGGTGTCAGTCATTGATTTTGAGAGCAGTTCTTTAAATTTAGAATGAAACTCAATATAAGCGTCATATTCATAATCCTGAAAGTGCCACCTTTCAGTTGATGCATCGCATTATATGAAAAATCGACTTTTATCTTTAAACGCCATTTGCGGCTAAACTAAACGTCCTAGAGGCATCAAAGTTGGCACCTTTAAACATGATTTGCGGCTAAACTAAGCGTCCTAGCGACTTATAAAAAGCATATTCGTGATCTAGAAAGTGCCAGTTCTAAGAAAACAACAACAAAAAATTGTTAAAAGAGTTTTTTACAAAAATTTCAAAAAAATATACACTAGTCAACAATATTAAAGGAACAAATTTTTTTTCAATTTTTGTTAGCGTTTTTTGAAGAGCTGTATCTTTGTGACGAGTGGTCGTATTAAGTTGAAATGAAAAGCATTTTACAGCTTTATGTTTTTTGTTTCGAGATTTGTTTGCAAACAAATTTTTTTGAAGTACCGTTATTGCGTTATTGCAAAAAATGAGACGAGACAACAAAATTATTTTGTTTTTATTTTTTTTTGAAGGTCCTCATTTCTATGGATAAATTTATTTGAGTCAATTAAATGTCATGATCAGATACCTTGTTTATTCAGCTTCAATTCAGTTTTTTTGTTGTTTTCGTACGATTTTTTTTGACATGGTTTATCTGGCTTTGAATGAAAAAAGATACTTTTAGCCTTGATTACCAATATCTCAGCAAATAATGACGTTATAAAAAATTCAAAGACAGTTTTGGAAATTTGAAAAAGCGTTTTACAAGATTTTTTTATGATTTTGTAGAAATTATTTTTTTTTACCGTTCACCATTAGTTTAAAAAAAAGTACTAAAAACCGACGTTTTGTGGTCTTTTCGTAAATCTTTTTTTTTCGTTGCAAATATTGATTGCATGGCTTGCGTTGGTATGCAAATTTATAGACTTTTAAATCATCAATATTCTTGTAAGTTTTCAAATTGATTCATCGAACCGTTTTTCCTCACCAAAACTTCAAAGTCTTACAAACCAGGTAAAGGAACAAATTGTGGTGTTCCTAAACAATGCGAAGTTGTCATCAAAATGACAAGAAAACCGCATTTCCAGTGGATTTTTTTCACAGTTTTGCATTAGTTAGATACTTTTTTGAATTGAAATGAAATAAAAAGTACATTAAACAAAAAAATAAAAAAAATTAATTTAAAAAAATTTTCAAACAAAAAAACTTGATTTTTTTATTTTTTTTTTTTTGAAAAATGTAATTTTTTTTTAATTTTCATTCAAAAAAGTATCTAACTAATGCAAAACTGTGAAAAAAATCCACTGGAATTGCGGTTTTCTTGTCATTTTGATGACAACTTCGCATTGTTTAGGAACACCACAATTTGTTCCTTTACCTGGTTTGTAAGACTTTGAAGTTTTGGTGAGGAAAAACGGTTCGATGAATCAATTTGAAAACTTACAAGAATATTGATGATTTAAAAGTCTATAAATTTGCATACCAACGCAAGCCATGCAATCAATATTTGCAACGAAAAAAAAAGATTTACGAAAAGACCACAAAACGTCGGTTTTTAGTACTTTTTTTTAAACTAATGGTGAACGGTAAAAAAAAATAATTTCTACAAAATCATAAAAAAATCTTGTAAAACGCTTTTTCAAATTTCCAAAACTGTCTTTGAATTTTTTATAACGTCATTATTTGCTGAGATATTGGTAATCAAGGCTAAAAGTATCTTTTTTCATTCAAAGCCAGATAAACCATGTCAAAAAAAATCGTACGAAAACAACAAAAAAACTGAATTGAAGCTGAATAAACAAGGTATCTGATCATGACATTTAATTGACTCAAATAAATTTATCCATAGAAATGAGGACCTTCAAAAAAAAATAAAAACAAAATAATTTTGTTGTCTCGTCTCATTTTTTGAAATAACGCAATAACGGTACTTCAAAAAAATTTGTTTGCAAACAAATCTCGAAACAAAAAACATAAAGCTGTAAAATGCTTTTCATTTCAACTTAATACGACCACTCGTCACAAAGATACAGCTCTTCAAAAAACGCTAACAAAAATTGAAAAAAAATTTGTTCCTTTAATATTGTTGACTAGTGTATATTTTTTTGAAATTTTTGTAAAAAACTCTTTTAACAATTTTTTGTTGTTGTTTTCTTAGAACTGGCACTTTCTAGATCACGAATATGCTTTTTATAAGTCGCTAGGACGCTTAGTTTAGCCGCAAATCATGTTTAAAGGTGCCAACTTTGATGCCTCTAGGACGTTTAGTTTAGCCGCAAATGGCGTTTAAAGATAAAAGTCGATTTTTCATATAATGCGATGCATCAACTGAAAGGTGGCACTTTCAGGATTATGAATATGACGCTTATATTGAGTTTCATTCTAAATTTAAAGAACTGCTCTCAAAATCAATGACTGACACCACCATTACGGTGTCTATCACCCCGTTTGGGCAGGAGTGGAAATTAATTATAAAAATACTAAAAATGGAAAAAAAGATTTAAAAATAACGGTAACACTTACAATTAAGTATTATACCTTTTTAAAGCCAATACTCTGTATTATTAGCTAGTTTTTAAACCAAGTAAAATGTATGCAAAGTTTTTGAAAAATAACTGGTTTTAAACTCAAAATTTGGGAAACAAACTTAAAAAAAAGGTTTAAAATGTAATTTCTCAAAACTGTTAAATTATATATAAATTGTTTTTCTGAAAATCGTTGCTCTAACTAATTCTTAATCAAAAACTAGATGATTCTAGGTCTTCTAGTTTTTGAGAAAATTGAAAACTACTAAAACTATTATGTTACAAAACTCGAATGTTTGCTAGCTTTTTTTATGATAGAAGTAGGTATGCATACTTTGAACATTATTACAATTACATTATATCGGTATGTAAGACACAAACATATGTACATATGTACATATTAAGAAATTCAGAAACACCACAAAAAAATCTAAGAAAAAGTTAAAAAAAAATGTTTTCTTTTGTCCAGGTTCCAGACCCACCTTCAGAACCACCTCCGTTAGACCTGACTCAATCAGAAACACCACAAAAAAATCTATGAAAAAGTTAAAAAAAAAAAAAATTTTCCTTTGTCCAGGTTCCAGATCCACCTCCAGAACCACCTCTGTTAGACCTGACTCAATCAGAGACACCACAAAAAAAATCTATGAAAAAGTTAAAAAAAAAAATGTTTTCCTTTGTCCAGGTTCCAGACCCACCTCCAGAACCTCCTCCATCAGACCTTACTCCATCAGAAACACCACAAAAAAAATCTATGAAAAAGTAAAAAAAAAATTTTTTTTCCTTTGTCCAGGTTCCAGACCCACCTCCAGAACCTCCTCCATCAGACCTTACTCCATCAGAAACAGTACAAAAAAAATCTATGAAAAAGTTAAAAAAAAAATTTTTTTCCTTTGTCCAGGTTCCTGACCCACCTCCAGAACCTCCTCCATCAGACCTTCCTACACCAGAAACACCACAAAAAAAATCTATGAAAAAGTAAAAAAAAATTTTTTTCCTTTGTCCAGGTTCCAGACCCACCTCCAGAACCTCCTCCATCAGACCTTACTCCATCAGAAACACCACAAAAAAAATCTATGAAAAAGTTAAAAAAAAAAATTTTTTCCTTTGTCCAGGTTCCTGACCCACCTCCAGAACCTGCTCCATCAGACCTTCCTACACCAGAAACACCACAAAAAAAATCTATGAAAAAGTAAAAAATTTTTTTTTTTTCCTTTGTCCAGGTTCCAGATCCACCTCCAGAACCACCTCAGTTAGACCTGACTCAATCAGAAACACCACAAAATAAATCAAAAATCTATGAAAAAGTTAAAAAAGAAATTTTTTTTCCTTTGTCCAGGTTCCAGATCCACCTCCAGAACCACCTCCGTTAGACCTGACTCAATCAGAAACACCACAAAAAAAATCTATGAAAAAGTTAAAAAAAAATTTGTTTCCTTTGTCCAGGTACCAGACCCACCTCCAGAACCTCCTCCATCAGGCCTTACTCCATCAGAAACACCACAAAAAAAATCTATTAAAAAGTAAAAAAAAAAAAATTTTTCCTTTGTCCAGGTTCCAGACCCACCTTCAGAACCTCCTCCATCAGACCTTACTCCATCAGAAACACCACAAAAAAAAATCTATTAAAAAGTAAAAAAAAAAAAATTTTTCCTTTGTCCAGGTTCCAGACCCACCTCCAGAACCTCCTCCATCAGACCTTACTCCACCAGAAACACCACAAAAGAAAATCTATGAAAAAGTTTAAAAAACATTTTCCTTTGTCCAGGTTCCAGAACCACCTTCGTCAGACCTTACTCCATCAGAAACACCACAAAAAAAAAATGTATGAAGAAGTAAAAAAAAAATGTTTTCCTTTGTCCAGGTTCCGGACCCACCTCCAGAACTTCATTCGTCAGATCATAATCCATCAAAAAAAATCTTGGAAAGTTCCTACCTGATTAAAAGTGTTTATCATTAACTATCTTTTCCACACCAGTCTTAGAACAAAAAAACATCCCTCCGCAAAAATTCGTTAGCGAAAATCCCTCTCAAATTCAAATTTTCAAAACTGAACGAAGTGAATGCACAAACCCTATCTTGAATTTTTATTTTCGTTGAGTTTTAGTTTCCGGTACGAAGATTATTTTGGGGATGAGTTTTAGCGACTTTACTTCCGGTATGAGTTGTCCTGGTATGGGTTGAGGCTTGGGTTCACTTGCGCGGTATTAGTTGAGTGGGTATGAGGTGTCTTGGGATGTGCTGCGTTGACACCGACATTTTTGTTTTTGAGTTCGTTGAAGTACTATAAGGAAAGCATAAATCCAAGTTTTCGACCATCAATCCATAATAGGTTTGCCGCTATCCTCAGTTAAGGAGTGAACTCGTTTTTTACAAATAAAATCCATATGTTTAAATTTATCCAAAAAATACAAATGCATTCCTGACAAGAAGAATAAATTCTACAAATTTGTTTTGTGGTATTCTTTCATTTTTTGGGTATTTAAAGAGCTTAATCAATCATAAGCAAAAATGGAGCTCACATATGTTGTAATCAGTTTTTGTTTAGTGATACGTTTAAATTTTCTCCTAAGAGTTCTTTAAAAAAAACTTTTTTAGCCAAACAGTGGTTTACTTACTGTAGGACGTGGAAGGCTTCCGCGCAGCGTGTTAGTTTAAGCCTGGGTAGTTTTAATGCAGTTTAAATTGTGGTGCTATATGGTAATTGAAAAATTATTACGATTAATATAATGGAACTATAGCTAACTTTATTTATAAAGCAAATACATATTAAACTATAATCATAAAATAAATAAATAAATTGGGTGGCGCAACAGCTCGAGGAGAACCAGGGCCTAGTGACTTACAACTCACAACCATTCCTGTGTGCGTGTTTGTTGGCAGGAATGGAGGGGACCTACAGTTTTTTGCCGAGTCCGAACGGCTAAATGAGAAGCACTTTTTCATGACAAGTATACTCTTGGAGGATTTGTCAGTTCCTCGCAAGAGGCAGTACCTCGAATAAAACATTTCTGTTTTTAGGTGGCACGGCTGGGAATCGAACCCACACCTTCGGCATGACAGTCCTACGCACTAACCATCAAGCCACGAGGTACTACATATCATACTACTATAATCATAGATTATCACAAAATACAATATCTACATTTATTTTATTATTTGGCATGGAGTTTTGGTTTCTTACATGAAGGACCCGGTCCTTGGACGGAAGCCGTACTGACAGGTCTGTTTCTGATTTCATCACTTTCATCCTCGGATTCATCTTCAATGATTGGCTGTTTCTTGGGGGCGTTGTTACAAGTCTCCCCACAACAATTTTGGCAAATAGCTGTGCACTGAAAGCCTGCCTTCACACAACCACAGGCTTTTTCGCAGTTTTTGTTGCATTTGCAGGATATAAGTTTGAGCAATGATTTTGGTGCTGGATCTTCATCACTTGTTTGAGGCATCCAACCTAACAATGTTTTTTTCCACCCCCAATCGCTTGGACATTTCGTTTCAATTTTATTCAACCACTGTTGGACCTGAAAATACGTCCTGTAGGAGTGGTATTTTGCTGCTCCTTCTGTTGGGGGAAGATGTGAAAGGTTACAAGTTCTCTTTTTTGATGACCTTGCAAATTCCTTGTACCGTACATCATTTAAACGGTCCTTAGACGGGTTTCCCCCATAAAGAGCTACCAAAAATCTGTTTCCGGCGTTCACAATGTCACTGGGATCAACGTGATCATTTTTGAATGAACCTATTTCACCACTTAGATCTAAATTTTTTTCAAGGGCTGTAATAAATTTAATTTTTCCCATACCAAAAATTGCTGATGTTGTGTCGCACCCACTGAAAGCATGCAAAAATGTAATAAATCGAAGTTTTTCATCAAAATCGAGATTGATATCCACATCATTTCTAATGATTTGATATTTGTAAGCCTATCCGTTAAAAATATAGAAAACAAATACTTAACAAAATTAATCTCGAAAAAATGTGGTTTTCAAAAATAGTTTGCCCAAAAATTAACACATGAATCGAAAATTCCTCAAACATGGATAAAATATTTTTTTCTTACCTTTTCAAAAATATAAAATTTACTAAAATCAAGTATCATTCTGATTTATTGCAAATTATTTCTTAGCCATCCAATTCCCCGTTTTTGGCTTTCAAACGTTCATATCTCCGTCCCTTTATTTTTTCGAATTTTTGGTTGCATCAAAAACTTTCTTGTATTTGAAAAATCTATCAAATTCTGAAAACAAAATCTTTCAGCCTTCTCCCGTTTAGAAAATAGCCAAACCCCGGTTCACCTTTTAAACTAAGATGGCGGCAACCCTGCAAAAGGTTCAAGGTCGAAAACTTGGATTTAAGCTTTCTATATGGCCCTCTTTCGATAACAAAAAAAAATGTCTTCCCCAACGTTTTGTAAAATTCCCATAGGAGCTATGACTAAATATACTGGACTAGTAATGGTTTTTTTGCGCAAAAAAAATTGTTTTATTAGCACGCGAAATTCGTATTTTTACATTTTGTTGAAAAAATTTCGAACGCTTCTGATTAAAACCGTTATAAAAAACAAAACTATTTAACAAATATGAATACTAAGTTCAGGACATTCTTTTTAAATATCCTTTATGATAGCCTGATTGTTGGATTTGAGATTGCAAGGTCATAAGTGTAAATTTTCAGGGACTTATTGACCCGCCCTCGTATGTTAATATTTTATTTTCCTGCTATACATCATTCATTCATTCTTTTCTCAGCTATTTTGAAGTTATTTTAAGCGTATGTAAATATCAAAGGGCAAGGCAGTGTCCATCCGAATGCACTGCATCCTTTTTACGGGAACAAACTCAGGCGCTCAGAAGGCGTGACATCCACCCACATTGTTAAATTATGTATCTATATGGTTGTCTTATAGAATGATATATTAGAATTGGTGGAGTAGTAGGGCTTGAAGTGCAAGGAAAACTAAAGAAAAAAAATTCGGGATTTTCTGCTCAGGAGGCGTGTTATCTAACCACTTTCTTAGAACTGCTTTTAATTATATGGAAAGCTTTCGGTTGTCGTAGGAATATGGAAGTTGATAGAGCGGCATGGTTTGAAGTATTTGCCTACACAAAAAAAAAATGTTAATTTGAATTTTTTTCTGGTCGTTTGTCTTACACCCACTTTCCAGAAATGTTATTAATGATATGCAACTACCGATCGATGAAGAATGATGAAATTTTGAAAAACGGTAGGGCTTGAATTTTCACCTATTAAAAAAAAATTTTTAAATACAAAAGGAAGTGAAATCACAACAAAAACATAAAATGTAAAAAAAAGAGCTAAGTTCCTATATGAACAAAACACCTGTGCGTAGAAAGTCAGCCATTAAAAGTATTGAGATCTTAAATATACCAACATATCCTAGTTCATGTCGATTGCGACTTATTGGCATAGACCTGCGACTTCACATGTCATTCACATCCATATAATCCAATTTGGGCTTAAATTGACGGAATTGATTTACTCGGGTTCTCCTCTCGTTGACAGCAGCAATGTTTAGGACAGAACCTGATTATTCACAGAAACGGTTGACATGAATTTGGTCACCAAATGTTGAAGAGTTGACAGGAAAGGACGCCAATGTAATCCGTCAAATGGTTGCGCATCGTTGCAACAAGAGAACATCCATTTTGATAATAAAGTCCTATCATTGGCACGTGTTGTTCAATCGTGTAACTAGCGATATTGATTTGGTATATCAGTGACTGAATGTAATAAATAAATTATTTGGCAAACACCGCATTGCCAAAACAACATGGTCGCCACAGACTGGGAAGATTGACTCGACCTTATCTCCATATCATAGATGATACTAAATATATTTATATCCTATTCCCGCAGATAAGTTATTGGTTTTAAAGTTTGGAGTGAGCATAATTTAGAAAACACTTGATCATTCGCTTTCGATTTTGTATAAAGAAAGCGTGACACATCAGATATAAGAAAGTTTGTATTGATTATAATTATTCAAATCTTGTGTTAGATTTTTAACGAATGCAGAATTGCCCTATGATACCCGATGATAAAATATGTACATTGTACTTAGATGCAAAGTAAAAAAGACAATTTTAATATGTACATATGTAAATCTATAACTATTTAATACTTGTTCTTTCCTTACAAATATTTTAGCGACTCCTAACATCATATTAAAAAAAAAATTATTTCATCAACAGAATTACATCACCCGTTACAAAATTTTACGCTGGTCGTAATGTTTTCATCACCGGTGCCACTGGATTTGTTGGAGTTTGTCTAATTGAAAAAATTCTTCGTGATCTGCCAAACATTGGTAAACTATACCTGTTGATGCGCCCAAAGAAAGGAAAATCTATTGAACAAAGACTGAAGGATTTGGAAAAAAATTCAGTATTTGATAAACTAAATGAAGGAGATGCCAGTGCTTTGTTTGCTAAATTGGTGCCGATAAGTGGAGATGTGGGAGAAGAAAATCTTGGAATATCCGATGAAGACCAAGAACTTTTGGCTAAAAATATCAGCGTTGTCTTTCATTCTGCAGCTACACTTGATTTCTTTCAGTCTTTGAAAGAGACCACAAACATCAACTTGAGAGGAACACGTCGTGTTATGGAACTGTGCAAGAAACTTCCAAAACTCGAGGTGCTTTGTTATTTATACTATTCCACAGTTGAACATACTTACGAAACATTCTTTTATTTCAAGGCTCTTGTACACGTATCCAGTGCCTTTGTAAATTCTTTCCTTCTCGATACTGAAGAAATTCTATATCCAGCACCTGACGATCCAGAAAAGATTATTAATTTGGCTGAAACTTTAAGCGATGATGCTTTGAAGGAACTAGAACCTAAGTAAGTCTAATTATTGCATTTAAACAAAAATGATAATAATGATTTATTTTGCATAGGCTTTTGAAGGATCATCCAAACACCTATACTTTCACTAAACACTTGGCTGAGCATGAAGTTGACAAATGCGCCAGTATCTTTCCTTGTGGCATCGTTCGACCTAGTATGAGTATGTGTCCTGTTTAATGATGATGATTATTGTGGTTTATATTACAAAACGTGTTTTTTTAATAATATTAGTTACGGCCGCATGGAAACAACCCGTTCCAGGTTGGACAATTTCGAAGAATGGACCACAGGGATTTTTCATGGGAGCTTCAAAAGGTGTTATCCGGCGTTTACCTTTAGATCCTTCGTTGATTATGGACTACATTCCTGTGGATGTTGTGGTTAACCAAATATTGGTGACTGGCTACTACGTCAACAGTCTTAAGTATGTATACACACATAAATTATTATTATTCAATACTAATTGCCGGTTTATTTAAATTGCATAAAATGAAAGTGTAATTCAAACAGTTAATTTATTAGAAAATTATTGGGATCAGCAAGGGAAACGAAAAAAGGTTCCGGATTGGTAATATAAGAATAAGAAGGGCTTTATAAAATCAGTGAGTTAAAAAATTACTTTTTCCTCGATACCTTATTTAGGAGAGATTTTTGGGCTATCTTGAACAGGAAGTTGACTGACTGTTTGTATTTGAGTTTGGCATAGCTTAAAATATTATGATTTTTAACTGAGTATGACATTTGTGATTAAGATATATACATATTTTATTCTTTCTTTTTGCAATTCGTCATACATTTTACATCGATACCTCTACTCAATTTCAAATAAGAGTGCATTATATGTATCACAGATGTTTTTTTTATATCTTTTTCACGCAAATGAAATATCTAATAGCATTTGCATTTATCTTCAAACAATAGGTGTGTTTTGTTGACCTCCTTAATGTGAACATTAAGATACGTTCCACATTCAGCCATAGAGTTACTGGAGTTGAAATGTGAAGTTAACTTGTTGTTGTTGGAATTTGCACTGGAAAATTTGCCTTAATGTGAAGAATTTCTTAATGTTCACATTAAAGAAGTCAACAAAACACTTCTAATAAATTTTGAGCTCTGCTGACCCTGTAGTAAATGAGCAATACATAAGTATCTTGTTTCTTATTTCTTTGCAAAAAATAAAGGTTTTTCCAACTGTCAACCATTAGAATTTTAAGCTTGATGTCACAGATTTAAATAATGCGCAACCAGAAAAAATATTGGCATTATTAAAATAATTACTTTTGATTATTTTTGATATTTTCGAGTTTTTGGTTGGCAACTTCCATCCGTCAAAATTATCAATTTTTTTACAGATAGGTCTGAAAATAATTTGCAATACAAGAAATTTTTAAAACTAGAGCTAAAATAGTTTTTATCCCTTTGGAAGAATACTCAACATTTTGGACTATCTTCTTAAAATTTTAATTACATTAGTGTTGGAGTAATTTTTATATGAAAGTATAGATTCGGACACATATTTTAGGACATTTTCAACATAACCTTGTCTCAGTTCCAGACTTTGACAGTATAATATATAAATAAATAAATTGGGTGGCGCAACAGCTCATGGAGAACCAGGGCCTAGTGACTTACAACTCACAACCATTCCTGTGTGCGTGTTTCTTGGCAGGAATGGAGGGGACCTACAGTTTTTTGCCGAGTCCGAACGGCTGAATGAGAAGCACTTTTCATGACAAGTATACTCTTGGAGGATTTGTCAGTTCCTCGCAAGAGGCAGTACCTCGAATAAAACATTTCTGTTTTTAGGTGGCACGGCTGGGAATCGAACCCACACCTTCGGCATGATAGTCCTACGCATTAACCATCAAGCCACGAGGTAACAGACTTTGACAGTACTTTTTCTTTAATTTTGAAATTTGAGACATGCTCTGACCTAAATTGTGAAGCCCCTGTTTGAAGTAGAAACAAATAGGCAGTAGCAGTATTATTGAATTCGGCATCCCAAAATTATTAAGTATACGAAATTTTATAAAATTATATTAAGAACAAATTGGCGTGGAAATAATTTTTGTGGCCGAAATTCAACAAACGGGACGCTGTGTGCCGGTTTTTCAATGCGAGTTTATCTTAGTTTCGTGCATAAATTTTAATAAGTAGGTATCTGGAACTAGGAACCAACATCACACCTTCAAAAGTGAAGAAAGGCCTCCATTTTTGATGGAGATAAAAACAACAACAATTCAAATGTGTTTTGTGTGCTGTTTCTTTTTTGCAGGCATGATTTTTTCTCAAGTTGAATATTTGTATTTTTTAAATTCGTTTGTTTATTTATTAAAAAGTAGTTTTAAGGTGTGCCAGATTGCAAAAATACTAAAATGCCTTGTTCATGTAGTGCTTATGGTTGCACAAACAAAAACCTCAATGAATGGTGTTTTTGCCATATTTATTTGAGAAATGGCGGTAATTTAGGGCCTTAGGCTTTGATTAGACAGTCAACGCAAATGGTCAACGCGTTGACTCTCTGACGTCAAAATGACGTAAAATTCTGTCCCAAAGTTTTCTTGTCGTGTGATCGTCAACGCAGAATAGTGTCCATGCGTTGACGGCTGCGTTGACAATCTCGTTGACATGAATTTAAGTGTCAATGCGTTGAGTATTTTCGTTGCACACAGGAATGGTTGAGAGTTGTAAGTCACTAGGCCCTGGTTCTCCACGAGCTGTTGCGCCACCCAATTTATTTTATTATTTAAGAAAACTTAAAAAATTTCTGATTTCTTAGCTGTTTTTTAATCCATCAACATCGTAGCCATCCTTCAATGGAACTTGACAGCTTGACAAATGAGGCATGAATTATACTTTGACGACAAAAGTGTATTTCCATTTAAATGTGACCTAAACTGCCCTAAGATCACCTTTTTCTTGAGCAGTAAAAAAAACTTCAAAAATGTCTGATTTTTAAGAGGTTTTTTAATTCGCCCACATTATATTGTTCGATAACACCACAGTCAATGTCGTGTTATCGTCAACGTACAAAATGATTAAATTTAGCTCTTGTCAACTCCGCGTCAACGTTCATATGTTTGGATATGGTCAAGTAGTGTAATCGTCAACGTTTATCGTGTCAATACGTTGACACCAGAGGGTACCAGTTGCGTTGACACAGATAAAACGTCAACGCATTTTGGCACAACATTGAGGAGTGCCGTCATTCGTGCGTGATCGTCAATGTTTCATGCGTTGGCACAGTCTACGTTGACAGTATATTGACAGTGTTTCTGATGACGTCAAAGAGTCAATGCGTTGACCATTTACGTTGACCGTCTAATCTAAGCTTTATGCTACATTTCCACCTAACGCTAATCTGAGATTTAATAAGATTTACCTCAAATCTTCTTTAAATCTTGAAGATTTACCATACAAATATATTTCGTTAATCTTGGAGATTAGAAATAAATCTTATTAAATAGGACAAATAGTTTTACAAATCGAACTAACCTATTTTAACATGGTGCTGAACGATTCATTCGAGACTCGATTCAGTTCTTCATCGTTTGACACGAAAAAACATTCTGTCTCTTTCGCACTTCATAAGAAAAATTGAAGCGCCATTTGCATTTTTGAAAGTGTTGTCAGATTTAATCTTTTTTAAATCTTTTTGTGCGGTGGAAACACCAAAAAGATTTATTTAATCTAAACTGAGATAAACCTTAGGTGGAAACATAGCATTAGACGGTCAACGTAAATGGTCAACGCATTGACTCTTTGACGTCATCAGAAACACTGTCAATATACTGTCAACGTAGACTGTGTCAACGCATGAAACATTGACGTTCACACGAATGACGGCACTCGTCAATGTTGTCCCAAAATGCATTGACGGGTTATCTGTGTCACCGCAATTTGTATCCTCTGGTGTCAACGTATTGACACGTGAAATGTTGACGATTACACAACTTGACCATATCCAAACATCTGAACGTTGAAGTGGAGTTGACAAACGCTAAATTCAATCATTTTGTACGTTGAAGATCACACGACATTGACTGCGGTGTTATCGAACAATACAATGTGGATGAATAAAAAAACCTCTTAAAAATCTGACAGTTCTGAAGTTTTCTTACTGCTCCGGAAAAAAATGATTTTAGTTCAATTGAGTGACATTTGGATCGAAATATACGTTTGCTGTCAAAATATAGCTCATCTTTCATCTGTCAAGCAATCAACTGTCAAATTCCTTTGAAGGATGGCTACAATGTTGATGGACTAAAAGACCTCTTAGAATCCGAAATTTTTGAAGTTTATCTACTGCTCCAGAAAAAGTGATTTAAGGGCAATTGGGTAACGTTTGCATTGAAATATTCTTTTGCTGTCAAAATAAAGTTTTTCTTCCATCTGTCAAGCCGTCAACTGTCAAGTTCCATTGAAGGATGGCTACGATGTCTATGGATTAAGAAACATCTAAAAAATCAGAAATTTTTGAAATTTCTGTACTGCTCCGGGAAAAAGTGATTTTAGGGCAATTCAGTGACATTTGGATTGAAATGTACTTTTGCCGTCAAAGAATAGTTCGTCCCCCTCATCTGTCAAGCCGTCACTTGTCGATGGTTAAAAATACTCAACAAAATGCAAAAGTTTTGAGATTGAGATGAATGTCAACGCAGAGTACGTTGACATGGCAGATAAAGCCATTGTGTCAACGTAAAGATACAGTCAACGCGTTGTTGAGTAGTCTGTCATAGTGTCCTAACTGCGTTGACAAGGTGATTACACGGCCAACGAAAATATTCAACGCATTGACGCTTAAATTCGTGTTAACGAGAGTGTCAATGCAGCCGTCAACGCATGACAGTATTCTGCGTTGACAATCTCACGACAAGACAACTTTGGGACAGAATTTTACGTCATTTTGACGACGAGAGTCAACGCGTTGACCATTTGCATTGACCGTCTAACCATAGCCTTTATTCGTGAATCGAACGTTCGCTTGAATTCTAAGACGGTGTCCACATTGGGTATGAAAAGTGGATTTTTAATGACTTTTCAGTATTCACTTCTCACTTCAATGAAGGAGTGGGAGCGAGATATGAATACTGAAAAGTCATTAAAAATTCACTTTTTCATACCCAATGTGGACACCGTCTAACGGTTTGGCGAATGTTGTGTATACGTTCATATTAGGGTTAGCGAATGAATTCATTCGCTAAAAATTCATCACTGTCATAATAAAAATTCCTTATAATCAGTTTTTTTTGCGACAAATGATAAATGCAAAAAAAAATAAATCGGAAAATACATCTTAAAATGCGGATTTTTTGTTGTTTTGTTCATTTTCTTTCTTAATTAAATTATTTAAATGGTAAAACTCGAGCCTATGGTGGTTACACACACAAGTTGTCGTTGTTCATTTAAAATTATTCAAATAAAATGCGGTTATTACGCGGTTTTATCGTAATAAACTACTCTATTTTTGGGCAAAAAATTCATCCAGCCACTGCACTGCATCAGCTTTTTTAAATTTGTTAAATTTGGTGTAGGTTTTGCCTGGCGGTTCATTTTTTAAACTTAATTATTTAATGGTTTTGTGTTGTGAATGTTTTTTTTTTGTTAATTATTTTTTATAGCAAATATTTAATAATAAACTCATTTTTCTCACAAACTCCTAAGAAATTCGTGTTTTATTTATTATTCGCCGGCCAGTCACTTACATTTTCCATTCGCTTAATTTTGATGCTTTGGGTGAGTCATCTGATGGAGAATGTTTGCCTATTGTAATACTTACTTGCTTACTTTACTTATTCGGCATCCGATCCATGAAGGGTCTCTGCCTGAGATATTGCGGTCTTCCATCGGTTGCGGTCCCTCGCATGCTTCCTCCAATCGTCGAGACCAAGCGCTCTTACGTCTGTGACCTCCTGGTACCTGTGTCTATTGTAATACCAAATTGATTCATTCGACAGCTTTTTGACTCGATTCGTGAACGGTTATAGAGCCCTTATATATGCAATTGAAGCCAAAAATTTAAGATGTCTTTTGATACCAAAAAAAGTAGGTACTCGTTATCACAGAATTTTGTGTACAAAAGCCAGACTGAGACAAAAATTCTCAAGAAATTAAATCTAAATATCTCAAAATATATTTAACATCGCAAAAAAAATATTGTGTTTAAAAGATGCTAAAAATACCTTGCATTTGATACCAAAATCAATTTCTTGCCTTTTTTACACTCAAAGATACAAGCAGTTAATTGAAGAAAACACTGAAACCATTTAAGTCTATTATTGACGTTGTTGCCTCCAAATGAATGGTGGCAAAGCTTCTCTTGTTCTTTGTAAAAAAGTAAGTTTGTTCTGTTAATTAAATTCGCGATTCAACTGATCAAATATGTAGGTACATACATACATATATCAAATATCAGAAATATACATTTAAAAATCAAACAAAATGCAAAACTAAAACAAACAATTTCATAAGATTTTCTACAACTTAATCCCCACTGAAATACCCCTTATTATCTAGCTCGGCACTATTCAAGTTGAAACACTCAACGGCAACTACCAAAGATTAATTTTTCTTAGTTATGTACGTATGTATATATAGGAGACCATGCTCATTTAACTTTTTTAAAAATAAGCTTATGGGTGGTTCCATCGCGACGAGACAAAATGTGTTCATTTTTTTTGTCCTCATTTTTATAGTTATTTTTGAGTCAATGAAATTTTAATGATCAGATAACTTGTTTATTCACGTTTAATTAAATTTGTTGTTGTTGTTGTACAAATTTGTCTTGCATGGTTTATCTGACCTTTAATGAAAGAAGATATTTTTGGCTTTGATCATCAATATCTCAGAAAATAACGTCAGTTTTGGAAATTTGAATAAGTTTTCTACAAGTTTCTTCAAGGATATGTAGAGATTATTTTCGACTTTTTGTGGTCTTTCGGTAAATCTTCTTTTTTTGTTTGCAAGTGTTTTTCGTTCCAACCCAATACGACCACTCCTTACAAAGATACTAGACTAAGAGCCCACAGCGGATTTTGGGTGTGAACGATAGCAATAAAAGAAGTATAGGCGTCGAAAGCTCCATTAAAGACTATTAAAAAAATCAAAGTCTTGCAGTCCACAACTGGGGCCTTTGCGAGAAACAGTGCATCGAAAAAAAAATATGAATGCAACTTCGAGGATAATCGTGTTAGCCAAAATTGGTTTTCACTCATCCCTTGAGAAGCTCCTCGGATCACATATCATGGAATCTGAGACCATTTGAGTGTATAGTTCGCTCTACCGGACCGTTTAAAAAATTCAAAATTCTAAGTGAAAAACGGGTTTTTTTAACAGTCTGGCAGGGCGAATTAAACACTCAAATGATCTCAAATTCCGTGATATGGGATCCGCGGAGCTTATCTAGGGAGGGGTGAAAACCAATTTAGGCTAACACGATTTTCCTCGAAGTTGCATTCATATTTTTTTTTCGATGCACTGTTTCTCACAAAGGCCCCAGTTGTGTACTGCCAGACTTTGATTTTTTTAATAGTCTTTAATGGAGCTTTCGATGCCTATACTTCTTTTTTTGCTATCGTTCACACCCAAAATCTGCTGTGGGCTCTCGGTCTATACAGCTTCTCAAAAAACTTAAAAAAGAATGGACAAATCATGCTCCTATATTTTTTTTAGTGTATTTGCTTTGGGAATAAGCATGTTTACAGCTAAAAATGCTACTGGGAAACTAAGTCAAATTAGACCACCTTAAACGCTAAATTTTTTGTTAAAAATTGAATTTTCTATCAAAATAGAAGGTGACAAAAATTTTATTACAAAAATTTAAGCAGGAAAAGTTAATAAAAACAAACAAAAAAAAATCAAAAATCCAAGTTATCTTTTGTTTGTACTTAATTGCGCATTCATTTTTTCTGAGCAAAGATTCGGTCCAAAGACTTGAATAGAAACAGTAGGCAAATAGGGGAGCGCTACGATATCCCGCAAACCAAAATCTCGAATAACGAAATCTCGCATTTTTTTTTAAATCTCGAATAACGAAATTTCGCAAATTAAAAATCTTGTTTTTCATAATCTCGCAATTACAAGATCTCGCTTTTTACAATCTCGCATTTACATCTAGAACCTAAAAATCTCGCAAATTTCAACCAAAATCTCGCAATTTAAAATCTCGCAAATCAAAATCTCGCAACTTCAAATTTCACAGCAACGAAACGCACACGTCTTTTAGATTTTTTTTTGTTGAGAATAAGAGCACATAAATGCATAATTTTTTTGTCCAACTAATAACTATACGCACCAATAAAAATTTGTACATTTTTTATTACTGTTAATAAAAAAACACTATCAATATACTGTCAACGTAGACTGTGTCAACGCATGAAACATTGACGATCACACGAATGACGGCACTCGTCAATGTTGTCCCAAAATGCATTGACGGGTTATCTGTGTCAACGCAATTGGTACCCTCTGGTGTCAACGTATTGACACGTGAAATGCTGACGATTACACTACTTGACCATATCCAAACATCTGAACGTTGAAGTGGAGTTGACAAGAGCTAAATTGAATCATTTTGTACGTTGACGATCACACGACATTGACTGTGCGGTGTTATCGAACATCCCGCAAACCAAAATCTCGAATAACGAAATCTCGCATTTTTTTTTAAATCTCGAATAACGAAATTTCGCAAATTAAAAATCTTGTTTTTCATAATCTCGCAATTACAAAATCTCGCTTTTACAATCTCGCATTTCCATCTAGAACCTAAAAATCTCGCAAATTTCAACCAAAATCTCGCAATTTAAAATCTCGCAAATCAAAATCTCGCAACTTCAAATTTCACAGCAACGAAACGCACACGGCCTTTAGATTTTTTTTTTTGAGAATATACCTACCCAAGAGCACATAAATGCATAATTTTTTGTCCAACTAATAACTATACGCACCAATAAAAATTTGTACATTTTTTATTACTGTTAATAACCTCTAACATCATTTTGGTTGTATTTTACGCGTTTATAATTGAACTTAAAGTATTTTCTAGTTCAAGGCCAAATATGTACGATAAATGCAATTTGCGCAAGACACTTTACAACTGGATATACCATCTCTATGTTCTCTCTCTTTTTTGTTCTTTTGAGAACAATAATATTGAAAAATCAACAGTTCAAATTAATAAATAACAGTGTGGTCTAAAATTACTCAGACACTGGATTATGTATTTTGCAGTAGGTAGGATATCTCGCAAAATTGAATTGCATTGCAACAAATAGATTTTTTAAATCAAAATCTCGCTAATTAAAATCTCGCGCGAGATTTTGATTTAAAAAATCCTATTTGTTGCAATGCAATTCAATTTTGCGAGATTTTAGTTCGCGGGATTTCGTTATTGCGAGATTATGAAAAGCGGGAGTTTTTAATTGCGGGATTATGAAAAGCAAGATTTTGTAATTGCGAGATTTCGTTATGCGAAATTTCAATTGCAAGATTTTGATTTGCGAGATTTCGTAGCCAACCCGGCAAATAGTCGCTCTTATAATGATTGATCAAAAAATTGTATTATTTTGGTGAAAGTGTGAACTAAAAGTATTTTCTGTTTAGCTGGAGAAAAAATGAGGCATGGAAATGCATTTAACACTGCAGAAAATGCTAAAACAAATGTTAACCCTGAAAGCAATAAACTGCCAACAAAATTGGAATTTGTTTTAAGATTGTATGGTCGTTCTTCCAAAATAAAGGAAACTATAGAAAAACATCAAATAAAAGTATAAAACAACCACATCAGAAGCAAACCGAAGAAAGATTGAAAAATTTGAAATGCCTAAAAAAAAAAAACAGTACGGGAACAAAATCGATTGGATTGTTTTTTTTTTCCAGAAATAAATATTTTTCATATGGATGATCCTGGGGAAAAACAAGGATAAAAATGTTAAAATTATGTAAGAAATCTTACAATCTTCTAACTATATTTCCCAAGGACTTATTATTTTTAAGTTATGTATTTATTTTCGTTTGTTTGTTACTGTGTTTCAGTTTTTTTCTTAGTTTGTATCAATATTTTCATGTATAAATTTTTTTCTTAGCCGATATTACGTTTAATATAGTAACAATTGAGTTTTATGAAAATCATAGGCGGTGATCTCATCTTTTGTATTATTTACTCGTTCAATTTGGGTTGTTCAAGTCTCCCGTAGGCGGGAGACTTGAGCCGAAAATCTTTCTTTAAACCATTTGCTCTGGGTTGAAACCGATAGCATATATTTGAAGCCAATTTAACTAGTTTCAAAAAAGATAAGTGTAGCTTTATAGAGATGTATTTATCATGCGGCTGAGATAAATAGACAAGTTTTTATCAACAATTTTACAAAAAGTGGCTCGAGCTTCCCGCCTTCCCCCTAATCATCTGGAAAAGTTTTTAAAGTCATGATATTGATTCTTTTTCAATATCAACAATTTATCATATGATATTCAAACAAACGGATGAGGGAAATTCTAAATTTTAAAAGACAAGTGTCGTTAAATTTTACTCTTCAACGCTTGAAAATTAATACTTTTAAACGAACCATGAGATCCTATGCAATTAAAAATAATTGAATAGGTACATTCGTGGAGCTCATACTTATGTACGTAGGTACCTACATTTACTACATTTAGTCTGCATTTCTTAATCTTTTCTTTGGATTTCAGTTTTTTTAATTTTTCCCTATAGGATTAAGGATTCACGACTTCACGACTATAAAATAAATATTTATCTACATTCTTGTCCTTCCACTCCTTCATGAGCTTAAACATGTCAAAAATAAGCCACAGGCAAAGAGCAACTCCTCTAATTTCAAGTGAAGCAAAAAAATACTGTATACCTATTTATAAATGTTATGCAAAATAGCCCAGGAAAAATATACAAAAAAAAAAGGCCAAATTGCGGTAAAAACCCAAGTTTTTAAATGCAATAATCTTTATTTTGATGTAAGGAATACTCACCCAAAAGTCCATTGACATATCGTGTGCGCCTTAAAAGTTATTCAAGGTCAATTGTCAAAAAATTTGGTTTTTCGCTTATAACTTTAAAACGGTAAATGCTATCAAAAAGTACTCCATACAAATCTTGTAGATCATATAATTTTCTATACGAAATGTCAACACACTTTTTTTTCTCTGACTGATCGTTTAGGAGATATCGCCATTTAAAAAAAAATATTATTTGACGAAAATATCTGTTTTTCGCCTGTAACACATCAACGGTGATTGCTATCGAAAACAACTTCATACAAAGTTCTTACACTATTGAATTTTCTACAAGAAAATATATTTTTTTTTCTACGAGTGATAGTTCCAAAGATATTACTATATTAAAAACTTCGTCAAAAGTCAAAAATCTGGTTTTTTGCTTTTTACTCAGATGACGAAGTTGTCAAAGATAAATTTATACCTGCTTTATGTGTTATTATATTGTCTACACAAAATATTGTTCAACTTTTTTCATAGGAGTGATCAGTTAGAAGATATTAGTACTTCAAAAAGGTGAAAAGTTCAAAATATGAGTTTTTCGCCTACAACTTTTAAACAACAAATTTTGTCAAAAAATTTTGTCTACAATTTCTAGATTATAGTGCAGGCTTTTTACACATTTATAAAAAAAAATTGTTAACAGCAGTTTAACGATTGAATATGAGATTCGAACGTTTTTAAAACAGCAATAACTCGTAACTGAGCACTCGTATCAAAAAAGTTATGATGATTCTTCTTGTTGGAAATATGACTATCTTAACAATGAGCATAAATTAGTTTTCGACAACTTCGTCATTTAAGACAAAAGACGTAAAAGCCGGTATTTTTGACTTTTGACCAATTTTAGAAATAGTAATATGGTTTAAATGATCAATTTTACAACAAATATGAAAATGTTTTCTTGTAGAGAGTCATATAATCTGTAAATTGTGTACAAAATTTTTTGACAAAATTTGATGTTTAAAAGTTGTAGGCGAAAAACTCATATTTTGAACTTCTCACCTTTTTGAAGTACTAATATCTTCTAACTGATCACTCCTATGAACAAAGTTGAACAGTATTTTTTGTAAACAATAAGGGTATTCATGCAACGTCGTAAGTTTACAAATTGTGTAAAATGATAAGTTTACGCAAAAGTTTGCATGAACGACCTTTTTATTAATTTGGTTAAATGCTGTGTAATTGAATCAGCTGTTCGTTAAACGTCAAATTTTTTGGGCGCGTTCGGCTTGGGTGGAGGAGTTGGTTTTACAGATGGTCTGTTTATTTGCATGTGTTTGTACAAATATATATTTGTTTTAATAGAAACGTGTAGTAAGTACTCCTGTTAATTCAATTAAATTTGTTTTGCATTGAAATAAATACATCAATGCCATTCATTTTGCTGGAATCTCAATACCATTTCATCTCAACTCAAATGACAAAAAACCTGGAGCTCCCGATCCTGCTTGTAAACGTAGTAATTTTTAAATAGAGAACCTCTCCCGAACCAACGTGAAGTCGGAAACTCGGAAGGATAAAACAAAATGTAAAGCTAGAACTATTAAGGCTTTCTTAAACCAATGCGAAATATTTGGAACGACAACGAAACGTTTGCCTGTCAAAATTAATGGGTTAAAAACCCACGAAAAGTTGCTTTCCAAACAGTCAAAAGAAGAAGTGAGGAATATTCCACTTAAGTAAAATGAATCATCCCTCTCTTTTTTTCGTTCCATCTTCACCAAATGTCAGTTTCACTCCCGTGAGATGAGTGTGGTTTTCATGTATTCGCTCATTTTCAACCGACCACTTCAGTAAACTATCAACAATTATTATAGTTCTACCTTAATATACATGACAATAGTCGCGTTGTAAGGTAAAAATATATTAGTCGCAAGCTCACGGCAGTGGTCGGATGAAAATCAGCGAATACAAACAAATCATATGTCACGCCCATAATGTACTTTTCTTCATTTTCGTTAACCTTTGCTTTCGGAAGTAAATAGAGCGCCCCCAAGTACACTTCACGGAAGTGAAACTGAAATTTGTTGAGCTACCTCAACGAAAAAACGAGAAAAAGTAAATTATGGCTTAGTTCTGATTTTGACAGTTCAGAAAGATACTTTGCACTGGCTAATAACAGCTTCCGACTATTTAGAATCTTCCAAACCAGTGCGAATCATTCGTTGACCACAAAAAAAACATTAATAACGCGTTGGATGGGCAGAGCCTTTAATCGTTGAGTAAATGTAGACCTTCTAATTATTTTTTTGTGTAAACTACGTTTTAATTCACAACTTTTATCACCAACTAATTGCAATGCCTTAATTACAGAACACATTCAGAACTTTTTTAGTTCTCCGAGATATCATTTATATCATGTTTCTAAACATGCCTAATTCTAAAAGTCACAAACACGCCTAATTCAATCTCTAAAAGTCACAATGACGTTTGGATAAGATTAACCAAATATTTGGTTAATTTTCCGCAGCTAAATCCTTGGATAAAATTAACCAAATTGTGTAAACCATTTCCCATACAAAATTTGACAGTTCATTAACCAAAAGATAAAATTAACCAAAACGTAAACTTATCTAGTGTTTTACGCAGTTGCATGAATACCCCTATAATAACACATAAAGCAGGTATAAATTTATCTTTGACAACTTCGTCATCTGAGAGAAAAAAGCAAAAAACCAGATTTTTTAACTTTTGATGAAGTTTTTAATATAGTGATATCTTTGAAATTATCACTCGTAGAAAAAAAAGTAGAGAATTCAATGGTGTAAGAACTTTGTATGAAGTTGTTTTCGATAGCTATCACCGTTCATGTGTTACAGGCGAAGAGCAGACATTCTCGTCAAATAACGTTTTTTTTTTAAATGGTTATATCTCCCTAACGATCAGTCGGAGAAAAAAAAGTGTGCTAACATTTCTTATAGAAAATTATATGATCTACAAGATTTGTATGAAGTACTTTTTGATAGCATTTACCGTTTAAAAGTTATAAGCGAAAAACCAATTTTTGATAATTGACCTTGAATAACTTCTAAGGCGCACACGATTTGTCAAGGGACTTTTGAGTGAGTATTCCTTACACCAAAATAAAGATTATTGCATTTTGCCTAGGCTAAAAAATTCATAGTAAATATGCTAACGGCACTTTATGCATTGTTCTGTTTTTGCATTCGATATGGATCCCTTTTTCAATAACTAAAATAAATTTAGCAAGGCACTGGCTCTGGCTAGACGCTTTGATAGAGTTACAAAAATGATTGTTTCAATTCAAGTGGCTTGCCCTTGCAGTGTATGTAGGTACCTACATACATTGAACGTTTTCTCATGTTCGATAATAATACTTTTTCACCACCTAGATTTCAGCCGGCGCACTTTCGATTTTCGCAAAAAAGAATGCCAGGCGATAATTGCACATTTCATAAATCATAAAACTTTTAGTTGCACACCTACAGTATTTATTTTTATTTTAAATATAAACAAATTGCACTTTGTATGGAACTTTCAAGTGTCCATATCTTTGTAACCAAGTCGAAAATCTAAATGCACAGGAGCTTAAAAAACTGCAAATTTTGAAATTTAATTTGCGTACCAAAATTTTATTGTTCCGTTAGTTAATAAATCAATATTAAAATTTCGACCGAGTTAATAGTTTAATAATACACGTAAGTCTATTAGAAACCAACTAACAAAATTTTTAACTATCATAAGTGCAAAGGAAGAGTAGCCGGCTGTTTTCTTAGGCCGAAAGGCATTAGCATTAAGTTATTATAGTGTAACTTAGAGCGCAGGGGTGGGGCCAGTATGTTAGTTAGAAGATATTCATAACTAGGCTAGTTTCAAGAAAATGGAAAAATAAAAATTAATAAAAAAAAAACAGCAGCCGGCTGACATTCTAGTAGTCATGGGTTCGAGTCCTGCACGGGCGTATATTTTTTTTTTTGCTATCTACTTGATATTATTTGCAGCCCCACTTTTCAAAAAAAAAAAAAGTATTGAAAAACGTGAAAAAATATACCAAAATTACATTTTAAGTATCTCGATAAAATGTTTGGTGTGCAAATTCGAGGTAACTTTTTCCTTTATTATTGAATAACCCCCGAACATGATTGCCTTACAAATTGAACACACTTTAGTTTACATACTTACCTCAAATAGTTTTAATAATTCTTTATTCACCAAGGTCAATCAATAGTAGGTTGGTATACGCAGTTCAACATACGAACAGCATTCTAGAAGTTTAGAAATCAAACTGTCTGAATTCCCTCGCATTCGCAATTCCACCATGATGAATTGAGTGGTTTTAATCTTCATCAAAGTTCTTTTATGTCTCTAAAGTTCTTTTTCCAGTTGATAGATGATGAATTGGAAATTCTATCAGAAAATTATATTCGTAATAGTAATATTCAATAGAATACCGCATTAAAACTATACGTTGTTTTATGAAGGTTTTATCGTCTTAATGACAGTGCATTCATACACTTTAATTAAATGTTCGTTACAAGTTTTAATAGAAAATAACTGCCATCTATTTTAAATTAGCCGTAGAGTATGCAATACTTTTATTGAATTTTCATTCACCACTGGAGTGTTACAAATAGAACAGTAAACAACCACGACTATCTAAACCAAGCGATGGCCGAATGTGTAGAGAAGGCAGTCGTTGGTGAAAGTCGTGCGTAGGTTCGATTCCCACGATATGCCTAGTTCTTTTTCGTTAGATGTTTCCTCCAATATTTGGCTGCTGAATCGTTGACAAGATTTAGTTCGAAATGCTATTGGGAGGTAGAAAAAATTAGAGACGGTTTTACGCCTTCGGTGCTCAGATATAACCCATTCTGAGACTCGTCATCCTCATAACCAGCTACATTTTTTTAAATACATAAAAACTCCACTCTTTTTTTTTAATTTAAATTCCTAAATGCAAAACTTTATAAGACTTCAGTCCTATTAGTGAGGCGGCTTAGCGCCCATATGAAGCATGATTGTGCACTTTGTGATAAAAGCAAATAATTTTAATCATTGTTGGCACATTATAAAAGAATGATTTTAAGAGGTTGGGCCACTTCGTATCTCCACCCATTTAGGTGGGCGGGGCAATTTTGTTTTGAAAATGACTTGAAATGGAAAAAAAATTATAAAAAAATAACGACAACACTTACATTATTTTGCTATATCTTTTTTGAAAGCCAAAACGCCATTCTTAAACTCTGTTTTTAAATTAAGGTATTTGAGTAAATAGTTTTCGAAAAAATAATTTTCAAACTCAAAGTTTTGAAAAAAAATGTGGAAAAAAAATATGTATACTGATTTATTTTTAACTTTGCGTAGTTATATAAAAATTAAATTTTTATTTTTCAATGCTCCTATCAATTCTGGGTCGAATTTTAAAAACCAATTTCTTTTAAGTCCCTTAGTTTTTGAAAAAAATTGAAAATTATAAAACCATTTTTTTCGTAGACAAACTTTTTTTTGAGTATTTGTCTAATTCATAACGTAATTTTTTATCAAAAACACCCTGAATTTGTACCTATTGACAAAAACAACAATATAGACCAGTAACTGTCAAATCCCCTCCCTCGTAAAAAAAAAAATATATATTAAAGAGTAGGAAACCTCATATGACAATTCTTTTTATTTAATGACTTAACGCAAATAAGAAATAGAAAGCAAAAATTCAATTTAAATACACTTTGTTACAAGTTAGGTTAAAACATGCTAAATTATAATACATAATCCACTAAAAATAATATATTGTAAGACCGGCTTATACTTGAAATTTATAAATAATACATAATGTGCATACATGTTAACACTTGTGTACAAGTTTGCGAAACCTTATCGAAATTCTACCCTGCCACAGGAATGTTTTTTAATCAATTATCTTCATATTAAACCATATCGTGAAGGTCGTATTCATCGGTGCCCTTTGGTCAATGAGCACAGCCGGAATCGGCACAATAACCACATATTGCTGTTCAGTGGTGTTTTCCCCGAAAAAAAGAGTAACACGTTGAACTTCGAGATTTTCAACCAGACATAGGCCGTTTTAGAAACCGTCAACTGCGTCAAAAATGCATTTGCAGAATGTTCTTAAACGTAAACTGCAAAAGTCTTCTGTTCGAAAACGCAAATACAAACTTTACTGTATTAGCATTGTGTTCGATAATGCAGCTTGCTAAAGTCACATGTTCGAAAACATCATTTGCGGTGCAGCTGTGCAGTAAAAAAAATCGAGTTGACGTACAAAATATATAAAAGCCAGAGAGCGTGTTTGCTAACGTCAAATGCGTTTGCAAGTAAATTGACTGACGTTGATCAAACTGATTTTGTGCAAGAAGGATGATTGCATATTTGACGATCATTTGATGATCAAATTGACTTTTATTTGACGTTTTCGAAAACGGCCATAGGTTGTGTAAGGTTAGGTAAGGAGGGGCGTTCACAGAGGATGTTGCGAACAAGGGAGCCTATTGCTCCATTGTGATCCCCTTAAAAAAACTATTGGTTCACACAGACTGGTTCGTTTGCGAACCAGCCTGTGCTTTTTATGAACTTTCCTGTTTGCCATTCAGACATGCGCTAGATAGTCCTGTTCTCTAACAACCCTGTTTCCAAAGTAATGGAGGCGATTTGTTTAGAGGTTTGAACAGTCGCAAAGTAGGTGTTTAATGGTTGGTAATGGTTGGAAATTGGTGTCTGGTGGCCATTGTGCCAATTAATGGCGCAATGACCCGTTAGTACATCTATCAAGATTCTAATATTCTTTTTACTCAGCGATAAAATATACTGAGTTTTCTTTTCATTAATTCTAGGCCTTAAACTTCTAGAGATAACGCACTAGTTCCTGAACATCCAGGAGTTATTGATTTGCCCTTTCGTTATTAGGTCTATTCTAATTTTAATCACGCCGATTAAGACGTCTGGTCCCTTTTCTAATTGGCTACTTCTATTTCTATTTGACATCGACCCTTTCCTTGCCAGTTCATCTTCTATTCCTTTCTTTATTGTTATGGCCAGGAACCCAGCAAAGTTTGACTTGGTTATTGTTACAAATATTATTCGGTATTTCTCGGTATTTTTCTACTGTCTTGGATCTTATAATCTCACTGGCTATTGCTTTGATAGCAGCTTGGCTGTCCACGAAAAATGTGATCTCCGAAGAGCTCAGTATCCGTGTGTACCAGTGGACATAATAGGGACTTTTTTAATTAGACAAAGTGGCTACATTTTTACAAGCCGTTTGAGGAAATTGCTCTTCTTGTATCTTTGACTACATGTGTGGTTACTCATGATTCAAGAAAGCTTATCAAACTTAGGAACGCTGAAGGTTTAAAGCCATGAAAGCGATATTTGGTCAGCGTTTCAGCGATATTCATTAAGGAGGAAAGATTAAGTTCATTCACTTGTACGTTTGACCATAACGACAAAAATCGACACTAATGTGCAAATAAACCCAAACCAACTGTTTCACTGTCTCGCTTGCGTTTTGAGAAGTAATGTTGAGCCTTCTACTTACATGAGGTACAAATTAGTTGCACAAACCCCAACTCTCTCTCATGGTACGGTTCTGCGAAAAGGTACAAGAACAACTCATCTCACTGTTTTATAGTTTTCAGCCTGTGGGCAAACTTATTTGCAACAGGCAAATTCAAGGTCAATGAAGGTTTTCATCTACTGATCTGTTTTGTTCTTGGTTTCTGTTCTTTGACCAGAGGACACCAATGAATACAACCTTCACGATATTGTTTAATATGAAAAAATTGATTAAAAAACATGCCTGTGGCAGGGTAGAATTTCGATAAGGTTTCGCAAACTTGTACACAAGTATTAACATGTATGCACATTATGTATTATTTATAAATTTCAAGTATAAGCCGGTCTTACAATATATTATTTTTAGTGGATTATGTATTATAATTTAGCATGTTTTAACCTAACTTGTAACAAAGTGTATTTAAATTGAATTTTTGCTTTCTATTTCTTATTTGCGTTAAGTCATTAAATAAAAAGAATTGTCATATGAGGTTTCCTACTCTTTAATATATATTTTTTTTTTTTACGAGGGAGGGGATTTGACAGTTACTGGTCTATATTGTTGTTTTTGTCAATAGGTACAAATTCAGGGTGTTTTTGATAAAAAATTACGTTATGAATTAGACAAATACTCAAAAAAAAAGTTTGTCTACGAAAAAAATGGTTTTTATAATTTTCAATTTTTTTCAAAAACTAAGGACCTTAAAAGAAATTGGTTTTCAAAATTCGACCCAGAATTGATAGGAGCATTAAAAAATAAAAATTTAATTTTTATATAACTACGCAAAGTTAAAAAAAAATCAGTATACATATTTTTTTTCCACATTTTTTTCAAAACTTTGAGTTTGAAAATTATTTTTTCGAAAACAATTTATTCAAATACCTTAATTTAAAAACAGAATTTAAGAATGGCGTTTTGGCTTTCAAAAAAGATATAGCAAAATAATGTAAGTGTTGTCGTTATTTTTTTATAATTTTTTTCCATTTCAAGTAATTTTCAAAACAAAATTGCCCCGCCCACCTAAATGGGTGGAGATACGAAGTGGCCCAACATCTTAAAATCATTCTTTTATAATGTGCCAACAATGATTAAAATTATTTGCTTTTATCACAAAGTGCACAATTGAATAGCTAAGCCGCCCCACTATATATATTGTAAGCGATCTTAAAAAACATTTTACAGCTTTATGTTTTTTGTTTCGAGATTTGTTTGGAAACAATTTTTTTGAAGGACCCTTATTGCGTTATTGCAAAAAATAAGATGAGACAAAAAAAATATTTTTTAAAATTTTTTTGAAGGTCCCTTATTGCGTTATTGCAAAAAATAAGATGAGACAAAAAAAATATTTTTTAAAATTTTTTTGAAGGTCCTCATTTCTATGGATACATTTTTTTGAGTCAATCAAATGTAATGATCAGATACCTTGGTTTATCTGACTTTGAATTAAAAAAGTAACTTTTAGCCTTGATTACCAATATCTCAGCAAATAATATCGTTATAAGAAATTCAAAGACAGTTCTGGAAATTTAAAAAAGCGTTTTACCAGATTTTTTTAAGATTCTGTAGAAATTATTTTTTTACCGTTCACCATTAGTTAAAAAAAAAGTACTGAAAACCGACTTTTCGTGGTCTTTTCGTAAATATTTTTTTCTTTGCAAATATTGATTGCATGACTTGCATTGGTATGCAAGTTTGTAGACTTTTAAATCATCAATATTTATGTAAATTTTCAAATTGATTCATCGAACCGTTTTTTCTCACCAAAATTTCAAAGTCTTACAAACCAGGTAAGGGACAAAATTGTGTTGTTCCTAAACAATAAGTAGTCGTCATCAAAATGACAAGAAAACCATAATTTCAGTAGATTTTGTTCACAGTTGTCCATGAGTAAGACACTTTTTTTGACTTGAAATGAAATAAAAAGTACATTTAACAAAAAAAAATCAAGCTTTTTTGTTTGAAATTTGTTTGAAATTTAAGATTTTATTTGTTAAATGTACTTTTTATCTCGAAACAAAAACATAAAGCTGTAAAATGATTTTTGTTTCAACTCAATACGACCACTCGTCACAAAGATACAGCTTTTCAAAAAACACTAACAAAAATTGAAAAAAAAAATTGTTCCTTTAATTTCGTTGACTAGTGTAAATATAAATATAAATTCCTTTTTGAAGTAAAACGTTGCGAGTTCAATGTCTCGAAAAATTAAGCTTTTGAAGGATATTTAATGCTTATTGATATGAGACATCTCTGGGGTGCAGGGAATTAACTTCACGGGAACTATCACATGGGAATTAACTTCACCACTAGTGGGAATTAATTGCACTTTTTTGAAGTGAAATTATTTCCCACTGAAGGTGAGTAATAATTTCACTTTTTTGTGGGAATTAATTTCACTTTAATGTGCGTTTCTTTAAATCCAGATTATTTAAATGCAAAAGAAACTTTGCGTACACCCATCCTCGCACCTACCCCAAATCCTATAATGTGCCCAAGCAGGGGGGTTGCATACCATACATACCTCACTGTTTATTCGCCGTAATGCTTTGCCTTACATAAAAACAGTGCTAGCAGCAAGCATTACGGCGAATAAACAGTGAGGTATGTATGAATGCAACCCCCCTGCTTGGGCTCATTATAGGATTTGGGGTAGGTGCGAGGCTGGGTGTATGCAAGTTTCTTTTGCATTTAAACAATCTGGATTTAAGGAAACACAATTTTACATTTTTGTAATTTTTATCATATCATAGGTGGGAAATAACTTCACACAATTTCGGGATGAAATTATTTCCCACCTTCAGTGGGAAATTACCCCACAAAAAAAAGGTGAAATTAATTCCCACTAGTGGTGAAGTAAATTCCAATGTGAAGGTGGTTCCCGTGAAGTTAATTCCCTGCACCCATCTCTGGATGCGTTGAGATTAAAATTTCAAGGATGAATAATATTTGAGCGAGACATTTAAAGGAACTAGAAACGTTGACATAAGTATACATAATAGTATAAGTGGGAGGTTAAACAAAGGTTAGAATTTGTATAAATGTTTTTAATTTGATGAGCTTATAAATTTTATCATTGGATATTTTATAATTTTAACGTTGCGGAGAGAGTCAGATTCAATATTGACATTTAAGTCAAGTTAATCTTTGGTTTGACCCGAAACAAATTATAACAAAAGAATGTTTTTTTTTTGCTAATAGAATCAGTACACTGGCTCTTAAGACATATCCTACATTAACCAAAAGTAGCCCAGACAAGCATTGGTATTTAACTGTTTCCAATAATTTGACCACCTATCGCAAATGACAAATTGTATTCCGTTATATAGCTTATTGAATAGACCTTTTAAAAAGGAACAATTACGTGCATGGGTTTTTATCATTGAATATGTTTGTTTGGCCCATAAGCATGCTTAAAACCGAAAATGCTACTAAATTCACCCATGCGTTTCTGAGAGAACGGTCACACTGGCCACTTTTCAGTATTCTTGGTATAACTCGAAAAGAAAGTCGAATTTGACAATTTTACTTGTAAAACTTTTTGTTTAAAATTAAATTTTCTATAGAAATGAATAGTTTGGAAAATTTCTTAAAAAATTTAAGCAGGAAAAGTATCAAAACCAACACAAAAAAATCGAAAAATCAAAGATATTTAGATTTTTTTCTAAATTGCGCATAACTTTTTTTGGAACAAAGATACGCTCAAGACATGCATGAACAAAGTAAACTGGAGTCTTAAGGCCTTAATATGCCATGTTAAAAAAGCCATATTATTTGAAAATTGACAGATATATAGGCATTCAAACTTTACCATTTCTTTCCATTGTTCGCAGTTTTTGCCCGAAAGCCTAGTTTCTGGTACTTTATGACAAATTTAACGTTCCTAGCACCTAGTACCAAATCTTATGTTAATCGGACCAGCCGTTCGGTCTGTAGGTCTGAAAGCATTTAAAAACAGCGGAAAATGAAATTGCGAACTTACATACTTTTTAAAAATTCTCTATAGTTGTAATGTTATATTATATTTCGAACACGTTTACGAAAGTGAAATTTGCCATATTGTACCGAAAAAGGGACTTTTGGGCCAAAACTGCGAAAAGTTATGAGAAATGATAAGGTTTGAATGTGAATATCTCTGTCAATTTTGAACAAATATCAATTCTTGAATATGCCATACTAAAGCCTTTAGTCTCTTCTTTATTTTGTCCATGTATGTCTTGACCATATCTTTGCTTCAAAAAAAGTTATGCACAATTTATTAAAAAATTTAGATATCCTTGATTTTTTGATATTTTTTAGGTTGGTTTTTGTTAACTTTTCCTGCTTAAATTTTTTTGTAAAATTTTTTGAACTATCCATTCCAATAGAAAATTTAATTTTGAACAAAAAGTATTATGTGTAAAATTGTCAAATTCGGCTTAGTTTTCAAGTTACACCAAAAATATTGAAAAGTGGCCAGTGTGACCATTCTCTCAGAAACGCATGGGTGAATTTAGTAGCATTTCCGATTTTAAACCAAACAAACATATTCAATAATAAAAACCCTTGCACGTAATTGTTCCTTTATACCCCTCATTTTCCGGTCTATTCAATAGGCTAATAAAGCAGATAGCAGAATTGTGATACATCTAGTTATAATGATTTTTTAAGCTGATTCGAACTTTGATATCAGTTTTTTTGTTGTGTCTTTCATTTCTTAAGAAATCAATAAATTAAAAAGAAATAGGTACCTATCTACATATTTATTTATTTTTTTTTTTAATTAAGGCGCTTTCCTTAAATTATTTAGTTATTGATATTGTTTTATTTACTTTTCCTTCTTTTCAGATTAAAAAATGGTGGAGATCCAGTCGATTTACAAATTTTCCATTGTACATCAAGTACTTACAAGCCGTTCCGGTTTGAATCGTTATCTAATAAGATGAACATGTACATGCACAAGTATCCATTAAAATCTGCTGTTTGGTAAGCACTTTATTTCAATAAACAAAAAATATTTTTGGTTTTCAAGAACATTTTTCATTGCATTATTTGGATTGCATTTATAGCATGGATAAAATCATACCTTGAGAATAGATCTTACCAAGTAAAATTTAGAAACATTTTTTCAAACTCATTCAATGCTCACTCGGGTGTCCCCCAAGGAAGCCATCTGGGCCCGTTACTTTTCATTCTTGCTATAAATGATGTTGCTTCATGTATACACTTTAGCGATATTCTTATTTATGCTGATGATATGAAAATTTTTAAAACAATACATTCTAGTCCTGACCACATTCTCTTGCAGGCTGATCTTGACAATTTTAATGTTTGGTGTGGGAAGAACGGTCTTTCTCTTAACCCAGTTAAATGTCAAACTATAACTTTCTCTAAAAAACGAGTAGTGAGTGCTTTTGATTATTCCATTTCACAACACACACTCTGTCGTGTTTTTAGATTCAAAGATCTGGGTGTTCACTTTAGTTCTGATCTATGTTTCATAGAACATATTAATTATATTGTAAATAAGGCAAGTTCCATGCTTGGATTTATAAAACGCTGGGCAAAAGAATTTAACGATCCGTATGTTACCCTTTCCTTATACAATTGTTATGTACGACCCCATCTTGAGTACGCCTCTCAAGTATGGGCACCCTTCTACGAAATTCATAAAAGTCGTATTGAAGCAATACAACATAGATTCATTCGTTTTGCCTTGAAAGGTCTACCCTGGGCTGATCCGTATAACCTTCCACCCTATGAACACAGAATTCAGATTCTGCAACTTCAAACTTTATCTCAAAGGCGTGTCAATAATGATTTGGTATTTTTTCATCAACTTATCAATGGTGAAACTGATGCGCCTGACTTGCTAGCCCATGTAGGAATTAATTACCGAGGAGGATCCCACCACCTGCGAAGATTTGAACTTTTTCACGTTCCTTTTCACAGAACAAACTATGGCACACACGAGCCACTCAATCGCATGTGCAAACTTTTTAACTTGAACGCCTCATCTGTTGATTTTAACATGAGTAAAATAGGATTAAAAACATTATTTCGAACCAGTGCTCCACTCTCGTTAATGTATTAATTGTTTTAACTTTGTATGTTTAGTTTAAATGTTTTTTTATATTATATCTAATTTTGTATTTGTTCTAATTTTGTAGTTATGCATGTGCTTGTGTTAGTTTGCTTAATTTTACTAACCACTAACACATGCACTCATGATGAGCCTCTGATTGTAGAATGTAGCTTGCTCTAAGCTCACTACAACAAAGAATCTGAAGTGAAAAAAAAAAAAAAAATAATTTTTTAATAATTGTTTGAGGTTTGAAAAAGGTCCCTCATCGCCATTTTGTTTTTTCCACACAAATTGTATAGAACAAAGTTGGAAAAAACTTTGGAATCTTATAACTTCCGAACCGTTGAACCTGGAATAAATCCGTAGACATATTTGAATAGAAAATTGAATTTTCTAAAAAAAAAATCAAAATCAAGAATTAGATAGAAGTTATCTTTTAAAAGAAATTTAGTGCTAAAACAAAGTTAGTTAACAATTCACTATCTTTAAAATGAACTAGGCCGAACATTTGAATTCTATTGAAACACTGGTCAAAAACTTTTTTGCTATAGAAACCAAAACATGCTTTCTTTTGGCTTTTGGTGTGTTGATTCTGAAGTCAGAAATATTTCATCGGATCACGTTTCGAGATATTCCCGTTAGAAAATCAAAAAACCCCTTCCTTAGCTGTTTTCCAGTTTATGTCATTATAGTCTAAAGCCGCGTCCACATTAAGTCGAACTGTGTAGATCATCATCGTTGATCAACAGTGTTGAGTAAGTGTAGACGTGTTGATCGACAAAGCCAATCAACATTTGTTGACCCGAACGTAACCCGATTCATTGTATATAAATTCTATAGTATTCTCATGAAGAAAAAAAGCTCGTGGCCATCTATGCGTCCAAATGTCATACTAATTTTTGTTAAGGGATCTCGGTAAGGCGATCACAGCGAACCTATCGACCAAATGTCTACCTACAAAATCGTGTTTCATGAGAATACTATAGATTGGATATACAATGCCCGATTCAAATGGATAGCAATCGACAAAGTTGTTCAACAAATTTCATTTTATTAAAAACATTTGTAGGGTTTTAATTTCATGAACATAATTTATTGGTTTTGTGCGTTATTAATCACATTTTTACTAGATGAAAAATGCCTTACTTGTTGTGAATAAGTATTAAATGTTAATAATATCGTTGTAACTTTATTGTTCACAAGAAAAAATAAAAAAAAGTTGGGTACCACCAGGATTCGAACCCTGAACCCTTCGGTTTGATTCTGACGCATCGATCAGAAAATTCCAAACCACACAAATGTATGCTACGAAAGTTTTTCACGTACACACTAGCATGTTGATCGACAATGTTAACCAACAATGTTGATCGGCATAGTGTGGACCGTCCTTAAGAGCCAGTGGTCGACAGACTAATATACATATATATTATAAGTAAACAGTTCCCAAATACAAACAACATATTTACAAATTTTTGCTAAGCATATACTGCCCCAAAATGCAGAAGATTCTTTTTTCTTGCGAAAGCATTTGTGCAAATGTTAAAATTATGTTGCGTAATTTACTTACATTTGCGTAGTCTGTATTGTTAGGTACTTACATACATGTTACATATATCTATCTGCTTGGCAAATCTTGTGTTTAAGAGTTTGGCCATTGGACTCAAAATAACTTTTAATATCCCGGTTATTCAACAAAAATTGGCGTTTCATCCCACTTTTTTCTCATCAGTGACTCTAGTCTTTGAGTTCATCAGCTTCCAATTTTTACGATTAAGATTTTAATTTTATTGGATATATGTAGTTCATATTGGATTATTGTCAAAAAAATCCATTTATGTTTTTAATATGAACCGACCTCATAGATTTGGACGTCTTAAAAACTTATGTCGAATTCCTTACAACAATTTCAAATCGATTTTTTTTGTTGGTTGTAAGGAACACACAAAAAATCAAATTTTTCGTCTGGGATTGTGTGTGTGTCATTTGACAGTAGCTTTGAGGCAAAAAAGTAAACAAACTATGCGCATACAAATTTGTTATAAATATTCCAAAGTGCATTCAGTTTTTCGCGTCATTTTGTTAGATTAAAAACATATACATTTCCAGGAAAAGTTGCAAAAATAAACAGAAAATAGTTATGTGGCCATTAAAGTAAAAAAAAATTCAACCCAAATTCATCCAAGAAACACATCATTCGAGAAACACATCGGCGAGCGCGCGATTTATATCTTTATTTGACTTTGGGCACTTTGAATCGAAGTTAGTTGATATTTTTATAACTTCTAACTGACCATTCACTATTTTTTGATGAATTAAAATTAGTTTTAATGATTTATTTGCTTTTAATCTATTTAAATGACCGACGAACACTTTAGAACATTTGTTAAACCCGCCGCAAAGTACTTTCAACTCCAGAGAAATGTCAAATCTTGTTAGTGTGTGTGAAATCGATTTGAAATCTTGCTGAAAATGCAAGATTTGTTTTGACAGAATAAAATCGATTTTGTTTAGAAAAAAATCGATTCTGTTTAGAAAAAAATCGATTATTTGGTTGTAAGGAATTCGACATTAGACTTCATAGAAAAATTAATTTAAGCAGTCCTGCGATTCGTGCTCTCTTTAATAAAAATTACTTCATTTTCCTCCAAAATGAAAGCATTGTTCGTCTACGTAAATTTTAACTAATTTCGTTAGCAATATTTTATGATTTTATCCAGTTTTTTATTTAGTATGAGATCAACCTTGTATCGAGGTTAAAAAACCGATTAAATTTCTGAAACAATTTTTTTCAGCCAAAATTTAGATACCGAGATTAATCTGAGCTATAGCTCATCAAATAGGTATATGGTGAGTAAACTCAGAAATTAATTGAATCGATTTTTCTGACAGAAGCAGTTTAAATCTTTAGAAAGGGAGATTTCCATAATATTGGCAAGTGGCCTTTCAAATTAGGTGCTAAAAATCACACGTTACCTTGAAATAATTTTAAAAAAAATCGTTTAAAAATCTATGGCGGATCATTTACTGAAAATAGGTTATCACAATATACTTTTGGTAATTTTTCGGGTGGTACACATTTTCGGCGAATATCCACCAAATGAAATGAGGTGTAAAAAGTCGCGCATGACCTTTGAGAAACATTAAGCCTTGATTAAATGCTTCCTAGGGCTAACCAATTTCTAAGACTAGTTGACCTTTTGAATTGAATATCCAATATATGAGGTGTCAGGAGACGAGAGCCAAATAGCTGTGTGCACTTGAAGAACTGACCCACTGCCAGTTTGTGATCATGATCAATGAGTATGATTCCTGTGGTGTTTGTTTAAACTTTTGAAAAATTCAAAGCACACCATTAAGAACACACTCGTACACAATGTATTTACTAATTTTATTTTCATAGACACAACATTACAAAATTTTTGTGTGAAACTTTCTGTATATTATAGCCATTTAAATATAATTTTAAATATAATTTATTTTTTATATAGGTATCCGAATTTGAAGCTTGTAAAAAGTCTCTTCTTGTTCAGAGTAGCTGCAATACTTTTCCATTTCCTTCCTGGATATATTTTGGACTTCATTACAAAACTGGGTGGAGGGAGACCTATGTAAGTTGGCATGATCATTCACATAGATTCATTTCTTAAAATATGTCATTGAAAATCTTTTAAAACAGATTAGTTCGACTTCATACAAACGTCTGGAATTCACTGAGTACCCTTGAACGCTTTATTTTCACGGAATGGCATTATGACAACAAGAAAACACTGCAATTAGCCAAAGGCCTTGATCCTCAAGATAAAGAATTATTCTTCATTGACATTGGTGAGCTTAAATGGGAAGAATACTTTCACAATATGCTCTTGGGTGTGCGTCAATATTTGAACAATGAATCACCAAAGAATCTCGAAGCTGCCCGGAAGAAGGAAAAGATGTGAGATAAAAAAAATATTATGATTTTGTACTTGTTTTTTTAAATGAGTTAACTTTCAGTTTGTTGGGACTCCATGTACTCTTGCAGTGTCTTTTCTATTTGGGCGTTTGGAAGCTTATTGGATTTGCATTTGGATTGTCCAACGCTAAGGCAGCTCTTCTACTGCCAGTGGTTTATTTCCTATTTGGTATTCTGTAAATTCTTTTGGTAAAGGATTTTCATTAATTTGGTTAAGTTGGTGAACAAATTAACGTTAAATATAAAAAATAAAAACTTGAATTAATGTTGAATAATATTTATTATGTAAAGTATCATATAAGTGGTTTGGAAACAATGAAATATAATTGTATTTTTTTAACGTCCATAATAAAACTAGTTAAAAAAAATAGTTTCGCAGATATATTTTTCTTTATAGAACTTTCTGCAAAAAAGCACATGCTCCATATACCCGTTTCATCAACTGGAACAAAAAAATTTTAAAATTAAAGAGCTATAAGAATACGTTAATCAAATGTGTAAATAAAACTGTAAGATATCATCTCTGTAATTCTAATCCAAATCATGTAAGTAATTTTTATTCGAAAAAGTGTTGATTTTCAATATTGTGTGGGGTTTAAATATATGAAATACAAATTTCGAAATAAATCCTTATACAGGTCCATTAGATAATAGATAAATAAGTAAGCTCTTAGAATTTAACATATAGCATTTCGAAAATTAAATTAACCAAATCGCAAATCGGTTTAACACAAACACAAATCATTTTTACCTAAACGCAAATAGATTTAACTCAAATGCGAATAGATTTAACCCAAACGCGAATTAATTTAAACAAAACGCAAATATATCTAGTTTAACTATAAGCAAATTGTAAATCAACAAGTTCTACTCATTTTTCCAAGATTTTACAGAAAAAATAAACGACCAATCCCCTAATTTTGGCCTTGTAATAATTATGGATAGCGTCAAAATTCATTAGACTCAAAAAGTAGGTACAGTTGGAACAATTCATCAAACTTGGGTTAATTCAATCTGTGTTTTGGTTAAAATGATTTGTTTATAGTTTAAACTATTTTTTTTTCATGTAGTGTATTTGAGTGTTGTGTAAATCGGCATGCTTTTAGGTTATAAATCTTTTTGTGATTCAGTGAAACTTATTTGCGTTTAGGTTAAGAAAGAACATTTAAAAAAACTCCATTTATTTTTATTTTTAATAAATCTACTTACCTCTGTAAAAGTTGCAAGTGATAACTTGTATAATCCACCAGCTGAAAATCCCATATTGAATTGCGATATTGCTAAAAAGATTATAACGGTTCGCTTGTCTTCTGGTTTTTCAATTCTGTACCATTTGCTTGTGTAGATTGCGTTACTAGCTTCAATGCACTTAAAAAAATTATAGGAATGTAGGTTCTTAGTAAATTTTTTTAACAAACATAAAATACCTTGTTAGAAACAACTTCTCCTAAAAAACAGTACATGAACAAGTGATATGCACATGCAATCATCATAAAAGGTGCTCCATTAATAGTACCCTTGAATTATTCAGAAAATTAATATATTTAATATTGTTTTAATTCTGGATTTGAAAGATTACTGTATTTTCTTTGCACGTCTAAAAAAGGATTAAGAAATTAGTAGATATTATTTTCACTATAAGCTGTTGAGTTGGAATAAAATCGCTTAAAGCAAAAGAGTTCTATTAAATTTTAAAAGACTAAGTAACCGTTAAAACAATTTTTTTACTAACTAACTGATAAGAGATATAGCTTAAAATATAATATATGCTGAAGTTAAATCGAGTTTACTTTGCGTTTGTAAAATTATTGATGGTCATTTAAAAACGTGAGACTAGAGGCAATATTAAAAAATATTTTTAAAAAATCCTTGTTTTTACAAGTTCTGTTTACTACAAGGTCTTCAACAAAGAGTAGGTGCCTACTTTTTTTGACAACTCACGCTCTGCTCTGAACTAAAAAAGGAAAATGTCTATAGAGATGAAAATGTAAAGTTTTGAAGATTCATGATTTAGAGAAATTCACATTATAGCGGGACATACTGTATGTACATACGTCGTACTTAAAAAAAAAATTTTAAAATGCCGATCAATCTCATCTCGACAACAAATATAAACATCCAAACTTCAAACAACTCACATTTCATGAAAAAATCACTGCATACTTTTTGGATTTGCGATTTCAAACACTACAAATGGTATATAAAACCGTACAAATGTTTTCGGGGTGGATTAACTACTGTGGTGAGTAAATAATAATTTTACAAATTTGAAATATAATAGCCACGTTTTTTAGTGCATTTTTATCTTCGCTTAGAAAAAAGTAGCATGTTAATTACAAAAACAAACTGGTATTATTTCGTATTGTTGTTGTATTTAACATGCTAATTTTTTCCAAGCGAAGATACAAATGCACTAAAAAACAGGGCTAATGTCTAGTCTAAGAGCCAGTGGTCGGCAGACTTACGGTATTTCCGTTATAAATGTAAATGTAGGTTCTGCACCAGGTTTCTGCTATATTCTTTTTTAACAAAAAAGACTATCGATATTAACATATCAGGAGGCAGACATATTGCTTCATATTTTTATTTTTATTTGAAATAAAGCGGAATTTGTATTGAGTTTTCCAAAGACCTTTTTTTAAAATTCCGTTATAGATACAGGTACTGCACCGTTATAATTTTTTTCGAATAAAAAAGAATATAGAGATTAATATATCAGAGAGGCAAAAGTATTGATTTAGTTAAAAAAATTTGTTCTGCTTTTGAAATACATCAGAATTTTTAAGGAATTTTTCAAAACTTTTTATGATTCCGTTACAAATTTGGGTAACGCACCAAGTATCTTCACATAATTTTTTTCAATTAATAAAACTATAAGAACTATCATATCGTCCCCTGATTGCAAGAACTAGGTAACTCAATTTTCTATTTTTATAATATATCGGCAAAAACGGTATTATTTTGTACAGTTTTAAGGATTTTTTGTTCAATCTTTTATACCATTGGAAAATATGGGATATTTGTGAAGTTTCAGGAGCATACAAATTAAACTTTCCATCGTCCTCCAGTAGCTAGGCTTCTATAAAGGTTGCTATCTCCAAAATTTATTAAATTGAGTTACCTAGTTCTTGCAATCAGGTGACGATATCAAAGAGACAAACATATTCCTTCAAATAAAACTTTTTTTTAAGTTTTTAAATACAGCAGAATTTTTATAGAGATTTTTAAGTCCTTTTTTTTCAAAATTCCGTTAAAAAACAATTTACGTCATAATGTATCTGCTAATATTTTTTATAATTAATAAAAACTATACTCCTTATTATGTCAAATAGGCAGACGTATTGCTCTAGAGAAAACAAATTTTTTTTATTTGAAAAGAAATAGTGAAACGTGTATGGAGATTTTTCCCCAATATTTGTATTTTTTTTTAATTTAAAATCGTTGGAGCGGTTTTTTTAAAAAATAATTTTTAATATATAAAATTCTTAAAACATTTTTAAGAACAAATTTTGGTATGCAAATCTGAAGTATATAATTTATCTATGTGCATATAAAAACAAAAAAATTGTCAACCCGTTTTTGAGATATCGAATTTAAAAAACAAAAATTTGAAGATTCAAAAACTTTTTTTTTTGAAAATTTTGATATGCAATGAAATTAAATTTTATCTCAAATTTGTGTATACAAAAAAATAATCTAAATCCTTTTAGCCGATAACGAGAAAATTCAAAATACAAAAATATATTCGCTATGACAGGTACTATTAATAGTTGCTAAGAGTAAAATTTTATAATTTTTGGTAGAAGACCGTACTAATTTTAGTAGGTATATGAAAAAAGTTTAATCAAAATCGTAGGAGTCATCTTTGAGAAAAAAAAATATTTTCCTTTGCGGTTTTTTAACTTTTGTATGGAAGGTACCGTTATTTTTTCGCAAATGTAAATTTTTTCCTAAAAATATTTTAGAGAGTACTAAAAGACTCTTAAATATTTGATCTTCCAGAAATTTTTTTTAAACATTTCTTAATAACCCAAAAAATATTTTTTCAAAAACTTTGGTACACAAACCTATTTATTATTTTTGGAAGCTTTTGTATAAAAAAATAATTGAAATCGGTCGTACCGTTTTGAAGAAAATCAAAAATTTTAAAAACTGTTCTTTGGGAGGTACCATAAATTACCATTTTTGAAAAATGGTTTTCCACCCAAAAAATTTACTAAAATTAATTTATTGAATTTTTTTAAGAAAAGTTGTCGAGCCGTTTTTGAGAAAATACGATTATGTAAAATTGCTAAAAAAAAAAATTGTATGGCAGGTACCATACCAATCCAATATTCGCGATTGTGAAGAGTTGCAATGTGACCTTAACTTGCTTCTTACTTGCGATATATGTACATAGGTACTATAGGGCAAGTTTTGGATTCGTGCAAAAAAAAATTTCGAGATAACAATCAAACATGACATTACGATGATAGAGAACACGAAAAAAGTGGGTGGAAAAATTCTGTCTGTCTGTCTGTCTGTCTGTGCGTACTCAATCTACAGCCTAAACCACTAAAGCGATTTTCTTCAAATTTTGAACTTAAGGTTTTAAAATTAATTTTTTAGAAATCGGCTCCAACGATTTTAATTTTTTTTTTTTGCATATATTCATATTTTTTCAAGTAATCAAATGGCATACTTTTTTTTCGCTCTAAGTTATTTATCAGGCTGTTTATACAATTAAAAGAACGATTTAAATGCTTTTTATACTTTTTCTATAATTACTTGAATATTTTTTAAAGTTCTTAAGCCCCACACAACTTGAACATAAGAGCAAGTACGTGCGATCCAGTCGTGCATTTTATTGACTGGTGTGCTCGTAATTCTTTGCTTCTTAATATTGATAAATGTAAAACTATTAGTTTTTCGAGAAAACATTCTGTAAGTTCCTTCGACTATTTGTTAAATGCTGTATCATTTTCTCGTGAAAGCGATATATCTGTTCTTGGTGTCTCATTTGATCGCAAACTAGAATTTATCCAACACGTTAACTCTATAACTAATAAAGCCAATTCTATTCTTGGCTAGGCTGGATAAAGAGAGAGTCAAGACAATTTTCCGATCCTTTTGTTACAAAAAAGCTTTTCATAACTTTTTTTCGACCAATTCTTTCAATTTCAATTTATTTAAAACAGGACTAGTCTTAACACTGTAAGACACAATATCTTATAAATAAGTGTAAGCTTCGGTATATGATACTGATTAAATAATAAGTGAATACTAAGTGACAAAATCAATTAATACATATGACTTCAAAAAGATATTGAAAAATATGAATATTTTTAATAATACAAACAAAAAAATAGAAAGCAAAAATTTCTTGAGTATGCTTGTCAGGTTTTTTCTCCCTATTACGACTGTCATAAAGCAAGATTTGAACAGGTTCAAGGAAGATTCCTGAGGTTTGCGCTTAGAGGGTTAGATTTTGAAAACCCTTATGATCTCCCACCTTACAGGAACAGACTAAAACTTATTGACATGCTTAGTCTTTCTTGAGAAAAGACGTTCTTATTTATGTTTTGTCTTTATTGTAAAATTGATAAACGGAAACATAGACTCTTTGCACCTTCTGTCTCGAATTAATTGTAATATTACCCAAAGAATCTTAAGGTATTTGCCCGAATGCATACTCATCTCAAACTATCGGACCAATTATTATGAACGATTTTCTCCTCTAAATAAAATGTTTAAATTATTTAATATTTTTAATAATAAATATGTATATTAATTTGTTTGATCAAAATGAAAATATTTCATGTAAATTTAAAACAACTTTTTTTCAATCATAATATCTATATGTTCATACCATGTAAATAAATTGAACCACCAGTTGGAAGAAGGGATTAAATCCCAAAATTTCCAAAAATGACTTTTTGATGCAAATGTCTTCTCTATACGTAGACACATCTGTTAGGTCTAAGAAAATAGTAAAAACTATTTTCATTGTAGAAATGTTGGGGGTTTTAAAAAGCATTAGTTGGAAGAAGGAAACAAATCCCGGATTTATTTCCTTCTTCCAACTGATTATTTTATTTTTACTTGCGATTATAGGTACTATAAGGCAAGTTTTGGATTCGTGCAAAAAAAAAAATTTTGAGATAACAATCAAACATGATATTACGATGATAGAGAACACCAAAAAAGTGGGTGGCAAAATTCTGTTTGTCTGTCTGTCTGTCTGTCTGTTCGTCTACAGCCTAAATGGCTCGATCGATTTTCTTCAAACTTGGTACTTAGTGGTTTTTGGTGATTCTGCCGACACGTTTTTTTTATTTTTTTTTTTAGAACCAAAAATAACGGCACCTGTCATACATTTTTTTTTGGCAAATTTACATAATCGTATTTTTCTCAAAAACGGCTCGACAACTTTTCTTAAAAAAAATTTAATAAATTTATTTTAGTAAAGGCTTTCATTGGGTGGAAAATCATTTTTCAAAAATGGTTATTAATGATACCTACCAAGGAACCATTTTTTTAATTTTTGATTTTCTTCAAAATGGTATGACCGATTTCAATTATTTTTTTTATACAAAAACTTCCAAGAAATGTTAATAGTTTTGTGTACCAACATTTTTGAAAAAATATTTTTTGGATTTTTAAAAAATATTTCAAATTTTTTTTGGAAAATCAAATATTTCGAAAACAGCATCATTGATTTTTTTGAAACTCGATATTTAAGACTTTTTTAGTACTCTCTAAAATATTTTTAGAAAAAATTTTACATTTATGAAAAAATAACGGTACCTTCCATACAAAAGTGAAAAAACCGCAAAGGAAAATATTTTTTTGCTTGAAAACGACTCCTACGATTTTGATTAAACTTTTGTCATATACTAAAATTAGTACCATCAAAAATTATAAAATTATACTATTTTATCTACACATAGCAACTATTAGTAGTACCTGTCATAGAACGTATTTTTTTATTTTGAGTTTTCTCGTTATCAGCTTAACGGATTTAAATGAATTTTTGTATACACAAATTTCAGATAAGATTAAATAATATTGCATATCAAAATTTTCAAAAAAAAAGTTTTTGGATTTTTAAAAAAAGTTTCAAATTTTTTTTTTGGAAATTGAATATCTCAAAAACGGGTTGACAATTATTTTTCAAATTTTGTTTTTGTATACACATAAATATATAATTTAAATCTGCATACCAAAATTTGTTCTTAAAAATGTTTTAAGAATTTTATATATAAATAATTAATTTAAAAAAAAAACCGCTCCAACGATTTTAAAATTTTTTTTCCCATATAATCATATTCCATCATGAATTAAGATGGCATACTTTTTTTTCACCTCAAACTGTCAAAAGAGTTGTTTTAGCTAATTTAAGTGTCGTATTTTATGCTTCTCTACATTTTTCTCTCATAATTTCCATGTTTGTATATACAATTTTCTTAAACTCGCAGTGTCTTGAACATAAGAGCAAGTACGTGCGACCCAGTCGTGCATTTTATTTTATTTTAACATAACTCTTGAATTGGTTTATCTACTCAGTTTTATGTCGCTACAAAGCAAACAAACAGTTATTGAATTGCTGGGTTACAAATCACGCTTTAGCACTTTTGAGTTATTGAATCACAGATTGTAGTATCAGCGCAGTTAGCATCGTCCCCTCAGAAGCAAAGTGGCTTATCTCAAAATCTTAAGTTTTTCAGAAAATAGATTTGAAATGGTGTGGTAAAGCTTAAAAACAAAAAAAAATTAATTTAAAAAGGGATACTTATATGTCGTTTTGCACGCAAATATTCAATAACAATTTTGTATTTTTTTTTCTGTATACCTACTTAATCAATATCGTTATTTTAAGTTCTATTGGAACATAAAACGATATGGTCCATGTTTGAAATAACAGACAAAAACTAATATATTATTGAATACACTTATTTTTGAAGTTATTATTTATTTTTTTTTTATGTTTTTAGCTTTATATTTGAAAAATAAAAACTTTTTCTGTAAAATTTCTATTTTATTTTGAAGCTAAAATTTTCAGTTGGAAGAAGGAAATAAATCCAAGCTTTTTAACACGGTTTATCTAGCTACTAGGAAGCGATAGAAAAAGAAAATACATGCGAATCAAAACAAAGAGAACCTTATTTTATCTACACATGAAAAATCTGAGAACCGTCAAATAAAGAAGTTATTCAGTTTTTTGCGTTTTCCCAACAGTTAGCTCTGATGGATTTATTCCCTTCTTCCAACTGGTGATTCAATTTCTGTTAAGCAAGTAATTAGTTGACTTAAATAAATAAATAAATTTTCTCCAGGTCACGCACGATTTTGGGCACCTCATTTATAGGAAATTTGCAAAAAAATGTATGTATACCATCCGTGATAAAAGGTCAACTATTTTCAGTAATTGGTCAGCCATACATTTTTTCTATGAATTTTTGGAGTTCGTTTCAAGGTCACAAAAAAAACTTTTGGCACCTCATTTGGGTTATTTAAAAAGAGTATGCAATTTGAAAGTCCTCTTCAAGATTGTAATAGGTCAGCTATTTTCAGTAATTGGTCGGCCATAGATTTTTGTATGAATATTTAATGAATTTAAAAAAAAATTCAAGGCCAAAACGATTTTTGGCACCTCATTTTAAGGTATTTTGCAAAAAATGTGTACCATCTGAAAGATTTCTAGATTTATATTAAAGGTCAGCTAGTTTCAGTAATTGGTCAGCCATAGTTTTTTTTAATGAATATTAAAATTATTGTTCAAGGACACGCGTGATTTTTGGCTCCGCGTTTATTGGAAATTTACAAAAATTTAGTACCACCCAAAAGGCCCTTAGATCTTTATAAAAGGTCAGCTAGTTTCATTAATTGCCATCAGCTATAGATTAATTTTTACGATTTTTTAAAGAATTTTTTTTCAAGGTCACGAATGATTTTTGGCAAAAGGTTACAAACGTATTAAAGCTATCTATAATAATAATAATAATAATAATAATAATAATAATAATTTTAACTGGCTGACCAGTTACTGAAACTAACTGACCTTTTATGACGATACTATCAGATTGTATATTTTTTTTTTGTAAAATTGCCCAAATGAGGTGCCAAAAATCGTTCATGACCTTAAAAAAACCTTTTAAAAAAATCGTATAACAGAATCTATAGCTGACCAATTACTGCAACTAGCTGACCTTTTATATTAGGGCCTTTCAGGTGGTATTAAATTATTTTGTTCTTTATTGACCGCAAGTTTTCGATAATTAATAAACACACAAACAATTTTGTTTAATAATTAATGTATTTATAAAAAATAATTATCAAATGCATTTCGAGCTCATAATTGTGTGCTCATCTTCAGCGAGCGCTTAGTAGACACTATATTAGAAAAAAAATCAAAGAGATAAAACAAGGTACAAAAAATGAAAGAGAGTAAGTATAACAATTACAAGAATAACAATTGATCTCATTTGAGTAAAAGTTTAAATCAATACATACCAAGTTTACAGTATAAAACACAAGAACAAATAAGAAAGGAGAAAAATTGAGAAAAATAACAAAAGTATTTATGTATGTAAAATAAAGTTTAACGTTTAACTAAATAAAAAAGTGGTGAATCTATATTCTCTTTTTCTATATTCATGAGATTTTTGGTTGTTGCAATGTAGAAAGATTCATACGCGTCTAATTTAGCTGGATTATTGACATTTTTTATGAGTTTTACATTTTCTTCAAATGAAATTTTGTTATGTGGGTGTGAATTGTCCAAATTGTAAGCGTGTGCGGCAACAGCCTTTGTAACACCTTTTTTCCTTACGCTGCGTAAATGCTCTTCAATGCGTGCAGACAAAGCTCTCCTTGTCTGGCCTATATACTTTGCATCACAATCTGAGCAGCTGATTTGGTATATGCCGCTTCGATCTCGTAATGGTACTTGATCTTTTGTTGTGCCTAGCTTTGAACGAAGTTTGTTGGCACTAGTATAAACAATCTTCATGTTTTCTCGGTCAAAGCAATGTCTACCATTTAAAGGTTTTTCCGTAAAAAACGCTTTTGATTTTTCGTTCAAAGCAAGGCACAACAAAAGATCAAGTACCATTACGAGATCGAAGCGGCATATACCAAATCAGCTGCTCAGATTGTGATGCAAAGTATATAGGCCAGACAAGGAGAGCTTTGTCTGCACGCATTGAAGAACATTTACGCAGCGTAAGGAAAAAAGGTGTTACAAAGGCTGTTGCCGCACACGCTTACAATTTGGACAATTCACACCCACATAACAAAATTTCATTTGAAGAAAATGTAAAACTCATAAAAAATGTTAATAATCCAGCTAAATTAGACGCGTATGAATCTTTCTACATTGAAACAACCAAAAATCTCATGAATATAGAAAAAGAGAATATAGATTCACCACTTTTTTATTTAATTAAACGTTAAACTTTATTTTACATACATAAATACTTTTGTTATTTTTCTCAATTTTTCTCCTTTCTTATTTGTTCTTGTGTTTTATACTGTAAACTTAGTATGTATTGATTTAAACTTTTACTCAAATGAGATCAATTGTTATTCTTGTAATTGTTATACTTACTCTCTTTCATTTTTTGTACCTTGTTTTATCTCTTTGATTTTTTTCTAATATAGTGTCTACTAAGCGCTCGCTGAAGATGAGCACACAATTATGAGCTCGAAATGCATTTGATAATTATTTTTAATAAATACATTAATTACACTGTGCTGGAAAATGGAACTTATTTTTTCCGACAGATGGCGCACACATCTACTAAAGATAATTCGGATATGCTGAACAAGATGGCGTACTTAGTTTTTCGAGATTAGGTCAAATAAGAGAGATTTTCGATTTTTAAAATTTGCTTACAAGCCTGAAATAAACGACACAAATCTTGATATATTTGATATGTTTTGATTATAAATCGATGTTAATTGATCAAATATGTATTTTTTTAGTTAAATTACAGTTTGTAAAATTTATAAAGTCAACAAAACTAACAATTCGACATTTTAAAAAACGTTTTTGACTGAAAATAAATCATTTTTTGTTCAATTTTACCTACAATTTTAAATTAAATGAAGTTTGTTCATTTTATTTGGCCTATATTTCTTTTATATCTACATAATTGTTTAAATATACAGGGTATCCTGTAAATAATGGATAACCTTGCAACTGGTTATAGAAGGCATTATGACCTTTCCAGAAAAAATATTTTCCCAGTGGTTACTACGTTATGATGTTTTTTCCAAAAGTTGTTAACAAGTACTACTTTCCTCAAATACGTGTAGCGTTTACGTTCAATTTATAGCAAATTCAATTCTCTTCAATTTATGTAAAACACTTTTTACCCTAAAGCTGTAAATAAAAAGTTATAATCAAAAACATATAAAATTTTTCAATGTTTAAATTTTGATTATAAAAGAAAAAGTGTGTTAACATAAATTGAAGAGAATTGAATTTGGTACAAATTTGTAGAAAAGTTTTTTTTCTAATACTAATAAAATTTAAGTTGCCACGGAAAAATTTTTAGAGCTCGTGTTTCAATATGGTGGCCAAATGGTGGGGCTTTAATTCTTTCAACACCTAAAATCGAGTTTTATACTTGCACTGAACCCCCTTACACATCAAAACAGAAAATCTTTGTCGAACCTAGATTGGGAGGTTATTGTTATATTTTAATAGCTTTTTTTTGTGAAAATGTTAAAAGCAGCTTTATTAGATAATTGACAAATTTTCTTGGTTATTTTGTTTATATATGCATAAGCATATGTTATGAAATTTTGGAAAGTGCATTAAATAGACAACTTTTTTAAGTAACTAGCCATTCATGTTCTTATACAATTTTAATTTATTAGAGGTGGTCCAACTTTTTTGAAAATAAATGTTTGAACTGAAAAAATATTTTAAAAAATTATAATTAAAAAAAAAAATATAATAACTACTATTAAATTTTACCGCTCATCTATTACAACAGTTATTCTAGAATATTACAAAAATAAAAAAAAATAGTAAAAATTGTTCAGCCATGTTCGTAGCATTCACGTATTTGAGAGAAGTAGTACTTGTTAACAACTTTTGAAAAAAAAACATCACAACTAAGTAAACACTGGGAAAATATTTTTTTAATATTTTTTTCTGGAAAGGTCTTAATGTCTCCTATAACCGTTGCAAGGTTATCCATTATTTACCGGACACCATGTATATTTAAACAATTATGTAGATATAAAAGGAATATAATTCAAATAAAATGAACAAACTTTATTTAATTTAAAATTGTACGTAAAATTGAACAAAAAATGATGTTTTTTTCAGTCAAAAACGTTTTTTTAAATGTCGAATTGTAAGTTTTGTTGACTTTATAAATTTTACAAACTATAATTTAACTAAAAAAATACATATTTGATCAATTAACATCGATTTATAATCAAAACAGGCTTTCAGGCTTGTAAGCAAATTTTTAAAATCGAAAATCTCTCTTATTTGACCTAATCTCGAAAAACTAAGGACGCCATCTTGTTCAGCATATCCGAATTACCTTTAGTAGATGTGTGCGCCATCTGTCGGTTTTTTGAACTAGCACAGTGTTATTAAACAAAATTGTTTGTGTGTTTATTAATTATCGAAAACTTGCGGTCAATAAAGAACAAAATAATTTAATACTCTGAAATTAGACCACAAAAAACCACGTTTTATCGTTCAGTGATTAAATATTGAACAATTCAATTCAGGTGGTATGTTTTGCAAATTTCCCATAAATAAGGTGCCAAAAATCACGCGTGACCTTGAACAATAATATAAATATTCATTATAAAAACTATGGCTGACCAGTTACTTAAACTATCTGACCTTTTAATAGTTCTCAAGGCCTTTCAGATGGTATTAAGCTTTTGCAAATTTCCCATAAATGAGGTGCCAAATATTGCACCTCATTTATGGGAAAATCTATGGCTGACCAATTACTGAAACTAGCTGACCTTTTATAAAGATCTAGAGATCTTTCAGATGGTACACATTTTTTGCAAATTTCCCTAAAATGAGGTTCCAAAAATCGTTTTGACCTTGAATTTTTTTTTAACTCATTTAATATTCATAAGAAAAATCTATGGCTGACCAATTACTGAAAATAGCTGACCTTTTACAACCGTGAAGAGGCCTTTCAAATTGCATACTTCTTTTAAATTACCAAAATGTGGTGCCAAAAGTTTTTTTGTTGTTGTGACCTTGAAACGAACTTCAAAAATTCATAGAAAAAAATATATGGCTGATGACAAATTACTAAAACTAGCTGACTCTTATATAGTTCTCAAGGTTTTTCTGAGGGTTTTAAATTTTTACAGCTTTCCCATAAATAAGGTGCCAAAAATCGCACGTGACCCTGAGCGACCTTGAGTAAGTTTAAGCCTTAATTATTAGTTATCGAGGGCTGACCAATTTCTGGGCCCAGTTGACCTTTTCTGGCCAATGGCATTTTTTTTATCAAATTTCCCTTATATGAGGTACCAAAGGTCCACCAGAGTCATTACAACTGCATTGCAGGTTAACGTATTGAATTGGTAATCAGAAGATCACGGGATCGAATCCCAGTGAAGACAACTTTTTTTTTGTCTCTCGAGGCAAAAGGTTGCTAAATTGGTGAGGCCCTGGACAAAATCGATAGTTACCCTTGCTAGAGCCATGTTAGGGTCAATGTTAAACTTTCTAGTGCCCCGTTAAAAACTAGATTGTTTTTCCAGGTGGGATACTTAAAAAATGATGTGTTTGAAAAAATGTTACCATTAAAACAGAATACAATAGTACAGTTAGAAGGGGGACAATGGTGACAACTGTTAAGGCCACAACAAATGTATTTACGGCGGATACTTCATTTATGAACCTGAAATGGAAGAAAAACAATATGCATTTTTGATACAAAATTAATGTTATTAGCTATTTAAATCTAAATTTTTCAATTATACTCAAAAATATTTGCATGAAGCTTAACACATTTCCTTAAAAGTTTCCTTTGTAAATTATGTGTGTTGTAAGATGTATTGAAGTCTCCAATCATTTTGCAGAAATGAACACATCTATCGAGTTGAAAAGATATGAAGCATGCTTGCATAAATGCTGGGATATCAAAACCTGTAAATGAAGAAGAAAGTTTAGAAAGCTACTCACCCGAAAAGTAATTTAATGCTTTTTTTTTAAATATTACAGACAGAGTTTATATATTTTGCATCTGTTGCCTTTAAGTGTCAAAGCATGTATGTATAATGTTATACCAAACAAAAAATACGCATGGGAGGAGGCACTACGCTTGTTTGATTTCGTGAAATTTTCACCGAGTTATCCAAACTTGGGCTTTTATTTTATGGTTTCTCGCGGCAAATTAGAAAAATTCGTGAAAATTAACTAGCAATTTCACGCTACCAAAAACACACCTACTGCAAATATGAATTCTTAATCAAATAAAATTTGGAGCGGTTTTTTAAACAAATTAATTCTTATATCTAAATACTAAATTCTTAAAACAATTTTGAGGAAAAATCTTGGCATGCAAGTCTTAAGTATTTATTCATGTGCATGTGCATGCGCATATAAAAATACAATAAAAAAATTTCATCCCATATTTGAGGTATCGAATTTTCAAAACAAAAAAAATAAAAACTTTTGTTGAAAATTCAAAATATTCCTTACTGCAAATTTTGATATGCAATATTATTAGAAATTTGCATAAACAAAATTAATTTAAGTCCCTTCAGCTGATAATGAGAAAATTCAAAATAAAAAAAAAACGTTTTATAAAAGGTGCTATTAAAAGTTGCTATAGCTAAAGCCTAGTGCACTGATCGAGCTTAAATTTCGCTCCCATACTAAATTTTCTCCAAAATTTAGCCAAACATTTAAGCCAAGAGGTACGTAGCTCCAGCTAAAAATCAAATTTTCGTTTCTTATTGTACCTGCTCTTATCTGTCAAAATTATTAAGCGCATGAAATAATTGTTCGGCACATTAACTCTCGAGCTAAATATTATAACAGGATTTTATTCTTGAGATTTATGTGAATTTAACTTTTTTGAAAACGAAAATTGAAAACGAGAAATATTCGATTCCAAACGATTTATCAATTCCAAAAGGAAAACCCCGATTTATTTCATTAGATTCACTTGAAATATTGATCAAAAAATCATTGAAATGGTCTAGTTAAATTCCAAAATTTTGAACATTTGATAATTTTTTTTTTTAATATTTTATATTTTTAATAAGCTTATGTATGTATTACAAAAAACATTGAAATCAGTTAAAACCACTTTGAAGAAAATCGAAGATAAATAAATGCTTCTTGGGGAGGTATCACTAATATTAATTTTTTTGAAAAATGGTTTCCCACTCAAAGGTAGCCTTATCTAAAATTAATTTAATTTTCTTAAGAAAAATGTTGGAGCCGTTTTAGAGAAAAATTTCGAAAAAAGTTGGGGGAATGACCAAAAAACACTATCTAACAAGTATAAAAAAATTGATCCAGCCATTTAGGCTGTAGCTCAACGGATAGCGACAAACAGGATTATTAGACCAAATTTGTTCGTCTTCCTAATCGTCGTGTTTCCATCATTGATATTTCCAAATCCTGGCTTTGGTTTATCCACATCAAGTCCAAGCTCATCGTGAAAACGCCTTTGAATCTCTCGTTTTCTTCCTATTTCTGCCTCTTTGATCCCAATAGATTCATCAAATTCCTCTCCCTCTTGTCGAAGTGTATAAGCAAGTTTCAAAATAAATTCCATGCACCTGATTCTAGCATGCAATGGAGAGATTCCATATTCGTAATTATGTTCGTCGTTATTTAGTTCATCCTGGTTATTGAAGTTTTTTTGGGTTCTTTTACACATCGGACATGACCGCGTAGACTTTGTTTCTGTTAATTCGTTTAAAACTTTTCCGTCAATCATAGTTAAAAAGAACTCGTGCTTCACCAATATAGTTATATCTTCATTAACTTTGTACATCTGCTATTTGCCTTTTTATATCGTTGACTGTTGTATTTATGAGGTCACTAGTTTCTTTAGCATATTGGAACATTATGGGTCGGCAGAAATGAGTTGACGATGGGCGAGGGTTCCTCCAATGTTCGCAATCTGCACTATTGAGCCTGAAAAGAACAACTGATGCCATGAACATGTTTGCGTCTGTTTCACCTTCTGATGTATTAATTTTTTGCTTGTACGCAACTTGTCCAGATGATCCATCGCAGCCCCATTTACTATGTAAGGTCAAACTTCTTGGGAGTGAAATTATTTGTTCCTCTGTTTTGCTTTTTAAAAGCCGCCTTGCAGTATGATCCATCATGTATTGAAGCTTTACAACAACTGATATTTCCGTGACTTCGCTGTTTTCTGGAACTGCTTCTTTTTTCGTAGCTGTAATTGTATTGTAGAATGGCAGAACATCTTTATTGTGTTTCCTCAACGAAGTTCTCAGTACTTTATATTTTTCTTTTGATAGACCCAAATCCATAAACAAAGCTAATGTATTTTCATTAGTATATTTTATGGGATCCTTTTTTGGAGTGGGAATGCTTTCCTTGACTCTTTTGACTCGAAGTGGACTTGCGGCAGAAATTGCCTTGATCACATCACTCTTCGCCTTTTCATGGTCTTTATTATACCTTATTACTAATGCATCAGAGAGATTTGCACTACTTATCTCCTCTGTTGCATTGATTAGTTTTAGCTTTTTTGTGAATGTTGCGCACTCATTGACTGACTTCCTTGCCCTTCCTCTTGATGACCTTGATGTAGTTGGTAGATGACACATAACTTCTGTTTGTCCGGTGATATGGAGAGATGAAGATAACCATTGCTCATTTTTGTTTATAAAATTGACTCTCGATCTATGGGCTGCGACTCATTTTTTCTTAGTAGCGCAATGAAAGTTTTTTGCTTCATTTTCCGGTAAATTTTCAGCGGATAGTTGGTGTTCACTTATTACGGCAGAAATAAACTCGTCATTTCTATTAACTTTTAAAAAAAGTTCAAACTAAATATTGTATGGTACATATATATCCATTTTAAATAATTTTTCCTATACAACTGGCCTTATCCATCAAAGTACCTGACAATAATTAATCATACCCGAAATCAAAAACATTCATACTTAAAAGTTTTATTAGGGGTTGCACGAAATAAGCTATAAAACCGTTTTAAAAAGCTAAGCATAAAATATTTCTGTTTTCCTTCTAAATTACAAAACCATTTTATTTCAAACTAAGACTCATACCTGCAAAACAAAGAAATAATATTTTCCATTTATTTTTTGCACTTGAAAAAAAAAACTCAGAACAAATTAATGACTTTTTCAAATCAAATCTATCTAGCCCAGTGTTATGCAACTTTATGCAGCTGAGTTTTTGGTTACAGATAAAGAGATATATAAAGATTCATTGTCCGTCCATTTTGGCTTGACAACTTTTAAAAACTTTTTTCTACTCAATGTAAAGTTGAAAAAGTGCCTTAAAAGTGGTATTTCAAAAAACATTAAATTTAGTACTTTAAAAAATTTATAATTTTTTTTAATTTCTGATCATAGCCATTAACACATATATCAAGTAAAAATAACAAAAACAAATTTAACTTATACTCTTTTCCTAGTTTGTACACTCAAAGTAAAAAAAAAATTTTAAAAAGTGTTTTTTTCTCACCTTAAATATTTCTCAACTTTGACTGGCTTTACAAGCCGAACCGTTCATACAAATGAAATAATTTTTTCGATTACTCGAGCTCCAAAAATTTGTTAATTCAGAAAATGTAAAAGTTTTGCAATATAAACCCACCCAAAAAATGAATTTCGCAAGCACTTTTGCCTAAACGGGCCACTGTGGCGTCGTAATAACAAGTCTGATCGATTTTTCTTTCGATATGAAGGGTACAGGGATCTTAATTTTTTTTGCATGATACTCTGAAATGAGTCAAAAAGACCTTCGACGGTTAGAAACAAATTTTCATATATTTTATTTGAAATGTTTTCAGAAAGAACCAGACATGATAGTTGGAAACGGTTGTTTGCTTTTTATGCAGACATATCTAGGTTTTCAAAATATAGTTTGAAAATAAAATAATTTTCACAAGCGTGACATTGGACCATTTCTGCAATTCAATTTCTTTTCACAGGACCTCGACCGGAAGTAAGTATTTAGAATATCGGATATATATTTTTAAATTATTAACCTGACATGTCGCTAGGGGTAGGCACAAGTTTTATTTTTTTTAATATCGCTTTGTTAAATTTTGAAAGTAAAAAAAAAAAACAATTGTAAAAAAAAAAAATAATGTGAAGAGCGCTATAGTACTCATACAAATCTATAAGATGCCATCATTAGTTTAATTTCTTTCAAAAAGTCGCCCTAAGTTGTTTTTCCCCTGGACCCTTCATATACATAACTTGCCATATATGGACATACATATGAACCTATGTATGTATCTATCGGAAGTTAAAATAAAGTACAAATAATAATAGGCCAGGAAAAATGGGTTCCGAGGTTGAAAAAATTAATTCATAAAATATTAAAATTGGAATCGACGCAGAATTACAACCTCTATAACATATCCAAAGTCCCCCAAAATCCTCGCATTGGCTTTTTGTGTAAAAGCATTTGAAGAGGTGCAGATGGAGGTCTATCAAACTAAAATATTTTTTTTGGTACAACTTACCATATATGATAACTGTTTAAGGGTAGTTTTTTAACGCTGAATTTAATGAAAGTAAATTCAAAATGATACAACCACCCAAAAAAAAAGTTATAGTCCTTTTTATGAAATGATGACTTTTTTCAGGTAGGTAAACATGACAAATTTAATATTTTTGGCGAGTTTCATGAGTGTAAAAGGTTTTTCGTGGGTGCTATGGTAAACACTCTACAATTGCCCCTCCCCCTAAAAAAACACCCTTTCACCATGGATATTTTTGAGGACTGTCTTGATTCTTAGTTCATATGACAAATGGAACATTCACTCCAAGTTTCATTAACATACCTTTATTTTCAAAGGGTTTTCGGTAATATTTTACCTGCTGATACCTGAAAAAAAGTTATCATTACTGTTGGCAGGGTAGGCCAACAGTCTAGACTTTTTGTTAACTTAAACAATCTTTTGCCGTTTAAAGTTACAAAATCCTTTATTAAAGGGAAATTCATTTAAAAATACTTTTTACAAAGGTTTTATATAAATACTTACATCTGTCTAGGTTTAGGTTCTTACAAATTTATTAGGTTATATAATTGATATAATTCATAATGGCCTCTACGACCGGAAATTCAAAAGGTAAGTAGATAAGTAATAACTACAGGGTGGATATAGATTATTTTTAGTGGGTTTTCACATGGGGTTTATACGTGTGGCTAGCAAGTGCGGTTTACACGTAATTCAACGTGATGTCTGCCAACACTCCCCCCGGTATGTCCAAACGGAAGTCACTTATCTTCTTCCTTTTATGGTAATGTCCAATACAGCTAGCTTTACGGCAGGTCTTACGTTGACACCGGAACGGGTAAGGACCGTGGCACTTCGTACTTGGCCATCTTCTGCAAGTCTTGTCTGAATAACACGGCCTTTCAACCAACAGTTCCTCGGGCTGTTCTGGTCTACAATCAGGACTATATCACCTTCTTGTATAGGTTCGGCTGGTGAAAACCATTTTGACCGACGTGTTATTGTTGAAAGATATTCACTTACCCATCGCTTCCAGAAGTGATCCGCATACTGCTGTGATGCTTGCCAATGTTTTCTTACTACCTTCACATCGTCGTCGAGAATTGCTAAAGGTTTCAATCCATTTGATGACCCCAAGAGAAAATGGTTGGGTGTAAGAGCTTCTTGATTTTCGCTGTCTATCGGAAGATATAAGTGGCCTTGAGTTGACGATGTTCTCAACTTCCAACATCATACTTTTTAATAGTTCATCTGTGGGATTTCGCATAGGCATTATTTTATAGAGAACAGTTTTTATCGACCGAACAAGTCGCTCCCAGCAGCCTCCCATATGTGGAGAGCTCGGTGGAATAAAACTCCATTTCGTATTAATAGAGGTGAACGCTTCCATTAGTTTGTGTTTATCGACTTTGGTAAGTGCTTCTCTCAACTCGCGTTCTGCACCTTGAAAATTTGTCCCATTATCGCTGTAAATTTCTATAGGAGTTCCTCGACGAGCCACAAAATTTCGAAGGGCGAGAATGCATGAATCTGCTGTAAGGCTATGTGCGATTTCGATGTGGACTGCTCTGGTGGTGAGGCAAGTGAGAAGAACTCCCCACCTTTTTTCAGTTCTTCTTAGGTTAGATATATTTATCGGCCCAAAGTAGTCTACTCCGGTAAATGAGAAGGGTCTTGTATACGGTGATAGTCGCGCCTTAGGTAACTGAGCCATCATTGGTTCACGGGGTTTGACGTTCTGATTCTTACAACTCTGGCATTTCTTTCTCATAACTTGATATGCTGTGCGTACTCGAGGAATATGGTACATTTGACGAAGTTCGTTCATAGCTGCCTCATGGTTTTGGTGATGGAGCCTGCAGTGCATATCTAACATAATAAGGTATGTAATGTGATGGTCTCTCGGCAGTATTATTGGTCTCTTAAAGTTTTCGTTAGCTTCAATGGAAAGGTCGATTCTTCCCTTAGATCGAATGAGGTTATATGCATCGATATATGGACACAAGTTGAAGATGGGACTACTTTTTTCGAGAGGTCTTTCGGAAATTAAATCGGCTAATTCTTCTTGGTATGCAACCCGTTGAGCTTCTCTCATCAACACACGCCACCCCGTTTGAAGTTCCTCTTGCTTTAAAATTCCAGAGCTTCTTTTATGCTTATCCTTTTTCTTAATTTTAAGGTTGTTCATGTATCGAATAATGTAAGCTGTACTTCGTAGCAGCCGGTTCCAGCATGAAAAGTTGTCTATTCGGAGAATACTGTCTTGGGGCTTGGTGTGAACGTTCATGTAATGTGTCTTTAGCTCTTCGACGGTTGAGTCCTTCGAACACATCTCTTTTGGCCAATGATCTGGAGAAAGCTTCAAGAATTCGGGCCCTTTGAACCACCGGCTCTTGGATGAGAACTCGGGTATGATCTTCCACTTAGTTGCCTCGTCTGCAACGTTGACTTTCGTTGGAACCCAACGCCATTCCGTCACATCGGTTAGATCCAAAATTTCACTGACTCGACATGCAACGAACTGTCTGTAGCGCCTATGGTCTGAGCGAAGCCAACTTAGAACGTTTCTCGAATCTGACCAAAAGACACGCTGGGAAAAGTGGATGTTATGTGAGTCATTAACTGATTTTGCAAATCGAGCGCCTAGAATGGCAGCTTGGAGCTCAAGACGAGGAATAGAAAGATTTTTCTGAGGTGCAACTTTTGTCTTCGCACCTATGAGCGCACACTCACTAAAATCACCGAATGAACTTCTGACATATGCCACAGCAGCGAAACCGTTTTCACTAGCATCGACGAAGACGTGAAGCTGCCGGTCGGTTATGTCTTTGGTCGCTTTGGAGATATAACATCTAGGTATGTTTAAGTTTTCTACTGCTGGTAAGAGATGCACCCATTTCAGCCACTTTTCAAATACAACTGCAGGTATTTTCGTGTCCCAATCGATTTTTGAGCGCCATATATCCTGCAGTAATATCTTGACGAACATAAGAAAGTGTGCCAATAGACCCAATGGATCGAAGATAGTCATTAATATCTTAAGAACTTCTCGCTTAGTAGGTCGACGACCTTCGAAAAGTATTTCTCTTTGTTGTTGGTTTGTTGTTAGTTTGTATGTAAAGCAGTCTTTTGAGGTACACCACCACATACCTAAAACCTTCTCGGTAGTAAGCTCAACATCGAAATTCAGGTTCTTATTTTCGGTGAAATCAGACTGTAGGGCTTGAAGTACGGCAGCTGAGTTCGAAATCCAATTTCTGATGTAAAAGCCTCCTTTTTGATGGATATATCGAATTTGTTTAGCTAGATTTATCGCTTCTTCTTCCGTGGCAGCGCTATCCATAAGATCATCGACATAATGATTTTGTTGAATTGATCGCACTGCACGAGGGAACTGCTCTGCGAAGTCATCGGCATTTCTATTCTTTGTATACTGAGCGCAGCACGGAGAACAACTAGCACCGAAAGTCATGACCGTCATGGCGTAGACAACGGGCCGTTCTTCCGAGCTGCAGCTCCACAAAAATAGCTGACAAGCTTGGTCTTCCTTTCTAATGCGGACTTGGTGAAACATTTCCATTATGTCTCCACAGATTGCAATTCGTTCTTCCCGAAACTTGAAGATCACAGATACAAGTGAGGTTAGCTGATCTGGCCCTTTGAGAAGAAACGAGTTTAGAGACATGCCCTTCACGGTTGCTGCTGCGTCCCAAACAATTCTCATCTTGCCTGGCTTATTTGTGTTAGATACCGGAAATATTGGTAAATACCAAAATCGATCACTTTTATCAGGTATTTTTCTATACGACAACCTTCTTGCATATCCTTTTGTAACGTATTCATTTATTTTTGTGGTAAGTGCATTTGCTAGTTCCGGTTCTCGTTTCATTCGTCTGTGCAAACAGGCCAGTCGTTTCTCAGCCATTGGATAGCTGTCGGGCATCTGAAAGTTGTCATATTTCCAAAGTAGTGCTGTTTCAAATCGGCCATTAACTCGAACGGTGTGAGTCTTCAACAAGTTGATAGCTCGCTGGTCTTCGCTCGACATAAGTTCTTTTCCAAGATAAGAAGTTCCAAAGCTTTCGTTGACAGCAAAATCCTTCACCAGGCGCTCGAGGTTTTCGTTGTCGCATTCACAGATATGGAAACTACTGTTTGTTTCAAATCGCTTAAGAGTACGTGGTCTACTAGATAGGTTGCCGTGAACAACCCATCCGAGACGAGTTTTTGTTGCAACTGGTTCATGAATGCTTCCCTCTTTGCAACTAAGTGGCAGTCCAAGCTTGGAGTTGTTGAGACCAATCAACAAACGAGGCGCAGCATTTTTATAGGATTCAATTTGTACTCCCTTAAGATGATTATAAAGGCTTTGTAAAGCGGTGGTATCTAGCGACTGTTTTGGGAGACTTAGGCTTTTCACCGTGTGAACGTCCGCTAGTGCGTGGCGTGTATTTGGGATCCAGTTTGGCATCCCGATATTCGAAGCTGAACGACATGAGAATCATTTTCGATCCTGCAGGTATTACCTGTCCATTTAAGGCAATATCTTCATCTATCAGTGTAGTAACCGACGACCCATCATCTAAAAATGCATATGTTTTGATCTCTATGTTACTACCATGCAGCGTTACTGGAACTATACGGAAAAGAGACTTATGAAATTCATCTTGCTCATTGTTTTGTTGATGTACTGATACATTTGCATTAGTGTTCTGTTGTTTACTTTCATTTTTAGCATAGCTATGCAATAGCCTATGATGATTAAAAGAACAGTTGTTAATGCCACACACTGACGTTGATGTGCACTTATTTCTTGGATGATTGCTTAACCCTCCAGTGGGCGCGTGGTAATTTCAAACACGGGAAGGCGCGTGGTCTACGATCGTAGACCATTTTTCTTCGTTCGTTAAACTAGAGTTTTAAGCAATTGGGTACTTGAAATAATTTTTTTTATATAAAACGGGTTATCACTTTTTGTATTTAATAATTTATAATTTTTGTTTTTTAATGTTAGAAAAGAAAAAAAATTATAAACTGATATGACTCGACTTTTTAGGTTTTTTTTACTTTTAAGGATTTTTAATAAGAAAAGAACAGTTGTATGTAACATTTAGCAAAACATATGATTGTTTACAGTAAACAACAAACGGAATTAAGTATTAAACTTTAAAATTTGAAAATTCATTAAAAAACAAAAAAGTTATTAACCTTTAAAAACACAGGATTTTTTTTATTTTTTTTATTCATTCCAACCAGTAGTTTTTGGTAAAAAATTCAATATAAACAAAACAAATTCTCCAAGTTGGTCAAGAATATTCAAAACAACAAACAATTGAATATAAATCATTACAAATACTTTAAAAAAAAATATTTGCGGGTCACAAAACCAAATTATTTTTAAATATTATATAAATCATAGTCAGTTCAAATGCTTTTCATGTGGTTCTTGCTACTAAAGCTTTAACGTTTTAAAAATCTCATATGTATAATTATTTGCGGTCTGCCAAATTTTGTTTTTAGCGCTTTAATTATTTGATCGACACATTGTGGTTGAATGAGAATGCTTCTCACAGCGTTCAATGCATCACCCTTTAAAGACTTTTGTAGACGTAATAAATTTTCTTCTTCCGTAAAACCACATAGATTGGTACTTCCAATGAAGTTCGATATAAATACCGGCCACTCCTCGGCATTACCAGTGAAGCTTTGGAGATCTCTTGACATAAGTTGACGTGCTGCGATTTGGCTCCTAGATAATCTGAACGATGGTGTGGTTTCTCCGACGTGTGACGGTATGTGGTCGTGGACGGCTGAAGAAAATGTTTGCGGTATATCATAATTTTGTTGTTGGGCAAACGGGTGCTGCGTATGTGTCGTATTTAGATGCGGTTGAAGATTGATATTAGCTGAGAGCTTTGGTGGCGGTGGTAGATGCGATGAAAGGTGTGGCAGATTTTGTGTGGCAATCATGGGCTGATGCAGTTGGGCAGTGGAAAGAGGCTTCGTTGTTGATTGAGGTTGGAATTTGTGTTGTTGCTGGCCTTGAGAATGGTGGTTTACCAACCAGGTTCTATTAGCCACCTGATCTTTACCACAAATTGGCAAAACATCATGTACCTTAGCTGGTTTCTGCTTTTGTGTCGCTTGAGATGCTAACCACTCGTTCACCTTAACACTGGCAACGGATGACTTCCAACTCTCATCGTCTGATGAATGATCTGATAATTGGCTGAGCAAATGATATTTTTTACTCAAGTACTCCTTATCTCTTTTCTCTTTGAGTTCCTTTTCTTCCTCGAGTCTCTGCAATTCCATTTGGATGTGTTTACCACGTGAAGACTTTGTGTTCTTTGACCACACAGAGCCCATTGAAGTGCGCGGCCTGTCACCAGAAAACACGGCTGCTACGTCAGAATTGTGTACTTTAGTAGATGTAAATGCAGCACCAGTAGCAATTGGCGGAAAGGGCGCCGTAACTGGAATAGATTTCTTGATGGCTCCTGTAGAGCATGGGTTTATAGAACTTGACATAATAGAAGCCGTGTAAATTGTGTTCAATGAAGATAGTGGGAAAGCACCATTATTGCCTGGGACGTACAAACTTTCACTACGATTGGCTTGAGGGAAATGCATTGCAAAATTATTTGGCACCACAGCACTTGAGACGGTCGATGAGATTGTCTGAGCTATATAAGCAGTGGTAGATTGAGCAACGGATGAAGTAGCTGAAGCGGTAGTGAGCGTGTTAATAGAGGTTAAAATTGAACCAACCCCCACAAGGTTTGATGTGGGCACTGATGTCTCGGACATGGCATGTACTGGAACATTAGATGTAATTACTGGCAGTAATGCACGAGTGGTTGCACTCTGATTCTGCTGTGAAGGTGTCATAACATTTACGGAATTTGTATCGAAGTAAATTTGGTTAGGATTGGCAGTTGTAGTAATTGCACGTGTCACGCCTTCATTTGAGGTTGTGGCGAAACATACAGCAGATGCGGGAATCACACCTGAAAACTGGGAATAAGGAATATTCTTACCTGGAGCACATTTGGCGCATAGCCAGTCTTGTTCAGCAATTATACTCGTCACTCCAGCACAGGTAAAGTAACACCACGCTTCACAACTGTCACACTGAACCATGTTGTCAGCTGAGCCTGGGTCATCACAGGCATTACAGTTGAATTCCTCGGTTGACGATCGTGGAGTCGAGGATTTGGAGAAAGGTCCTTGTTCCATATTTTTCCTTGATGATGGCATCTTTGATAATAAGTCCAAAGATGATTTTGTAAAAATGTTGGCAGGGTAGGGCAACAGTCTAGACTTTTTGTTAACTTAAACAATCTTTTGCAGTTTAAAGTTACAAAATCCTTTATTAAAGGGAAATTCATTTAAAAATACTTTTTACAAAGGTTTTATATAAATACTTACATCTGTCTAGGTTAAGGTTCTTACAAATTTATTAGGTTATATAATTGATATAATTCATAATGGCCTCTACGACCAGAAATTCAAAAGGTAAGTAGATAAGTAATAACTACAGGGTGGATATAGATTATTTTTAGTGGGTTTTCACATGGGGTTTATACGTGTGGTTAGCAAGTGCGGTTTACACGTAATTCAACGTGATGTCTGCCAACAATTACTATAACTTTTGTGTGGGTGGTTGTATCATTTTGAATTTGGTTTCATTAGATTCAGCGTTAAAAACTACCTTAAAGGCATGTATCGTATGGTTAGGTTGTACCAAAACAAATATTTTAGTTTGATAGATCTCCAAGTTCTCCCCATCTGCACCTCTTCCAATGCATCTACACATAAAGCCAATGCGGGGATTTTGGGGGACTTTGGATATGTTATAGAGGTTGCAATTCTGCGTCGATTCCAATTTTAATATTTCATGAATTAATTTTTTCACGATTTGTGCTATTTTTCCTGGTCTATAACCTTTCCAACAATGTAGAGCTTATTCATGTAGAGTAGGTAGACCACTTTGCTACTAGCAATGGTATACATTTTTAATTTTTTATTATAGCAAAAAACTTAAACAAAAAACTTACCCATTTCAACTGTTGTGCCATAGAAAACATTGTAGGCTCCGAAGGCATAATTTATTCCATAACCAAGACTACTAGAAGAACTTAAAGAAATAGGTACATATCAAATTATGGTTACAAATTGAATAGTACCATATTCTTTAATTTAAGATCTCGGCATTCAACTTACTTGGTTGCTGGAAGTTCCATTAGAATTGGCATCATGTAATCCTTTTTAGAAAATAAAGGTGATCCAATAAAACTTACCATCGTTAGATTGTACAATATCAAAACTTTGATACAAATCCAACTTTAAGTAAAAGAAAAAAAATTATTTACATTTTGTATTGAAGTCAGGTACCTCAAATGAGTTATGAGATAAGATTGATGAGATTATTACTTTGAATAAGTTTTGTATTTTCTAGCCAATTTCAGCTCCCAAGGTCTCAAGTCAGTGCGACTTGTTTCATTCATAATAATTTCACTTAACTTTTTAAGTGATGAGCTGTAGTAGAATAAAGTTATTGCTTTTAACCCTATACTGGCTTCTGTGAAAAATATTATCAAGCAAGAAATTGAATCTTCTAAGTCATAATTGTTTGGCAAGAAGATCCCAGCTAGGCACAATACACCAATGAACATTTGGAATGCAAAAACTGTGCCCATCAAGACACGCTTCCATTTTGTATCGCTAAAACTATCTGAAAAATAATTAAGACCTGTCAAAAGATTGATTAGTTTGTTTTAAATCATAAAAATTTATTTTAATTATATTACTGGAACAGATTAAAATCCATGAAACGATTTTGTAAATTGGAGTCCAGGAAACTTTTGATACTTTCTTTTGCTTAGATTGAAGCATTTTAGCGTAATATTAGAGGGTGCTATTTTAACACTGCATTTATACCAGATAAGATTTTCACAAACTCAATGCCATCTACATATATAATTAAAATATGCAATATTAAGCTTGTCCAAATATAATTGCAGATAGAAAGTGATAGAATTGCAAAATCACTATGAAGATATGTTACACAATCGAAGTTAAAGAATATAGTATTAAGAAAAAAAACTTTATAATAATTATTTTGTAGAACTCAGCAATTAAAATAATAACTCAGGAAATACTAAAGCTGCTATGATGATAGTCTTGTTTTCAACGGAGCCTTAAAAAATAATGATTTCAGCTAATTACACAGCTTACAGGCTGCGAATCACAGAGATTTACTCGTATGTGATTTAATTTTTAAAGAGATAGCAAGAGCTGACTTGAGAGTGGTGCAGGTGCTGAGCCATCAACAGAATTAAGGGAACTCATATTTGGGCCAAGAGAGTGCGCCTGTGATAGTGAAGAGTGAAGTACATCATAGACCAATCTGTTAAATATGAAATATATCTAGATTAGGGAGGGCCAGCCGTGCCACACTTACGTACGCCCTTAGCTACAGCATTGAGTGTATCCATCACTCCAAAATATAAATGTTTAAAAGAGCGTCAAGTTCTATATACATAGATATGTACTTAAGGGTGGTCGTTATAATGGGGTTTTTTTGAGTTTTTATATTTGGATGGGCCTAAATCGACTTTAAGTGAAAACAAGTTATAAAAGCTGCAAAATTTGTTATTCCAGTAAAAGGATTTTTTCAGCTAAAAACATAAAAAAGGCAAAATAAAATCCTTAAAAAGGCAAAAAATAGACATTTACTAAATAAAGATAATATTAACATAACTTAACGTTCGATTAGGGTAAAAGCGGGTGAGATGGTGCAGCGGGGGAGATAGCGCACCTTTAGTATCTCGTTTGTTTATTATCCAATCGAAACTTTTACAAATTTTAATTATGCGCTTTCGCATTTAAAATCAAAGTAGCCTGTACTCGCCGATTCTGCCATGATGCAAAAAAGGAAAAAATATGACACCAAAATCAGGTAGGGATTTTTTCCGAAAAATTTTATTGAATCTTCTTTTTTATCGGTTCCGTATATAAGCTGGTTAATGATTGGATGTCTACTATACTCTATACATCAATAGTTAGGTATTGTCTATGACCTGTCTATGATAACTTTATCTGCGTTACAATTAGTAAATATGACAAATTTAGATAGATGGCGCAGTTTTTTGAGGGTGAGATGGCTCATTCCACAGCACACTCTTTTGCTTTGGTGTACTGTGGCCGTATACCATCTCACCCGCAAAACAATTTTTTTTTTTTTCAAAATATTCTAACTTAGTTATGCTTTGCTTTGTTTGAAAATTTCTTAAAACGCCTGTACGGGATACCAGACATACCTTCATGCACAGTTAAGTGGTTGCGAACGCAAACTGAAAGTGTATGGTATTAATTTTGGGGCTATGCATGTGGCATATGTTTGGTATACCATCTCCCCAACGTTTAAAGTATCTTAAACAGTAGATAAGACAGTGAAGAACGTGGAGCACTGGTTCGAAACAATGTTTTCAATCCCATTTTACCTTAGTTAAAATCAACTGAGGAACCATTCGAATTAAAAAGCTTACACATACGGTTTAGATTTAGATGTTCATGCATTCTATAGTTTGTTCGATGAAAATCGACGTGTAAAAGTTCAAATCTTGCCAATACAGGCTAACAAGTCAGGGGCATCAACTTGACCACTTATAAGTTGGTGAAGAAATATTAAGTCATTATTAACCCATTTTTGATATAAAGTTTGTACCTGCAGTAGCTGGATCCGATGTTCATATGGTGGGAGGCTGTATAAGGATCAGCTCAAGTGAGACCCTTAAGAGCGAAGCGAATAAATTATTGTTGTATTGATTCAATACCACTTTTATGAATTGAATCAAGATGAGGTCGTACATAACAGTTATACATATATAAAGAAAGAGTAACGTACGGATCATTAAATTCTTTTGCCCGCAACGATTTATAAATCCACACTGAGAAAAATATTGAATATATTCATGTTTGAATCAAACTCAAACACATATGATTTGGCATGGAACCGATTTCTGTTTGAATTTAACATAAACGTATTTATTCATCGTAGACTGGATTTAAACGAGTTTTTGTTTAAATTAAATATGCTTTCTATTTGATTTGAACATATTTCTCTTTGTTTTAATTAACTTCATTCAATGTTATTTCAAATAGAATCATATTACTTTTTTTGAACATTCTCGTGTTTAAATTAACTATGTTTTTTGTTTTAAATGTGTATAAAGATGCAAATACTTACCCGAACTTATTTTTTTATTTTTACTCTATTTAGGTATCTGACCAAAACACACAAGAAAACAGTAAAAAGTCTATGAAAATTTTAAAATCTTTAATCGAACATGCCAAGCAAAAACATTAAATTTATAGTTAAAAATAAAACCACTTAAACTAGTGAAATTAAGCTTCTAAATTGTATTTTTGTATTCCAGTTGATTGATGTGGAAGGGGCATCTTTGGAGCACCTATATGTGAAATTACATGGTTAGCCTTTTTTGCTAAAAGTTAAAGAAGGATAAGCTCTTTATGTGATATGTATGTACTTACTTTTGACAAATGTTTGGCTTAAAACTTCAAACACCCAAGTGAGCCTTAAAGGACAGCATTTCACAAGATTATCCCAAATAGCTGTACCACTACATTTATTGAAAAGGCTATTCTTCTTTTTCTGGAGAAAAAACATGAATTAATTTTCATATCAATATCTAAAATAAAAGAAATATTACTTACCAAAAACCTACTTTAAAGATTGCAAGTGTTCCAAAAATTTTATTTTGAGTTTTGGTCTCTCATCTTCTCAAAACGAATAACAATGACATCATCACAAGGTTAACATATCCTAAATTTTACTTCGTTTAAGTTCAATTCAAACTGATCTGAGTTTGAATTTAAGATTTTGTTCGATCTCGTTTTCTTGTTAACATTTTCAGTGGGTTCATATTTAAAACAACCTCGTTCATATTCATTTTATGTTAAATACTCTCAACTGAGAAAAATAATTAAACATATATTTCAAAAATCAAAGTCAAACTAGTTTGAATCACATATAAAAAATATTTGCAGGTTCTAATGAAATATTCAAACATGAATCAGTTTGACTTAAACCCACTTTACTTTAAAATAATAGTATTTTCACATTCAAACAGATAAGAATTAGGTTCAAACCGAATTCTATTTGTATAAGTTAAACATATAATCAAATATGCATCTATTTAAATAACTCATAGTTCAGTTTTCTCAGTGCAAGCATAGAGCTCGCTTTTTTAACAATATAATTTATGTGTTCTGTGAATTCTTAATTAGAGTTAAACTTACTTACTTACTTATCCGGCTCCCGATCCATGAAGGGTCTCTGCCTGAGATATTGCGGTCTTCCATCGGTTGCGGTCCCTCGCACGCTCCCTCCAGTCGTCGACACTAAGCTCTATAGCGGAGGTTCGGTCTTCCTGTTCGTCTCGAACCTGGGGGCTGGGATTCAAAGTTTTTCTTGGCAGCGGTTCGCTAGGGTAATTCTTCGTTGGATTTCCACTAAGGTTACGTTCGTGGAATTGATGTTTGTTCTGAGGTAGGTGAACTCCTTGACTACCTCGAAATTACTGCTACCAACAGTGACGCTTTGTCCTAGGCGATGTTCAAATGAGGCTTTGTTTGTTGATAGCATATACTTTGTTTTGTCCTCATTCACTTCAAGACCAACGCGTCTCGCCTGTTCATCAATAGCTGTGAATGCTTCAGCTCTCTTGGAACGGCCGATGATGTCGTGTCTGCTCCAGGACTAAGGTTGAAGAAATCACATGATAGCGCATCTCCTTGTCTGAACCCTGTACACGTCTGGAATAAATCGGATGAGCTGTTACCCATTTGCATGTTGCACGTTGCACCGCGTATTTTGTAACGTCATGCGGCATAGCTGGATCAGATTTTTCGAGATCCCGAGTTCCGACATCGCCATCGCCAATAGAAGCTCTTGATGAATGGTGGGTCTCCACTTGAAATTCGTTGGTCTTTTCCAGGATTTGCCTCAATGTGAAGATTTGGTCTATCGTTGATCTGCCTGGCCTGAAGCCACACTGGTACGTGCCGATCATAGTGTTGCAGAAAGGTTTTAGACGCTCACAAAGTACGTTGGTTAGGATCTTGTAAGCAACATAAGAGTTAAACTGAACACCCAAATCCTTGAAGCTAAAGACACGTCACATTTTGTGCTGGGAAATAGAAAAAAGCACTTGCAACTCGTTTTCTAGAGAAAGTAATTGGTTGGAATTTAACTGGGTTTATGGAAAGACCGTTTTTATCACACTATAAAAATATCAGCCTACTAGAACCTGTGGTCATGGTCAGCACTTATTTATAAGAATTTCACTAGAACGTATGCATTACACAACATCATTTATAGCGAGAATGAATAGAAAAGGGCCCATATGACTTCCCTGAGGTACACCCGAGTGAGCGTGAAATGGGTTTGAAAGAGAGTGTCAAAATTTAACATGGTAGGATATATTTTCAAGGTACGATTTATCCAATATATAAAAAAAGAAGTGGAAAACCGAAAGCTTTAAGTTTGAATAAAATGATATTATAACTAAGTTGATCGAATGCTTTTGAAAAGTCGGTGTAAATGCAGTCAACTTCACTATCGTTTTCTAAAGCATTGGAGCATTTGTGTAGGAAAGTAAGAAGATTTGTTACCGTTGATCTTCTTTGAATAAATCCATGCTGTTTTCCGCATATTAAATTTGTACTATGCCAAGCTTTCACAAACTACTTTTTCGAAAAGCTTCGGTATACAAGACAGTTTTGATATTGGCCTATAGTTTTCTATATTTTTCATATCACCCTTTTTTTAAACTGGGAGTTAAAAATGATTTTTTCCATAAGCAAGCAAACTTCCCTGATTTTATAGAAAGCTCAAATAAAGATTGAAGGGGCTGAACTAATATATGAGGGATATAGTTTTAAAACTATTCTATTTCAGTTTTTTTTCCAAAAATGAGTTAAGGGTGAGGAAATGTACTTGAGAAGGTCCTTCATCTTCGTTATTAGGTAAAATTTATAAAACTTATTATGTATTTCCTAAGCTTTTTTGCACTTGAAAAGTGGTGTTTTTATTTTTTCAAAACTACACTATTCCACTTAATCGTTCAATTCCAAACTCATCTATTCCCTTTCAAATCAAATTCTTCCGAAAAGTCTTCTTTTTTTTAAGATTTTTATATTTTCAAAACTCTTCTATTCCTTTACTCTTCTGAATCAAAAGTCATCTATTCCCGTACAAATCAAATTAAATGCAATCATAACTTTCAAAACAATTCTTTTCCAAATTAAATTGATTTTTTATAATTTGTAGGTTCACCAATTTTTTTCAAAACCCAAAGGAATGGATAAAGATAAAGGTAATCCTTAACTTATATTTTAACGTTAAAACTAATCGCTTTTGTCATTTTCGTAGTTTTAACAGTTTTTTCATTTCACTAAAATTCTCAAAAGTGGAAAAGAAAAGTTTTGAAACTATACCCCTCATATGTCTACACCTTTTTAATACTATTGGGGGAATTCCGTCTGGCCCAGACGAGTAATCATCATTTAAAGATGAGAGATATTCTAAAACAGTGTTCAGGTGCACAGGCACATTATTACAATTCGTTTGGGAATAGATATGTAAATTTTTAAAATAACTTTCGTTAACAATCAACGAAGGAATCACAAAAATTATTCGCAAATGCCTTGCAAATATCTGTATTATTTTGTAACGAACAGTTTTGGTATTCGAAATTCACCGGATAGCCATTCGAATTCTTCTTTTAGTTGACAAATTTCCAAAATGACTTAGGATATTCTTTTAAAAAATTAATATAAAGAGCACTTGAGAGAGTTTTAAATTTTTCAAAAAGTGCAATATAAGAACCATGATCAACTTGTGAACTAGTTTTTAAGTAAGTTTTCCATGCCCTATTTCTCTTATTACGAAGTGATCTGAGCTCCTTCGTATACCATGCAAACGTTCGAGTTTGTGGACATTTTTAAGGGTACAAAAGCATTCATGCAAATATAAAAGAATGAATCAACAACAGAAATTGCGTCATCAATATTAACACATGCTGATATTTAACCAATACCTGAGCTAATTAATTTTTCAGAGAGCAATTGATAATAATTAGCCTTTTTTTAAAGTCAAATATACAGGGTTTCCCGTAATGAGTGGATAATACTGCAACTGTTGATAGCAGGCCTTATGACTGCTCAGAAAAAAATATAAAAAAAATATTTTTCTTGTGGTCTCCATGGTATAATTTATTTTCGAAAAATGTTAAAAAATTCAGGGTCTCCTAAAATACCTAACTACAACGGCCACCCATAGAGGATTCTTATTATTTTTGTATTTTTATAATATTCTTGAATAACCGTTCTAAATGATGGTAGTAAACACCAGCTGATGCATTTTTTGTGTTATAATTTTTTAAAATTATTTTTTTATTCAAAAATAATTCAATATTTTTTTTCACCAAAGTTTGAAAAATAATAAAGGGAAAAAAATGTATGAGAACATAAGTGGCAAATTTGATAAAAATTGGCCTGCTTAATGTACTTTCCAAAATGGTACAACACATGTTTGTGTCTACAACCATAACCAATTAAATTGGAATTTAATCAACTAAAGTAGTTTTTTAACATTTTATCAGATGAAATTAAGTTACAAAATTAAGTAAACACTACGACGACGAATGAATAACTCATATTGTTTTTTTTAATTTGTATTGCATTTAAAAATAACCTTTCTTAAATAAAGGCAGTAACATTTAACACTAGTTGCTGGATTTTTTTTAAATAATTTTTTTTATTATTTTCTTAATAAAAAAATGATTAAATATTTATTTTCATCAAAGTTTGATGACAGCAAAAATTGAGTTGTAAGGAAAAGTCAATAGATACACCAGTGTCACTATTATGTCTGCTTAATTCACTAACTAAAATAATAGTATGCACTTTCAAAAAGGTTTTGATTTAGGTATGGGAAATGCGATAAATAAAAACAACAGTATTAAAAATTATGATTTATTTGGATTTTTAAATAAATTTATATCAAGTGTTCAAACTGTTCCCCATTCACTGTGATACAGGCTCTGCATCTTCTAATGAAGGACCTCTCAATAAAACGAGCATATTGGCGCTCATTTATTTTCATCACAGCGTCTTGAACACGATGACGCAGTTCCGTAATGGATGTAATTGGTTTAGTATAAACCATTTCTTTCAGGCACCCCCAGTAGAAAAAGTCCAAAGGATTCAGGTCTGGCGAACGTGGTGGCCACAAAACTGAGCCCAGACGGCCTATCCACCTGTTGGGATACGTTCGATTCAAGTACCTCCTTACATTTACAGCATAATGAGCAGGACATCCATCGTTTTGAAGCCACATTGAATTCCTTAGCTCCTCGGGCACTTCTTGCAATAGAGTTGGCAAATTAGTTTGCAAGAAATTAAGATAGGCTTCACCATCTAAGTTGCCTGGTAATTCAAAAGGGCCTATAATTTGTCCATTCAGGATACCTGTCCAGTAACTGATTTTAAATTGGTACTGCGATCTGTCCTCGCGCATTAAATTTGGATTTTCCAGTTGCCAGCTATGTAAATTATGGATATTGATCCATCCCTTTTAAGAGACGACTCATCACTCCACAATATTTTTTTGAAGAACTCCGGATCTTCGTGAATTTTTTCCAACATTTTTTGACAAAAAATAACTCTTGCGGGTAAATCTCTTGGTAGCAGAGTCTGGACACGCGAGTTACGGAAGTTACGGACAATGACTTTCCAACCTTGAATGAAGAGTCTCATTCTAAAACAATATTTAAACCATTGCCATTGTCATGGTAATGAATCAAATTACTTATATTTAATTTAACTTTACTTTGCATTTCCGCTACTCTACTGAGTAAGCATAATGCTAAAACATTGTTAATAAGCTAAGATAGGAATATAAAAATTAATAAAGAATGAGTTTGATTTTGGACACCAAGAAAGACGGTATTATTATTTAACTGGCGCAGTCGTACGGAAAAGATAATAAATACAAATTATTTTAAAAACTGAAAACGAAGCGAAAAAAAAACGCGAAGAAACGAACTTTTAAATATATTTGTGTTTACCATCCACGAACCCCACCTCCACCCAATAAAAGTGTATACTTGTTACAAAAAAAAAAAAAAAAAACATACACAATTAGTGATTGATAAAATCAACCCAATAAAAGTGCATATTAGTAAAAAAAAAAAAAACAAAAAGTAGTGACCACTGACCACTAATTGGACGTTTCAAATTGAAAAAATACATACATACAACATTCTGGAAAAAATAATAAGAACAACGAAGCGAAACCAAATAATTGACGAAAGAAGAATGGCAGCAGCAACTGAGCAGTGTATTTCTTTGCTGACGCAGATTGTAGAGAGGCAAAACGAGCCACAATCATTGCGGAGGAGAATTCAAAGCGATCTGCGATTTGCACCCACATTTGATGGAACCAAGGGTACCTTGACATCGTTCATTATGTCAATGAACAGAGTGTTTAGGAAGTATGCAGCAACACGAGCAGGAGAAGTTTTTTCGGTAATATATAACGAGAAAATAACAGGACCAGCAAAGAACTTCCTAAATATCGTGCCACCGACAACATGGGATGAAACAAAAAAAAAGGCTGAAACTGCATTACCAGGCAACAAAGACCCATGGAGCCATCGTACAAGAAATACAAACCTTAAAAGTAAGTTCGGTTATAGGTTTAAGCGATAAAATAAGAACTATTGTGGATGATATTGCCGAATGTGGCATGTATAGTGAACATCCAGGTGAATTGGTTAATAATTTAAGTAGTGTATTAATACTTAAGATTAAAGAATTAACGGCAGGCTCATTGCTATCAAAAATTTGTAATGTTTATAACCTAGAAGAAATTAGATTAATCATAAACCAATACATTGGTCAGGATGATTTTAATTTAAAATTTGTTAATTCAAACTCTAGATTTCAAGAAAGAGGTCGAATCAGAACACAAACAGTAAATTATCAAAACTATCAACACAATCCCACATTTACTAATAATTATAACAATAGATTCAATAATAACAATTCTCAGCAAAATAGACAAAATAGTTCAAACTTCAGAAATAATAACTCACAGCAAAGTAGGCAAAGTTCCAATCATATGTCAGTAGATGCTCTAATCTAAACGATGAAATAGATGAAACATTTTTTACAAACTAGCCTTGGAAAAAAATAAAATATACAGTGCGGTTCATATTTATAACCCACCTTAAAGATCGTAAATTTTTTGGTCGTCTATACATGATCAAAAATAAAAATGATAGGGAATAATAGTAATGGTCATGGCAGTTAATTACAACAATAAGTTAATTTCAAAAACGTAACAGGTGTATTTTTATTTCTTAGTAATACAAAAATAACAAAATTCAAGTGTTTCAAATTTATAACCCATTGTTTCAATAATTAATAAAAGTAAATGAAGAATCGAAACTAATAATTGATTTGGGAACTTTTGGCAAGAATCAAGTCAAAAACTCTTTTTTTCATGAATTTAATCAATTTATCCAAAAGTTCTGGCTTGATTTTAAGCCATTCATAAAGAAGAGCGTGTTTAAGCTTTGATATCGTCTCATACGTCCTTCTTTCTGCGTATATTCTTCTGACAAAAACTCTCCCAAGATTCTCAATAGGGTTAACATCGGGAGAGCATGCGGGCCAGTTCATTAAATCAATAGAATTTATTCCCAACCTATAAATTGTTTCTCTACTGATATGAATTCTGGCATTGTCCTGCCGAAAAATCCAAGTTCTCTCATGGTGATCTACCAAAAACGGTACCAAACTGAGTCGGAAAACTTGAACATAATCTCTGCTGTTCATTTTCGAAGAAATTTATTGCATTTCCACGCACCCCTTCGTTGAGAAAGCGCCCCACATCATCACCGAACCGCCCCCAAAATTTCGCCTATAAAAATATCACGGTTCCTTCCGTATGTCACGCCCATAAAGGTGCACACCATCAGGACCATCTAAATTCCATTTTTTCTGGAGAAATGCAATTCACTTCATCAAAAATGAACAGCAGAGATTATGTTTAAGTTTTCCGACGCAGTTTGGTACCTTTTTTGAGAGATCATCAGGAGAGAAATTGGATTTTTCAGCAGGACAATGCCAGAATCCTTATCAGTAGCGAAACAATTTATTGGTTGGGAATAAATTCTATTGATTTAACGCTTTGACCCGCATGCTCTCCCGATGTCAACCCTATTGGAAATCTTTGGAGAGTTCTTGTCAGGAGAATATACGCGGAAGGAAGGACGTATGAGACGATATCAGAGCTTAAACCCTCTCTTCGTGAGGAATGGCTTAAAATCAAGCCAGAACTTTTGGATGACTTAATAAAATCCATGATAAGAGTTTTTGACTTGATTCTTGCCAAAGGTTCCCAAATCAATTATAAGTTTCGGTTTTTCATTTACTTTTATTAACTGTTGAATCAATGGGTTAAAAATCTGAAACACTTGAATTTTGTTATTTTTGTATTACTAAGAAATATAAATACACTTGTTACGTTTTTGAAATTAACTTGTTGTTGTAATTAACTGCCATGACCATTACTATTATTCCCTATCATTTTTATTTTTGATCATGTATAGACGACAAAAAAATTTACGATCTTTAAGGTGGGTTATAAATATGAACCGCACTGTATATATCAATTACATTTAATGAAGTACGTTATGCTACTCTTGTAGATACTGGTTCTACACATCAGTAAGTATATTAAATTCTAAAATAGTTTCAAATAAAATATATGAGCTCATGGGAGGTGAAGCCCATATAAGTACAATAGATGGTATAGTAAAGAAAAATAATGAATATGTAAAAACAAAATGTCCAGATGAATTTAAACAGGAAATCAATGCTAGGATAAGATGGGTTAAAATGAATTTAGAAAAACCATACGGTTTATTGCTTGGTATGGATTGGATAGATAAAAATGTTAGACTTATAGATATACATAACGAAGAATTAGTTTTGAATAATAATGAAAGAATTCCATTTTTAAATAAGAAAATGGTTAATAGGTAAATATGTTAGAAGAAAGTGATTTCGGTTGTATAAAATTAGAACATTTAAACAAAGAAGAAAAGTTTGGTGTAACTCAGTTAATGGAAAAATACAAAAATCTGTTTTATAGAGAAGGAGATAGATTAACAAATACAACAAGTATAGTCCATGAAATTAAAACAACAACCAATGAACAGATAAATTCCAAACTGTATAGGTATCCACCTCAGCATGAATCTGAAGTTCGAAAACAAATGAAGGAAATGGAAGCTCAAGGCATAATAAGAAAAAGTAAGAGTAGGTATAGTTCACCTATTATAGTCATACCAAAAAAAGGGGATAATTCTGGTATACAAAAATTCAGAATAGTAGTCGACTATAGAAGACTTAACCATATTACAATTGACGATAAACAACCACTTCCTAATATGGATAGCATATTAGACAAGTTGGGAAAAGCACAATATTTTACTGCTATTGATTTGGCAAAGGGTTACCACCAAATCTTAGTAGCAGAAAAAGATATTGAAAAAAAACAGCGTTTGTTGCACCGGATGGCCTTTATGAATTCTTAAGGATGCCGTTTGGCTTGAAAAATGCTCCCGCTACATTTCAGCGACTAATCAATGAAATATTGAGGTACTGCATCAATGTAATATGTGTTGTTTATCTTGACGATATCCTTTTTTATTCAACTACCCTAAGTGAGCACCTCAAATCATTAGAAAAAAATTTTAAAATACTGTCGAACCATAATTTAAAAATTCAAGCAAATAAATGTAGTTTCATGCAGAAAGATACAAAATTTCTAGGACATATTTTGACCAAAGACGGCATTAAGCCAAACCCAAGTAAAATTGAAGACATTAACAGATTAGAGTTACCAAAGACTGAAAAGCAATTAAAGAGTTTTCTAGGAATGACTGGATTCTACAGAAAATTTATAAAAGATTACTCTAAGGTAGCATATCCACTAATAAAATATTTGAAAAAAGATATGAAAATTAATGCTAAAGATCCTCAGTACATCGAAGGCTTTGAAAATCTTAAACTATTAATATCTTCACATCCAATTCTAAAATTTCCCAATTATGAAAAAGAGTTTACGGTCACAACAGATTCTAGTGACTATGCTATTGGCGCAGTTCTTTCACAAGACAGTCATCCAATATGCTTTGTTTCTAGAACTCTTAATAAACATGAGAAAAGCTACAGTGTTACCGATAAGGAATTCTTAGCAATAGTTTACTCAGTAACCTATTTCAGGCCATATTTATATGGTAAAAAGTTTAAAATTGTGACTGACCATGCTCCGATAAAATACTTAAATTCTAAGTATAAAGGGAAAGAATTTTCTCAACGAAATCAAAGATGGATTTTGAAATTACAAGAATACAACTTTGATATTGAGTATCAGAAAGGAAAAGAAAATACAGTTGCTGATTTTCTAAGCAGACAAGAAACTAGTCCCCAAATTAATGATGAAAACAGTTGTGAATCTAATATGGACCTATCTGATACCATCCATTCAGTAGAGGAACAGCTTCAAGATCATATTTTCATAAAAGAAGATATTGTAAATAAGTACAGAACCCAGTTTATTTTAACTTATAGTCCAAGTAGGGAATTAGAAGTTTTTCATGGCAGAAGAATAATAGAGATAAATCCACAAAATGATGAAGAAAACTCAGATGGCTACCCCGCAAATTTCATATATGAAAATTGTGTGTTAAAAGAAACTATTGATATTTGCAACGCCTTTGCGAATAATTTTCGTAACTCTTTTGTGGACAACCCTATTGATATTGATGAAGATTATTTCAGAAATTTACACTCCTATGCCCAAACGAATTGTAATAATTTCGCTGTGCAACAGAGTACTGTTTTAGAATTTCTCTCATCGTTAAATGATGATTTCTCATCTGGTCCAGATGGAATCCCCCCAATATTATTGAAAAAGTGTAGACATATACTGGTTGAACCTCTTCAATTTTTGTTTGAGTTTTCGATTAAATCAGGGAAATTTCCTTGTTTATGGAAAACTTCATTTCTAACTCCAGTTTTTAAAAAAGGTGATAAAACTGATATTTCGAATTATAGGCCTATATCCAGACTGTCATGTATTCCAAAGCTCTTTGAACAAGTTGTGTGTGAGACTTTAGCATTCCATACCAAGAATTTAATTTGTGAACAACAGCATGGGTTTGTGAGAAGAAAATCAACAGTAACAAACCTCCTTACATTCTTACATAAATGTTCTAACGCGTTAGAAAATGGAAATGAAATGGATTGTATATATACTGATTTCTCTAAGGCGTTCGACCAACTTAGTCACAACATTATTATCTTCAAGCTAAAATCTTTAGGATTTCCAACATTTTTTATCACCTGGATAAAATCATACCTTGAAAATAGATCCTACCAGGTAAAATTTAGAAACTGCCTTTCAAACTCATTCAAGGCTCACTCCGGTGTGCCCCAGGGAAGTCATCTAGGCCCATATCTATTTATTCTTGCTATAAATGATGTTGTTTCTTGTATACGTTCAAGTGATATTCTTATATTTGCTGATGATATGAAAATTTTTAAGACGATAAAGGCTAACCAAGACCACTTTCTTTTGCAAGCCGATGTTGACAGTTTCGCTACTTGGTGTGATAAAAACGGTCTTTCTCTTAACCCTGCCAAATGTCAAACAATTACTTTCTCAAGAAGGCGACTTGCAAATGCTTTTAATTATTCTATTTCACAACACAAACTCTGTCGAGTCTTTAGTTTCAAGGACTTAGGTGTTAACTTTAGTTCCAATTTAGAATTCACTGAACACATTAACTTCATTGTTAATAAAGCAAGCTCTATGCTTGGGTTTATAAAACGTTGGGCAAAGGAATTTGACGATCCGTACGTTACTCTTTCTTTGTACAATTGTTATGTACGACCTCATCTAGAATACGCTTCTCAAGTATGGTCTCCCTTTTATGAAATTCATAAAACTCGTATTGAATCAATACAACATAAATTCATACGCTTTGCTCTGAAAGGTCTTCCTTGGGCTGATCCATTCAACCTTCCATCATATGAACACAGGATCCAGCTACTGCAGGTTCAAACCTTATATCAAAGGCGGGTTAATAATGATCTAATATTTCTTCACCAACTTATAAATGGTCAAATTGATGCTCCTGATTTGTTAGCCTGTATTGGCATAAATTACCGCGGAGGATCGCACCATCTGCGAAGATTTGAACTTTTACACGTTAATTTCCATAGAACTAACTACGGTATAAATGAGCCTCTTAACCGCATGTGCAAGATTTTTAATTTAAACGGCTCCTCTGTTGATTTTAACATAAGTAAGATGGGATTAAAGAAAGTGTTTCGAACCAGTGCTCCACGGTCGTGATTGTTTTAACTTCTTGTAACTATGACTTAAATATCTTGTGTATTGTTTAATTATGTATGTATATAGATTTTTTTTGTTTAATTTTGTGTATTTATTAGTATATTATTATGCATGTGTTAGATTGCCTTTTTTTACTAACCACTAACACATGCACTTATGATGAGCCTCTGATTGTAGGTGGCAGCTTGCTCTAAGCTCACTACAACTAAGAATCTGAAGTGTAAAAAAAAAAAGATAAAATAAAAAGTATTCTTATGAAATACGTTAAACCAGGCCAAAATGGAATATATTCGTATGTTGAGGAAAAAGATTACAATAAAATACAGCAGCTCATTATTCAATTATTTTCAAACAATAAAAAATAAAATTTATGAAATTAACTAAAAGGGTACAAGAAATTGAAACAGAGCAGGAATGTCATAAGCAAATTTCTCTCTATCACACTATAGAATCTTTACATAGTGGAATAAATGAAACTTACCAAGTTCTAAAGAATAAAATATATTTTCCAAAATTACAAGAACATATTCAGCTTATTATAAATAATTGTGGCAAATGCCAAGAAATTAAATACGATAGAAATCCTATCAAACCAGTTATGAGTGTTACAGAAACACCAAAATTTAGGAGCGATATTGTTCATATAGACATCTTTCATTATAATAAACAAACATTCATTACTATGTATTATCGATAAGCTCTAAAAGTACTTGAGAGTGCTAGGACGCCATATGGCCCTAGGCTCAATGATAAGAAAATCCCTATGCACACCTCCGCGTGGTAGAGGGCGGGTAACGCTAACGTGCAGGGGGACCGAATGGATGCCGGGATAAGCAGACAACCCAGCTATGCTGGTCAGGGCACAAACTTGTCCTCGGGATGGTTAAAAGCCCCCTTAAGGCGGATGAACTGCAGGTGGCGGTCAACGGCATGATAGTCTGGTGGCGGAGGAGCTTTTTTTTGGTAAAAGGCCAACGGCAGCAGCAGGTAGCGTCTGTAACCCATATTGGGCGGCTACAAAAGGCGTCTGTTTTCCCATAGTGGGCGGCCTCGAGCAGTTATGTGTTTGACCATACAAAAGGCGGGTGTGCCTGTCAAATCTGAGCTTATGTATGTGATTAATCATATCTCGGATAACACCATGGTGGAAGGATATATGCAAATACATGAATTATGACAACAAATGGAAATGAGTCCCCAAGAGGTAATCTTTTTATAGAAAATCCTTCTGTAGCTTCGGCTGCAGTAAACCGCACATCGGATTTGGGGGTGCGGCATCCTTCATGTACGAGCGTCAATCAAGACGCCATAATAATAAATGAATCGTTGACAAATAGAAGAAGTCTTTCAAGAAGCGCAAATGTTACTTTTGGCTACCGCATACGTACGAAAATCGGAGCATGGAACGTTCGATCCTTGTACAGCGATGGTAGATACGAGCAGGTTGAGCGTGAAATGCTTCGCCTAAAGATCAGTATCCTGGGCATAAGCGAAACTAAGTGGAGAGGAAGAGCTGAATACAGATCAGACACTGGACAGACGAGAATGCTGTATTCCGGCGAAGATGAAAGAGAGGGTGGCCAAAGACTGCATGGTGTCGGAATTATGTTGAACGAAGAAGCGAGGCGTAGTTTGATCTCATGGGCGCCCATTTCTGCGAGATTAATGACAGCAAGGTTTCGTTCAAAAATTCGTAACGTCACAATTATTCAGTGCTACGCCCCCACAAATGAAGCGACTGAGGAAGACAAAACCGCGTTCTACACTCATCTTAACTCGGTTTACAGTAGTGTTCCGAGAGCCGACATCATAGTCGTTATGGGAGACCTTAATGCCCAAGTCGGTTCAGACAATTACGGACTGGAACGCGTGATGGGAAGAAATGGCGTGGGGTCACGGAATGAAAATGGTGACTTGCTTGTCGACTTTTGTAACGCGAATCGTCTTGTGATAGGTGGGACTGTATTTAAGCATAAGACGTGCAACAAAATTACCTGGGTGCATCCGGATGGTCAAACCGAAAACCAAATTGATCATATCATGATTCAGCAGCGATGGAGGAAGTCTATGTGTGATGTCCGGAGTATAAGAAATGCCGATGTGGGAAGCGACCACCATTTGGTTCTGATGAGTCTCAAACTACGAACCGCTGCCGTACAAAAACCAGCGCAGGATGCAGCAAGGAGCACAAAATTCATTACTAATGCTTTAAATGACCCCAACATATGTCGAAACTATGTCACCACCCTTACCGACAGAGCCTCGTCATTAAATGGAATCCAGAATTCAACAATTGATGAGATGTGGGGTGAAATTAAAAGTGTTTTTATGGAGGCTGGATCCGAAACTGTACCCAAGCGAACGAGACGTAGAGACTCTTGGATATCCCAAGACACCTGGGATAAGATCGAACTTCGCAAATCGTTGAAAATCCAAATAAATGCCGAAGCTGATGTTCAACGAAAGGCTGACTTGCGAAGAGAGTACCGCATTGCACATAAGATGGTCTACCGCTGTGTAAGACGTGACAAGAGGGTGAATTTGGATGGACTCGCAGATAATGCGGAAAGCGCTGCCAGAAGAGGAGATATCCGGGAATTGTACCAAATAGCCAAAGATGTTATCGGGAAAAAAAGCAACACCAATCATCCTGTAATGGATGTGGATGGCACACTTTTGGTATCCATTGAGGATCAGCTTCGTAGATGGAAGGACCATTTTTGTGCCCTGCTAAATGAGGATTCAGTTGAGCAGAGTGCTGAAGTGCCCCAACCAAACGAGATGCGCAGGTCCTATAGGGGTATTGACATCGAACCCCCGTCAGAATCGGAAATTCGTACATCAATAAATCTCCTCAAAAACAACAAGGCAGCTGGACTGGACGGAATACCAGCTGAATTCCTGAAAGCCGATCTCGTAGCAGCGGCTAGTATTTTACATCCGCTGATACAAAACATTTGGGAAAACGAAAGCTATCCCAGGGACTGGAAGGATGGTGTGATTGTTAAGTTGCCAAAGAAAGGTGACTTAAAGAATTGCAACAATTGGCGTGGTATCACCGTTTTGTCCGTTTTCCCAAAACTAATGGCAACAATCATACTCGAGCGGATAAAGGATAGAATCGAGTCTACACTCAAGAGGCATCAAGCTGGCTTCCGCAGTGGTCGATCGTGTGTCAACCATATCAACACCCTGCGTATCGTCCTCGAGCAGTCGATGGAATATCAATCACCGCTTTACCTCATGTTCGTGGATTTTGAAAAGGCCTTTGATCGAGTTAACCGAGAATGTATATGGAGATCGTTGCTTGGTAGAGGAATTCCACCAAAAATTGTTGCCATTATTAAAGAGTCCTACAACAACGCGAGGTGTTTTGTTTTGCACAATGGGCAGCTATCCGACTCCTTCGTAGTGCAACAGGGTGTGAGACAAGGGGATGTTCTATCGCCAATTCTCTTCCTGCTGGCGATGGACGACGTATTGACGGCCAGTGTTGGTACAGCTGAGCGACAGGGCATTCAATGGAGACCGTTCGAAAGGCTCAGTCATTTAGACTATGCCGATGACATATGTCTACTGGCAAATAACATTAGTGGGCTGAACGGGATGTGCCAAGCACTGCAAGTGAAGGGAGAGTCGAGTGGTCTAAGAATTAACAGCAAAAAGACAAAAATAATGCTCACCGGCCGCTCCACACAGCAGCGTATTATTTTACAGGAGACGCCAGTTGAAGTAGTGGAACAATTTAACTACCTTGGCAGTATTGTTTCTGCAAACGGTGGTACGGATCTGGACGTTAAAAGTAGAATAAATAAAGCTCGTGCTGCCTTCGGTACTCTGTCCCCAATTTGGAAATCCAGTCAAATCTCCTTACGCACTAAGTTGAGATTCTTCGAATCCAATGTCAAATCCGTGCTGTTATATGCTTGTGAAACCTGGAAAGTCACGTCTACCATTTCGAAGAAATTGCAGGCTTTTGTGAATCGCTGTCTTCGCCACATCCTAAAGATTCGCTGGCCACAAATAATATCAAATGAGGAATTGTGGCGCAGGACAAGTCAAGAGCGGCTGGACGTCGACATAAGAAAGCGTAAATGGCGTTGGATTGGTCACACACTGAGGAAACCAAACGATGAAATTGCAAAGCAGTCCTTTGAATGGAATCCTCAGGGTGCACGGCGGGTTGGAAGACCAAGAACAACATGGAAATCAACTGTCTTAGCGGAAGCAGAATCCCAGAGAAAGACGTGGCCACAGCTTAAGTACCTTGCAGCAGACCGTGAAGGATGGAGACGTTTTGTTGACGCCCTATGCCCCAGCCGGGGATACAGGACACGATGATGATGATCGATAAGCTTACAAAATTTGCCGTTGCTTACCTAATAAACGATAGGAATTGGGCAAAGAAGACCGCTATATTAGAAGGGTATTTAGCAACTTTTGATAAACCAAACAAAATGATTATGGATAACGAATTTAAATCCGAACGGCTCATTAAATTTTTATATGATAAAGAAATTGAAGTACATTGGACAAAACCCAATAGTCATACAGGCAATGCGGATGTCGAAAGACTTCATTCGACTTTGATGGAAAAAATTCAAGCAATTGAAGAAAATATTACAGTTGAACAAAAGATTCAAAAAGCCATAGGAAACTATAACGATAGATATCATTCAACCATAGAAATGACTCCGAGGCAGGCCAACAGAATTAATGACACTTCGTCCATACAAAAATTAGTTGATTGTATACACAATAAGAAAATCAAAAATATTACAAAAAATAATAAACGTAAGGAAAATTAGTGGAAAATAGAACTGAAGGATATATTAAAAATTATAAAAGAGTTAGATACAAGGAACAACCATACTATAGAAAATTTCCATTAAAGAATGTACATTTATTAAATATTAAAAGGAAACTTAAATTTTCAGATATTAATAATCCTAATGATGATGACAACCTCAGTACAAGGGTTATTGCAGGTTCATCACATTCCTGAAGAGAACGGCTATGCAAAAATCAGGATGAAAGAGGTAGATATAGTTAACGATACTGATACTGTTATACATATTGTGAACCCTGGTGAGATGATGCTAATTTTAAACAATTTAGAATCTAATATTAATCTCCTGAATATAAAAGATAAGGAAACTTTGTATCCTGAAGTCAATTTAATTAAAAGTAAGATACAAACAATTAGTAGATCAAGCAGACAGAAGAGAGGTTTGATAAATGCTGTTGGTAGAGTTCAAAATTGGTTATTTGGTACAATGGACGATTCAGATCGTGAAGAAATTCTTGAACACCTAAGAATTACTGATGAAAATAACCATGCATCTATTACTAACCTAAACAAACAAATACAAATAAATGAACATTATAATAAATCTTTGTCTGATCTAAAACTTATAATAGAAAACGATAGGACTAAAATATTAGAATCATTAAACACAACAAATGAATTTATTCGTAATTTAAATTATAAAATTTTAGTTTTGGAGCAGTCAACTATGCTTAGATATTTGGAAAATAAAATAAATAAAATTCTCGATAACATAATGGCTGCAAAGAATAATATTATTCATCCAAGTATGTTAACATTAGAAGAATTAGAAACTTATAATATAGACTTTCATACAATTGAACTTTTAAAAGCTGGAGTTATGGAATATAAAAATCAATATCTCTTAATTGCCATTAAAATACCTGTTAATTATATATCAACTGAACTCAAATTTATAAAACCAATCCCTAACTCAAATTATTTTATGATTGATGAGGAAGAGGAACTAATAATCGAAATTAATGATAATGCTTATAAATACGAAGAAAAATCGATGTTTAAGAACCTTAAGAAGAGTAAGAACTGTATTTTTTCTAATTCATGCCATTTAATATATAATAATGTGACAAGTATCGAAGAAATTGATGGAAAAACTTTGTTGCTCAAAAACATGTTTAAAGAATTAATTTTTCAAAACTGTGATAAAAGAACAATAACATTAAATGGAAACTATTTGATTAACTATAATAACTGTAGTATACAAATTAAACAAAATAAATTTACAAACAAGGAAATAATAATTCCAGACAAATATTTTTATCCATCTGATAAAAATAATGAAGTATTTGTAACACCTATTAATTTTAATAAAATAATAATGGAAAATGAAAAAAACTTAGATGAAATAAGAGAATTAAAATATCATAAGAAAATAATGTATGGTTCGAATATAAGTTTGGCTCTAATTTTAATATTAAGTATAATTGGTGTAATCATTTTTATATTACTAAAGACAAAAAAACAAACAATCAAAATTGTAAATAATTTGAAGCCGGAGACTTCTGATTTAAAGGGTGGAGGAGTAACGGAAGTTACGGACAATGACCTTCCAACCTTGAATGAAGAGTCTCATTCTAAAACAATATTTAAACCATTGCCATTGTCATGGTAATGAATCAAATTACTTATATTTAATTTAACTTTACTTTGCATTTCCGCTACTCTACTGAGTAAGCATAATGCTAAAACATTGTTAATAAGCTAAGATAGGAATATAAAAATTAATAAAGAATGAGCTTGATTTTTGACACCAAGAAAGACGGTATTATTATTTAACTCGCGTGAAATGAAAAGGATGAAATTTATATTTTTGCAATACCTTATGAACTGATGATTTTGCAATTCCTGTTCGTCTTGCAATCACCCGTGTTGATGTAGTTGAATCTGCTTCAATTTCATTCAGCACAATACCTTCAATTTCTTCTCGCGGTAAACGTCCTCCGCTAGTGCTGCCCAGTCCAGTTTGAACACTTGATATAAATTTATTTAAAAATCCAAATAAATCATAATTTTTAATACTGTTGTTTTTATTTATCGCATTTCCCATACCTAAATCAAAACCTTTTTGAAAGTGCATACTATTATTTTAGTTACTGAATTAAGCAGACATAATAGTGACACTGGTATATCTATTGACTTTTTCTTACAACTCAATTTTTGTTGTCATCAAACTTTGATGAAAATAATTATTTAATCATTTTTTTATTAAAAAAATAATTAAAAAAATTATTTTAAAAAATTCAGCAACTAGTGTTAAATGTTACTGCCTTTATCTAAGAAAGGTTATTTTTAAATGCAATAAAAATTAAAAAAAAACAATATGAGTTATTCATTCTGCGTCGTAGTGTTTACTTAATTTTGTAACTTAATTTCATCTGATAAAATGTTAAAAAACTACTTTAGTTGATTAAATTCCAATTTAATTGGTTATGGTTGTAGACACAAACATGTGTTATACCATTTTGGAAAGTACATTAAACAGGCCAATTTTTATCAAATTTGCCACTTATGTTCTCATACATTTTTTTCCCTTTATTATTTTTCAAACTTTGGTGAAAAAAAATATTGAATTATTTTTGAATAAAAAAATAATTTTAAAAAATTATAACACAAAAAATGCATCAGCTGGTGTTTACTACCATCATTTAGAACGGTTATTCAAGAATATTATAAAAATACAAAAATAATAAGAATCCTTTATGGGTGGCCGTTGTAATTAGGTATTTTAGGAGACCCTGAATTCTTTAACATTTTTCGAAAATAAATTATACCATGGAGACCACAAGAAAAATATTTTGTTTATATTTTATTTCTGAGCAGTCATAAGGCCTGCTATCACCAGTTGCAGTATTATCCACTCATTACGGGACACCCTGTATATGAGCAATCATAAGAATTGCTATTTACTCAAGTCAAGGTAAATATCCAGGAGAGGATGGTAATTATCTATATTAGTAATCCCAGAACTAGATTTTCGAACAAGAGTACTAATTAGACCAGGAAAAATAGCACAAATCGTATGGGGAACCTTGAAAATATTAATTCATGAAATATTAAAATTGGGATCGATGCAGAATTGCAACCTCTATAACATATCCAAAGTCCCTCAAAATCCCCGCATTGGCTTTTTGTGTAGATGCATTTGAAGAGGTGCAGACGGGGAGAATTTGGAGGTCTATCAAACTAAAATATTTGTTTTGGTAGAACCTAATCATATGATACATGCCTTAAGGGTAGTTCTTAACGTTGAATCTAATGACACCAAATTCAAAATGATACAACCACCCAAAAAAAAGTTATAGTCCTTTTTATGCAATGATGACTTTTTTCAAGTACAACAAGTAAAATATTACCGAGTACCCTTTGAAAATAAAGGTATGTTAATGAAACTTGGAATAAATGTACCATTTGTCATAAGTACTAGGAATCAAGAAAGTCCCTAAACATATCCATGGTGAAAGGGTGTTTTTTTAAGGGGGAGGGGCAGGTGTAGAATGTTGACCATAACACCCACGAAAAAACTCTTACACTCATGAAACTCGCCAAAAATATTAAATTTGTCATGGCAACCAAGAATCAATATAGTCCACATAAATATATTTGTTCTGGGGCTTTTTTATTAAAGAGAGGGAAAATCTGGGAAGAAGTTGGAAGATTTGATGCAAAATTCCGATTTGGTGTAATTGAGGTATATACACAAAGTATGGTATATGATTTAAGGGTATTTTTTAACGCTGAATCTGATAAAGGCAAAACAAAAATGATACAAGCACCCTTAACAAAGTTATGGTCCTTTTCAAGCAAAAATTAATTTTTGAAATCGTATTTTCAGTAGAACAGGTCAAAATGTAACCGTCACAAAAACACTATTAGACCAAAGATATTTGTATAGACTATTTTGATTCTTGGTTGCCATGACAAATTTAATATTTTTGGCCTGCCCCTCCCCCTTAAAAAAACACCCTTTCACCATGGATATGTTTAGGGACTTTCTTGATTCCTAGTACGTATGACAAATGGTACATTTATTCCAAGTTTCATTAACATACCTTTATTTTCAAAGGGTACTCGGTAATATTTTACTTGTTGTACTTGAAAAAAAGTCATCATTGCATAAAAAGGACTATTACTTTTTTTTTGGTTGGTTGTATCATTTTGAATTTGGTTTCATTAGATTCAACGTTAAAAACTACTCTTAAGGCATGTATCATATGATTAAGTTGTACCAAAACAAATATTTTAGTTTGATAGACCTCAAAATTCTCCCCGTCTGCACCTCTTCAAATGCATCTACACCAAAAACCAATGCGGGGATTTTGGGGGACTTTGGATATGTTATAGAGGTTGCAATTCTGCGTCGATTCGAATTTTAATATTTCATGAATTAATTTTTTCAACCTCGGAACCCATTTTTCCTGGCCTATAATATAGCATCCGAAGAAAATACTAAATCGAGAATTCGATTTTTAGAATTTTTAATAAAGCTTATTTGATGTGAGTCAGTAATGCTAATTTTATCAAGTAAAAAAAGCTCCAATTGTGCAGAAGTTAAAGAACCTTCTTGGCATGATTCATCTTCAGAAGGGACCCAATCTATAAACGGTAGATTGAAACCACCTACAATTAAAATATTCCTGTTAGAGCAACATAAGTTCATTAAAAAATGTATGGCCATAGAAAGTTCATTAAAAACAAAAAAAACGCTTTAGGTTTAGGTACAGCCTTTATACATAGGTCTCGAATCATTGCTAGCGTTAGCTATAAGCACAGGTGTCTCACCCGAGACTGTACATGTACATGTACATAGACCCATCATTTAAATTTGATTCTCACCATCGACAAAACAATCAAAGGTAGATCTGAATGATTCCTGAGATTTATGCGTTTATGAGGTGGACTAGAGTTTTTAACAACTTTGGACTCTTTGTATTGCTTTTATTCTCAACTAATACGAATTCAGTTGGAGCAGCAGAGCTAGATTGAGCAAGAAGTATTCACTATTTCGTGAAATCAAAATATATTTTTGTACTAAATCTTCAGTTGAGGTGGCAATATCGACTAAATTGTTTTTAAAAGAAAAAGAATTCATTTTAGAGACTGCAGTAATAAAATTAACTAGTAGTTCTTCAAAACCTTTCGAAATTTTATTAATATCTGTTTTAAAAGAGGAGGGACCCTTCGGAGTTATTTTCCGCAGAGAAAGCCATTTTCCAAGAAGAGTTAAAAAAAATTGAACAAATATTAACATTATTATATTATTATAACATTTAAATTAAATACTGATGTGGACTTAAGGAAAATGACAGAGCATCATTTTTAGTTTTAATAAATGAATTGTGGTTGTAACCCTGACACAAAAATTGAAAAACCGCTGTTTTCAACATCTCGTTGCCAACAAGGGTGCCAAAAAAATACTGCCAGACTTTTGTATTCGTATCAAGCATACACCAACAGACCCTCATACTCATTTTTTGGTTATGCGTTCGCCACAAAAATTTTCAAGTAGGTAGGTATACATACATATATTTATACGTTTCATTACTATAGAAAAACTAAATTTGTATCAAACTGATAATTTGGAGAAAAAAGAAGAATATTATGATCTACCAATAGATGGAATTTCAAGAATTTACCCTTACCCTTATAACAGGTTGGCATTTCAAAATATATTCTTTGTGTTTTTCAACAAATTTTCAGTTTTGTTCTTCTTGATATGGAATTCACGATTCACGGTTTGAAACCGGTTTTAAACTGGGTTGAAACAGGGTTGAAACTTGTTGGAAACCGAGTTGAAACTGGGTTGAAACTTGTTTGAAACTGGGTTTAAACTATATGTTACCATATACCTACGGTGACCCTCTCTATTTATTTTCTTAAAGAGGATAATAATTTGTCCTTCATTTACTTAATTGTCCTACCAATGTCCTTTCTTTATCTTTCGAATCATTTTTCTATGGTTAAAAATGCATAAAATACTTTCTTTATTACTTAATCACTTAGATACAGAAAGGACACAGCACTGATTTGAATCCAAAAGCTTTTCCAATGCATAAGAATTTAGAAAAGATCTAGAAATCAATGATGAGAAATTTCTTTCAACCATTTAAAATCGATTATTTTTTTGGTTGAAAGGAATCTGTAAAAAGAAGTCAGTAATCAATAATTTGACAGTTTGATGAAACCTCCTTAATCCATCTGCGATCCGCCTCGAACTGTATCACGTCTTCGATTCATCTCCGTTTTGGATCTGTCTCAAATTCGTCTCATTACCGATCCACCTTCGATTCATCTGTTTATAAATCTCAAATCCGTCTCAGCTCCGTCTCCGATCTGTCGCCAGTCCATATACCATCCATCTCCAATCCAACATAACACCGATCCATCTTCTTATCTAAAACTGTCTCTAATCCATTGCCGATCCATCTCCGAATCACCTTTGATCCTTCTCCGATTCCGAGAAAGTCAAAAATCCTACCCTGTAAATACATGTAACTGGACCCTATCACCTTGACATTGAACATGAAGAAAGAAGCTTTCACTGTCTAAACCTGTTGAGGGTTGACTTCATAGTTACTGCGCCAGTACCATTCATGCAATTCCAATTTTTTTTTTTAATTTTAATTCATATGATTGAAACTGGAAATCATAAAAATGTAAACAAAGATTTTTTGAGGAACGGTTACGTTCCAAAGCGAGCTTTTCTCAAACCCAATTCCAATGTCATATGTTTTTCAAAGTATATCGATTCATATCAAGCGAACTGTTGCATGCGCACTCCTCACTAACCTCACCAGCAAAAGGATATTAGGTATACACAAATTAAATTTTCTTTCCAATTAGAATTGAAAAGTCCTTTGAAGTGAAAGCATCAGCACTGTTGGTTTTGTGTGTTTAAACATTAGTTAGACATATAAATTACATATTAATTTGCCTTAAGCTTCTTATAACTGATTAAAAAAAGGATAGAAACATAATATCCCACCAAAAGTCGTTTTTGTAGTGCAATAAAGTTAAAAGAAAAAGTAAAACAAAATCAATCTGAAACAAAAATATTTTTTTTTCTCGAATTCTTCCAATTTTAAAATTTTTTTCAACCATACTTTAAGAATTTTAAAGCGTTTTTAATTATAATTTTTAGTTTTTTTCTGTAATTTTTTCCAAATTTCGCATACAATTATTTTCTTTTACTAATTATTGTTGCAAACTTTTGTGTATAGTAAGAAAATCCTTAAAAAATTCTCCACACACATTAAGTTTGCATATATCTCTGTTGTTATTTCCAGTGATTCCCTTTCGTGACTGTGTGTGAATGCGCTACCTCTTACATTCCCCCTTTTTTAAATAATGTTTGCCATAAAACGTAAATTTTTTGAAAAACTTGACTGTAGAATGCATTTACCATTTTTGAAAACTTCTTAATCCAACAAAAGATAATACGTCCAAGCAATTTTGTTATTTTTTTTGTTTGTCAAATATTTGCCTTAATGTATGATCACAGCAGAGAATAAAAACGTTTCCAATATTGCAACAGGTAAGTGAAAAAGTTTAAATGGAATAATTCCTTGTGTATAGTTTCAAAATCTATGAAAACACAGTTTGATAAGCTTTGGCTTCCACGTCATATACGCATAAATTAAAGTGCAAGGACTTTCTATATTCAAGGACAATTTTTCAGAAAAGGTAAACTTCCCTTAATTCCTCGAGCATGAGATGCAATATATCTATTTTTAATGCATAATCTTATTGGAATACAATAAATGTTTGGTCTTGCTTCGTAGAACAATAGAAAAGTTTTCACTCTCTACAATTTTACATAATTTCAATTAATAAAACAATGTGTATATTATGTTCCTTTAGAAGCACCGATGCCCGAAGTTTTGACATTATCAGGCATGGCTGAAGCCGAGCCAGATTTGTCAACCTTCGAAAATAAAACTGGCCTGGCCGAGGATATGAAGTTTCTGGCATCAATGCCTGAGCTTTGTGACGTCACGTTCCTGGTTGGTGATACCCGTGAGCCTGTTTGTGCAGTGAAGGTAGGTATAATATTCTAAAAACAATATTCCCATTCATAGCAACTTCAAGCTTTTTAATATTTTGTTTTTTATTTTCAATTCAAAACAAGGCGGTTCTGGCTTCTCGTTCAAGGGTATTTGCAAAAATGCTTTATTCAGCTCCATCCCCACAGAGAAAAAGGGAAACATCTACAAAGGAAAACAAGCTACGTTTATTTTTGAAAAGATCTTCAGAACCGTTGCTCAACTTGCAGAATGCCAACCAACAGGTTAGATTAGAATTACAAAAATAATTATTCCATGAAGTGGAACGTTATTTTTGAAATTTATTTTATTGTTGTGAAAATGTTTTTCTTTATTGTCTGTGAAATTTAAAAATTTAAATAACTTTAAAATTTAAATAACAAGTAATTAGTTAACTTTAAATGATTTAAAAAAATAAAGCTGGTACATTTTTAAAATATTCTAACCCTGACCCCTGAATTATTAAAATATCCTAACCCTGACCCTAAGTTCATACGAGTTGCACTGGCAAGGCCACCGAGTTGGGTTATTGTCAAATGAACTACTCACCGCTTTACTCGCTTCTCAAATGACTTAGAAAAAACAAACCAGTTGACTGTTGACGAGCGAGTTACAAAAAATAATAATCTGTAATTACATACATAAATACATATACTTGATAGCCTATAAGACATTTATCAAATTATTGGTGTGTAAATAAATTTTATAAAGCTTTTTTAAAGGTTCGAAAAAATTTTTAGTTAGTGCCCCAAGAAAGTTAAACAAAAAATGCTTCAAAAATTAATGTATGGCTAAATTGAGGCCATGAGAACCATAGTGGCCTAACTGCAATTTTATCGAAATTGAGTTTCTTTATTTTTTGATCATATTGCAAAAAAAATCAAAGCTATGTTTCTTTATTTCAAAACGGCAAGTATTTGAAATTATTTTGAACTACATATTTGAAAATAATTTGTTTCTTATGTTTGTTCTACTGAAAATAATGAAAAATGCAGTTAGGCAACTATGGCTCTCATGACCTCAATTATAAAAATGATGACTGACTTTCTTTTTAAACTGATCAACACAGCTTTGCATGAACAAATTTTTGGTCAATTTCATTAAAGCTTATTCTCGATTTATCCGACTGATAATTATATGAATGCATTAGGTACCATCTTCAATAACTTACTGTCTGTCGTGTTTTTGACAGAAAATGAGCAGTTTATCTCAATCGATCAACTGGAGAATTAAAAGAAAAAGACTGAAACTAGGCTTGGAATACGAAAATACATGACTTCATGGCTCACATCACAGCCATCCTTCATAGAATGTGATAGCTCATGGCTTGACAGATGGAATATCAACTATATTTCGGCGGAAATAGTGTATTTCGATACAAATTTTACCGAATTTTTCTAAAACAACATTTTTCTTGAGCAATAAAATATCTGATTTTGTAGATATTTTTCTTAATCCATCGATATCAGCCAACCTGCGATAGACAATTTTTGACAATTTGATAATTTATGGCTTGACAGATAGGGGGCGCACGTCTGTGAAGTAAGCAGGGCAACTTTCACCCACGCAAATGGGACCTTGACAGGAATTTGCATTTTTTTTTGCATTTCTATTCCTGATTTTGCAGTTTGCCAAATAAGGGTGTAATTGAGTGACCTGCTAACTTCACAGTGAAGTTAGCAAGTCATATCGTGTATCTCAAGAACCAAGCACGCTGGGAACTTGAAATAAGGCCCCAAATTTGCAGTTTTTTTGCATTTCAAGAATAGGCTAAGTCAAAATTTTGAAGTCCTTTTTTTGAAAAAAAATTTCATACTGACCCGCTAATATCACTGTAAAGTTAGCAAGTCACTCAATTACACCCTTATTTGTCGAACTGCAAAATCGAGAATAGGAATGCAAAAAAATGCAAACAAACTGCAAATTCCTGCCAAAAGGTCCCATTTGCGTGGGTGAAAGTTGCCCTGCTAACTTCACAGATGTAGGGGATGCACTTTTAAACAGAAATAATGTAATTTGATCCAAATGTCACCGAATTTCCGTAAAAATCACATTTTTTTCTGGAGCAATAAAAAAACTGTTACGTAAAATATTACGCGGTGGAATAAAGATAATAAAAAAAACTCTGAAAATTTCGTAGTTATACTTCAAAAGAATTTGGCAATTGATGGCCCTACATTTATTTATTTAGCTTAATACAAGCGTGCCTTAAATCTAAACTTAGATCTAAACTTAAATTATAACAAATAGAAGACACACAATATTTTTATGGAAATTGTATTTTTGGATCCAAATTCAGATGTCACCTGCTCGTAACTGGCGTTAAATCACATTTTTCCGGAGAAGATAAAAAAAAAGTTTTTTCAATCCATCGATATCGTAACCAGCCATCCTTCATAATAATTTGACAGTTGAATGCTTGATTGATGACAGATGAACTATTTCTTAATGGAAAAAGTATATTTCGATGTAAATTTCACCTAATTTTTCTAAAATCACCTTTTTTCAAAGTCCTTTAAATCGAATTTCATTTTTCCGATCTCCCACAAATGTGAGATACATAATAAGTACATTAGGGTGGTCCTTATATTGGGTTATTTTGAAATTCCAAATTGGATAGGCTCTAAATAGAGAAAACAAAATTTCCTAATTTTTTCAGATTTTTATTTCACCACCCTGGTCACTCTTTTTTCACTTCAGGTACAAATAATGGAATTAGGGTGATTCTTATAACACCAAAAAAAAAAATCAGAACTTATAGATTAAATTCAGACGAAAAAAAATCGTATTGGAGGGGTCTATTTCCCCCCGTTCAGGCGGGAGGGGTAATTTTCTAAGAATTTGACCAAAAATAGAAAAAAAAATTTTAAAAACAACGGGACCACTTACAATGGCATGCTATAGCTTTTTTCAAAGCCATGAATCCAGTCTTTAATATGTTTTTTAAATCAAGTTTTTACTGTTAATAGTTTCTGAAAAAATTATTTTCAAACGTAAAAAACTATTATTTTTGTTTTTAGATTTTGAAAATTATTTCTTTTTAAAACAATTTACAATAAAAACTTGATTTAAAAAACATATTAGAGACTGGATTCATGGCTTTCAAAAATGGTGGTCCCCTTGTTTTTTAATAATTTTGTTTGTATTTTGCGTCAAATTTTTAGAAAATTACCCCTCCCGGGGGGAAAAAGACCCCCCTCCGATACGATTTTTTTTTTGTCTGAATCTAATCTATAAGTTCTGATTTTTTTTTAGCGTGTTATAAGAATCAACCTAGTCCCATTATGTGTGCCTTGAAGTGAAAAAAGGGTGACCAGGGGGGTGAAATAAAAATCTGAAAAAATTAGGGAAATTGTTTTTGAATGTTTTGAATCGAATGAGGGCTATCCAAGACAATGTCCAATTTAAGGACCACCCTAATGTACATATATGAAAAAAAGTATTTAGTTTCGTGAGAGAGCTATGTGTAGATTTATTTTTTATTGAAAATTTAATCGTTCGCGAACTGTATTTTGTATGGTTTGTTATGGTCTACCCAAGACCCAACAGTCTGTAATGTAATACAAGTTGTTGAATCCAACATTCTTTTATAAAATCAAACAAATAACAGTATCTATGTACATGTACATTCTCGATAATCGCCACTCATAAAAAATGGGGGTAGTTGCAATGAATTGTGATTAAAATTAAAACTATGCAAATAAAGAATTTAGACTACAGAATAATCGAACACCTAACTCCTTAGAGTTTTTTTTCCAGTCCATATTCAGCATTAAACAAAAAATTTCTATCTTCAATTGACAACTTTACAGAGTCTAGGTGCAATTTCAAGACTAGCTGATATAGTCGATAGCCTATAACTATCTAACTTATTTGCCAGATAAACTTCAACTTTTGGTTTCAAAGGTCTCGGATAGTGATATCCAACAGATATATCTTCGGATAGCTTTTCCGCTGGTTCAAGTGGCTGTTAATGCCTTTATATTATAGAAGAAAGGAAAAAGATTTTATTTGAAGTGGCTGGAAAAATATAATTTTAGAGCATTTTTTCGTTTACGAGCCTATAGTGCAGTCACAAATGTCTTAACATGGATTTATTTGAATTTAAAGAAGACGAATTTCATGAATATTACAAACATATTTATCGAACCCCTAAGTACAGAGTATATGGCCTAAGACCAAATTAGAATTCGATTTTGGCAAATTAAAACGACCGTTAGCCCAAGGTTCCACATGTAAGTTTTACTTTCGTAAGTTACTTACGGAAGCAACTTTTGATTAAATTACAAGTGTAAACAGCTCTGTAAGTTACTTACAGTAAATTTATCAACTTACGTAAGCTGTAACTTGAAAGAAAAACTTAAAAGTAGAAATACGTTTATTTCCAACCTCGATATTCTCACAGCTTACTCAAACGGCGCGCGGTGATAAGTTTTCAAACTTAGGAAAGTATTTTTTACTGTAAGTTCATCTCTAATGTAAAGCCTCTTGTAAGTTCCTTCTATAAGACTTACATAAGTGGTAAAAAGTGTATTCTAGGCCTTATAAATATTCTTACAAAATAGGAAGTTATATTTTAATTGGCTAATTGATGGTTAAGCTTCTCATAAATGTTTCAAGACGGAAAAACCAGCATTGCCGTTCGTTCAAGTAACAATTCCCTGATCAATTTATCCAAAAGTTAGTTTTCAGAGACCTTGACGATAATATAGAAAAAAAAAAAAATATCAGCTGGATAGGGTTATAGTTCAGAATAAATTGGTATATAAAGTTTTTTTTGTATGAGAATTCCATAGTTCTAATTTGTTCCAAGGCATTCTTATTCGCTAGTCACATTTGACTGCAGAAAAAAGGTAAAGTTATTGGCAGCTGGTGGTTGTTGTTGTATTGCGTGTAAAATTTCAACTGGCTGGATTGCAATTTCTCAACAAAACAGGGCCTATGTCTATGAAAAGGCGTGTTAGGAAATAGCACCCAAGGAAAAAACACAGAAATTGATTAGGAAACATCGCCCAAAAAGTTTTTGTATCAGCCAAAATCGAAGACGAAATTGGAAATTTTGCCCAAGACTACTTTGAGACCAAAAATTAAAATATAAAAATATCGCCCTGTGCTAATGTGTTTAAGGTCATTTAAAACCAGTGGCTATAAGAAGTGTGATGTGGTTGTCAAAGTTACTGTTGAAGTTGCTGTGCCAATCTGTTTCACGCTTAAAGTTAACTGGTTGAACAGAATGGAAACGGAGCTGCAACTGGAGCTGCAGCTGGAATTGCTGTGAAAATATTGCAGCTGGAATTGCTGTCAAAATGTTGAATGCACACAAATTCAATGATGCGAGAAAAACAAGACGCAGCTGCAGACGGAGCTGTAGACGCAGATGGACAAGTTGGCCAACTTCTAACTTTTGCTTGCATCTTTTTTGACGTTGCAAAATTGCGAGTGCAACCGAGTGCTTACATGGGGGTTGAAGTGATTTTTAAACTCTTTTCAATCTCTCATATAGACGTAAAGCAATTTTAGTTTCTTTTTCATCATTATCCATTTTTATTTTATTTTGTATTTTCGATACTGAAATAACAGAGAGTTGTACAGCTGCATTGTGGGCGCGCTAAGAAAATCACGTACGATACTTTTTGCCAGCTATTCCAGCTGCAGCTGCACCTCCAGTAGCAGAACTCTATTCTGTTCAGACACAGGCGGTAAAACCGCACTCGAAGGTGGCCGCCCCCGCATTGTTGGTCACATTATCAACTTTGCCGCATGGTGCCGCACCGTGATGTTCAGCTGTCGCTAAGTGCGATATAGCTCATAATATTTCATACAAAGAATATTTTAAAGTTCAGTTCCAATCCGCTGAAGTGCAGTTCCGTCGATTGCGGTCTTACCTTAAGGCCGATTTTATTGAGTTTTTCTTCACTCAAATTTTACGTTTTCAGCTTGCGATTTTCAACTCTAGAGTTGATTAACTTCAATTTTTCTCCGCTGCCAGAAAAAGTAGAAGTTGGAAGAGAAAACTTGAGATTTGACATAGAAATACTATGCTTTCTTTTGAAAATGCAATACAAACAAAAGGGTGACGTTTCAAGCGAAGCTTAATGAAAAAATTGCTCTAAATTGGCCCTTAATCTTTTTTTATTTAATAGCTTTTGTAAGGATCATCACATAATTTAATAAAATAATCGCTTGATGAGAATAAAGGAGGAAAGGAACGAAGTAGATTTTGGAAAATCTCCGGTTCAAGACTTTTCCGGAGTTGGTAACCCAGCTCAACACATAAACTAAATTTGCCGTGTTTTGTTGAAAAGTTAAATTTTTACACGTAGTGTTATAACAAATAATCTGCTGCCAATAGCTATACCTTTCTTCTGCAGGCAAATATGAATAGCGAAGAAAGCCTTGGAACATTTCATTTCATAAGACGAATTTAACAATCCGTATTTGTCACTCTTTCCTTTTGTAAATATATTTTTATTTGCTTTGAAGTTTGAAATTTTAGATTTTCATAAAGATGAGAACCTAAGAGTGCGAAGCTAAAAATTTCCGAGAAATGAGTTCATATAGTTTACTGAGCAGCATTCAATACATATTAGATAAAAACCATGTGTACTCTGAAAAGTTAAAACTAATTTTCCAGAGGGCTATCAAAGCATAGCGATTTGTTTTGTAAACAAGAACTCACAGTTAAATCGCCAAAATGTTTGTATCTACAGTTTGTAAAAATTATATTATCAGTTACTTTTATAAATTATCAGAATATATATTTATTCAATTTTACAAATTGGCTTAGTGCAACAATTATTAAAAATAATTTAGTATTTTTTAAACTACTTACATTAATCTTTTTGTTAACTTCTTTTTTAATCTGTGTATATATTTGTTGTATTGCAAAATATATGTTCCATGTTAAATAGAGGAGTGTTTTCAGCCAACAATTGGCACCAATTCCAGAGGTAATCGTTTTGGTTAAGTTTGTATAAATTTCTAACTGTTTATTAGTTGAATTATTTATTTGTGTTAATGTGTGTACGATATGTCTGATATTTGAAATAGCTTATAAATAAAATATCATTGATTTTCTGCATTGATAGTTCATATGTTCAATTTGGAACTATTATTTTATGGTGTAACTTAGAAAAAGCAACTAAAACATGCTTTTTCTTTTGAAAATACATTTGAGTGCGTTGGTAATTTGCTATGTATAATTTTTGTGTGTGCATAAATGAGATATGAATTGTCTAGGAGGAGGAGATTGACATTATGTTCAGCGTCGAATTTATGTCTTAATAAAAAATTATCAGAAGCCCTCTGTTTATCTTCTGTTTTATGATACAATGCCTTAATCCTGGCAACTACTTTTATGTACTCAGCTATCGTTAAAATGTTTGGTATGCATGTTACTCTCAAGCTTCTATCTCAGTATGGGTGCCAAACTCTATTATTTATAGTTCTCTTCTAAACTCAATTTCCTCTTACGCCATTTATTTATTATTAAATATAATTTGTTTATAAATTATGTTTTATATCTAAAAAAAAAGTTCTCATAAGAATGGGAACCTAAGACTTTAAAGATCAACGTTTCCAAAAAAATATTTGAGACCCTATCGAGCATCTCCGGAAATTATAAACCTTCGAGTTGTAGTTCTTCAAATTAAACATCATTTAGAAAGAAACGCCCTTCTGAACAAATATATTTTGTAAAGATTGCAACAAGAATGAAAGCTTACCTTTCAGCACTCCGTCCAAATCAGCAGTATATACGTTTGCATAGTCTTCGAAATCGAACTTACCAACAACTTCAAACATATAGAATAGGGTTGGAGTCAGACATCCGTAGGATTAACCAACTATTAACACAGCACCAGCTTGCTGAAAATGACTTCATACAAATGTAAGACGAGATGTGGAGCTGCATATGACTGCAGGAACGTGGATTTTAAGTGTTCTATTGTGTGCTCTTATTGTAGTGGACAAACCTGCAAAACAACTATGTTAAGATAGTAAGTATACTTCGATCCCATTGGCAATAAGGATTTGCCAATTGAAAACTAAACTTAACTAAACATCTATGAAGACGAAGTATTGGCTGAGACAATTTTAGAACTTTTCCAGTCGGGAGCATCAAAAAATGGAAGATTTTAACATTTAAAAAAAACTATTGTGGATAAGCCTAGCCCACACGAGACACCACTTAAAAAAAACGTCTATTGACTCTACCTCTTAGGTGGTTTGGAAATAGGTTAATCCTCAAGGTGAAATAACAAGATATAATTTGTAGAAAATTGTATGTTTTGCAAGTTTTCTGTAAATTTTTTTCCACAATAGGAACCGTAAGAGAGATATACCTCAGGCAGAGACTAAAAAAAGTATACTTTAAGGGGCTTTAACTCGGAAGTTATAAGGTCTAGAAACAAAAGATAATAAATAACCTATAGAAAAGATACCTCCAAATTGTTTGTACCATGGGCCGTTCTTGTGATATTGGCTAAAAAGCGTTTTTCAAAATTCAATTTTGTATAGTATTCTCAGGAACGCTACCCGTCTATTAATTCCAATCATAAAATCTGATCTGCGGACTGGCCTATAGGATAGACCAGCATTAATCAAGAACAACCAACAAACACTGGATCGCTCTTTAATATTGTTACTTCAAGTTTCTGTTCAACTTTATTTTAAACTGTTTATATTTGGCAAGTAAAAACTGTTTCTTTAGGACTAGAAATGTTTTCAAACTTTCTTCAATGTTGTTATTATTTAATGGTGTTTCTATTCTCCATCTTAAACTTTTAACCTCACAATAAGTCTTATGTTATTGTTTTGCTTTAAATATTAGTTGCTTTTGTGAGAACTCCTTTAATAATATCAAACAGCTACAAAATGATACCTACCGCAAATCAAAGTGAAAGAATAAATCTATATCTATCGCCATTAAACGTTGATGCCACACTTTTATTAAGAAGTTGCACCATAAAATGTACTTTAAATAAATTAGGATTTATTAATTTTATTTCAATAATTTGCAGCCATCGGGCCAGCAACATCAAACCCTAATAATCGAGGAATTTGAACCGGATGTATTTCGTCAGTTGATTGAGTATATTCATACTGGATGTGTTACTCTGCAACCACGAACTTTGTTGGGTATAGTATAAAAAACAAGGTCTCAAAGTTTATTGCTCTTAAAATAACTGCTTCTGTCCTTTTGCAGGTGTTATGAATGCAGCTGATTACTATGGTTTGGAGGAGCTACGAAGAGCATGCGCTGGCTTTGTTCAATGTTGTATTAATGTTGATACAGTTTGTGCACTCTTAGCATCAGCTGAGCGGTACATACAATACAAGTGTACCAAAACTTTGGTTCAAAAAGTACTCGAGTTCGTTGACGAGCACGGTAATGAAGTTCTGAATTTGGGCAGCTTCACGCTTCTTCCTCAACATGTTGTTCGTTTAATATTGGCACGCGATGAACTTCGAGCCGATGAATTCACAAAGTTCCAAGCAGCACTTATGTGGAGCAAGAAATATTTTGATAACAATCCAGTAAGACTACCCTTTACCGTAGAAGATTTTGAAATTACGTCAAAATTATTTTTCATAGAATGTTGACATTAAGGAAATACTTGGTAACTTCCTTGAGTATATTCAATTTCACAAGATCCCCGCTAATGTTCTCATGCGCGAAATTCATCCACTGGGACTCGTACCATATTCCATCATAATGAACGCTCTGGCCTATCAGGTATGTATGTTATTCGAACCAAACGGATCGATTTTTCTATTTACTCGACATTTTGCACTTAAAAAATACAAAACAAATTTGAACGAAAACCAACAACAACAAACTTCCTACGTCGATCCCCTGTGTCCCCCTGTTTCTGATTCTAATAATTGCAGGCAGACCCAGAAAGTGTCGATCCCGGCAAATTGTCTCCAAACTCTAGCCGAGTGAGAAGAGCCCGGCAAAACCAAGGCAGATCGATGTCAGTACAGAGCTCTTTAGACCCATACGGTTCCAATACAACTTTGAGCTCAAGCGGCAGCAGCGATCCGAACAGTGGCCCGCATAAAAACAACTAGCATAGGTTGAACGGTCCCTCCACCTCTTCTGCATCATCTTCGCACCGTGCAAAAACTCATTTGCCAAAGATTCGCAAGGCCAAATCCCAAAGCTTCCGCACGCGACGAAGCCCATCAGAGCGCCGCAGTCCCAACACTCTTCATGCAGGGACTTTGACTTTGAATACAAGCATCAAAAGAAGTCCCATCCTCCCACAGCCTGATTCAAAGAGCCCAAGCAGTATTTCACAGAAAACCCCCACCACTTTATCCAGACAAGGGACATTACGTGCATCACACCGACGCAAAAACAGTATGACTGGTTCCTTAGTGCTAAGCCAAGGCCGTAGAAGTCCAGTGGGACATGTTAATGATCGAAGTCCACAAGGCAGACGAAGTCCACTCCTCTTGTCAACTGACCGCTTGAAAAGTCCTAATGATTTGCAATTTAACAGTGTTGATTCACGCAGTCCTGTGCGTAGTCCTTCAACTGATCGAAGGAGTCCCACTTTTAGTATTCACACTCAGGAGAGACGTAGTCCAATTGGAGCCCCAGGACCAGGAGACAGCTACACCAGGCGTAGTCCAACTTCTACGGTTCATGTCCAAGATAACATGAAGAATTTTGACGATGCTATAACTCCTGAAGATGTAACACGTTCAACATTTGGTTTAACTTCCTCCATCAAAAGACCATCTCTGGGTCTATTCACGCCGATTTATTTCGGAGACAAGAGAAGCCCTATCACTTCGATGCATATTCCTCCTATAACTGTTTCCAATCCAACGGAAACTTGCAAGCTTGTGCAACGAACAGCAGAATCAAATGCGGCTGCTGCAGCGGAGGCTGCAAGGGAGCACGAACGACAAAGAGAGAAAGATATTGAGAAGGATAAAAGTAAAGAAACAACTGATAAAAAAGAAAAAACAAGTGTTATGAAAGAAATTTTGGCCTTTGTGCGGAAGCCATCAAAGCACATCTCAACGCGAACACGTTTTGCTAATGCATTTACAAGAGCGGAGACGGGTTCTTCAAGTGGTCCTCTTATAAGGCAGAGTACATTCTCTGCTAGCCCTGCGGCTTCGAGTACTGCCGCAAAGAGCGCTGTTGTCAAACAAATGTCCGAAGTTGGATTTGAACCGAAAATGTCTTTGAAACTAGCACACTACACAAAAATGTCGCTCAAACTACGTCGATCTGCCGCCAACGACGACAAAAAACCAGCATCATCCAAGGAATCTGCACGGAAATCCAGTGGTGATTCAGCAACAGACAGCAGTGAAACCAAACTAGATCAGAAGGTATGTAAAGCAGCATCTCCCAGTCAAGCTGAGCCTTTCGAACTGGCCAATGTTTACTTTGAAAAGGTAGGTGAATCGTATATTAGGCACGAACAGATCAAAGAAGAATCATCTGGGGATGGTAGTGGAAATCAAGCTATTAGTGAAAAATTCATGGAAGAAGTCGCCAAATCACTGAAAGTAGTGACTTTGTCAAATGATGGTACACAGCCACCTCGTCGGTCTGAGAGTAGAGAACCAATGGAGCCTCGCATTAGTGAAGAGCAGGAAGACTCAAATGACATAAATATGGAAGAATTTAGGGTAGAGATAGAACAGCACCTGAAAGTATACACTGGTGAGCCAATATATGTGAATTTGCATGAACTTAAGCGTGAGTCAGATGCAACAGCAGCTGCTTCTGAAATTGTGTCAAAAACGGAGGAAGCAAATGAAAACATCAATAATAGAAGTACAGAGGCATCAATTGATGATGACTCAGTCCTTCCAGGCCCTTTACCACTTCAGTTACCTACTATTGAGTTTGAACCACCCTCACGGCGATCGTCTTTTGATCCTCCAAGATCACCTTTTTTGGAGAATCTTCGTAGTCCCAGTGGTGATACAGATACAGATCTCATTCATTTGCATCGACTTGACTCAGGTGGAGATAGTTTTGAAATGGTTCATGGAGACCGTAACCGTGAATCAAGCTTTGAAGAACGGTATTCTTCAAGGGACACAAGCTTTGACATATCCCGCTATCAGTCGACTAGTTATGAAGACCAAACCTCAAGCTTTGAAATTGTAGATATTGATGGTCGAGTTGTTGATGAAAAGAAATCCAATAATGATCTCCGTAAATCTTCCATCGAGTTAGTTGATGCTGATACTTTCCAACGCACTGGTTCTTCCGGTCGCAAATCTTCTCTTGAAACTCATTTTGACTACGTCCCTTCTGACCATACACCCGTTCGATCCCCACACTTTCCAATGACTAAGAAGCATAGAAAAGATTACTCCCGGTCAAGGGAACTTCATGTGTCACCTATAGGTGGATTTTCAAGAGCTCGTAGCCCACTTTCCAATCAAACATCATCCAACTATAGCTCTCGAGACAGTTATGATTCTAGTTCTTCTTATCCACATCCTCATGACCCCCGATCTCCATATGCGGATCCCTCTAAACAACATTTTCCATTGACAATCAAAGCCACAAAAGAGGAGGAAAACAAAACGTTTCTTTGCACAGATAAGCGTTGTGCTTCCATTTTCGAACCTAGGCCTTCCACAATTGTGACAGCACCTAGTCCTATAACTGCTGTTCCAGCAAGCAATTCAATTGGGTGTGGAGGATTTTCGAGTGGTAGTGAATTTGAGCCACCTTCACCGAGGCGTGCTGCCAGTGCATCTCCCAAGCATACTTTCACATTTAGGATAGTTCTTAAGAAAGTAGATAGTTCACCTGAAGCTTTATGTCCCGAAAGAGGAAGAGGCAGGACTCTAGATAGGTATAGGAGATGTGAAAGTCGCAGAAAGCGTCTATCTGATGCAGGGAAGAGCTTCTAAAAAGCTGCTAGTTACAGTATTATACATATCGTCCACTTTTTGTGTCAAGCTCGTTTCTAAATTAAATTAAACTAATGCAATGATTTCTTTCAAAGTAACAGAAGTGATTTTAAAATTGATTATCATTAAACTACCAACAGCTTTTAAAAGTTCTCAAGTATTATTTTTCTACGATTGCCTGTTAAATGCGCCTTGAAGGAGCTAAAGGACCTACTCCAGAGTGGAACAAATGAAAAATTCTACTATTCAACGTTTTCGGGAAATTTGGAATTGACATTGCTATTCATTATAGCATTCATTTGCTCAAAAATTAAATCCCGTATTTCCATTACATTATATAAAACAGGAGTGAACCTCTCCAATACTCGGCAATCGGCTATTCGCATTCACCAAATGTTCATTGAGAACACTTGCTCAATTTAAATTCCTTGATGAAAATACGTTATGTAGATTTTTTCCAGAGATTTTTGTGCAAAAATTGGCAGTTTGTCAAATTTTGATGAATTTCTCTCATAAAGAAGCAAATTTCTGAAAGAATGAGGAACTTTTGGCGAGAATTTTGTTTGTATGTATCTGACATCTCACCTTCGTTAACCTGCATGCCATTTGAAGCAAAAAAAAGACAATATATCTTTGGATTAGACATTTCGGACATATGTACGTGTACAAAAATCACGGCTTATTCCGTTCTATTGAGGGAGATCATTACAAATCTTTGCTTTCTAAATTCTTGTATAGGATAAGGTTTTGAAGATTATGAACAAACTTAACGCAGAAAGTTGACGATATAGGATAAACAGGTTTCTCCAATATTTTTACATGTATATTTGTTGTGTGCATGTATAAGTGTGTCTTTTTCCAGGTATCTAGATATTTGAAAATATTTTAAATTCTAAATGTACAGTTTTAGCTGTGTAAATCAAGTTGTTATTTATTATAGCTAACCGGTTTTTCGGACTAGTTAATGTTCTAACATAAATATTTCCTTATGCTCTATGTAATTTTAAGAACGCTCTCATTTTAGGGAGTCGTATATAGCTATTTAGATTTTAATACGAAATTATCTTACTTAAAGTTTATTGATTTTTGTATTTATAGCTAGAATCCATTGACATATATAAATATGTATGAAACAAATCATTGCAGATATTCTATATATAGGCAAAATTTTATTTACTGTCAAGAGCTAATTTTCTGAAACATTTTAACTAGCTATAATGTAGGTACATCAATGAAATTGGATTTACCGCTTTACTTTAACTTTAATGTAAAGTTAATACCTTTGTTATATTCCAGAGTTATTAAGAAGTCTTCTAATTCTTTGTTCTATACGCTCACTTTTATAAAATTTTCCATTTAACCAAATTTTAAGAAATGCATATGTATGCCACTGTCCATCTTTCAATCTTACTCAATTCCTAGCCGATTTCAATTTTTATTCATGTTTCTACTAGGTATATATAAAAACTTATTTTTCCTTTTCGTTAAAAGAGTGGAAGTGAAGGGTATTTTCTTATTTTAATATAGAGAATAGCTCAGATTATTTGTGCCAAATATGTAACTAACTGAGTGTTCGTGGTTTTTCTAAGCATCTAAATCTTGGATCAATAATGTTTGTATAGGAAAAGTTCCTCCTCGTGTTATTGGCTGCTTCAAAGTAGTTGAAGGATTCCACTACTTCAACTCATACTTATCTACATTATCTAACAATAAGCTCAGGAAGTTGCACATAGAAAAAAACACACTGCTTTGGACTTCTGCACTTTGGATTCATCCATCTTTTTGTTCAATTCCTTGGTACACCAATATTTGAATTTGCTGTCGCAGCTGGAAACTGCCATGTCAAGATTAAATAGTGAAACTTAAATGCAACCAACAACACAAAATAGTAGTTTATTTTGTTAAACTACATTTTGTATGCCAGTATGACTTACCAGAATTAGGCGATAGCTTTTTGTTGTCCTCTACCTCCAATAACAATAAGGAATTTAGGCTTCTAAACTCGAAAATCGCATCGAAAAACTGCTTAAGAATGGATAAGTTTCTAAAATATGACATTTTTAATGTTTGTTTCGCTACGTTCAAAGGAAGTCTTAAATAAAACCGAATGACTTATCTGGCTACTCATAGGATTCTATTAACTCACTGCTCAACACTATTTTTCACGGAAACCAATAATGTGGTTGTGCAAGGTTTTTTAGTGTCCTGAATTCGAATCTGAATTGCTCACGTAAGGCTTTCGAAAAAATAAAAAAACCGTTGTTACCCCTATAATATTTAAGGTAATTATTCACATAGAAATAATTTTTCTGTTAAAAACTAGTAACAGCATCTGATTTTTTTAATTATCCAGTTCAAAATTAATTTTGAATATCTTCAGTCCTCACCCTTTTTACTTGCCGTAGGTATATAATTACATATGTACTATTATGGCAAGTTATGAATTCTTCAAAAAAACTGAACTCAAGATTTTGATCAGACTTGTCATTACGATGATAGTGAATACGACAACAGTGGGTCTTACACTCCAGTCTGTTAAAGGCTACAGCAAGGCAATCACTTCAAGAGTTTAGGAATTATCTAATCGTAAAAGTTAAAACAAGTAAGGAAAAACTGAGTCCGATTGAAACAGAGTGTAGCTGGAAAATTAAGCATTTAAAACAAAGTCAAGTTTACTGGCTTAGTATTTTATATTGCGTCTCGTAGCTCTTATTAAAGCTTCTAAACGATTCTTCATTGACCTGATGAGTTTCTTGACTTTATCTTGGGGGATCCCTTCCCATTTACCTACCAGTGCTGCTTTAAGTTAATTTACTGTTTCAGGAGTTGGATTTATGGCTCTAACGTTTCGCTTAAACTCGTCCCACAAATGCTCGATAAGTTTTAGTCTGGACTTAGCGCTGATCAACCCATTTGGCAATACCGACTTCCCTAAAGAAAAAATTAGGAGACCTTGTAAACTGAAATATGTCAAAATTCAACCAATAAACACAGTTCGTTCGGCAGTACGCTGTTCCATGAAAGAAACTGAAAATTGTTGCATATTTTTTGGAAAAGTCTACAATCTTTTTTCGCACACAATTAACTACCCAGTACCTACGTTCTGTAACTCTCGCATCGATAAAATTAGTCGAGAAACGTTGAAAAATGGAACAAAACTCATGGCACAGGCCATTTATTGTGTGCGGAAAAATGACATTTGTGTTTTTTCGTGTGTATTTTTGTTGTTTCTTTCATTACAGCGTGGCTGTTTGTCTTCTTTTTTTCAGTTGCATTTGTTTTGAATTTTTGAATTAGCGTAACTGTCAATAAATATTTTTTCGCTGCGTTTTCGTAAGCATTTCGTTGTCTTGTTGGAGACCAACTAAATATTTCGTTTCGCATCAGCTGCGTACTAGGCTTAAACGAAAAATTTAGTTTTACTTTTCGTTCTGCACGCCGCGCCGCCGCCGTACGCTGTTCAATGGACGAAATTGAAAATTGTTGCATATTTTTTGGAAAAGTCTACACTCTTTTTTTGCACACAATTAATTACCTAGGCCATTTATTGTGTGCGGAAAAATGAAATTTGTGTTTTTTCGTGTGTATTTTTGTTGTTCCTTTCATTACAGCGTGGCTGTATGTGTTCTTTTTTCAGTTTTTTTCAGTTGCATTTGTTTTGAATTTTTGAATTGGTGTAACTGTCAATGAATATTTTTTCGCATCAGCAGCGTACTAGGCTTCAAGCTATAAAATGAGACCATAATCATTTAAGCATAAAGACTGTATGCACGCCAATTTTAGCCGTTTTCGAAAAAGTCATCTGCGTGTTCGTAGGTAAATATAAAATGCGATTGCGTGTAAATTGAATAACGTTCATAAAACCGATTTTGTGCAAGACAGGACGATTGCATATGACGATTGCAATCTGCCTCAAAAATTACGATCATTTGACGATCAAATTGACTTTGACGTTTTCGAAAACGGCCTTGGGTTTTTTTTTTTTTTTTGAAAACGCGCAATTTTTTTTTTAATCAATTATTTTGAAAACTAAACTGTCGATTTTTTTAAATTCAGTATTTTAGAGCTTTTTGACACTTTCTACAGTATTTTTAGAAAAAAAATTACTTTTATGAAAAAATAACGGTACCTTCCATACAAAAATAAAAAAACCGTAAAGTACAACCTTTTTTATTTTGAATTTTCTCATTACTGGCTAAATGGCTTTAGATTGATTTTTTTTTATATCAATATATACTTTCAAGCTTAAAAAAACTCTGAATTTAAAAAAAAGTTTCAATTTTTTTTGAAAATTCGATTACTCAAAAACGGGTTGACAATTTTTTTTTAAATTGTATTTTTATATGCACATAAATAAATATTTAAGATTTGCATACCAAAATTTTTCCTTAAAAACGTTTGAAGAATTTGCTATACATATAAAAAATTATTTCTTAAAAAACGCTCCATCGATTTAAATTTTGTTTCCCAAACATTGATATTTGATCAAGAATTCAAGTGACATTTTTTTTTCTTTCCCTCAAACTATCAAAGGGGTTGTTTTAAGCTAATTTAAATATCGTCTTTCAGGCTTATTAATATTGTTCTCTGGTAATTTCCATGTCTTAATGTAAAATTTGTTTTAATCTTCAGCCTCTTGAACATAAGAGTAAGCTTGTACAACCCAATCATGCATTTTATATCTCTGAGGGCCAGTTGTACAAATATTTAACTCGTGGTTCAGACATTTTAACTCACTGACTTCAGCGAACTTACTGAGGTCCTGAGAATTTTTTTAATTTTATTTTTCAAATATTGAAGTACATAATTCAAAAATGATTTTTAAGTAGAAGAATTCTACTCTTATTTCTGATACTGTTACTAGTTTCCTCGTGAAAAATTATTTCGTTGCGTAACATAGCCTTAAGTTAAGGTGCGTTTGCATTTGAGAGTACTTTCACTACAAAACTCTTAATAGCGACTCTCGTATAGCTGTCTACCTCTCTGTGGGCTAATTTCATGACTGTGTCCACTTCCACTGGCGAGTTTTATTCTCAAATGGATACACTTTTTTAAATATAGCAAAAATTGGTATTTTGATACATTTTATTAGAATATTAGAAAGTCTGACGGGATGGAGCAAATCTGAGCTCAGATTGGAGTTAAGAGCATCAAAAACCTATGAAAAAGTATAGCTTGGTTTCCGTGACAGAAAAAGAGTTCAATTTTGTAGACCAGTGATTATTCAATCGCCAGCGAACATATTTTTTTTTTTCGTTTTTAGTAGGAGGTAATTTTGAACGAAAATTTCAAAATTATTCAACCGTCACTTAATTTGTTAAAACGAATTGTAGGAAAATACAAAGAAAGCTCTACTTGCAGATAGCTCCGATAAGCGGATAGTTCCCTTGACACTCCTTTTATCATATCAGACAATTTTTCCAGCTCACTTCAAATAGAAAATTTTCCAATAAATGGCCACACCTATTTATCTAGGGGTGATTTTTAGTTTCAACAAATGATGCGGGTAAGGCGTAGAATATGTTTTCAGTATAGTTTAGGTTTTATTTTTATGATACATAAGCAAACACATACGAAAAATCTTCGTTAAAGAAAAGCAAAGCTCTAATAGCCGGATAAATGTTATGTTGAGAGTATATGAATCCCATTTCTTCATCGCGTTCTCGCATTGCTCCTACATGCTTTTTTGCTTTTATTCTGGCAGTAATTTCATTTTGTCATTCCAAGAGATGCTCTCTTTATAAGACAGTTCTAGGACAAAAATTAAGGGATGATGAGTGTCCCTTTATTGGAGCTTTCACTGTATTTTTGTATTTACGTTTAAAAGAAACAAATACAGGTAAAAGAGGGATCTTTACGAAGAGAATATATGGACAAGTGCCAAAGTAAAGTTACCGTTAAATAGATATACAAGTGAAAAAAATTAATTTTTTTTCATTATTTTTGAAGTTTAACTTAAGATAAGATTTTTAAAGCGATTTTCGAATTTAGCATGACTGTTTTTTAATCTACTCCAAATTCTTCCTGCTATGTCTAAAAACTTAAAACAAATTTAAAAACACATACATATATACAAACATACATATGTACATGCATAACATACATAAAGGGTCCGCCAAATAACTTTTTTTTTTTTGAAAATGCTACTACTACATGGAGTGTAGCTTCGGCTGTGTGGCACGTAGCGCCGTCCTGTTGAAACCAAATGTTGCCAATATCCTTCTCTTCAATTTTTGTGAACAAAAATTCGTTCAACATGGCCCGATAACGATCGCCATTGACTGTAACGGCCACTCGAAGAAAAATGGCCCAATTATGCCTCTGGACCAAAATCCGCACCAAACAGTGACTCGTTTTGGGTGTATCGGCTTTTCAATAGCGTGCGGGTTTTCTGTACCCCAAATGCGACAATTTTGCTTGTTTAGATACCCGCCAAGATCAAAATGAGCTTCATCTGAAAAGATGATTTTTTTTGGCAAAATCGGCATCTTCTCTAAGTCGATCGCAAGCCCACTTAGCGAAGCAGCCATTTGAATGAAATTATTTTCCATTATTAACCGGAAGGATTGTACTTTCAAATAAAAAAAGAAATTTGAGAAAATATTCAGTAGTTTTTGTATAGCATTTTCAAAAAAAAAAAAAAGTTATTTGGCGGACCCTTTACATAATTATAATCATCAGTCATTTTGTTGTATTTTTTCGAACACTTAAATTTTTATTTGTGAAATCGTAATAATTACAAAAATACTACAAACTATTTGCGAACGAAGACCTATTTATAAACAAAAAAATAAAAACAAATAAAGAAATAAAGAAATAGGAAATTATTGAAAACCTTAAGGTATTTATTACCTAAAGTTTTCAAAAATCAAAACAAATATAAGAAAAAAGATCTCTTTGGAAATACAAACTTGTTTTTTGTTTTAATTCACTGAACATAAAATACTAAACCTCCTAAGTTGAAAACAGAAGCATTGTTATAATATTTACATTAATCCTTAAGAACGTGATACTATAGATAGTTTATTTTATACATTAAACAATATTCCCCAATATATGACTTCTATATACATATACATAAACATACTTTACCAAACCAATCATAAAAACTGATTTCAACTCATTTTCTAATTAACTTCATGCAACAATTTACTATATACAAAATAAACCTACCAACTTTTGAATATTTACAAATAAATTATCATGTATCATCATTTGACAAAGTGGCTTCATGCATGTTTTTTAGTTTACTACCATACAATTGATGAACAAAAAAATTTAAAAAAATCTAAAAAGACTTCTTAAAACAACATTCCAGCACAGAGCAAGAAATAAATGTATTACATTTACAAATAATTTTCTGTTATGACAAAAAGGTAAGAAAAGTAGTTTATTAATAAAAAAAAAACTCAAATTTGCCTTCAAAGGAATTAAGTGTTTTGTATAAAATTTGCTTACATCAATACATAGATGTAAATAATGTGTTAAATATTAGATTCAAAATGAAACTATAAATATGTATTTGTATTGAATGTGATTGTTTTAAGCTTTCAATTACTTGAATGTATTTAAGTTACTACATAAACGTATATGCAATATAAAAATTAAACATTTAAATAAATATCACTGTTAAACAAATTAAAAAAAAAACATAATTTTAAATTTGTAAGAAAATGATTACATATTATTATACATATACATGAAAACACATACAAATATTTTTTATTAAAAAAGCTGGATTAGGGGCCGTAGTAATATATACCGTTAGTATTAATATATCATTAACTAATCGAGTACCTATAAGTATTTTTACTAAAATAAAATAATTTTATTAACAAAGAATTAAAAATTAAGAACTCCCAATTAAAATGGCTCAGATAATTATGTATTTAAGCATAATTGTAATCATTCACTAAAAAAAACACAAATGTTTGTTATTAAAATGCTAATAAGTAGCTATTTCTTAAAATATTTTGGGAAAGTAGAAGAAGTACAATTTTCGTATTGCCAATTTGTTCGTAAGACCTTTTTTCACATAGAAAAGATTAAAACTTTAAAGTTAGTATAGTAAGGTAGGCAACATTTCAAAAGAAGAACTTTAAGGCAACGCACACGATTTAAGATTTAACTAACATGTTTTAATGTGTTTTTTTAATATTAACAACTATTTCTTTTGAGCTTTCAAAAACCAAACGACGGCGACGGTCTCACTCTCAGTTAAACAAACAAATCATTGATAGCTTCAAGAATATTAATTTCTATTTTCCAAAATGTTGCAATAAGCTGTCCCATATACATATACACTGGTTTTTGATTTATAAAATACAAATCATTAAACTCTTTCCCCCATATTAATAAACGGCGGATAACAACGTGCTAACATTAATACTTCTGTTAACTTGTAATTCTTATTAACAAATGTGTAATAGTCTGTGACGTGTGTTTACGTACGGATAACTTTAACTCGCCAAATTCCGCGTTTAGTGAATGGATAACTTCTTTACACATACACGTACACGTGTGATAAGACCGCTTACTACTGCCAGTATATACTTCGTAAGGAAGTGAATGCATGTGACACATGTATTAGAAAATCACCATAATTCGATGAAGTGGTGAATTTGGTGAAGTGATAAATACTGGAAAGATATCATATCGTTTTTAATAAAAAAACAATTATCAAACGGACAAGTTGTCTATCCGTATGCCAGTTAACACATGTATTAGGGAGCGGATAACAAGTTTTTATTAATACTGCTGTTTGTATGTATCAATGTCTTAAGGCACTAAATATTTAAAACCACCGAAAGGCATTAGGTTACTTAGAAAAATGTATGACACCCAGCAAATTCTTTAAAATGTAATAATTTTTCGAAAAAATGAAATGATTAATATTGAATTTCATGAGGGGAATGACATAATTAGGTACAAAAAGTAAAAATTTTAAAGTTAAATAAAGGTGTGCACCTTTTTTTATTTTATATCTAAAAATTGCATATAAGAACATTTATTGGCCTATTTTCTCAGTTCGTGACGATAATGATAAATTTATATTGAAGTATCGAAACTAGTAACAAAAACTAGACTGCTCATACCAAAGTTCCTTTTTTTCGATATTTGATAACATTAAAAAAAAAACATTATTGCAACATTTTGAGAAAAAAGCCCATAAATTAATTGCTTTAAGAAATATTTTATTTTCTTCCACTGTGAACTTTACTAATTCAAAAATTCAAATCCAAAATTAATTTGGTAGAACGATTTGCGATATCTCGTGGAGAGCTAGGGCCTGGTGAGTGGAGACTTACGTACAAGATACAACTCCCAACCATTCTTGTGTTTTTAGTTTGCAGGAATAGAAATGATCTATAATTTTCTAATGAATCCGAAAGGCTGGCTGGTATAGAAGAGGCACTTTTGCATTACAAGAGAGACGAGATCGTGACGTGGTTCACTGTCATCTTTTTTCTAGTTATAAAATCGTTCCTCAATTTACTATATCAATGTCGCGAGATTTTCCACGGCAATAACTAGTTTTCTGAAAAAAACAATAATAAACAAAAAAATATTCAAAACAAAAGATGAGTATCAATAACTTTATTTTTCGTGTCGTTTACAAACTAAATTGTTCCAGTATGTAAATGACTTGGCAACAAATGAAATTAGTCGAATCACTACGTTATTTTTTTAACTTTCCGAGCACGAAAGGAAATCTGCATTGTGCAAATCAAAACACCGTTTTTAATGGGAAACTACGAAATCAGAAGATTTTTATCAATTCAATTTTTGTGAACCCTCTTTTGCTCTTACAACCCACACGAATTTGCATTTACTCAAAAAGGTTTTCTAATTTTGCTATGATATTCCTAACTCGGAACACTATTTACTTTTTGAACTGTTGCGTCGTTTCTTGGGATAAACACGACAGCTAGTATTCCACAGTATTTCCTACAAAAAAAATGGTTGCATGTTTGCAGTCGATGCAATAAATTATGTATGGCAGGTTTTGCTGTGTCTACGATGCACTGCACATAGGTGGCCAAAAGCAAGTTTTTAGTTTCTAAAAAAAAAACGAGCTCGATATTTTAATCAAAAAAGATGACTTAATTTCAATTCCCTCTCTGACTTTTGTGTTGGAGCTCGAGCTGCATCTTAAATCACATCCTTCTGAGACTCTTTTACGCATTTTGCAGTACCCAGTCATTAGTCAAACTATAAAAAATATTCGGGGGTAGATAACAATAATATTTGTACCGGGGAGGACTTTGCATTTTATTGTTCTTCAAATTCTGAGGTTACAAAAATTTGGCATCTTCCTCTGAAGTGCTTTAAATTATATAGAGATCGGCAAAGTATCCAAATTTCCAAATACTAAAAATAGAGCGTCAGACTTCTGACAGAAAATGATCAAAACGATAAAGCCATACTAGATTTCAGCACACTCACCCATATGGCGATTAAAGAGGTTTTAGATATGGTGCATTGAAATGTTACATAGAGTTTTCTTTTGATGTGTATAAGGGGTCAATGTGAGTATAAAAATCAATTTTCGATGTTGGAGCCCTCTCCCCTGGCCACTATCTTAGAAAAGAGTGTGTATAAAGTTTTCGTAATATCTTGCAACAGGATTGTCTCAGAAAAAGTGTTAAAACCTTTTTTTTCTAGACAATTGAACTGTCTAAAATTTTGGCAGAGATACTTTTTGTCTTAAAATTGAAAATAAAGAAATTATTAAAAAGAGTTGAATATTTTTTGATACTATGTTATAACTTCGATTACATACTACTATCTTTTAATTCTGTTCCGTTCCTCTTCTTTTTCATAACGAACATTTTTATTTATACCCACACTTACGCTCATACACTTCTGTACATTAAGAAAACATGGTCCTAATAGACCAAGAGCCGACAGCAAATTTTGGGAGTGGAGCTATAACCAAAATCGGAGTATGAGAGATTATTGGTACATGTATCGTGATATGGAATATGAAAGTCTGGCAGATTTTTTTCTCAGCCTTTGGAGGGGGTGGGTGTTTAAAACCCGCTTGGTTCCCTCTTTATATGGTAGGGTCATTAACACTTCAATTCACTTTTAAAAGATAGGATATGATGCTCTGTCATTTTCCCTAAGTCTGAAGACTTATATCTTGGTGATCCGATTAATAGGACCTATGATTTAACCTTTTTAAGCAAACCTTATTGGCGTTTTTTGTGGAGACTTTATTTGTTGATTTTCTGTTTTGCTGAAAATCTCCAAAACAGGGATGATAAGGTTTACGTAAAATGGTTATATCTTGAGTTCTGTTAATCGGACCGACAAGATTGTGGTGTTTATGCTTAGAACAAATGACTGGGAATCATATCCGATCTTTTTTTAAATGAATTAAATAGTTAATAGCCCTGAAAATAAATCAGGGGATCTAGCTCTTTTTAACCCCCCACCCCTCCCAAAGGCTGAAAACCAAACCTGCCAGACTTTGGTATTTGATATCACGATACATGTGCCTACAATCCCTCATACTCCGATTTTGGTTATACCTCCACTCCCAAAATGTGCTGTCGGCTCTTAGACTATAACCAAAATACAATATTCTAAATTTTTTTTTTTTTTTTTTATAAATTCATTTTTATTTTTCATTCATCTTAAAACTATCTTAAAGCTAGACAAAAATTCATAAAAACTAGCCTACTTATCAATATCTTACAACTTATTTACTGGCTTCCTTTGGGCGCTCTAAGTTAAACTAATAACTTAATGCTTATGCCTTTCGGCCTAAAAGCTATCTTAAAACTAGAATTCATATTGGTTTTATTTTTCACCAAGAAGAATTGAAAAAACTTGGTATCTACATATATCTTTTATTTTGGTTTTCTTATAAAACTTACGGACTAAATAAAACTAAATTAAAACTAATTAAAACTAATTGAAACTACTATAAAACTACTTTAAGCTACTTACAATCTACTTACAGACTACTTACAAACTAGAACAGCCACAGCAAGCATTTTCGGGTTTTTATAATTTTTTTGTATGTTTTTGTTGGTTTTTTAATTTTTTTTTGTGTTTTTGTTGGTTTTATATTTTTTTTTTTGTGCCACCCTGACTGTCCCTGCTTAAAACTAACTACCTAAACCTATTTAAGTCGGCCATGGCATAGAAAAATGCATAGTTAACTTTTATATATCCGAATTAACTTTGTGTTCAGGTTTCAACCAACAGAACTGGTTCTCCTGCTTTACCCTGTCTCTTCGGTCCCGATCGGACACAGTCCTACTGAACCAAAGGTGCTCAGCTCCGTCTTGTGCGAGGACGTCTCGACTGTAAAGGAGCCGCCGATCCACAGTTCTACGGCCGACGTGGTAGATTAGCGGAACCACCGCTCTATCCGGGATCAGCCCTCGACTGTCTAAATAGAGGAATGCATCGGGCGGAATAAAGACGCTTAGACGCACACTCTCGTAATAATCGTTTTTAGGGTAATAAGCCCCACAAATTAAGCTGTTGGTCGAGGACATTGCTCTTGCAATGTGACCTCGAATAAGCTTCAGCAAGACATTATCTATCCTGTTTATGTTGGCGCCGTTGTATAGAACCAGGTTGGAATAATAATGTTTGTACTCCGACTCTGGTGTTCTGTGTAATCCAAGGCAGCGTCTAAGACACCGCCTCTCAAACACCCGAATCTTTTCCATTTGAGATGGGGCAACGTTGAACCAAACCGGGCACCTGTAGGCAATCATCGGCCGTATGAGGGCCATGTAGCAAATCACCTTCACCCTGCTGTCAAGCCGGTTGCTATAAAACAACCGTTTAGTTAGGGCAAAAGCTCCCTTAGCCCTGGACAGAGCAGCATTTATATGTCTGTCGAAATACAAATACTGGTCCATCCAGATGCCAAGGTACTTTACTACACTTTTACTCGCCAGTGGCTGTCCATTTGGCACTACGATCACCAGCTTACGCCAGTTCTTTCTCGTATCCCTTGTGGCTCCATGCAACGGAGTCCTAAACAAGATAGTTTCTGATTTCTGAAAGTTGATTTTCAACTTCCAGTCATCGCAATATCGCTGAATCTTTTCGAAGTCACGCTACAAAAGAATTCTGATGACCTCGGCTTTTGGAACTGTTCTGTACGCAATTAGATCGTCGGCATACGCAATTGCCTGAGTTAGACTACTTATCAGATCGCTGGTGTAAATGCTGAATAGAATCGGCGAGTTGACTGCTCCCTGCTGCAGACCATTTTTAATATTAAAGGTTGTGGCAGAAAATGTTGTACTATCTCAATGGACAAAGAGTGTATTTATGACTTTAAAATTTAAACTTGGAAGCCCTCTGCAAAATTTGAAAAAATTGAAAAAAATATCTGTCATTGTGCGTAGCGTCGCAAGTTTAACACCTCAATTTTACAGAAAACAAAAACATTTTTATTTACATAATTATCTCGAGTTCTTGTTTTTTCTTTTTGTTCTAGCTTTGTTTCTTTCCTTCTGGATATAGAATTGTTTGTCTTTTCTTTATTATTTTAAATTTCTATTCCATAATGAACACATACAACGCAGGTGCTAGGCCTTGTGTGAATGGGATTCAAATTAACGTTAAATTGTATCTAAGGTTTAGCTTTTAACACTCTAATAATCTAATCCCACGTTCCCACCTTTACGCTAAGGACCGACCCCCTCCTTTAAATACAAAAAATGCTTGAGTGGCGTTTTCGTAAAAAAAAACACTTAGTATTGTGTTTTGCGGTATGACACGTATTGTTTTTCCCGAAAACTTGTATTATTCTTTTTGACCATTTTTTAAAAAAGTTCAGAAAGGTACAAAAAACTACTTAAAAATTAAAAAGTTAAATAAAGGTAGGTACAGATCCTTTTTTTATTTTATATCTAAAAATTGCATATAAGAACATTTATTGGCCTATTTTATCAGTTCGTGACGATAATGATAAATTTATATTGAAGTATCGAAACCAGTAACAAAAACTTGACTGCTGATACCGAAGTTCCTTTTTTTTCGATATTTAATAACATTAAAAAAAACATTATTGCAACATTTTGAGAAAAAAGCCCATAAATTAATTGCTCTAAGAAATATTTTATTTTCTTCCACTGTGAAGTTTACTAACTCACAAATTCAAATCCAAAATTAAAAAACCGAAAACTTGTATTATTCTTTTTGACCATTTTTAAAAAAGTTCAGAAAGGTACAAAAAAACTACTAAAAAATTATGAGTGAAGTTAAATTAAAGAAGATACATAGCTACAAACTAATGGAACCATTTAGTCATTTAAAATCAAAGTTGCCAATTAAACCAAAGTGTTAACTTTTATCCAATCTTAGCGCTTACAACCCATATCCTAAGGAGACAAAAAATGGGGAAATTGTTAAAAATAGTACGTAAACAATTAACCAATTGACAGATGATACTTTCCAACTGTAGGACTACCAGGAATATAATGGCGTCCACCCTCGGAAAACCGGTTTCGCAAAACAAAATGTGTTTACAACTACCCAAGTTCACAATTACCCCCTTGATCCTTATGTTTTATTGTTTCTTAATAGAAGCTCACTACAATTTTCTCATGAAAAATTTTGATAAACGTACCTATATTCTAACTTGATTGGAAAAAAGTTTTATAATATTTCCTGTAGACAATATTATAATCTATCTATCTACTTTGTTATAAAGAGGAAACATTTATTTGTTTCTTTGTTTGTTTGTACCTATGTAGGGGGTAATCTCTGGAAATATTTAACTAATCCTTAAAATTCTTTAATAAATGGAAAGATATAATGTCCCTGAGTAACATAGACTAAATTTTATTTGGATACAAATTAATTGCAACGTTAAAATCCAAACGTTTGTACTTTTTTTGGGGTATTTGTGAGTTTTTGATTTTTATATGTATATCGAAATTTCAAAATTTATATTTGAGTTTGAAAGGTTATTCTAAGGGGAAGGCTTAGCGGTTAAAAAATTCAATTTGTAGGGATAAATAGGGTAAAAACAAAAATGGTATGAGATAACAAAAACTGTTTTTCTGTTTGATAGAGTTTACTAAGAGGATGTTGTCTTCATACATAGGGTGAAATGGGGTAGAAATTAAAAATGAGTATATGATTTAAAAAACTTTTTGAGTTGGGAAGGTTATTATTAAAGGCTTAAGGACTGAAGACATTTCAAAATATAAATACTCATAGTGTGAAATAGGGTTTGTAAAATATGCAATCTGATTTTAAACGTCATTTTTTTATTTGAAAGGTTATATGTAGAGGATATCATTCGAAAATTTTGCCTAACCGAGCAAAGCCGGGGCGGGCCAGCTAGTAATCTATACAGTGAGGAACAGTTACATACATACATTAAAAAAATCAATACTTTTGGCTTTTGACGAAATTTTTAAAATAATAATTTTGAAATTATCACTCAAAAAAGAAGGGTATGTTTTTTTGTAGAAAGTTACAGAGTGTAGAAGCTATATGTAGTTTTACTCCCCGTTCATTAGTTATACGCTATAACATTTTCGTCATTTAACGTTTTTTTAAAATGCCATTGCATAACTTTCTTGCGCATGCGATTGGAATGAACTTTTGGGTTATTTATGCCAAAATACAGAAACTTGCATCTTAGATCCTCACTTCAGGTTATTTAGTTTCAATTTTGTTGAAGAAATTGAATCACCATTAACCGCCTAAAGAAGAACATCGTATGGTGTTTAAACAGAATTATGCTTAATTGCAAGTTAGATATTGTATGTATTTCATTGTCCATTAACTATGCTAGAATATAGCAAATCGGGTGTAAGTATTTTAAAACAAATTTTCTGCAATGAAATGGAGGAAAAATTTCTGTTGTTGTATAAACTTAAGATTGTAGGCTAGCTATTTGAATTTCGAGTCGGTTTAAGTCCACATGATATTTTACATACAAATTTTGTATTGGTTTTAACATATTTTTCAACTTGTCGAAACAGTAACTGATTTGTGTTTTTCATTTTCATAATTTAAAGTTTCATTGTTGCTATCACTTCTTTTTATTTTTATAAATAGTTGTACCTACATATTTTTAGATAGAAATACAGACTAGCTGCTTATACCGTTGCTAACAGTGTATTTTATTTTAAACTATTTTATAAATCTTTCGTTCAATGGATACCTAATGCTTTGTCTGCACTTCACATTTATAACAAAAAAAGGCTTACAAATTAGTTCATAAGAAGCTATTTTAAAATTACATAAATTTCATTATAGTTGGTATTGTCACATTGTGTTTTTGTAGATGTTACAGACTAATTAAGACAATCAACAAAGTAATTATAAGAATTTAATTCTCCTAGAAAAATTTTATAAATATCACATCTCTCTTAATTTTATTTTCAGAAAATGTTCTTTTTTAAAGACCTGACTTTAACAAAACTTATTTCTTCTTTACTTACGGCTACCAGATGTTGGTATTAAACAAATATAATCATAACATCATCTAGAACGTCAAAAATCTTGAAATAACTGTTTTTATCTCGAATTCAAAAATCTCGAATTACACTTTCTCAAAAAAATTAAACTCGCATAAAAATCGGGTTTCGATTATTTAACTTCTAGGTATAATTTATTATTCGATTCTGATGTATGTAAATAAGCAAAGCTATGATGTTTGATTTATGAAAAAAGAAAAAAATACTATACAAAGCCAAATAAAAAAAAGAATCTGAGCAATATCAAGGCCCTTAACTGGTAAGGATATATTTGAGAGAAACACGGATATTTTTTAATCTCCGAAAGAGTGTTTTGTGGGTCGAAAAAACCACATTGACCTTTTATTAATTTTATTCTTATCAGATGGCTATCATTTTATTTTCTCTCAAGAACAATCAATTTGAGGTGCTTTCTTGGCAAGATTTAAAGAAACAACGCAATCTTTAGTCACAGTGCACTTCAACTTCAGGTTAATGCATTCCTAGGTCTATATTTCAAGGATTATCCCAGGGATAATTTAAATAAGGTTTTAAATATAAGCATTCGAGATTTTCGTTATTCGAAATAATCCAGATTTTTGTAGGTCGAGACTTTGGCTTTCGAGTTCTTTCAAGACTTAATTAAAATTACAAAAAAATTATTAGTTATATTTGCTAAAAAAAAAACATAACTCACATAAGTATTAATTTAGTACACATTTGTAGGTACAAGGAATTGAGAATCAATAATTTTGGTAAAGAAAAAGTGATAACAAAAAAAATAAAGATCAGGTAAAAAGGGTCTTATCATACAAAAAGTACACTGAAATGAAAAGTATTCGCAATGTTTTTGTGTGTCGAATTTTCTTTTTATGTTACGGATGTGTTTTCAATAAATTAAATATAAAATTTAAGTAAAAATTTTAAAAATAAAGTTTAGTATTCATGTATTTGCAAGATATAAAAACAAAAACATATAAAGAAATTTTTCATCTGATATAAATAATTGTTCCAAAACAAACACAAAATATGTGAAATAAATTTGTTATCCATATAAAAAAAAGTTATTATGAAGAAAAAAAATATATCAATGTTGGATAAATGTTTTTAAGAAGAATTGATGATTAAAATTTTGAATGTGAGATTAAAAATTGTTTTTATTGTAATTAACTTTTATTAAATAAAAATGTGCTATGCACTTAAAATGCAGCAAAGTAATTTAATTGTGGTTGAAGAAAAATATTTATTTGGTGAACATAAGGCAGAATACTGTTTTTTAATACTAAAAAACGGCAACAACAATGATCTCAAACTTGGAAATAAGTCTTTATTCAATTACACTACATAACATAGTTTAAATAAATAAATAAAGGTCATGCCACATTTATAGGGGCAACAAAAAATAATGTTCCTTACCATTATTTAAATGTGTACCTTCTCTTTGCTGGATGCCATGAAAATTCAACAAAATGGCACATTAACGTGTCAGAAGTTGAATAGTAGCGTAAAATACATCACAACAAAAACATAAATGTTAAAAAAGGAGCCAAGTTCTTATATGTACAAGAACCCTGTGCGTTAAAAGTCAGCCAAAAAAAGTAATGAGATCTAAAATATATGCCAAGTTTTAAGTCCATGAAGTTCAATATCAAATATATTAAGTAGAGTAATATCGAAACAATTCCAAATCATGACAGAAATTTGGTAATTAATGATTACTGACTAAAATTTGGTGGGTTCACTGGTCAAGTTTTCATACATTTTAAATTTGTGATTAAGTAAGTAACTAAGAGAAAACTTGCCAAGTAAATCCACCAAATTTTAATCAGTAATCATTAATTACCAAATTTATGTCATGATTTGGAATTGTTTCGATATTACTCTACTTAAGATATTTGAAATTAAACTTCATGAACTTAAAACTTGGCATATATTTTAGATCTCCTTACTTTTTTTGGCTGACTTTTTACGCACAGGGTTCTTGTACACATAAGAACTTGGCTCCTTTTTTAACATTTATGTTTTTGTTGTGATTTCACTCCTTTTTGCAAAGCTTTAGTTTGCCAGGTGAAAGTCAAGCCCTACCGCTGTACACAGTTTCATAATTCTACGACAACGGAAAGTGCTCCATACAAATAATAGCAATTCTTATAGAGTGGGTGGATGGCACGATTTTTTTCCTTTCTAAGTACTTCAAGTCCTACCGACTTACCAATTTTCATCGTTCTACAACAATCGGAAGTGCTCCATATAATTTATAAGAATTTTTAAGAATGTGGGTGAATGCAAGATTCCAATTATTATTCAATTTTGTCTTTCTAAGTACTTTAAGCCATACCGACCTGCCAATTTTCATCGTTCTACAATAATCGGAAGTGTTTCATATAGTTTATAAGAAATTTTAAGAATGTGGGTCGATGCCACGCCCCCTGAACTGAAACTTCCAATTTTTCGATTTTTTTTCTTCTAAGTACTTCAAGGTCTACCGACCTACCAATTTTCATCGTTCTACAACAATCGGAAGTGCTCCATATAATTTATAAGAATTTTTAAGAATGAGGGTGGATACCACGCCCCCTGAATGAAAAATTCCAATTTTTCAATTTTTTTCTTTCTAAGTACTTCAAGTCCTACCGCCCTTCCAATTTTCATCGTTCTACAACAATCGGAAGTGCTCCATATAATTTATAAGAATTTTTAAGAATGTGGGTGGATGCCACGCCCCCTGTATGGAAAATTCCAATTTTTCAATTTTTTTCTTTCTAAGTACCTCAAACCCTACCGACTTACCAATTTTCATTGTTCTACAACAATCGGAAAGGCTCCATATAATTTAAAGAATATTTAAGAAAGTGGGTGGATGCCACGCCCCCTGAATAGAAAATTGCAGATTTTCGATTTTTTCCTTTGTATGTACCACAAGGCCTACCGTTGTGCGAAATTTCAAGTTTCTACGATGATGATTCATAATTTTGATGATCTGTCAGTGAGTCAGTCAGTCAGTGAGTCAGTTAGTCATTGAGTCAGTGAGTCAGTCAGTTACGGTTTTTGCGATTTTTGAAGTCCTATATCTTGGGAACTACTAATGCTAAAGAGTTGAAATTTGGTGAGCCACCTGTGTTTGATCAGTTCAGAAAATACTCCGAATTTTAAGTTTTTGACTTTATTGGTACTGAAGTTAGAGGGGGGTTGAAAATCGCCTGAGTTTGTTCCTGTAAAAAGGGTGTAGTGCCACGAACTTGGATGGGCACTACCATGCCTTAGATCTAAGATTTTTCAACGCCGCACCGCTTACAATTAATGTTGAATCTATTGCCTGATCTTTTTTTTAAAGAATGTCTGTAAAACCGATAAACATGAGAAGGAATAAAGTTGATCCTTGTGAAGCTAAAGGTTAGGTTAGGTTAAGGTGGCAGCCAGGAAAACTGCTGACACACTTAGGCCAGAATAGGCCCATTGTGATACCACATAAAGACTGCGAGGTGATCCTCGCTAATTAAACCAATTGGAGCTTTTAATGAAGCGATGGAGACTGTGAATGTCAATTTTATTTAAATCACTTGGATCGTCAAAGAAAAAACTTCCTAAGTGTATTTTACGTCATTGAGAAAGAGCAGGACATGAGCAAAGAAGGTGAGAGATAGTTTCTTCCTCCTCTTCGTCCATGCAGCTTCTGCAGAAATCATTTGAGAAAACGCCTAGTCTATTGGCGTGTTTGCCTATGAGGCAGTGTCCAGTAATGACACCAATTGTGGAGCTAATATGCAATCTATTTAGAGATAACAAACATTTCGAACGCTTCGGATCCAGTGTTGGCCAGATCTGTTTCGTCGCCAGACAAGTAGTGATACCTGTCCATCTGCTGTTTGTTATCATCATGGAATCATGCTTAAGCATAAGTTTACAAGTAGCAATTGGTATTCCAATATTCACCTTATTAGGTAATATTGGTGTAATAGTTCCTAGCCTGGCGAGTTCATCGGCTTTGCAGTTTCCTGGAATATCTCTGTGTCCCGGCACCCAGAAAAGGTGAATGTTGAACTGTTCCGCCATCTCCATTAGAGACGATCGACAATTTCGGGCAGTTACGGAGTTTGTAGAAACGGTGCCTAGTGATTTAAGGGCAGCTTGGCTGTCTGAGAAGATACGGATATTTAATGTAGATATTACGTTTTCTTTGAGCCAAGATAAAACTTCTTTTATCGCCAGGATTTCAGCTTGGAACACGCTACAATGATCAGGGAGACGGAAGGAGAGACTAATGTTTAGTCGTTCTGAGTACACGTCACCACCCACCCCCTCCTCAGTTTTTGAGCCATCCGTGTAGAAATGAATTGCTTCATCTCTCAAAAATTCCTCATCATCCCAAGCTAAAGGTGAGTTGATATTGAAATTTACCAGGGCTACCAAAAAAAAATCTTAAACAAAATCAAAAGAAATATTTTTCAAGACATAAAGTGTAAAGTAAATTTCAATATCAAGCTAAAGGTGAGTTGATATTGAAATTTACTTTACACTTTATGTCTTGAAAAATATTTCTTTTGATTTTGTTTAAGATTTTTTTTTGGTAGCCCTTATTGAGTTCTAGCCTCAGCTCTTTTGTTTAAAAATCCCAAGAACTTTGCTTTATTCTTCAGTGAGATTTCCATCGATTAATGTGTAAGATTTGTAATCATAACTAGACTACTCAAAGATTCAAAAACTATGGGCTTATTTCTTTATTATTACAGCTAATCCGAAACCTAAAAAACATGTTAAGGATATTGGCAGAATCAAAATTGGAAACACAAAAACTTATTTTGAAGGATGGGCTAAAGGGAAAAGTTACCAACAACATGTTGAGCATAAGAAGAAAGGAAACATTACTGATAAATGTGGATTTTAGGAAAATAGGACTTAAAAAATAGACGTTTCATAAAATACAATCTGTACACTCAGAGAAAAATAGCAAGCTGAAATCCATTAAGATCATGCTTATTTTAATTTTTTTTTCAAATCTTTTTTGCTTGATCTATAAATGGCATCAAATAAATTTAATTCAATAACTTGAATTAAAAAAATTACTTAGTTTGAGGTTAGAAATATAAGTTCCAACACATTTGGTGTAATAACTAATTATTGACATACAACCTAGTAAAGTAGATAGTTATAAATTTTCATCATCGTAAATTCATATTGTGTATTATCCTAGTGGAAGTGTATTCGGTTGGTAAGCAGAAGGTTCCAGTTCAAAATCTCAGAAACACGTAAGTAAAGTAATATGAACTTGAACTTTTAACTTGAATTATAAACATGCAAGTAAAGTACGTTTTTTTTCAAATACAAATAAAATTGGATACCTTTCTTGTTTGCTGGTATTTTTTGGAGTGTGATAACAAAACATTAAATAATTGTGTGCAGTTGATGAAGATGAAAAGAATACACAAAGTTACAATTCATCTTACTGTTTCTTTGTTAGTTTTAACTCAGTAAATTTGCATTTAATTTTAGTATTACTAGTTCTGATTAAAAATGCCTAAAGCTAAGGAAGAAGTTACAATGGAATCATTGTCTGATTAATTGAAAGTGATGGTCTGTTTGAGTCTTGAAAACAAAAACTATTTAAATGTCTTTACGTTGCAATGATTGCGGAGATAAAAACTTAAAGAAGATAATGCCAAGCTGCAAAATGACAACGAACGAATTTCCTTTCATGGAATATGCTTAAAAAGCTAATTTTGCCTTCCATCGACTCTATCCGCTAATGAAAGATAAAACTGGCTAAACCAGCAGACAAAAGTTATTATCTACAAGCAACTCCTTAGACCAGTCATTAGGGGATCAATTCTTGATCTGTGAAACTGTGAAGTGATAAATATGATAACGCCTTCACGCCAAATGCGATTCTTGAAGTGTGAACAAATGAAAACAAATGCCAAAATGTTTACATACATATAATAATTCGTTTATCACAATCATTTCACTCTGTAAAAAACTGTGAAAAGAAATATGATAAACAGAAACAAGTTGTGCTCATTTGACATACCCAAGTCGCCATCTTGGTCTGTCTATGACGTCATAATCATCTTTTTCTATGAGCAAGTGGTAGCATTTTTCATGTTAGTACTTTTTAGTACTCACTTTGACAGCTGTTTTTCATAACGAGTTCGGGCATCGCCTTCCGCGTGTTTGTGAAGTGATAAAATGATAAAACTCTGTGAAAACTGAAATGATAACTTTGTTTTCATTTCACAGTTTCACAGATCGAGAATTGACCCCCAGCTCCTTAGACCAGGTTACAGCTTACCAGTTTGGTTCACCATCTCCAAAACAGCTAGGAAGGAACTGCAAATATTCAAGAGAGAAATCCTGAGGACATGCACGGGATATATTTTTATCGTTTGTGCTGCCAGCGGCGGCGGCGACGACGTGGTGTAAACACTACAAGAACTAGCTACTACTCTGAGGCCAAATAAGCCCCCTGGATAAGTAGTAAATGCTATCTACACATAAACTGATTAGAAACATGGCCAACTAACCTAATCAATAGATGTGAACGATGATAAACCAACAATGACATGCAGAACCAAGGTACCTAAACGTTAAGGAAATCCTGGATATATAACTACAATTACCATAACCAACGAGAAAAGACACTTTTAATTGGACCCAGGATCAGTCCATAACCATGGCTTAACGGCAACATTATCCCACCCTAAATAAATGCACTGCCACCAGGGGAGTCATTCCGTAATTTTTAAAACGATGATTGTCAAAACGATTATCTTAAACGTTATCGTCTATAATTTGCTCAAAGTAACACAATCACTATCGTCTTGTCTATCGTTTCTTTAATGTGAAAATGAAATTTTGTTGCCAAAAACAAAAATCTTTGTCACTTCAGTTCAAATATCACATTATTTTAAAAAATTTATTGGATATTATGCATTATAGACCAAGATCCCAGGGCCGCCAGACATACGTCATTTTATCATAGCTGAATTTTTTCCTGTGAATGAACCCTATGGTAGTTATTAACGAATGGATACTACGAACCTTGAACCCGCGGGTGCGTTTCGGAGGTATTGAGTGCTAAAAGTGCATAAAATGATGGAAAATTACGTTATTTTATCAGAGCTGATTTTTGTATATGTTTCAAAGAAAGTTATGATAAGCTTATTTTGACACTTGCCAGACACCTGCATGGGGACCCAATGCCAGCCAGACACGTTTAAAGGTGTACAAAAAGTCGTCAAATTTACGTTATAGTATCAGAGCTGAATTTTATATATGTTCCTTTCGCAACTGTTTCAAGATATTTCCCAAGCTGCTAGACACCTGCATGGGGACCCAATGCCAGCCAGACACGTTTAAAGGTGTCAAAAAAGTCGTCAAAAAAGTCGTCAAATTTACGTTATAGTATCAGAGCTGAATTTTATATATGTTCCTTGCGCAACTGTTTCAAGATATTTCCCAAGCTGCCAGACACCTACATGGGGACCCAATGCCTGCCAGACACATTTTAAGGTGTCAAAAAATCATTAAATCGCGTTATAGTATCAAAGCTAATTTTTATATTTTTTTCTTTACACAACTGTTTTAAGATATTTTCCTGCCAAACACCTGCAACAGTGGAACCTAATATCAGCTGACAGATACAGATTTAAAAGTATCCAAGATATTCCCCAAGCTACCAGACACCTACACCTAAAAGTTTTCAAATAATCGTGTTTCATACGGTTGAGTATCAAAGCTATTTTGAACTAACGAACAAAAATATGTTCCTTGAATAATATTATTTAACAATATTTTTAGCCAAGAGTGCGAATGTTATCCTTAGGTTCCAAAGCTTCACTGGTGCTTAAATATACCTACCCATCACATTTTCTAGGCCTTTATTAAAAAAAAAATTTCTTCTGCTACGACTAACTTGTTACCTAGCAACAAATAAAGAAATTACTTTGAAAATGCACCCACTGGGCTTGGGCTCACTTTAGGATTTGGGGTGGTCTCGAGGTTGGGTATATGCAAAGTTTTTTTTGCATTTAATGAATCTGAACCCGTGGGTGTTTTTTTTAAATGTTTGCAATCGCCCCGATCACATTTGGGCGATATTTCATTATATTGCAGCGGTTTTTGGCAATTTTTCCTATTTTGGGCTTAATTTCCCATTTGGCTATTTTAATTTACTAATTTGGGCATTTTCAAAGTAATTTCTTTATTTGTTGCTAGGTTACAAGTTAGTCGAAAGTTAAAATGAAACAAACGGACTTAGATGGTTGTGCTCGCACTTGCGATTTAAAATAGCGCGACTAAAAAATCGTAGTCGCAACTAGAAAAAATTATACACGCACTTGCGATTTTCAAACGTACGATTATTTAGCCGCAAGAAATGAGACACATGGTTTTAAATGTGAATGCACACATATGCGACTTTAAAATCGCAGCAATTAAAAAAATGGAACCAGATCTATTTTTTGAGCGTTTTTTCTATCGCGAAATTAAATAAACGCATGTGCGTGCATTCATATTAAAAGCTTTATGTTCTATTTCTTGCGACTAAGAAATCGCGCGATAGATAGCCGGAAGTGCGTGCATGGCAATTATTTGTGGCGACACCGATTTTTTAATCGCACTGACTGAAAATCGCAAGTGCGGTCCTAGCCTAAAGAAAAAAATATAAAAATTACATTTGATACTATAACGCGATTTAATGATTTTTTGACACCTTAAAAGGTGTCTGGCAGGCATTGGGTCCCCATGTAGGTGTCTGGCAGCTTGGGAAATATCTTGAAACAGTTGCGCAAGGAACATATATAAATTCAGCTCTGATACTATAACGAAAATTTGACGACTTTTTTGACACCTTTAAACGTGTCTGGCTGGCATTGGGTCCCCATGCAGGTGTCTGGCAAGTGTCAAAATAAGCTTATCATAACTTTCTTTGAAACATATACAAAAATCAGCTCTGATAAAATAACGTAATTTTCCATCATTTTATGCACTTTTAGCACTCAATACCTCCGAAACGCACCCGGGTTCAAGGTTCGTAGTATCCATTCGTTAATACCTACCATAGGGTTCATTCACAGGAAAAAATTCAGCTATGATAAAATGACGTATGTCTGGCGGCCCTGGGATCTTACTCTATTAGAGTTTGTATTTGTGGAACAAATTGATTCTTTACGGTACGCAACAATATAGCAATAATTCCTAAAAGCAGCTGGTCATTCAGAGTGTCCACATAAAAATACCATTTTGACCTACAAGCGGCCCAGTGTTGAATATAAATACATATGTATGCATGAAGATACAAATATCCGATCGAATACAGCTTGAGATATGATTTAGCATAATGGCTTACGCGTTACTGAGTGAACAGAATGGAGACGGAGCTGTAACTGAAGCTGCAACTGGAATAGCTGTCAAAATGTTAGATACACACAAATTCAATGATGCGAACAGGGCATGACGCAGCTGCAGACGGAGCTGGACAAGTTGGCCAACTTTTAGCTTTTGCTTGCAGCTTTTTTGACGTTTCAAAATTGCGAGCAAAACGGAGTGTTTACATGTGGGTTAAAGTGATGAGATGAGTGGATGACAGCGTTAGGCTGTTTTAAGAGGAAAATCGCCGGGTGATATTTGGTCTTGTCTGCATTGATGGGGAATGGAGAAGAAGATACAACAACGAACTGTACGGACTGCACCAGCGACACCGACCTAGCCACAAAAGTGAAAAGCCAACGACTGAGATGGCTGGGTCACCTAGAGCGAATGGACATCAATGCTCCGGCCCGGAAAGTCTTTGAATCTGACCCCGTCAGACAGCGCAGTAGAGGTGGACAGCGTAAAAGGTGGCACACGCAAGTGGAAGAGGACCTCAACCAACTTGGCGCGCGAAACTGGAGACAGCTAGCTAGAAACCGAGCCGGCTGGAAGAAGTTTGTTGGTTGAGGCACTGGTCCACCCCAGACTGTAGCGCCCTTAAGTAGGTAAGTTAGTAAGCATGTTTCCACCAAAGGCTTATCTCAGTTCAGATTTAATAAATCTATTTGGTGTTTCCACTACACAAACAGATTTAAAAAAGATTTTCTTTGACAGCACCTTTAAAAATGCAAATGGTGTTTCATTTTTTCTTATAAAGAGGAAGTGAGATAGAATGTTTCATTTGTGAAGAACTGAATTCAGCCATAAATGAATCCCTAAGCGCCATATAAGAATAGGTTTGTTCGTTTTGTAAAAGAATTTGCCCAAGGAAGATTTAACAAGATTAATTTCTATTGTTCAAGATGTACGAAATAAATTTGTAAATCTCAGATTAGCGTTATGTGGAAATGTAGTGTAAGACTATTGTAAAATAGCAATCGTTTAATCGGAATCGTTCAAACGATCGTATTTGACATTTGAAGTTGTTATTAGAAGCATTTATTGAATCGTCTAACCGACGTTGCATCATTCCGACGATTTATGTATTTATGAGTTACTTGACAAAAATAATCATCAAAACGACTTCGTCAGACGATCATTGCTGCTTTAGCAACAAGAAAAGAAATTATGTTTGTCCGAAAAAAATAGCTAATTCGTGAGTATCTTTATTAATTATGGAAACTACAAATTTCCTGAAATTTTACATAAAGGAGAATGGGCAAATTTGTATGAAACATAGACGTGAGCGGCCAAGAATGGTTTTGTTATTTTTGGATGTGTTTTAGTCCTACAATCACCGTGCAGAAATTTTTTCATTGTGGTGTACTTCAAAACCGAAAAAAATGCATTTTTGTTCTATGACCTGAATAAAGTTTTACTAAGTTTCTGGCTTCTGACCAATTCAAAAATAGAAAAAGAAAGTGGAACAAGAATTCTAGACAGTCTCAATCTCAAGAATATTTTTTATATAAAAATGGCCATATGTTATATGTTATAAGAACATTTACCATAAAACTATAATATTACAATCCTCTCAATCAACAAAGCTGTTGAAATACGTAGGTACTGGGTCTGTTGAAACCCGTAATGCGTCCTTGTGATATTCTGAAACCCCGCTAAACACACTAATACAGTGTCAGTAGACGTTATGAAGTTAGAGGAAAGCATAGCACCCTCTAGAAATATAATCACTATGCAATATTGCTCAATGCAATTGCATTATATAAACATTGAAATATCTTCTTTTCTAAATGAAATGCAATGTAACGTCCATAGTGAAAGTTGTTCCTGAGTAGTATACCTCTCATTTGACACTAATTTTATTAATGGCCGCAAACGCCCAAAAATGCCCATTCTACTTTAGAATGTTTAATTACAAATAATGTTCGATGTCCTACTTTTAGTTTGGCGTTAGGAAATAACGCCCAAGGAAATAGTGCCCAAATCGATTTGGAAACATCGCCCAAAAAAAGTTTTACCACCCAAAAGCAAAGAAGAAATTGGAAATATTGCCCAAAACAACTTTGAACCCAAAAAATAAAATGGAAATATCGCCCAAATATTTTGCATGTAAATTGTTTTTGTAGAATTTTGGCGATATTTCCTCAATTTTGGGTGGTATTTCCAAACTTAATTTCAATGAATTGGCAAAGTTTTTAGAAATTTTTGTGATGGTAATAAAATTTGTTTAAGATCTCAAAATGATACAGCTACAATTATTGTTGGATATAAATGCAAAAAAAAACTTGGCATACACCCAACCTCGCACCCACCCCAAATCCTATAACGAGCCCAAGCAGGGGGGTTGCAGGGGGGCAGCATGCCCCCCATACATACCTCACTGTTTATTCGTGAATTTGTATCTACATTTCACCCACTGTTTATTCGAAAATTTTTAATTTTCACAAACCAAATAAATGAGAGGATTTATTAGGCTTGTGAAATGTAGATACAAATTCACGAATAAACAGTGGGGTATGTATGGGGGGGCAGCATGCATGGGGGGCAACCCCCCTGCTTGCGCTCGTTATAGGATTTGGGGTGGGTGCGAGGTTGAATGTATGCAAAGTTTCTTTTGCATTTAAAGAATCGCCCCGATTGCATTTGGGCGATATTTCCTTATATTGCAGTTGTTTTTGGCATTGTTTCCTATTTTGGGCTTTATTTCCCATTTTGCTATTTTAATTTATCAATTTGGGCATTGTTTCATTTTATGAAAGAAAGCAAAATTAGGAAATATCACCCAAAATGAGAAAAAAATTTACAACAACAATTTGTTCAGTGTTTTTTTGGGCGTTATTTCCAAATCGATTTGGGCGCTTTTTCCTTGGGCGTTATTTCCTAACGCCTTTCCGTGCGATGATTTTCTGAAGTACACTTTTCATTTGAAAAAAAAAGTATTTTTTTGCAAACAAAATTGAATATCTCAAAAACTAATCAATGGTTTTGCTTGAAAAAATTGTGGTTAGTAAGGACACAACAGAATATATTTTCACAAAGTTTAATTTAAATTGAACTATTTTTGGGAAAATGAAAAATAAAAAAAAAATAAAAAAAAATACGGGTTTTCGTTAATATCTTGGAAATTTTGAGGTTATGCTAAAAAAAAATTATATAAATAAAAGTTGTAGATTTTTGCGTGATCTACAACATTTCTATTAAACTTTTCAATTTGGGGTCAACTTTAGTCGGAAAATGGAATAATACAATTTCCCCCTCTTTTTTTACATTCCTTATAATCCCCTTCAGCATTTTCAATCGTGAAACTGCTTTTAACAATTTTTTTTTTGTACATTTGTAAGAAGCCTGCACTATAAGATGGATAGTGATTATGCAAAAATTGAAAAATTGCAATGCTCAGAACAATGGAACATTTGGAAGTTCCAAGTAAAAATTATTTTAAACGCGAGCGATTTATTCGAGGTGGTAAATGGGGACGAGGAGATTCCGGCAGACACAGAAGTTGTAAGGCTAAGGGCATGGCGTATCAAAGATCGTAAGGCTCAGAAGATCATTGCAACGTGTGTTGAACAGCAGTTGCTAGTTCATATTATGAACTGTTCGACGTCTGGTGACATGTGGAGCAAACTGTGTTCAGTTTAGAGCAGAATCAATAGCAAGTATAAGTTTACTTCAACAGCCAGCGTTTCTATAGCTTTCAAAAAGATCCAGCGGATGATATGGCCACGCACATGAGCAAATTAGAAAGCTTAGTGCAGCAGCTAGGAGACGTTGGAGTCCACAGACAATAAAAGTTACACAATTGAAAATCTGCGGTCTCGTCTCATCTCTCATCATGGAAGAAACAAGGTTAAACGCAATAAATCATGTGGCATTGACATCAGCACCTATTGAGGAGAGTAGCGCGCTTGTCGCACGGAAATCGCATAAACAAAAATTTCACCAAAATACTAGGAGTAAGAAAAAACGTCCAGGTAAGTGCTTTGCATATAATAAGTACGGTAAAGTTAAGTAAACGATTAAATTATTCATTATGTACATTAAGTTTTAATACGCCCGACGCACAGTATGGCAAGATACCTCGAAAACCGGAATCAATTCATGGGTTGTATTTGTTGGGTGAAATTTTGTTTGGTCATTTAGGAACTGATCAGAAATACATAAAAAACACATTTCCTTTTTCCAATGTCTCATATTTAATTGGTAATCACTCTTTTAGCTAGCTTTAAAACAAAAAATAAAAACACAATTTTATAACATGAAGTGTTTCAAATAAGATGTAATAAAAAATAGACCGTATAGATCAACTTGTTTGAAATTTAAATTTGTAAAATTGTAAATTTATTTTCTTACATTTTATTTTATACTTTGATAATTAATACTATTGAACAGATAATATTACAATTATTGAATTTTGATTGAAGTGTAAATTTCTAAAAACAAACTAAATAGACCAGGAAAAATAGCACAAATCGTATGGGGAACCTTGAAAAAATTAATTCATGAAATATTAAAATTGGAATCGACGCAGAATTGCAACCTCTATAACATATCCAAAGTCCCCCAAAATCCCTGCATTGGCTTTTTGTGTAGATGCATTTGAAGAGGTGCAGACGGGGAGAATTTGGAGGTCTATCAAACTTAAATATTTGTTTGGGTAAAACCTGATCATGTGATACATGCTTTAAGGGTAGTTTTTAACGCCGAATCTAATGAAACCAAATTCAAAATGATACAACCACCCAAAAAGAAGTTATAGTCCTTTTTATGTAGTGATGACTTTTTTTTCAGGTACAACAGGTAAAATATTACCGAAACCCCTTTGAAAATAACGGTATGTTAATGAAACTTGGAATGAATATTTCCTTTGTCTTAGGAACTAAGAATCAAGAGAGTTCTTAAAAATATTCATGGTGAAAGGGTGTTTTTTTTAAGGGGGAGGGGCAACAAAGAATGTTAACCATGACACCCACGTAAAAACTCTTACACTCATGAAACTCGCCAAAAATATTAAATTTGTCATGGCAACCAAGAATCCAAATAGTCCATACAAATATCTTTGTTCTAAGAGTGTTTTTGGTGACTGTTAAGTTTTGACTTATTCGACGGAAAATACGATTTCAAAAATTAATTTTTGCTTGAAAAGGCCCATAACTTTGTTAAGGGTGCTTGTATCATTTTAGTTTTGCTTTTATTAGATTCAGCGTTAAAAAATACCCTTAAATCATATACCATACTTTGTGTATATACCTCAATTACACCAAATCGGAATTTTGGCTCAAATCTTCCAACTTCTTCCCAGATTTTCCCTCTCTTTAATAAAAACAAACCCCAGAATAAATATATTTATGAGGACTATTTTGATTCTTGGTTGCCATGACAAATTATATATTTTTGGCGAATTTCATGAGTGTAAGAGTTTTTACGTGGGTGTTATGGTTAACATTCTTTGTTGCCCCTCCCCCTTAAAAAAACACCCTTTCACCATGAATATTTTTAAGAACTCTCTTGATTCCTAGTTCCTAAGACAAAGGAAATATTCATTCCAAGTTTCATTAATATACCGTTATTTTCAAAGGGGTTTCGGTAATATTTTACCTGTTGTACCTGAAAAAAAGTCATCACTACATAAAAAGGACTATAACTTCTTTTTGGGTGGTTGTATCATTTTGAATTTGGTTTCATTAGATTCGGCGTTAAAAACTACCCTTAAAGCATGTATCACATGATCAGGATTTACCCAAACAAATATTTAAGTTTGATAGACCTCCAAATTCTCCCCGTCTGCACCTCTTCAAATGCATCTACACAAAAAGCCAATGCGGGGATTTTGGGGGACTTTGGATATGTTACAGAGGTTGCAATTCTGCGTCGATTCCAATTTTAATATTTCATGAATTAATTTTTTCAACCTCGGAACCTATTTTTCCTGGCCTAAAAGTGTTTAAGTTGCCTGACGAGCAATCGTCATCACTTTCTACGTTGTTGTTGCTAGTAGTTTCAAAATTAAATTGAACTGGACAGGTAATCAAGTCAAAACTGCTTTTAGAAAAGTTTTTAGCTGTTTTGAAGTAGTTTTCTTAGGGCTTGTTATCAAAGGATCAGATGTTATTAGCATGAAATTTCAAACATCATCATTACTTTTTTCCCGGGAACATTTTTTGGAAAAGTTTTGCGATATTTTTGAAAATCCTTATTTCTTGCTTCTTGTGCTTCTTCGGATAATTGTCCTATAGGAAGCAGAGCAGCTGAAATAACATCTGGTCATGCCTTAAAAGTTTATGCACTGTTGTGGGCATATAAAACCAAGGATATGCATTTACAAAATATTTGGCAGTATCGATTGCGAATGTTCGGAATCTATCGATGTGTATGTCATAGCCACTTGAAATAGCTACCAGAATTGTATGTAGTTTCTCAATTAGCAGTTTGTCGACACCCAAGATTTCTGAAACTACATTTGCATTATTAAAAAATCATCGAGCTGTGTTGCCGTCGTTGTAGTTACCAAAACCTAGCTTCGGTTGATCAACTATAAGTCCCAATCGCTTTTTAAATTGCATTTGTATTCGAGTTTTGTTTAATGTTTATGCTACTACTTCTTTATCTTCTTTTCTAGCTTGCCACTTTTTGATGGAAAGCTTATAGCCAATATAAGTTGGGTTTGTGTGTAAATGGAAATCCACACACAAGTGCAGTATGCTGCAAGTTATACATCAATTTATATTGAATAATTTTGAATGAACAACAACAACTTGTGTGTGTTACCACCAAGTATATAGGCTGGAGTTATAGCTATTTCACGAGTGCCACCTCGATCATCAGACTCCTTTAGTGGTGCAAAAGGCACTCAAAAACTCGAATCCAGCAATGCAACACTGACATACCAATCTGCAACGTATCCGGGTAACATTTTTTGTACATCGTTAAACTCTTTCGAGCTCGAACCACAGATGAAACAGCGCTGAGAAGAAATATTATTTGCAAACATTTGCATTGCAGACTTTACCATCTACCATTGTAAACAAAAGTTTGTGTGAAACTCGAACAAGTTTGCCACTAATATTTACTTTGGAAGGTCTCAAATCTTGGTTTTGGGTATCAATTTTTAACTTTTCAGCAATTGTAAGTTTGTGTTGACTCTTTGACGAAATTAATTTTTATGGGACGGCAATACCTGGTAGAAGATGGTCGTGGATTTTGCCATACGATTTTTTTTCTGATCAAATTTTCATAGACCAACTGCAAGGGTACCACTGATGTGATGAAAACACTGGAATCATCAGCATCTATTCCTACAGATTTTTGCTTGTAGCAACTATGGCCTGAGCTGCCATCGAAACCCCACTTCGATATTAAATACAAATTGTTTAGCTGCTCATTTTGTAAATGAAAAATAACTTCTTCTTGGGATTTAACCAAACGTTCAGTCGTGTGATTCATTAAAGCCTGAACAGTGACTTCAGCGGAAGATGCAGTAACCTGTATACTTTCTTTTAGCGTATAGCAATTTTTTTGCCGCCTGAACTACTTTGTATGATGGAAGTCTATCGTGGCCTTTATTTCTAATCACATCATACTGATGCCGTGTTAGCTTCGCTTCCACAATACTAGAAAGGGCTTCTTCTCCTGACATCTTCACCCTACTTTTTTCTTCGTGTGACTGATAAGCTTTTCTATAACTAATTGGCCGGTTAGGCGAATGTAATACGTCATCTAGTAATCTTGATGCAGACAAATGACCCTCAGCTCTTAGATTAACTTTTGTAGCAAATCCTAATTCCATAGCAGAGAAATTATTTCATATAACTGCGGTTTTAATACGTTCAGAGCGCTCACAGCTTTCTTCAAAAGCTGTTTCCGGACGACCTCGTTTATATTGGCTATCGTTACATCGTTTAAAACCAATAGATGTCTGAAGCCATATCTGATTTGTTTGCTTAAATCGGGATTCATTACGATCAGATTGTGCCAATTTTTGTTTGAACCGCGATAAAAATTGCGAAATAATATAATTAAGTTTGTTAACCTTTGTAAGAGGGCAATGGGTCCGTTCTTGAAGGTGAGATTTTAAAAATTGAATTTTTTCTTCTAATGTGGCCTTACCAGACTCCTTCATTATATTAAACAACTCCATCCGTGTACAAAATAAGTCATTTGACTGTGCACCTACACCAAAAAATAAGTTATTTAAAAAAAATATTTAAATATTCTTGAAATGCCTAAGAAAATGGTTGTTAAGAAAAATAAATGTGAACAAAAATGGAGCACATATGAGCACCCGTTTCTCTTAGACAATAAGTCAAGTTATATAATGACATCAAAATCTTGATGCGGAAGCGTGCGGAACCTTACTTTAAGCGTATACTTTTAGAAAAGAAATTAATAAATGGCTATGAGCCTTCCCCACACTACTTAAACAATTTTTTGTTTAAGAAGTGTGTGTCAGCTCAGCGTCTGCTCGGCGTCCGCTCGGCAGCCCTGAGTGCACATCGAATTAATGCCTTCTGTCAACTTAATTGATTTTAATGAGTGGCTGTTGAGACTCATCGAGAACATATGTAGAGTCAGTCCGGGCTCATCTTTCGATCCTGTAAAACCACAAACATGCAGGAAAGAGAAGGCTTATGTCAATGCGCAAACGGAAGAAAACGGCCAAAGTTAACAAAACGGACGTGTATAGTATGCAAGCAGGCATGTAGTGGGCTGGAGTTATTAAAACGGTTCCAAAATATGAAACCGTAAAGAAAAATCGACTTTTCCGCACATGTCTGAAATCTCATCTTAACTCCCTCTGCCTTACACGGCCTACACCTTTGTGGTTTAAATGATTGCACCTACAGACATCATCGATTGCTGCACAAAAAAAACAACTGAAACTGTAAAAATATCAACTTCAACAGCAGTGCAACACACTAATTCGAATCCCCAGTTGCCCAGAGAACAACCTGCCATTTAAGGTAGACAGTTCAATTGCAAATATTAAGCCTTTAAAACTGATGTTTTCCATGATTCCTCCATCTTACGAATTATTTTTTTTTTATTTTTCTTTGAATGTACTGTGTTAATATATACCTTTATGTTTCTGATGAGAAAATAATTTACCCCATTTTTTCTATTACACCGAAAAATATAGCCAAAATTTGAACATCGGGCGTACTTCCGGACTTGAGTAGCCATACAAAAAAAGCTCCACCTTCCTAGGGTCTGTTTCAGCTCTTTTCTGGTAGTCCTGATGGTGGTAATAAAGATCCTTTTAAAATTTCATCACCAGATTCTACCAGTTTTGGGATCAGTGAATAAAAATTCAATTTAAGAAATAAGATAATTTCTGATTGAATGTAACCGGTTCAATAAAGACGTAATTGTTTTTTCACAGAAGTCAAAATGGAATTTGAAAATTCTATTATTCTTCTTCAAAAATAACTTTGAATCACTCCAATCAGCCTTTTCTTCTCTGAAATATCGTTATTTACTTTTTAGTTTCCACCTGACGTACTTCATACAAAATATCCCACTTTTATGAAAAATAAAAAATTTCCCCTTAACTCTGATCATAAAACGGATGATACCATTCAATTTAGCGGGTGCAAATACATACGAAATGATACCGCTTAGAGGTTTTTTCCCTAAATCGTAGGTTTGGCCCCACTGTGCACCATGCCCTTAGCCTTACAACTTCTGTGTCTGCCGGAATTTCCTCGTCCCCATTTACCACCTCGAATAAATCGGTCGCGTTTAAAATAATTTTTACTTGGAACTTCCAAATGTTCCATTGTTCTGAGCATTGCAATTTTTCAATTTTTGCATAATCACTATCCATCTTATAGTGCTGGCTTCTTACAAATTTACAAAAAAAATTGTTAACAGCAGTTTCACGATTGAAAATGCTGAAGGGGGTTATAAGGAATGTAAAAAAAATCTATTTCTCAGAAGCGGAGTTGGAGCCGGGATTTGGGGGGTGAAAAAGAGGGGGAAATTGTATAATTCCAATGAAAAGTTTAATAGAAATGTTGTAAGTCACGCAAAAATCTACAACTTTTATCTATATTATTTTTTAGCATAACCTCAAAATTTCCGAGATATTAACGAAAACCCGTATTTTTTTTTATTTTTCATTTTCCCAAAAATAGTTCAATTTAAATTAAACTTTGTGAAAATATATTCTGTTGTATCCTTACTAACCACAATTTTTTTCCAGCAAAACCATTGATTAGTTTTTGAGATATTCAATTTGGTTTGCAAAAAAAATACTTTTTTTCAAATGAAAAGTGTACTTCAGAAAATCATCGTACCGAAATCATTCAAGGATCATTAGTTTTGTTTTTAGATTAACTTTTATTTATTTTCATTTGAAAAAAAGTATTTTGTTTGCAAACAAAATTGAACATCTCAAAAAGTGATCAATGGTTTTGCTTGACGAAAATTGTGGATATTAAAAATACAACAAGATATATTTTCACAAAGTTTCATTTAAATTGAACTATTTTCGGGAAAATGAAAAATAAAAAACAAAAAAAAAATACGGGTTTTCGCCAATATATCGGTAATTTTGAGGTTATGCTAAAAATTGATATGAATTAAAGTTGGTAGATTTTTGCGTGATCTACAACATTTCCATTGAATACTTAAACTAAGCAGAATAAAAGACGGTCCGTTCACTTGAGGAAATTAACAGCAAGTAGTAGTGGTAATTTTATTAAGAACATTATTCACATTATGTAACCATAGAATTGGCTTATAAGTAGATGGGTATATAAAGAACTCCGAAAGTTATGTACAAACAAGAAGTGTAAGTACAGTAGTAACAAAAAGTACTTTGCAAAGCATAATAACACAATTTTAACAGATACCAATAATGATCCTTGCTTATAGTCAAAGAGTATACTAACTGAATTAGGCTTAGAAAATTCAGGTAGGAATATCTGGCGAAGGACGGTTGATAGTGCCTTGCTATATTTATTACCAACCAATAAAAAAAATATATTTCCCCAAATAAATCGACGTGTAAGACTGGAGTTTGCCAAGGCGTACATAAACTGCTTTGTGGCAAAATAGCAAACGGTTTTCTTCTCTGATCAGTCCATATTTGATTTGAAGCGATATGACCGATTTTGTACGGTATACACAGGCCAGAAGGCAAGCGTATTAATCCTTGTATACACAAAGGGCATAGTTAAGCATATGGTGAAGGCAGTATTATTGTCTGGGGATGTTTTCAGTCAAGGACTCGAATCAATTCACAATATAAATGGTTTAATGAATCGCTTTATATATTGGGAGATTTTAAAAATGCCATGCTTCCTTTCGTGGATGTAATCATACCGTTTTGATTAATCCTTTAAGAAGACTGATCCTAAAAATAGCGCTTAACTTGTAAAGAACTGGCAGAACGAAAACCATATTGCGCTGTTATAAAGTAGCAAATAAATATAATCCCCTAATCTTGACCCCATATAGAATCTCTGGGAAATTTTAGATCAGAGAATTGTGTTTAATGCCATTTTCGGTTTTAATCGTGATTATGCTCCAAACAAACATAATCAATAATAAAAACCTTTGAACGTTATGATTGTTCTTTTCTAGTAGGTATATTTATACAATAGCCTAACAAAACATGCTAGCGAATAAAAGTTCTTACTATATAAAATTTTGTCATTCTGTTAAGTGCTTCTGCATTTGTATCTCAGCTTCAAAAAAAATCCTATGTAAAATACAACAACAATTTGGTATAATTCCATATTGTTGTTGCATTTGATATGAAGTTTTTTTTTTCAAGCGAATGTAAAAATGTACTAGAAAAAAAAACAAGTTAAATAGGTATGTAACCGGGTGGACATTCAACCAAATTGTTGCGAATATTTGAGACCATGAGTAATTTAATGGAAATTGAGTTTATTGCGAAATAAACAGTATTTCAGCTCCTTTTCATATTTATAGGACTTTTTGCACTAAGAGGCCGACCACAAAAAAAAATTAAAAGCTTGAGTACAAGAGTGGCATATCTGATCAGTTATTAGGTACGTTATTTTGAAGGATCATTGATAAAGTATCAAAAACATTTTTTTTTATTAAATAAATTGCAAAAAATTATCAAAACTATGTACGAGTAGCTATGTTTCTTTATTTTTGTTTCGTTAATTTCTTTCTTTCCAAAGGTAGGTACATACATGCATACATAAATGTTCACGGAGTGAAAGATAACAAAAAATGTATCTTTTATCTTATTTCCTTAAGCTCATGAGTGTCAAAAACTTAACTTTGGATTAAAGTTAATGTTATTTTATCCAATTCACACACAAGGCCGAAAATGTCCAAGACCGCTGCTGGTCGGGACACCTGATTTTGAATAATATTCCCTATTTGTCAAAGAAAAATACAAGATTGAAATTACCTCTGTCCAGTTATCTCCACTCCACAAACCGCATTTCACAGAATTAAAAAGCAAAAAACTTCAATACACAATTCAAAATCTTTTTTGAAGTGTTTATATGCAATCTGATCCTGTTAACCACTGATAGGCTAGGCATGATTTCTGTTTACTTATTTATCAATATTAGGACATCTACGACCTACTGTTCGTTAATTACACATCAACAGTATCCTGCTGTGAAAAACGACGATAGATATAGGGCGGGCGGCGTTAAAGGGAAACCACTTGAGTTGAACCAAAAATATATTCAGAAATTTACCAACTACACACAGCAGGTAAAGAAGACTACCTCTATTTAAAAGGATTTTAAAAAATATGTGCTGTGTGTGTGTAATTTCATTTTATTTCTTTTTTGTAATTTAGGGATTGTATAAGTCCTGGAACTATTGCATCTTTAACAGAAAAATAATGAAAACAAAGGACGACTAACATGGTCATTGGCGCCGCACCGCACGCTGCGCCGCGCCGCTGCGCCGGCTTCAGCCAATATACAAACCGTGGCGTCAAATTATGACTTTTTACGAAACATGAAACTAGAGATAATAAACTAAAATTTAAAATCCACAATATGTGAATTCCAACCTTCTTTTACACCTCAAGTGTGAATTTAATGCTATCGAATTATCACTGGAATAGAGTTGTACAAACTAGTGCATTTTTCTAAACTCATTTTTGTTTGCATTAATTATTAAAAATAAAACTTGAATGGAATGTGAAAATATTTAGTATTAAAAGAAATTTGTAACGAATGCGAATTTAAAATAAAAAATTTTGTATGAAAAAAATAGTGAGTGCAAATTCAAAAATAGCTTGCATTAAAAAAAAAAAAAAAACTAGGTAATGCAAGTCTAAAATGTTCATTTAAAAAAATCAATCGAACTCGAAAATATATTGGCATTCAAAAAAATGTAAGGGGGTACACCTGAAAAAATGTTTGTATTAAAAAAAATGTTAAATATGAAAACTGGAACATTACGTATATTACGTTTGCGGCTCGCCCGAAATTCCCCGAATCACGTTTGCCCGAATTAGAACTCAGTAGAGATAAATTTTTGAGGTATTCTAAAGAGATGGAACTTGATTTTCAATTTCGGGTTTGTGGGGACGGGCGATAGTCATGACGACGACGACGGCTAATTACGTCGACTCGCTGTCTTGGCGTCATCTCGTTGAAGCCTCGTCATGGTATTTAGTTTCGTGGTCATTGTGTTCGTCTCGCTGCGATGTCACCATGCCTGTTTACACGACGGTGTGTTTCATGGCTTTCTCGCTATGATCGATCTCGCGTTGGTCTCGTCATGACATTTACATGGGGTTTTAAGAGCATATTTTGCTATCGTCTCGCTTTGGTCTTGCTATAGTCACGTCAGTGTTTTTTTCCAAAAATTAATTTTATTCAAAAAGGATAAAATAAGCTAAAGCAAAGGAGAGTGGGCGTTTCGTCTCATATGTTGTAACACTTTCTGACCTATATCACTGGAAAGGTCTCAATGAGTACTATTATTTTTTATATTGGCATAAGTCTGTATCTCGTGCAAGGAAAGTGTTATAGTCGAACAACTTTAGCACTGCACTATAACATTTATAGCAGTTATTGGGCTATAAAACTTTCCCTGCACGAGATACAGACTTATGCTTTACAGCAAAAAATAGCACTCATTAAGACATTTCCAATGATATAGGTCAGAAAGCGTTACAGCACTTCATGCGAAACTTGTGCAGCGAAAGAGTTTTTTTGCAGTGCAACAGCTATTATGGGCAGTTACACTTTCCCTGCACATGATACAGACTTATTCCCACACAAGAACAAATAGCACTCATTGAAACCTTTCCATTGATATAGGTCAGAGGATGTTACAACACTAGGGACGCCGCTTGTGCAGGGAAAGAGTTATAATGCAGTGTAACAGTTGTTTTTGGCTTTTACATTTTCCCTGCACAAGATACAGACTTATGTTCATACAGCAAAAAGTAGCCCTCATTGAGACATTTTCAATGCACTCAAGCTTATTAAAAACTATTTTGAAAAACAAATTTTACGAGACTTCGGTGAGAACAAAGCGAGGTGACGGAAAATCATGATCAAAGCCAAAAACCACATGTAAATGTCACAGCGAGAAAACTACGACACAGATCCCCCAGAGATGAAACCGTTACCATATACTGAAAACTACGTTTAGTCTTTTTAACCACGTTTTCAGATATAAAAAAAATGTATTTTAAAACAAAGAACTATAGCGAGACTTCAGCGAGGCTATAGCGAGACCAAAATGAGGCCAAAGTGAGATGATGGCAAAGCATGCTGAATGCAAAGCCCACGTGTAAATATCATGGTGAGACCAAACCGAGAACATAGCGAGAAGGCCACGATATAGATCCCCGTGTTAACGCTCATGTAGAAACAATGATTTTGAAATTGATTTGACAATTACATATGCCAAAATTGCTGACAACAGTACACACACAATCCGATAAAAATGTACCTTATTATGAATTCCTGTAAACCAATAAAATAAATGAACAGCTGAGAGAAATTCAAAAACAAAAGTTTAAGTAATAAATTCGATACGCCAAAGATCAGGGCTCTAGGATATTGGCATATGACAGGTCACCAAATGGTTATAAAAAGTCAGCTAGTTTCATGATATTTTTCAAAAATAAGGCATTTCAATATGAAAAAACATTTTTATGATTAAAAGTACTTAGAGGTTAGATATAGGGCTAGATATTTTTCAAAATTTTGTTTCATAAGTGGGTAAAAAAGGTACCTATCCGATTAAAATTTTTTGTTCTAAAGTTATGTATTTAGAGAATATTACTTTTTCAAAATGTATCTTCATACATAAGGTAAAAGGGGAAGAAATACAAAATTAAACTAACATTTGAAAGTGCTCTTCATGTTGAAAAGTTTAACCATAAAGGTCACCTGTAGGGATTCGTTTTTAAATATTCTTTTTGTTTTTGAAAGGTTATATTTACAGGATGGACTTCGGGAATTATTGGCTTTATATTTTCCAAGTTTATCTTTTTCCTTTCTTTGCATTATAAGTTGTCCTTCACACAAGTTCGAATCACATCAAAGTGAATGTAATAAAAGCAAACATTTTTAATTTTGTGTCCTTTATAATTAGTTTTAATTCAACTCATTTATCTATACCCAAAATCCAGTCGTCACTATATTCTCAAAAAAAATTTCGAGACCCGGTTCCTAAAAACTTTCACTTTTTCTTATCTTCGACAATATTTCTTTCTCTATTAACATATTATTCCAAATTATTATAAAATATATATTTTGAAAATCATATAAAAAATAAGGAAACTATTGTAAGGGCTTGTTTCACAATATCTGATTATAGTTTCAATTAAGCTACTTTGAACTTATTCGTCAGTTAAAAATGTAATTTATGTTTCACAATATGCGAATAAGACTAACTAGTAATTAAAGTTCTAAGTATTTTAAAGGCCAGTTGAAGTACCGATTATGGAATATAACTGGCAATTAAATTATTTACAGATGCGAGTGTGACCTTTGAAACAAATAAATCTGTGGTGTTTGGTTGAAACATGATAACACCATTTTAAAATTTGCATCTCTATGTCCACTTTACATCGCTTCTAGCGAAACGAGTTTATGGATTTTCTTCAAATTTGGAATGGTTATGAACATGCTCTTTGTCAAATTATGTTTAAAATCTAAAAGAAATTGTTGCACCCGTTGGCTCTAGCTCGATGTAAAGTGGACGAAAGGACGCAAATTTTAAAATGGAGTCATCATGTTTCAACCAAACACCACAGATTTATTTGTTTCAAAGGTCACACTCGCATCTGTAAATTATTTAATTGCGTGCTTTTGTATCTTTTATTGTATATTGTTTCATCTTAAGATATAGCGGGCGGGTTAAAGCTCAAACCCCCGATAGATGCAATTAAAGTTGAATTTCTAAAGATCTGATTCAACTTCTCAGAATATATTAAAATCGAAAGATTTGGACTACCAGAGTCCCCATAAATATAAATGTACATTTATGTACATATTTATGCATTTATGAATAAGGAAAGAACTATTTGATTTCCATTTAACTGCCGCAAACGCGATAAAAACTGCAGTGGTTTGAGGGTCACATTAAGGTGTTTCATATGCATACTCGCAAGGAACAAGGAGTCACCACTTTGCATTTGAATACCCAAAACACATATTTTCGGGAACGTATGTCCGTCGTTTTGGAACCACGATTAGAGGGCGTCAAATTGTTATGAATTTGAAGTGGTTAGTCTACCCTCACTAAATGAATTTTCTTTTTGATGAAATTAAATTTTCAGAAAAATTGTACTTCAATGCACTTTTTGGCAGTATGTTACCACTAAATGCAGCAGACGAATGTTTTCCTAATTATCTTCACCAAAAATATCTTGTTCCAATCTATTTCGAAGTCTCGGTTGAATTTTGATGATGTTTATTATTTGTTGTTTTGAATATTTTCATTCTGTCAAAAGTATTTTGTCTGGAAAACTGGAATAACTTACGAATAGCTAACTGACACATTATTTTAATACTTCGATCATTGTGAAACGCAAAGTTCGTTAATGGGAGGTTTTAATTTCCGATTAATTTAATTGTCGAATAACAAATCAGAACTTTACTCAGACATTGTGAAACAAACCCTAAATGTAGTAAAAAACATGTATATAAAGTTAGCAGGACACTTTTGGAAATTCATGTTAAAAACTATCCTATCATTAGTTGCTACTTAATTGCGAATTAGTTACGCAAAAAAAAAATTAATTGCTTTTTTGGTTTGCGAGAAAATGGGTGTCCTGCCAACTTCATATGAACTTAGCAGGACAACTTTCTCAAAAATGTGTATAAACGATAAAAAAAAAAATGATTTTGAGAACTAATTAATTGCGAATTAGTTACGCAAAAAAAAAAATTATAGCATTTTTGGTTTGCGAAAAAATGGGTGTCCTGCTAACTTCATATGAACTTAGCAGGACAACTTTCTCAAAAATAAAGATAATCGAGCTAAAAAAATTAGATTATTGAGAGCTAATTAATTGCGAATTAGTTACGCAAAAAAAAAATTTATTGCATTTTTGGTTTGCGAAAAAATGGGTGTCCTGCTAACTTCATATGAACTTAGCAGGACACCCATTTTTTCACAAACCAAAAATGCAATTAAATTTTTGTTTGCGTAACTAATTCGCAATTAATAAGTTCTAAATAATAAACTTTTTTCAGCTCAATTATCTTTATTTTTGAGAAAGTTGTCCTGCTAAGTTCATATGAAGTTAGCAGGACACCCATTTTTTCGCAAACCAAAAATGCAATTAAATTTTTTTTTGCGTAACTAATTCGCAATTAATTAGTCCTCAATAATAAACTTTTTTCACCTCGATTATCTCTATTTTTGAGAAAGTTGTCCTGCTAAGTTCATATGAAGTTAGCAGGACACCCATTTTTGCCTAAACCAAAAAAGCAATTAATTTTTTTTTTGCGTAACTAATTCGCAATTAATTAGCAACTAATGATAGGATAGTTTTTAACATGAATTTCCAAAAGTGTCCTGCTAACTTTATATACATGTAAAAACTTCGAGCGGACGCGCGGAGGCCGAGCGGAGGCCGAGCGTACGCCGAGCGGATGCCGAGTGGACGCTGAGCGGAGGCGGAGCGGACGCTGAGCGGAGGCGGAGCGGACGCTGAGCGGAGGTGGAGCGGACGCCGAGTGGATGCCGAGCGGATGCTGAGTGGATGCCGAGCGGACGCTGAGTGGAGGCCGAGCGGACCCTGGGTGGAGGCCGAACGGACGCGGAGTGGAGGCGGAGTGGACGCTGAGCAGACGCTGAGCGGAGGCCGAGCGGACGCCGAGTGGACGCTGAGCGGAGGCCGAGCGGACGCTGAGTGGAGGTGGAGCGGATGCAGAGCGGACGCTGAGCGGAGTCTGAGCGGTGGCAGAGCAGATGCCGAGTGGAGGCGTAGCGGACGCTGAGCAGACGCTGAGTGGAGGCTGAGCGGACGCTGAGTGGAGGTGGAGCGGGCGCTGAGCCGAGGTGGAGCGGACGCCGAGCGGAGGCCGAGTGGAGGCCGAGCGGACGCTGAGCGGAGGTGGAGCGGACGCCGTGCGGAGGTGGAGCGGACGCCGAGTGGACGCCGACCTGAGGCGGAGCGGACGCCGAGCGGACGCTGATTGGAGGCCAAGCAGACGCTGAGTGGAGGCGGAGCGGACGCCGAGTGGAGGCAGAGCGGACGCCGGGCGGACGCTGAGCGAAGGCCGAGGGGACGCTGAGTGGAGGCGGAGCGGATGCCGAGTGGATACTGAGCGAACTCCGATTGGACGCCGAGCGGAGGCAGAGCGGACGCCGAGCGGACGCTGAGTGGAGGCCGAGCGGATGCTGAGCGGAGGCCGAGTGGACGCTGAGTGGATGCTGAGCGGAGGCCGAGCGGACGCTGAGCAGAGGCGGAGCGGACGCCGAGTGGACGCTGAGCGGAAGCCGAGTGGACGCCGAGTGGAGGCCGAGCGGACGCCAAGTGGACGCTGAGCGGAAGCCGAGCGGACGTTGATTAGATTCGGAGCCGACGCTGAGCGGAGGCGGAGCGGAGGCGGAGAGGATGCTGAGCGAAGGCCGAGTGGGCGCTGAGCACAGGCGGAGTGGACGCCTAGTGGACGCTGAGCGGAAGCCGAGCGGACGCTGAGCGGAGGTGGAGCGGACGCTGAGCAGACGCTGAGTGGAGGCCGAGTGGACGCCGAGTGGAGGCGGAGCGGATGCTCAGTGAAGGTGGAGCGGAGGCTGAGCAGACGCTGAGTGGAGGCCGAGTGGACGCCGAGCGGAGGCCGAGTGGACGCCGAGCGGAGGTGGAGCGGACGTCGAGCAGACGCAGAGTGGAGGCCAAGTGGACTCTGAGTGGAGGCGGAGGGGACGCTGAGCAGACGCTGAGCGGAGGCCAAGTGGAAGCCGAGCAGACGCTGAGCGGAGGCCGTGTGGACGCCGAGTGGAGGCGGAGCGAATGCTGAGCGGAGGCCGAGTGGACGCTGAGCGGAGGCCAAGAGGACGCCGAGTGGACGCTGAGCGGAGGCTAATCGACGCTGAGCGGAAGCGGAGCTGAGGCAGAGCGGACGCTGAGCGGAGGCGGAGCAGACGCTGAGTGGAGGCGGAGCGAATGCTGAGCGGAGGCCGAGTGGACGCTGAGCGGAGGCCAAGAGGACGCCGAGCGGATGCCGAGCGGACGCTTAGCGGAGGCCGAGCGGACGCTGAGCGGACTCTGAGCTAGGCCGAGTGGACGCTGAGCAGAGGTGGAGAGGACGCTGAGCGGACGCTGAGCGGAAGCCGAGTGGAGGCCGAGTGGATGCTGAAAGGACTTCGAGTGGATGCGGAGTGGAGGCGGAGTGGAGGCGGAGCGTACACTGTGCGGAGGCGGAGCGGATGCTAAGTGGAGTGTCCGCTCGACCTCCGCTCAGCGTCCGCTCGGCCTCCAGTCAGCGTCCGCTCGGCCTCCGCCCAGCGTCCGCTCAGCGTCCACTCGGCCTCCACTCAGCGTCCGCTCGGAGTTCCAAAAAGCAGTACAAATGCTACAATTGCAGTACTTCGACAGCCCTGGAGCCAACCTGTGTGGTTATTTTTGTGGGTCTGTTCCTGTTCTTAAAGATAGAATGAGAGAGCACATCGGGAAAAATAGTGTAGTTTGTATGAGATTTGTTGGCGCAGAATTAATAGCTAGCCCAGAAAAATTAGACTTTTAGGTTAGGTTAGGTTAGGTTAAAGTGGTAGCCAGTCGTGACGACTGACACACTTAGACCATGAGTTGGTCCATCGTGACACCACATGAATCTAGGAAACCCTTTTCCTCACTCAGTGAACCATTTGGAGCTCCTTATGAAGCATAATAGACTGCCTATGTCTAATAGTAGAGGCGTTAGTCCACGATATGAGGGCATATCTTTCATTTCGACCTGAAGACGGCGGCGACGACGCGACGGGTCGACCGAATTATTATTAGTGTGGTGGTGTAGAAAATGGTACATAAAAAAGGTGTTTGCATGTTTATTAGACGCATGCAGAGTGAACTTTGACGTTAGATTTAACACAGAATATGTGGTCTATAGTCATAACATAGAGAACTCATTTTACAGACAATAAAGAGCAGTGCAAAATATATTCTAGACATCATCAAAAAAATTCACAAATAAGCGAAATAGCAGATACAGAATTTAAAAAAAATTAGTTTTCTAAGGGTGTTTCAAGAAATGTCACATTTGATACTAAACTCTAGCGATGGTCAAAGTTTGACCATTTTACCCCACACAACAGGTTAAAAAGATTTATACATGTAATAAAAAAAAATTACCTAAAATCACTTCTCAAGTTTTTTGTTTATAATAATGAACCCTTAAAATGTCATATTAATTAATAGATCCGCATCTCAGGTGCATTCTGGAGTAAGGCCTACAATTACCTATTTATTGAATAGGTATTATTAATAAACTCCACAAAAATTAAGCAAATACATTTAGTGCTCACAGTGACTATGAAAAGTTTTTCTGTTTGTTTTCTTAAAAAATAACTACTTTTTACTCATAAATGAACTTTGAAAACTTCATCCAAAGCTTAAGAGCCATTTCTGAGAAACTAGTAAATAATAAAAGTTGGCATATAGCAGTAGCCGGATTCCAGTTAAGCTTTTTTTTATTTTTTATTCTGTATCAGATATTACTGCTGTCAATTTCATGCAAATCGCTCAAGCAACAACGAAGATGCAAAATATGGACATATTTTTGGAACACCCTGTTTTGAATTTTTTTTTCTTTTTTAATTCTAATACCACCTATTACTGCTTTCAATTTCATTGAAATCGCTCGAGGAACAGCGGAATTGCAAATGTTGACATATTTTTGGAATACTCTGTTTTGAAAATGTTTTTCTTTTTAACTCTATATCAGCTATTACTGCTGTCATTTTCGTTGAAATCGCTCAAGGAACAACGAAGTTGCAATATGTTGACATATTTTTAGAACACCCTGTTTTGAAAATATTTTTTTTTCCTTTTTACTTGCGATATAGCATAAGTTTTAGATTCGTGCAAAAAAAAAATTTGAGATAACAATCAAACATTATATTACGATGATAGGGAACACCAAAAAAGTGGGTGGCACAATCCTGTTTGTCTGTCTGTTCGTCTTCTACATTCAAACGGCTCGATCGATTTACTTCAAACTTGGTACAAAGTGGTATTTGGTGATTATGCCCACACGTTTTTTCATTTTTGTTTTAGAACCAAAAATAACGGTAAAATTTTTTTTAGCAATTTTACATAATCGTATTTTTCTCAAAACCGGCTCGACAACTTTTCTTAAAAAAAAAATTTGAAAATTTTATTTAGTAAAGACTACCTTTGTGTGAAAAACCATTTTTCAAAAATGGTTGTTAATGGTACCTCCCAAAGAACCATTTTTTTAATTTTTGATTTTCTTCAAAACGGTATAGCCGATTTCAATTATTTTTTATACAGAACCTTCCAAAAAATATAAATAGTTTTGTGTACGAAAATTTTTGAAAAAATATTTTTTGGATTTTATAAAAAATTTCTGAAATTTTTTTTTGGAAAATCAAATATTTCGAAAATTACATGATCTGTTTTTCTGAAACTCGATATTTAAGAGTTTTTTAGTACTCTCTAAAATATTTTTAGACAAAAAATTTACATTTATGAGAAAATAAGGAAGGTACCGACCTTCTATACAAAAGTTGAAAAAACCGCAAAGGAAAATATTTTTTTGCTTAAAAACGACTCCTAAGATTTTAAATAAACTTTTTTCATATACCAAAATTAAAACGATCTACTATCAAAAATTATAAAATTAAACACTTAGCAACTATTAATACAGGGTGTCCACCGGGAAGGTATACTACTTTGTTTGTTTATAATTTTTGATTAAATGAAAGAGAATGGTTCTTATATTGATAAATATTTTATTTAATGTTGGCAATTATGTATGTATTATACATCAGGTAAATATTCGCCTCTGTTGCGTGTGGCACCGTCTTGTTGATATCACATGTTAATCAAGCCCTACGCATGCAGTTGTAGCGTTAAAAAGTTTTCGACCATATCACGATATCGCTCCCCATTCACTGTTACCATTGAGGTTGATGGATTGTTTTGAACACTTCCTTGAGCAGCAGTAATGTTTTCAGCTGATCTTGCAGTACGTTGTGGTCCATGCTTGGGCCTATCACCTACAGAATCTCTTTCTTTGAGTGCGTTTTGTTGGCACGTTGTTTCTCCCAAAAATTTCACGTAACTTTCTCAGCGTCACAGTAATCGATGATGAAATATCGAATATTTTTCCATAATAAATTTGCCACGTGTCTACTTCACGACTGCCAAATATGAACTGTCAAGACTAATGTTAACCAAAATGGCGGCAAAACAAAGTAGCATACATTCCCGGTGGACACCCTCGAGTACCTGTCATAGAACGTATATTTTCATTTTGAATTTTCTCGTTATCGGCTGAACGGATTTAGATGAATTTTTTTATATACAAATTTCAGATAAGGTAAAATAATGTTGGATTGATATCCATTTTTTTCAAAAAAAAAGTTTTTGGACTTTTAAAAAAAGTTTCATTTATTTTTGAAAATTCGAGGCGGAGGCGGAGCGGACGCTGAGCGGAGGTGGAGTGGAGGTGGAGTGGACGCCGAGAGGAGGCGGAGTGGATGCTGAGCGGACGCCGAGTGGAGGCGGAGCGGATGCTGAGAGGATGCTGAGCGGAGGCAGAGCGGACGCTGAACGGAGGCGGAGCAGAGGCGGAGCGGAGGTGGAGCGGAAGTGGAGTGGAGGCGGAGTGGACGCTGAGCGGAGGCGGAGCGGAGGCTGCGCGTAGGCGGAGCGGACGCTGAGCGGAGGCGGAGTGGAGGCGGAGCGGAGGTGGAGCGGACGCTGAGTGGAGGTGGAGCGGAGGTGGAGCGGAGGTGGAGCGCACGCTGAGCGGAGGTGATGCGGATGCTGAGCGGACGCCGAGTGGAGGCGGAGCGGAGGTGGAGCGGACGCTGAGTGGAGGTGGAGCGGAGGTGGAGGGGAGGTGGAGCGGAGGTGGAGCGCACGCTGAGCGGAGGTGATGCGGATGCTGAGCGGACGCCGAGTGGAGGCGGAGCGGATGCTGAGCGGATGCCGAGCGGAGGCAGAGCAGAGGTGGAGTGGAGGCGGAGCGGACGCTGAGTGGAGGTGGAGCGGAGGCGGAGCGGACGCTGAGCGGACGCCGAGCGGAGGCGGAGCGGATGCTGAGAGGATGCTGAGCGGAGGCAGAGCGGACGCTGAGCGGAGGCGGAGCAGAGGCGGAGCAGAGGCGGAGCGGAGGTGGAGTGGAGGTGGAGTGGACGCTGAGCGGAGGCGGAGCGGAGGCTGCGTGGAGGTGGAGCGGATGCTGAGCGGAGGCGGAGCAGAGGCGGAGCGGAGGCTGCGCGGAGGTGGAGCGGAGGTGGAGTGGAGGCGGAGTGGACGCTGAGCGGAGACGGAGCGGATGCTGAGCGGATGCTGAGCGGATGCTGAGCAGAGGCGGAGCGGATGCTGAGAGGATGTTGAGCGGAGGCAGAGCGGACGCTGAGTGGAGGCGGAGCAGAGGCGGAGCGGAGGCGGAGCGGAGGTGGATTGGAGGCGGAGTGGACGCTGAGTGGAGGTGGAGCGGAGGCTGCGCGGAGGCAGAGCGGACGCTGAGAGGAGGCGGAGTGGAGGCGGAGCGGAGGTGGAGCGGACGCTGAGTGGAGGTGGAGCGGAGGTGAAGCGGACGCTGAGCGGAGGTGATGCGGATGCTGAGCGGACGCCGAGTGGAGGCGGAGCGGACTCTGAGCGGATGCCGAGCCGAGGCAGAGCAGAGGTGGAGTGGAGGCGGAGCAGACGCTGAGTGGAGGTGGACAGGAGGCGGAGTGGACGCTGAGCGGAGGCCGAGTGGAGGCGGAGTGGAGGCGGAGCGGACGCTGACCGGAGGCGGAGTGGAGGCGAAGCGGACGCTGAGTGGTGGCGGAGCGGATGCTGAGCGGACGCCAAGCAGAGGTGGAGTGGAGGCGGAGTGGAAGCGGAGCAGAGGTGGAGCGGACGCCGAGTGGAGGTGGAGCAGAGGCGGAGCGAACAACGAGTGGAGGCAGAGCGGAGGCGGAGTGGAGGTGGAGTGGAGGTGGAGCGGAGGCGGAGCGGAGGTGGAGCGGAGGCGGAGCAGAGGCAGAGTGGAGGCGGAGCGGAGGCGGAGCAGAGGTGGAGTGGAGGCGGAGCGGAGGCGGAGTGGAGGCAGAGTGGAGGCGGAGCGGACGCTGAGCGGAGGCGGAGTGGAGGTGGAGCGGAGGCGGAGCGGACGCTGAGCGGAGGCGGAGTGGAGGCGGAGCAGAGGCAGAGTGGAGGCGGAGCAGAGGCAGAGTGGAGGCGGAGCGGAGGCGGAGCAGAGGTGGAGTGGAGGCGGAGCGGAGGCGGAGTGGAGGCAGAGTGGAGGCGGAGCGGACGCTGAGCGGAGGCGGAGTGGAGGTGGAGCGGAGGCGGAGCGGACGCTGAGCGGAGGCGGAGTGGAGGCGGAGCAGAGGCAGAGTGGAGGCGGAGCGGAGGCGGAGCAGAGGTGGAGTGGAGGCGGAGCGGAGGCGGAGTGGAGGCAGAGTGGAGGCGGAGCGGACGCTGAGCGGAGGCGGAGTGGAGGCAGAGCGGAGGCGGAGCGGACGCTGAGCGGAGGCGGAGTGGAGGCGGAGCGGAGGCGGAGGTGGAGCAGAGGCGGAGGCGGAGGCGGAGCGGACGCTTAGCGGATGTGGAGTGGAGGCGCAGCGGATGCTGAGCGGAGGTGGAGCGGAGGTGGAGTGGAGGCAGAGTGGAGGCGGAGTGGAGGCAGAGCGGAAGCAGAGCGGAAGCGGAGTGGAAGCGGAGCAGAGTTGGAGTGGCCGCCAAGTTGAGGTGGAGCGGAGGTGGAGCGGACGCGGAGCGGAGGTGGAGGTGGAGCGGATGCGGAGCGGAGGCGGAGCGGATGCGGAGCGGAGGCGGAGCGGATACGGAGCGGAGGCGGAGTGGAGGCGGAGCGGAGGCGGATGCCTGAGATGCCGGAGGCGGGATGTTGAGTGTAGGTGGAGCGGAGGCGGAGTGGAGGCGGAACGGAAGTGGAGTGGACGCTGAGCAGACGCCGAGTGGTGGCGGAGCAGAGGCGGAGTGGAGGTGGAGCAGATGCTGAGTGGAGGCGGAGCGGAAGCGGAGCGGAGGTGGAGCGGAGGTGGAGCGAATTTTAGAATTCGAAATTTTGTTAAAAATGAAAAAGAATTTTTTTCAATATTCAATGGTCTTATAGGTTCTAAGTCGAATACATAAAACCAGATGGGTGTATTTTAATTCAATTTTGAGAAAATAACAAAAAATCCTTTTAGTATGAGTTAGAAAAAGAGCAAAAGCTTTTTCCTTTGTGAAATAGTATCTTATTTTATCCCCCCCTTAAATTATTTTCAAAACACTGTCAGGAAATATGTAGGTAAAATATAACGAAAATGAAAGATTTTTCACAGTTTGTTTTAAGTGTAATGATATATGGAAACAAATAGTGAAAGGGTAGCTTGTCCCCCATTTCCCCTATCATTTTTAAAAATGTATGACATATGAAAAAGATTTCTACAAAAAAGTCCCCATAAGTGATTTAATTATTTTTGATGGTAGGGCAAAAAATCGAAAAAAGGGGGTTTCAACCCCCTTAGCCCTCATGTCACCTTTTTTGTGGTTTTGGATTCCTTTGACCTTTATTTATGTCAAATATACAATTACATCATCAAAATTCTGAAAATATATTACACTTTTAAACAAAAATACACGAAAACAAAAAAAAAAAATTAAATAAATGGGTTTTCCCCCTTTAACCCCCTTTTATGGTTTGGCAACGCTTTTTGAAACGGAAAGTATTTTTTCTTATGTCGTTTTTCTGTTCAGGTGGCTGGAATGTTTTTTTTCTAAGCTCAATGCCAACTACCATTTCAAGGGGGTTGCATCCTTTATCAAATATGATGTCACCCCATTTCTTTAACAATTTTCAAAATTCACCAAAAATAAACGCCCCAATGGTGCGCTTGCAGGCCTCGATTTTACTGTTGTCAAGCGTTAAATCTACACGACTAAACTAAATTCAACCTTAATCAAATCTTTCAAAAATTAGTGTCGCCAGCTCCCAGACTATAACTAAAAATAATCGAATCCCAAAATACCCAAAAGGTACAAATCCAAAAGTAACGACAAGTAATCAAAAGTTATCAAATCCAAAAAGTAACGAAAGTAATCAAATCCAGAAAGTAACGAAAGTAATCAAAGTAATCAAATCCAATAGTGATCTGAGATCTATTAGAGTACAAAACGGATATTTAAAATAATTCACTTAAGATGTGGGTTTCCTTAGAAGCCCATAACTTGAGTTCTAGCTGACGGATCCTCAAGGTTGAAATAATTAAATCAAGGGTAAATAATATTCTATTATGGAGAGGTGCTTTATAAAAAATCGTTGTGGGGGAGGGGAATGGGGTAGAGACAAAGAAATTCAGAGTACTTAAAATAATTCAGTTAAGATATGGTTACGTTATGGTAAGGTTGCAATAATTAAATGAAGGGTAAATAATAGGCTACCATGGAAAGGTGCTTTGTAAAAAAATCGTTGTGGGGGAGAGGAAGGGGGTAAAGACGAAATCATTCAGAGTTTTAGTTTCATAAATTATTTAAAAAAGAAGAAAAATATACAAAGTTATTAAAGTTTTGTGAATCATACATATTTTTTTATAAAAACCATCTCCCTACATCACTACATACATTTCTTTAGTTGCCAGTTTTGATCCAAAAACCACTTTTTTTTTTGCTGTTTTTGTCTAGAACTACAGGATTTACGTAACAAAAAAAAACAACAATATTAATCAATTTTTTACGAAAAAAGTAATCACTCAAAAGTAACGATTACTTTGGAAAAAGTAACGAAAGTAACGATTACTCAAAAGTTACGACTTTTTACATCACTAGTCGTGTGTGTGCAAAAGTGGTGTAACCCATATTTTGGGAAAAATTTATAATTTTGTCGCGTAGCTCCACATTTAAGCATCAAAAGTAATCAAAGCGAAAAAGATTAAATTCTTTAATATCCAAGCTTTCCAAAAATGTGACTTATAGTTACTTATGGAATATTCCATCAAATACTATGATCAATTCCAAATGAAAAATATGCTATAAAAAAGTGGGTTACAACACTTTTCCACTCACGGCCTCATTTGTGATTGAGATATTCCTTACATTCTGGATCGCAGAATTTTACGCCGCGAGAGGAAACGCTGAAAAATGTCGCTAGTGAAAACGACTGCAAAAATGAAGATGACGAGTGTAGATATTATTCCTGATTTTTTTTAAATAAATTATTTGTATCTAGCTACAGTCAATCAAGCTCATATTCGTACAGTAGGTCTGAAATTATCTTAACACTCTTTTTAACCAAAACAGTGGTATTTTCCAATTAAATTTGAATCACATATTATTCTTTTACATTTCCTAGATATAATCATTTTATTTAAAATCAGATATTGAATGTCTTACCAACAAAATGGTTCATTTGAAAATAGTGTTATCGAAAATCATATCAAATTCATATTCGTACAGTGTTTTTTATACGCGAAATCAATTTCAAGGAACCGTTAATCGAAATATCAATAAAGACATATTTGTGGTTTAAGCAATTTCTTTTTTCTGTAGTGCATTAAGGATTATAAAAAAAGAATTAAAAGATAAAATGGGAAGAAATCTGTGCGATACATCTTTAAGCCGCGAAAAATGGTTATCAAGTACCATAACGATAGTAAATGCCTAAGACAATGTTCAGACCTAGTTGGCAAACCAAGATCTACTATCCAATTAGTTGTTACAAGGTTTAAAATTGAAAATCGAATTGAAAATAAGTGGGGAAACACCACCCGCGAAATGTTCAACACTCTTGATAAACATGTCATCATGCGTAAAACAAAGAAAATCCCCGAACTAATGAACCAAAACTTACAGAAAAGTTGTGCCAAGAACTTAACAAGACGTTTCGCATCGAAACTCTGAAAAAATGCCTTCTAGAGCATATGGTTTTAATAGTGGAGTTGCCAAAAAAAAATCGTTCATAAGTGCTGTTAACAGAGTTAAACGCCTTAACTTTGCGAAAGAGCATCAGTCCACGGATTTTGACTTTTGGAAAAAAGAAATCTATACAGGTGAATCAAAATTACTGTTTTCAAAAGTCAAAATCATTGGAATGATGCTCTTTTAAAGAGTTAAGGCGTTTAACTCTATTAACAGCACTTATGAAAGATTTTCTCCGTGCAACTCCACTGTTAAAACCATATGCTCTCGTATGTAGTTTCTCAGCGTTTCTATGCGAAACGGCTTGTTAAGTTCATGACACAACTTTTCGGCAAGTCTCGGCTCATTAGTTCGGGGATTTTCTTTGCTTTACGCATGATGACATGTTTATCAAGAGTGTTGAATACTTCGCGGGTGGTGTTTCCCCACTTATTTTCAATTTGATTTTCAATTTTATGCCTTTTAACAACTGATTGGATAGTAGATCATGGTTTGCCAACTAGGTCTGAACCTTGTCTTAGGCATTTACCAACGTTATGGTACTTGATAACCTTTTTCGCGGCTGAACGATGTATCGCACAGATTACTTCCCATTTTGTTATCTTTTAGTTCTTTTTTTATAATCCTTAATGCACTACAGAAAAAAGAAATTGCTTAAACCACAAATATGCATCTGACATTTCGATTAACGGTTCCTTGAAATTGATTTCGCGTACAAAAAACACTGTACGAATATGAATTTGATATGATTTTTGATAACACTATTTTCAAATGAACCATTTTGTTGGTAACACATTCAATATCTGATTTTAAATAAAATGATTATATCTAGGTAATGTAAAAGAATAATATGTGATTCAAATTTAATTGGAAAATACCACTGTTTTGGTTAAAAAGAGTGTTAAGATAATTTCAGACCTACTGTACGAATATGAGCTTGATTGACTGTAGATGCATATTTTCATATTTATTATAATTTTTTTTATTTCATCTGGAATATATGTAATGAACTTATGTGTATTGAAAGAAAAAATAAATTTGGAAGTTGGAAAAAAAATCTAGGGACTTTTTTTTGTCAAAATGTGTAAATCTGGGGCGTTTCTAAATTTTTCTGGGGGGAAATTTTTTTCATCTGTCAACATTGGCATAAGCTTAAATTTTTATGTTCACACTTTTTCAATAAAACCGATAGTTTAGGAGCAATTCCCAAAAACTGAACTTCAACCTCTTTCACCCCCTTAAAAAATTTAGCCCCGGGCTTAATTTAGAGTACTTTTCAGGAAATGCTTAAGATGTCATAATAAACCACTCCACCAAAATTCAGCTTTGTCGCAATTTTTTCGAAGTTTGGTCATTTTTTGTCTAATTTTCCTGGGCTAAGCCAACACAGACCAATATTGAAAAAAAATAATTTGAGAGGAGATAGGTATCTACTTTGTATCGGATTAATATACTAGTACGAAGGGGTTGCATTGAATGGCTCGATTTAAATAGGTTTTGCTGGTTTTATAATGATTTGAACGGACTGGGAGGTTATGTTTTGTATCAATATAATAAGATATTATGTTCTCAAGTTACGTCGAAATTTTAGGGTTGGTGCAGCAAACCTGTGTTATAATACAAACACGGCCGCTCATGAACTAATATATATATAATATTATAAGATATAAGAACAAAATGTGAACTATGTAATATTCATGGAAACTACGATGATTCAGTTTCTTTTGTTCTTTTTTATTTTAAACGACGAAATTCGTAGGACACAAAATCACACCTATTGCCCGCCCAAAACCAATGCACAAATTCTGAATGTCAATGTTTTTCGGTTGTAACTCATAATAGACTTAAAAATTCCGGGTGAAAAAATATTTTTCGGGTGAAATATTTTCTCTGTGAAACTCACAGGCTGATAATTTATACTGTTCAATTTATTTTTAATTTTGTTTTGTTAATAAACTTTTGTCTGTCCGAGCGAAGCCGGGGCGAGCCAGCAAGTACCTATATGAATAAATAAATACCTAGTTATAAAATCCTCTACAAAACATTTCACATTGTTTCATATTCTTATCCTCTTTAAAATTCTCAAAGTAAATACTTTTCCTTTGACATTCAACTCTTGCCAACAGCTGATTTCAATTCGGCAGCTCTGATTACTTTATCCGAGAGAAAACCTGAGGAGCGTGAGAACGAATTCAGTGTGTGCCCTGAACACAGTACAAATCAACTGGGGTGAAGAAAGTCACATATTTAACGCCCCAATTCCGACATCGAACAAACCTAGAATGAAATTCAACAATTTAAAAAAAGCTATCACCAATTACTGTCCTGAAACTAGTTAAATTTTTATCAATGTCTAGCGGTTTCGGGTTGTGTACGAAATCTTGCAAAAATCTCGCATTCAAAATCAAGCGTTACAAAACTCGCAATTACAAAAATCTGCTTTTAATAATCTCGCATTTACAAAATCCTGCTTTTAAAACAATTCCTGGCCTTCTGCTAAAAATAAATAAATAGAGGGAGGGATTTTAATATTCAACATTTTAATTTGTGAGATCTCAGTTGCGATTGTAATATTGATGTAAATGCGACATCATTAGAAGCGAGATTTTGTAATTTCGAGATTATGAAAAAGGGGACTACTAATTTGCAAGATTTAATTTTTCGAGATTTAAAAAAAAATGCGATATTCAGTTATACGAGATTTTGGTATGGAGATTATTGTACCATCCCTTTCAGATAGTATACATTTGTAGCGAATATCCCACAAATGAGGTGCCAAAAATCGCAGCTGACACTGAAAAACTTTAACCATTGATTACAAATTTTCTGTGGCCAAAACTGGTTGGCCGTTTTTGACCAATGATCATTTAGATGGCACATTTTTTTCACAAATATCCGACGTATGAGGTACCAAGATTCCAAAGGCAAGGCCTGGGGCCTGGCGCTCATTGGGCAGCTTAGTTGTGATCAACTCTTAATTGTTAACAAAATTGCTAGCATTAAGCAACTTTTAGCCTCAAGTAAACCGAAGTGATTTGCAACCGCATTTCACATCGATTCGCCAGAAGATGTAATTATGCTTGCACTTTGCCACCTAACAAATTGGCAGCAACTTTTTGGAACACCAGGTTTTTTTTTATAACGCTTCCTGCAAATGAAAACTTAGATAACTAATTTTTGAATGCCATGCTATATTGAGTTTTGAAAAACGTGACGTGGAAGAAACTAAAAATCTGAAAAAATTAGGGAATATCTGTTTCTTCATTTGGAGCTGATAACTTTACTTAAGTAGAATATTGAAGAATGGATTTTTGGCCTAAGGCCGCGTTCACATTATGTTGAATTGTGTAGATCAACATCGTTGATCAACAGTAGGTGTGTTCTTTTTGCAAGCCCGGGGGAATCGGATGAAAAAAACGACATCGGAGCTAAGCGACGCCATTACAGAAAAAAATGGAGTTTCCATACAAACTATCGATAACATGTATGAAATTCATGCCGGTAACACAGTTTTTATCTGGGCTTAAGTTAAGCCCCGAAAATTCTCTGGGCTTAGCTAAGCCCGAAGGGGCTTAGTTGTTGTTGCTTTTAAAATGTAAATTGCTTAGCCCCAACATCGTTTTTTTCGTCCAAGCCCATTCGGGCAAGGAAAAAAACACAGCTAGTGTTGAAATAAGTGTAGACGTGTTGGTCGACAATGCCCATCAACATTTGTTGTCCCGAACGCAGCCCGATTCAAATGGATAGCAATTGACAAAATTGTTCAACAAATTCGATTTTATTAAAAACATTTGTAGGGTTTTAATGTCATGAACATAATTTATTGGCTTTGTGCGTTATTAATCAATTTTTATTAGATAAAAATGCAATATTTGTTGTGAATAAGTATTTCATGTTAATAAATCGTTTTAACTTTATCGACCGAGAGCCCACAGCAGATTTTGGGTGTGATTGATAGCAAAAAAAGAAGTATAGGCATCGAAAGCTTCATTAAAGGCTATTCAAAAAATCAAAGTCTTGCAGTCCACAACTAGGGCCTTTGCGATTAAACAGTGCATCAAAAAAAATATGAATGTAACTTCGAGGGTAATCGTGTTAGCCGAAATTTGTTTCCACCCCTCCCTAGATAAGCTCCTCTGATATCACGGAATCTGAGACCATTTGAGTGTATAGTTCGCTCTACCGAACTGAAAAAATTCAAAATTCTAAGTGAAAAACGGTTTTTTTAAACACTCTGGCAGGGAAAATCAAACACTCAAATGATCTCAGATTTCATGATATGGGATCCGCTGAGCTTATCTAGCGAGGGGTGAAAACCAAGTTTCGCTTACACGATTAACCTCGAAGATGCATTCATATTTTTTTTTTTATGCACTGTTTAATCGCAAAGGCCCCAATTGTGGACTGCAAGACTTTGATTTTTTGAATAGCCTTTAATGAAGCTTTCGACGCCTTTACTTTTTTTTTTTGCTATCACTCACACCCAAAATCTGCTGTGGGCTCTTAGTCTATTATTGTTCACAAAAAAAAAATAAGTTGGGTAGCCCCAGGACTCGAAGCCTAAACCCTTCGGTTGGATCCTGACGCATCGATCAGAAAATTCCAATCCACACAAATTGTTGCTACGAAAGTTTTTGACGTACTCACTAGCATGTTGATCGACAATGTTAGCCAACAATGTTGATCGACATAGTGTGGACTCTCCTTAAGAGTAGCTAAGGGATTTTTATCCAGATATTACCACTGTTTTATGACTATTTGTTTTTCGGTTTAAAGTCACTTATTTAGATAACTGCCCCTCTCACTTGAACGGGGAGATATGCAACGCATTATTGTTTTCTTCTTTCGACGCAACCTACACGCTCTAGAGTTTTGAAGCATCTTATCCTTATGCCAAGTACATTGAATTTGTCATTATACTGTTAATAAGGCTACTTGTTATAATTTTTTTATTGATACATTTTCTTTTGTCTACAGATTCGATTCCTGGCTCAAAGTGATACAAATTTAATTAACTTCAAATCGTTGAGCGATGTTCTAGTCAAAAAATTTTTTTGTTTCGGTATAAAATTGACAATTACTGAAAAAAGCTCGAACATTTTCTTCGATTTTTGAATTTCTTACCATGTTGCGTTCAGCGCTCGAAGTCGAAAATTTCGATTATTTACTAGGCCAATATCACAAACAACTCAGCAAAAACTCAGAATTACTGGATCTGACGCATGGTCTGATGTACATATGTATGTATATAGTTGCTGGTTGCTGGACTATAAATGATTTCAATATAAGAAGGTTTTATAATACAAATTCTATATACTACTGAAATAAATCAGCCAATTAGAAGACTTAGCATTAAGGATTGCACTTGTTGAATTATTAATTCAAAATATAGCTTTTTATGGCCCTTAGTCCTACAAATTGGCGTTTCGTTCGGCTTACTCACTTGAACTCATCAGTGACATAGTGAGGGCTTCCAGCTTAATGATTAGGAATTCTAATCTTGTTGGATATAGTTTACAGTGAATTTTCGTTGAAAGATTCATGTAAGTTGAACTGAACTTAATACAAATTGCGTCTGACAAAGCCCTCACTATGGCACTGATGAGTTCAAGTGAGTAAGCCGAACGAAACGCCAATTTGTAGGACTAAAGGCCATACAAAGCTATTTTGAATCAATAATTCAACAAGTCCAATCCTTAGTGCTAAGTCTTGCCTGATTGATTTCAGTAGTATGTATATAGAATTTGTATTATAAAACCTTCTTATATAGAAACTATGCCTGGCCCCGGGCAAAAAAACTTCCAGCTTAATGATTAGGAATTCTAATCTTGTTGGATATAGTTTACAGTGGATTTTCGTTGAAAAATTCATGTAAGTTGAACTGAACTTAATACAAATTGCGTCTGACAAAGCCCTCACTATGTCACTGATGAGTTCAAGTGAGTAAGCCGAACGAAACGCCAATTTGTAGGACTAAAGGCCATAAAAAGCTATTTTGAATCTATAAATGATTTCCTGAGTTTAGAAAAAAGTATGTGAGTCGTTTGTGCGAAACAGAATTTAGTTTATTTCGATCGTATATACATAGTCCAGTCAATTTGTGCTCAAAAATGTTTTTTGCAAGCAAATTGTGGGGTAATTTTGGTTTTTTCCCCCCTATATGTTTTCGGGGGTGCTGAGTCCGAATCTGAGGTTTGCCAACAAAATTTCGTTACGCAACATGGAAAAAAACGCAAATAAGGATGCAAAAATTCAGACTTTGTCGCACAAAGTAATGTCTTAGCTCTTTCGAGTGGATTTTCGAAAACAGTAAAAATACGTCGATTTTCGACTAGCGCTTGAGTCCAAATGGGTTGTCGCAAAAAAAAAACCGTGAATAGAGATTTATTGGAAATTGTGTATACTTTGAATGTACATTGATGTAATTTTCTAATAGTTGGTAGTTTTCGAGCCATTAGTGAAAAAGTCCCAATTTTCGAAAACAGTAAAAATACGTTAATTTTCGACTAGCGCTTGAGTCCAAATCGGTTGTCGCAGAAAAAAATCTTTAATAGAGATTTATTTGAAATTGTGTATACTTTCAATGATACTTTGGTGTAATTTTCGAATAGTTTGTAGTTTTTGAGCCATTAGTGAAAAACTCCCAAAAAATGCATTTTTGCATCATTTTTTGCATTTTTTTTCCATGTTGCGTCACGGAATTTTGTTGGCAAACCTCGGATTCGGATTCAACACCCCCGAAAACATAAAGGAGCAAACAAATCAAAACTACCCCACAATTTGCACGGTAAAAATACAATATGACTGGACTAATAATAGTTTGAAAAGGTTTTTACATTTTATCAATATGTACCCTATCTTGGGATAGTCCTTATAAAGGTCATGGTTTAAAATCGATAAAATCGTAACTGACTGACTGACTGCCGGAACAGAATGCAAGACGCAGCTGGAATAGATGTGAAAAATGCTGAAATAGATGTCAAAAATGCTGTGGTAAAAGTAAAAATTGTTCAACTCTTGCAGCTCCGGCTGCAGCATTTTTGACATATATTCCAGCTCCGTCTTGCATTTTGTTCAGGCAGTGACTCACTGACAGACCATCAAAATTATGGAGCACTTTCCGGTATCGTAGAATCTTGAAAGTTTGCACAACGGTATAGCCTTTGTGGTGCATTCAGCAAACATCGAACATTTTGGATTTTCCACTCTGGGGGTGTGGCAACATTGTCTAATGATCGGTTAAAAGGCCTCTACACTATATCACAAAGAACTAACACGTCAGAATAAAGTAGGAAGGAAATTCATACGTCTGCCAAATTTGTGTGATGAAAATGATTTTCATATTTTGCTTCCGCACTTGCATCCAAACAAATTAGTTTCACAATAACCTCAAACACCCAAATGGGATAGAATGTGGATGGTTTAAGAACCGTTCCTAAATATTTTCATGTATATCTAAATATATGTCAATTCGTGTCGGATGCGCTGTCAAGTTTTGTGTGATGGAATTTCATATTGTGTTTGCATACTATTATACACGATTTTCTTCACACTTTTTTGACATGTATTAACACTCAATGGGTTAGTGTGGAAGGGCTATTAGTATTAAAAATAACTCTATTTTTTATTTCCACTCGAAGTCTTGCCAAAAAAGTTTTAAAACACACCGACCACGGCTAAAAATGAAAGTCTTTCCATTTGGAGGCAGGGCGCCTCCTTAATTTCTTCCAAATAAATAAAAAAAAATCCTGTAAAATATTTGCTCATTATTTGACCGTTAACTCATCCCCCAAGATGAAGGAAGTTCTATATCGGAACACCCATGTAAAATGTTCAATCCAGCTTTGAATTTGTATTAGGTACTTTGATAACAATGGATAGAAAAATTTAAATTTTGGTATTTTATTTTATTTTATTTTATTTTATTTTATTTTATTTTATTTTATTTTATTTTATTTTATTTTATTTTATTTTATTTTATTTTACTTTATTTTATTTTATTTTATTTTATTTTATTTTATTTTATTTTATTTTATTTTTAAATTGCTAGGTATAGGTATCTCATGAACCACTAATTCTTAAGAGTGTTCCGAACTGAACAAAACCAGTCATTTGCTAACTTTTTTTTTTGCATATATGTATAAGACCGGTTTTTTTCACTTTCATCAGATACTTTATTTTATAAAACTTTGCATTTTTACTAATTGCTCACTAGTAGGCGTATTATGGTACTAAAAAAATTTTTTTCTAAAAGTAACTGATTTTAAGTTCCAAATTTACATAAATTTTCTGTGAAAAACTGCCTTTTAAGAATTAAAAATTTCAATATCAAATGATACAATTATGATCATATAATAAATGAAAATCGTGAAAAATATATTGAATTTATATTCACTGCAAAAACAAATATGAAAAAAATACCGTTAGGAATAAAAAATTGACTGTCAAAAAGGCGTTTTTTCAAAATTCACAAGCATTTTTATTTTGCACTACTAACATTTTTATTAGGTACAAAATTAAAAATTTTTTCCAATAGTGGCATTTTAAAAATATGAAATTTTATGTTATTAAACTTTTTTTTGCAAAAAATGTCATAGTGTAGGCTACATTTTCTTTGAAAAACGGCCATTTTAGCCAATTTCTCGATTTCTTAGAGGCTTTTACCAAAATCTGGAGCACAAAATTAAATTTTTTTTCCAATGATGGCATAGAGAATAAGTTTATCTGTCCATAGACACCTTAATCGTTTTGATCGGACAAGTACACGCTTCACAATCTTTTTCATGAAATCACCATTTCAGTCCGGAACACTCTTAAGAGTTAAAATTTGATGAGGCATTTCTGACTTTATTGTTACTGTAGTTAGAGTGAGGTTGAAAATCGTCTGAGTTCTTTCCGGTAAAAAGGATGTAGTGCCACGAACTTGGCTGCGCAACACCGTCCCATTTGATTATCACCCCTGTTCTGATATAAATATATTTCCGCACGGAGTCAAAAATTATGTTCTCTATTTTGTACGAATTAAATTTCCGATAAGTCGATATTCAAATCTTTTTTTATTTTCGAATTCCTTAAATCAGGTCCGATCGTCAAGTTGATTTTCAATACGACAGAAAATCAAAGCACACTCATTCCGAAAATTTCTTTCTCTTTATACCTAAGAGATAAAGCTTCGTTTCTACATTCATATCACTTAATATATTCACTCAGCTGATTGAACATTAAGTACATTTTACGCACGCCAAAAACAGCCAAAGTAGACATCTGCACAAAAAAAATAAAAAAAGGTGACTCGTTGATGCAGATATCCCCATTTCCAATTAAAGTGAAATAAAACAATGAAAATTTAAATATACCATGTAAATATGTGACATCTCCCAGCATCGCCTTCGTAGTCAGCATACACCATCTCCATCAATCATTGGAAACCTCGCAGGCAGTTCATATAAAAGAAAAAAACAAAAAACGTTCCCGAATCCAAACTATTTTTACAGAGTTCTCGTGCCGTCCGTTCTTCGTAATGTCACTTTATAAAGAAGGCGCACGTTTAAAAATCTTTCTCGAAATAGAGCGAGCGGGATCGCACAATAAAAAGATTTATTCAATAAAAATAGATATAAACGGTAGTATCTCCTCAGTATATTTAATTTCTCACAGAAGAAATGTCTGTTCGATGCTCGACCACTCGACTCAAGGGATGCTGTCGCTGTGTTTTGTATCTCTCGCTTTAATCTTTTCATGTTGCGCATTTCAGAAAAAGAATTTAAAAAATGATCCTGCGCGCTCATCATAGTCATGGAAGATTTGTCTCAAGTGCTATATATGCGTTCACTACTGATTGAAGAAGATCAAGACGAACCATTTCAGTTCTACTTTTGTGTCGGGGGATTACTCGTCAATCTGTGTGCTGTGTGCTGTCCCACAAATCTAACTTAAAGACAAATCCAAGATTACTTGCAGTAACGGTTTTGATAATAAACTTGGTTTCGTGTCCATCTCGCATTATGCTTATTTATTTAATTATAAATGTTGATCTGTGTTTACATTAAAGATCATCTTTTGAGTGAGAATGAACGTTGATATTTAGAAGCTCTTCCATTATATATAAAATTTTCAAGTGACATTCTGAGCAATATGTATTTTATCGTAACGTAAAGTGTTCGATTTTGTCTACGGAATCTCGTTGATGTGTGTAAAGTTTTCAGTGAAAATATAATGTTTAAAAATTTATCTGTGTGGATATATTATAGATGCACCTTCTGACGATTTATAAATTTTTTATTGGAATAACAAAAAGTATTGCATATACTTGTTGGCAGAGACACCGATTTTTACTTGGTTTTCTCTTAGAGTAAACAGAATTAAATGTATGTATATAAACAATTATGGTCAAATCTAACCTGCGTCGTAAATTATTTGCATAGACTATATCTTTAACATCATATACTAATAGAAGGAAAAGTTTGATGAAGAAATGTCATAACATTGTGGTCTTATTTTAAAAATTATCTTTATAACTACATATTTATGTAAATATAAAATTAAGATGAAATACTTATCAGTTTCAGTATATGCTTTCATTTAAACTATATTCGAATTTGTATTTTGTTTTATTTTTAGTAATTATTATAAAAATAACTTCTGAAAAAGAAAATCTACTTATTTACACAATATACATATGTACAATTTTAGGCGTTCTATATCCATTGAAAATCAAAAAAAAAGATAATTAATTGAAATATCCTATCTAAGCTATAAGGATAATAAACAAGAAGTAGTTGAAAATATCACCCAAATGCTTCAAAATCGTCTGTTTCCAGGAATCGATGTGGAAATGGAATAAAACAAGCTATAAGCTAGGTATAAACAAAATAATTTTTTATTTGAAAAGTTTGCATTTTCTCTAGAATATGACATGAAATGTTCTTTGCGTTTTTGCACACAGTGGCTTGAATCCTAGACGCCCAATTTTTAATGTCTCTGCCACATAGATCCCACTGAATTTGAGCGATGGTGAGTTACGTAGACTTTGAGGGCATTAGTCGATTGCGGCTTACTGGCTGAACAGAATGGAGACGGAGCTGCATCTGCAATAGCTGTCAAAATATTGTATATGCATAACTTCAATGATGCAAACACATTACGACGCAGCTGCAGAGGGAGCTGGACAAGTTGGCCAACTTTTAACTTTTGCTACCAACTTTTTTGACGTTTCAAAATTGCGAGCGTAACCTAGTGTTTACTTGGGGTGAAGCAAGTTTCAAACACTTTTCAGTCACTCATAACGACGTAAAGTAATAATTTTAGCTTCCATTTCATCACTATCCATTTTTATTTTTTGTTGTTTTTATTTTTATTTTTGGTACTTTTTGTTTTTCGCAAAAGATTCACAGCTGACTTCAAATGACATCAAATGTCTGAAAGCTGTACGGCGCATTGTGGGCGCGTCAAAAAAGTAACGTACGACGTTTTTTGACAAGCTATTCCAACTGCAGCTCCAGTTCCAGTTGCGGCACTCTATTCCGTTCCAGGCGACTTAAATAAAGGCAATTCCATATTAGGTTGGATTAAAATGGAATCAGGTCAGTTTTATGACCCCTAAGTTATCAAACAAAATTGTATACTGCATTTTCCAGATCCATCATTGAGTAAGTATGCTTGCCAGGTATGGTCTCCCCCGCTTTTAAATAGCTCTTATAAAAAAAGATTTTTGAACTATTCCATCATGAAATAGCCACCTCAAACTAAGTAGACGTTCTTACCCTTATCGGTACTTTGGATTTGGACCTATTGTCTTATACGTTAATTTCTATACTCCAAAACGTAACTTGAGAGTTCTATCTGACCCTTCACCCTTCTAAAAGGGAAACATCACGAAATTTTGGAGACAAAATTACATCACCTCCGCGAGATATAACTCTAACCTCAAATCGTTCAAGCAGAATGTCCTTTGCGATCGCTGTGGGACGCGAAGTGCTCTCCTGTTTGAAGGGCATGCCGTTCATGTTTATCATCGATCAGTGGCGTATGGAGGGGGAGAGTAGCCTTTAACTTGAATCAGCAGGAGACAATAATTTTCTTATACTCTTTCTACAAAATTAATGCACCGTATTCGTATTAATTTTAAACTATTGCTTAGTTGAAAATAAACTATTTGACATTTTTATTTTTATTTTTGACGTAAAGGGTATCTTTTTAGACGTGTGGTTTTCAATAAGAAATAAAAATTTTAAATTTTAAATTAATATTATGTTGTTATGCTATATTATGTCTCTTATTGTAGTGGGTTGACAAACCTTCAGATATTCTTCAGGTAATAGACTTCGATCAGGATGACATTGAAGATTTGCCAAGTCAAATATATGAAAACGAAGTGCTGACTGAGATAAATTTAGAACATTGCCAACGGGGCCTGTTTCACCAAACACTTTTCACTTTTCACTTTGCAACTTTGCAATGAGAAATTTTTCTGCAAAGTAAAAGTGCGATGTGTTTCCCAAAATTTGCAAAGTGAAAAGTCTTTTCAGGGGACATACAACTTTCCCCCTATACAATTTTTTTCTAAGAATAACCCCAAGAACCACCCCCTTAAACACTTTCACTCAGGTCCGGGACACCCTGTATATTGAATAATTTTGAATGAACAACAGCAACAATACTTTTTCCAAAAACAGAAATTGTTTCCAAAAGCAAATAACACCCTATACCCAAACCCACAAATAAAAAAAAAACAGAGGCAGTACTAACAGTAATGTTTAGTAGCTTTGGAAAGCCAGAAGTCCATTTATATAGTTTATTTTCAAATGAAGTTCTTTTATAAACAAATTCAGCAAAAAATGTTTTCAAACTTAAAATTTTGAATAAAACAATTGGTTTTCTTCAAAATGTTGAGTTTGAAACAATTTTGAGCCAAAACTGTTCATCAAATAAACTTAATTTGAAAACAATCCGTAAGAATGGACTTCTTGCTTTTCAAAAAACTTCAAAACATCACCGCAGGTGTTGCCGTTGGTGTTTTGTTATTTTTGCTTCTCTTTTATGCAATTATTTTATTAAATTTTCCCTTCCATCCAAGCGGGAGGAGATACTAGCCCCCTCCAATATTATTTTTTCTTATCTTCTTTCCACCAATGCAAGAAAAAGATAAACTTAATTTTCTCTTACAGCGACTATAAGAGATGAAAATAAAAATCTAAAAAATTTAGTTTTCTTTATTTAGAGCCGATTAAGGCCCATCCAAATACAAAGAAGGTTTTTTCCTTTATAGCACGGCAGTATTAGAATAGAAATCTAGTTTTTGAAATTTTGAATGGTTCTGCCATTGCTACTTTTGTATGTACTTCCCATATTAATCAATGTTCTATTTAATTTAAAGCTTCCAAGGCAACTAGGTATAAAGGTTATAAAAAAAACTTTAAATTAAATAAATTTCACGTTAAAAGTTCAAGCGAGCTCAAACTCCATATTGTATTTCACCTTAATCAGAAGAATTCCTTTAAATTTTCTTCATATTCTATTATTGAATAAATTTCATTAAATGCAGTCTACAAAAACAAAAACATGTAATTTTCTTACTGTTTGGTTTTTTCTTCTTGAATTAAATTTATACAAGGGAATACCGATCTAGCTAAAGACCGATCTCTGAATGAGTTAAAGTTGGCTAGATGAGGTCAAGAATTGTTGTGTTCTTACCATATTCACCAATATTTAATTTATAAAAAACAAAAATATTTTGATTACCTGTTGGTCTGTTTTGAAAACATTTTTCTTCGCTGAACGCAAATGCTAAGTTTGTTTACTGAAAGTTTTCCCTAAATTCACCACAAAATCTAACTGAATTACCATACCAGAAACGGAAAGTCAGAGATACATTCGTCTCTCCTTACATACAAAATTGAATATTTCCTTTTAATATGCAATAATCATCTGTACATCTGGTATCAACCAGAGACGCACCCTTGCCCAATATACCCCCTTTTAACTATGCCTGCCTCAATGTATAGTCCTTTAAAAAAATAAAACATCGGAGATTTTTTCTCTCAAAAAAGGACTTAAAAGTCAACTTTCTTCACTGAACACAAAAAGCTTCATTCATCAGAGGCTGCGCTCCCGTTTCCTCTCTCCATACGAGCATCACAAATCACAAGCTCACACATTAGCCACGAACATCCCACAATTTCGAATTCCACCTCGTGTATATTTTATAGAAGAAATACATGGGGATGAAAACCCAAATGAGAGAACGAAATTCAGGAAGCACGAGCAACTCCATCCACCCCAAAGGACTTGATTTCATCTTCGCCATCGCCAATTCGCCATAGGTATAGGTATATGTATAGCTATATAAAATCAGTTTTCCTCTCCCTATTTTTTAAGCTCGAGCAGTTTTTTCTGAAGAAAATCAAATCACATTTTCAATCGGATAAAATTTTCAAAATCTAATAAATTGTGAAAAAACTCTTAGAAACTTAAAGTAAGTTCGTCATGGTTATAAAATTCAATCAAAATTAACACATTTTTCGGGTTAATTTTTAAAAATAAAAAAAAAAAATATATCCTAAGGAATGGATCCATTTTAAGGATTTTTCTGTACATTCTTTGTCCTGCTCTCGATATATTGGTGTCCTTTTCGGGTGATGCTGTACTCTGCTACTAGCAATGTTGGGGTTGCCGTTTTTGGGTGGCCATATAGCATTAACATCGAATACCCAGCATTTAGTTTGTCTGTGTGTACACATATCTGCGAAAATGTCAGTGTTATATTCATTGTATGTTATCCTATCCTGTTGACGCAGTAGCATCCTGTAATAAAATAATATCCCCAACAACAACAACACCGCACAAATGTGTAACAGAAATTTTGTTAAATGTGAAAATGTACGACGCCCAGAAAATACGAATATAAAATAATACAAGAAATATCGTTGTTTTTCGGGAAAAAGTTGATAGTTATGTCGTCGTAAAGATATCTTCTTATGGAAATATTTGAAAAAAATCGTTTTCCAAAATGTGTTATTTTATAAGTACCTATTCGGTTAATCGGTATAATATTACGAAAGAAAAATTCATCCATGTGTCTCGTCTCGGATAGAAAATGTGTTGTATACGGTCTTAAGTGAAGAAAAGTAATTTTGAAGCTTTTAAGGCCACCAGTATGGTCGAAAAATTCATTAAATAATTTAAAAATATATTTTTCGACGAAAAATCTATCCTTTGTGTGCTAAAGAAATACCTACGTTTCATACCCAAAAATGAGTTTTTTCCTGTACATCATTGGAAGTGTTTGGATTTGCCTGATGTGTACCATTTATAGCAAGCCGAATTAAACGAAAAACATAAGATGTCTTCAAAAAAATGAAAACAAGAATATACAAAATGATGTTGAGACTAAATTCTTCAGTTGCCTTAATGTTTGCAGTGCTTCTTAATCTCGAAATGCATTTGTTAGCTAAATGTGTGGTTGTATCTATTTGTAGTACCTAGTATATGTAGTAGATTTGTAAAAAAAAGCGAAAGAATCGCGTAATTAATTTCACGTATATTTTCGAGATGCGGCGGCGACCTCCTCACCACTCCGCCATTCCACATCATGCTCTTAGCTCTATTTTATTTTTTATTCCTGTATTTGTGTTGTTGTTGTTTTTGTTGTTGTTGTTGTATTATGGAAGCTCTAGTATAGGAGTGTAATGTTCAGAGTGTCCTTTTTTGCTGATGCTAGAGGCTATATTTTTGGGAGGAAGCAAATTCCTTGCTCGATTTAGCTAGGGATATGTGAAGAGTTTTGTTTGCTATGTTTTACTATTCAAAGGGTACCTATACCTAGATGGAATGAAGGAAAATTGTATCTTTCTATATTAGAGGGTGGATGAAACAGAATAGAATATCTTTCTGTTTAAACTAGAAGCTATCTAGGGTGACAGCTGCACGAGATTGTACCTATGTTATTTGGACGTTGTTGGTTTTAACAGTGGGGTTCACTTAATATATGTACATTATATACGTACATATATGGTTTCCTTGTTATATAAATATGCCTATCATAAAAGACTTATTATTAATGAGTATTATCAACAGCGACATGTCGCATAGTTCTAAAAGTAATTTTTAAAATTCATCTGATACTAAAATAATAACCACAACAAATCGCATAATGTACATTGTACATACAAACATACAACCTTAAAAAAGTGGATACAATTTGAATTTTTATCTAGCTTGCTACTTAGGAACTTCTTAACACTTATTAATACCTGGGTACCAAGGCAAAACCCGATTTGTCAAAATCAGAATCGAAATTTCAATTTTTACTATTTGGTCTGAAATGTATGATGGAAAAATTCAGAACTTCGCAAAAAATATTTCGTTTGTATGTACTCCCAGCATTCTTATCAGTTTTCCTTTTAAATATTTGTGTTTTTATGCAAAATTTCAATTTACAATAAAACCGTAAACATTGAAAATGTTTTCTTTAAAAAAGTGATGTATCGTGTTTTGAGTACAAAAGGACTCATATGAATTGGATTGGTATGTATGAATAAGGAATAATAATGTCATAATGGTTCAGCTCTCGGTATATATTAACAAACATACATACCTATTCATTAGCAAGGTCAAAAGTCAAATTACCTATAACATAATATGTAGAGGCGATGTCCTATCGTTACGACACGGGTTGAAATATTTAAAACTTTAAAGATTATAGTCAATGTTTTAATTTCTAGAGTATATCACCAAGATAGAACTAGGCCGAGTCTTACATTTAAAACTTTTGGTTTGAAATTAAATTTCCTATTGAATTTTTTTATAAACTAATTTTTTTAGGAAAAGCTAACAAAAACCAACCAATCTAAAAATCAAAGACTTCTAAACTTTAAATAAATTGCGCAGAACTTATTTTGGAGCTAATTCAAGCTTGACCATTTCTTCTCATTTTTCGCAGTTTTAGCCCATATATAAATGACATTATTTGTGTTTTTTGGTATCATTTGTATTGCTTACATACAGTTTGATACGGTGACCATCCACCTTCTTTTTGAGATGAAAGTCCTCATTTTAGCAACCATGTCCTCTCTGATTTTTTTCCTAAAAGTGGACAGTAAATTGTTCTCTTTTACTCAAAAATGTCAAATAATTTCTTCATTAATTAGGCAGACACACAGAATTACAAAGCAGCACTGGTAAAAATTAAGAAATACTGTCATTTATAGCATTTTCGTCAAGCTATCCAAAAGAATTTTGAGTGCTTCTGAAAGGTTTCGTTTGACACTAGACGATAGAACTTTTGAAAAGAAGTAAAAATTTGTTCAAGAAACAAGAAGCTAAGTTATTGCTAAAAGAGTTTACTCCAAAGCAGGAGCGACGTAGGAAAAAAATTAGAGGGGGTTTTGATCATTTTTTCTAAGAAGTTGACTCAAAATAGAACAAACAAGTATAACAAAAACAACGGCAACACAATTTTACGTTACAGTTTTATTTTTATTAATTTTTAATCAAACACTGAAAACCGTATGCTGAAATGTGATGTATAATTTTTGAGATAGTCAAAAATTAAAATAGCTACTATTATTTGGAGGGGAATCAGTTATTTGGAGGAGTTTAAGAAACATACTTAATTTCCGGGTGTCAAATAACAGGATTTTTGTTTTTGTAAATTATGAAAGATTCAAATTTTCACGAATTTCAAAGAAAATTTCCCCAATAACGTTAATATGTCCAGAAACTTCCAGACGTTAATATTTCCAGTAAGCGTAAGAAGTGAGTGATTTTTTTCGCGCTTCGTTTAGTACTTTTGGGACTCCAAACCCTTGATAAGTAAGAAGTTTCAAGAAATATAAACGTTATTTGAAGGGATTTTCTTTATAATTCACGAAAATTTGAAGCTAAAATTGAAATTAATATATGTATGTATATTAGGGTGGTCCTTAAATTGGACATTGCCTTGAATAGCTCTCATTCGATTCAAAACATTGAAAAACAATTTCCGAAATTTTTTCAGATTTTTATTTCACCCCCCTGGTCTACCTTTTTTCACTTGAAGGTACAAATAATGGAGTCAGGGTGATTCTTATAACATGCGAAAAAAATCAAATCTATAGATAAGATTCAGATGATACAAGAATCGTATCGCAGGGGGGTTTATTTTCCCCCGTTCAGGTGGGAGGGGTAATTTTGCAAAAATTTGACCCAAAATAGAAAAAAAATATAAGAAAACAACGGGACCACTTACAATGACAGGCTATAGCTTTTTTTAAAACGATTAATCCACTCTCTAATATGCTTTTTAAATCAAGTTTTTGTTGTAAATAGTTTTTGAAAAAATAATTTTCAAACTTATAAATAAAAACAAAAATGATAATGTTTTAAGTTTGAAAGTTATTTTTTTCAGAAACTATTGACAATAAATCTTGATTTAAAAAAATAATTAGAGACTGGATTCATGGCTTTAAAAAAAGCTAAAGTGTGCCATTGTAAGTGGTTCCGTTGTTTTTAATATTTTTTTTTTTATTTTGGGTAAAAATTTTAGAAAATTACCCCTCCCGCCTGAACGGGGGAAAATAGACCCCCCCTCCAGTAAGATTTTTTCCTCCTCTAAATCTAATCTATAAGTTCTGATTTTTTTTTCGCGTGTTATAAGAATCACCCTAACTCCAATATTTTTGTACCTTGAAGTGAAAAAAGGGTGACCAGGGGGGTGAAATAAAAATCTGAAAAAACTAGGAAATTTTTGTTTCTCTATTTAGAGTCATTTGATGCCTATCCAAGTTAGAATTAAAAAAAAAACCCAATATGAGGACCACCCTAATGTATTACCATTAAAGTGCGAAATACGTTATTGTGCACATTAAGTAGATAGATAGATAGATAGATACTTTTCTTTATTTCTTATAAAAAGTGATACAATTTTTTGTTGATATAGAATACGGACTTGGCAATTTTGCCGTCTGCCGGATATGACATTTTGTTAGCAAAAAATAAGTAATAAAAAAAGAAATGTAATATAATGTTATTAATAAAAACTATATAAAAACATTTGAATAAGTTATAGAAGCAAAAGATATTATCACTTAAATTTGAATAAAATGGATAAGCGAAGATACTGAGCAATTATAATTATTTGCAGCATAAAAGGTATTAATTTTTGATGATTTAAAACATAAAAGAACAATTTTAGTAGTAATGCGCAATTTAACTGGTTCAAGCCGTTAAAGTGCGAAATTTTACTCCAATTAGCAAGTTTTCGCACTTTAACTAGTTAATCTGCGTATAAACGTATACGGCTCCGTTAAAATGCGGAATTTTGATATCGTGGCACTTTCACCTATTCTTCTTAGTACATATTTTTTTGTATTCATTATAAAACCGTCGAAAGAACATAGTGTTACCTGTGTGAGCTTATACTTAGAAAGACAACTAGGCACTTAGCCCTTTGCCGAAAAAATCATCCCCTTGGTGAAAAGTATAACAAAAACAAATTACCCAAAGAAAAAGGATTGTCACATTGAAAAATTAATTAATTAATTAATTTCACAGTCCGTTTTCTTTGGGTAGTTCAATTCTTTTTCTTTGGGTAATTTTTTTGCTCACCAAGCAAAATAAATCTACCCAAAGAAAACGTATTGTAAAATTTCGCGCGAATTTTTAATTTAACAATCCTTTCTCTTTGTGTAGTTTTGTTTTCCTTTTTGAAGAGTATAACAACAACAAAAACTACCCAAAGAAAAAGGATTGTGAAATTAAAAAATTCGCGTGGATGATTTATTTGGAGCAGACGAAAGTGCCTCGTTGTCTTGCTAGGTATAAGTTCACACACGAAACAAGAAAATAAGCCAAGAAACATAGGCGAAAGTGCTACGGTACCTATCTAAATTCCACACTTTAACGGAGCCGTATACGTCAATTCGCAGATTAACTTGTTAAAGTGCGAAAACTTGCTCATTGAAGTAAAATTTCGCATTTTAACGGGTCGAACCAGTTAATTTGCGAATTAACTAGTTAATGTGCACATTAACTAGTTTTCGCACTTTAATGGTTACATATATACCATATTTTTGAAAGGGAATAGAAAAACTTGAGTTTAACTCGGTTTTTAGTTGAATGGATCCTTAGTTCTTTTATTTCAGAAATTTTTTCCTCCACTTTATTAGAAGCATGAGTGTTTGTTCTCATAAATGAAAATAAATTTAATTAAAAATGTTCCTAAACAGTTCCTACCATTTCTTTATATGTATAGGTATTGTATTTGGTCTCCTGAATTTGCATCTTTTTAGCATGTCTCCTTTTTTATAGGCCATTTTAGTTTGGAAACATGCTCTTCAAATAAAATACCTACATTTCGTTTTTTTTTCACAGTGGAGAGTTGTTCTGGATTACCAATCAAAGACCCTATTATTTAATTTTATTTAATATTATTCGTGAATGGTTTGAGAACTGGTCATCATTTTTTATTTTTCAATTTTATTTTCGTATACAAACTTCGTTAAGGGTCCTTGCCCTAAAATTGGCACTTTTGGAATTCTTATTCGTGCTTTCATTACTTCATTCCTCCTACAATTATACACCCCTCGCTATGTTTTAAAAATACGAAACGACCAAAAAAACGAGTAATGAGGCTATTTATGAATTTGTCAACGTCAAAAGTGACAGCAACCATTTTATGGTGGCTGTCAGTTGCAAAATTAAAAAAGTCAAGTTAAAAGAAATAAGTTTGGGCTAAATTTGTATATTTAAAGTGCAATTTCTGTTTCAAACGTCCAGCCATTTATTAATCTTAAACAACTTTAAATACTTAAGTTAATACTCGAAAATAAGTATCATTATTAACATGACAGAACCACCTGCACCTCTTCACCTCTCACCCTATGTGTCAAAAGTACGAAACACGAAACGACTGACAAAAAATAATGAGTGAGCAAAATCTAGGGAGAGTTGAAAATCAATTTTGGCCAACACGATTACTCCTAAAGTTGCATTCATATTTTGTTTTCTAAGTACTCTGTTTAATCACTATAAGGACCCGGCTATGGAATGCAAGACTTTTATTTTCTAGATAAACTTAACTCAGGCTTTCGATGCCTATACTTTTGCTATCTTTCACACCCAAAATCTGATGAAGGCTCTTAGTCTACTAGATGTGTATACTGTGGCGTATACTTACTTCTTATAATGGACAGCGATTCAAATTTTTAAGATTTTTGGGTAGCTGTTAAACACTGAAAGTGTTTATAAGTTGCTTGTAATATCTTCGTTTATGTTTTTTTGTAAGAACCTATACTCATCTATTTTTGTGTACATGTGTCTTTCTCTGTATCGCCGTAAACAACTTTGTTTTCATGAAAAACACAATATAAGAACTGTCATAGCCCGGGGGTCGGCGAAAGTAAGTGAAAATTTCATATTTATTATTTACTATTGACGCACTTTCAGTCCATTAAACATACCTACATTTTCTAAGACCCGACAATAAATTTTGGGAGTGGATGTAGGGGAGAAGGTGACAAGGGGACAAGAAGGACCACTTAAGCTTCAAACCTTCCTTACTTCTTTAATATTTCTTAAAATCAAACCAAAAGTTTTGCAAATGATAGTTTAAGCTTTGAGCTGTTTCTTTTAAAAGAAAAATAAAGGTTTTAGGAGAATATAAAAAGCTAGAACTAAACATACAACGCTATCTCAAAACTCCGTTTTGCCACACTAGCGGGGTAAATGGGATCTTTGGATTGGGTTGAACGGACGGCGCCGGCGCAGTAATAAAGCCTGTGGACCTTATTTTCCAAAATAAAAAGAAAAAACACCCCCGGGTTTATTTTCCATTTTGAAATGGAAAAAAAGAAAAGAAATAAGAACCGTTGGTGTAATTGCTTTTTGGATTTGGCATTTAAGCCAACACTTAAAGCATGATCCATACTCTCCTTTTAGATACTCTTTTATTTAATGATCCTAAATTAATATACATAGTTACAATTATTGGGAAGATAAATTCAAAGTTTCTTTAAATCCAGATTATTAAAATGCAAAAGAAACATGCGCACCCAGCTAGCACTGTTTTTATGTAAGGCAAGGCAAGTGTAAATAAGATCTTGAAAAAGCAGTCACTTTTGAGGCAGTGGGTTAAAATTCGGGCGTGGATGGATTTGTTGTTGTAATACTTTTCTCCAAGAACAACGTTTATTTTTACAAAGAATTTTGATAATTCGATGCATAATTTGTAAATATAAAATTTAAAAATTAAATAAAATATAAACTTTTCTTGATATAGCTTATTTTCTTGTATACTTTATTTTTTATTTTATTTTTTATTTACTTTATTCCCCTGAAGAATTTGGTGATTTAAAAAAAAAAACCTTAAAAAGCATTGATTATATTAAAATACTTCTAGAGGATGTTAAATTTGATTTCTTGTTTTATTTTGTTGAACGGGTCTTCTTTCCATTCATAATTGGAACTAAAAACCACAAGAAAAGGAAAGTGGGTGTTTTGTCTTTTCAAATGTATATTTTTCAAAATGTCAAATATCAAAATCTTGACTTGACCGTCAGGATAAAGATTTCAAACGACATTTTAAAAAAATATTTTTATCAGATCATAGTTTACGGAATCATGATTACAAGCTCGCGCTTCTGGTCTTTCAGATCTGATTATTATAGTAACTCGTTTAGAATTGTCATCAACCACAATTCATCACCTGTCAATTGATTTTTACCAGAATCAATGATTCAAATTTGTGCTCATTTCACAATTCAAGCAGAGCGTTATTTTCTAATTTACCCAAGAATATCGAATTGTGCAAATGTGGACCGGTAACATTAATTGACTTTTAACCGGTCCCATTTTTCAGTCGGTCATTTGAACGCAACCCACTGAAATATATAGGTAGTAGTTTGAATTCAGTATAAATACTGATCTGGAAGTGGCAAATTATTGAGTCGAAAAATTACTATTTTATTTCGTTTTTTAAATTATATATATTTAAGTATTTGTATTAGAAAAGGCGGGTCCTCTGGGCTTGCCCCAGGTGCTCCAAGGGCTTAAGAGCTTATAACACGTTTGAAAAGGAGAATTTTTAAAAACAACTCTGTACAAGCTTTGATATCAAAACGCTTAAATTTTTTTTCGAATTTTTCATTTTGAAAAGTAAAACATAAAATGATTTTTTTCCCACTTCAAACAATTGTTTTGACACCTCACAATAGTCTTATACCAAAACATGTATCATAACTGTTACAACTTAAGGTATAGACTCAAATAAAATTTAAGTTCTTTGCCCTTTCATAGGAGCCTGAAAAGCAAACTTTTGGTTAGAAAGCCGCGCACCTCTTATTATCTATACATATAAATAAAATTGGAGTGTCTGTCGTTAATATTGAAATAATTTCAAGTTTTTGAGCTTAGGTGGTTGTTTAATTGCTAAGAAACACAACTGCATCATTTAAAAAATTTTTGTCTGTCTGTCTGTTTGTCCGCGGTAACCTTTAAAACGGCAGAACAGGTTATGACGGGACTTTTCATACATGTAGTGGACAACTCAGGGAGTAATCTAGGCTACTTTAAAATTGCAACAATGTTAACGGTTTCTTTGAAATATTATAAAAACAATGAAATTAAGGGAAAATTGTGTCGAAATAAAAAAAAATAATAAGGAAATGATTATAAACAAGTAGAAATAATCGATTCTAAAAGTGTCAGACAGTGAAATTAGAACAATAATTATATAGTCTTAGAGGTGGTGAAAGCTTTGCTCAAAATTTTGTCGACGTACTGTTTGGATCTGTGCAAACTACATGCCACCAACAAGGCATCGATGCCACGGCTCTTTGACCACCACAATGTATTTTCAAGAATTGCTTGAGCTAAAAAAATACAGTCGAGTCTCGATTATCCGGAATTCGATTAATCGAGGACACAATCATAATTCAAATTTTGTTTTGTTCATTTGTTCTCCAAATTTTTGTCTACCCGGGCGGAGCCAGGGCGGGCCAGCTAGTCTTTAATAAATTAATAAACATTTTGGTAAATGAGACAATTCAAGTTTCTTATACTTAGTTAATGATTCATTTATTATTATGACGTCTTGATTGAGGCTCGTTCATGAAAGATGCCGTACCCCCAAATCCGGTGTGCGGTCTTCTGCAGCCGAAGCTGCAGAAGGATTCTCCATTAAAAGATTACCTCTAGGGGACTCATTTCCAGTTATTGTCATAGTTCATGTATTTGCATATATCCTTCCACCGTGGTGTTTTCCGAGACACAATTAATAACATACATAAGCTCAGACTTGAGCGGATCGCGGCCGCCCACTATGTGAAAATAGACGCCTTTTGTAGTCGCCCAATATGGGATCACAGACGCTACTTGCTGCTGCCGTTGGCCATTCAAGATAGGCTCCTCTGCCACCAGACTATCATGCCGTTAACCGCAAGCTGCAGTTCTTCCGCCTTTTAACCATCCCTCGGACAATAAATTTGCGCCCTGACCAGCATCGCTGGGTTGTCTGCTTATCCCGGCATCCATTCGGTCCCCCTGCACGTAAGCGTTACCCACTCTCTACGTCGTGGATGTGAGTTGAGGGATTTTCCTTTCATTGAGCCAAGGGCCGTAGTGGCGTCCTACCACTGTCCAGTAGTTTAGAGTGACGCCCTATGCCCCAGCCGATGTGAGAGAACACGATGATGATACTATGTTGAATTTATTAAGCCCGGGAAGGAAAGTAAAATTTGATGATGATACTCGTATTATAAAATGAAAAACTAATTTTGAAAGTACTAGATGAAAAGGAAGAGAGAGAAAATGTAATGTAGGAGAGAGGGGGGCACGTTTACATTCACAGCACATGCACCTACATCCAAATATCGAATTAATTTTCATTTTTTTAATTAATTAAATGACGTTGTTCTTTAGTGTATTTCGTGTTCAATGCATACGCTCTGGTAAACATTTTCTGCCCACACTTTTCCTTTCTATAATTCGATTTCGAAATCGAAAAAAAAATCGATGTTTTGTAAATGGGGCCAAACATTGGGAAACGGATGTGAAAGGAGTATCTCACCAGGTATTTTGTATCTTTTAGGACAACAACATCATTGTTTTCATAAAAAAAAAAATGGTTTTAAAACTGTAATTAACTTATATTTTTTGCATCCTTAAACCACCTACACACGAACAGTTAATAAAAACAACTAAACCAAACTTTCAGGAATTGAAGTTTAAGGATAGAACTATATATCCTAAAAGCGATTCATGTTTTTATCTTCATTCAAACACTGGTTTTGTTGGCTAAATAGTGCAATAACTGCTATACTTCAGCTTTAAAATGTTATCTTAAGCGTTTTGATATCTTTAATAGAAACATTTTTGAGATAAGAACATTTGAGCCTAAAACAACGCATTTTAAATATTTTAAGGTAGGTAGGGGAGGGGGGAGCATCCGAAAATTAAATAATGTTGGATTTCCTTTCTTGATACCCTAAACAAGTTCCTCACACAACTTGGAATCTATAACGTTGGAGTAAAGGCTAATTCACAATGCGACGAGGAAACGAGACGTGAGCGTGACGAGAACTCCTCGTCGTTTGTGTCAAACGAATTTAAAAGAAAAACAATGAAGCGTTTCTTGTCGTCACATCTACCAAGGATCCGAAAAGTTGAATAAAAGACGTGATGAGACGACAATAAAATACATAATTATTTGAGAACATCACAAAACAACTAAATATGACAAGAAAGAATCTTTTCTTTGTTAATTCGAGTTAGTTTTATTGATAATATGTAACTTATGTCTTTGGTCAAAAAAAATACAACGGTTACTGTTAAATAGACTTTAGCTTTTAATATTTTTTTTAACTGATATCTTCCCAAATGTCATCCCTCACCTGACATCTATTTGAGGAAGAATTACTTCCATAAAATGTTGTTTCTGTATTCCAAAAAAGGACAATGGGCAAATCTGACCCAGAACCAATAAGATTGACCAATAGAGGTTAAAACGTATTCATTTCATACAGTCATTTTCACTAGAGTGCTTAATCGATTTCGCTGTGTGGTCAGAATAATTTAGGTCTGAGAACAGGGTGCTTTGAAACTTCAGCCAAAAATGAATTAAAGGAGAAAAAAATATTAAAAAATAACTACAGTACTTACAATCTCCTACTTTTTTTAAAGCTTAGACTCCTAAGCTCCATTCTTTGATCTTCTTCTTAAATCAAGTTGTTTCAGTGCAAGGTTTTAGAGAAATTAATTATCAAACTCAAAATTTAAAAAAATACAAGTATATTTTTTTCAAAGGGTTTTTTTTTCATAACTTAACGTTATAAAGTATCAATTTTATTTTCAATACTGCTCTAATTAATTTAAAGTCGAATACTGAAAACAAAAAATTTCAATTCCCCCTTTAGGCTCGGGTATTACTTTTGTTTTGTTTAGGCTGTAGGTCGAAGTACAGACAGGCAAACAGAATTTCGGGTCACACTTTTTCACATTCTCTATCATCGTAAAGTCAAGTTTGATTTAAATCTCGATTGTTTTTTCACGAATCCAAATGTTGCCTTACCTACCTTCATAATATCACAATTAAAAAGTTCTGTAGATAAAATATTCAATCACGCTATATGACGCTTTGCTAAATGTATTACCTTCTTTATTTTCAGATATCTATACTGACAGTGAGAAAGATTAAAACTTATCTAGAATCTCGTGAAAAATACAAAACAAATCGGATATGGATTTAAAATGCGAGAACAATACTTCCGTTCTTGTACGGAACTTTTCAAAAAACTTCCCAGTTTAAAGTATCTACCTATATTTCCAGTGTAATACCAAGTAGTGTTGTTTTAAACTTTTCAAAAAGAATCTCTAAACATTTCCCAAATCTCAATCAATACAAACACTCACAATAGTGCATTTTCATTTCTCCGCGAAAAAAACATTAATTCATACAAATCAACGTTATCGTGACAAGCACAGGTTTATGTTTGTGCGAGTATTTCTTTTCAACACTATGCCACTGTATAATCTTATAGTCTTTTGGTTTTTCATGCCCAATCTAATATATGGGCAGCGTCCACTTTTCAATCACACTTCTAATTCACTCTCACACAATGGCAACGCGTTGGGACAGAAGCTACGCAATAGTGGGGCCATTCGAGAGCCGGGACATTCGCAAACAACTCAAACAACATTGGTTCATCCTCCAGTTAACCAACTAATATTCGACGACTTGCAAAATTTGGGGAGTACGCGGCTTCCACCAGGACGAAGAGGAAATCGTCGTCGGGATCAGTTACTCTATCAGCGGCCGCAGAATCAGCAGAGACCGTCTACATTCGACTCCTTACGCAAGGAATTGATGAAACCCGACCTTTCGTCCGCTTATTCATCCTACTCACAGGTTGCATCGGTTGGAAATATAGGAGGTGTCGGTGTCACTGGTGCCGGAACTGCTGGAAGATTCCCCGAAGTTAATCAACTTGCTCCAATATACACAACGCGAATACCACCGCCATCGCCCAGTGACAATAGACCATCAAGACTGCGGGGCAGAAAGAATAGCTCCATGAATGAAATTCTAAATTTAGCCTACAGCCAAAGACATCAACAAGATGCCGACCGACAAAGTGACGATCCGACGAAAAGCGCTAATGACGATAACACTGACGGTGCCTATGCCAATCCAATGAAAAAAATTAAAGAGCGCATCAAATCAGCCCCATACGTGAGTATTAAAGATTTTCTGGCTATTCTAAATTTTTCTTTAGAGGACTATATGCTTTTATAATAAGGAGTTTACTTGCACTTTCCTTTTTGTAAAATATTTCTTGTTTCGGTTGGGTTGAGGAAGCAAGGAGAAGCACCTAGATGCACCGAGAATGATAGACTCTCTTATAATTATATTTCCTCTGCAATGTAAGCCGGAGCTAAATTGACTTTTACACTATCAAGGCACGCTGATTTAATTGTGTTTCGTTCAATTTGTCGTCGGAAATGGGAAGATGTTTCATCATCTTGCTAAGCATTTTAGATTTGTGACAAATTTATGGATATTTCCTTTTAGTGCAATTCCTTACCAAGGGCTTATTTAATAAAAAGAAACCAAAGCAGTAAGATAAATAATTTGGGGTATAGGTGCATATAGCTATTAAAAATCATTTCCCTATAAATTTGAGATTTTTGAATGCATCCCTTTGAAAGATTTAAACCAAAAACTTTCAAAAATTGAGTTCCAAAGCTTTCTGATAAAAAAAAGCAGTAACCAAAAATTCCTCAATTTTAATATCAAACAACTACAAACGTTAACTTTCGCATTTTCGACATTCAAACGTTCATATCTCGATTCTAAGATTTTAATGAATTTTTCGATTTACGGCTTTTTATATTTTATCCGTTTATAGTCTAGGATCCCGCCATAGGACGACCTACCCTCATAAAGGTACCAGAAGAGCGGTATACAGTTTGGTAGGCAGTGTCTTAAAAAACAATTTGCGCATGGGTTGCCTTTCGAAAAGTGGTCAAGGCATAGGGTTGCCAAGCAATTACTCTCAATTTTCGGGGTTTTTAAATAATCTGCCGCAGTTAGATGGTAAGCCCTAAGGATATACAAAAAATAAATACCTTGCAAAGAAAATTTTATTTAAAAACTATAAACTACGCGATTTCGTGAAATTCGAAATTTTAGTAGGGTAAATGAGGGTAAACAAAGAGAAAAGTCTAGAATCTATTTTCCAAACGAAAAATGATAGGAAGTTTGTTTCTTTTGCGATCGGTAGATTATTGAAATACAAAAAAAACATCTCATATGTAAACAGAAAAACTAAATTTGAAAATCGAGAATTGCAAAATAGAGGTTTTAAAAATAATTCACCAAAAATCAGAATGATGATCGTTAAAAATTTTGTATATATATATTTTTAGAAAGATAATTTAAAAGAATATTACCCGTATTTTTCAAATTTTCTGTTAAGACTTCATTTTTAGTGGAGTGAATTTTTGAAACTTGCATATTTATGATAATACAAGTATTAGAGCTGACCGCATATTTTGAGCGTGGATGTATAACCAATCACATCTATCGTGATATCGAATACTAAAGTTTGGCAGGTTTTTTTCTCAGCCTTGGGAAGGGGTGGGGGTTAAAAAGAGCTATGTTTCCTTGTTTATTGTCATGGTTAATACCACTTTAATTTATTTAAGAAGCAAATTTATATGATGCTCTGTCATTTGTCTAAGTATAAACACCTCAATTTGTATGGTCCCATTAATAGAACTCAAGATATAACCATTTAAAGTGAACCTTATCATCCCTTTTTTGGAGACTTAAAACAAAACAAAAATCAACGAAATTAAGTCTCAAAAAAAAGCCTGGAAAGGTTTGCTTAAAAAGCTAAAATCATGGCTCTTATTGATCGGATCATCAAGATTAAAATCTTTAAATTTTGGAAAAATGACAGAGTATCATTTTATTTCCTTAAAAAGTGAATTGAAGTGTTAGTGACCATAACACATAGACAGGACACCAAGTAGGTTTTAACCTTCCACCCCATCCAAAGGAAAAACCTACCAGCTGTCGGCTCTTGTTCTTGTACTTAAAAATCCTAAATCATACAAATTGTTCCTAGCAACAATAAGTGGGCAAATTTCAAAAATTCACTACACTAAAAATGAAAGCTAAACACAAAATTTGAAAAATATGGATAATATTTTTTTAAACTATCTTTCTAAAAATATATACAAAATTTTTATAGAGCATCATTCTGATTTTTGGTGAATTATTTCTGAAACCTCTATTTTGCATTTCTCGACTTTCAAATGTTCATATCTCGATTCGCAAATTTTAATTTTTTTTTACATATGAGATAATTTGTTTGTATTTCAATAATCTACCGATCGCAAAAGAAAAAAACTTCCTATCATTTTTCGTTTGGAAAATAGATTCTAGACTTTTCTCTTTGTTTACCCTCATTTACCCTACTGAAATTTCGAATTTCACGAAATCGCGTAGTTTATAATTTTTAAATAAAATGTTCTTAAATTCGACAGGCAACTCATGCGCAAATTGTTTTTAAAGACACTGCCTACAAAACTGTATACCGCTCATCTGGTACCTTTATGAGGGGTAGGTCGTCCTATGGCGGGATCTTCTTCTATTAGAAAATAGCGAAAAACAAGTTCATCCCTGGATGGAAATTTCATTCCTTCTTAAAACTAATTTAAAAAACTCGAAATATCACAATAACCTTCTGTTTAAATTTATTAATTAAAAAACGTACTGGCCCTGTTTCATAAAAATTGACAATTGTGACAGTCGACATGTGACAGTTTGTAAAATGACAACTTGACAATTATTGTCAAATTTCTGTCCCAAAAACAATTCGACAATTTTGTTTAATTGTCAGAATAAATGCGACAATTGTCCAGTTTTCGGTTCATAAAAAACTTGTCATGACAAAGAATTGTCACGAATTAGTCGGAGAGTTGTCATGAATTGTCTGACAAACTTGTAGTCGCAATTTTTATACGAGACAGAAAAAATGTGAAATTTACATATTTGTCAGTATTTGATTCATAATTCTGACAGTTTAGTCTCGTTCAAGTGTTGTTGAAGTACGAGTTAAATAGCTTGGTGATATTTTTCATGTAAAAATGAGGAAGTGTCTCAAAAAGAATTTCTTTTATTTTGAATTATTTTTAAAAGGAATTTCTTGAACATAATAAGCTAAAATAAGTCAACTAGTCAAAATGTTTTGAGTCCTCAAAAAAATATCAGACGGAAGTCTGAAAGTCCGACAGAAAAAATTTCACTGCCTACAAACAATAGGTGTGTTCAGGAAAATGAGATCTCAGAGGGCTCAGTGTCAAAAGCTGAGCAAGCGAATCCAATATTTTGTTTCCTCAGTAATTTGACAGCAAAATTTCTGAGGAATCCTCTGTTCACGAGACTGAGATTGCTGAGTGCTCTGAGATCTCATTTTCCTGAACTCGCCTAATGTTAGATAATTTTTTGACTCGTGCAACTTGGAAAAACGTAAGAACACAATTTTCCAAGCTGCATTTGTCATAATCTTACAATGACATAATTGTCATGACAAACTTGTCGCCATCTACAGCGACAAATTTGTTATAATCTGACAAAGACAAAATTTTCGTTGTATTTATATGACAATCACATGTCAATATTTTATGAAACAAAAATTAGTCAGAAAAGTTTGACAAATTTGTATAATTGTCACCTGTCAATTTTTATGAAATAGGGCCCCGGCTGTTGTTTGAATAGAAACATCAATTCTGATTTCCATGTAAGCTAGGGAATATGCATAAGCCCTCAAGTGACAAGTTTACCGTACTGACAAGGACTCATAGCTTTTTATTTAAGCTCACTGAAATTCCAGATTTAATAATACTTTTTGTTTATTTCAGAACGCGTATGAACCACAAACTGAACTGACCCAATCATCAGAAATGGAAGATCTACTAGGTGTGAAGTGCAACTTTGAAACTCCTTGCGCTTGGAACTGGACTGAAAACCTTACCGATGGTTTCCAAATCATAACAGGCACCGATTTAGCTAAGAAAAACATGACCGGAGTAATGCCAGGTCCAATCGCAGATTCCAAAGGAGATGCCAATGGTAAAATGCGTTTTTCGTTTGAAATATTTTTTAACCCAAATTTTTGTTTGGAATAGGACACTTCCTATACGCACGTCTTTCACCGAGCACAGTGCAAGTGAATCTCACCTCGCCACAATTCAGCACCACAATGGATAAATGTCAGCTTGAAGTATATATGCATCAAAGCGATATGAGTCATGGATTATCAAGAATCGTCGTCGAGCCTTTGCACTCCTCCGAGAGTCCTTGGGTACCCACAGAGCTGGCTGGCAATAATTTCCGATACTGGGAACACCAGGTTTACCGTATCGGACGTATAACACGTGATTTTCGAATTGCCTTCGAAATCGTTCCAAAACTCAGTGATTCCCAGCGGGCTCATGTAGCCATCGATAATTTGAGAATGGTGAATTGCTTTCCAGAAGGAACCAAGAGCGAAAAATGCAGCACCTCACAGGTGAAGTGCATGATGAATAAGGTTCCCGTGTGTATTCCCTTACCAAGGATATGTGACATAAATCGTGATTGTGATGATGCTGAAGATGAACTGCAACATTGTGGTAAGTTTTTTAATAGGATTTTATCGATCGCTCATAAAACGTTAATGCTGCTTGCTATCAATGAACCTTGGCCTTTTCTATAGGCTTTTCTTTGATATGATATTCATGTTTATACAACACTTTTAATCAGGCTGCAATATTTCTCACAAAAAGTGTTATGATGTGTGTAACATCAAATGGAACTATTAAGAGTCATTAGTTGCATCATTGACTTAAGGGTTAATGTATGAAGGAGAGTGAGGAAATTTATAATTAGTGGCAATGACATGGTTATAGCCATTTTATCTCTTGTTTATATTAAGTACGTATAACAAAGAATAAATCTTAGGAGTGGAAATATTTTTAGAATTCTTAAAAAAGGTGACGTTTGACTTCTGAGAAATCATTTTTGTGACATTATGGACTTATGATAATTTCAGATTTGTATTGTGTTGAATTCATTAGCAGATACAATACAATAATCATTTCAATTTTTCTGAAATCATATTTTTGTAACAACAGATTTCTCTGAGAGTAAAAGCATTATTGAAAAATCGCCTCGCCTTGTTGCATAACCTGAAAGATAGCAAAAACACTGTATTTTTCATTTTGTAGCGGTAATATTTTTATTTATTTTTTAGTACATACCTACATATTTCGAAAACCCAAGCTGATGGCGTAAACCGAATAACGGATTTGAGCTCCGCGCCCAATGTTATGATGCACTCTTGTTTTTTTGTCCCCCATTTTGGTTCTGTTTTTTTTTAAGAGATTTATTTTAACACCTAATGTGCAAGGAGAAATAGACTCCAAGAACAAAAACAACAGCAGTGAGAAAGAGAGGCATATACCTTAATTCCTTATTTTTTCTTTTTTAAATTTGATGAGAATGATAAATTGTTGATTTGAAAGAAACTTAAATGAAAAGCTTTCTTGATTTTCTTTGTCGCTGTTGGTTCTTGTATTTTTGTCAGATTTTGCGTTGTCACCAAAAATACACATGCACATGCACACATACCTACCAAATAAATTTAAAAGACGTTTGAAGAAAATTCTCTTTTTCCAAAAATGTTTGTTACTTTTACAAAAATTCATTTAGCCCGCTTAATTCGGAGTTAGAACGGCGCACTCGAAAATTTTTAACCTATTCAAATTAACGGGAGTGTATTTTACAAAATATACAGGGTGTCCTGTAAATAATGGATAACCTTGCAACTAGTTGTAGCAGGTCAAGGCCATAATAAAAAATGCAATAACTACTATTAAATTTTACCACCCATCTATTACAACAGTAATTCTAGAATATTACAAAAATAATAAAAATTGTCCATTCATGGTCGTAGCGTTCACGTATTTGAGGCAAGTATGCACCTACTTGTTAACACTTTTGGAAAAAAACATCATAACATAGTAACCACTGGGAAAATATTTTTTTTATATTTTTTTCTGGAAAGGCCATAAGGCTTGCTACAAACAGTTATTATTTATTTATTTACATCAATCAGAGATTACAATAATCATCTTATAGACTAAATAAAATTTAGTAAAAATGTACTTACAAATGTATTAATTAAATTTAAAAAAAACAATTAATGCATTTAGTAAACTTATTTACATGCTTAAAAAGTATAATAAAAGTTTATTTTTTAAAGAAGCTCTGCTATAGTTAAAGTTAAAATCTAATAAATTAGACACAGAATTTGTTTCCCGAACACAGCGAGTTATAGGCTCATTAAGTGCATAGTTCACTCTATGGTCATTTTCACGGAAGAGATTACGTTCTCTTAGTGGGCGAGATGGTGCATAGATATCAATTAAAGATAGCAGGCAAGGGCAGTTAATATGATTGGACAAAATATCACTAATAAACATAACTGAAAATATTTTGCGTCGATTCTCAAGTGACTGTATGCCGATGAGTTGGCATCTTGAAGAATAAGAAGGCATTTCAATGTTCCAACCAAGTTTATAAACAACAAATCTAGTGAAATTTTTTTGAATTCTTTCCAATCTCATAGAGTGAATGTTATAGTGTGGATTCCAAACCACACAGCAATATTCTAAAACAGATCTTACATAGGCAGAAAAAAGTGATTTTAGGGTATATGGGTCCGTGAACTCAATTGAATTTCGTTTTATGAAACCAAGCATGGAATTAGCCTTAGTAGCAATATATTCAACATGCTTAACAAAGTTGAATTTCTGATCAAAAACGACCCCAAGATCTTTTTTCTCAAAAACTCTTTCAAAATTATTATTACCAATTTTGTATTCAAAGAAAATGGGGGTGTGAGATCGAAAGAAGGAAAAGCATTGACATTTGGTGACGTTTAAAAATAATTGGTTTTTAGTACACCATTCCGTAAGTCTGTAAAGGTCTTCTTGTAAGAGAAGGCAATCAGCTTCATTCTTAATACACCTGAAAAATTTCAGATCATCTGCAAATAGAAGACGATGTGAATTTAAGAAAACTTCGGGCATGTCATTGATAAAAATTAGAAAAAGGAGCGGTCCAAGATGACTACCTTGGGGGACCCCTGATGACACATTTACGGGACAAGATAGAATATTATCGATGGACACGAACTGAGTACGCCCCATCACGTAAGATGCCAACCATTTCAAAATACTCGAGTGAATACCTAATAATTGAAGTTTATTCAATAAAATTGAATGACTAACTCTATCAAAAGCCTTTGCGAAATCGGTATAGATCACGTCTACTTGAGACCCTTCTTCGAGTTTATTAAGGACAAAGTTAGAAAAAATTGTAAGGTTGGTAGTGGTTGATCTACCGGAAATAAAGCCATGTTGGAATGGTGAGATAATTTCCTTGATCATAAATGTTAATCTATCACAAACAAGCTTCTCAAAAAGTTTTGGAATCGTTGACAATTTACAAATGGGGCGATAGTTAGATATTTCCTGTTTAGAACCTGATTTGTGAATTGGGATAATAAATGATTTTTTCCAATCAGAAAGAAATTCTCCTTTAGAAAGCGAGAGATTAAAAATGTAGGAAAGAGGTTCAGAGAGTGCTGTTGCACACATTTTTAAAACTATGGGAGGAACCCCATCTGGACCAGGTTGTTTATCACTGTTTAAATCTAATAATGCTTTTTCCACATCAGACTTACTAATAATTAATCGTCCAATACTAGTCAAACTCTCCGCATTCGGATGACAAGCCGTTGACTGATGCTGTTGGGAATTTATATAATTTGACTTGAAATAATCGGCAAATAAATTACAAATAGTTTGAATATCTAAATAAGTTGAACCTAAATATTGCATAATATTTGGAATTCCACTACTTTTTTTTTTTGTTTTGATGAACTTCCAAAAGCATTTGCTGTTATTTTTTAGACTAGTTTCGATTGAGATAATATAACATTTATACAAAAACTTGTTCAGAACATTAAATTCCCTTTCCAGCCGAATATAATTTTCTTTAATAACAGAGTTATTGAATGAGTTACGAAGCTTTTTAAATGCTTTATTTTTTTTGTTACTTAAATTGCAAAGTCTTTTATTATACCACGGGGGCTTCGAGTTATTGTTGATTTTAATTTTTGGCACGTACATATTAACTGCACTATTTAAAGATTCAATAAAAAAATTATAAGAGCTCAATAAACAAGATGGATTAAATTTAGTATGCCAAGGAATCTGTAACATATAATTCGCTATGTTCTGGAAATTAGCTTTTTTATAGTTATATACAAAACTGTTAGATCTAGATTTGAAATACTCATAAAAATCAAAAGTAATATATAATGCAATATGGTGAATAGAGTTAGGAGCAATTGGATATAAACTTTCACCAACTCGAATTTTTAATTCTTTGTCAGCATAAATGAGATCTAATAAGCGATTTAAATTATTCTTACAGCTATTGATTTGAACTAGATCATAACTCATAAATGTATCGATTAATTCAATTTCATAATCACTTTTTAAGTTATATGGAATAAATTGCAAATCTTCAGGGTCATACACCCAATCAATGTTCGGTAAGTTAAAATCACCTAGTATGATAACATGTTGACTTTCTTTCAGCTTAGATAAATAATACTGGCAATTTTGTGCATGTAATTTATAAATATCAATTGAACTCCTAGGAGGGATATAACTTATAATTAAAAACAATTCAAAGCGATTTGCAATACTAACTTTGACTATTAACTGATCGATGTCATACGAAAGTAGGGAGGTAGAAGAAGGCAAAAACATTTGTACAGAAGAGAAAACATTGCGTATTGCAAGCATTACACCTCCCCCTCTATCCAATCCAGTCGTGTAAGCACAGCGATCTTTGCGAAAAACAGCGTAATGATGATTGTTGAATATTTCAGCATTGTGGTGATCTTCAGTGAGCCAGGTTTCGGTGATTGCAATGAAGTCGTATTGTTGAGATGAAGTGGATAAGAACATTTGTTGCATTTTAGTGTGCATGCCTCCTATGTTTTGGTAATAGCCGTTGAATTGATTTGGAATGCTTTTATCAGAGGTTATTGATCGTGATGGTGCAGTTGGTTGTCAGTGGCAAAGAGGTGAAGGTAGCGGCGGTGGAAGTTGTTGTTGTTCTTGTGGTTGAAATGGCGTTGGTGGTGGTGGTGGTGGTTGTTGTTGTTGTTGAGGAGTTTGTGATGTAGACGGTGACGGTGTAGGTGTGTCTTTTTGAGTAGGGCTATGGATTGGTAATTTATCACGAGAGATGAACATTTTAATCTGTACGAAGGAACCCCATGCAGAAGAGTTCATAACATCTGGTAATTTAGGAGAAGGAACACTTAGTTTGAATGTCACAAATTTAAGAGATGATATATCTGCATCTCTCTTAGTTAACATGTAACACTTAAATTGCTCTGGAGGTGTATTAGTTTTTTGTGAAATGTGGTTGATAATATCATCAGCTGTAGTGTTTTTATCGAATCTGGACAAGTGAACCCATTTGTAATCCGGAATAGCAGAGAGAGACGATGTAGTATCCGTAACAATAATCTTCCTTTGCTTTGAATTTTTTTTTGGTTTGTTATGAACAGATTTCCATTCGGAATAGATTTCTGAGTTATTTTCGGGAATATTCATGGTGTTAGTTTCGATCATGGAGGCTGCAGGGCAGTTATTAGATGATGATGGTATTGGTGAAGGTGATGGTGATGGAGAAGTAGAAGAGTTTTGGACAGATAATGGTGGTATGATGTTGGATGGATGATCGATTGACACAGTGAGATCAGAAGAGAATGCATCTTTCTCCCGTACAGAGCTTTTAACGTTTTTTTTAGCTGTTTTACGTGGAGGAGAGTTATTGCTTATTATTGATTTAAGATCAGAGAGTTCGTTTTTCATCTCACTAACACTATTCGTAAGAATGTTTAAACTTTTTAATAAGGAAGAGAGATTTAGATCAACACATGAGGTGCATTTCCAAAAAATATTAGAACTTGATAAAGAAGCATATTCACTATCGGTGATTACAACACAATCTTTATGAAAAAATCGACCGCAGTGATAACCGCACTCAATAAAAACTTTTGAACGTTTTATGATTTGGTTGCAATTAGCACAAGTCTTTGACATTTTAGGAATAAGCTTCACAACTGATTACAACAGAAGTTAGTCGACGACTGACTTCAAAGTTATCCATTATTTACAGGACACCCTGTATATTTTGTATAATACACTCCCGTTAATTTGAATAGGTTCAAAATTTTCGAGTGCGATTAACCGTTATAACTCCGAATTGAGCGGGCTAAATGAATTTTTGTAAATGGCATTAAAGAAAGCATCCAATTTAGGAGCGAATAAGGAAACACACAATCTTAAAATCACCGTCATTACACGTTTTATTATCATTTCTTTAAATTCATGTGCAAATCGTACCCCTTTTTTTGGTTCATTTGAATAAGTACACCCCCTTCATCTTCACTTTTGCTTTGAACTAGTTGAAGGTCAGACCTTTTAGAGCTACTTTTGGGTTTTATATCATGGTTTCTTTGACATGACACAAAAAAAAATGAGAAAAAGGGGACAATGGGTGGAGGAAAGGCTCTTGGCATGGTTGAGTATGCAGGAATTTATAGTTTTCATGATCAAGGACAAACCGGGCATCAAATTTTGGAAAAAATTAACAGAATCTCTTCTTTGACCTTTAATTATCTGCAAATAAACAAAAAGATGGTATCGATATGAAAGGATGCACAAAACCTGCTACCTCCGCAAGTGAAGTCACTGGCGTCTCTTGTAGAATAGTACGCTGCTGTGTAGAGCGCCCTGTGAGCATTATTTGTGTCTTTTTGCTGTTTATTCTTAGACCACTCGCCCCTCCCTTCTCTTGCAGTGTTTGGCTCATCCCGTTCAGCCCACTGATATTATTTGCCAGTAGACATAAGCCATTGGCATAGTCAAAATGACTGAGCCTTTCGAACGGTCTTCATTGAATGCCCTGTCGCTCAGCTGTACCAACACTGGCCGTCAATACGTCGTCCATCGCCAGCAGGAGGAGAATTGGCGATCATAGAACATCCCCTTGTCTCACACCCTGTTGCACTACGAAGGAGTCGGATAGCTGCCCATTGTGCAAAACAAAACATCTTGCATTGTTGTAGGACTCTTTAATAATGGCAACAATTTTTGGTGGAATTCTTCTAGCAAGCAACGATCTCCATATACATTCTCGATTAACTCGATCGAAGGCCTTCTTAAAATCCACGAACATGACCTAAAAAGGCGACTGAAATTCCATCAACTGCTCGAGAACGATAAGCAGAGTGTTGATATGGTCAACACACGATCGACCGTGGAAGCCAGCTTGATGCTTCTTGAGTGTGGACTCGATTCTATCCTTTATTCGCTCGAGAATGATGGTTGCCATTAGTTTTGGGAAAACAGACAAAACGGTGATTCAACGCCAATCGTTGCAGTTCTTAAGGTCACCTTTCTTTGGTAGCTTAACAATCACACCATCCTTCCAGTCCTTGGGATAGCTTTCGTTTTCCCAAATGATTTGTATCAACGGATATAAAATACTAGCCGCGGTTACGGGATCGGCTTTCAAGAATTCAGCTGGTAATCTTTCAAGTCCAGCTGCCTTGTTGTTTTTGAGGAGAATTATTGATGTTTGGATTTCCGATTCTGACGGGGATTCGATGTCAATACCCCTATAGGACCTGCGCATCTCGTTTAATTCGGGCAATTCAGCACTAGGCTCAACTGAATCCTCATTTTTCAGCGCACAAAAATGGTCCTTCCATCTGCGCAGCTGATCCTCAATTGATACCAAAAAAGTGCCATCCACATCCATTACAGGATGATTGGTGCTACTTTTTTCCCAATAGCATCTTTGGATATTTGGTTCAATTCTCGGATATCTTCTCTTCTTGCAGCGATTTCCGCATTATCTGCGAGTCCATCTAACCTCACCCTCTTGTCACGTCTCACACAACGATAGACCATCTTATGTACAATGCGGTACTCTCTTCGCAAGTCAGCCTTTCGTTGAATATCTGCTTCGGCATTTATTTGAATTTTCAACGATTTGCGAAGTTCGATCTTATCCCAGGTGTCTTGAGATATCCAAGAGTCTCTACATGTCGTTCGCTTGGGTACAGTTTCAGATCCAGCCTGCATAAAAACACTTTTAATTTCACCCTACATCTCATCAATTGTTGAATGTTGGATTCCGTTTAATGACGAGTCTCTGTCGTTAAGGGTGGTGACATAGTTTCGACATACGTTGGGGTAATTTAAAGCCTTCGTAGTGAATTTTGAGCTCCTTGCTGCATCCTGCGCTGGTTTTTGTATGGCGGCGGTTCGTAGTTTAAGTCTCATCAGAGCCAAATGGTGGTCGCTTCCCACATTGGCATTTCTTATACTCCGGACATCACACATCGCTGCAGAATCATGATATAATTATGTTCAATTTGGTTTTCGGTTTGACCGTCCGGATGCACCCAGGTAATTTTGTTGCACGCCTTATGCTTTAATACAGTCCCACCTATCGCAAGACGATTCGCGTTACAAAAATCGACAAGCAAGTCGCCATTTTCATTCCGTGACCCCAAGCCATTTTTTCCCATCACGTGTTCCAGCCAATAATTGTCTGAACTGACTTGGGCATTGAGGTCTCTCATGACGACTATGATGTTGGCTCTCGGAACACTCCTGTAAACCGAGTTAAGGAGAGTGTAAAACGCGGTTTTGTCTTCCCCGGTCGCTTCATTTGTGGGGGCGTAGCACTGAATAATTGTGACGTTACGAATTTTTCAACGAAAACTTGCTGTCATTAATCTCGTAGGAAATCAAGGTTTAAAATAAAAAAAATGTTCTTATCTGACGCCCCTTAATGTATGTTTTATTATATATTAGGGAGGTAGTTATATAGGTTTCTTTTAGATTTTATATTTGGATGGGCTTTATCAGCTCGAAATGGAGAAAAAAAAATTCGATCATTGTTTCCTATTTTTATTTTCATCAGTCAATTGCTTTTTTTTGCATATACTAAGATTTTCGCGTAAAATCTACTACAAACTCAGAGCATTAAGGGTGAAAGTTGACATGAAAAAGTCCAACGGAGCGGGTTTATAATTGCCCCGCATGGACCGAAAGGGCAATTTTATAAAAAAAAATACTTAAGATAGAAAAAATATATTAAAAAACAACGGTTTTGTAGCTTCTTGAAAAGCCAAAAGTCCATTCTTAAGATTGTATTTTCAAATACCCGGTTAATAAGCAGTTCGACAAGAAAAATTTCAAACTTAAACTTTTGAAAAAAACATTGATTGAAAATTGTATATTCGTTTTCCCTTATAAAATTGAATTCGTCTTAGGGAATTTACAGGATTTTTTTTTGTATTTATGTATTTGGGAGAAATTAAGTGGGCGCATCATTTGAAATAAAACAATGAACATTTTTCAAGGAGCACCGCCTACTGTTAGGTTAGGTTGGAAGGGGTGATAATACGGCAAGCCGCACCATCTCACTCGGATCTCGTAGGATCCATTGCGCTCCCCGGGGTATAGGTGGTGAGTGAGGAGGGATAGGGAGGGAGTTAATAGGAAGTTTTAGGTGTTAGGGGCCTCCTTGAACCATCCTGAGTTCTGAATGAATTTCAGGATGTTCTTTAGTGGCAAGACAGAGATGTCGCCCAGTTCGTCGAAGAAATATTCTCCAAGGGCCTCTTTTCTGGTTCTAGCTAGGCTGGGGCATTCGCAAAGGAAATGAGGGGAGCCCTCCTCTGCCTCTTCATCATGACACCCTCAACATAAGTCCGATGAGCTGATGCCCATTCTGTTCAAGTGGGTTCCCATTGAGTTGTGGCCCGTAAGGACACCAACCATTGAGGCCTGCTTAGCTTGAGTAAGTAATCAAGCCTACTGTACTTACATACATATGAGTAGTTGAGAACCAATACTCGTTATATCCAAAATTTTCATTTTGTGCAAATAGAAAAAAAACTTATTAAGGTTAAATGATAGTTGCTAGAAAAGATTTAAGTTTGCATAATAAAAGATTTTTAAATCTTAATGGTATAGTGAAGAGCAAAAATATATTGAAAGATCCGTTTAAAAGATATTTAACAATAAAATTTGGATATGAAGAGCTTTGCTGCAAATGATTGGATATGGCCAGTTTCCACACCATCCCCCCCCTCTCTCAATTGCACCCTCTAATATAATAGCACTACTCTAGTTTCCAATCTTCAATGACCCATTTAAAGATTTTACAATAAAAACCCACGAACGGTTTAGTTCCTTCTTAAATGACATAATCAATTGCATATGATGGAAAAGAAGAGTTTTGAAACCAAACCTGCTGCAAACAATGGATATGGAAAGTTCTGATGCAAATCGCACTGTGGAAATGCAGATTTTTGGAGACAATTACGATGTTTGACATCAATATAAAAGGGGATTGGAGGAGTAAAGCTGTCAAATTTTCCTTGAAAACTATTCAATATGCCCATCTTAACAAATCTGTATTAAAAACTCAGTTTTTGTTAAAAGTGGATATGACGATTTTTGTTTCTCATCTACTCATAAAACCGTACATTTATTTTTTGCTAAATAAATATTATAACAATAAGATTATAATTAATAATTTAAGAATTGTTTCAAAGAAAACATAAAGAAAAAAATATTAATAATTAATTAACTAGAGTTAGGTAACTATTGTAAATGTGGTTTACTGTGGCGTATGTGAAATATTTTTCTTCTTTCCTAAGATTTATTTATCTCCAAATCAAATATAATTTTTGTTAAAGTTTTCACAGCTTTGCCTTAGTAACATTGTTTGATTTGAAAACAATAACAAGAAAGTTACATATGTATTTAAAAAAAATTAAATTAATTAATTTTGTTCGAGTATTGCGAATGCAAAACTGTGTATAGGTTTTTAAATTTAAAGAAATGTTTTTAATCTTAGAAAAAATCCAATAAAAGGAGGATAAATTACTCTCCTCTTCAAAAAAATAAAATAGAGAAGACACGATACCGGAAAAGAGGACTGTTTTCTGAAGAAGAGGACGGATGCTCAAGGCATATACACATGTATAGATTATGTAATTGAGACAAACACCCCCATCCCCACAACCAAATCAACATAAAAAGTTATCCTCAGTCTTAAAAGGTCTTGTGGAAAAGTTATTCAAGTTCACATAACTACTCTCGAATTGAATTGAAGTGAATTGAATTGAATTGAATTGAATCGAATTGAATTGAATTGAATTGAATTGAATTGAATTGAATTGAATTGAATTGAATTGAATTGAATTGAATTGAATTGAATTGAATTGAATTGAATTGAATTGAATTGTATTGAATTTAAATTAATTGAAAATTGAGTTCAATTGGCTGAGATATTGGCATTGGTATTGGTATTGTTTGTTGTATTATAATGCATAAAACAAAATCTAGAAAGAAATCAACTTTTGACACAATTTTTCGTCAGCAATGCCATTGCTTTCATAAGAAGTTTTTGATTTTTTACTGAATCTATTTTACTGGTATGAAACTTAATGGAATTTTTCGTTGACTCAATACACACATTTCACTAAGAAACGTATTAATTTCATTAGAGCTTTCCAAATTTCGTTTTACATTGAACAACGGATGCTTTTTATTGAACCAGGGTACATTTTCAGTAACCATCGAATTAATTGGTATGAGGCAGTGAAATTTTGTATTGAGCCAATGATTATCGTATTGTATACTTATTCAGACTATCAGATCTTTGTCGGAGATAGTTTCAAGCAAGCTTAAAGTTGCGACAATTTTTTTTTTAATGAATATTGGATATTTTACATAAAGTATGAAATTTTGAGATAGTAAAATATAATAGAAATATTTTCTTAGACAAAATACCATACGGGGGACGGTGTGACTTTGAGAGTGGATGGTGTGGTTGGCGTGATTCAGGTAAAACTGTTCTTGCTTGGTCACGTTACACAGGATCATCACCAACACATGACACTGGACCAGATAGCGATCACACCTATCAGCATTTACTCAATTCAACCGGATACTACATGCTAGTTGACATGAATCAGCATATCAACAATTCCGAGAAAGGCTCACTTATAGGTTTTGCTAGTAATGCCATCATGATCAGTAAGACGTTCAACCCGCCGCCATTGGTGCATGGTGATGCCAATTCACCATACCGTAATTCCTGTGTTGTCCGGTTTTATATTCATCAGTTTGGTAAGAATCCTGGAAGTATAAATCTTTCCGTAGTTGAGATGAAGGAGAAGGAAAATATCACAACGACTCTCTGGTGGAGCACAAAAAATCAAGGCATCGATTGGTTGCGATCAGAATATGTTCTACCGAATATAACTTCAAAGTTAGTTACATACCAACATACCTTGTTCTGCAAAGAGTTTTAAATAACGAATATTTGTTTCGTCGTCATAGATACTATCTTCAGTTTGAAGCCCGAATGGGTATGCGCATTTTTTCGGATGTTGCCATGGATGATTTTTCACTAAGTCCGGAATGTTTTGGTCTCAATATACCAAAAGAGCATCTTAATGGCTATGACTACTGGGACGTGCGGTATAATATGAAGAGTCCTTCGCATTCAGATTTTGAATACAAGCCTTGTAAAACCTAGATGCATTTGAAAGAATTCTAGAATATACTGAAAGATTTTTTTTCAGATATGGAACTTACTACGTGTGATACACGGGGTATGATAGGACCGACAGCTTCACAATGTGAAGCGTTCTACAAAGAACATAATAGATCACATGTGTTGAAAGAAGTTCGGGTTATAGAAGACCAAAGTACATACAAAGGCATGCAGAAATGGAAGGTTCCAAACGAAGGTCATTATACGTAAGTATACTACCTCGCAATCGGAAAGATTTCTATTTAACTTTTTTTTAATTCTGTTCCTTTAGAATTATTGCCAAAGGAGCTAGTGGAGGCCTAGGATCAGGTGGAGTTGGATCTTCACGAGGTGCCATGGCTGTTTCTGTCTTAGAATTACATAAAAATGAAGAGCTGTATATTTTGGTTGGACAACAGGGTGAAAATGCTTGTATAAAGTCATTGACTTTCAAAGATGAAGGCTGTCGTTCTGACAGTGAAATTAACGATGATCTAAGTAGATACAGCTTCAATTCTAAGGCGTATATGGTGAAAAATATAGTAATTGAAAATGGTGCTGGAGGTGGGGGTGGTGGATCTTTTGTATTTTTAGTAAGTATGAAAACTGAGATCTAGAACCCTGAAACCATGATAGACAGTGTGATATTGCAATACTTAGTTTTTATTTTAAAAATTTGGTTTTAATATTTTGTAAAATACCAATTCAGAATTGAACTTGGAGCAATCTTAATTAATTCTTTTTCAACTACAGTTAAACTCCGCTAAAAATGAAGCAGTACCATTAATTGTGGCCGGTGGTGGTGGAGGGCTTGGGATAGGAAGATACATTGATGAAGATTTTCAACATGGACAACCACCAAATCCAACAAGGCCAGGTGCATCTGGACAAATTCACGGAGAAAGTATCAACCAACGAACTGCCGGTCCGGGTGGTGGCTGGAGAGCAAAAGAAGACACTGCACTCAGTCCTCGCTATGGAGCCGCTCTCTTGCAAGGTGGTCGAGGTGGACTTTCTTGTTACGCTGAAGGACAAGAAAGCCATAATGGTCCAGTCAATATTCATGGGCAAGGTGGTTTTGGTGGCGGTGGTGGAGGCTGTAATACTGGAGGCGGTGGAGGTGGATTTGCTGGTGGGGACGTGTACCTAAACGAGTCCAATGGAGAGGGTGGAACTTCTTACATAAACACTGCACGCAGTTTAAAGGGCCTCAATATAATATATGAGGGTGCCAATAGTGGGGCTGGTTCAGTCATAATAATTCCAGCAATAGAAGGTTGTGGCTGTGATTACCGCTGCATCGCTTTAGACGAATTCCGAGCTCAGACTCAGTGTATCTGTCCAGATGGCTGGCATCTTAAAAAGGATAACAGTACTGCATGTGAAATGAAAGCTGATGAGCGAATACCAATGCACTACTTGGTAACACTCTTCTTAGTTCTTATTGCAATGTTAGGAACTGCATTGAGTTCGTTGATTTTGATTTTATGTAAGTTTGAAAGGTTAGGTTTATGGATTGGGATAGCTCCTATATTATTTTTTTTTCAGATAATCGCTATCAAAGAAAGAAACAGGCTTCAATTCGTCATAAGATGCTTATGGAGCAGGATCTTCAACTAAGTCGTCTTCGACATAACACCGACGATCCCGCTTTACCAAATTTCAATCCAAATTATGGTTGTGATGGTCTTTTGAATGGCAGTGTGGAGGTTAAAAGTCTTCCACAAGTTGCTCGAGAGAGCTTGCGCTTGGTGAAGTAAGTTTTTGTTTTTGTTATATTGTACATTTATCTGAAATGTTGGTTTTCCTTTAGAGCCCTAGGTCAAGGTGCATTTGGTGAGGTTTACCAAGGTCTTTATAGGCATCGTGATGGAGATGCAGTTGAGATGCCAGTAGCTGTCAAAACGCTGCCCGAGATGTCAACGGGTCAAGCTGAAGCTGATTTCCTCATGGAAGCAGCAATAATGGCCAAATTTAATCATGCTAACATTGTTCATCTAATTGGTGTGTGTTTTGATCGACACCCAAGATTTATTATCCTCGAGCTGCTGGCTGGAGGTGATTTGAAAATATTCCTTCGTGAAGGACGCAACAAACCAGAACGTCCATCACCATTAATAATGAAAGACCTGATATACTGTGCACTGGACGTGGCCAAAGGATGTCGGTACATGGAGAGCAAACGTTTTATACATCGTGACATTGCAGCAAGGAATTGTCTTCTAAGTAGTAAGGGTCCTGGACGAGTAGTTAAAATTGCAGACTTTGGTATGGCAAGAGATATTTATCGAAGTGATTACTATAGAAAGGGTGGAAAAGCCATGCTTCCGATCAAATGGATGCCACCAGAAGCTTTTCTTGATGGAATATTTACGTCAAAAACAGATGTCTGGTCCTTTGGCGTGCTTCTTTGGGAGGTAAATGATATAAATTGAAGTTAGAAGATATGTAGTTTCACAAATGTTTGTTTTGTTTTCTTTTGTATGAAGGTTTTTAGTTTGGGCTTGATGCCATACACTGGACTTCAAAATAGAGATGTTATGCATCTGGTGACAAATGGTGGCCGCTTAGACGCACCACCTGGATGCCCAGCAATAATTTATAGACTAATGGCTGAGTGCTGGAATCCAACTCCAGAGGAACGTCCCTCATTTTCGAATATTCTCGAAAGACTGAGCATTTGCGTACAGGTACGTTGAATTTTCTTATAATCTCTAATAATATGCACGTGACTGGCATATCCTTATGTATGTTTTTTATTGAACGCATTTAATGTCAATTTACAGATCCTCATTTTAGGTATGCACAAAAAAATCGGTTATTACACTTTCCCACATTTCTTAGGATTAAGGTTCAATGCCATTATACTGAATTTCAGAATCCCGAACTTGAACCGAAATACCGTTAAAAATCCTAAATTTCAAAATGAAGCACGCGATTCGTTGTTTTTAGTCGCCTTGGAGCTTGAGTCTGGTATTCGAAAACTCTCCCGGCTGAAACTAAATAATTGTTGTTCATTCTCTAAATGTGGCCCAGCCATATTGAAGTCGACGTATTTCAAATTTCTGGACTACATCCACATTTAAGTACAGCTCGCCCCTTCTCCATTTGCACTCCACCAAATACCAAATATAGGTCAAATAATTTTTCTTTCGAAAGAGCCCAGTATCAGTTCTTCCTCTCTGCTTATAGTCCAACACTAGGTGATTAGTTGCATTATGTCGAATTCCTTACAACTATTTCAGATCGATATTTTATATATGATAAGATTATGTGTGCCATTTGACAGAAGCTTTGAGGCAAAATGTTAACAAAAGTGCTTTCAATTTTTCGTGGCGTTAAAAATTGTTGTGTGTTCATTAAAGTTTAAAAAAGAACCCAAATTTCATCAAGAAATACATCAATCGAGGAACACATCGGTGAGTGGTGGCACTTGGAATCGAAAGTTCATTAATATTTTGAAAATTTCCTATTATTAAAAAAATATAGTTTGTTGTCCATCTGTCAAGCCATAAACTGTCAAATTCCATTGAAAGATGGTTACGATCTCGATGGATTAAAAAACTTCGGAAAAATCCGAATTTTTTCTCTGAAAATCGAAACTTTTCAGATTTAGTTTTCTATTTTAATTCATATCTTTATCTTACAACTTAAGAAAAAGTATTTTTTGCTTCAATAAGTTATTTCCATAATACATTATGTACATATGTAACTGAAAATACTTGATACTTATCTTTTATTTTAGTACCCGATATCGCATCGTTCGTTTCCAGTTATTATTTAAACCAAGAACTCTACCAGTTATTATAGTAACTGGCATTTTCAATAACCATTAACTTGCAACGGTAATTGGAAACAGCAACTGGGAACAGTAACTGGGAAACTTGATATAAGTTATTTTGGTAACTGACGCTAGTTTTGGTTACCAGTTATAATAATTAATAACCGACAAGTTACTCCAGATAAAAGTTACCAGTTATTATGTCTGTTCGCGTACTTCCCAAAACTACGAATTTCTACGAATTTTATTTTTTTCACATGAGCTTTGACAGAACTTTGGGCTAAATTAGTAGAAATTCGTAGTTTTGGGAGGTACGCGAACAGACATATTATATCAAACGGTAGGAAATAACTCTTAAGGCTAAGAGGTTACTCCATATCAAAACTACAAGGTACCTTATCAGTTATTATACCTAATAGGAATAACTCTTAAGAAAACTCGGAGCCAAAAATAAAAGTAATTATTTTCGGAATTTTTAGAGGGTTTTAATCCATTGATTAGGGCTGGCCACGATACCAGAAAAGTCTCGGTATTGTTTGGTATCGGTATAGGAAAACCAAACGATACCGAGACCATACCAGAAATACAGCTCGGTATCGTTTGGTATCGTTATCAGAAACTCAAACGATACCGAGATGATACCAGAAATAAGTCTCGGCATCGTTGGTATCGGTATCGAAGGCCCAAACGATACCACTCGAAATGATACCGAACTTTTGGGACCGAAATATGCCAAGACTCTCGGTAGTATTGTTTGGTATCGGCAGAAAAAATGGATTTTTGAATATTATTATTTATTATTACAAGTAAATAATCCTGGAAATGGCTCTAACAATTTTGATTCAATTTTCAGAGTTTGCTTTTTTTTAAGCAAAGAGGTCTAGAAAATGATTTTGGTGAAAACCGCCTAGTGGCACGCCCATTTGTATCATGCTTTATTTTTCGGATAAAATTTCAAGAATTTTACCTGGGTGAAGTTACTTTAGTAAAAGGCACCCACGAGCCATGCTTGTGGGTTCCAACAATTTTACCCAACCCATTTTTTAGTAACCAGTACCACCAATAGAACGTTTTTTTTGTATTTGTTCATTAATTGCTTAACTTATATGGATCAAACTTTTTAAACAGCTAACGCTTAGTATACAATGTCTGAGCTGAGTTCTGATTAGTTATCTAACATATTGTATACATTTTAAGGTAGTCAAGTTAACAAAAAAAATACTTTTGGGATTTACAACCCATTCAAATGGGCCATAAAACAGTTTGTGAATTGTTTTCCTGTTAACTTATAGCCCTACGTCAATATTTATTGTGTGGGATCATATTCGGGACTCTACTTAGACATTGTGAAATAACCCCTCAAAAATGATTAGGTCATAAGAAAATTAAGTTAAAAGACAAATGTCTTCCATTAATTATGCTTTTTTCCTTATAGTGATTTTTTTATTAAATTTTAAAAATAACAAGCGTTTTAAACAACAAGACCTAGGACATATAACCAAGTCGCACATTTTTTTTTCGACTGACACCAGACCGAAACCAGACGAGACCGATATCGACACCGAGACGAGACCTTGTTATATACCGATACCGAGACGATACTTATAAAAGTATTGTTTGGTTTGGTATCGTATCGGTATAGCATCAGATAGGTAACAAGATATATTTTGGCATGCATATAGTATATCGTTCTTAATTTAACTCAAAAGTACCTAGATCTGCCTTTTTCTGGAGTGACAAATTAATTTAAAAATTGTGGGTTTCTTTTATTCATCGACATCGTAGCCATACATCATCGGTGGAATTTGACAGTTAATGATTTGTCAGATAGGTGACAAACTAAACTTTGACATGTTTACAGTATTTTATTTCAAATTTCATCAAAAAATAAATCTCAAAATGTTTGGAATTTTCCAAGGTTTCTTAATCCATCGACAACGAAGCCATCCTGGGATGGGATTCGACAATTTATGGCTTGGCGAAAGGGAACCACACTTTATTTTGGCATGTAGAAGTTGATATATAATATTACGTTTTAAAATTCACCCAAAAGTCCAAAAATAACCTTTTTCTGGAACAAGTAAAAAATATCAAAGTTTTCGTATTTTTTTCAGAAGTTTTTTAATCTATTGATTTTCCATCCACCCATATCGGTGGAATTCGACAGTTTACGGTCTGACAGATGAATGGCAAACTATATATACTTTGATATGTTAGGAGAGGGCTACTTTGGCCTTCATGTCACCCAGAAGGCCAGAAGCCACGAATTCATCTGTTTTGGAGCAAACATTAAAATTTTGTATTTTTAATTTTTTTTTCTGTAATCTGTTGACGTCGCAGTAAGCCTTCGATGGTTAAAATATTCTAACGCCCAAAGAACATTAATGACAGCTTTTCTCAATTGGTCATCGAGAAGCCTTCTGGCCACTTCAGAATGATAGTTTTCAATCTGAAAAGAAGTAAAATGGTGGTTTCGCAAGCAGAAAGCACCAAATACACTAGGAAGCATTGGAAGGTCACAAATTCCAGAAGGTTTTAAATCCACTGTCCTAGTTTTTGCATCTGACTTATTCAGGATAATTGTTACTGAATAACTGTTAAGAATAACTGTTATTTCAAAATAACAGTATCTGTTATAACTCAGCTATAGGTCGGTAGTTGGTCAAAGGTTTTGTTAATTGAATTGGATAAAATAATACAACGGAAAAATGGAAGTAGTAGTGTGGCTACTTTTTGCATTTCAAATGAAAATATTCAGACAAAAGCTAAGAGTTTTGTTTACAGTAAAAATATAAAATATTAAAAGAAAATTCACTGTAATTGAGAATGCAAGTACATACAAGTAGTGTACCTACTTCCTACTTCAAAAGAAAAGAAAATACAGACATGAAAAATGGATTCTATAGTCAATTTCATCTTTTAATCTAAATTCCAGAAAAGAGGACGTATTCTTTTATTTACTTGGATTCCTAACATGCCAGCAAATAAAAAAAGAAATGGTTCTAGAAATAGTTATACATATTTGGAATAATTTGAGAATAAACCCCAAATCTGAAGTGGAATAATAGTATTTCATCACGACTATTAGAAATAAATACACAATACAATACATATCTAATTCACTTCTTAATTTCTCCTTTTGACATGTGAAAACAATCCTGCGTAGAAATTAAAGCGGGTAATACTTTACTTTTAAGAAATAATATTTATTTCACATATTAAAAGGAATCATGCATTAATTATTTAACAAATTATTTTGCAACTTTACTGTTGTTAAGTTGGGCAGAATTTGAAGAGTAAATAAAAGTTTAAATGAAATAATAATTTCTAAATACTTTCAGCACTAGGTTTTAATTTCTAATATTAATTCTTATTTTATTCTAGGATGAAGATATGCTTAATTTGCCCCTACCAAGCATATTCCGACCACCGTCGGCAGAGAACGATCAAACTATAATGCGACCACCGGGAAATGACGATTTCTGTCTGCAAGTCCCACACTCATCGGACTATCTCATACCACTACCTGGTCCTCGATCTATTGCTGATCGTCTTCTACAAGAAGCAACAGGTGTCACTATTATCGAAAGCATGGCCACATGTACACCACCTGTCGTAACATCCCCATCTGCACCAGTCAACGCTGACGAAAATGGATGCTGGGAAACATCCTTTATAATGCCAAACTCCAAGAGCGATCAACCATTGCTTTCGTCGTCACATGATTCAAAGCTGAGCATGAATGGAATGGAAGATGGGTCTGTAGTGGCCAATCACAATCACAACAATCATCAGCTCAATTCACAGAGCAAAAGTCAAAGTAATAACAATATTCATCGGTCGTCACCCCAATCCTCGACAACAACAACAACACACAATAGTAATGATGATGACGAAGATGGACCCAAATTAATAAGTCTTGACACACCACAACCAACTCCGACAACAATAAAGCCACCACTATCATTCACCCAGCTAGATGGGATAACACTTGATCCATCGGCGCTATCCAAGGGCATGCACCTTAATAATTCAGCTGCCACCAAACAGTCCTATGCCAATATACAAATGGTAAACTCCGTCAAGTCTGAGATTCCCCCAGAAAAGATGAATGGGTCTGTTGTGGGAGGCGCGCCAAATAACTACGATCCTAGTAACGTGCCCAACCACTCCATGAACGGAAGTGCTGCACCTCCATTTACGATACAGGGCTTTAATGACAGGTATAACTTGGGTAAGGACAACCATTCCGAGATAAGTTGTTGAAAAATTTAGAATATTAAGACACATACTTAATTAAGTCTTAATAGAGGAATGTTGTGAGTGATAGGTTTATAAGCTGATAAAAAAATATTTATTAATACACAACTTTTGAGTGAGAAAGAGAAAACATTTAAAATTTTAACAAATAAAAACCCCGCATATTTGTAAAAGGTGCATTACAAAAAAACAACGTGACAAAGTTGATATTTTGGAAAACAAAAACAAAGCTCTTTCATATTATTTTTATATTTATATTTATATTATTTAAATAAAATTTTAACCTCATCAGGGAGAATAATATTTTCATAAAGCTGCAAAGCTAAAGCCAAGAGCAAATTCAGCGATATACATATAAGTATATATGTATTTAGGTCAGTCAGTAACTAAAAATGTGTTTACAATGCGATATTAAGAAAACCAATTTTTCTATATTTGATGCAGTTGGGGAGTTTCCTTTCTTGTTTATCGGGCAAACATGTACTGAGAGCTGAGCTGAGCTGCGACCAAATTGTTGAAATTGAATTCAAAAAATAGAATGCGCGAAAGATATGAGTTATAAGATGCTTTCCCAAGAACTTTTTAAATCAGCACACAAGTCATCCATTCCAGCGCTCATCTTCAGCAGTAATTCGATTCTTGGCTCTTTAAAATGTAAACATTCTTAAAGCTCAATTTGCGCCAAACTCAACGCCTGCGGTGGCTGACTGCCTGGGACCCACATGGAAATGGAACCTTTATGCAAACAGAAGAATAAAAACTTGCGTTCAAACAGTGGAAAAAGTAGTAAAAGATCTTAGCATATTAGCAAATCCACTAGTTGATACTTCCAAAGCATTTGATAGAGTTGGATGAGTTCCAAAATGCATCAGATGCGCATTTGCTGCAATCTTTTAAGTTCTAAAACTAAAATGAGAAAATAATGAAAAACCAGAAAGTTCTAAAATGCATTCTAAACCTCTTTGGTACGCATTAACTTGGTAGTCTATTAAATTTAGGCTAATATTCTATCCGAGAGAAGGAAATTGCCAAACAAATGTGGAATGATCTGGTGGGAACTTTTGGCAAGATTTTTTTTTTGAATACAAGTAGTATTGGATGGTTAAAAATCTGACATCCTCAAAATAAATGCTAGTATGCCACAGGGCTCTGTTTTATCCCCAACCCTTTTCCTTTTTTATAAATGATCTTATAGCTTATAACATTTTTTTCTGACGTTAGTAGTCTTATGGGGTTTTCTTTTGGTAACAAAAATTGATTTTTTTTCCCCTTCAGATCTGTTAAAACAAAGACTTAGGCAATTAAGGCCTTCCAATGAGCAAAAAAATATTTTTTTTGTATCGAAAATGAATTTCGCAGATCTGGATTTTTCGGCAGATTTACCCCTCTTTTACTAACACCATTACACACCAGAAGAATTGAAAGCCATCAGTTTGACATGTCTGAATCGCTATAGCTTCACAGACACAAATTATACACTAATACAATTAAAAAGAAAATTCAATCTGAAATCGTATACCATTCGCGACGAAAAAAATCAATTTTTGAATCAAAGTCTGAATTTACCAAAAGAAAACCCCATTAGTTTATCGTACACGTTTTCCTTTCCACCTCACCAATCTTCGGGTGTAAGACCTCACCAGATGCAATTGAAACCAGTTTACGAGTATGTAGTTCATATGTAAGTAATATTTGGAAAGCTGTTGCTTTTGTCCTTATTATTAAAGGCTTCAAATTAAAATCTCATACAAGGTATGTATTTCAAAAGCTGTTTAGGCAATAATTCAATTAACTCTCCGTATTTCTAGGCTATGGGATGTTAAATTTATTTATTTATTTCATCTGTCGACTTACATCTATCAGCATGGAAAGGAAAAAGGCATTTATTAATTAAAGACAATATTAACATAACTTAACGTTCAATTAAATTAGCACTAAACTAAAAACGATTTTTAAAGTTGTCTGGTAACAGTTTTCTGAGTTTGTGTCTTAAGAGCACCTTGAAGGAGCTAAAGACGACCAATACTTGAGCAAAAACGAGGGGAACGCACTTCAAATCCTATACGTCCATTCAACTTTTTCGCGAAGTTTGGAATTGACGTCGCAGTCTTAAGTGCCGCATTTTGTATTTTAAACCAGAAGCATTTACCAAATTTTTGTTGATACTCTTTAAAATTGAGAAGCTAAGATGATATTCCTTGACGAAAAAAATAGCTTTGTGACAGAGATTTTTGGGCAAAAATTGGCAGTCTATCAAATTTGGTTGATATTTAATCAGAGAGAAGCTAATTGCCAAACTAATGTGGAATGATTTGGTGGCAACTTTTGGCAAGATTTTTTTTTCTACCTGATATCTGACCTATGTTAACTGGCCATTTGACAAACCAATTATTTCTTCCCAAAGAAATTTCTTGAGTAGAATCGGTCAGGAGGAAATATGTTTTACTTTCTGGTGAGCACTTTCTTTTGCCCAAAACAAAACTAATTTAAAGTTTGGAACAGAAATTGGACAGATAGTAAGAGCCATTTCACACATAGCCGGCAACCGGGTACCCGGTACCGGCTAACCGGTCGTTTGGTTAAGGATCTTATGGAAGCTTTCACACATGCCGGAACCGGTTTATTTGTTGAAAACCGGGTAACCAATGCCGGCTAACCGGCTGCCGGGCAAGAGTTGAAATGGGCCTAACTATGGCCGTTTTGGTCAATGTTTGGAACAGAGCTAATGTTAGTAAAAACGACGTACGCAAAAACTCAAGACTGTCCTTTTTTGTATTTTAGGATTTTTGAATCATGAAAAACGATTAACATTGAAGAAAAAGAGGCGAAATTTGTATAAAGTCGATACCTTCATACGGTAACGCACAAAAAAAGGCTAAGTTAGCAAAAACCTATCCCTGTATAATAAGGTATATGACACTATTACAAATTTATCACCGTCTACGTTACCTGCATAAAATTGGACTAGTTTATCAAACAATTCATTTTTATGAAAAGGCTTTTCTTTAAATGATTGACCAGAAAGTTCTTACCTCTGAGCTTCATCTGGTTTCACAGCGAACATTATATTCCTATATCTTAAGAAATATCTCTTGATGTTTAGAATAGGAAAAGAAAGTGAACAAGAGTTGAATCTTCCTACAAAATGTGATTGCTCGTATTTACGATTGATAACAACGAATGAATGTTAGAAATAAAACTCCCAGGATTTTGATTTTCAATCGATTCGTGGTGAATATCTTATTTATGTGTTGATAAAATAAAAAATACTAAAAACTTTGGTGACACGTGACACCATTTTAAAAGTACGTCACACCACACAATAAGAAGTAATAAACGTACACATTCTGTCCGGCATGAAGTAACAGAGAGATTTTCCTCTTACTGGAAAGCTGGAAGCTGCCCATTTCCACCAACTTAAATCCAAAATTAAGTCAATAGTCGCTTATAATGGCAGGAATGGGTAGTTATAAGTTATTGCACTCATCCTTCGAGTTTTTTGTAATATAGCACAATTGTTTTCATCATCATTTTTGATTAAGTATATTTTAATATATTTGTGTAAATATTAAGGTACAGCAAGCAACATAAATATCTTACCATTTGCAGTAACATTTTTAATGCCTTGTAAGTTCCAACAATTAAGAGCTTTGTTTTCTTTCAAAAAATATGCTACCTTAACTCAAAACAAGCATTTTAATACTTGTTACGGTCTTCTTTGGGGTCCGACGATACACTTGTAATTTAAATTATTGGTTTTGTCGTTGTCGACTTTAATAACATTTATTTCTTACTAAATTAAAACTAAAAATGTACAAACGATGGCGATGATTTAATTAAGCATCAATTTAATTTTAAAAATATCCAATCTTACTTACTTGTTTGTGGTACAAATGAACAAGAGCAATGTATACAAAAAATATTTGGACGAGCTGAAATATATATGTCTACTTGTATATTTCCTTAAGATTAAGTATGAAATGAATAAATCATTTTGAGTTTAAAAAAAATATAATAATAATATTTTGATTGTGAATGTCAATATCTGTTGTGTAAATTAAAAGAAAAAAATAGTATAATATTTTTATTTAAAAAAAAAGTGTAAACAAAAAACCCAAAAAAAATATGTATTATGATTATAAGAAATCAATATAAAACATAGTTTTATATAGTGTTTATAAAATATCTATAAATACTTACTTACCTTTATTATTAAATAATTCAATGGTAAGGTAAGAACTTTAATTTTTATTATTTCAAAGGAACAATGGAAGTACAACAAGAAAAAGCTCAAAAACATAAGAAATAAACTGATACTCAACAGATTTTTATGTTTTAAATTTTAAGTACCTACATTTTTGGAAAAGTGTTTTATTTTAAGTTTTTATTTTTATTTTACAACAGTGAGGACGTAACAGTTGGTATAATAACTTCGAAGCACCTTAAGCTCATGAGAGCCCTTTATTTTAAATTAATTCTTTTTTGGAGTTGCATAAAGGCCGGTTCCGGTGTTTATTCTCAGCTATCCGGATAGCTGTGTGTTGTTATAATCCCTTGTTAAAAAAAAACGACTGATGACTGCTGATACAAAAACAACATAAATAATCTTAAAATTGTTTTGATAACTAGATTACTATATCGAATAACCATCGGAGGAATGTCGTTCCATTTTTAGTGAAAATACAAAAATACATCAAGAAAATGCCATTCAATATAATTATGCGGAAATGTTGTGGATGTAGGATGTAGTAGCTGTTTGCTGCCAGTCCTTACCCACTGTATGATCTTATAATATGATAAATTTATTTTTGAGCGTTTTGGGTGCAAAACAAGGTAATTACTCGTAAACAGCACGAGTGAATTTACAATTGAGATAATAACTGAGGGACTTAATACTTGTCAATGGTGGGACTTTATGTAATAGTATTTTGTCCAAATTTCCTTTCTTTAAGGACCTTAGAACCACAGACCTTTATTTTTTGTGAATGGAGTTATTATACCACTACAGCGAAAATATAATATGTCAAAGATGAATGTGTTTATTAAATTTTAAGAGCCTGTACATCAACATGAATATTTTATGAAAGAAAAAGTGCTAATTTTGATAAAAAATATTGTTGTCATGTTTTATTAACTTTGTATTACACAAAATATGAAATGATAAAAATAACATACCTAGTACCTACACATAAAATAAATCAATTTTGTTACAAAAAATAATTTGAACCGATTACTTTTGGATTATATACAACCTAGGTACATCTTATTTATTTTATTTTATTTTATTTTATTTGTACAAATTATTTTATAGGTATACACATTAATAGTCAAAAAAATAAGAAAAAGGTTAGTAATTACAACTATTGAAAGTAACAAAATTATTAAAAAAAAAAAAAACAAAACAAATAAAGATAGGTACCTACCTATATTTGAAAATTGAATACATGTGTAAGATTTATTATTTCAATTATTTTATGCTTAGGTTTTAAATAAATCCATAATTTATTATAAATTTATTGATTCTTTTTTTTTCTCTAATTTATAATGTATTTTGAATTAAAGAATTCACTGATTTTTCAGTACTTGATATTGAGTTAATTTATTAAACTCAATTTATTTATTTATTTTCGGTCATCAATATGTTTTGTATAACATGGATTCAACCATTTTAGTTTAATGTCATTCTTTAACATGTCGATGTGTAAGCGATATCAAGAAAAATACTGTCAGATCATCATCAAAAAAAAAATGGCTACGATTTCGTTGCATTAAAAAAGCTTTGAAAAAAATCCCAATTTTTAGTTCATATTGATACAAAAAAAAGGTTACTTTAGTGCTTCTGGGTGATTTTTGGAACTCCATAGTATCTGTGAATTAAAATATAATTCTTCCATTTTCTTGACTCAAGACTCTTTTTGAAAACATAATAAATAATAATTAACTTAATCATAATTGCAGATCTAAAAACACTATTGTAAAATTACTTAAAATTGGACACTTTCTCTCAGAAAGTGGTAGGCAGATAGAAATGGTGGCACGGGCTTCATACTCGCTGCCCAATAAGTGCTGAACTGCGCCGATTTGATACCATAACTCGTTTGAACTGTGGATGAAAATAGATTAAAGTGAGGATTTGTAGACGTCCTCTGAGGATCATCTTCAATGCTTAGAAGTTGACAACAGAGGGACTCGGGAAGGTGGTTTTTTCGTTTGTTCAAATGATTCTTCAGGGGGTCTTCCAGGTACATGATTGGATGCGGGATTTCTTCCTGGACATCCGTCTGCTCGCTCCGCATGACAGAGGCTTTCAGTGAAGATCGGCGTTCTTCATAAGACCAGATATGTTCCCTGGTTAGAACGAGTTTGGGGCTGTATAATGTGGACACAAAAGACAGGAGGCTGAACATAAGACACTCACTCGATTGGACCGCAACTCGCCCGATGCCAGCTTTGATATGCCAAGCTCGTCAGATAGCAGAATGGCACCGAGGCGCGAACGATCCAGCCGTATGATCATCGTTATCATTGAACATCATGAAACCCAGCCGAGGCCCATGTTCCGATTGCTCACGGTCTATATGTGGTCTGGGGGGGTACATGGTGCAGAATCAACCGATTTGTCTTAGATCCATTTCGTCACATTGAGAAAGGAGAGAAAATTTTTGATTTTCATTTTAGAAAGTTCATTGATGTAGTCAAAAAATGCAACTCCAAACGATTGTGCCCTCATTCTGGCTAAAGCAGGACAATTACAAAGAAAATGAAGGACTGTTTCTTTTGTATGCTGGTCTCCATGCTACGGCAGTGAGTATTGTAGGGAATACCCAGCCTCGCCACATATTCCCCTACCAGCCAGGGTCCAGTACAGGTTACAACGCCCCTGGCTATGTCTCGCCTGGGTCTACCTACATATCAGATCAATTGTTCGGGATTTATTCTAGGTGGGCCAGATCTTTCTAGATATTTTGCAATTAGTTAAGCTGCTCCACCTACGATTGGATTCACGAAGAAAGATTGACAATATATTGGCCTATACAGCTCCAAGGGGAATGTTGACTCTTTCCGCGAGTGAGATGTGAAGGGCTGATCCTTCCCTGGCTAGCTCATCAGCCCTTTCAATGCACTCAATGCCACTGTGGAGGGCCAGATCTTTTTGGATATTTTGCAATTGGTAAGGCTGCTCCACCTACGATTGGATTCACGAAGAAAGATTGACAATATATTGCCCTTTACAGCTCGAAGTGGAATGTTGACTCTTTCCACGAGTGAGATGTGGAGGGCTGATCCTTGCTTGGCTAGCTCATCCGCCCTTTCATTTCCCTCAATGCCACTGTGGCCAGGAACCCAGATAAAGGTAACCCTGAGGTTAGTGTTTAGGCTTGCGAGCTCATCTCGGCACTGCTGAACTAATTTAGAGGATGATGTAGCCGAATCAATGGCTTAAACAGCTGCCTGACTGTCTGTAAAGTTATCTGCATTACGATTTTGGTTCGGGTTTAGTTTAAGTATCTTGCATGCCTCCCCGATTGCCAGTAATTCTGCTTGAAATACACTAGCAAAAACAGGTAGCCGAAAGGACCTGGAGATGTTAAGAGACTCAGAAACAATCCTGAACCAACACCACACTCCATCTTTGAGCCATCAGTATAGATAGTTGTGTCGAAGTCTCTCGTCACGGTGGCGTCAGCATCTCAGTCCTCTCTAGATGGGAGTATTTCAGAAAGTGACTATTGTTACCATAGTAGTGATGTAAAACCAGAAAAATTTAAACAAAAATATATTCTTAAGTTTCCAAAGTTTGAGTTTTGCAAAGTTCTATTCCTATAATGGTAATCAAAGCACTCTAATAAGTTTTTCAATTTAATATTATTTGACTTACACTTAGCCCTTAAATAAAATTGTTCGATAAAAAATCGGAGTAAATCGGGTTTAACCTTAGTACCACAGATACAGAAAGATTCGCCTTTGTGTACCTAGAAAATTGATAAAAACGGTACCTCAACAAAAATCAGGAATTGTATCTGAAGTAGTTGAATGCGTTCAATAAATGTGAATCTGTTCAACACCGTATGTATTCATCAACAATACCAACATAACACTAATCCGGAAACTGAAGCAGCCATATTGAACTACTAGCAACAGAAACTAACCTAACCTCAAGTGTCAGCGCGCAATCGACTTTCTCTTCTTCTGCGAAACTTTGAGACGACTACAAGTATCATCCAATATACTATCTTACATTTAACTTAAAATATAACAAATGGCGACGAGTATGGATGAATTTCTTTCCAAATTCGAGACGATTCTCACCAATCAACAAAAAGTAATCGAGGCATTGTTCGTCGGATTTGCAAAACCCAATGACGCGAATCCCACACATGTGCCAGTATTTCCAAAAATTCGACAGATCTAAAAACTCCTGGGAAGTTTTTAAAAGCCAGATCGATCAACATTTGGTGGCATACAACGTGGTGAAACCCGAAGAAAAAAGAGCATTTTTTCTTTCGTGGATGGGTGCGGAGTTGTTTGAACTACTTCAGAAACTCTGTGATGATAAATCGCTAGCTGAGGAGAGCTATGAATCTCTCACAACCAAGCTCTCGGAGCATTTCAAGTCTAAGACACACATATTAGCAGCGAGGTTCCAATTTTTTCGCACCAAACTCAAGGAGCACCAAAATTATGCAGACTGGATAGCTGAACTCAGGGGTATAGCTAGAAATTGCAGTTTCGTTTGCAGTAAGGAGCAGTGTATAAATCCTTATGTGGACAATCTCATTCGCGACGTCATAGTGCTAAACACACCACATGATCAAGTCCGTAATGCTGCTTTGCAAAAGGCAAACCCAACGCTGGAGGATGTTCAGACGATAGCCGAAACATTTGAAGCTACAAAGATTGCAGTTCACACCATAACGGGCAACTCCAACGAAAGTCAGGGAACCGTTCAACAATTAGGAGTGGCACAGAATGCAAAAAGATATCCAAATCATTACACGGGAACACAAAAAAACAAACAGGTTAAGCAAAGAGGCAAGTATAACGAAAAAATGTCGCAAGGAGACCAGAGAGCGGAATACACGTCGTGTCAAAGCTGTGGAGCAAATCATCTTCGGAAGCACTGCAAATTTAGAAAAGCACGCTGCAGGGGCTGTGGACGATTGGGGCACATTGTCAGAATGTGTAGGCAAAAAGAAGATAGGGTGCAGTTGGTTGAGTCGGTATTTTCAGTTGTAGAAGACAATGTAATAAAACGTTCCGATAATAAATTGTTTGTGGCTGTAAAAGTTAATGGAGTTCTTCTAAAATTCCAGGTAGATACAGGTGCGACTTGTTCAATGGTTGGAGAAGCTGGATATGAAGCATTGGGAAGGCCGGTATGCTGTAAAACCAACAAGTTGCTGAAGGGATATGGTGATCACCAGGTACCACTGAAAGGAATGTTATCCGTGAAGGTTCAACTAGATGCAGAAGAGATAATAATGCCGTTGCTAGTGACGAAGACACAAATGGGCAGCAATATACTTGGAATTGACTGGTTCGATAAGCTAAATTTTTGTGTAACCCAAAACATAAATCAGGTATGTGAACAAAATTTTATTGAAACAAATTATGACGATCACATCAAACAAATTTGTGGCAAATTTAAAGAGGTATTCGAGTCACAGCAAATAGGGCATTGTACAAATTTTAAGGCTACGCTAGTATTAAAGCCTGATGCTCAGCCAAGATATTTCAAACCAAGACCAATTCCTTTTGCTTTAGTTGATAAAGTAAAAGCTGAGTTAGATAGGTTAATTGAAGCAGGAATCCTAAAGCCAATTCCTTTTAGTCAGTGGGCGACACCAATGGTGATCGTAGAGAAACCCAACGGAAAGATTAGAATTTGCGGGGATTTTAAAGTCACAGTGAACAGTCAAATTGAAACCGAACTTCATTCCTTGCCCAGCATAGATGAAATTTTCCAAAGATTGAAGCGAGGGAAAATTTTTACAAAGCAAGATTTGAGTGAAGCTTATTTCCAACTAGAGCTAGACGATAAATCGAAAAAGTTAATGGTCATAAACACAGTGGCAGGATTGTTAGAATACCAGAGAATGCCTTATGGAGTTTCATCAGGGCCAGCTATTTTTCAAAAGTTGATGGAAGCTAAACTTTTGAAAATAAAAAATACAGCAGTTTATATCGATGATATAATCATCGCAGGAGAAACTTTTGATGAACATATGTTAGCTCTTGAAGAAGTTTTAACTGTCTAAAGAGATTCTGGTTTACGTTGCAACCTAAAGAAGAGTCAGTTTTTTCAAACACAGATAGACTATTTAGGCCATGTGATCTCCGCAAATGGAATGGAACCAAACAAGTCAAAAGTTAAAGCTATTGAACAAATGCCACGTCCAAGGAACTTAAAAGAAGTTCAAGCTTTCTTAGGGAAAGTTAATTATTATAACAAATTTCTGGACAGGTTTTCCGAATATTCAAAGCCACTTAATAACCTACGAAGGAAAGGTGTTCATTTCAAATGGGATGACAGTTGCGAAAAAAGTTTTCAACTTCTAAAAAACGAAATAATAAAGGCAACCAACTTAGTTCATTTTAATGAAAATTTGCCATTGTTGTTAGCAACTGATGCTTCTTCATATGGAATTTGTGCCGCACTATCCCATAGATTCCCGGATGGCACTGAGCGTCCTATAGCTAATGCTTCAAAAACACTTAATAAGTCACAAGCTGGCTATAGTCAAATAGAAAAAGAAGCGCTTTCTATTATTTTCGGTGTGCAAAAATTCCACCAATTTGTATACGGCAGAAAATTTGAACTCTATACAGATCATAAGCCTCTTGTCAGTATATTTCACCCACATCATCGATTACCAGACAGTGCAAAGACTGCAAAGGTGGGCTATAATACTAATGGCTTATAACTATACGATAAGGTATAAACCTACTGAAAAACATGGAAATGCTGACTGTCTATCGAGACTCCCACAAGGTCCTGATTTCGGATTCGATCAAATCGAACAAGATGGTCCGGAAACAACACTGCAATTAGAAGAAAGCATTTCTAATCTACCAGTTTTATTCGAAGACGTTCGAAGAGCAACAGACCGTGATAAAAATTTGCAAAAAGTTATTAAGTTTGTAAACAATGGATGGCCAGAAACCAACTTAGATAGTTCAAAAGAATTTAAAGCTTTCTTTACTCGCAGGCTAGCAATTTCCATACACAAAGGTGTTCTGCTTCTTCAAACAGATTACGTCAGGGTAATCATACCAACATCACTTCAAACAAAAATTTTGGAAATGCTGCACGAAGGCCACTGGGGTACGGTTCGCATGAAGCAGATAGCCAGGCGTTATTGTTGGTGGCCGGACATAGACAAAAACATTGAGCAGGCAGTAGCAAACTGTAAGTCATGCCAGGAAAATAGTTCCAGCAGTCCAAAAGTTTTTGAGAGTTGGCCAATACCTACAGAACCATGGCAAAGGATACACATTGACTTTGCGGGTCCATTCATGGAATCAATGTATTTGGTGTGTATGGATGCGTATTCCAAATTCCCTTTTATTGTAAAGATGAATTCTACAACGACGACGGCAACAGTTCGTGCATTGCAAAACATATTCGTCATAGAGGGTCTACCAGCAACCATTGTAAGTGACAATGGACCGCAATTCACGAGTGAGGAGTTTCGGAGGTTTTGTTTAGAAAATGGAATTTGTCATCTCACCTCAGCACCGTTTCACCCCGCTTCTAATGGGGAGGCAGAAAGATGTGTACGCACTTTTAAAACGTCACTGAAGAAAATCTGTAGCGAGGGGTTACATAAGGATGAAGGTCTCTTACAATTTTTAATGACTTACAGGACTACTCCAATTCCAGCAAACAACAACAAGTCACCAGCAGAGATTCTACATGGTCGACAACCTAGAATCCGCTTAGAGCTTATTAAACCACAAAAGAAACTCCCAGAATTAAATAAGTCTATTTCTAAATTTCAGATTAATCAACCAGTCTACATAAAGAACTTTTCTCATGGACCAAGATGGATTGTCGGCCGAGTACAAAAGCAAATTGGTTCCAACATGTACTGCATCAAGTCCACAGAATCAAGTCAACTTCTAAGAAGACACCAAAACCAGATAAGAAAAGCTCCAGAACAAGTTCTTCAAGATAATGGTCATCAGCCGGATCCAACACTTCTATATCCAGCTAGTCTTGAAGATGCAACACAAGACCCGAGACAGAATCAAGATAGTCAACAACCAACAGCACCGGTCCCTTCATGCTCAACGACGTCGATAAAAGCCCAACAACCTGAACAGTCAACCCAATCACTAATCTCAAGTAAAAATAGCATTAGCTTTTCCAACGAGTCAAAAGGTAGTGACGTTGACATCAATCTCCCAACCACTCCACAACCACTTCGCCGATCACAGCGCGATAGAAGGCCTGTGCAGCGTTACAGTCCACCCGCATAACCTTACAAAATAAGGAGGGAGGAATGAAGTAGTTGAATGCGTTCAATAAATGTGAATCTGTTCAACACCGTATGTATTCATCAACAATACCAACATAACACTAATCCGGAAACTGAAGCAGCCATATTGAACTACTAGCAACAGAAACTAACCTAACCTCAAGTGTCAGCGCGCAATCGACTTTCTCTTCTTCTGCGAAACTTTGAGACGACTACAAGTATCATCCAATATACTATCTTACATTTAACTTAAAATATAACAGTATCAACTCATAATGGGGATTTTGGTGGAATGGAATAAAACAAGCTGTGTGTGAGGTGAGATATTCGATTCGAGGGGTCCAATTTGTGCAATTATTTGTTACGTGACCATACACGATATAATCACAGAAAGCATCAACAATCCTGTAAAACTGTTGGTGCAACCGTTTTAGCATGTATTCCCACAGATTGAGATCCCTGTTCCCTTTTACTTCAGAAAAATAAACACAGTAAAAAAGTTTTGCTGATAAGTAGGTAAAAGTACCTTACATGTTTTTTCCTGCGAAGAGAAAAATTTATTCGCTGGTCCAGTTTTTGACGGAGACAAATTTGTGATATACCAGAAATATGAAGTTGAGCTGGAAAAACGTGGCAGATCAAAGATCTAAGCCTAGTACTCAGTTCGAGAGGAATTGAAATTTCCATATAAAAGTGATGGTTGGTTCACAGCCATGGAATTCACAACGAGAGCAGAGGTGAGTAAGTAGGTAGTGTGCTGAAAAACTTGACTTTACTTTGTGTTTTGAAGAAAAGTGTCACAAATACAATCCTCATTAGGTGTATTTGGTTACTTTTGGAGGACGATGTTCAAAAACTGTAAGATTTTAGGAAGAAGGAGAAAATTTTGTCTGAGAGGGGTCTACTTCCTGCACACAGAAATTTGTGTAGCAGGTTAGGTTAGGTTAGGTAGAAGTGGCTGTCAATACTAAGTACTGACACAATTAGACCAAAATTGGTCCGTTGTGAAACCACATGAATCTTAAAAACTCCTTCCTTACTCGCTAAAACCACTTTGAGCTCCTCACGAAGCGTGCGAGACTATAAATGTCTGTGTTTGCCAGATCACTAGGATCGTTAAAGAAGTAAACTCCTAAATGGAGCCTACGTCTGTGGGAAAGAGCAGGGCATGTGCAGAGAAGGTGAAGAATCGTTTCCTCTTCCTCCTCGTCCATGCAGCTTCTGCAGAAATCGTTTGAAGGTACGAAGCAGAAATTTGCAAGATTTTTCATGGAGTGGAAATTTCTTGCTTTCTCATTGTGATCTCTTGTTGCAACTTTTTGTGAATAAATATCAGCTAGGTCTAGAAGTCAATGCAAACTTCGCCTTTATCTGGTAGATACAACTTTCAAACACGAACACTTTTTAAGTTGTGGCCTATAAACATAATATACAATAACTCTGTTCCTTGGTTAGTCCCAAACAGTTTCAAATAGTTTCAGACCGCCAGATTTGGTGCGGACCAGTACAATTTTTCAAGTGTGGAACGGGTTTGCACTAAATCTGGCGGTTTCAAACTGTTTGAAACTCGGGAAGGAACAAACCTAATAAATCAGCACTGCAAATTTCAAGATAAGCGACATGATCAAAATACTGTTAAAACAAATATAAAGATTCCATTGCACAAGTTTTGACCCAGCGAGATAGAGGATAATACCCTTCCCAATATTTTGTTATTATGCTAGAACCAATGAGCTATGACAATATGAATATTTTAACCTCTGGTTATCTTTTGAATTATTCACGCCGTGAAATATCATAAAGCAAAATACCAAAGAATGTCAATATTTTGATATTAGGAGGTACATACTTCACTTTGAAATAAATTTAAAAAAAAACTTCAAACTTTAGTAGTAGAGGCATACAACCGAATTTCAGTGGGTGTAACATGTTATTTCGCAGGGACAGGGTCTTCCATCACTGGTGAGTAAGCTTGCGGGACTTACGATTTGTTTATCAAAAAAAACTTTCTTCAATTTAGACAGGAAGTCTTTCTTTAGCATCTGATTCTTTTAGTCCGAAAGTTAAAGCGTATTTCAATTTTGAAAGTGAAATGGAGCGAGTTTTAAAATTCGGAGCTAGTTCGCCTGGAGTTCCCCTTATACTATATTATATTATATTAATGTTGAGAATGTTAGCCTGAATTCAAGGATATGGGTACACATCATTTTTAATTTACATTTTTTATAACAATCAACACGACCTCTCTTTTATATTTAAAATATACTTTCAAAGACGTAATGAAACTCTTATATGAACATGATACATGACAAAAACAAAATGTATAGAATTAAAATTTGTTTTAAAAAATGGTTGTATTTTCAATTAAAAGATTTTGAAAACTAAATATTTAACAATTTTTTCTATTATTATTGATTTCAATTATTTTGTTAAGTGGAAAAATATTTATTGTTTAGTAAAATTAAATAAGCAAAGAAAATTTATTGTCCAATTGTTGAATATTTTATATAAAATGAGCTTTTATAGTTACATACATATATATTTAAAATTAAATTAAATAATATGTTTTCAAAAAAAAAAAAAAAAAAAATCAGAATGTATAATGTTAAAAAATGGAATGAGAAGGATAGATAATAGATAGGCTATATAAATATATACATACATTCACTCAAATAAAAGAAAATATATTATAATCAATAACAAACCCATTAATACAAAGTGTCAATAAATAATAATATAATTTTATAAATAGAAGCAAAATGAAGAAATGTTTCTTTTATGTTGCTTTACACAATATAAAATATTGTTATAAATAATAACGTTATATTTTAACGTATTAAGTTTTTTGCATTTTTTATACAAATTTAGTTAAAAATTTATTTAAAAACATATTTGCTCAAAAATAAATAAAACACACACAATATATACATACATAATAAAAATGAACAGTAGTATTTTTAAACAGAATGAAAGTAGTAGCAACGAAAGAAAATACAAACAAAAAATAATAAAAACGTTTCTAAACTATAATAACAAATAGACTTACAGAAAGTAACATTTTCCTCTTAATACAAATTATGAAATTATGAAAATAAGTGTATAGAAGTTTAAATTATATTTTGTTTCATTTTTAAATTAGAAATTTGTTTAAAAACAGTTTTATAAAAAATAATATAAACAGTGGCTATAAGGAAAAAATTATCAATATTTTTGAATTAAATTAATGCTCCAGGCAAAATAGACCACATGGATGGATTTTGTTGTGAACTTTTAGTTTTTGGTTCTCAATAAATTGTAAAAAGTTCCCACTATTTTTTGTTTCGCAAAACATTTTTATACATTATAAACATTACATATACGTAGTTGTGCCATAAGATCTTTTACAAATGTTTCATAGTGAAGTTCACCTGCAATCCCTTGTTATAAAATGTAAAGTGAACAATAAGCTTAAAAATAGAACTCAGATTTTGATTCGACACAGAGCATACAAAATCAGAGGACTCAGTAATAATATTATGGTGTGGATTCGGACATGACCAATAGCTTAATTTTTTTTTTTCAAAAATTGACAAATATAAGTAAATATGAAGCTTTATTGAGAAATTTTATAAAAGAACAGAATTCTAGCTTTCAAAAAAATAATAATTACAGGTAGGTACACCGTTATAACTTGGCCCCTTTTTTTAAACAATAATTTTTTCATATTTAGTATCTTTTTTTTTCAATTTTTAAAATCCCTATTGAAATACCACTACCAAATTCGTATTGATTTTTTTTTTTACAGAAAGATCATATTATGTTTTTTTACTCTGTTTTTGCCTGATAGGCAACTTATACAAGTTATTGTCATTTCAATCTAAATTACCAGCAAAACTATGTTTTTATATAATTATTTCGGAAATATAATTCTGTGGTGTTTGGTATAGAAACATGATAACTCTATACAATAATTTGCGTCTTTATGTCCACTTTACATCAATCTGAAACCTAAACGGGTTGAAGTATTTTCTTCAAATTTGGAAAATTTATAAACATGTTCTGTCAAAATTATTATTTTTCAAATTTTAAATAAAGAATCAGTTAACTCGTTTAGGCTCTAGCCTAAATGTAATGTAAAAAGAACGTATAGATGCAAATTATTTTATGGAGTTATCATTTGTCTACCAAACACCGCAGAACTATTTATCAACATATCTATAACTATGTATCTATAGATAATTGTAACCCCTTTTGCTGGTTAGTCATGCTTTACAAATTAAATATTTTAGATATGTTTAATAAAAGGATTAAATATATATACATACAATCACGCCGATTATGGAATCCATAAAATTTTACTCCCGGAGAGTCAGAGACTTTTAAATTTTGTTTTAAGACACGTCTTGTGTACCTACCTTACCTACCAAACTTACGTTTTGTTTTCGATAGACAACAACACGTTTATTGTGAATATGGTAAAAGTGAGTCTGACTCCCACCACCTGATTCAATAATTGGGTTGAACGACTTTTTGATAACCTAATAAAATCTCTTTCATTGTTCATTTGATTTATAATTTTCGTTCGTAATTCCCGTGACAATAAACTTATGGAATTGTCATTCGGATGCCTTTAAAGATCGTTTGATGTTACAAATATGGTAATTCCTCCCTGAAAAGTGTTAATAATTGATTTATAAGCTGAAATAATGCATTTTATTTTTTAAATTATAAGTTTTTTTTGTCAACCTCCAATTTGTGCTAAAAAGTATAAAAATGTTTTAAAATATTAACGTATATTCATAGCTATATCTTATTATTTATTAAAAAATCTGAAATTCGGTTAAAATAATAAAACATAATTGAATTAAGGACCTAATTAAAGCAGGCAAACAAGAATTAAGCTCCACGAACGTGACGCTTAAGCCTTAGTTCACACGGCCGGCAACGCACCAAACGTTTTTTTGCAGTATAAATCTGTGCGAACGAGCAGCGGCGTATACATTCTACATAGAACCTTTCACACGACGACGCACAGTTGACCGTCAAATATTATAATTTTGTTCCAAATAAATGTTTTTGTTAATTTAAGCATAAAATACTGAAGGCATATATTTTTTCCTGACAAAATAACTGAACCTTGCAGATTTTTTGAAAAATAAAGTTAAATGCCCATTTTTTTTAAATTTCCGTTTAAATTTATTTACAGGATGTTAAATATGAGATGTGACAAAAGGATAGAGGCTTTAAGATTGGACGAAGACAAGCAAAAATCGTACGGAAGAGGGGGTCTATTTCCCCCCTTTAAGTGGGAGGGGTAACTTTCCTAAAATACAAAACAAAATATTAAAAAACAATGGCATAATTCACAATGTCGTGCAATAGCTTTTCTAGAAGCCAAAAATCTATTTTTCAATTTCCTTTCTAAACAAAGTTGGTTTTGTAAATTGTTTTTGAAAAATAATTTTCAAACTTAAGTTTAAAAAAAAAAAAATATTCTTTTACCCACCAATATTTCAGTTTCTCAAAACTATTAATTTTTGTGCATATTACACTAGCTTACATAATTTTAGGCCATCGTAGTGGGTCGCTGAATAGGTAAATACGGTTTTTTTTCCAAGGACGTGTTTTCGAGATAAGCGCAAAAATAATTTTCCTAGCTATTTTTGTAGATACTGTCATAAATCTCGCTAACGGCTTAGCTAATAAACAAAACTGTATATTTTTAATGTCGATGTGTCTCTTTCCGACAGTATTGCCCTAGGAGCACATTTCAAATCACTGTGTGAAAAAAGTTATTCGCTAGTCAAATTTTATGCTTCGGTACATTTTAGTATGAAAAAAAGCCTTGACTAGCAAATAAGTTTTTTCACATTGTGATTTGAAGTGAGTTCTTATAGTTACTATTGTAGTTCATAAAAAATCCTTATCAACAATATGTCTTGTCACTATTTATCTCCCCGTAAGGAGCAACCAAAATCTAGAAATTTTTCAAAAATTGTAGTTTTTGTAGCTTTGACCTCCGATAACTTAATAAATATTAATGCTACTAATACAAATGGAACATTGTCGGAAAGAGACAAATCACACCATTCTAAAAATATACAGTTTATGTTTATTAGCTTAACAGTAACCGATAAGTTCCAGTATACGTAAAAATAGTTAAGCAAATGACTTTAGTGAAAAAAATATACCATGCAAATTCGTGCGAAATGAAAGGAAGGTATTTCCTTTAAATAGATATGACAAGCTTTACAAACTCACATATTTCATCAGGACATATAGCCTATTGAATAGACCGGAAATTGAGAGGTATAAAGGAACAATTACGTGCAAGGGTTCTTATCATTAAATATGTTTTCACTTTTCAGTATTTTTGGTATAACTCGAAAACTAAGCGGAATTTGGCAATTTCACATATAATTAAATTTTCAAAATTAAATTTTCTATTGGAATGGATAGTTCAAAAAATGATACGAAAAAATTTAAGCTGGAAAAGTTAACAAAAACCAACTTAAAAAAAAATAAAAAATCAAGGATATCTAAATTTTTTAATAAATTGTGCATAACTTTTTTTGAAGCCAAGATAGGGTCAAGATATGCACAGACAAAACAAAATAGATACTAAAGGTTTCAATATGGCATGTTCAAAAATTAATATTAGAACTATAGAGAATTTATAAAAAGGATTTAAATAGTATGGCTTTTTTAACATGTCATATTAAAGTCGTAAGACTCCAGTTTACTTTGTTCATGAATGTCTTGAGCGTATCTTTGCTCCGAAAAAAGTTATGCGCAATTAAGAAAAAAATTTAAATATCTTTGATTTTTCGATTTTTTTTTTATGTTGGTTTTTGTTTACTTTTCCTGCTTAAATTTTTTTAAGAAATTTTCAAAAATATCCATTTCGATAGAAAATTTAATTTTGAACAAAAAGTATTATATATTAAATTGTCAAATTCCCCTTAGTTTTCGAGTTATACCAAAAATACTGAAAAGTGGCCAGTGTGACCATTCCCTCAGAAACGCATGGGTGAATTTAGTAGCATTTTCGGTTTTAAGCATGCTTATGGGCCAAACAAACATATTCAATAATAAAAACCCTTCCACGTAATTGTTCCTTATTAAAAAGTCTATTCAATAGGCTAATATATCATTACTCCTATTAAGATTGTTCAAAATAACTTTAAACAACACTTTGCGTACACTTAAAAACGTCATTCTTCTATGTATTTTTTTCATATATTTAATATGCTATGGGTTTTCAAACAATTTATTAATAAACTACATACGTTATTAAAGATTTCCGTTTTTTTTTTATTTGACGAATAATTTTAAATTATATGCACAGTGCTATGAAGCTAAAAATTCACTTCTAGGTAGTTACCTATTACAGAAAATTGGAGGTTGTCTTTGTTGTACGATAACTTCCAACTTATTCAAGTTAAATCTTATTTAATTGTACTTTTGTGGTCAGTGGGTTATCGTTACATTTTAGAATTGCACCAACAACGAAAATTCGGAGTTAACTTTTTGATGACTAGCATGTATGAAACGGTCTACTGACGCTTGGATTTATACTGCAAAAAAACGTGGGTGCATTGCTGTGTAAATCAGGCCTAAGGAAGTTTCCTTAACAGTTGGGGACGTTACCACTCGTATGAATCCATGATTCCGAACCGTGATATTGATTATCTTGTCTATATTCCTTTATTAAAAAAACATATTATATGGTTGGAAAAAGAATTTTCCCCAGACAATATTTCTTTGTGTCAAGAAACCAGTTCTTTGCATATGAAATTTCGTCCAAATGATATTTGAGTCAATAACTCCTTTTTGCATGTCTATCTTCCGTCGATAAAAAAGACACAATTTTGTTGTTGCTTTGTATTTTTTTTATTTATTTAATTTAATTTTTTTAATAACATCGATTTATAATGAACCTAATTTGGGACTTTTTAGATAGAGATTTTTTGTATGCAAACCTTATATTATTTCGTATGTTATTTTTTTCTTCGTCAATAAAAAAGATACAAATAAAAAAAAAAAACAATAATTAATCGTAATTCGGTTGTATAAATAAAAAAAAAGATTCAAACAACATTGAACATTCAATTATCTATCTCTGTGTATATATGTAATATTTATATAAGAATACGGGTTTTATTTTTAGTTATAAAAGTAATTATAGTAATACATTAATATATTCAAATAAAATGAAATGCTTTAAGTCAAATTTATACAAAACAAAAGTTAATGGTAAGTTAAGTTGAAACATGTAATTTAAAAATTTATTCAAAGTTTTATTTTGTGTTTGACACAAAATTGAAATTTAAGACAAAAATGTAATGCATTCAAAACACATACATACAACATATAATTAACAACTCGAAATACAAAATATTCAAATAATTCTCTTAGTCCTGTAACAGGATAGAAACTGATTTCTTTGTCATATCTCTTCATTGACACTCAATATACAGTTCACATAACATTTTTCAAAGCACTTAGTAAGTATTTTCATTCTTTCAAACACCGATTAATACATACCAAGGGACTTTTAATAATAAACATACAAAAACACAAATAACGCTCTAAATATATGTATGGTTACATCAAAACCAAAAATATGATAAATATAATAAAAATATACCTATGTATTTAAATACAACAGCATCATAAATTAAAAGTGAAAGTTCACACTAAAGTAGAAAAGTAACATTATTTTTGTAAAAATGAAGTAAAAACAAAAACCAATAAACAATATTAATATATTTTTTTTAACATTACTAAAGTTTCATCTTTTTATGTTATACCATTAAACAATTTTAATCATCATGTAGATTAAAAAAAAAAACATAAGAGAAAAAAAACGATTAAAATAAATTTAAGGAAAAAGGGTTAAAAGAAAATATTTAAACCATTTTTTATTAAATATAAAGAATACAAAATATTTATGATAGTAAAGTAGGTAATTTGTAAGAGATTTATCGAAAAAATAAAATTAATTTTTATGATGGAATTATGTTAATATCAAATCGAAGTAATTAAAACAATAAAAGAAGACATAAATATTTAATTGATCTTGTGAAAATAATGATAAAAAAAATGTAAAAATAATGACAAAACTGCTAAAAATTGAAATATATTATTAATATATAAAAATATTCGTCTTTTTGTGCTTTTTAATGGTCATATATTGAAAAGAAGTAGGCTACGCGTACAGTGGTGTGACAAAGAGATGTGATACGAGAAACGTTTGCATGCGACAAAAATATTTACATTTATTTTTATACACGTGCGCACAGTGAAGCGATATTTGATGCGAGTGTTGCGAGTTTCTCGCATACCTATCGCAAGCATCTCGCTCACAAACTCTTCTGACCACTTTTGCAAGCGAGTTTGTGGGAGAAGGTTCATATGGATATGGAGGGCTCCCAGCTGTACCGCACCAAGTCACAAAAAAAATGAATTCGAAAATAGTAAAGCGTGGTACACATTATCAAACCTGAGTGTCATGCGTGTTGGATATCAAACCTGCGTGAAAAGTTTCGCGTACACACTTATCAGTTATGTTGGGCATCAGGCAAAGAAATTCCACTACTCTCAGAAAATTGTTTCTTTTTATTTTGAAGCTATTTACGCCACGAATCGTGTTAATTCCTTTGTTACATGACACACACGAGCTTTTTCTTATTTTGTTTGCACTTTTTCCACTGATTCGCTACAAAAATTCGTGTTTTGTTCCGTGAATGACGGCTCATGAATGAAATTGTGTACACATCATCGAGCAACCACCCAACAAACCGAGGGTTGTCACGCAGTATCAAAAAATTTTGTGAGCAGGCAGTTCTGAGTGTCAAACCATCATTCAGCGTGTACACATTGTCAGTTCGGTTTGATATCCAACATGGCTGGCACTCAGGTTTGATAATGTGTACCACACTTAAGAGGTTTAGTAAATAAACTGCCATTAATAACAACTTTAAAATATTTCATTCGTAATAGGGAAAATTCTAAAGTTTATTCTTTATATGTAGTTATTATGAAAAAGCTAGAGTTGAAAAATGTTTCCAAAAATTTGCAAAGAAAAAAATTTTTGACTTGGCACTTGGTTCATTTTTGCCTCAAAAGATTTCGAAAAATTGTCATTCAAGATAGTAAAAACAGGATGTTTTTGAAAAAAGTAACAAGGCAATAAATTCATTTATTTCAAAAGAAGTATTATAAAATAATGGAAATTTTTTTGGGAAAAAAACATTTATTAGACATAAAAAATCTTATTTTCATCGTGTTTTGTTGGTTTTTAACATTAGCTTGATTGATTGATTTTCTTTGTTGTAAATAATTTGGATTTAGATCACAACACGTAAGTATTTTTGAATTATTGTGGATGAACACACATATAAGTTTTTATTGATTGACTCATTCATTCAAAGTAAGCAAATAAAAATCATGATCTGTTTGTCTTATTTGGCAGATGAATTGTTCATTGGGAGGACGAGTGTAGGGATTTTTATTAAGAAATAACTTCAAATTGGTGTAAGCTGTCCCACATCTTAATTTCTTCGCAATATTTGTAGGTTATCTTAAATTAAGAAAAAAGAATTATTGCAAAAACATAGTGTTTCTAATAGATTCTTTCACAAACCAGTTGCTCTTCTTTTTTTCTTAGTAGGTAGTAAGAAACACGGACAAAACGTACTACATTTCAAAGCTTTTTAAATGTACCGATTTCAAAATATATTTAATAAATTGACTTAATTTATTCAATTTTAATGAAAATAATCTTAACATACCACCAAACCATTCGTAAATATCGAAAAAATTTCTGTGAAATAATTTTTGTTTTCATTCAGCACACATTCAGCACAAAATCAGCTGATTTTTTCACTGGTATAACGAGAATCAACATTTTCGGAAAAATGATATGATAAAATGAAAAAGTGCTTTGAAAACTCTCGTGATAAAAAACTTATCATTTCGTTTTATCATAGAGCCGGAATAGGGGCCCTGAGGGCTATTTACCATTGTGAATGGATGTCAGCGATTTGTCAGCAGTATTAGGAATAGAGAGGAAAAGAGACAAGTGCTTACATGAAAAACAAATAAACATAAGAAAAAAAGAGACTGATATACAGCACTGCTTTTGCACTAACCCACATCATTTTATTTTCACGAGGTGAACCATATGGGTTATGAGCGATAATAAAACGCGGCTATTAGCTGCGTTACTGGGTATTCCATCAGGTCCAGCTACCTTGTTGTTTTTGCGGAGAATTACTGTTGTTTGGATTTCCGATTCTGACGGGGGTTCGATGTCAATACCCCTATAGGACCTGCGCATCTCGTTTAGTCGGGGCACTTCAGCACTCGGCTCAACTGAATCCTCATTTAGCAAGGTATGAAAATGGTCCTCCCATCTGCGTAGCTGATCCTCAATTGATACCAAAAGTGTGCCATCCACATCCATTACAGGATGATTGGTGCAACTTTTTTCCCAATAGCATCTTTGGCTATTTGGTACAATTATTGGATATCTCCTCTTCTTGCAGCGTTTTCCGCCTTATCTGCGAGTCCATCTAACCTCACCCTCTTGTCACGTCCCACACAACGATATACCATCTAATGTGCAATGCGATACTCGCTTCGTAATTCAGCATTTCGTTTAATGACGAGGCTCTGTCGTTAGGGGTGGTGGCATAGTTTCGACATAAATGTTGGGGTCATTGAAAGCATTCGTAATGAGTTTTGAGCTGTTTGCTGCATATGCATCACTGGTTTTTGTACGGCAGCGAAACTCATCAGAACCAATTGGTGGTCGCTTCTCACATATGCATTTCTTATACTCCGGACATCACACATTGACTTCCTCCGTCGCTGCAGAATCATGATATGATCAATTTGGTTTTCAGTTTGACCATCCGGATGCACCCAGATAATTTTCTTGAACGTCTTATGCTTAAATACAGTCCCACCTGTCAAACGATTCCCAGCCGTGCCACCTAAAAACAGAAATGTTGTCATTCGAGGCCTCTTGCGAGGAACTGACAAATCCCCCAAGAGCATACTAGCATGAAAAAGTGCTTCTCATATAGCCGTTCTGACTCGACAAAAAACTGTAGGTCCCGTCTATTCCTGCCAACAAAACTCGCACACAGGAATGGTTGAGAGTTGTAAGTCACTAGGCCCTGGTTCTCCACAAACTGTTGCGCCTTCCAATTTATTTATTTATTTATTTTTCTCACAAGACGATTCGCGTTACAAAAGTCACCATTTTCGCTGCGTGACCCCAAGCCATTTCTTTCCATCACGCGTTCCAGCTCGTAATTGCTTGGGCCGACTTGGACATTGAGATCTCCCATGACGATTTTGATGTCGGCTCTCGGAAAACTCCTGTAAACCGAGTTAAGATGAGTGTAGAACGTGGTTTTGTTTTCCTCGGTCGCTTCATTTTGTGTGGGCCACTGAATAATTGTGACGTTACAAATTTTTGAACGAAACCTTGCTGTCATTTAAAAATAAAATTTTAATTGTAAATAGTTTTTGAAAAAAAAACTTGTTTTAAAGGAGAATGGGTGAATTTGTATGTAACATGGGCGTGAGGATGTGGTGTGGTTTAGTGCTACAATGCACGTGCAGAAATTTTGTCATTGTGGTGTACTTCAAAACAGAAAAAAATTGCATTTTTGTTTTAACATTTTAATAAAGTTTTACTAAGTTTCTGGCTTCTGACCAATGTAAAAATAGAAAAGAAAGTGGAATAAAAAATCTAGACAGTCTCAAGAACATTTTGTATATAAAATTGGCCATATAACATCATTAATAAGAACATTATTAATTACCATATAACAATAATATCACAATCCTCATAATATCAAAAAAATTGTTTGAGAGGCATATCATAATAAGAGTGATGCATTTAGTCAAGCTCTCAACCGCTTTTTATTCCGTTTGCGGGTAATGGTGATTTTGAAGGTTACTTTTTGTCTATTTACATATATTATTGGCGAATGGAGTCACGGCACCTAGCAGTCAGCACGTGAACCCTATGTGGGGGATACATTTTTTTTCATTTTGACATTCAATGTATTTCCCATAAGAGAAACCCAAAAAAAGGTCTGAAAAACATTACTTTTGCTAATTAATTTTCTATGAACACGTATTTATTTTATAGTTGCAATAGAAAAAGAATTTATGTGAGTTAGTTAATCAAGAAGAATATGTATCAAAACTTATGTGTAATTTCCTATATTTTGCAGATGAAAAATGTAAACAAACCTGTATTGTTGTTGTTGCTTTCCAAAATGGATTCATGTCGTAAGCAAAATTGGTGTCATGTGCGTAGTCAGGGAAGGGGTTTGATAGACAAGAGTCAATTATGAAGATTTTTATATTATATATTTTACTACTGTTTTCTAATAAGTATAAGCTTACGTCATCGAAACTTTGCAGTAATGTTTTTATGAAGATGTAGGTATAAAGTATTTCTATCTATTTACATATGTATTGGGTTTGTGTATTTGTATTCTTGAGAAAAAAGGAGTACAAATATTTGTATACTATTTGTGACTATCAATAAAATATAATTTGTGTTTAGAAACTAGCGAAGCTCATGGGCGGGTCAATAACACCCTTAATTAAATAAATAAAATTTTGCGTTTAATTTTTTACAATTCTTATTTTCAAAATATGTACCCTCCAAAAATATCAGGAAATAATAACACTTCAATCGTGCCTGCGTCTTTTTTTAATGCCGCATTTATACGATTGGAGAACTGGCAATATAATGACCAAAACAATAACAGAAGAATGGACAAATTCATTATTTTTGCCATTATACTGGCAGCTTTTCACCAGTCGTGTAAGTTCGGTATAAGAAAGAAGCATTTAAAATATTTACATCTACTTCCAAACAAAAAAATTCTGTACGTAGGTAAAAATACTTGAAAAAGTTTTTTTTTTTTTGTAATTAAATTGGTAAATATATATGCAAGAAATTTTCATTCCGAACAAAAATGTTGAAATGTATTTGAAAATCTTCATTTTCAATACAAACATAATTAAAGAAAACAAAACTAAAACTCGGCTACGTCCCTGTGTTGTTTTTTTCTCAAACGAGTATTGGTGTTGTTGTTTCTCGTTGTAGAGGTAGTTTGTTTACATTTTTCATCTAAAATTTAAAGCATTTTAGGCATCAGTTTTGATTTATTTTTTGCTAGATTTGTAAACTTACATGTTTTGTTATTCTGTTGCAATCATAAAAGTTGTATCCGTTCATATAAAAGTTATTAGAAAAAGTAACATGAATATGACTCTCTTTTGCTTTTCTCTTATGGGAAATACATTGAACGTCAAATTGGAAAAAATTTTATCCCCCAGATAGGGTTCATGTGCTGAAATGCAGGTGGTGTGGAAAGCAACTTACCAGGTGTCAATAACGAACATCATAGCCAACCAATTGCTTAAGTCGTTTTAAGTGGTCTTTATTTATGCCTACAAATGTAGATGTATTTACGGTTTCATGTATTGGATAGCGGCAATTAGTCAATCTGGTACTTTCATGATTGAAAATAAAATTGTGTATCCGCGTATTATCCTAAAGTTATCCGCGTGGTAACCACATGATATCCGTGTGGTATCTGCGTGGTATCTGCATGGTATCCGCGTGAAATCCGAATGGTATCCGCGTTGTGTCCGCGTGGTATCCGTGTGGTATCCTTATGGTATACGCGCGGTGTCCGCATGATATCCGCGTGGTATCCGCGTTGTATCCATGTGGTATCCGAGTATTGTTCCGCAGGGATCCGCGTGGTCACAACATATTATCCACGTTGTATCCGCATGGTATCGGGTTCGTACTCGCAAGGTATCCGCACGGTATCCACGTGGTATCTACAGTGGCGTAGCGAGGGGGGGCAAGGGGGGCACAGGCCCCGTGCAGCAAATTTACAAAACTGATTCTTTTTTAGTACAAAAATTGTATTTACAAAGTTCGAACCTCATAAGGATGACATTGATAAGGATGAATTTGAGATCAAACGCGTTGGATCAAGAGCAATTATTGTATATTCTATAGGCAAAACAAATGAGCTCGCCAATAAAAGCCTACTCGAACTATTGAAATATATCTTAGGTGGGCGGTAGAAGGAGTATAAGTCAAAATTAGGTCAATATGAGATAAGTAGATACACCATTCCACAATTTTGTTTTAGAATCGAATGGTGTACTTATCTCATTTTGTCATTTGTTGACTTATACTCCTTCTACCGCCTACCATAGATATATTACAGTCTAGACTGGAAGTTTGTCTGCCTTACATAAAAATAATTCTTCGTCTTTTTCTCACAATAGATGTGAGAAGAGTTTCTCAAAATTGAATTAAAATTATTTAAGGTCCACAATGAACACTCTAAACTCTAAAGGCTATCTAATCTGGTTGTCATGGCTATAGAGCAGAAAATCACAGAAGCCATCAATACCGAAAGAATAAAAAGAGATTTTGCCCTGATAAAGAGTAGGAAAATAAAATTTTAAGGGAGTTTTTGTAAATAAATAAAAAAGTTTCCTGTTATTCAAAAAACCGAATTACTCATGTTCCTTGCATTATGTACCTTCCTATTCCCTTTTGCTTAAAACCAAATCAAATGCTTTCATCCTTTCATTTAAAAATTATTTTTTTAAACAAATCTTATTTATGGAATTATTCATTTATTTATTAATGAATTTAATTAACTAATAAATAATAGTACCTCTTGGCATAATGGTTATGCGTAGGACTGTCATGCCGAAGGTGTGCGTTCGATTCCCAATCGTGCCACCTAAAACAGATATGGTTTATCCGAGGTACTGCCTCTTGCGAGGAACTGACAAATTCTCCAAGAGTATACTTGTCATGAAAAAGTGCTTCTCTAGCCATTCGGACTCGGCAAAAAACTGTAGATCCCCTCCATTCCTGCCAACAACATGCACACATAAATGGTTGAGTGTTGTAAGTCACTAGGTCCTGGTACTCCACGAGCTGTTCTTCTTTGCAAGTTTGCAAAAATTCGCTTTAGAGAGAAATAAATAAGTTTGAAAATTTGAGAGAAGTATACAACAAACATGGTGACAAAATTCTTGTAAGAGGGAAATTCGACTTAGGGGGAGTTCGACTTAGAGGGCGTCGACTGAAGTTTTATCAAATTAGTAGCCAATTAAATTATCTACAAGATTGATTATGAACAATTTTGCCCTAAACTTGCCGGTTAAGGAGTTATTGTGGAAGAAAATGAAAATCTTACAAAATACGAAATTTTATACTCTTTTGGGAGCTCCATATTGCCCTTTGTAGTGGTTGTACAAAAATACTTTCAAATCATATTTGTTGGAAATTTTATTATCTACAAAATTTTCTTTAAATTATTGTCCGTAAAAATATACAGGAAAGAAGTTATAAGCAAAAAACTGAAAAAAGTGCCGATTTTTTGTAATTTTTCCAGAATTTTGAAGGGGCAGAGGGGGCGTGGTTATGGAAATTTGGAAGTATCATCTACCATAACCATACCATACAACATATCAAAAATTTAGAACTACCCGACCTTTTGTAGGGTAAAACCTCTCTATTTAACTGGACTATAAGCCTTAACTACATTAGCCAAAAAAATGAAAAAGTACAAAGGTGAACCCTTTTGGATAATGTTTCTCACTGGAAAACTTATTAAAATGATGCAGAAAGCTTAGATTTTGGTTTAAAAATAATTTTATATTCTTTTCACAGAAAAAATGCGCTAGTGGCAAAAAATAATAGTTTACTTTTGTAATTTTGCAAAAAGTAGGCAATATAGTGAGCCTTTAGAAGATTAAAAATTGTTTTTCAATATTAAGTATATGTATATATAGGTATAAATTTGAACAAGAAGCGATTTAAAAGTATTTTTAATTATTATTACTGCCTATTTTCCATTTAATGGGCCTCAAATTTTTTGAATGTCAAAATCACGAATGGATTATTTTCGTTGGCACGAGTACGATAACTCAGGCACCAAGAAATAATAACTGTTTTTTGTAGAACCGTTATATACAAGCATTTTTTACTATGGGAGGAGGTCTATCTCACCCCGTTTGGGCGGGAGGGGCAGTTCCATAAAAAAAAGTACAAAAAATGTAAAAGAAATATTTAAAAATAACGGTCATACTTAAAATTAAGTATTATACCTTTTCTTAAAGCCAATACTCTGTTCTAGTAGCTAGTTTTTGAATCACGTGAAATCTATACATGGTTTTTGAAAAAACAAACTTTAAACTCAAAATTTGCGAAGAAAATGCATAAAAAAGGGTTTATAGTGTAATTTATCAAAACTGTAAAACTATGTTTAATTTTTTTTTCTGAAATTCGTTGCTCAATTAATTCTTAATCAAAAACTGAAAATAAAATGATTCTATGTCTTTTAGTTTTTGAGAAAATTGATAATTACTATAACTACTTTTTTGCAAGATGTTTGTTTTTTGCTTGCTTACGTATTACGGCTGGTGTATGAACAGGCCCCCTGCTTGGGGACATTATAGGATTTGGGGAAGGTGCGAGGCTGGGTGTATACAAAGTTTCTTTTGCATTTAAAGAATCTGGATTGGATGGAAACTTTAAGTTTATTCTAACATCTAATGTCAACAGGAGTTTTCTAAACATACATATACGTGGCCCAAAGTCTTACATTTGAAATTTTCAGACATGGAAATGTAATGCATTATAAAAAATTCACATTACCTAGGTACTACCAACTGTACAATTGCAGCAAATTTATATAAATTCTTAATATGTATGTTTGTATCTAACAAACCGATGTATATAAGGCAGTTGTATTTTTGTATTGTTCAAAGTATGCATACCCACTTAGATCGTAAAAAAAAACGAGCAAACATTCGAGTTTTGTACGGTAGTAGTTTTAGTAATCTTCAATTTTCTCAAAAACTAGAAGACATAGAATCATTTAGTTTTCAGTTTTTGATTAAGAATTAATGAGAGCAACAAGTTTCAGAAAAAAAAATATTATATAACTTTTCAATTTTGAGAAATTACACTTTAAACTTTTTTTTAATGCTTTTTTCGCAAATTTTGAGTTCAAAATTCGTTTTTTTTCAAAAACCATACGTATAGATTTCACTTGATTCAAAAACTAGCTTATAGAACAGAGAATAGGCTTTTAAAAAGGTATAATACATAATTGAATCGATGAGTGGAAGAACAGTTCAAGTGCCAAATTAAAAATGTAAGAAAAACAGGCATAACTTCTTATTGCTCAGACAAAAAACAGATTTTTTGGTATGAAAATGTAAAAAGGATTGCTCATGATTCAAAAGTTTAAAATTTCATTTTTAAAAACATATGTTTAAGCCAATAACCAAGTAATTTTAATTTTTCTGCAATGGCACTTGTACTGTTATTCCACTTACCAATTCAATTGTAAGTATTACCGTTATTTTTTAATATTTTTTCTTAGATTTTTGGTACTTTTTTATGAAATTGCCCCTCCCGCCCAAACGGGGTGAGATAGACCCCTCTCCCATAGTAAAGAAATGCTTGTATTAAACTGTTCTACAAAAACCGTTATCATTTCTTGGCGCCTGAGTTACCGTACTCTCCCCTTTTCGAGGTGTATAAATCACGAAGCAGGTACCTACGTCAAAAAGACGAAAGTCGAAAAGAACAAAAAAGGATTCGTGTAATCAGGCTCTAATAGAGCTCTTTAACAAATATGTCTGCTCGCGTACCTCCCAAAACTAACGGATTTCTATGAATTTACCCCAAAGTTTTGTCAAAGCTCATATAAAAAAAATAAAATTCGTAATAATTCGTAGTTTTGGGAAGTACACGAACAGATGAAATAGCAATATATCACTCTCTCGTTCATTTACAAACGTCAAAATCAGCATTGTGGGAGTTATCATATTGAGATTTGGTGTGGACAATGAAAGCTGTCTTTCTTGAATTTGACAGATTCGTTATAGATCCCTTTCAAAGAAGAAGAAGTAAAGGAACTGAAGTGAAGCATTTTTCAAAATAGTGTAAGTTACACAAACACAAATGCATTGCCACAGGGTCGGCGTGCAGTTACGCGTCCAAAGGAAGCCAGATTAAAAAAAAAACATTGTGATGCTTTCATCAGTTTGGCGAGCTGTAGGAAAGTGTACAGAGATTTTATATCAAAAAAAAAGTGAAAAGCTTATTGAACTGAATAAAATAATATACTTTGAAAAACTTTATTAATACAAAATACACTGTTGGCCATTTGAATAGGTTCAATCATTTTGCCACACTACTCTTCTTCTCCTCTCTTATGTATTTAACATACCCCCTTATGCCATTTTTTTACGCTCAGTTTGAGATATAAAACCAACTTGGAAAATGCATTGTTATTTTGATATGCTAGCTACTGACGTATAATGTTAACTCATTGTACAGCCTGGAAAAGAGGACGTCATTCAACATGTTCATGAAGAACAATACTCCGGATATCGCCCTTATTAGTGAAACCAACGTGATAAAGCGCAACAACATTAACATCGTGGGATACAAAACCTTCCGCCAGGACAAAAAGGAGAATTCTAGGGGGACGGCAATATTCATAAAAGACAAACTCTCCCCCAACACCAGCGAAGTCATCATCCTAGGACTTCGGACCAGTGAAGCCACCGCCATCATGATAACGTTAGGTAGAGGTGAGACGCTAACGGTCATCAGCATCTACTTCAAGTGCAAATCCAGTGCAAGGAACATCCAAAGTGACCTGCATGTCCTTAACGGCTATCTGAAGCAAAGCACCTTCGCAATCATCGGCGGTGATTTCAACGCGAGACATCTCCTGTGGCTGGATACAATAATCAACAACGAAGGCAAGGCAATTGTGGATTGGATGGAAGCCAACAGTGATGATCATTCTCTGGTGGTTATATCCCAACCTTTCCCAGAACACCATCAACATTGGACTTTTCCTGGCTTCTTCAAACCTGGTGCATATTCTTCCAGAAATCCGGAACTATATCTGCACTATAGTGCCCAGCGATTCGGACCATGAAGCTGTCCAACTATCGATCAACCTCAACCAACCTATTCTAATAAATATAGAGCCACCAGAGAACTTCATCAACTACAGACGGCTGGATGTGGAAAGACTTCACAGGGACATCGAAGACAACATAACTCTTCCAGCCTCTAACCGAAACTTGCTGGACATTGAAATCGATGCAGCTATAGATGGTTTGGAACAAGCTGTATCTAATGCACTGGAAAATCAGAAGCAGCTTACGACGTCAAGGGATAGGTACCAGCACCTTCCCGAGTACGTGCAAAATCTGTATGCGCACAGACAACGGCTGAGAAAACGTCTCCAAAGGATCCAACAATGAGATTTCAATACGTCCAACAACAACTACAGAGTAGTTTGGAGCGAATTGCAATATGTCAACATAATGTTCCGAAATTCCATAAAACACCACAACAATATCCAGTTCCAGAAGAGACTGCAAGCAATTAAGCCAGGACCCGATGCCTTCAAAAACATTAATAGGATTATTGGAAAGCAGCCACCAATCCCGGAAACTATTATCAGCAACAAATTCGAAGCAACATCAACACAAGAAAAAGTGGAAGCGTTTGCCAATTACTTCGAAGAAAACTTCACACCGAACCCACCTGCTGACCCGGCATTTTTGGACGAAGTTGAGGAATCCATTCAGCAGACCATGCAGCCTAATCCAGAAGAAGTTATATTCGATGACACCAATCCAGCAAGTGACCCAATTGACAGCCCACATCTATGCAATCTGGAGGAGATAGTAGAGATTATTCACGAATCGAGGCCAAAAAAGTCAGCTGGACCAGAGGGAGTCTCCAACTACGTCATAAAAAGGCTTCCACATATAGTGATGATCCTTCTCACAATCATCCTTAATAACTGCATCAATAACTGCTACTTCCCTCAGAAGTGGAAAACAGCGAAGATAGTGGCGATCCCGAAGAAAGGAAGTTTCAACTTGGTGTCCAACTACAGGCCTATATCGCTTCTCAACAACATCAGCAAAATACTGGAGGAAGTAATCCTCCGGAGGCTCAAGAGGTTCTGCAGTGAAAACGCGATCATCCCTGACATGCAGTTCGGCTTTCGTGAAAAACACTCGACGCTACATCCGCTGCTAAAGTTCCAACATGATATCACGTCAGCGCTCAACAGTCACCGTGTCACCGTTGGATGCTTCCTGGATGTCGAGAAAGCATTCGACAGCGTATGGATAGAAGCCCTTATTCACAAACTACATCAACTACACTTACCTCTGCCATTAATCAAAATTCTTTTTTCCTTTCTTTCTTTCAGAAAGTTTTTCGTTCAACTGGACAACTGTAATTCAAACATAAAGACCATCAGAGCCGGAGTCGCTCAAGGATCGAAACTTGGCCCCTTTCTTTAAAACTTGATGACATCTGACCAACCTGTCGCAACTGGATGTGAGAACCTCCTGTATGCTGATGACTCGCTCACCTATGCCAGTTCAACGTCACCGTTACTCGCCGTGCAGAAAGTAGAGGCTCACATCAATAGACTCTTTGATTTCTACAGGAAATGGGGCATCCGAATCAACACTTCTAAATCGGAACTTGTCTGCTTCAGGAGACCCTCAACAGGCAGAGGCAGTTGCACTGCAGCGAAGTGCAGAAATATCGTTCTGAGACTCCCAGATAGATCCACCATAACTGCTAAAAGGAACGTCAAGTATCTGGGAATCCACTTCAATGAGTTGCTTAGGTTCAACCCGCACTCAAGAAGTGTGCTCAAAAGAGCCAGCTGGGTCTTGCACCGTTTACACCCCGTGATGAGAAAAAGAACCGGATTAAGTCAACAGACGAAAATATTGATGTACAAGCAACTCCTGCGGCCAGTCATAGCCTATTGCTTCCCAGTCTGGTTCTCAATTTCCAAGACAGCCATGAAGGAACTTCAAGTGTTCGAAAGAAAAATACTTAGAATTTGCACCGGACTACACTTCGACCGCCAGCGACGGCAACACTACAGGAATGAACACCTCTACACAGAAGCGAACATAATCCCTCTGGACAGGTTCCTAGTGCTCTCTACAAAGAAGCTAATAGAAAACATCCACAGTCATCCAAATCAGCTGATAAGAAGTATCTCCACCGAGCAACGACAACCCAATCCGAGGTAGCTCAGTGTGATGGAAACCCTGGACGACAACATTATCCCCATAGACAACGAGGAAACAGTTTCCTTCTACGCTGACACAGGGTCAGCTTACTACTGCGGCTAAATGCCAAACCTCCTAATAATCCACACCAAAATCACCACTAGACAACCGGGATGGAACACCCCGAGAATGAAAAAGTCAACCGACGCTTAAGTTAATTTTGACATGTATTTTATATAATTATAAAATTTTAAACCTTAAGACATAGTATAAAGTTAGGCCCCCTATGTGCCAACAAATGTAAATTTTTCAATGTATCTTATTAGTTGTAAGCCAAATTGAATATATGATGTTCAATAAAATAAATTGAATCGAATTGAATTTGATATGCTAGTTTGATCATACTGTCTTAAAAATTATCCGATTTTTTTGCGTCACTTGAATAGGTTCACTGCTAATGATTTGAGTTCACGTCAAATTGAGTTACCTAATCGTCCTTTTTTGTTTGCCAATCGGTGTGTTGGAATTATTTTTAACAATTTGTTTTTAAAACGGTTGTGGAAAGCCCTGGATTGATGAGGAAAAAGGGTAATTCAAAGTGTACAGTGCATTATTTCTAAGACTTCGGAATATCGCAGGAAAATTATGGTAAAGTCAAAAAATGGTAAAACTCTTTAAAGCTAGAACTATAATGCTCGGGTAGTACCTCGTGGCTTGATGGTTAGTGCGTAGGACTGTCATGCCGAAGGTGTGGGTTCGATTCCCAGCCGTGCCACCTAAAAACAGAAATGTTTTATTCGAGGTACTGCCTCTTGCGAGGAACTGACAAATCCTCCAAGAGTATACTTGTCATGAAAAAGTGCTTCTCATTTAGCCGTTCGGACTCGGCAAAAAACTGTAGGTCCCTCCATTCCTGCCAACAAACACGCACACAGGAATGGTTGTGAGTTGTAAGTCACTAGGCCCTGGTTCTCCATGAGCTGTTGCGCCACCCAATTTATTTTTTTTATAATGCTCGGAGGGGCACTTATGTGGTCGGAAGAAAACAGGCGAATACACGCGGAAAGCATATGGCGCGGCTATAATTGTGGAGTGGAAGGTTTCGTTCAACTTTGCTTACGGAAGTGAGCAGTAGAAATCTGCTTCAATACTCCACTTCAAGCACACACGGGATGAATTATTCTGGCAGAAAAAAATGTAGGTATACATGTACCCATAGGCGTAGGAAGGGGGGAGCAGAGGTGGGCAGTGCCCACCTTAAAAAATGAACTGCCCACCTTAGAAAAATCGGCAGTTAAAATTTTCTGGTTCTTCATCCCACCCAAGAAGCAAAATTGAACAACTGTGAAGAAGCAAAAATGAAAACTGTGAAAGTTTAAATTTTGCCTAGAGTTACAGTTGGTCGTCACAAAAAAACAATTTTTACCCGCCTTAATTTTGTTTATATTTACACATTGCATCACTGTCAGAGGAGCATCAACCCAATTTATTAAACCAAGGCAAGCACAAACCTAGTTGAACCGGTTTAAATTTGTCTCAAACCGAGTTAGCTTGAACCTTGAAGAAGTTTGTCAGGTTTAAGAAACGGAATCACCAAACGTAAGATATATGTAAATCGCCAAAAAATCGCAAAAATGCAAAATTTTCGACTCTATAAATAACCAAATTAAAAAATGTATTAAAATTAATTTAGGAATGAGAAAGAAATCTTTTTTCAGTTTTGGGATGCGTTAAGATTTAATACTACGATGGCTCCATCATAAAACGAATGTTAAGTTTAAGTTTAAGAATTCAAAAAATTTGAATCACCAAAAGCTTAAAATATTGCCTGGGCCCAGATCACGTAAGACGATTCGATTGAACGATCGTCATTTTGACTGTAGCTATCTCTATTCACATCTACAGGGAAAAATAGAGAGAGAAATAGTCGAAACGATGATCGTTCAATCGAATCGTGTTACGTGATCTGGGCCCTGTTTTGTGTACGTCGTCAAATCAATTTTCTTGCCACAAAATGAAATTTCAAATCGTCTGTTTGGCGATAAATCGCTACATCTGACAAATTTGGAACATGAACCGAAACGTTAATCGATTTGGTTTGTTTAAAATTAAAGCTTACGGTTCGGTTTCGGTTTGTATCAACTCGTTTGTCATCGGCACAGGCTTAACGTACTTTTTGCTCTGTAACAGACAAATCAAACCGAATAATTTGAATTTTATAAAAACCTAAACCGAGTTGCTTCTACCTATCGCCTGCGTTTTATGGAGAACAATATAACGTGGATGAATTAAAAAACCTCAACAAAATCAGAATTTTTTAGTTTTTTTACTGTTCCGGGAAAAGATGATTTTAGGGCGATTGGGTGACATTTGGATCAAAATACACTTTTTCTGTGCCAGTATTTACACTCTACAGTCTAGTACAGTCTATACCTTTGAAACATTAAAGAATGATTTTAAAATTTGGTTAGAAATAGAAAAATTTTCACAAAAGTATGAGATTTCTTTAAAACCTACGAGCATCAAAAAGGAGACGTCAGGAAAAACAAATTTACTTTCCAGCAACAGTTGTGGCAAAAGGAATACACTTGATTTGGCATCCCTTATCGAAACCGAAGATTGTTGGAGAATAAATATTATAATTTGTACCCAGGTAGATTTTTTATTCAAAATATTTTTTTTTGATTTATTAATGCAGCTTTGATTTGTTTTTAATGGTCTATTATTTAAATTCATATTTTAAAGTTTCTATTCAAAATGCGATCAAAGTTTGAGTGGAAAAATTAATTTTTCTTTTCAATAAATGACTCAAAAAACAAGCTCTTTTTTAAAATAAAAATCAAATTGAATAATGTTTATACTCTGAATTTAAAATTGTTAGGCGGTTGAGTAGACACAGTTTCTAAAAGTTCTTAATATTTGGAAATATACTTTGTTTTATTAAATAAAATGCAAAGCTTGACAAATATTAGAAAATCGATGCCGTTGTCCAAGTAAGATAACTTTAGGACAAGGGTGAACAAAAGTTTTTAAAAACTTTTTGGAGTAGGACAGCTGTCAAAGTTTATGAATTCGACCGTTTAATTCTTTTTTCGACTAAGGTGGTGGATAACATATTAAATGTCAACTTCAAAAGGCGGTTTGAAAATACATATTCTATGGGCCCATTAATTAGTCGCCTTTACTGCAGACAAATTTTATCAATAACTTTAAAAATGTTTTAAAATGAACTCAATATAGCACTGAGTGCCGAAGTCTAGATTATGAAAAAATATGTTCGAATTAAAGAACTATGAAATAAACCTTAATAATTAAAAAAAAAAACATATGGATATTTCCAAATGTATATACATTATACAAACTGCAACAGGCCGCATTACCGCTTGCGGTTAGTTGCGCCAATTTTGAAAGAAGTTTATCGGCAGTGCGGCGGATAAAAACTTAGTTGAAAACTAATTTTAACCAAAACCATTAATTTTAAATATATGTAGATGCATCATAAGACATTGTTGCAGAGTTGAGTTTGCTAGCATTTTTAATGTTTGTTAATTTACTTTAAAGTAAAACTAGCATAATTGGAAGCCAACTTAAGTGGTCGTACGAAACCGAGCGAAAACAAGAGATTCATATGACGCGCACATAATTGCGAAGTGGAGCTTTTTGTTTAGTTTTCGTTAACTTTTGCCGGCAGACGTGAGAGCGCTCACTGACCGCTCTTTCGTAAGTGGACGTACGAAAATCAAAATGGTGGAAGCAAACTAAAAGGAATTTGGAGCTTTGTGCATAGTTTTCAACACTTTTTTTCTGTTTGATGTATGAGTGTAGTAAAATTTTAAATTTTCTTTTAATTTAAGATTTTCGTGGTTTCACGAGTAAATAATTAAAAGCCTATCGTTCTATGGGTGCTGTGAATAAGTATAAGAAAATTGACGTTGAAGAATGATTATTTTCCTATTTTTTTTACTTTATTATTATTGTGTGACTTTTCTTATATTAATTGATTCAGTTCTTGTAGGCTTAGTCATTTATTTATATTTTTTGAATCTACAACGTTTCAAGGATGTTTATCCCCTTCGTCAGGCCTTTATTTAAAATAACAAATTAATAAACATACATATATAATATCACAGAAAATAAACTTACAAATAAAAAAGTTGGTATCCTATACATTTTTTGATTGAATATGAAAATTTTGTAAAAAATTTTATAAATTACTAATTGAAAAAAAAAATTAAAAATAATATATACTTTAAAAACAAGTAATAGAATATTTAATATCATAAAAGCTGACTATATATATATTGCTCAGGCCATCACAATCAGATTTTCTGTTAACAACATTTTTATTTTTATTAATATGTAGCATTTCCAACAGCATTCTTTTCAAATAGTGCTTTTCATTTTCTAAAATTTTTACATTTTCGAAATCAAACGAATGATTTTCATCCAGGCAATGTGAAGCCAATGCCGGTTTTTGTGCACTATATAAAATATAAATAAATGACTTTTAGCCTACAAAAACTGAATCAATTCATTTTTTTTTTCACTTAGTTGAAAGTGAAATTGACGTTTCGGAAAGCTTCTTTTTCTTCGGGTTTGACATACGCTTCCGACAGCTTCCGCCTATTCTAGTTCTACCTTTATTGTTGACGTCGTTGTCGGCTTCATTCATTAAATCTCTTTTGAACAAATTCGGGAATTAATTAAATGCTCAAACACCAATAAATACATAGTTATTGAGGAATCACTTGCACCGAAAAATTCTTAAATGATTAAGTTTGGTTTGGACTGGTTGCCCACCTTAGAAAAAATTCCTTCCTACGCCAATGCATGTACCTCTTTTCATTGTTCGTTCTTCCACTCCAAACAAGGTAGAAGATACCGCGCATTTCACTTATCTCTCCTATAAACTCTGTTTTCTTCCGGCAGAAATTACGTAAATGCATTGTATATAGATTCTATAGTATTCTCATGAAGAAAAAAAGCTCGTGGCCATCTATGCGTCCAAATGTTATACTAATTTTTGTTAAGGGATCTCGGTAAGGCGATCACAGCGAACCCATCGACCAAATGTCTACCTACAAAATCGTGTTTCATGAGAATACTATAGATTGGATATACAATGGTAAATGAAAGAATTATCGTGTATAATAGGGGACAAGCACGTGTAGAATGAAAGTGTTTTCAGAGTCAGATGTGAAGAAAATTATTCTGCAAATTTTGCTTGAATACTTCAATTACTTCACGTGTGATCAGTGACAACGAAATCACTGGAATGAAAATTGCCATAAAATATCAATTTAAGGCTAGTCGCGCACATGCGACTTTCGTTTTCGGAACGGTTTGGTTGCAAAAATGAATCCTAATGACTCATATGGGACTTGGGATAGCGCACACATGCAGAAACTATGCAGTCGTCGATTCGAGCAACTTTTCAGTTTCTGCTTTGCCACAAACTGGACGATTGCCCGAAATCGTTTTTTTCAATTTGTGTCATATTAGGCTAGTCGCGCACATGCAACTTTCAGTTTCGGAACTATTTGGTTGCAAAAATGAATCCTATTGGGCCAGCGCACACGAGATGATTTATTTCGGGTGGAAAATCGGTTTCATACCATACTGCAAGCGCTCACGGGATGAACTATTCTGGTAGAAAAATGTATACATGTACCTATTTTTACTGTGTTAGTATTTTTTACAGACCTCAAAATGAGAGACTTGTGTGTGTATTCGTTTTCTACCTCGTTCTTCCACTCAAAACATGGTAGAGTTTTTATTCCGTTTCGTTCCGCACACTTCGCTTCCCTCTCCTAAAAACTTAGGCGCAAAATTATAGAGTCTATTTTAAGGGTCTTAGCGTGACACTAACTAACTATCTATTAACTTTAATGTATTTGTCTAACTTTTCCTGAATTATGAACGCATTTTATTGTACTCACATTTAGTGTCGCACTAAAACCATTGCATTAAGAAGCTCGTGTTGAACGCGCCTATATCAATGACAGTTCGGTCGAAAAATCAAGGGAACAAACCTTCAGCAACAAAAAAGTTCTGTCAAATGTCATTAAATGTGTTGTTGTCCTTCTCTTCGAGGGAAATCATTTTCAAAAAAGTTGTTGCTGACAAATAGACTCTCAAATCTAGAAATTAAACGGTTCGTCTACGTCTAATAACATAAATTGTTTTGCTCTGGATGAGGAGCTTTTGCATGATAGTTTACAGAAAAGTGTGTGTATAAACTGATGGAGGACGAAAAGGTATGTAACAGCAAAAATAAATATGAAAGTCAAAGTTATAGAAGTTATTATTTCAGGCAAAACGCGAACGTGAGATGAATTGGGACCGAGCTGAAAAGGAAATGTTGCGCCAGTTAGTAGATTGTAAGCTGGAAGTGATAGAGGACAAAAGCAACGATTTGAAAATGATAGCGAAGAAAAAATCAGCTTGGGAAGCTGTAAGAGCAGGTATGATTGCAGCTGGTTACAACAGGACCTCCGTGAAAATAAAGCAGCAATGGTCACGGATGAAGATTGCAGCAAAAAAAGCTAGAACTAAATTAAAAAAGGCTGTTAAAGCAACTGGTAATATGGTATCTATACCAGATTCTGACCCATCGGATACTCTAGTCCAAGCTATGATAAGCAACCAGCTAGTAGATGATACTATTCATATCGACAGCAACACCGTGATCTCACCAGTTCATTCTATCTTTTCTGCTGACCAGGCTTGTATTAGCAGCTACAATCAGAGAGTGTGTGAAAGTGTGGGAACCAGCAACTTCAACACATCATCGGCTCTGGAAGACTATATTGATTGTGAGGAGATTCATGAGCATCAGCCCAGGCGCGGATACAGGGGGAGGGCAATGGGTGCAATTGCCCCCCCCTGGGCAAGAACGAACGAAGCATAAAATATTAATTTAACAAAATGTAATCAAAAAAAGGTTATTTCATTATACGTTTATAAATTTTTCTTGACAGTGCAGCATTGCAGCAATGAGTCGTTGTGCGTTGGCTGATTGCTGACCAAGTTCAGTTAAGAAAAGTTCCGCTATGTACAAATAGCCTTCAAATCCACCGATAGGAAAGCTTTTAACTTCGGTTTTAGATTTCCGATCTTCACAGTTAAGGTCTTTAATTAAAAGATGTCCGGCCACATTACTGTATACCATTTTATGAGAAAAGTTAATTTATTTCGTACTAGGGAGCAGGGTGAATACCAAATCGATTTGATTTTCAGTTTTCAAAATTTTTTGAATGAAAAATTTCACAATGTGAAAAAAAAAAATTTAAAAAGTTATTGCTTCACCTCCAACCCTACTGTACAACTTTTTTAGTGGGTTTTAATAGTGAAATGTAACGTGGAGGTGGCAGGGGCACTTATCTAAATTTTCATCCTCAAAGTTAAAAAAATTAAATCTTTAAAATACGTCGATTGTATTAGCTTCAAAAATTTCTAACTTTGCTTGAAATGCTTAGATCTACAGGATAAAGAGAATTAAAGTTAAAATAATAAACTTCATTTGTGTATTTAATTTAATGAGAAATACCGCAAAAATGCATACTAAAAAGATGATAGAGTTCTTTTTATGATAAATATTTATATTCTGTTTCCATTAAGGGAGTACTTTCACTAGAAAACTCTCGAGATAGAGAGACTCTCGGATATCTTTCGTCCCCTCTGGTGAACTTATTTCATGACTGTGTCTGTGTCCACTTTCGAGTTTTACTCTCGAGAACTTCTTCAGAGCTGCTCGCCGTCTTTTTACTCTCAAATGAATACGGACCTTAAGAGTATACACATGTGTTTCGAGTTCGGTGCTGTACGCAGCGATGATGTTTGCATACGTGCTGCACATCTATTAGGCATAAGATACGTTTTTGATACTGGCGAAGAGTAAGAATCCAACGAAGAAGATCGGAGAGAAACAGCAGTCACGGCCGAAGAGAAGTTAGATGAAACTTTTACACCTAAGGATAGTTATTTTCGGCCGTTTTTTTAAAACGTTAAGTCAACGTCAATTCGATTGTATCGAACTGCATGAGTCTGGCAACTCTGCAAACGATATTTTGAGCTTGTTTGGATGAAACATTTTTATTAAAAGTTAACGGAGGCTAAGTATATTGTTAATGAAGTGTATAACGAAAGTTAGTCACATCACAATCGATGGCTGAACCAAGAAGATCGGATGAAAAGGTTTAATAAAAAGTGTTTTTTTCTTTTTATTTTCCACAATAATCATTGTGTTTTATTTCAATGTCGGAAAGTTTGGTTTTGTATCGATGGGCGAAGGCGTCTGAGCAAGCGATACGGTTCATCTTGGTTTTGATCTATAATTTTAGTTTAGCTTAAATATAGCTATTGTCAAATTAATACAATGGTTTTGTTTGCACAAAATGTTTTTCATCAACGTCTTTCAATTTTCTTGCAAGCGCATTTGACGTTTATGAAGACGTTCTCCGGCTTCTCAATATTTTTGTTGCCAACCCGATTTTTTCACTGCAGAATCGTACCACACATTATATTTTCGAACATGTGATTTTAGCAAACTGCATTATCGAACACAATGCTTTGCAGTTTGCTTTTGAAAACATTCTGCAAAATGCATTTTTGAATCTGATGACGTTATCGAAAACGACCTTTTACTGGCAAGGTTAGGTTAGGTTGTCCCAGCTAAAGAAGAGGCTGGAAATTTCACTCGAACTCGAACGTCATGTGTCTGATTAGGAACATACAACTGTGCCACTATGTTTTCCGAGCATAATCGTAGAGTTACGCAGATCTAAAGGGAACTCAACAGCGCTGAAAAGACACCATGCTATAGCTACTAACTGCAAAACTTCATTTCACAAAGTTCAAAGTACCCGCTGTTTGAGACACTGGCAGTTATTTGCTTTCTTCACATTTCAGACTCATCAACTCACATTGCTTTGTGTGACCAAGCCTAAAGAGCGGTATGAAGTGATGTACTCAAATTTCCTGTAGATCTCAAAATTTTGGAAACTCACGAAAATTGCCCCCCCCTGAACGAAATCCTGGATCCGCGCCTGCATCAGCCAACCATAACATTGGACTCTTCTTGTGAGGTTTCAAATCCTGCATACAAACCGTCCGACTCTGAACCAGTTCCTAAACAAAATAATCTTCTTTCTTCTTTGAGGCAGTTGCCAAAGAAACAAGCATCAAAAGGTCAAGTGATGTCGGCACGACAACAACAAATAAATAATGCAACTTCTTCTGCAGCAGAGCTTCATGTGCTCCAAGTGGAGCATGCCAAGCAGGTCTTATTGTTGGACAAGGAGCTTTTGAAACAGGCAAAGGAAGCAACTGCCCATGCACGTGAAAAACACAATTTAGAACTTCAGCTCATGAAAGAGTACTATATGAAGAAAATGGAAGCGATTTAATTAATATTTTTTTTGTATTTCATTCTTATTTGAAATTTAAGTTATTTTCAGATTTTAAAATGAATTTTGTATAGTTTTTTTTGTTGTTAGTTTTATTATTTATGCCTCAATAAAGTTTTTAAAAATGTTGATTAACAAAAGCGTTTCGGAATGCCCTTCCAGTTGTTTCTGCAATTTGTAAGGTATCATTGGATAAGTTTAACGTTTCCGATAACCTCGGAGTTAAACATTCATCTTCGAGAAATGGAATACTTCGTTCCTTGGATATATTGTGGAGAACGGCCACAGCCACAATAACATTTTTGGCAGTATCCAGGTCAACTCTTAATCGGTCTAAGAGTGATCTAAATTTCGATTTCAATTGTCCATTTAGACATTCGATTCTGCTTCGCGTTGAAGTATGGCTATTATTATATCTCTCTTCTTTCTGATTGCATGGGTTTCTTATTGGGGTGAGTAATATATTGCTACATGCGTAACCTGCGTCACCGAGCAATACACCCTGATGAACATTTTTGCTCGCTTCTAATTTGCTTTTGAGAAGGCAATGGTTCCAAATATTGGAATCATGCAGGGAACCGCGGGATCTTGCGACGATATCAATAATTTTGCAACTCGCATCGGTCACGATTTGGACGTTTAGTGAATATAAGCCTTGAAAATGTCATACAAAATAATTTCTTACTTCAAATAGATATTATTTGGAAAAGTTGTTTATAGCTACCCTTTCGATTTATGTAATGCCCGACCATAGCAGGTCCCACTCGGTCGCTTTATTTGAACATGGGTACAGTCTATAGCTCCTATGACCTTTGGGAATTTTGCAATTTTATAAAATTCTCGTTTGTTTTTGTCAAATTCTTCAGCTGATAAGGGGAAATTTATAAAATGAGGTAATAAGGAAGCAATGCGTTTTGAAATTTTGGCAATTATTTTGCCTACAGTTGACTGTCCCATCCCATGCAAAGCACCTGAAATTATACGTTCCTCCTTATATGGTACACCTTCATTTATCTCTTCATAAATTATATGTTTTCCTTACCAACATCACTTTGGTGAACGTTTCTCCCAAAAAAATGAAGAGCCACGAGAACTTGCAGTGACTTGGGAATAGGAAGTCCACGATTCGTTGTAGGTTCCAACCCTTCGATGTTTTCGACCAAAAACTGAACTGTATCCTTATCAAATCTATATCTTGAATAAAACTCTTCATCGTCCAGCTCTGTGAAAGGGTCGCTACGTTTTTTATACTCTTTAGGCTTCCGAAAAAGCTCAAAATCTTCAAAAAGTTGAAAATCTTCGTCCTCCGAAAACATTTTGTAAAATAATTTTTTCTAGGAATATGACAGATGTCATGCGCGCTAGTGCAACACTAAAAAATTTAAAATCTGGTTTTGATGGCTTTAACTTTAATGCAAGTGCTTAAACATAAAGTGGGTTTTACATCGTCTATAATTTAAGAAAACGCCATTTCCACCTAGTGTTACACTAAAATTTGTTTTAGTGTCGAGTTAACTTCACTATAATTTTGCGCCTTAGTGTTTTGCTTCTGGCGGAAGAATTGGTCGCGTTCGGCTGGTAAAGCGATAGGGTATCTGAGATACTTTAGAATCCGATACGTTGCCGGACGACCAAAACCGGATACGTAACATTTGCTGTCAAAAGAGTGAGAGCTGCTAACAAAAGAAAAAACAAATTGAAATTTTCAGCAACGATTTTGTGTCCTTACATAAATTATTTTATACCAAATCTCCTCTGTATCAAAAATGTATTATTAATTTGCATTGCAAATGATTTTAATATGCATTTAAATATAATTTGGAAATGTTTTTGCTCGAACAAAAAAAAATCCGTTGTGGAATCGCAAATCCAAATAAATGGTCAGCTGTTAAGCAAAGTCAGCTGTTCTTCAAATTTCCCATCGGATAGTTGAGCTTTTGAGTATCCCGAAATTTTTTGGATAGCTTGAGGTTTCTTTCTCACATCAGCTGCTTCACTGATCAGCTGTTTTTTCCTATGGGATTACAACAACACAAACAAATACGGATCGCTTAAGATACGCCGCCGAACGCGCCCATTCATCTCGTGTGCGCTGGCCCATTGACTCCTACATGTACGGTGACCATTTTTTCAGGGGCAAAAAAGAGGACAACTTTTTAAAACGTTTTTAAATTTAAGAATATATATATTTTAATCCAGCAGATTACCATATACTAACATTTGGTGTCATTCTCTGTTTGCCCTATTTTAAAAACAATAACAACAACAGCAGCAGCAGCTTCTCTGTATGCTTTATTTTCACACACACAGTTTTTCTGTATGCTTTATTTTTATATTCAATGCAATTAAAATTTCTCACAATAGTCAGCAGTTTTCTGAATTAATTCTCAAAGCATACCTAGTCAAAACGTATCATGTTCTCTTTAAGTTTTGTATTATATTATTTCTTTGCATTCTATGTGCGATTGTAAATTTAGCTTAGTAAGCAAAATCATTGTATAAATAGGATTGTAAGTTAATAAAATTTATCATTTATAATCAGAAGGTTGTCATGTGGTTTTCATCATCCCTCCTAATTATTGCTTCCCCCCACCAGTGGTAAGGGGCAATAATTCTTCTTTCTAATTATTGCTTCCCCCACCAGTGGTAAGGGGCAATAATATTTCCACACATTACTACACACAAACATACATAGGTACAAGAACCTTTTGTATGCCAACGGTCTGGTCAAGGTTTATGTACCCTGTCCAGCCAGTCGGAGCAAAACAGTTCCGACTTTAACATTGGTGACCCCGACGTGATTTGAACATACAACTTTCTGATCGTAGGTGACATCAAGCGTTCCAAGGGCTTAAACACTTGGTTTGCCATTCAGAGATCCGGAGTTCCTGCAATCCAGCACATGGATATAAGCACTTGGTCCACCATTCAGAGATCCAAGTATCTCAAACTCCAGAGTTCCTGCAATCCAGCACATGAATTTGGTCCGCCATTCAGAGATCCAAGTATCTCAAACTCCAGAGTTTCTGCAATCCAGCACATGAATTTGGTCCGCCATTCAGAGATCCAAGTATCTCAAACTCAAGAGTTTCTGCAATCCAGCACATGAATTTGGTCCTCCATTCAGAGATCCAAGTATCTCAAACTCCAGAGTTCCTGCAATCCAGCACATGGATAGAAGCACTTGGTCCGCCAATCAGAGATCCAAGTATCTCAAACTCCAGAGTTCCTACAATCCAGCACATGGATAGAAGCACATGGTCCGCCATTCAGAGATCCAAGTATCTCAAACTCCAGAGTTCCTGCAATCCAGCACATGGATAGAAGCACTTGGTCCGCCATTCAGAGATCCAAGTATCTCAAACTCCAGAGTTCCTGCAATCCAGCACATGGATAGAAGCACTTGGTCCGCCATTCAGAGATCCAAGTATCTCAAACTCCAGAGTTTCTGCAATCCAGCACATGAATTTGGTCCGCCATTCAGAGATCCAAGTATCTCAAACTCCAGAGTTCCTACAATCCAGCACATGGATAGAAGCACATGGTCCGCCATTCAGAGATCCAAGTATCTCGAACTCCAGAGTTCCTGCAATCCAGCACATGGATAGAAGCACTTGGTCCGCCATTCAGAGATCCAAGTATCTCAAACTCCAGAGTTCCTGCAATCCAGCACATGGATAGAAGCACTTGGTCCGCCATTCAGAGATCCAAGTATCTCAAACTCCAGAGTTTCTGCAATCCAGCACATGAATTTGTTCCGCCATTCAGAGATCCAAGTATCTCAAACTCCAGAGTTCCTGCAATCTAGCACATGGATAGAAGCACTTGGTCCGCCAATCAGAGATCCAAGTATCTCAAACTCCAGAGTTCCTACAATCCAGCACATGGATAGAAGCACTTGGTCCGCCATTAAGAGATCCCAGTATCTCAAGCTCCAGAGTTCCTGCAATCCAGCACATGGATAAAAGCACTTGGTCCGCCATTCAGAGATCAATGTATTTCTGGCGTTCTAGCATACAAGTATTCTGGCATTCCAGTATAAAAGCGTTCCGACATTCTGGCGTTCAAGTGTTCCAGCTTTTCAGTATTCCCGCTGTAAAGAGCCCCACAGATACATTAAAACAGACGTAGATGACCAGCGTGTTCCTGTTTCTTCAATCGGCGAAGTCAAGCAGCCACCATCTTCTCGTCTTCAATCATAACAGACGTAGATGTTCAGCGTGTTCCTGTTTCTTCCATCTGCGAAGTCAAGCAGCCACCACCTTCTCGTCTTCAATCATAACAGACGTAGATGATCAGCGTGTACCTGTTTCTTCAATCTGCAAGGTCAAGCAGCCACCATTTTCTCGTCTTTAATCATAACAGACGTAGATGTTCAGCGTGTTCCTGTTCCTTCAATCTGCGAAGTCAAGCAGCCACCATCTTCTCGTCTTCAATCATAACAGATGTAGATGATCAGCGTGTTCCTGTTTCTTCCATCTGCGAAGTCAAGCAGCCACCATCTTCTCGTCTTCAATCATAACAGACGTAGATGATCAGCGTGTTCCTGTTTCTTCAATCTGCGAAGTCAAGCAGCCACCATCTTCTCGTCTTCAATCATAACAGACGTAGATGATCAGCGTGTTCCTGTTTCTTCCATCTGCGAAGTCAAGCAGCCACCATCTTCTCGTCTTCAATCATAACAGACGTAGATGATCAGCGTGTTCCTGTTTCTTCAATCTGCGAAGTCAAGCAGTCACCATCTTCTCGTCTTCAATCATAACAGACGTAGATGATCAGCGTGTTCCTGTTTCTTCAATCTGCGAAGTCAAGCAGTCACCATCTTCTCGTCTTCAATCATAACAGACGTAGATGTTCAGCGTGTTCCCGTTTTTTCCATCTGCGAAGTCAAGCAGCCACCATCTTCTCGTCTTCAATCATAACAGACGTAGATGATCAGCGTGTACCTGTTTCTTCAATCTGCGAAGTCAAGCAGCCACCATCTTCTCGTCTTCAATCATAACAGACGTAGATGATCAGCGTGTTCCTGTTTCTTCCATCTGCGAAGTCAAGCAGCCACCATCTTCTCGTCTTCAATCATAACAGACGTGGATGATCAGCGTGTTCCTGTTTCTTCAATCTGCGAAGTCAAGCAGTCACCATCTTCTCGTCTTCAATCATAACAGACGTAGATGTTCAGCGTGTTCCCGTTTTTTCCATCTGCGAAGTCAAGCAGCCACCATCTTCTCGTCTTCAATCATAACAGACGTAGATGATCAGCGTGTACCTGTTTCTTCAATCTGCGAAGTCAAGCAGCCACCATCTTCTCGTCTTCAATCATTAAAGACGTAGATGTTCAGAATGTTCCTGTTTCTTCAATCTTCGAAGTCAAGCAGTCACCATCATCTTTTCGTCCTCAGTCAAAGCTGACGTAGTGTTCAGAGTAACCATCAAAATGGAGCTTTAATTTTGAACATAGTTCAACGGGCGGAGTATGTATATTTTAATCCAGCAGATTACCATATACTAACATTTGGTGTCATTCTCTGTTTGCCCTATTTTAAAAACAATAACAACAACAGCAGCAGCAGCTTCTCTGTATGCTTTATTTTCACACACACAGTTTTTCTGTATGCTTTATTTTTATATTCAATGCAATTAAAATTTCTCACAATAGTCAGCAGTTTTCTGAATTAATTCTCAAAGCATACCTAGTCAAAACGTATCATGTTCTCTTTAAGTTTTGTATTATATTATTTCTTTGCATTCTATGTGCGATTGTAAATTTAGCTTAGTAAGCAAAATCATTGTATAAATAGGATTGTAAGTTAATAAAATTTATCATTTATGATCAGAAGGTTGTCATGTGGTTTTCATCATCCCTCCTAATTATTGCTTCCCCCCACCAGTGGTAAGGGGCAATAATTCTTCTTTCTAATTATTGCTTCCCCCACCAGTGGTAAGGGGCAATAATATTTCCACACATTACTACACACAAACATACATAGGTACAATAACCTTTTGTATGCCAACGGTCTGGTCAAGGTTTATGTACCCTGTCCAGCCAGTCGGAGCAAAACAGTTCCGACTTTAACAGAATTATAATTTTTTTAAAGTTTAAACTTCAAAACCAGAACTCATAATAAGACTTAAATAGGTACTTGCAATATAATTTAATTAGTTTGATTCAAAGGAACTTTCATCGGTATTCATAAACACAAAAAAACGCTATATCTTTAGTCGGCTGAATTAAATGTCTATTCTTATCAATTCAACGAAATTTAAGATAATAAACTAACTCACCACAAGAAATTCTGTAATTTTTGCCAAAAACTAGAGATAAAAGGAAACAGACCGTGGTGACAAAAACGACATTTACAACCCCAAATATGGGCACTTTTGAAACATACTCTTTGGTTACATCAAAGTTCTTGTTGTTTGTACTAGATTCTAGATTTTCGTTAGGTATAGAACTTAACGTAGATTAGCTGTTTATATCTTTATTGTTATAAAATTTATATTAGTAGACTACCTAGCTTTTGATCATAATTTAAGTTGAATTGTGAATTAGAAGATATCCGAGCACGTTTTATTAATAGGGCTGAAACAGTCTTATATTGTTGTTCTTTTCTTTGCAATATTTTGTTCTTAATAAAATTTAAAAATCTGCACAGCCAAAGTTGTTATTTGTTTCACTTTGCTATTGACATTGCCTCTAGTTTGTCAACTTTACATTGCGATTTCTCGAGTGTCTAAATATGTTTTGAATTTGAAAACACTCTTTCGGTCAGGGCATTTCAAGCTAGAAATAATAGCGAAAACTCTTTCACATGTTGTTTATTATATTTTCTTATCTGGTAATCAATATCCAATTTTTAATTTGTTCTTCACTGACGTATCGTTTGACTAAACTAACCTAGCCAAATAATTCGTGACTATTGATTTCTAGATCTTTTCCAAATTCTAGTACATGGAAAAAGCGTTTAGATTTAAACTAGTGCTGTCATAAAGTAATGTGTCCAAAGAGTTAAGTTATTAAAAAAGAAGATACTTGATATGGTTTCAATCTTAGAAAAATGGTTTGAAAGATATAAAGAGGACATTTGGAGGACAATTCAGTAAAAAGAGGACAAATTTCTGTCCTCTATAACAAAATAAAATATAGAGGACAGGACTCCGAAAAAGAGGACTGTCCTCTAGAAAAGAGGACGGATGGTCACCGTACCTATATGGGACAGCCACTGATCTCTATAATACACAATGTATTATAGAGATCAGTGGATCCGAGGAGCTTCTCAAGGGAGAAGTGAAAACCAATTTCGGCTAACACGATTTTCCTCGAAGTTGCATTCATATTTTTTTTCGATGCACTGTTTCTCGCAAAGGCCCCAGTTGTGGACTGCAAGACTTTGATTTTTTTAATAGTCTTTAATGAAGCTTTTGACGCCTATACTTCTTTTTTTTGCTATCGTTCACACCTAAAATCTGCTGAGGGCTCTCGGTCTATCAATTTTTTTTTTTTTTTTAATTCTTGCTGCTTCACTCTCTTACACTGTTGGCCTTTTCGATTGGCAATCCAGAAGCTTTCGGAATGCGTGTAAACCCCTCTGAAAGTGTTGGTTGGCATTCAGAATGACAGTTCTTCTCCTGAAAAGAACAGAAAACGATTCTGGATTTCATTTCAGAATCGAAACCAGAACTACTCACATATTCAAACACATAGTTGTCAAAGTGTTGTCAAATATTGCAAAAAGTAAAATGCAAACAAAATAGAAATCACTTGTAAAATGCTATAACAATATGGATATAAAAAGATAAACTAATGTATCTCAAAAATTAAAAAAAAAACATGCGAACATTCCTCTTCCAAAAAGAAATGTAAATCTTTGACAACTTTTTTTTCTTTCTATTTACGTTGATTATACATTCGCTCTACTGTATTAATATAACTATAAAGACTCACTGATCTCTATAATAGAGATCAGTGTAAAGACTTGTCTTGCTCTAAGTACACTTGTATGTGTAAGAACAGAATCGACCTTAAGTTGGTTCTGTCTCTTGTTTACATTTTATTTTACTTCATCTTTCAATTGTTATCTCTTTTCTTTCCTTCTCTTTCTTTAGGTTAAGTTTTGTCTCTATTCGAAATGTCATGGTTTTTATTGAGTGAACACATGTATCTACTTCGGTGAAGTTCGAAGAATTTTCTTCTTTTTAATTAAAATTGTGAAGCATGATAAATGCTAATATAATTACTTCTAAAAAAAAAACAGTGTATAGCCTGGCCAATTCAAAGTCGGCAAATTTTGAATCGTTTTATGTTAATTATATCATTAAGTAATCTATGTAAATGTAAAGCTAAATTAAATCTCAATAAAAGTTTACTACTACTAAAATTGCAAAAAGTAAATTTTTAGCTAAAAAAAGTACTGTTACTGTTTCTAAGAACAATTATTTGCCGTTTAGAATATTATTTTCCCATCCTTTATTGAAAATTATCATACCTACTCGTTCATATTTGAGGCCGCCAAGTTTCCAAATGTGAAGATTTTGGCATCCGCATGTGAAGTTGCACATATACAGGGATACGAAAACTTCAGAATCAAACTGCATGTGCCTGTTTGTTTTATTGGCGTTCCGGATCGGAGAGTTCTTCCGAATTGCCAATCGAAAAGGCCATGTGTATGTGATATACACCACTAAAGCTGGCCATACACGATCGAGCCATCCGATCCATTTGGCTCGGTTGGATTTCAGATTGGCTGAAAATCCAAATCGATCGGCGGCCGATTCACCCCACACACGACCGATTTTGGATCGGGGCGGGGCCATTTGGCTCTTTGGCTCTGTCGTGTATGGCCAGCTTACTAGGCGTTTTTCTTTTTTAATTCAGAAAAGAGCTCTGAACAGATTCCGAGCATGTCGAGCATGTTCTGAACATCATCTGAGCGAGTTTGTTCTGACCACCCTGAACTATTTTTGAAATACACCTGAACACTAGCTGTGAAATGCTATGCGTTCAGCATTGAACTCAGTCTGCTCAGTCATTTTATTCTGAGCTCATAGAGCGCGCTCTGAACAAACTCTGAACACACTCAGAACGAAAAAAGAAATACAAATTTTTAGCTCTGAACGCTCAGAGCTAAAAAAGAAACACAACTTTTTGTTTGACAGTTCAGGCTCTGCTCTGAATTAAAAAAGAAAAACCCCTTTTGTATGTATGATCCATTTTAAAATTCGATCTTTCAACTCATGTCTCGTGTGCCGAATTAGTCGGCATTTACATTACCCGATTTTTCCAGTACGATTTTTCCCAAAATCGTGTGAAATGTTTACATGAAACGATATGAAACGATTTTTCCAGTCCGATTTCTATTCCTGTCCTCTTCATACTTTATTGCTGTCTCTTTCATTTTGCATTCAGAGGTAGATGGCATATTAGGACCAGCGTTGCCTATTGCATTTTTTTTTCTTCGTAAAACACATCTACTGGCAATCAAATACTTTTTGGTTTTACGAAAAAAAAATTTAATTCAACAAAACTAAACCCACAAATAATTTCATCATCATTGTTGTTGTTTTTTCTCCTGAAACCCAACCTTTAAGTGCCTTGCATATGAGCTGTGTAGCAAACTATGTATGTATTTTCAATCACTTATATGTATTATTAATTTCTTCTTCGAAAATACAAATACAAATTTGGAAATGCATATTTACTGCGAAAAAAAATAAATTTAGTTACTGAATTTTCTTTTTGGATCAGCTTCGGAAAATTCTCCGATTAGTGGCAACGCTGAACACACAAGACTCTGGGAAAAGTATAAAAGAGAACGCAAACATACTGGAAAAATCGTGTGAGTTTGCCAGGAACGGACGATTTGGTCCTTACCCCTCACTTTCTACTCCCTTCATCTATGAACAAAAGATCGTCTGAGGAAAAATCGGGTGGTGTAAATGCCGACTTACCTGCATTGAAATTACAACTCCGATCCAACTCAAACTCTCGACTTTCCATATAAACGGGCACGGATTAGTTGAGGATTCTCCATGGTTTTTATACCTCCATCTGTCAACAAGTCAGCCTGTCAAGCTGTCAATGTCAGTTATCACAGTTCACTACTCGACTCGCAAATCGCAAGAAGAAAGAACAAATTCCGGTAATTTGTGGTGATCGCCGTCGTACCTTCCGTCTTAAATTTATTTAATTATATATTTAAATCCAAATCGGTTCTCAGTTCCCTTGTTTATTTTATGATATAAAAAGGAATCCCAGCCCCCAAACGAGTTGTAAAAGTGTTTTAATTTGTGAAGATCTAATTCCATTGAAAAAAGGTTTTTGTTTACCGTCCGTGAATCATTTATAACAAATATAATTAAGTGTATTGATTGGTGAATAAAGTTTAAAAGAGGTATTCTTATTTAGACATAATTTTTGGAAAGGAAATTTGGTATATTTTGGAATAATTAGGTGTGTCATCTCAACCATACACAAAAAAAAGTTAACACCAAAAATAGGAAATCTGCACCCATTGAGCATTTTTTATAATATCTTTATCTAAATTAAAAAAAGATATGATAACAACTCGATAAGCTGTAAATAATATTGTTAAGTTATGATGATTAATTAATATCTACATAATGTATGCACATTTATGTATATAATAATTTGTAGTTGTACTTGATTTCTTCTAACTCGAGTAAGAATTCTAGCACCTGCGCTTTGGAAAGCTCCTGAATTATTTATCAATGCAACAGTTGAGTTCCGATTAAAACAGTGACATTCAAAATAAACTGTTTCAAGTAGGGATTGGGTTTTTCCATTTTACCGGTAATACCTATCTTGTTAATTGAGTTAAATGAGTCTCAACTCTCAACATTAATTAACTCTGTTAACACATACAAAATATGCGTATTCCCATATAAAATAATAATATGTGAACTAATTTGTTTATTTTAACACCAAAAACCAACCCTCTACAAAGTTTTTTTGGAGCGAAGAATAACAGGAAATATTTAATATTAGTAGGTAGAATTATTTGTTTTAGCGCCATTATTATAAAACTAATTTATGTATTTTTATAGAAAGGACTTTTATAGCTAATGTGAGGCTGCTTCAAAGTGTTTTGCTTGTACTTTTTTGCCTGCAAACTGAAAAGTCATGAATCGTTTGTTAATGAACAGTTGAGTTCTGATTAAATCAGTACCTATCATTCAAAATCATAAACTGTTTATACCTACCTTTTGGGTTTTCCCATTTATCGAAAAAGCGCCAGTTATAGCTTTTATTAGAACTGATTATAAAAAAATTTCTTATTGATTCTGAGACGTTTAGAAAGTAAAGTCAGTGGTTATTTTTATGCCAAAACTTGCTTCTCTCAATTATTATTTCTGGCAAAAAAAATATTGTGGCAAAAAATGAGTTTTATTATTTCATGGATTGAACTACCTTACTAATAAAATGATCATTGAATAATTCAAAGAAATTTTTTGTGGAGGGTTGGACCAACATAGCTACATTTTTTTTTAGCTAGATTTAATAATTACCTAAGTCAAGAACTTTATTTTGACAACAAAATAATCACTGATTTTACTATCTAATGTCTCTAATGAACAATTTTAATGATGGTATTGGGGAGAGTACGATAACTTAGGCGCCAAGAAATGATAACGGTTTTTTGTAGAACAGTTTAATACAAGCATTTTTACTGTGGAAAGGGGTCTTTCTCCCCCCGTTTGAACGGGAGGGGCAATTTTATAAAAACTAGTAATACAAATGTTAAAAATTGCTATACCTTTTTTTAAAACCAATACTCTGTTCTACTACCTAGCTAGTTTTTGAATAAAGTGAAATCTATACATAGTTTTTGAAAAACACGGGGCTGACACTCAAAATTTCGGAAAAAAACATTAAAAAAAGTTTAAAGTGCAGTTTTTCAATGCTGTAATATTATATACAGGATGTCCTGTAAATAATGGATAACCTTGCAACTGGTTATAGCAGGCCTTATGATCTTTCCAAAAAAAAATTTAAAACAAATATTTTCCCAGTGGTTAGGTACTTTGTTATGATGTTTTTTCCAAAAGTTGCTAACAAGTACTACTTTCCTCAAATACGTAAACGCTACGACCATGGATGAACAATTTTAAAATTTTTTTATTTTTGTAATTTCCTAGAATAACTGTTGTAATAGATAGGTGGTGAAATTTATTAGTAGTTATTGCATTTTTTTTATTATAATTTTTTAAAATATTTTTTTTCAGTACAAACATTTATTTTCAAAAAACGACCACCTCTAATAAATTAAAATTGTATGATAACATGAATGGCCAGTTACTTAAAAAAAACATTTTACCGCTTTAGGGTAAAAAGTGTGTTAACATAAATTGAAGAGAATTGAATTTGCTACAAATTTGTAATAAAGTTTTCTTCTAAGACCAATAAAATTTAAGTTGCCACGGAAAACTTTTTAGAAGTCGTTTTTCAATATGGTGGCCAAATGGTGGGGCTTTCAACACCTATAATCGAATTTTATACTTGCACTGAACCCCCTTACAAATCAAAGGGGAAAATCTTTGTCCAACCCAAATTGGAAGGTTATTCTAACATTTTAATAGACATTTTGGAAAAATGTTAAAAGCTGCTTTATTAGATGATCGACAAATTTTCTTGGTTATTTTGTTAATACACAAGCATGTGTTATCCCATTTTGGAAAGTGCATTGAATAGACAAGTTTTTTAAGTAACTGGCCATTCATGTTAGGTATCATACAATTTTAATTTATTAGAGGTGGTCAAAATTTTTGGAAAATAAATTTTTGAACTGAAAAAAATATTAAAAAAAATTATAATAAAAAAAAATGCAATAATTACTATTAAATTTTACCACCTATCCATTACAACAGTAATTCTAGAAAATTACAAAAATAATCAAATATTAAAAATTGTTCATCCATGGTCGTAGCGTTTAGGTATTTGAGGAAAGTAGTACTTGTTAGCAACTTTTGGAAAAACATCATAACAAAGTAACCACTGGGAAAATATTTTTTTTTATATTATGGGTATTCATGCAACAGCGTAAACTCGTCGTAATCGTTGTAAAGTTTAAAACTTCGTAATTCTGTCACAATTTGTATGGAAAATTTGACAGATTTACAAAGTTTGAAACTTTACAACGATTACGACGAGCTTACGCTGTTGCATGAATACCCTTATTATTTTCTGGAAAAATCATAAGGCCTCCTATAACCAGTTGCAATGTTATCCATTATTTATAGGACACCCTATATATATTTTTCTTTTGATCTAATTAATTCTTAATCATAAACTGAAAACTAGATGATTCTCTGCTCCCTTGTTTTTGAGAAAATTGAAAATTACTAAAACTACTACGGTACAAAAATCGAATGTTTGTTCGTTCTTTTTTATGATCTAAGTGGGTATGCATACTTTGAACAATACAACTGCCTTATATACATAGGTATGTAAGACACAAACATAGTGGTAGGTTGTACCTAGGTAATGTGAATTTTTATAATGCATTTCATTTTCAAGTCTTAAAATTCAAATGTGCAACTTTGAGCCACGTAGGTATATGTATATTTAGAAAACTCTTGTTGACATTAGATGTATAGGATAAACTCAAAGTTTTTATAATCCAGATTTTTTAAATGCAAAAGAAACTTTGCATACACCCAACCTCGCACGTACCCCAATTCCTGTAATGTGCAGGGGGGTTGCATACATACCTCACTATAGTAATTTTATAATTTTATTTTATGAAATTGCCCCTACTGCCCAAACGGGGTGAGATAGACACCCCCTCCTATAGTAAAAAATACTTGCATTAACTGTCAAAGAATGCTATAACTGACGCCTAACATTAAATTGTTGTATATTTAATGGATTTAACTTTTTTATTAATTGATTCTTACAACACATATAAAAAATATTCTTATTCCCTAAGAAAAAAAAACAAATTTTGAGCTTGAACAATAACGATATTTTAGAGTTTGTATTATTAAATAGAACCTATTCATTTTAAATGCTAGTATCTGTGGGGCAGTTGTAAGTAATATTGCATCATATGTGAATTTGAATGGAAATTACTGTGTCCCTGATCATACGCGAAGAAATTCGACCATTTTCTGCGATTTGTGATGGTGAGCGTTTACGCAAATGGCTTGACTTTTTATGTCGTGGGTTCTTAGACTACAATATTTTTCAGATAAGATTCTTTTCTCAAATCGAAAAATAATTAGGTACATATTAAAAGCAATAGATTTTTGTTTGTATAAAAAAGGTTGTCAATGACTAAATCAAAATTAACCTTTGATTGACAAAAACCACTAGATAAACAAAGTCCCTAACTACTAGGTTTACACTTATTTTGGATAGGTGTGATTTTCTTTTGCCGGATTTGGCGTTATACCGAGTATTGTGATTATACATAAAAGGATGTCTACTGTATAGTGTCTAACCCTCAACAATAATTTCATCTCATTACCATATACTCTTCGGAGTTCAAATAAAAATTTTACCAAATCTTAATTTTTACTTGCGATATAGGTACTATAAGGCAAGTTTTGGATTCGTGCAAAAAAAATTTTGAGATAACAATCAAACATAATATAACGATGATAGAGAACACCAAACAAGTGGGTGGCACAATTCTCTCTGTCTATCTGTTCGTCTACAGCCTCGATCGATTTTCTTCAAACTTGGTACATAGTGGTTTTTGGTGACACACGTTTTTTTTTTCATTTTTTTTAGAACCAAAAATAACGGTACCTGCCATACAATTTTGTTTAGCAAATTTTACATAATCGTATTTTTCTCAAAACGGCTCGACAACTTTTCTTGCAAAAAATAACCATTTTTCAAAAATGGTTATTAATGGTGTCTCCCAAAGAACCATTTTTTTGATTTTCTTCGATATCAATTATTTTTTTATACAGAAGCTTCCCAAAAATATAAATAGTTTTGTGTACCAAAGTTTTTGAAAAAATATTTTTTGGATTTTTAAAAAATGTTTCAACATTTTTTTTTTGAAAAATCAAATATTTCCAAAACGCCATCATGGATTTTTTTTGAAACTCGATACTTAAGAGTTTTTTAGTACTCTCTAAAATATTTTTAGAAAAAAATTTTACATATATGAAAAAATAACTATAATAGTATCTGTCATAGAACGCATATTTTTATTTTGAATTTTCTCGTTAGCGGCTAAACAGATTTAGATTATTTTTTTTTTTATATACAAATTTCAGAAAAGAATAAATAATATTGCATATCAAAATTTTCAAAAAAAAGTTTTTGGATTTAAAAAAAAGTTTCAATTTTTTTTTTGAAAATTCGATATTTCAAAAACGGGCCGACAATTTTTTTTTCAAATTTTGTTTTTATATACACATAAATATATACTTTAGATTTGCATTATCATCGTGTCCTGTAACCCCGGCTGGGGCATAGGGCGTCAACAAAACGTCTCCATCCTTCACGGTCTGCTGCAAGGTACTTTAGCTGTGGCCACGTCTTTCTCTGGGATTCTGCTTCCGCTAAGACAGTTGATTTCCATGTTGTTCTTGGTCTTCCAACCCGCCGTGCACCCTGAGGATTCCATTCAAAGGGCTGCTTTGCAATTTCATCGTTTGGTTTCCTCAGTGTGTGACCAATTCAACGCCATTTACGCTTTCTTATGTTTCGTATGATTTGCATACCAAACTTTTTTCTTAAAAATGTTTTAAGAATTTAATTTTTTAAAAAACCGCTCCAACGATTTAAGATAACATTTTTTTTTCACCTCAAACTGTCAAAAGAGTTGTTTTAGCCAATTTAAATGTCGCATTTCATGCTTCTCTACATTTTTCTCTCATAATTTCCATATTTTTATATACAATTTTCTTAAACCTGCAGTGTCTTGAGCATAAGAGCAAGTACGTGCGACCCACTCGTGCATTTTATTTAAATTTGCTATTAGGAAATATGTACATATATAATACTTCCTAAAACGTCTGTTTCAAGCAATTTTCATTGGATGGTTTCTATGGAATTTTTTTTATTTTTAAAAAATAATACAGTTATAATGATAGCTTCAGAGCACCGATACATAAGGTAGTTGACACCCAAATTATCCAAAACTGAAAGGGGCAATTATATTGAGGCAGTTGCAGGGTTCGAAGAAATCTACAGGTTCTATCATGAATGGGCCTCGTGCGACCGTCCTTCCGACTGTCTCAAAGTGAATGCCGCCTAACATATACAAATATGAAAATTATTATTAATTAAATTCTCTCCATCAATAAGTCGATTACTTCATCCTAAAAAGAAATTAGTCAAATAAGATTTGAATTAGTGCGCGAGCTAAAATGCCGAGTTACACTTACAATAACTATCCGAAAAATTACGGTGCGAACGGTATCGGGCTCGTCAACTTAGCCGCTCTCGGGTACTCTGATGGCGAACAACGTGAAAAGAAACCAGTGGGATTGTATCCTGCTTTGCCGTATCCAGCAGCAGCTAACTTATCATATGTGCCAACAGCACCTCCAGCTTCCGGAACATCTCCGTATCCAACAGTACCATATCCATCGTCAACACCATATCCAACTTCTACACCATACCCATCGTCAACACCGTATCCTGGATCTGCCCCCTATCCTACTAACATGGGAATGCCAGTACCTTATGGCAATGCACCCTACCCAAGTGCTTCTCAAATACCATCCCTTCCTTATCCTGGGAGCTCATCTTTCCCAGGGATGCCAATGCCTTACGACTCTGTGTCACAAAACTCACAAAGTTCTGGCTATGCCAGTTTGTACCCTTCCATACCTTCTTTACCAGGTATATACATAAACCACGTAACATCCAGTATACCTGGAATGTGGTTTGAATTTCTTTTTTTTTTCTAATTTTTAGATAGTGACGGATCTTTTGGTAAGCTGGATTATCGTAATGCACCTGCAAATGTGTACCCAACTTTAAAAACTGAAGATGATGCTGATATATCTGTACCATCGCCGGCAGAAGAACCATCTGTTGGTATTCCAGAGATACCTTTTGATACAGTTAATGTACCGGAAAATGAGAATATGTTTTGGGTAAGTAAACTTAATTTTGTTTAACAACAAATCGCTCTTAAATCGCGTCCACAGTCCATTACTCAACTGTGTTTATTAATATTTTTGATAAATAAGCTCAACAATATAATCTGCCCACATAGCCACAGGTAATGTGTACATCAGGGTGGATCAGATAAGCACAACTATCTTTTTTTCTTAATAATAATTTATTTTAATTAAGAGGTCCTTCATCGCAATTTTGTATTTTCCATGCAAATTTCAATGCCAAAGATTTTTGTTGTTGTTTTGGCCCACCCTTATTGCATCTTATGCGAATTACGTGTATGAATATCTTACAATACTTTACTCTTTCGAGTGCTAGGACATGAAAATCAACATTAATTATTATTATAATAATCTACACGATATCTTTTTTTTTTTTTCCTTAAGTGGGGAGGCATTCAATTTTCTATTCGAATACGTATAAAATTTCTAACATGACTTATAAAATTTTTAAAGTTTACTCCCAAACATTTTGTATGGAAAATACACTGAGTTCCAAAAAAAGTGTCACCTTGAAATTTTGCAATATTTTTAAGTGATTAAAAAACAAAATTTTTTGAATACAGTTTTAAAAATAAGTAATTCATCTATAAAAAACTGAAAAAATAAAGATCTGCATACATAGCGGCACATTATCAAAATGAAACAACACATCAAAAAGCATGACTGCCCCACTTTTTTCGTATCTCAGTGTACATTATATGTTACCGTTAAAGAGTGAAAACCAGTTAAGGTGCACATTAACTACTTAATGTGCGAATCAACTGGTTCGACCCGTCAAAGTGAGAAATTTGACTTCAATGAGCAAGTTTCCGCACTTTAACTAGTTAATCTGCGAATTAAAATATACGGCTCCATTAAATTGTGGAATTTCGATATCGTGACACTTTCGCCTATTTTTCTTGGCTTTTTTTCCTTTTCCGTTGTAAACCCGTTAAAAAATAACGTGTTTCGTGCGTGAGCTCATACTTAGCTCGAGCTTATACTTTCGTCTGTTCCAAATAAACCATCCTCTCTGCGAAAAGTATAACAACAAAATATTTAACTAAAGAAAAAGGATTGTGAAGTGTTTACTCAAAGAAAAAGAATTGTGAAATTAAAAAATTCGCGCGAATATTTTAGGTTCACAATCCTTTTTCTTTGGGTAAATATTTTGTTGTTATACTTTTCGCCAAGCTCAGACACGAAATACGATGATTTTTTTTAACGGGTTTGCAAAGTAAAAGAAAATAAGCCAAAACAAACAGACGAAAGTGCCACGATATCTAAATTTCGCAGTTTAACGGAGCCGTATACGTTAATTCGCAGATTAACTAGTTAAAGGGCGAAAACTTGCTCATTGAAGTAAAATTTCGCACTTTATTGAATCGAACCAATTAATTCGCACATTAACTAGTTAATCTGCACATTAACGTATTTCGCACTTTAATGGCAACATAATAAAATGACGATGAGGCACCTCTAAACGCAGATATTAAGGGGTCATATTTTTAAAGCCATTTCTCAGACCTCAACAATCTTACTTTTCATGGTTTCAAAAAGAGAAATAAAATTTGTTTTATTTGACCCACCCTAGTTCTTGTGCATACTTACAAATAGTATGAACCAAAATAAAAAAACTATTTATCTTCAGAATTTTTTTCCATAGCAGTCTTACAAATTATGTATAAATAGATTTGAAAAAAAAAAAAATTCTCTGGAAATCATTTATTTTTTCCCAAATATTCATTGAGTCAATTTACTTGGAAGTTTTGAAATCTAACAACAAACGAAAGCTTAAGAAAATAAAATTAACTTGTTATATTTGCTGTAATGACTCACGGAAAAGTTGGCCACCTGCCAGATCAGCGTAAAGAGTAAATATATATAACACGGATTCATTGAACTAAACAGATTGTTTTGTTTATGATGGGATTTCCAAGTTAGTAACTAAATAAGAAAGAAAACCTGTTTATATTTTATGTGGTCTATATATAGACTTCATTTAATTACATATGTATGTATTTTTAAAACAAAAATTAACATTTTTATAATAGTTTAATATGAATGTTTAAAATTCGAATTGCAGTGTTAATGTAAAATCAGGGCATGCTTAGTTTACCATGTTCTTACTAATTATTAGTTGAAAAAACTTTATATTTTGGAAATATAATATTATATTAAGTGGATACATGCAACATTGTAAAACCGTCGCGTCGGAAAGTTTACGACTTCGTACACAAACTGTCAAGATGTGCGATCGTAAACTTTTCGACACGAAGTTGTGTCTTAAATGAATATGATACACTATTTTTTATAATAGTATTCTATACATACATTCCTCATTTTATGTTTCAAAATTTGGGACCATTTCAAATTATATAATGCAGGTAAAGTAGGACATACAACAAATCAAAATTCTTACTTTCATGAAATTTGACGGGATTGTTCGGCTTAGCATGGGAATAAAGAAAGAATCAAATTTCAAAAGAGTCCAATAAAATATCTCTGTTTCATGCGTGTTTATGTTGATAGGGAGATAGGGCATAAAGACTTATCAACCTGATTAATTTGTTTTAGCACAATCTAATTGTATGAAATATGAATTTTGAATGCCGAATCTAATCGGACCAAAATAAAGATCATACCACCACCCTATCTTACCCTACCCTTTATAACAGAAAATGGTGATTCAAATGAAGTTATGTGATATTTGGACGGAAATACTCCATATACACTCACAGTACACATATCGCTGGCCGAGAACTAAGGTTGTATGTAAAAAAAAAAAATTCCGAGATAATCGCCTTCAAAGTTTTAGAGGGCTGTTTTTTGCATTAAACAGTTAGATATCAGTAAAGTATTGATGCAATATGATAAGGAACCATACAAAAGTCATAAAATCATTAAAAAATTGTTAATTTAATCACTTTAGATGATTTTACAAGCATTTTAAAAAACGACATAGAACTTTGTTGAGAAAAAGTTGATTAAAAATTCCGAAAAAGGTTCTATGTACAACATAGAACCTTTTAGTACTGAAGAGATTATATGGGAGATATTTTTGTATGGAGAAAAAGCATTTATCCTAAAAAAAAGACCTAAATTGCGTTTGATTGATGTTTTTATATTAAAACAATACAGAAAAATCAATAAAAATATATTTTTCTCAAGTAAAATAGTCCACAAATCACTGACAAAATGCACATAAAATCATTGACAGAAAGTTCTAGGTTTTATTGTTAAAAAAAACGTAGGACTTTTTGCTTAAATCAAAAAGTATTTTTAAATTCAAAAAGGTTCTATGTGAATTAATGTTGAACATAGAACCCTATAGTACTTTATAATAGTGCAAATTCAATGAAAGTTCTATGTTATTTTTGGCTGTAGTGTTGCCAGCAATTTTTTTTAATTTTTCTTTTTTGTTCTATCTGAAAGCCGCTAAAATTACGAAAATTTTGGTATATAAAACTCATTTTCTGCATTTTGGTCGACAAACAACCTTATAGTTCTCGGCCAGCGATATCTAAGGTAGGTATTATCTTGCGCATGTTGTCCGAAATGAGAACTATCAAAGAAATTCAAGATGGCAGCCTTACGTGACCCCGTCCGCTGTATTACAACAACAACGAAGAAAACAAACACAAAAGCATAATTAAAATAACACTAAAAACCAGGAACGAATATTATTTGCATGACAGTATAATGTTAATAAACACTAAAAAGCTTGAAATAATTGTATTTGCTAATAAATAAGTAACAAATGAACACATAACACACAACAAATTTTGATGTTAAACTAGTAGGGGTCACGGGATTCGCCATTTTCCACTGATTTTGATGGATGCGCAGAACTGAACAAAAATGAACACGCTAATGATATTACCTTCAATATGTGTACTGTGATATACACTATTTATTGAAGCCGTACCATTGTATATACAATGGCCTTACGCTTATTTACTGCGCAAAATTACATTTTTCTTTCTTATTTGAATGGTTCGTGAATGGGTCTTCAATAGTTCTCGCATGTTTTCCACGAGAAAACAAATCAATAAATAATAACTGAAAAATAGTGAGTGATAGTTAAAGTTAAATGTTTTTCATTGTTCATTTTCAGGAAAATGATATTTGACCTTTCTATTATTTTTTTTGTAAAAAATTTAACCATTAAGCTAAGTATACAGTTCCTTGACGAAAAAAAACTACATGTATATCTTAAGGGAGCGCTTTTTGCGAACTGTGAACTACCCGAAAGAAAACAAATTTTATATTCGCCAAGAATTTTTTTCGTACAAAACTATGTCACTGACATTCTTTTTCCGAAAAAAATTGCGTTTGGCATTTACCTATGTCAGGTTAACAGTGAGAAAAATACAGATTAAGTAAATAAATTGGGTGGCGCAACAGCTCGCGGAGAACCAGGGTCTTAGGACTTACAACTCTCAACCATTCCTGTGTGCGTGTTGTTGGCAGGAATGGAGGGGACCTACAGTTTTTTGCCGAGTCCGAACGGCTAAAATGAAAAGCACTTTTTCATGACAAGTATACTCTTGGATGATTTGTCAGTTCCTCGCAAGAGGCAGTACCTCGGATAAAACATTTCTGTTTTTAGGTGGCACGGCTGGGAATCGAACCCAGACCTTCGCCATGACAGTCCTACGCACTAACCATCATGCCACGAAGTACTTGGAGACAAATACAGGAAAAATAAAAAACAAGAGTTTATAAAATAATGATAACTTTTTGTAACGTTTTCTAAAGGGTTTTTTCCAATTTGTTTTCATATGTTTGTCTCTTTCCAACTCAAAACAGCTCAGTGGTAGTTTTCAAATTTAATCTTTTTTCTTCGAAAACTGATCTTACAACTTCATTTATTTTTTTTTGTTTCTAGTAAATTTAATAACTCTAGTTTACATAGTTAATACAATTTTTTGTACATTGAGAGCCGCTAATTTTTTCGTCTACTGATCTCCAACATCACAATAAAAAAAATTCTATGGATAGATTTTCGGAATACGATTTTTTAAATTTTTGGTTAGTGTTCTTCGAAAGCATTTTTAGTATTTGGCCCATCTCTTATAATGAAGGAATGGTCAATCTGTTATAAGTTTATGTATTTACTAAAAAATCTACGTATAGGTTCTTTGGTTATGATCGTTTTCTTAGAAAAGCAAAAATTCAACATTTTCAATATTTGTTACACTTTTACCTTTTACATTGCTTAATTTGAGTTTTTTTTTAATTTCAACTGGTCGTTTTGGAAAATTTTTTGACCTTGTATTTTTTCTCTGACACTGTAAGCACCTTTGCTGCACTAACTTCTCCCGTAATATTGATAGATTAAAATTGACACCACTCAGCCTTAGATATAGGTAGATATTTCTTTAAATATTAGCATGAGCTCTTAGTTTTGAGAACAAACTTGAATTTAATTTAAGTAAGTGTTGGCAAGTTTTCTCTTAATTATTTACTTAATCACAAATGTATTATGTATGAAAACTTGACCAGGGAATCCACCAAATTTTAATCAGTAATCATTAAATACCAAATTTCTGCGTAGCTTGGATTTGTTATATGATATTTCTCTACTTTAGATATTTGATATTTAACTTCATGAACTTAAAACTTGGCGTATATTTTAGATCTCACTACTTTTTTGACTGACTTTTAACGCATGGGTTTTTTTTTATGTTAATATAAAAACTTGGTTCTTTTTTAACATTTATGTTTTTATAGTAATACATTTATACGCTGCAATTGTGCTCTATGAATTGATATTGTAATCTTTAATAAAACTTATTTTCTTATTTTTCATTTATAAATAACCATTTTAAAGGTATTAAATTTAAAACAATACCCCCAGTTTCACAGTGAAAGTTTAAATTCCACTTTTGGTTTAAACTTTAGTTCAGCAAAACAATTTAACTTAGTTCAAGTTTTATAGGCTACCTATTGAATAGACCTTTTAAAAAGGAACAATTAATTAATAACGTGCATGGTTTTTTATTATTTTTTTATTAAAACTTTTTGTTTAAAATTAAATTTCCTATCGGCATGGATGTTATACAATTTTTTTCCAGGAAGAATTAACAAAAATCAATCAATAAAAAATCAACAAATGTAAGATTTCTAATTTTTTTAACAAATTACTCATAATTTTTTTTAGCAAAAATAGGCCCAAAATATACTCAGACAAAATAAAAACATGGCTGAAGGCTTTAATATGGCGTGTTAAAAAAGTCATTTTTATTCAAAATTGATAGATAATTAGGTACCTAACCTACCCATTCAAACTCTACTATTTCCTATAATTTTTCGCAGTTTTGTCCCGACAGTCTCTTTTTCGGTACTACATTGCAAATTTCACATTCGTTAAAATATCTGAACTCAATATTTTGATGAAATATGACATTACGATTATTGACAATATTAAAAAGGAGGTAAGTCTGTTTTTAAATGCTTCTATTCCCTACAAGCCGATTATTATAAGACTTGGTACTAGGTGCAAAGCTTGTTTAATTTGTCATGTAGTACCAAAAAACGGGGTCTCGAGCAAAAACTTCAAAAAATTATAGTAAATGGTTAAGTTTTGAAAGGCTGTACCTTTGTAAATTTATAAAAAAAAACTTCTTTTTGGACATGCCATATTAAAGATCAAGGCTCTGCTTACTATGCCTTGAGTCGATCTTTGCTCCGAAAAAAGTTATGCACAATTAAGGAAGCAATTTAAAAATGTCTAGTTTTTCAATTTTTTCTATGCTGGCTAATCTAATCTAATCTTTCTTGCTTAAATTTTTTTTTATACATTTTTTAAAACATTCATTTCTATTGAAAATTTAATTTTGAATAAAAAGTTTTAAGTGCAAAATTGTCGAATTCAGCTTAGATTCCAAGCTAAACAAAACATATTGAAAAGCGGCCAGTGTGACCATTCTCTCAGAAACGCCTCAGTGAATTTAGTAGCCTAACAAACATATTCAATAATAAAAACCCTTGCACGTAGGTAATTGTTTCTTTTTAAAATCTATGTTTCTATTTTTTTCTTGTTAAAGTCTATTAAATATTAAGGCCTTGAGTCTCTACTTCATTTTGTCTTATAATGTTTTGAGGTACTTCTTGCTTAAATAAAAGCTATGCGCAATTTATTAAAAAATTAAGAAATCTTTAATTTTTTCGATGTTTGCTAATTTTTCTCCGTTTAAATTTATTTATAAATTTTGTTTAAACAATTCATTTCGATGGGAAATTTAATTTTGAACAAAAAAATTTAAGAGTTACCTAAATAGTCAAATTTGGCTTAGCTTTTGAGCTATAAGCCTAGTTAACAGTTCCCGTGCGCTAAAAAAAATCTATACAAATATTCTCGCATTTCAAAAATAATTGAGGTGAAATGAAAATTAATTGTTTGCACGATTGGTTTACAGTTTCATGCAAAAAAAACCATTGCTCTCAAGGAATGTCATGCAAAACAATATACCGGCAATTGTTTTGCACGCGAAAAAAGCTGTGGTGAATAAAATATTTTTTTTTTTTTTTTGATGGTCGGTTTACAGTTCAAAAAAAGAAAATATATTCACCTCAAGGCATTATTTGCATGCAAATGGTTTTCGCATCCAAAAATAATTATTTTCCATTTTTAGGCCTAAAGTTAATTAAATAAGGGTAAATTATTGACTCAATGGGTGGCCTAGGCCAAGGCAAAGGTTTTTCGCCTTGAATATTATTCAACTCGGTGCACAGAATAGGTGGAAAATCGTTTTGAAAATTTTGATTTTTGTTCGCACCGGAACTGTAAACTATGCTATACCAAACATATTGAAAAGTGGCCAGTGTGACCGTTCTCTAAGAAATGCATGGGTTTATACAGTAGCATTTTCGGTTTAAAGCATGTTTTCGGGCCAAACAAACATATTTAATAATAAAAAAAATTTTACGTAATTGTTCCTTTATACCCCTCATTTTCCGGTCTATTTATTCAATAGCCTATTAAAAGAGGCTGTGAAACTATCCATAAGGGTATTCATGCAACTTAGTCTGTGCAGCAAAAATTGTCAGTATAGGGCTTATGGGAGAACTTTTTTAAAAACAGTGGTGCCTGTGTATACCATCACAAAACTAAAATAACAAATCTGCCACTGAAAAAGATACTAAGCCACTGATTAACACACGAGAATTATTGTTATAATTCTTTGAAACATTCTCTACGCTACAACATGACCGTTGTCTTTCAATGCCAAAAGTAATGTGATATCTGATCGTATACTCGCTTTGGCTTCTACCTTGACCTTCGCTGTTTGAAATAAAATTAACATTCCAACAATGTTGCCTTTGCCATGTCGCAACAATACAACAGAGCCTTTTCAGTGGTTTTTATGAGAGAACTTTCGATTTTGAAGCTTTTGAGAACAAAATTTATAAGGGTATCCATGGTAACCATATGCACATTGTTCTTCGATTTGTGGCTATTTATAATTCAAAGTATGGAAACCCTATGAGAGCTTTAACTTGAGACAGATGTATGCAAGCCAATGCAACCAGACTGAGAAGCAAACGTCCTATCTTCCCTGTACTGACAATTTTTGTTGTATAGAGTATCCACGACTAGATCGCACGAACGTGCTCTTGTTGCTCAAAGACTTAACGTGGCTTAACATTGTATAGTAATGGTTTTATTAGTTTATGAAATTTTGAACGAGAAAATTTGAAAATTTTTACTGATTCTTCTAGATTCTAGAAGTAACAAAACACAATCAATATAATGAAAACTTGAAATTCTGGGGAATGACACACAAATTGATATTAGGGGAATGACGCCCAAGGGTGTTTTATGAGAAATAATAAGAAGTTACTAGAAAATAAAATATTTTATATAATTTACTAGGTAAGTCCTTTTAAAAGACAGACGAGTAAACTTGGTGAGATAGAAATGGTCATTTTATTGGGGACACTCACCTAATAGCTTTAACAAAGTATAACAACTAAAAATTAACTAACTATTCCTTCGTGATATCTTATTTAAAAGACTCTATTTATTAGATTTTTCGTATCGTTTTTAGTTACGTTGCTAAAATTCATTGCAGTGTGGTAAATATTCCTGGGAAACATCAAACATTGTAACTCTACTTTCATATTAATCAGGAGCTCTTTTTTAAACAATTTAAATGAAGCCCTGTTCTTCTCCTCTCACCACTTCACATTCATAACCGAAAAGACTCGTAGTGAATGTTGAAGTGACAACAACGGAGAGTATATTATGCAGCTAACAATTTGTATTCAAGTAAATAAATTTGTTAGGACATTTTTCTGTGGTACCTACCTTTTTTTTTTAATTAAATCTGAGTTGTTTAGAAGCTCACCCTGCAGTTTTTTTTTAAACAATTGCTTCAGAATTTAAACTGCCAATGTTTGTATTGGCCATTCACAATCGGTAGGTACCTGTTATTATTTTCACATCCATTTTGATCTAAAGATTTCTTGGCAAAAAACATAACAATCACTAGAAGTCAAAGATGGTGTCCGCATCGGACTGAAACACTGGATTTTTGTTGACGTTTCAGTATTCACATCTCACTTCAATGAAGGAGTTAGACCTACTGAAAAGTTAACAAAAGTCCAGTTCTTCAGTCCAATGTCAACACCGTCAAGGAAACAACTACCTTTGACGGTGTTCATACCAGCTTCACGTGAGGCGACTCATTTTGACGCCTCTCAGGTGAGGCAGAAATTTTCAAAAATTCAAAAACTTCAGTCTCACTTGGCCATCTCTTTCTTTCCATATTATTTCTTTCTATGAGAGTGAGATAGGTTCAAATAAAAGACGTCAAAATGAGTGGCCTCACGTGAAGCTGGTATGAACACCGTCTTTAACAGCTTTTCATGTTGACATTTATTCAATTTTGACTATTGTCGATTCGTTCAAACTTCAGAATCATATGTTTCTTAGACCCGTTTGTTGATAGGAAACTTGTTTACCTATTTATGTGCGTAGCAACACAACGCCCAAAGACAGATCGCCCAAATCGCAAAATGACATTTCGCCAAATATTTGGGTGTTATATTACCTTTTGTTTTGCTTCTAGATATAATATAATACACTACTCAACAATATTAAAGGAACAAATTTGTTTTCAATTTTTGTTAGCGTTTTTTGAAGAGCTGTATCTTTGTGACGAGTGGTCGTATTGAGTTGAAATAAAAAGCATTTTACAGCTTTATGTTTTTTGTTTCGAGATTTGTTTGCAAACAAATTTTTTTGAAGTACCGTTATTGCGTTATTGCAAAAAATGAGACGAGACAACTAAATTATTTTTTTTTTATTTTTTTTGAATGTCCTCATTTCTATGGATAATTTTTTTTGAGTCAATTAAATGTCATGATCAGATACCTTGTTTATTCAGCTTCAATTCAGTTTTTTTGTTGTTGTCGTACGATTTTTTTTGACATGGTTTATCTGACTTTGAATGAAAAAAGATACTTTTAGCCTTGATTACCAATATCTCAGCAAATAATGACGTTATAAAAAATTCAAAGACAGTTTTGGAAATTTGAAAAAGCGTTTTACAAGATTTTTTTATGATTTTGTAGAAATTATTTTTTTTTACCATTCACCGTTAGTTTAAAAAAAGTACTAAAAACTGACGTTTTGTGGTCTTTTCGTAAATCTTTTTTTTTCGTTGCAAATATTGATTGCATGGCTTGCGTTGGTATGCAAATTTATAGACTTTTAAATCATCAATATTCTTGTAAATTTTCAAATTGATTCATCGAACAGTTTTTCCTCACCAAAACTTCAAAGTCTTACAAACCAGGTAAAGGAACAAATTGTGTTATTCCTAAACAGTGCGTAGTCGTCATCAAAATGACAAGAAAAATGTAATTCCAGTGGATTTTTTTCACAGTTTTGCATTAGTTAGATATTTTTTTGAATTGAAATGAAATAAAAAGTACATTTTTCCAAAAAAAAAAAAAAAAATAATTTCAAAAATTTTTCAAACAAAAAAACTTGATTTTTTTTTTAATTTTTTTTTTGGAAAAATGTACTTTTTATTTCATTTCAATTCAAAAAAATATCTAACTAATGCAAAACTGTGAAAAAAATCCACTGGAATTACATTTTTCTTGTCATTTTGATGACGACTACGCACTGTTTAGGAATAACACAATTTGTTCCTTTACCTGGTTTGTAAGACTTTGAAGTTTTGGTGAGGAAAAACTGTTCGATGAATCAATTTGAAAATTTACAAGAATATTGATGATTTAAAAGTCTATAAATTTGCATACCAACGCAAGCCATGCAATCAATATTTGCAACGAAAAAAAAAGATTTACGAAAAGACCACAAAACGTCAGTTTTTAGTACTTTTTTTAAACTAACGGTGAATGGTAAAAAAAAATAATTTCTACAAAATCATAAAAAAATCTTGTAAAACGCTTTTTCAAATTTCCAAAACTGTCTTTGAATTTTTTATAACGTCATTATTTGCTGAGATATTGGTAATCAAGGCTAAAAGTATCTTTTTTCATTCAAAGTCAGATAAACCATGTCAAAAAAAATCGTACGACAACAACAAAAAAACTGAATTGAAGCTGAATAAACAAGGTATCTGATCATGACATTTAATTGACTCAAAAAAAATTATCCATAGAAATGAGGACATTCAAAAAAAATAAAAAAAAAATAATTTAGTTGTCTCGTCTCATTTTTTGCAATAACGCAATAACGGTACTTCAAAAAAATTTGTTTGCAAACAAATCTCGAAACAAAAAACATAAAGCTGTAAAATGCTTTTTATTTCAACTCAATACGACCACTCGTCACAAAGATACAGCTCTTCAAAAAACGCTAACAAAAATTGAAAACAAATTTGTTCCTTTAATATTGTTGAGTAGTGTATTATATAATAACCAAGTTCAGCTTTCAGCATAACAAGAATCTATGTAATATATTTGGGTGTTCTTTCATAATGACACAACGCCCAAAATAATGTGTCATAGCGCCCAAATTAATCCGACGTAGCGCCCAAGAGTGTGACACAAAGTCCAAATAATTTTTTTTTTTTTTTCAAAATTAGTACAAAATGACATAACGCCCAAATTTAAATTTATAAATTTTATTTCGATAAATAATTACAAATATACATACTTGTAATACTTTGTCTACAATATGGACATTGACAATCTTCCTAACCAACACCTTGACTTGCAATTGCAATCGAAGCAAAGACACAATAAGCAAAGCCAGTAAAATGGTCGAGGATTGTCATGTCTACTCTGGCCATAGTTTTCCCAAACAGTTTGATTTTGAGCTTCGATTGCTCATAAGGGTGCCTGTGGTGATTTCTTTTCTTCTTCGAGTACACAAAGTTTCTCGAAGCCGTTTGATTGCTGTAGTAAATTCGAAATTGCATATGTGTATAAGTATCGTAATCAAACAATATTGATTAAATTGAAAAAATATGATCTTATAGGACTCTTCAAAGATTGGTGAGTGATCGCGCGAAGTGCGGGGGCGCCACGTTGCACCTCACGTCGCGCCGGGTCGCGCAGCGCTGCCCCGCGTTACGTGACAGGTTTTTTGTTCACCACGCCCCCCCGTGGCCTATTTCTCCCCTCACCATTACAAAGTCATTATTAGAATTTTACCTTTCACACACGTCTTTAAATATTTTTTTAATTCCACTTGCTTTTCATATTTTACATTTTAAGAGCCTTAAGAGATTTTTTGGTGATAGAGTTATGACAACGCCCAAATAAAAATGACATAAAGCCCAAATTTTATGACAGATAACCCAAATTACAAATACAATTCCACAACAACAATTTCTTCGAAGGGTTATTGGGCATTGTGTCATTTTGCGATTTGGGCGATTTGTCTTTAGGCGTTGTGTCGCTACGCCCTATTTATGCTCTACATACTTAAAAGCTTATGTTCTATTTTTTCCTCTGCGTAAACTGTCACATAAGCGCTCATGTTTTACTTAAATTATTTAAGTTTCGTATCAGCAAATGGGCCTTAATGTCTTAAGATTAGTTCACATTAACCGGCTTTTATTATCCAAAGAAGAACGAAAAATGTATTATTTTGTTTACTTTTTTTCCACACCATCCATCTATGAAATGGAAATGAAAATATGTATGCACTTAAGTTATAGAAGACAAAATATTTGAAGGAAGAATGAAATTGGTAAAAATGTAAAAATGTTATTTTAAGTAAAAAAGAATATTTTAGTGTATTCTATAATAGTATAGATTATATAGTACGCTTTCACGAAAAAGAGTACAATACTCTATTTTAGATTACGGTTGGAAACTCTTAACAGAAACCAAAAAGCGGTATCGTCGTAGTGTAGCTCGTCTTAAAAAAATTTATGATAACATTATCAACCAACACCTGAAAGACTAACACCTGCAATAAGAAGGCAACATAATACTAAACTAATACATATACATATTTAAAAAAACATTTGATCTTAACTTTAACGAAATAAATGTTTTCTTAAACAATATTAAATTATTAAAAAAGAAGTAAGTACACAGGTTATGCAATATCTTTACAATTGAACAGCTGTTAGTATTAAGTAACAATAGAAAATTAAGTAATATTTCTCATTAATGAAATATGAAATAAAATTATAATTAATTAAGCAGCAAATGAATGAGATCGTACTTGAAAAATTTAATAAACAAATAATTAACTTTACAGTTAGCAACACGAACATCTTTGTTACACACTTCACAAAGCTAAACTTATCATTCAGTTTTAAATAGATCTGGATTATCTAGCACTTATTTGCGTGCGGATATCTCTACTTTTGACTAATTTGAAGTGAAATGAAAAAAAAGTTGAAATGAATTTTTATGTATCTAAGACTATTGGATGAAAAATATTTTTAATGTTTTAACACTTTAAAATAAAGCAAGTTAAAATGTCATTAGTTCTGTTTGTCAACTTTATCAGGTTACTCGTACAAACTGGTTAAAACCACTTCTACATTCTACAATGTTGTAAAAATTGATTCCGATATAGTGATTCTCTGTGTTTACATTATTAACTTTGAGGTGCTCTGAAAAAAACAACAGCTTCAATATTTCGCACATTGAAACAACAACAAATGAGACTCATGAGTCCGATGTTGATGTTTTCTTCATGCCCCACGATGTCCGCCGTTATCCCTCGTTTCTCTTACCCAGAGCGGCCCATTGACAACACATTGCTATCGCCTTGAATAATGCTAAATCGTGATGTTTTGTCCATGGCAGTCGCAATGGCAATATTAGAGCGCACATGACAATATTGTGAATTAAAATTCCATATTATCAAAAAGAGGGAATTTAAACTTGAAAAAGTGCATTTTCAGTTAACTATTTTTATACACATATTTTATAGCAATCTAATTCCAATTGCCATCGTCTCAAATATTGCCAATGGAGTAACAGCAACAAATTGCAATGATACCGGACTCAATCTTCTTAATCTAAACAGTCTTATACTAAGAGCCGAAACAAATTTTGGGAGTGGATATGTTTAACCAAAATATGAGTATATGGGAGTTTTTTGGTATACTATACCTATGTATATCTGCCTTGCTATGTCGAAGGGTGAAAGTTGTTTGACTTTTAGAGAGTTCATCGGCCTTACAATTACCTGGGATGTTTGTATGCCCCGGCATCTAACACAGATGAATGTTAAACTGCTGTGCCATCTCCATTACAGATGGCCGGCAATTCAGAGCTGTTATAGAGTTAATAGAGACCGATGCCAGAGATTTGATAGCTGCTTGAATATTCGAGAAGATGCGTATATCTGTGGTTGATATCATGTTTTCTTTCAGCCAAGATAAAGCTTCTTTAATCGCCATAAGTTCCGCCTGGAACAAGCTACAATGATTAGGAAGACAGAATGAGAGACTTAATATTAGTCTTTTTTACACTTCAGATTCTTAGTTGTAGTGAGCTTAGAGCAAGCTGCAATCTACAATCAGAGGCTCATCATAAGTGCATGTGTTAGTGGTTAGTAAAATAAGGCAATCTAACACATGCATAATAATATACTAATACATTAACAAAATTAAACAAAAAATTAATATAAATACATAATCAAACAATATACAAAATACTTTAGTCATACACGTGGTATCAAAAATAAGAACAATCACGACCGTGGAGCACTGGTTCGAAATATTTTCTTTAATCCCATCTTACTAATGTTAAAATCAACAGAGGAGCTGTTTAAATTAAAAATCTTGCACATGCGGTTAAGAGGCTCATGTATACCGTAGTTAGTTCTATGGAAATTAACGTGTAATAGTTCAAATCTTCGCAGGTGGTGGGATCCTCCGGGGTAGTTTATGCCTATACAGGCTAACAAATCAGGAGCATCTATTTGGCCATTTATAAGTTGGTGAAGAAATAGTAAATCATTATTAACACGCCTTTGATATAAGGTTTGTACCTGCAGTAGCTGGATCCGATGTTCATATGGTGGAAGGTTGTACGGATCAGCCCAAGGAAGACCCTTCAAAGCAAAGCGAATGAATTTATGCTGTATTGATTCAATACGATTTTTATGAATTTCATAAAAGGGAGACCATATTTGCGAGGCGTACTCTAGATGAGGTCGTACATAACAATTGTATAAGGAAAGGGTAACATATGGATCACTAAATTCCTTAGCCCAACGTTTTATAAATCCAAGCATGGAGCTTGCTTTATTAACGATGTAATTAATGTGTTCAGTGAATTCTAAATTTGAGCTAAAATTAACACCCAAGTCCTTGAAACTAAAGACTCGACAAAGTTTTTGCTGCGAAATGGAATAATCAAAAGCACTTGCAATTCGCTTTCTGGAGAAAGTAATTGTTTGGCATTTAATAGGGTTAAGAGAAAGACCGTTCTTACCACACCAAATGTTGAAACTGTCAATATCAGCTTGCAGAAGAACGTGGTCATGGTTAGCTTTTATTGACTTAAATATCTTCATATCATCAGCAAATATAAGTATATCACTAGAGCGTATACATGAAACAACATCATTTATAGCCAGGATAAATAGAAATGGGCCTAGATGACTTCCCTGGGGCACACCGGAGTGAGCAATGAATGCATTTGAAAGGCAGTTTCTAAATCTTACTAGGTACGATCTATTTTCAAGATATGACTTTATCCATGTGATAAAGAAAGTTGGAAAACCAAAAGCTTTAAGTTTGAAGATAATAATGTTGTGACTAAGTTGGGCGAACGCTTTAGAGAAATCGGTGTATATGCAATCAACTTCACTTCCATTTTCTAAGGCATTAGAACATTTATGCAAGAACGTAAGTAGGTTTGTTACTGTTGATTTTCTTCTCACAAACCCATGCTGTTGATCACATACTAAATTCTTGGTATGGAATGCTAAAGTCTCACACACAACTTGTTCAAAGAGCTTTGGTATACATGACAGTTTGGATATAGGCCTATAATTCGAAATATCAGTTTTATCACCCTTTTTAAAAATTGGAGTTAGGAATGAAGTTTTCCATAAACAAGGAAATTTCCCTGATTTAATAGAAAGCTCAAACAAAAATTGAAGAGGTTCAGCTACAATATGTCTACACTTTTTCAATAATATTGGGGGAATTCCATCTGGTCCAGATGAGAAATCATCATTTAACGATGATAGTAATTCTAAAACAGTACTCTGTTCCACAGCGAAATTATTGCAATTCGTTTGGGCATACGAGTGTAAATTTCTGAAGTAATCTTCATCAATATCAAAAGGCGTGTCCACAAAAGAGTTACGAAAGTTTTTCGCAAATGCGTTGCAAATATCGATGGTTTCTTTCAACGCACAATTTTCATATATGAAGTTTGCCGGGTAACCATCTGAGTTTTTATTCGAATTAACAAACTTCCAAAATGCCTTAGGGTCTTCTTTAAGAGATCTTCCCATTTCGTATACATGATTGGTGTATAGAGACTTTGAAAGAGATTTGAATTCTTCGAAAAGGGCAATGTAAGAGTTGTGGTCAACTGAAGAAAGAGTTTTTAAATATACTTTCCATGCTCTATTCCTTCTATTTCGGAGCGACTTTAACTCTTTCGTATACCATGAGTGGCAAAAATTCGTATTTTTTAGTGTTTTTATAGGGATAGTGTTATTTATGCAATTATTAAGTATGGTATTAAAGTAATTAACTGCTTCGTCAATATTGCTAGATACTGATATATTTTCAATACCAGATCTAGCTAATTCTTCGGAGAGCAACTGAAAGTTTGCCTTTCTGAAGTCCAAAGTATATGAGCGATCATAAGCGTTGCTATTTTCTATAATATGACTGCTCAAGTCAAGAACTATATCCAAAGGAGGATGGTAACTATCTATATTAGATATTCCTGAACTAGATTCTAGGACAAGAGTACTAATAGCGTCAGATGAAAATACTAAATCGAGAATTCGATTCTTTGAATTTTTAATACAGCTTACTTGCTGTAAGTCAGTTGCAATAATTCTATCCAAAAGCTGAAGCTCAGTTTGTGAAGACGTTAAAGATGCTTCTTGAAAACATTCATCCTCAGAAGGAATCCACTCTATTGACGGTAAATTAAAATCTCCGAGAAGTAATATGGTGCTATTGGAGCAAGACAATTCAATAATAAAATCTAGAGCCTTAGAGAGTTCAACATAGACTGCGTTCGCGCTTTTTGGGGGAATGTAAGCATTTAATATATAAATAAATTTTGACTGTATGGCTAACTTTATGCAAATTAGTTCAATTGATAAATTAAAAGGAAATATAATACGTGAAGATATAAATTTATTTCGAACTGCGATCAAAACACCACCTCCCACTTCCTTTGGTTTATCAACATGACGATCTTTTCTATAAACTAAGAACTCTTCATCAAAAAGTTCCGTGTCTTTCTGAGTACACACCCGTATGTTTAGATATGAATCCATTTATCATCCAAGAAAGCCTAACCCTTCCAGAGAGTTCTAGAAGGAATGGTGACTTGAAAGTTTTTGCTGAATTGTGCTTTTGGGATGGTGTAATCAATGTGGTAGTGATCCGAATGAATTTAGAATGATGGAATGGCCAATTTTATTGCTGGTTGAGAGGAAGCTTTTAGGCGTATGGCTGTATTTTCAGCCACCTGTTTGCTTAAAATATCGAGAGGCGTCAGATATAGCAGGATGTCTAGAGTGGCAGAGGGTGTCGTACGAAGAACACCACTAGTTTGTCACAGTCAACCGAAAGCGGTCCACTATACTGCAACACCATAAGTGAGAATCGGTCTAATCACCGAGGTATATAGCCATCAGTGAGTAATACGAGGTGGAAGGTCCCATTTATTCCCAACGGGTTTTTGCATGAGAAGAGTGCCGCTGTGCCCTTTTTAACTCTTTGTTTTTTTTGGTTTCCAGCTTAACTTCTTATCTAAAATAAGACCCAAATATTTTTAGAACAGAGCTTTAATCTAAATCTAAGAAATTGGCTCAGTTCCATTTTCCAAGTCTTCTAATTGTATTTAAAGAAAACTTCCCCAGAGTTCGCAGTTGTCATAACAGCCATTCTTACAATCATCTCTCACGATGTAAACAGCTTGAGAATTTTATATGCTCAAATATGCTTGTCAATACAGCAAAATATCAAAATATTTTGATATTCATCCAGCATGTTTGAAAATTCGTTTGATGGAGCGTTCACATTTTCAAATTTGAGTCAGTCAAACCGTGATTGTCAAACATATTTGAGAAAGTGAACTGAAATATACCTTCCGTAAAAACATAGCATAAAGCAGATTGACTGAAAATCCAAATAGAACAGCAGACGATCCACCCCACACACGACCGATTTTGGATTGGTGCGAGGCCATTTGGCTCATTGGCTCTGTCGTATATGTCTAGAACACAATTACTCTCGAAGTAGCATTATAAAATATTTTCGATGCACTGTTTAATCACTTAAGACTTAGGGACTGCCAGAATTTGTTTTTTTTTTTAATAACTTTTACTGAAACTTTCGACGCCTATACTTCTTTTTTTGCTTATCTTCAAAATAAGCTGCTATTATTCTATTATACTACTGAAAAAACTTAAAAAATCGTAAGAAAAATTCCATGACTGCCCAAATACTGAAATTAGCTGACTTTTTTAACCGTTAAGTGTCCTTCCAAGTGGTATGCTTTTTTTTAATTACCCAAATGAGGTGACCTTGAGAAACTTTAAGCCTTGGTTACAAGTTATCTAGGACTGACAAATTTCTGGGACTAGTTGACCTTTTCTGACCAATTAGATGTTAATTTTTTATCAAATTTCCGATAGATATATGAGGTACCAAAGGTTCAGAGCCAAGAGCCTCAACTTAGGCACCAGTTATACCTATCATTGGAACTGATCATTGAAAATTTTAATGATTGAATTTGAAACGTAAAATCAGTGGTTATTTTGATGCCAAAATAAAGCTCTTCTCTTAATTATTATTTCTGGCTAAAATAAGTATTCATTTTGGCCCAGCCTTTCTCATAAATTGGGTTTTAATATTTCTGTTTTTATGTGGGGATTGGGTGTATTTAAAATTTTTGCTTTGGCTAGAAACATGTATACATAATTTAGCTTTAATTCTCGATCAAAATAGTAAAAGATTTTGTTTTCTAAAAAACTCAAAATGGAAGAACAAAATTTTCAATGATGGATGAGTTGCAATTATAGCTTTAACTTAGTGCGTAAGGACTGGATTTCCATATTTGGGATTTTCCAAAGGAAGGGATGGATTTGATAGCTGGATTATTTGGAGTTTCTCATCCATACAGGGGGGTTCAGCCGGAATCCAGGTTCGTGACCTGCATGAGATGTCCTGCTTAGCAATAACCTCCAGCTTCACATCTGGCCAGACTTCTCCTAATCTACTGACTGCTAGTATATAAAGATCGCACGATCTCCGATCATCGCAGGCGATGAGTTTGACGTAACCCTGGTGCCAACCACCATCACTCGTGATTGGAGGTGGTCCCGGGTTGTCCCTCATTAAACTTAAGAAGCCAGCCGAAAGCACTAGTTTCAACATATCAATTTTATGAATTACCGCCAATATGTTTTTATCTTTCGGAACATCTTTGACAGATTTTATAAGGAGTTTGAGCACTTTGGATCGTTTAAGGTCCGGAATGGCACCCTCGATGGACCTTTGTCGCTTTGCATGGAGTTGCCGCTGGTTTGTTGTTTAGCTAAGAAGCGCTTAGCCCACCTTACTTTAGCTTCGTGCTTCTAGTTAGCTCCGACTTTCAGTCTCGCACCAAAGATCTTCAAAATACTCTCAGTATTACGCTTATCTCCGCTGGGATCCACCATGAGAGATGCCTCTCATTAGTGGTGGAAGGACCATGCTTCACGATCCTTCTACCACTGAAATGGGGGTGTGGAGTTTGGGGAGTTTTACTCTCCACGAGTATCGGAGAAGGGTTGGTCACATTGCACAGAGATCCGTATATGCCGATAAGGCTGATTAATTTAAAGATTGCCAACTGTCCGAATACTCCGTTAGCGACTGCGATGGTTCATCGGCAAGGGAGTGGGTGAAGGAGCACTAAACTGCTTTTTCGCCGTACTGATTTGGGGAGAAGGAGACGACAGACAGTATCATCACCGTAGGTACTGCCTAGAAAGGAATATGTGTAGAAAGCGTCGTCGGAACACTTCATCGCCCTGCCATCGAGGTTAAAACTCGTTGGACAGCATCGACATACTGCCGACAAAGGAATGTCGGACAGCCTCATCGCCGCCGTACCCCAGAGGGAAGGTAGGTGAAATTGGGAGTTTAGGGAGCCCCCTTTGGTGTCAGGCCTCATCTGGAAAGGCTATCCCGAGAATCATTGACCCTACTCAGCTGTTACAACTCGAAAAGTTCGACGCTTTGGTAGAAGTGCTACCACACGTACCTACCATCCAAACAAATCGGTTTTACAATAGTCTTTAAACACCCAAGTGGAATAGAATGTGTGATGGTTTTAGAAACAATCCTAATTTTTTTTTCCACTGTGTTTATTTAGGCTCTTTTGGTCTAAATCCTAAATATTTTCATGTATAAACACGTATCAAATCGTGTAGGATGCGCTGTCAAGTTATGTGTGATAAATTTTCATATTTTGTTTCCACACTACCTATTGTATATAATTTTCTTCACACTTTTATGACTCAATTTAATACTCAATGTCCCCTATTAGTCCCCTATTACACGATGATTCTTTGCGTCTGACTCTTTTTTCGAATTTCCTTTGAAAATCATCCTGTGAGACACGCGCTATTACACTGTGGTTCTCAACGCTTGATGCAAAATTGACAGTTCACTTTTATTGCGAAATTCACTGCTGAGGTTTGTACTGTATGTATACGAAAAATGGGAAAATACGGATAGTGCTAAAAAGAAACGTCAAAAAGAGTCGCGGAAACCTTGGCCCACGACTCACAGGGCAGCTGGTCTTCCGGCTCATCTTTTTTCTCTTTCGCACTCATTATGTTCGAAAAGAGTCAGACGCAAAGAATCATCGTGTAATAGGGGACTTACACGATGATTCTTTGCGTCTGACTCTTTTCGAACTTAATGAGTGCGAATGAAAAAAAAAGATGAGAGTTGCCCTGTGAGTTGTGGGCCCAGGTTTCCGCGACTCTTGTTTGCTATCGATCACACCCAAAATCTGCTGTGGGCTCTTAGTCTTTATTTCTAGCTATGCTACTGTTCTCATTTGCTTAGAAAGAAAGCAAAAGTAAGGCGCCAGTTATAGCGATCAGAAAAAAACATCCGAAAAAAAAGTTAATTGAAGTTTTTATTACTTTTCACTTCGATTTGATAGCCAAATGATATATCAATCGACGCGTAATTCAGCGTAGAATTTTTTTCGCGAAAAAAATTGCCAAAAAAATAGTTTTTTATGTTTTAAATGGATTTATTTGTTTTTCGGATGAAATTTCATTTTTCGTATCAGCTGATTACTTTTTGACAGAAAAAGGAACAAATCATTCCACTGATTTGTGTTCCAATTTTTTTCTGTTCCACTGAAAGAACTCCATCCGAAAAAGTTTTTCTGATATTTCAATCAGAAAAAATCTTGGCGGCTGTTTGTTTGTTTTGCGAAGAATCTAGTTTTTCTGACACATTTTTTCTGATTACTATAAACAACCAACAGAAAAAAAAAATCAATTTCATACTGTTTCAAGTTTTTCGGATGGGTTTTTCTGATCGCTATAACTGGCGCCTAAACGAAACTTAACGCATCGCTTACTACGCAATTATAGCAACGTCATAACATGCGGTCTCAACTAGCAATGAGTCCAGAGCATGTTTTCATTATAGCAAGTGGAGACCGCCATTGCAGCTATATTTTCATAGTATGCGATAGATAGGTTGCTTTCATCGCATGCTATTCATCGTTTGCTTTATAGCAAGAAGAACTGTCATTTTGTTTTGGAGTTCTCAAAAAGTCCCCATAAAGTCTTAATGGAAACTATCTCAAGAGGAAATGACTAAACCCATTAATAACTTAGTCCATTCATAAAGCGTAGAACGCAGATCGAACTAAAATTTCGCTCCCATACAAAATTCTCTCCAAAATTTAGCCAAGCTACAATTAAGCCAAGCATTTAAGTACGCAGCTCCAGCTAAAAAATCAAATTTTCGTTTCTTACTGTACAGCTCTTATCTGTCAAAATTTAGCGCGTGAAGTAATTGTTCAGCACATAAATTCTCGAGCTAAATTGTGACCGATTGTTTTATTTGTTAGATTTATGTGAATGTTACTTTGTGAAGTCAAAATTGAGATCAAGAAATATACAAGGACACACGATTTTTCAATGCCAAAGGGAAAAATCTATTTTATTTTATAAGATTCGCTTGAAATATTGAAATAAAATTCTCTGAAATTGTTGAATAAAATTTCTTTTCAGAGAACAGCTGTTTACTATCCAATCTCCACAAAAATCTTATGTCAAAATTTAACTTGGATATTAGCTGGTGTTTGGAGAGAAATGTGGGAGTGAAATTTTAGCTCGATCTGCGTACTGCACTTAATCAATAATTTATTTTTTAATAATAATTTCCATTGACAGTCTTCACTATACAAAAATAAATAACAACCCAAGAAAATCTGACAGTTTTTCTGCTGTCTATGTTTGCTATTGCGATTGCTATGAATTGAGGCTCTTCCAAACCAACACGAAATACTCTAGTCTAGTCATATTAAATTTTTACCATGCAAATTGTGGGGTAGTTTTGATTTGTTCGCTCCTTTATGTTTCCGGGGGTGCTGAATCCGAACCTGAGGTTTGCCAACAAAATTTCGTGATGCAACATGGAAAAAAATGCAAAAATGCATTTTTTGGGAGTTTTTCACTAATGACTCGAAAACTAACAACTATTTAAAAATTACATCAAGCTACCATTGAAAGCATACACGATTTCCAATAAATCCTTATTCAAGGTTTTTTTTCTGCGACAACCCATTTTACTGTTTTCGAAAATCCACTCGAAAGCTCTAAGAAATTACTTTGTGTGACAAAATTTAAATTTTTGTCTGTTGTAACATGAACTAATATATACTTTTCCGATGGTCTTTGACGCGCTGGGGACTTTTTTTCTCGAGGTAATTTTTTTTCGAAAAAAGGTTTATGGTCATTCTAAAGTATGAACATTTTACATCGAAATTCTTTTTGAATCTTTCAAATACCTCCATTCGTCTTTGAGAAATCGTTGGTATTCGTTTTACTACCTAATTCGAAAAATCGCACAATTTGCTCTTTGGAGCACAAATTGACTGGATTTTTTGAATTAGGAAGTAAGACGAAAACCAACGATTTCTCGAAGACGAATGGAGGTATTTGAAAGATTCAAATAGAATTTTGAAGTAAAATGTTCACCCTTCAGAATGACCATAAACATTTTTTTCGAAAAAAATTACCTCGAGAAAAAAATATAACTTCAAATTTGCATAAAAAATGCATTTTTTTTAATCTTTAGATTCGAATATCTCAAAAACGTAACTTGTTAGAGCAATTTCAAGGCCAGATTCTTAGCGCATCAAAGACCATCCGAAAAGTATATCTTGGTTCCTGTACCAGACAAAATTTCAAATTTTGTCACACAAAGTTATTTCTTAGCGCTTTCGAGTGGACTTTCGAAAACAGTAAAAATACGTCAATTTTCGACTAGCGCTAGAGTTAAAATGGGTTGTCGCAGAAAAAAACCTTGAATAGAGATTTATTGGAAATTGTGTATACTTTCAATGGTACTTTGATGTAATTTTCATATAGTTCGTAGTTTTCGAGCCATTCGTGAAAACCCCTCAAGAAATGCATTTTTGCATCACTTTTTGCGTTTTTTCCATGTTGCGTCACGAAATTTTGTTGGCAAACCTCAGATTCGGATTCAGCACCCCCGAAAACATAGGGGGAGGAAAAAATCAAAACTACCCCACAATTTGCTCGCAAAGAGCTTTTTTGAACACAAATTAACTAGGCTATCGCCGACGATAGTTTTTGTTTGTTGTTTAGCGTTCTGTACTTGTCATATTTTGTATTATTGTGAATGATTCGTAATGTAATGTAACCTTCATTTTGCATTTACAATGGAATCTTTTTTGTAATCTCAACACTTTTTCAACTCAAGTCAAGAAAAACCGGTCGAATATTCAACCCTAGTCCAACTCAACTCTAACTCTCCATATGCAGGTGGGGTGTAATTTTGATTGCCCCAAATTACCCATAAATATCCCATGAATACTGAACTTCCCTCCGAATCCGAAGTGGTAAATGAAGAAAAAGGCATACACACAAACACAATGCTCTCTTTCTCTCTTTTTATACAGTTTGAGAACAAATGACAGATTAATAAATATTTTGAATTTGCTTTGCAGACTGATTAGAAAGCAAGATTTGCAGATAGATAATCTAGTTGCAAATTGATTTTTTTGTCGTTTGGTAATGAAATAGCTTTAAGCAAGAAACAAAAATAATAAAATTTAATTTTATTTTTTATAGACCTAAATGGCAAGATAATATATAATTAAAACGTTTCATTTAACTGTGTAAAGAACCAGACAATTGATTTCAATAAAGTTATTTTCATTTAAAGTGAGTGCTGGTTTGTAGACATTTTTAATTAAAACAAAATTGTACCCATGTGAACTCGATTTTTGGAATTTCTCTCCGGATTTGGAATCTGTCTGATGTGGTTTTAATTTTTAAGGTCAAATCGTGTGAATTTCAAACTAAAGAACTAAAGAAAATATAAATTTGATTGTTTAGTGATATCATTAAGACGCATTTTTCATTTATTGGAATGTAGGTAAATTTATTCCAAAATTAAATCTACTTTAATATCCGATTTGCTGATGCTGATATATGTAGCTACATATGTAGGTATAAAGAAAATAGAACAGGGCTGTGGTTAAGAAAACGATAATTAAAAAATGAATCACCCATTGTTATTATTTGTGATTAAGAAGGAATGTATTTCAAAGAAAATGTTAAACTATGAATTGAGAAATAATAATTAAGGTGTGCTCGTACCCGGTTGAATTGATGTGATGTCATCAAAAATCGACAACGTCAATTCCATTTGAATCATACCTATATACATAGACATACATACAAAGGTACATAACCAAAAGCAGATGTCTGAGAAAAAAGAGAACTTCTAATTGCTTCTCAGAATCTTGCAAAAGGTTTGATTCCGTCGTTTAGAATTTATGATTAATTGTATTGTAACTGGTTGAAAACATTAATGCATCTAGCTGAAGCTGTAGCAGAAGTTGACTTTTTTTCATACTTCATCATACATTTCTTGCTACAGCTACAACTTCACATTTTAGCGCCCTTTATTCTTTTCGTACTAGTTTGCCCAAAAAACTGTTGACATAGGCGCCTGCCAGGCGACTGAATATACCCTAAGCGGATCGACGGAGTCGCGTTAGCTGACAGAGGACCCAAAAAAGGGAGTTAAAAGCGGGCCAGGCAAGGTGCCTTGACGAAAAAAACATTTAATTCCCAAAAAATGTGGTAAAAAATCACAATTTTTTTTTTAATCACATTTAGAAATGTCAAAGCCGGGGCGGGCCAGCTAGTATTATATATAATTTAAAAAAAACCTAAATTAAATATTACACAGTTTCAAAAATCGAGTTTTACATAATTTTACAATATGAAAATAATTCTTTTAACTTTCGTTCACAAACTAAATAAAAAAAAAACAGATCTGCACAGGCATTTTTAAGCATACAAATGGATGAACTCAAAGGTTTTTTTAAACAAGCCGGCAAGGAATTTTTAAATGCTGCCGGCGAAGCGGCTGCGGGCGCAGCCAAAGAGATCGTGGGAAGTGTAATCAATGAAATTTTCATTAAGAAAGAAGCCGAAACAAAAAGAATTCTGCCGAGTATTAAGAATATGCGAGTCGTAAGTAATTTAAACATTTTTTATTATTTTTTAGTAAAATGAGTGCACAAAACAATATGTGCTTTTAAAAAAAAAGAAAGAGTACCTAACGTGACGACCTTAAACTTATTGTCACTATCAATTATTTATTTAGAATTATTATTATTCTAGTATGTGTGCAGATTGTATTGAAAACATTTACAATAATTCAGCGGGTTTAATTCGGTACTTAAATATAATTGCTCGTAGTATTGCTTTAAAGTGTGCTTAATGGATCTGAGCTGCACGGAAAAGATTGAATTACAGCTTAAAGCGTTGATCAAAAATGGATGTGTTCTATACTCTCCACTCTGTGTTGTATGAAGTGGCCCAGCTCGAAAACGAAACAAAAGTGAATTCGATATTACACTTGTGCAGATAGACCAAATTCCCTTCTGATTGCTGGAAATTAATCCAAGAGACTTGTAATTTTGAAATCACTCGACGGTCATCGCACGAAAAAAAAAGGTTGAACAAATTAATATATAAAATATAAAGATTGGTATCAACGCATAATTGCCCTCAACATTATTTCTAAAGTCCTCGTAAATCCTCGTATTGGCTTTTGATATAAACGCATTTAAACCAAAAGCAAAAAGGAGGGGAAGGTTGAAGTATGTTGTATTATATTTGTATTAACATGACGATAACGATGTTTTTTTTGCAAGCTTAGCTAAATATTTTGCAAATTGAAATAAAAAAACAATATTCATATTTTGTAAAAATGATAAAGAATATTATGTAGGAATGTATAATTTATGTATGTATGTATGTATGTTAGCAGTTAAGAGATGTAGAATGATTTTTGATTTTGATTATTTTTGTCAATCGAGGGTGCATAATTGTCTATAGTTTTGAAAATCTGAATTTAATTTTGGGATTTATGTATCTATTAGTTCAGAGTAGGAAGTCATATTTGGACGTTGGTTTCGCGTTTGATAACAGTCCCCGTGGTCTAAAATGACTTGTTCTGCTTTAAGAAAACTTTCCAAGGCTATAGGAATCGTAAATTTTAAGAAAAATCCTGTAGGGTATTTCGGGATTGTTGGCTGAAGTACATGAATATATAGAGTGCATAGCAATGACTTGTTGCAATCCAGGGGCCAAATCATGTAAAAAGAATACGATCGCTCGATATGGTTTCCACCATTGCTATCTCTGCCATATCTGTAGAGAAAAATAAAGACAGCTATCTTCAAAACCATATCGTCCGATCGTTTTTGTTTTACGTGATTAGCCCCCAGATTTTTTAATCGCACCTACTGAAAATCGCTAGTGCCATTCTAGCCTTAAAAGTTAAACAAAATCCTATTCTAGCGACGGGCAGGGCACGAGTGCCATCGGTATCTTCCATATAGGGAAGCTCAAACAATTCTTATCTAACTTGTAATTTTATTATAACAATTTGACCATTACGTGAACCACAACGTCATCGCCGTTTGGTGTATTTTGATTTCGTTTGTTTTTATTGCGATAAGATATTGTAATACATAGAATTATTGAGTGAGGTAGGTTGTATTACGTAGATAGCAATCACAACAAAAACATAAATGTTAAAAAAGGAGCCAAGTTCTTATGTGTACAAGAAACCTGTGTGTAAAAAGTCAGCCAAAAAAAGTAATGAGATCTAAAATATATGCCAAGTTTTAAGTTCATGATGTTTAATATCAAATATCTTAAGTACAGTAATATCGAAACAATTCCAAATCATGACAGAAATTTAGTAATTAATTATTACTGATTAAAATTTGGTGGGTTCACTGGTCAAGTTTTCATACATTTTAAATTTGTGATTAAGTAAGTATTTAACAGAAAACTTGCCAAGTAAATCCACCAAATTTTAATCAGTAATCATTAATTACCAAATTTCTGTCATGATTTGGAATTGTTTCGATATTACTGTACTTAAGATATTTGATATTAAACATCATGAACTTAAAACTTGGCATATATTTTAGATCTCATTACTTTTTTTGGCTGAATTTTTACACACAGGTTTCTTGTACACATAAGAACTTGGCTCCTTTTTTAACATTTATGTTTTTGTTGTGATTTCACTCCGTTTTGCAAAGATTTATTTTGCCAGGTGAAAGTCAAGCCCTTTCGCTCTACAAAGTTTCATAATTCTACGTCGACCGAAAGTGCTCCATACAAATAACAGCAATTCTGATAAAGTGGTTGGGTGCCCCCCCCCTGAATGGATTTTTTTCCTTTCCGAGTACTTCAAGTCCTACCGACCTACCAATTTTCATCGTTTTACAACAATCGGAAGTGCCCCATATAATTTATAAGAATTTTTAAAAATGTGGGTGGATGCCACGCCCCCTGAATGCAAAATTCCAATTTTTCAATTTTTTCTTTCTTAGTACTTTAAGCCCTACCGATCTACCAATTTTCATCGTTCTACAACAATCGGAAGTGCTTCATATAATTAATAAGAATTTTTGAGAATGTGGGTGGATGCCACGCCCCCTGAACTGAAACTTTAAATTTTTCGATTTTTTTTCTTCTAAGTACTTTAAGGCCTACCAAAATATCAATTTTCATCGTTCTACAACAATCGGAAGTGCTCCATATAATTTATAAGAATTTTTAATAATGTGGGTGGATACCACGCCCCCTGAATGCAAAATTCCAATTTTTCAATTTTTTTCTTTCTAAGTACCTTAAGCCCTACCGACCTACCAACTTTCATTGTTCTACAACAATCGGAAGTGCTCCATAGAATCTATAAGAATTTTTAAGAATGTGGGTGGATGCCACGCCCCCTGTATGGAAAATTCCAATTTTTCAATTTTTTTCTTTCTAAGTTCCTCAAACCCTACCAACTTACCAATTTTCATTGTTCTACAACAACCGGAAAGGCTCCATATAATTTATAGAATATTTAAGAAAGTGGGTGGATGCCACGCCCCCTGAATCGAAAATTGCAGATTTTCGATTTTTTCCTTTGTATGTACTACAAGGCCTACCGTTGTGCGAAATTTCAAGTTTCTACGATGTCGGGAAGTGCTCCATAATTTTGATGATCTGTCAGTGAGTCAGTCAGTCAGTGAGTCAGTGAGTCAGTCAGTTACGGTTTTTGCGATTTTTGAAGTCCTATATCTTGGGAACTACTAATGCTAAAGAGTTGAAATTTGGTGAGCCAACTGTGATAGATCAGCTCAGCAAATACTGCGAATTTTAAGTTTCTGACTTTATTGGTACTGAAGTTAGAGGGGGGTTGAAAATCGCCTGAGTTTGTTCCTGTAAAAAGGGTGTAGTGCCGCGAACTTGGCTGGGCACTACCGTGCCCTTTGATACACTGTTCTAAGGGATTTTTCAAAAGGGATTCTTAAAATTTATTATATTATAGAAGCCATTTTGTTAAAGATAGATCTTTAAAATTTTTTGTGAATTCAGTAGGGTATGGCGAATCACCTTGGAAGATTATAGCCTTTAACAACCTGTGCAAATCATCAAATTTTATTTTCAAAATCAGTTCGAGAAAAGATTCGGACTGTAAAATAACGCACTTATAACTGATGGAACTCAAATAATATTGGCGGCTGTCAACCCTCAAATAAATAGCCTATTAATGATAACTTTAATTAAAGTTTTCAGTCTGAAGGTCCTCCAAGGTCTCATTCGATTTTTGATACTACCACCAAGATCTATACCAATAGAAGCTCCATGCAGGCTTACACCAAGGACTTACGTATAAGCACACCATTGTACCCTCTACTCACTAAAGTACTTGTGATGGTTGTAAAATAATCTGTAAAAAGAACTTCCTAAAACAATGATTCATCAGTCTAGACACTATGAAACCCTAGTCTTCGCTTGGCGCCTTTCAATGTTAAATGTATTCTGTTTACATTGGTTCTATTACACTTTCTCACTTTCATAAATCTGATTTATTATAGGGTTGTATACAAATTTTCGATTTCTTATATTGGGACATATATTTTCTGTTATGAATTTCAACGAAACAAATGATAGTATAATTATTGTTTAAAATTAAAGCGAATGAAACATTGTCTGAAATAAATTGAACTCACGTTAAACTTAACCTTTTTAAATATTTTGTTCTGCCAGTATTATTCTATGGTTGTGAACTTTTTGCTGATATTGACTCAAACTCATGAAAAAAAAATGCGGCTGTTGATCTTAAAGCTTCTCGTATAATAAGTGACAGTCTGGTGGTATTCCGTTCCAAAATATTTGCAGTAGGGTGTTCACTATTCCCCAAAATATTTTAATTTAAATCAGACTTCCCCCAAATTAAAAGTGTATGTGCTAAACAAACTCACGAACCTACGACCGCTATTTCCCAAACACTTTTTTAACCAGACACTCGCTAAATCAGAAGTATGTATCCTAAATAAATAAGTCATGAACCTGCGACTTTAATGCCATACTTTTCCAATACCCATTTTGTATAAGGTACATTTTATACGTTTTATTTTTTCTCAAACTCACCAGCTAGCCTGAAGACGAAGAAGAAGACATTTTGGAATTCCTGAACCTGACCTGAACTTTAAAATATTCGAATATTACACCATTGGTTTTTATTTTATAACTTCATTTATTCAAATTCACACACATTTAACAGCGCCATCAACTTGTGAATAGAAATTAAAATTACCTTTTAAACTAGCAAGTCTTTTCTTCTTCTGTATTTTTTTCACGATTTTTCTTCTTTTTTTTCCTAGTTGAATTATGCCCACTTAAGTTAAATCATGATAAGATCTTTCATATATATTTTTGTTCTATTAAAAAGTGTTAATAAAGCAAGTCTTATAAAATGATAACCTGTGGTCTAAATACTTTCAGGCTTCATATTTAATAACTAATTACACGTGTCAACACAAATGTGCTTCGACTGAGAAAGTTTGATTGTGTATATTGAAGTAAATTATGTACATATTTAAATATTCCAGAAAACCTACAAAGAACAAATTATGTACATAGGGTATTTTAAGGTTTAAGATAAAGTTGCACCAAAATACAAGAGGCTGTAGGTTGGGTCGAAACAAATAAAATCGAATAAGTGAAATGGTCTTTTTTCCCAGTCTAGGCAGGAGGACATAATTTCTAAAAAAAAAAAATACTTAAAATAGAAAAAATATTGGTTAGTTAATTTTGGTAAATTAACTTTCAAACTCAAAACTTAAAAAAAAGTAGTCCAAGAGCCAGAGCAAAAAAGTAGATTCATAATGCAATTTATTACTAAACAGATTTTTTTTTGAATATGTTCAGGGGTGTTCCCCGAATGTAAACCGTGCATCCTACGAAAAAAAATAGTAAATGTTCTTGAAAGCTAATACATATTCCATTCTGTTATTTGGTTTTAAAGTACGATTATATTAAATAGCACCAAATAACCAAAGTAATTATTTTTTTTAGAAGCTATGAAAACTGTGTTTCTGCTATCAATACTACAAAAGCGAACCCAAAAGTTTTGTTTGTTTGCAAAGCTGTGTTAATAATAAATTTAAATTATTAGATTTTTAATATGCTGAAGAAAATGGATTTGCGAGATAACTACGTGGACCACTGTATTCCACCCTATACTGACGTCATCCATTTAGAACTGTGTTGTTTAATAATCATTGTGAAAAAAATACTTTGCTTGAATAAGAACATAAGGGTGTGTATATATGTACATATGTATGTGCGTGTATAATTTTGAATTTAATGGATATCATGGTATATAATTCATAGTAAATTATAATACAAACCATCCCTTTGAATGAAAGTAAAATACTCATGGCAATGCGGAACTCAGCTCAACAAGTTTACTACATATTTGAATTGTCATGTTTTGGTGGTGTTTGGGGAAAACATAATCCTAAGGACGCACCCGCAAACTCCAACATTGTTTATTTCCCAAGTTTTTGCATGTATGTAAGTAAAAGTTGCCGAATTAATAGTTACCCTTTACGGAGCGACGAGCAACGAGCTGTCATTATCCTTATTACAGTCCTCGAGTCTAGGTTACTTTACCACAAAATTTAAGTTTACACTCAATATTTCTTTTTATAATAATTTTATTTGCAGTTCCATATTCAATTCCGTATGCCAAACCATTTTATGATGACGCGTTGAACAAAACGGACATTATTTAAAACCGCGTTTTTGATTATGAAAAAAATATGTTGACTAACTTGTTTCGTTATCGCTTGTGCATATGTTACTTAATAGTAGATAAAAACTAAATACAAAATTTTCTATGGTGTGAACTTTACATCGTTCAGTTAAAGTTTTGCTTATGAAGGATTTCGAAGTGTTTTTTAACAAACAAAAAAATGCCTTTTGTTTCCAAGCCCGAAGTGTCTTTTATAAAGACCTTTCAAAATAATAAAGAAAGCTATTCACTCAAAATTTTGCCTAAGGACAAATTCTCACAAGTTGTGAATGATGCTATAAATTGTAATACATTAAATTGTGAAGGTGACCAGGGAAAATCCCAACAAGTTGTGAATTATGCGAACAATTGCAATACATTGAATTGTGAAGGTGAAGGTGACGGCTCGAGAGAAATACTTTTTTCGAAAGCAAATATTAAAAAAGCCATTTATGCATTCGAATTATTGAAAACACCTTTCGTAAATTCGTGTTTAAATTTAAATACAATAAGTTCCGGTTTTCCTAATATCGACGACGAAAAAAGTGAATCATATAAAAATAAAAACCAATCAACACAGATTGAAGCTCAAACCCGTCGGAAAAAGACCTTCGATGGGAAGCCAATTTATCAAGTAAAATATATACAAAAATCCTTAAAATTTAACACTTTTCTTAATTTGATCAATTTATGGAACTTTATTTTTTCACATTATACTCCAAATCGATTGAAAACCTGAATCTAAACTGACGCATTTTATCTTTGCATAACTAGCGTTTCAGTTTTGGTCGCAACTAGGTTTTTCAAACCGAAATTAAAAGCTCATTCACTTTTTAGCCCACCTTTACACGGTGTTTCATGCTCTTCATTTTTTCAAAAACAGTCGTGGAGTTATTCCCGGCGGCTAACTCGGCGGGCGAATTTTGTCTCATTTTGTGTACTCATTGAATATCGAAAATAGTCCAGACTCAAGAGATTCTGTGTAATACTTGACTTTGTATGAACTAAAACAAAAGGTTAAACCCGTGTGAAAGAAATAAAATGCACGACTGGATCGCACATACTTGCTCTTATGTTCAAGTTGTGTGGGACTTAAGAACTTTAAAAAATATTCAAGTAATTACATATAGAAAAAGTATAAAAAGCATTTAAATCGTTCTTTTAATTGTATAAACAGTCTGGTAAATAACTTAGAGCTCAAGAAAAAGTATGCCATTTGATTACTTGAAAAAAATAATGCAAAAAAAATTAAAATCGTTGGAGACGTTTTCTTAAAAATTATTAAATTTTTTATATACAAAATTTTTGTAAAATTTTTCAAAAAAAAATTTGGTATGCCAATTTTGAGTAAACATATATTAATATCTGTGGTGTTTGGTAGAAACATGATAACTCCATTTTAAAATTTGCGTCTTTGCGTCCACTTTACATCGACCTACAACCTAAACGGGTGAACCGATTTTCTTCAAATTTGAAACATAGTTTTTCAAAGGTTATGTTCATAAGTATTCCAAATTTGAAGAAAATCTGTGGCCTCGTTTACACTCTAGCTTGATTTAAAGTGGGCGTAAAAACGCTAATTTTAAAATGGAGCTATCAGGTTTCTACCAAACACCACAGATATACATTTATAACTGAAATTTCAAAACAATTCATCAATCCGTTTTTGAAATATTGAATTTTCAAAAAAAAATTTAAAAATCCAAAATTTATTTTTTCAAAAATTTTGGTATGCAGTTTTATTTATATTCTAACAAAGCTTTTGTGCAAAAATTTTTAATTGAAATCGGATGAGCGGTTAATGAGAAAACCAAAAATAAAAAAAAACGTTATATCGCAGGTACCGTTAATAAATGTTTTTGGGTATTTTTTTCTACCGATAGGTACATCATATCTACAATAATACACTGATTTTTTTTATCAAAATCGTTGGAGCCATTTTTGAGATAAATAAGCTTTTCCTTAACGGTTGTATGGCAAGTACCGTTATTTTTTGAGATAAAAAAAATTTCCATTTCCCCTCTGGAGAGTTACAAAAAAACCTTAAGTTCAAAATTTGAAGAAAATCGCTTCAGTGGTTTAGGCTGTAGGTTGAGGTACGGACAGACAGACAGACAGAATTGTGCCACCCACTTTTTTCGTGGTCTCTATCATCGTAATTTCATGTTTGATTGTTATCTCGAAATTTTTTTTTTGCACGAATCCAAAACTTGCCCTATAAAGTACCTACATATATCGCAAGTAAAAAGAATCAGTTTATGTATGAGGAAGCAAAAACAGAAGATCTCATAAACGTGAACTGGCTGATTCCCTGACGATTACAATAACAATATTTTTCTTACTTTCACAAATTTGACGCAAATTAAGTGTCTGCAGTAGATAAATCAATAATAATTAACTGCGCATAAAATCTGATTGAAGTTATAGACTAAGAGCCCACAGCAGATCTTGGGTGTGAGTGATAGCAAAAAAATAAGTATAGCCATTAAAAGCTTGCTATTCAAAAAATCAAAGTCTTGCAGCCTGAAACCAGGACCTTTGTGATTAAATAGTGCATCGAAAAAAATATGAATGCAACTTCGAGTGTAATCTAGATAAGCTCCTCTGATTCCAAATCATGCAATCTGAGAGATCATTTGAGTGTATAGTTCGCCTGGACAGACCGTTTAAAAAAACCGTTTTTCACTTAGAATTTTGAATTTTTTAATCGGTCTGGCAGGGCAAACTATACACTCAAATGGTTTTGGATTCCGCGATATGTTATCCGAGGAGAATATTAAGGGAGGGATGAAAATCATTTTCGGCTAACACGATTACCCTCGAAGTTGCATTCATATTTTTTTTGATGCACTGTTTAATCACAAAGGCCCCGGTTGTGGACTGCAGGACTTTGATTTTTTAATGAAGCTTTCAACGCCTATACTTCTTTTTTTGCTATCACTCACAACCAGAATTGGCTGTGGGCTCTCGGTCTATTATAAATTAAGCCAAAACGTGATCTGAGTTTAAATAATATAAAATAGTTAAAAACCTCATGTTCACATCCAATAAAATTGCAGATTCCAGGAATAACTTTTAAATTTTTAACACTTCTATAATAACACTGCTCAACACAATTATATAAATATGTAATAATTACATTCCCACCTTTGAGGTAATGTATGTATCTCTGCGGTTCGCCAAAACTGCTTATTTCTACGAATTTTAGTTCAAAGTCGATCGCGTCGTTAGTTCATATATACATACAAAAAAACTAAAATTGGCAGTCAAATTTGAATCCTATAGCCTTGTTAACAGACAAAATCTCAATTTTGTAAACAGTGTTATTTACCGCTATTACTTCATCAATTTGCAGTTGTATTTTTGTTTTCATAAATTTAAGGGCGATTTATATTGAGACACACCCCATGTTAACTAAGCTTTATATAAATAAAACAAAAGATAATTAAATTTTAATGTTTTCACACTTTTTTGCAGCTCGGTGAAAAAGCAAGTGGCTTACGTGTTCATTCTGATGTCCAAGATTTCGAAAGTCTGCGAGAACAGTGCCTCTCATCCGGATCTCTTTTCGAAGATCCTATGTTTCCGGCCAATGATGAATCACTCATGTTTTCACGTCGTCCTGATCGTTATGTTGAATGGATGAGACCACATGTAAGTTCTTCGCAATGTTTTTAAAACTGCTTCTTATCTGATTGAGCTTTCACCAGGAAATATGCGATGATCCTCAATTCTTTGTTGAGGGTTATTCACGTTTTGATGTTCAGCAAGGTGAATTGGGTGATTGCTGGTTGCTTGCGGCTGCTGCAAATCTTACTCAAGATCAAAATCTTTTTTTCCGCGTTGTGCCACCAGATCAAAATTTTGAAAACTACGCTGGTATATTCCATTTCTGTTTCTGGCAGTACGGTAAGTGGATTGATATTGTTATCGATGATCGGCTTCCAACATACCGTGGAGAACTGCTGTACATGCATTCCACGGAGAAAAATGAGTTCTGGAGTGCGCTTTTGGAAAAGGCATACGCTAAGTAAGACATTAAAAATGTTGTTGTTTACAGAGTTGTGAAGATCTGTATTTTTTTAGACTTCATGGTTCCTACGAGGCGCTTAAAGGTGGTACTACATGCGAAGCCATGGAAGATTTCACCGGTGGAGTTACAGAATGGTATGATCTGAAAGAAGCTCCTCCAAATCTATTCAATATTCTTGGCAAAGCAGCTGAGCGTAATTCTATGATGGGTTGTAGTTTAGAACCCGATCCAAATGTAACCGAAGCTGAGACACCACAAGGCTTGATTCGAGGACACGCATATTCAATAACAAAATTGGCTCTTGTTGATATTGTAACGCCAAATAGAACAGGCAAAATTCCAATGATTCGTATGCGAAATCCGTGGGGTAACGAAGCGGAATGGAATGGTCCGTGGAGTGATAGTTCACCTGAATGGCGCTATATTCCGGAGGACCAAAAAATCGAAATTGGTTTAACATTCGACCAAGATGGAGAATTCTGGATGTCATTCCAGGATTTTTTGAACAATTTCGATCGTGTTGAGATTTGCAATTTATCACCAGATTCACTATCAGACGAACAACAGCATAATGGTAAACGCAAATGGGAAACTTCAATGTTTGAGGGTGAATGGACAGCCGGTGTGACAGCAGGAGGTTGTCGTAATTTCCTAGAAACGTTTTGGCATAATCCGCAATATGTCATCAACTTGATGGATCCCGACGAGGAAGATGACGATGGAAAATGTACGGTTATTGTAGCATTGATGCAGAAAAATCGTCGATCAAAACGAAACCAGGGCATGGAATGTTTGACTATTGGTTTTGCCATTTACCATTTGACTCCAAGGGACTTGGATACCAAACCACAACCATTGAGTTTCTTCAAATACCGTGCATCGGTTGCACGATCCCCACATTTCATTAACACACGTGAGGTATAAAGCGTTAGAGTTATGGTGGTTGATAGTTCTCAAATGTGTCTCCAATGTTGTTTGCTGGACATAAACTTCTTTATTTTTTTTGTATTCAAAAAAATCCTAGAAAATGTGCTTTCTATGGTTCGAATTCGAACTACATATGTAAGGAATTCAGCAAAATATATAATATTTGGTTGTGTACATTAACCGTGTGCATTTAGTTCATTTTTATCTCCGCTTAAAAAAAATCATATGGAAAATACAGCAACTATTTGGTTTAATTTCGTTGTTGTTGTATTTAACATGAACATTTTTTTAACCCATGATAAAAATGCACTAAAAAACAAGGATATTAAAAGAAAGATTTCTTGTCTTAATTGTCGACTTTCTTATCCAGAATCAAAAGTGTGCATAGGGGTCTATAGCTGTTCCCAGTTAAAAAAAAAGAATTTCAATACACTTGAGAACGATTCCCTTATATGAACACTTTTGAGTTTTAAGATATTACTTTAAACGAACTACACAATTGAACCTGGTGCTACATATTTTTTCCCTTTCATTGTAGTATTCAGAATTTCAAAGCCATTGCTGCTAGTAATTCTTATTCTATTTTCCAGCGTATTGTAAATTATTTTCAGGGCAGTTATAAGTTATAACCCCTTTCCCTTGGGCACATATCACACACAATACCAGTTAATAAAATTTTTCTGTACCTTAATTGTCCTTATAATAAAACATAACATACACGTTGAACGTCAGTGCCACATGAGATTTTGTCAAAACGCACTAACCTAATTAGCTTCGAGATACCCAAACTAAATAATATTATTACAGGTTTGTGCCCGTTTTAAGCTACCCCCTGGCCATTATCTTATAGTACCTTCAACTTTTGATCCCAATGAAGAGGGAGAATTTATTATTCGTGTCTTCTCTGAGACACAGAATAATATGGAGTACGTATACTATTCTCTGTTTATACAAATTATTTTTTGTCTCTACAAATTCAGATGCTAATGATTTGTTGTTTTTAATTTTTCTTTTGGTTTTTTAATTTCTACTAATATCATAAAAGAGAGAACGACGACCATGTTGGATATGGAGATGTGGATGATAGGGTGAGTAATATTGAAAAACAGTTTATATTTGATTTGCAATTATTTTTATAGCAGAATGTAGTTTTCAATAAATTATAATACCTGGTTTTAAATTTAATATATTGAAGCTCAAATAAAAATTAAATTTAATATATTGAAGCTTAAATGAAATTCAATGTTGATTTGGTTGGATATATGGTCTTATGACTAATCATTATGTATACAATGAGTGTGAGTTAATAATTACTCGTTGACAGTTTTCACCATTTACACAAAAGAATTCTGTTTTAAAATAAAAACAGCGAATATTTTACCAGACTTGGTGGTTTTAGTAGCAACGCACGAATAATGTGTATTTTTTTATTAATGGATCCACTTGTTACACATTTGTTGTATGTGAAACACTAATGTAAGGGAAATACAAACAAAAATAAGTTAAAAATATCTTGTTAATTAGGTGCGACAAGATATGAAAGACCTTGAGACACAATAATTACCTTTGGGGCTTTCAGAATAAAAACAGATTTTTTAGGGTTTCAAATTGGATAGCATAGTAGATAGAAATAATAATTTCCATATATATACTTCGTCTCTTTTTTATGTTTTTAAATATAAGTATAAAACTCTATCGCTTTACGGCTGATGTCCCAGTGTCAATTATACTATTGTATTCTTTCCCGGTACATTTACTGCCCACAACCATATTCAGCTATTCGACTTAATCGAAACTCAATTGTTTCGATTCAATTTTCTTAAAATTAGTTTTTTTTTATAAATCTTCTAAACTGTCTGTTCTATTTGTATACTTTTAAGTTCTTACTCGGATCAAGGCTGTTTTTTTTTGTCAATATACACTTTTGTAACGAAATCTATCTTACAATAATTCCATTCCACCAAACAACTTTTAGTTTTTGATATTTATTTTTGAAACAATAAGCTACTAAACATAAGAAAAATACAGTGTTGCATTAAAAAAGCTCTGTATGTGCATATATATGTATGTAACAAACTTGAGTCAAAGTAATTAAATAAAATACAATTAATTAATAACAAATAATATCAACTTATCTTACGAAAATAAATGCATGTTATAAAACAAATATAATTAACACTTTGCATGAACAAATCATTTCTAATCCTTAAGAAACTTTGCTAATGCATTGGTGATATGTGGTTCTATCTAAACATACAAATAAATAAATGCGTTAAGCATTCACATATAAATTGATTTGTTTTGATAAGATCACATGTTTTAACTGCACATTTACACCACCACGCAAGAATGAATCAATGGTCACTGGTATTAATTTGCTTTAATTCAATATCTATATAGGTTGGCAATTATGATGGAACTAGAAATAATGGTGATGGAAATCCCGATGTAAGTTTCAACGGCACATATTTATATACATAGGCCAAACATTTGTATTTAAGTGCTTTTTTAATTAGTTTTGGATTCTTTTGAGTTTTGTTTTGAGCCAAATTAAGTGAAGCTCATATCGGTTTAAACAATTAAACTGTGTTTGAATAAATTATGTTTTTTTTTTTTTTTATTTAAATTTGGTAACATTTCGGTAGTTAGGAATAGTTAACAAAATATAAACTTGAAAGTATCAGGAAATAGCTATGATTGTTTATAACCTATTTTTTTTTTTAAATCTTAATTTAGGAATATTTCGGTAATTTGGAATAGCTATAAAATATGAACCTTATTTTGTTCATCAAAAGAATAATTTTGTTTTTAAGTTTAGGTTATAATATAACCGAAAAGTAAAAATAATAGGAACAGTTCAATGCTCAAATAATTTTACTATAGTATAGTTATTTCTCATGAGCTATTTTTAATGAAAAATGATAAAAAGTAATATGCTTGTAGTTACATATCTGTTTGAATAGTCCTTTTTTTAGTTCTTATGAGCACTAAAATGACAAACAGAATCTTAATTATGTGTGAGGATACAAGAAATTTGTTTAATCTTGTTGCCGAAATCCGAGATTGTTATTCGGTGTGAAAAGCGTATTACATTAGTCTTCATACTAAAATCTGAATTAAAAATTATTTTTTAAATGTATGCCAATAAATAATTGATTTTTTTTTTCATATTTAAAAAATAGTATACATAGATGCAATAGTCCGGTCAGAAATCCGAAAGAAAGAACCTACTTTCTATGATTGGAATTCATTTCTTTGAAAAATCGTGCCCAATCTGGAGCCCGGCTAGGAAACCGAAATCCCACTTTTTGTGGGGATGACTTTTATTTCTATATTTGTAATTTATATTTAACTACAGTAGGTGGCCACTCAGTTATGACCGATAAATATTTTCATTAATTCTTGACTTTGCCCTCTCTTAATATAACGTTATAATACTTTTTATTTATAATATTAATTTTGACGTGTTCGCCACAAAATCCTGTATTGTTAAGTGTATTTCGTCCTCTTGTTTTTGACGTTGCAGCTGTAGGAAAAATATTTATTCCTGAAACAGTAAAAAACTGTACAAATTTAATATGCGTTAGCTGGCAAATTTTGTTCCATTTTATAAACGAAGTATAGTTTATGTGGTTAAAATTGGTCAATTTTGCAATTTTAGTTCTTCTTGGGTAACATTGGAAGTTTTTTTCTTTTTTTCCTTAGTGGCTTTTAAATTTGAGTTACTAAACATTTTTGATTAGGAATTCTAATCTTGTTGGATATAGTTTACAGTGGATTTTCGTTGAAAAATTCATGTAAGTTGAACTGAACTTAATACAAATTGCGTATGACAAAGCCCTCACTAGGTCGGTCACTGATGAGTCCAAGTGAGTTAGCCGGACGAAACGCCAATTTGTAGGACTAAAGGCCATAAAAAGCTATTTTGAATCAATAATTCAACATGTCCAATCCTTAATGCTAAGTCTTCTACTTGGCTGATTTGTTTCAGTATTATATACATAGAATTTTTATTATAAATCCTTCTTATATAAATCCACTTTAACGAAGTGGACTTAGTTCCCAGGCAAGGTGAGAAAGTAGTCCACTTCATTATGAGAACTAAGTACACATTTTGAAAAATAAAGAAAAATAACTTTCAAAGATAAAAATTACAAAAATGCAAAATTGCGCGAAAACTTTGCATACACCTACCCCAAATCCTATATTGTGCTCAAGCAACGGGGTTGCAGGGGGTATACATACCTCACTAATGCGGCTAGCAGTCCGTATTTATGCAAGACAATGCATTACGGCGAATAAACAGAAAGGTACTTTAAACTTATCCTATATATCCAAAAATGGTAAAAAGTATTTCTATTTTACTAATAAGATTGATTTTTTACTTGGAAGTGGGAATTAAATCCACATTTAAAGGGAAGTAAAACCACTCAGTTTTGAAGAATTTAATTCCCATCTTGTATGAAAACTAAGTCCACCTCGTTAAAGTGGAATTAGTTCCCATTTAATAAGAAATAAGTCCCTCAGTGGACTTAGTTCCCGGGGACTTAGTTCCCTGCACCATCCTGATAGTTGTTGCCGGACGGCGAGATCCCTGAGTCTATGGGTATTGAACTTGAGCATTCGGGTGTTTTCTTGGGACTGCTTTAGCTATGTGTAATCTTGCGGTAGAAACCATCAGATGCTGGTCCCGGGCCATTTCAAATATGGTCAGAAAGTGCCAAACGTTCGCCATTATAATTGCGGTCACCAAAACCATGCTTTCCCATAACATGCCTGAGCCCATCATTGTCATTGCCAACCTTGGCATTGAAGTCATTACCATTATGATATTTCCACGTAATTATAATCATAATCTCATAAGCAGCACTCAGCCGGTTATACATATATATTTGACATGCTAAGGATGTAATTTAGCTTGAGAGTCGTTTTTGTAATCCTGTCGCCTGGACGCCATTTTCAAAAATGCCGCCCGATCTCTGAAAAATTGTAAAATAAAAAAAAATCGTAAATTACTTGGAAAACTTCCATAGTGTTTGGAACTTGAAGACTTTTGCGCAACTGTTTTCATATTCAAAATATTAAAAATTTTCAAAACAGTGGAGCTCCCACAATTTGACAGAAAAAAAAAGTATTTTAACGAAAAATAGCAACACTGACATTTCACTAGAAGGTGCCTATACTCAACACCTGTCTTTTAATACATCAAACGTTTTTTAACCATGGAAATTTTCTAAGTAATTAAAGAGTTTTTACTTAACGTTTTTGCACAGATTTGGCACCATCTTTGTAAATGGCGCCCAGGCGACAGGATAACAAAAATTATTCTCAAGCTAAAATTCATCCTCAGTATGTAAGAAATGAATTCCAATCATACAAAAGTCCCCTCGGTCGGTTCCCTGACCGGATTACATTAATTTTGTTTTCAATAGAACCACTGCTCTTGCTGCAGTATGTTGGTTATTTGGTGGGCTTTGATTCTTTTCTGACACAAATGAAGCCATAGTTAGTAACAATATTAATTTAATATTAAATTAACATTTTCCGCACTCCTCAATGCTTTTTTCCCTTGTTGTTAACTCTACATTTTTTTTTTCATTGAAAAATTTGATTTCAAATTAATTTCAACCCAATTTGGACAGTTATGTGAATATAAATCGGACTCACCTAAATTCAAATAAGCAGTTAATTGTTGAACCAAATTCGGAAATCTTACGACCTGACGATGTAAATTATGCAACTTTAGGTGCAAACACATTTTTCGCAAATTTTGAAATCAATATTATGTAAATATACACTAGTCAACGAAATTAAAGGAACAAATTTTTTTCAATTTTCGTTAGTGTTTTTTGAAGAGCTGTATCTTTGTGACAAGTGGTCGTATTGAGTTGAAACAAAAGCATTCTAGAGCTTTATGTTTTTTCGAGAAAATCAGCAAATAATGACGTAATAAAAAGATTTTACAAGATTTTTTAAAGATTTTGTAGAAATTATTTTTGTTACAACAACAAAATTGTTTCCTTTACCTAGATTGAAATTTTGGTGAGGAAAAACGGTTCGATGAATCAATTTGAAAATTTACAGGAATATTGATGCTTTAAAAGTCAACAAATTTGCATACCAACGCAAGCCATGCAATCAATATTTGCAATGAAAAAAAAGATTTACGAAAAGACCACAAAAAGTTGGTTTTTAGTACTTTTTTTAAACTAACGGTGAACGGTAAAAAAAAAAATGTTTACAAAATCTTAAAAAAGTCTTGTAAAACGCTTTCTCAAATTTCCAAAACTGTCTTTAAATTTTGTATAAGGACATTATTTGCTGAGATATTGGCAATCAAGGTTAAAAGTATCTTTTTTCATTCTAAGTCAGATGAACCATGCAAACAAAAATTGTACGACAACAACAAAAAAACTGAATTGAAGCTGAATAAACAAGGTATCTGATCATTACATTTGATTGACTCAAAAAACAACAACAATTTGAATAACGTAATAACTATACTTCAAAAAAATTTGCTGCAAACAAATCTCGAAACAAAAAAACATAAAGCTGTAAAATGCTTTTTGCTTCAACTCAATGCTACCACTCCTCACAAAGATACAGCTCTTCAAAAAACACTTACAAAAATTGAAATAATTTGTTCCTTTAATTTCGTTGACTAGTGTAATTAAAACGCATTATTAAACGCATGAAATCCAAACTACCAAAGGTTTTCTGTTTAGAATAATATATTCTTTTTGACTTTTCTTACAGCCATATTATTCACTCAATTAATCCGGTTTTAAATTTACACCTTGGTTAAAAGTGAGTTAAGTCTCAAAAGTTCAACCCAAGCGCATATTATTCACTCTTTAAACTCGGTAATAAACCCTATTTATTAAACTTTGTCGCGTGTAACCCGATTCAATTTTAACTGCCCTCCAGGGAGCTGTTAAAGTAGTTTAACCCGGGTGTAAACTAGATTTTCAGTACATTCACTCATTTTAGCCGAGCAAAGTCATATTTGAAGTTTTTACGCAAATACGTTATTAACAGCTATATTATTCACTCCAGGTGAAAGTAAGGTTTAAGTGAATTTTAAACCTGTCCTATTAACTCGCATTTTTTAAACTTTTCAATTTAAACTTTTGTTCATAATATTCATTCAAAACGCGCATTAAACTCGGTGGATTTAAAATACATTACAACCGGATGTAAAATTGTTTATACTTGACTATACACCGATTTTAAACATACGGAATGTCAATAATTTGACATTTGCCAGCATGTGTTTCCTGTTTGTTGTTGTATATCAAATTTTATCGTTCAAAATTTGAAAATCCTGATTTGGCGTTTGAAAAACAAATCAAAACAGTGAAATAATTGTCTATTAATTTATCTCAATTAATAAATTGATACAAAAAAATATCGAATCGCAAAATAAAAGGTGGTGGTTATGGAAGCAATAACACCGAGCGGGAAAATGATAAAAAAAAGAGGAAAACGTTTGTCCCAAACCGAAAATATTAAATATTTAATCATCGCGCGAGCCCGCTTGTACATGCGGTACACTAGACGAGAACGCCGTTGATTCTCCAACTGGTCCAGAAATGCATCTTCTGACGACGAAGACATCACCATTTTATTTATAAGGTCTTATTTTGTTGCTTTTATCTTATTTTATCTTTAATAATGTATTTGCGTAAAAACTTCAAATATGACTTTGCTTGGCCAAAATGAGTGAATGTACTGAAAATCTAGTTTACACCCGGGTTAAACTACTTTAACAGCTCCCTGGAGGACAGTTAAAATCAAATAGGGTTTATTACCGAGTTTAAAGAGTGAATATTATGCGCTTGGGTTGAACTTTTGAGACTTAACTCACTTTTAACCAAGGTGTAAATTTAAAACCGGATTAATTGAGTGAATAATATGGCTGTTAGGATAAAATAAAATAAAAGCAACAAAACAAGGCTTTTTAAATGAAATGGTGATGTCTTCGTCGTCAGAAGATGCATTTCTGGACCAGATGGAGAATCAATGGCGTTCTCGTCGAGTGTACCGCATGTACAAGCGGGCTTGCGCGATGATTAAATATTTAATGTTTTCGGTTTGGGAAAAACGTTTTCCTCTTTTTTATCATTTTCTCGCTCGGTTTTATTGCTTACATAACCACCACCTTTTATTTTGCGATTCGACATTTGTTTGTATCAATTTATTAATTGAGAAAAAATTTAACTATTTTGATTTGTTTTTCAAACGCCAAATCAGGATTTTCAAATTTTGAACGATAAAATTTGAAATACAACAATAAACAGGAAACACCTGCTGGCAAATGTCAAATTATTGACATTCCGTATGTTTAAAATCGGTGTATCGTCAAGTTTAAGCAATTTTACATCCGGTTGAAATGTATTTTAAATCCACCGAGTTTAATGCGCGTTTTGAGTGAATATTATGAACAAAAGTTTAAATTGAAAAGTTAAAAAAATGCGAGTTAATAGGACAGGTTTAAAATTCACTTAAACCTTACTTACACCTGGAGTGAATAATATAGCTGTTAATGATAATTTGTGTTGAGTTTATATGTATAATATGTATAATTAATTTACTATGTAATAATGTAATACCTCATCTTACCACAAATAATTTCCAAATGAGATACAATTTTTGAATTAAATGTAAGCCATCTATGCTAAGAGCACAGCGTAATGCCTTAAAAATAAGTTGATCACAAGACTAGTCAGCAGTGTGATAATCTGACCTGGTCCCTTTTTTTAAAAATCATTTTTATTTTTCATTTCTCTTATAACTATCTTAAAGCTAGACAAAAATTCATAAAAACTAGCCTGACCTGGTACCTCCCAATCACTTTGCACTCACTCTTACTCTCAGGGTTGCGAAATAAAGCTCTGCCTGCTCCGTTAAATGTTATATACATACATAGTTTGATTTGAGGTCCTACCTGGTTTGCATCACATCGGCATTTAGATTAAGGTTCTCCCGTGCTACCTCTTGGACCGTCAGCAGTGTGTCCCTCAATTAGAGCACGTGGCGCATCATAGTGCTTGTCTCTTGGAGAACGGAATATCAGATCGATTGGTACCTTAATTTCTAACCCAAAAATCAGCTTGTTCTTCGGCGGTTCGGAGATCACAATCCGTTTGATGTGGGCTTGTAAATTTGGCTAAATGATCGATTATGATCCCATTAAATACTATACAATGAACATGAACTATTAGTTATACATATATACCAATTGTTAGTAGAAGTATTTGCCACATAACATTTACTTCAAACATTTGCATATTTATGTAAAATCAATAAAGCTTAATGTAATGGCTATTACAATAACAATAATTAAACGCTTTGTAAAAGTAACACAAAAATATGCGCCGTGGAATAGTGTATTCATTTAAGAATGTACGGATTCTTTGAATGTATTGGAAGTACTGCATTTTAAAGAAAAATTTATTGAACTGTTTATAATTTAAACTCAAACTGTAGATAAATATGTTATTCGGTTTTAAAAACCATGATTTTGTAGCTATGTATATTGTTTGTAAATATTATATACAGAAATTACTATTAACCTTCCTTCTTGAAACACCTGCAAACCTGACATAAATTCAGTTTATAGAGAACTACGTGCGCCTTCTTAGCTAAAAGAAGCATCAATTGGCAAGAGATGTCTTCGTTTGTCCTCGGTGCTGTTATTGTTGTCCTAGTTAATAGTGGAACCTACGTAGACAAAATCTCTAACTACGTCAAATTAATGGCTATCAATGGTAAAGTCGGTGTTGAGTTTCCAGGCAGTCTCTGACAATACTCTCAAAAGCGCAACTGACATAATACTTTGTTTTCTCGATTATGTCAATATCGTCATCTCCTCTAAACACTTTCCGGCAGACTCACTGAGTAGCAACAATCCAATCGCCCAAACAGGGGGAGAAATTTTGCAAATTGCTTGGAAGGATTTCGTATTTTATGCTGTACTTAAATGTTTATGATCCGTATAATAAGGGCTGATTTTACATATTTGTGATCTGTAGTAAATGCGCTTTAACGTCAAATGAATTTCGAAATGAATACATTCTTTTACAAACCATTTTTGTATGGTAAAAAGGCTTGTTGTAATTTTTGTATAAGATTAATTGCTTAAGTCACTCAACTCACCAATGTTATCACATATTTATTTTATTATCACATATTTATTTTTAATTGTTATTTTTTAAGCGGCTTTACACAACTACAGCTTTGAATTATTTTCGTATCAGTCGCTTTGAAGGGATTGGATAAATCATTATTAATCATTGTAATGCTTAAATGAATATTTTAATTTAATGGAATTAAAAAGAGGTTTATGTTGAGTTTTTGTTGTAATGTTAAATCTATCGAAAAATTTGATCTGGTAATAAATTTGCGTATGTATTTCACTTTAAATGGGATGTATTTAATACTTTCAATAAAAGAATGAAGTTTTCTCCTCGTATAAGGACGAAAACTCATGAATAACACATTTATAAATCCTTGATTCATGAATTGCAAATCTTTAACACTTAAACAAATAATATCAAAGTTAAAATACCGTGGATGCGATCCGATAATTTAAAATCAATACAAAAAGTTTAGTGGCTTAGAACATTGTATGATATCCGACGTTCTTAACGGTAGACTGAAACGGAAATGATGAAGTGATTGTATGTAGTATCTGTGAGATAGAATTATTTCTTTTTAATTCCATAAAATTTAAAATATAAAGAAAAACTATTTTAAGAATATATTTAAAGCATGTTCTACTTTTCCTTTCCCTAGGTTGCCCCAGGCATTCCTACACAACCTCTCGATCCACAAAGAGAGAGTTTGCGGCGTTTATTCCAAAGCATTGCAGGATCAGATCAAGAGGTCGATTGGATGGAATTAAAACGAATCTTGGACCATTCAATGAAAGACGGTGAGTTGAAAAACCTAATGAACCATGTTAGGTTATTGGTTGTTTAGAATGGTGAAATCTTACGATAGTTGGTTTGAAATTATTACACTATTATAAAGACCTAAAATGTGCGGCTTAAATTTTTGATTGACTTTTTGTTTTCATGTAATCTCACCATATGTTTTGGTATAAACTTATAATTGAACATTCAAGAGTAGAGTCTCAGGGTTCTAGTTATTGAAAAACGAGGTAAGAATAATAGATTTAAAGTTGTAGAATTCAGTAAATTTTTTGTGTTCAGTAGTATGTTGCATTCAACTTGAATTATCTAACATTTTACCGCCCCAACCAAACACATCTAGAATAGAAACCAGTACCTTTATTATATGCAGTTTTAAAACTCAGATGTAAACTTTTCCATAAAAGCTTTAAACTTTATCTATTTTCGAATTCCAAAAAAATATCCTAATTTGGGCAACGTGAGCTGAGGTATCGAAACCCTGCCCTATGCAATTCCCTGCTTATCCGACTTTTGAGTTTTTAGAAAACAGAGATAAGACATCTATATGTGTGTGCTTATGTTAATTTGTAAATAGAGTATAGGCTTCTTTTCTTCTTTTTCAATGTGCTTGTGAATTGTGCATTCATATTGTTGAGTGATTATTTTTATTTATTTTTAATTTCCTAAGTTTTGTCTAGCCTAGTCGTTTTACCTTTTATATTTTCCTGTTATCGATCACCTGATTGTCTCATTCGTCTATAATAGTCGTGGTTTGTTGAAAGCTATATATGCATACATATAGCATTACAGAAGCTTTTCAAAAAGTGGTGTGAACAAATGTTTATAAAGCTCTTTTTGTATGAGAATTCTATTGTTCCAAACTGCTCCAAAGCATTCTTCGCTAGTCACATTCGACTGCAGGAAAAAAGATAAAGTAATTGACGTCAGGTTATTGTTGTTGCACTTCGTTCAAAATTTTAACTGGCTTAATTTTTTTTAGCAATCGGTTCTAAATGTTTTGATAAAACTTCGTATCTGTTCAATTGATTTTAGTTCATATAATAGGGGTTTATTTTCGTTTATTTTCATCTTATAAAAATGTATTATTCTGCTTGGTTTTTCCTAGACTTCTCATCAGTGGGTTAGCCGATATACATATGTACATACATCTCTGTCTACTTGATTATACGCTTCTGAAAATATTCGATACCTTGAATTCAAATTCGACCTTAGAATAGTTATATTATAACATAAAAGTTAAAAAAAGTTGTTCCCTTATTTGAGATTATATCACGAAATAATTTTCAAATGTTATATGGCCAGTCAGAAATTTTGAAGCACATGTAAATTTAATAGATCACTTTTTATGATATCGGCACTTCTTGTCAAAAAAAATTTTAGCCGACTATCTATAAAGCTAAAATGTGAGCTTTATTAAGTTTCTGTAAGCTGAAATAGTTTTTTTACGTTAAAAGCAAACAAAGCATTCGACTTAAGATTAAAACTGGGCTTATGAATCTATTTTAAGAGTGCTATGTAATTTTTTTGTCAATGACAATTATGATTAACCAGCTTCGGAGCTCCTAGGTGGACTTTAACAATTTAAACATAACTATTAAAGCTAAGCTTTTTTTACATGTGCATACAGGAATCGATACATACATGCATATATGTACATTTGTATATGTACATAAATCTACATTCATAATGACTTAACACACATTCTCATACAAATTTTACTTTTCATTTAACAACAATATTCTCAAAATGTCTTATGTCGTTTTTCATTGTTGAAAAGATTTGATCTTTTTACGAAAAGATTTGCACTTATTCCATTTTTTCATGTTTTATTAAAAAAAAAGATGAGATCTGAAGATGAAAGATGCCATCTTTTTAGTTTGGGAGATTTGATCTGCATTCATTCATACATGCAAACACTTTCCTGTCAAATATATTCGCAGCTGGGCAATTTTTTTGTTTTGCATTATTTTTGTACGACGACGTACGACATTTTTATGTGTATGCGTGTATATATGCTATGTGTGTAAATTGAATCTACTCAAAAGTACGCCGAGATGTTTCATTCAAGACAGCAATTCTGGATTTTAAAATCAAATCTTTCAGATATTATTTTTTTTTATATGGTTCTTAACATACAACAATCTTAATCTCATTTGTGAGAAACGGTTTTGTATATTTGTTACTGCAAGACCCCGGATTATTGAAATTCTAGAATTTGCCTGTAGAATTCATTATTCATTCCCAACTTTGTTCGACAGTTATCTGGGACAACAGTACTTTGGGTGGCTTTTTCAGGATTGTATTTCCATTTTTGGGTCTTCTGTGTGTTCAGTCTGTAGACAGCTGCAAGTTTCAACTTTTTTTTTTGGGACAAAAGTACCTTGGTACTTACCAAATGAATGATGGTAAAAGTCTTGAACCAATGTGGCTGAAAAATTCTATGTTTAACCGCTAAATTCTGGAATTTCAATATTTTGGTGCTTAATAGTAACATATCGATTAAATATAATGCATTGGTAAACGCTAGCTTCCTTTGAAATTATCAAAACGTCAATTTTTTTAGTATTGACATACAAAATTTAACCAACTTCTGATTTTTAACACCATAAAATATTTAATAATATCTGAGTTTTATTCTGATACTTGTCGACAGCTTATATGATATAAAGCTTAATTGAAATCGACTTTAATTCAATCCAGGTGTACACGGAATTGAATTCGGATTCAAATCTCCACGAAAACGTAGATACATACATATGAAAATAATCAAAGTAAATAATTGCCTTCAGATTGGTAGTTCATAAACTATATGAAGGAAGAAAGAAAAATGTTTTATTTTGCTTGTTGTGGACTAATTGAATAAAATTCCGCCCTGGTTCGATAGCTGGGCTCATCAGCAAGATTATCAGTTTCCAAATCCTATGATTGTTGTTTGTAGACTTATTTCCTTTTAGTAATTTATTATTATTATTATTTAGATATTTGAAGTCAAAATCAGTTCTATGCATTCATTATTTGCTTTAGATACATACATATATGTAGTTTGTTATGAAAACTTAAAGTAATGCATTTGGTTTATTTGCCTTCTCTAATTACATTTCGAAAAATCACATCAACTCATATGTTCAACGCCAAAAATGCTCAAATCAAAATAAAAAATGAAATCAAAACAAATTGGCCGCTCGCATACATGTAGATTTGCCAAAACATCCTTCGAATGGTTATACCCAAGCAACAAGCAATCAATTTGTAAGTGGAAGGCCTGGAAATAATGATGAAGATGGTGGCGGCGGCGGCGGAGGAGGGGGAATGGATTTATTTGCCTTGATCTGCGGTCCTTTCTGCAAGGGAACTCCTCTTGAAGGAGTGCTTGGTTTGGACCAACAACAGCAGTCATACACAAGTGTTAATCCTTCAAATGCAGATCCTGGTGAGAATTTTGTGACTTTAAAAAACTTTTCGAGTTTGTATTTGATACCGTTATTGTTTTATGAAACTTTTGTTTTTGTAAAAAAATAAGTGCACATCCTAGGCTTGATTCCTTTTTTGTTTTTTCATTTATTTTTGCACTTTAATTTATTATAGTTTTAAGTTTTGTTTATTCCTTATTGTCATAGAAATTAAGTTAGTTTGTATTATACCTAGTGTTTTTTGTATTATTAATTAATGCTGATGTAATACACTTAATACCTGTGTATTTCGGTGATTTCTCGGGCGTAAAAAGGCTTAAGAGCTTTCCGAGTGAAATTGCTGTTTTTGAAGTAAAACTATGAAGTGTGCATTCATTTGACCGAATTGTTGAACATTATAAAACTTTCGTAATAATTCATTGACCTAAAAAAGTGTTTTGAGCTATTTATAATAATATCTTTTATTTATCATCTATGCAAAATTTTGAATTTAAAATTTGAAAGTGAAATGTTCGCGTTGTGCCATACAAAACGCCTTTGATCGGTTTTGAAAGACTAGAAAACCTCTTAGTCAGAAAAGAAACAGTGGGAAAAAATAACCACGTTTAATCGGGTCGGTTTATAATAAAGGGTGTCCAGCGGAATATTTTCAACTTTAAAATTCAATATAAAAAAATACTACATCGTTTTTATTTCAATTAAATGCAGAGTAACAATGCTGATTTTATTTTTTAAAAACGATATCCGAGTGATGGCCATTTTTTTCAATGCACTCTTGCAGTCGGACCCTTACATATGCGACCCCGTTCGCTCGCTGAAATGGCACACCAAACTGTCGTTTTTAAGCAATGTAAACGTTTTTGATGGCGTTCTCTAGGGTTGTTGGGGCACCAGTATTGCATATTTTGTTTGTTAACAAATCCATCAATATAGAAATGTGCTGCATCACTGAATAAAATGTTTCCAAGCGTAAGTGCTGCCCGAAAACGTTCCAGCATTGTTCTTGCGAAGGATTCTCGCAAAGGATAATCACTTTCCTTGAAATACTGAACAATTTGCATTTTGCACCGGTGGATCTTTAATTTCTTTTTCAAAATAACATGCACTGCTGATTTTCTTATTCCTGTGGAGGCCGCAATCTTCCTTATCGATTTATGTGGATTTCGAATAATTTCAATTCGAATTTGAAACACATGGTCTGGTGTTGTTGCTGACGTTGATGGTCCAGGAATAGGTCAATTGACCATTGTGCCTTCTTGCCTGAATCTTTGTACCCACGACCAGATAACTTGCGTGCTCGGCCCATTACTTAGTCGTCGAATATTAAAATGAGTACAAAAAACGCGACGCGCACGTACCAATGATTCACGGCACTTCAAATATTGCTCCACGCAAACGCGCGGTGCACTCCCGACCAGTGACTCATGGCGACTGAAAATTCCGCCAATCCTGCGCTTTGAATGATACCCCTCCTGCTTACCTCAACCCGCTAGTATTTCGATAATCGAAATTTGAAGTTGAAAAATTCCCGCTGGACACCCTCTACATACGGCCGTCAAAAATCCTAAACAAAACTTCAATTCAACTGACTGCTGAATTAGCGGAACAAAAAAAAGTAATCCTCGCAAGAACCGTTAGAAAAGAACAAAAATATTCGCCTGTAATAGACAAAAAATACCAACATTTTATCGAAGAGGGTTGGATCTTACAGATTGTGTTTAGACGATTCAAACTTTGAGGTGCATTGAACTGATCAGTTGCTCACAGAGTTAAAAGCTACTTTTTACTAAATGTTTGGAAATCCTGGTGTAGTTCTTTTTGCTGCGAAGAGTTAGTGCAGAATTATGGCCAGAATGAATGGTATCAACTGTTAACAAAATTGGGCACCTTTGGCGAGTATTAATACGGAACATCCGAAAGCATCCCACATCATCAAAAGAGATGCTCAAAAATATTTTAAATCAAGAATGGAAAAAACAGCTCTTAGGCTGTTTCGATCTATGCTTAAAGGGATAGCAGCAAACTTAAAAGCGTAAGGTGGCAACACCAAATACTAATTTGTGTGATATAAATATATTTCAAACGTTATAGACCGACACCCAAGGACATAAAAATTCAAGTCATTTGCGTAACATTGTAAGTCGTATCAATAATAGCCTTTGAGGTGTTGAACCAATAACCGTTTGTCTAAACACGTGTCTTACAGTCTATGGGCGTTTTTGAAAACGTCATCTGCATGAAAAATGCATTTGCAGAATGTTCTTTAACGCAAACTGCTAAAGTCACATGTTCGAAAACATCATCTGCGGTGCAGCTGCGCAGTAAAAAAATCGAGTTGACGATTAAAAAAATTGAGAAACCGGAGTGTTCGTAAATAAAGATAGCGTAATGCGAGTAAATTGAATAATGTTGATAAAACCGATTTTGTGCAAGCCAAGACGATTGCATATGACGATTGCAATCTGCAAATTGACTTTGATTTGACATTTTCGAAAACGGCCTATGTCTATTGGTAGGAGAGAAAAAGTATGCAAACAAGAAATTTTTAGCTTGCAATTTTGAACAATTATTGTTGTCATACATATGTCAAACTCTCTGCAGTTAGACCTTAGAAGATACAAAGCGAAAAATTTTCAGGTAAACACATAATGTTTGGAAACTTTGGTGCTTTCTATCTTCTTAAGGACTATTAACATAAAGTTTGACCTATGGCAACAATTATGGTTCAAAATTGCAAGCTACGCAAATGACTTGACTCTTTATGTCGTTGGCTCTTGGACTGTTACAGCTTACAGCATAAATCGTTTTTTTTTTTAATGCCTGATACTTTTGCCCAAGGCTGTAAAAACAACATACATTTAAAATTTGAAATCTGTTACTGTAAGAAAACTTTTTTTTAGTGCAACAATACCACCTCTAAAGATAATCAATTGATCAGAAATCAATGAACAGTGTTATAAAATTACGACTTAAAAGTTATAAACAGAAACTGCGTCGGAAACATAACATACACTACAACATTTATTTCAACTATCTATGTATCTTTATCTCTATTGTTATAATCTAGAAAGTAATTAATAATTCTTTTGTTTTCTTATAATATTGTGTTTAAATATTAGTTGTTAACTGTTTCTTTTTTGAAAAAATCAAATATTTCCCATTTGCTACAAGATCGGTAATATTCGAAAATCGATGATTTTTTATTAAATATAAAATTGTGATTATGATGTATTTTTGAAGTACGTCATACATCAATATATCTTCTCAGTTTCAAGCATTTTAGTTTTGTCGCTTAGCAAGAAAATCTGTTTTTGCAGGACAAAAGCACCAAATTTTTTTTAGGTACTACTTAGGTCCATAGCTTGAGATTTAGGGTAGGACCCATCTCGGCGGTCAGCCATCTTGGATTTTATAGCCGCCATTTTGAAATTTAGGTATATTATTAATATCTCGGCTTCTGAATCACTTAGGATCCCAAACATTTTTGGGGTCAGGGAATACAACTACATACTTTTCAAATGTTAAAGTTTGCAAATATACGAAGGGGGCATGGGGGTCATGACCCCCTTGCTCCAAGACAATCATATATTATATTTAGGGTCGGATAATGTATATACACAAGTTTAAAATGTATCTGACTAAACTTATCCATCAAGGAGGGAAATGGGGGGTCATGACTTCCCCCTCCCCTCAGAGCCCAGGAAAAAGTATAAATAAAAAACAAACTTCATTTAAACACACAGAAGTGCAAAAACTGACGCGACGTACGGCTAGCCCAAATTATTTCATAATCGTAATGTTACCTTTTATGAGACCATGGGAATATTATTCGCGAGGACTGTATGTTTTGTCGCATCGAGTTTTTCTGAAAGAAAAATGAATAAGTTAAATTAAAATACATTTAAGTTAGGTTGTATAAGTATATATTAATAACAAACTATCCAATTATTAAATCGAGTGACAAAAATATTAAATTCTAAGATATAAGGTTGAAAATGAAATAAGATATATTTACATGTACATACATACATGTAAGTACATGTAGTACCTCGTGGCATGATGGTTAGTGCGTAGGACTGTCATGCCGATGGTGTGGGTTCGATTCCCAGCCGTGCCACCTAAAAACAGAAATGTTTTATCCGAGGTTCTGCCTCTTGCGAGGAACTGACAAATCCTCCAAGAGTATACTTGTCATGAAAAAGTGCTTCTCATTTAGCCATTCGGACTCGGCAAAAACCTGTAGGTCCCCTCTATTCCTGCCAACTACACGCACACAGGAATGGTTATGAGTTGTAAGTCACTAGGCCCTGGTTTTCCACGAGCTGTTGCGCCACCCAATTTATTTATTTATTTATTACATGTACGTACATATTAATATATAAAATTTAAACACAAGAAAAATCACATATGAAAGATGTTGAATTGCATTTATCTAGGTATATGGATTGATTATGGCATCTTCAAGCATTGACATTTACAAAGAACAGTACAATTCTACCGAGCAGCTTTGCAAGCATATCTACCAGTGTATCCTTTTTGACTCTTACAATTACATTTCACCAATTCAGTATATGCCTTTGAAGCTATAGGAAATGTGTTCCATACAGGAACCCATGATCCACCTTCTTCTTTCTGAGTCCAGCCCCAGCCTTCCGGACTAGGAGCACACTGTTGAATGTGTTCACTGGTACACCATACTCCTGCCTGATATATACAGCCCGCTTTGAGTGTTGAAGTAGTGCATCTTTTGTTGGTGGAAGTTTCTCCATTGTCTTATTCTTCTGACAAAACAGCTCCTTGCTGACATCGTTCACACTGTCCGAATTACTGTATTTATCATATAATATTACCGTGAAGCGTTCTATAGCCTTTTAAATGTTCACCATCAAGCTCTGGTAGGGATGTAGTGCTATGCATGTTAAGGTATGTGTCACCTCATGATAACAATTCCATATGCCTCCCACGCAGATTTCTTGCCTCGTCCGAAAAATGAAGATGTTGTATCGCAACCCGTAAAACTGTGAAATACGGGGAGGCCAAGGAATTTTGTACGCCCAGTTTCTCGTTAATAGCATTAATGTCTATATAATTAAATGATCTGCCCGTACCAAAGGTAACAGAAATCTTCAAATTTGTGCTTTGGGTGATGGAACTTGCCAATGAGGAATACCACCACGTCCGCGTCAACAGTACAAACCATACACCTACTACAGCCATTCTTCATTATGTTCGAAAAGAGTCAGAGGCAAATAATCATCGTGTAATAGGGGACTTAGAAAAATCTTGCGTAAATGGTCGCATTTAGATAACTAACCAAAACATAGATATTACTTAAAACAGCTGACAAAGAAATTAAATTTTAAATTTGATTTATGATCATCTACATATATGATATTTAAAGATTTTTATATTTCTGTTTTCATGTTGAATGGAGTCCAAGATGATGAAAATCTGCATTTTGTATTTGCATTTAACTTATTCATTTTCCTTTCAGAAAAACTCGATACGACAAAACATACAGTCTTCGCGAATAATATTCCCATGGTCTCATAAAAGGTAACATTACGGTTATGAAATAATTTGGGCTAGCCGTACGTCGCGTCAGTTTTTGCACTTCTGTGTGTTTAAATGAAGTGTGTTTTTTATTTATACTTTTTCCTGGGCTCTGAGGGGGGGGGGTGTCATGACCCCTCATTTCCCTCCTTGGATAAGTTTAGTCAGATACATTTTAAACTTGTGTATATACATTATCCGACCCTAAATATAATATATGATTGTCTTGGAGCAAGGGGGTCATGACCCCCATGCCCCCTTCGTATCTTTGCAAATTTTAACATTTGAGAAGTATGTGGTTGTATTCCCTGACCCCAAAAATGTATACCTAGACACCAAGTTTGGGATCCTAAGTGATTTAGAAGCCGAGATATTAATAATATACCTAAATTTCAAAACGGCGGCAATAAAATCCAATGATGGCTGACCACCGAGATGGGTCCTACCCTAAATCTCAAGCTATGGACCTAAGTAGTACCTAAAAAAAATTTGGTGCTTTTGTCCGGCAAAAACACATCATCTCGAAATTTGACGCTAAGCGACCCCACTATTTATTTGTTGGACCTTTTCCGTTTTTATATATTTTTACGAAATTTCCAATCGCATTTATCTCGAAAACACAAATTTTGAGTTATGATGGTCTTGTAGCAAATGAGAGTACCTATGGAAGTGCTTTTTTAAGTGACAACTATCGTTTTGTGAGACCAGATCTGAACAATGAACAACACTACAACAATTTTACTATGGCAAAAGGCGTAAGTAACGTAATAGTAGCTGGTATGACATCTTCTTCCATTTTTTTCCGCAGAAACTCTCATTGAGTTAAGCATGTTCAACCTAAATTTCTTAAGGAAATGGTTTTAGCGTACCTATCATTATCGTATCATATTCACCAAATATAATTCAGACAGGCTAATTCGAAAGATGATATTCGTTTTCTGGATTGGCTCAAATAAGAGAATTTTTCGTCTCTGAAATTTAAATGCCACAGGCCAGAAACTAACATTCATTGGTCTGACATCGTTAGGGGGAGGGGTATATTTCCCCCCGCTTGGGTAGAAAGGGCCATTTCATTAAAAATAATACCTTAAATGAAAAATACTTGCAATATTTTTGTTTTTGTAAAACCAGAAGTTCATTATCATGGTTTATTTTAGAATTCAGTTTTTTTGAAAAACTTTTGCAAAAATTGTTTTGAATTCAAAATTTTGAAGAAACAACTTGGCATTTCTTCAAATTTAGCATAGTTTACATCAGTTCCCATGCGAAAAAAAAATCTAAATTTTCAAAACGATTTTCCACCTATTATGTGCACCAAATTGAATAATATTCAAGGCGAGTTATAATTAATAAACTATAGGGATAGGCCTTAAAAATGTAAAATAATTATTTTTGGATGCAAAAACCATTTGCATGCAAATAATGCCTTGTTTTTTCGCATGAAAACGAACGATTACCGGTCCACTGTTTTGCCTAAAATTCCATGACAGCAATGCTTTTATGCATGAAACTAAACCAATTATGCAAACAATTATAATCTTTATGCGATAAGTGGAAACACCATTATATTGAAATTACAAGTTTTAATTCAACAATGTCTTTATTTAAAACAAACACTTTTTTATTTAAAAAACAAAAAATTTTAATTTATTTTAAAAAACAATTTATTGTGAATTGAGCTTCATTGAATGCATTTCGGCTAGTCTACTAGCCATCATCAGCAACACGACTGAGGGGAAAGCTGTTACAAAATTAAATTGAACAAACATAAATGTCAAAATTAATAAAAGAAACAATACATTTAAATGATTTTTTTTTTACAAAAAGCTTTTCGAAATTTCTCTTTCCTTAAAAAGCTTTTTGTAAAAAAAAAATCATTTAAATGTATTGTTTCTTTTATTAATTTTGACATTTATGTTTGTTCAATTTAATTTTGTAACAGCTTTCCCCTCAGTCGTGTTGCTGATGATGGCTAGTAGACTAGCCGAAATGCATTCAATGAAGCTCAATTCACAATAAATTGTTTTTTAAAATAAATTAAAATTTTTTGTTTTTTAAATAAAAAAGTGTTTGTTTTAAATAAAGACATTGTTGAATTAAAACTTGTAATTTCAATATAATGGTGTTTCCACTTATCGCATAAAGATTATATTTGAGAGATTACGAAAATATATTCCAAAAAACTAAAAACAAAAAACAAAAATGCAAACAATTGTTTTGGCATTTCACCTCATGCAAAAATATTTGCATAGATTTTTTGTGCGCACGGGAACGGTATACTAGATTTTTAACGTGAATTGCCCAGTTTGCAAATAAAAATTGGCAGTTAAATTAGCCCCTACAGCAACTATAGGGAATGAAAACAATCTGACAAAATCAGGGAAATTTGGTCTCTTGCTATATCTTAATAATAAACTTAAAACAATGAAATTTATAACGACCAAAAACTTCAAAGGGAACATTTTTCTTATTTCAGCCAATCAAGAAGAACAAATACCACAATTGAAATTAGCATACCTTAATTATTTTTGGTAGGTATGAACGCCATATCATGTCGGTTTTTGCAAATAGGACAGTGTTATTATAGTCTTATTATAATAGGTTAAATTATTATATTTTAATTATTGGTTTGCTGGATTTTTAAGGTAGAATTGTATTTATTTATTTTATTGTATTTATACAATTCAACTAGTAAAAACTATTAAAATAAAATTATTAAAGTTAAAATGATTATATAGCAATTGAATAAAGTCATAAACTTCTTATAATTTCCCTTAATCGTTATTTAGAAAACTTATGTAACGTTTAGTAGAGGTATTAGAAGTTTAATGCGTTGGTAAGTTGAAAAATGTCCACATAAGAATTTTTAGTATCAATATGTCACTTAGACTCACCCACATAAAACTGAAATATGTATGTATGTATGAACCTTAGGGTGTCCTTATAAAGGACATTATTTAATTTAAGTTGCCCCCCTAGTTTCTTCCAAATACATAAATAAAAAAATCCTGTAAAATATTAGCTCATTATTTTGCTATTAACCCGGCTCCAGGACGAAAGAGGTTTTGTATGGGAAAACACATGCAAAATGTTCAATCAAATTTTAAATTTTTATAACTTTGGTAATAATAAAAAATGGCGTATCGAAAATAAAAATTAGGCCAGTTATTTCCAAACTTATAGGCATAAGGAAAATTTTACTTTTTTCAATTTTCATCTATGGGTCTAAAATTGAGAAAATATTAGATTTTCATTTTTATGAGTTTTGTACCGTATCTTAGAAGTAGTCATAAACTTCTATATTTGCACCAAAATTTTAATTTTTCTATCCATTATTGCCAAACTTATAAAAATTCAGAGTTTGATCGAACATTTTTATATAAAACTTCTTTGGTCTTGGGAACCGGGTTAACGGTAAAATAATGAGGTAAAACTGTACAAGAATTTATTTTATTTATTTGGAAGAAATTAGGGGAGCGCACCAACCTAAATTAAACAATGTACTTTATAAGGACCACTTTAATGTACCTATTCTTCTCAATTCAAACCCACACAATGGAATAATTAAATAAATCAACAAAGGAGATGGCCAAAAATGTATGGACAAAAAACCCAGAATCGACAAGAACGAAATATAAGCCAATAGTTACCCTGTAATAAGCAATTGACATCACCAATGGGGCAACCCCAAAATCCATATAGTATAGGAGCTATGAGCCATTCAATAAGACAAGTTTTACAAAAATCCCAGTCATGTTGTTTTTGTTTTGTATAGAAGATAGCTGTTAAAATGGAATGAAAGGAGTTTTGTGTGAGATATCAAAGATTTTTTCGTTCACACTTTGTAGTTTTTATCCATTTTAGCAAAAACAAAAGAAGATGGTAGTTTTCCAAAGAAAAAAAATGGTGTCCAGAATGCAAAAACCCAGAGAGCAAGCTAGCAAGATCCAAAAACTAACACAGCCTACAGAATAAAATGAAAACACACCAAAACGCAAAATTCAACAAATAACATCCTAAAAATAATAAATAAATAACCTACTAAGACTATAATTATTTTTTGCTACTGTTCATTCATATGTAGCTACAAACGAGTAGAATAATAAAAGTATGTATTTAGCTATTGCTTATAACCGTTTTGTGTTGTAGGTATTTTATGTTTTAGTTGTATGGATTATTTAACAATACATATCAACCATACTTTTCCATTATCTCTCACAAGATATTCATAAAATAATATTTAAAACGGATTGTTCACTAATTATATTCAAGTTCTTTATATCTAAATATAAACGATCCATGATGGTTTTTGGATCTAACGATAACATATTTTCGATGTACCTATTCACCTCTCAAAACCTGCATATGATTTTTTTCTGTCGACTCTGGTTTTTTTTGGCCATCTCCTTTTAGTTTTGTTTTCAAAAAATTTTAATTTTATTTACACAAGGATTTATATGATTTTACTAATATGTAATAATAAAAGGAATTGAAAATAATCTTAACGCGTCGTGCGTCGGTGGGCGCGCCGCATTATCCCAAATGACTTCTTTCATTGCATAAATCATTCCCTCTGATCGCATACAAATGGTGCTATATATATTTTTCTACTTAAAGGAAATTTCCAAGGCTGTAAATATAGTGAATTTTGAGAAAATTTGAGTACGACGCACAATGGGACCTCATGTATGGAGAGCGTGCTCAAAATGCAAAATTGAAACTAACGGTTTCGTATGAAATTTTAACGTGGATTCAAAGTTGACATGATTGCTTATCAATATGTCAAGTTTTGAAGTTTTGGGAGACAGAAAGGTAATAGAAAATAAGCGATAAAAGTAGTAATTCGTGTAAATTCTAAAATCAATTGTGCAGTTGTAGGTCATTTGAAAATTTGAAAAAAATAAATTCGTGGTGAATACAAAAAAATAAAAAATATATTGGCATCAAATGAAGGTCAGTGGAAAATGAAAAAATATTTTTATCAAATTAGAACAACATATTTCCCTTACATTGGAAAAAAATTGAAAAGTTACGTAGAAAATATTCAAAAAATCTTATTTCGGTTTTGCGCACCATGCTCTCACTTTTGACTTCTGTTTCATATAGAGGAATATTGATACTACTAGACCACATATTCAGTTTTAAAAGCATCGTGCGCAAAATCAAAAAAAAAAAATTGAAAATTTTCTACGTAACTTTTCAATTTTTCAAAAATGCAAGTGAAATATGTTGATCTAATTTGATAAAAACATTTTTTTTTATTTTTACTGACCTTCATTTGATGCCAATATATTTTTTATATTTTTGTATTCACCACGAATTTATTTTTTTCGAATTTTCAAATGACCAACAATTGCGCAATGGATTTTAGAATTTACATGAATTGCTGCTTTTATCGCTTATTTTCTATCACATTTCTGTCTCCCAAAAACTTCAACACTTGACATATTGATAAGCAATCATGTCAACTTTGAATCCACATTACAATTTTATTCTAAACCGTTAGTTTCAATTTTGCATTTTGAGCACGCTCTCCATACAAGAGGTCCCAGTGTGCGACGTGCTTTCCTTCCGTTGAAGTAAGATTTTCTTTGAAAAAAAAGGAATTAACAGACCAGGAAAAATAGCTCAAATTGTATGGGGAACCTTGAAATAATTAATTCATGAAATATTAAAATTAGTACCGACGCAGAACTGTACCCTCTATAAAATAACTAAAGTCCTCCAAAATCCACACATTGGCTTTTTGTGTATAGATGCATTTGAAGAGATGGAGAGGAGAAAAAGTTGGAAGTATTTCAAACTGAAATAATTGTTTTTAACCTAATCATATAATACATGTTTTAAAGGAACCTTTAAACGCTGAATCTAATGAGACTAAATTCAAAATGATAAGATTACCCACAAAAAAGTTATAGTCATTTTTATGTAATGATGATTTTTTTTAAGCTCAGCAGATAAAATATTACCGAAAACCCTTTGAAAATAATAGTATGTCAATAGAACTTGGAACAAATGTTTCATTAGTCAGTGGTAACACTGGTTTTCTGTGTTGATAAGTGCGTAGCATTAGCTCTACAGTATTTTAATTTATTTTAATAGTTGCATCTTATTATAAATTATAGTGTTTGTTTTTTATCAAATTTAAATTGAATGCCTTCATAGTTTTGTATCCGTTTGTTATTAAATTGCTACATTTAAGTCAAAGTGTTTAATTTCAGTAAGTGAAATTCAATTAATTTTGTAATCTTGAAAGTCATTTGTGTCAATTTCATCAATAGCGATCGGTGGTCGTGATCGTCGAGGTGTGAGGAAAATTCGGTGCGAGACGTCCCGGATTCAACTCCTAATATTTCCTAACTTTTTTTTTTTTTCTCTTTTTCTAAAGTCATTATTTTTAATTAATTTTATTTATTGTACACGTTTTAAAGACAGGCATCTCCGTTTTATATTTTATCATGGCCTGTTCTGCACCTAAATGTTCAAATCATTCAGCTACATCATCTCTTTTTGAATGCCATGGCCCCTGCGGAAACCTTTTTCACGCTAAATGTGTCGGTGCAACTAATGCATTAATTGACAAAATTAATTCCTCTGAAATTGGTTTCTGGTTTTGCGTTAGTTGTAGAAAGCATTCTGTATCCAGTTTGGCTTTTAAAATGACAGCTTTAAAGTCCGAGATTCTTAAGATCTCTAAAGCTTTCGAGGAACTATCCCAACATGTTTCTTCTGTTGTTTCAATTGTTGATAAATTTTCTTTTCCTAACATTTTAGTTGATAAATCATCATCCACAAATGATGATGAATCACAACCCATACTTCTAAATGATTCAGAATCTAGTCCGACCATTTCCCAGAATACATATATCAGATACTGCCTGTAAAAAGGGTAATAAAAGGGGACGTGATGCTGCTACTTCTTCGAAGGGTGCTGGTCCTGCTCCTAAAAGATCAAACATTATAAGTATTCAGGCTGACGTTAACTGTGCTTCTAATATCAGTCAAGGAGAAGGCTTGGCAGTGGCTGGTGATTCAAGTGTCGAGGTTGACCAACCCTCGGTTCTTAGTTACTTGCCAGTGCTACAGCCCATAGAATTAGTTTCTGACTTAGATATTATAGATCCCACCCCTCAAATTAGTCTTGTTGCTCCCAGAGCTTTAGAATCGGTTCCTAAACCCAAATCAATATTCATCTCTCGTCTTTTACCGGAAATCGTACCCGAAGATATTTTGCAACATCTCATTGCCTGTAAATCCATACCCAATGTATCATCCATTAAATGTACTAAAATAAGTAAACCTTACAGTTTCGTTTCATCGTTCAAAATTACAGCTCCCTTTTCATTATTCGATTCAATTTTGAAAAGCTCTTGGCCTCCTAATACATTGGTAAAAGAATTTACAATCCCTCCTAGGCAAAGAAAGATTGCAAACAACAATAATAATTTAAATGCAAAAAACTTAGTAGGTTCTCCCTCTACTACCAAAACGTAAGAGGGCTTCGCAGTAAAACTGCCAAAATCTTTCAAAACTCCCTAGCTTTTCCTTATGATGTATTTGCTTTCACTGAAACATGGCTTAATGACACGATCTTAGACACAGAACTATTTGATCAAGAATTCATAGTTTACAGGAAAGACCGTCATGTGGATAGTAAAAATTTAGTAGGAGGTGGTGTCTTAATTGCGATTAGAAATCATTTCAACACAACTCCTATCATATTCCCTTTTAATATATCATTAGAACTTGTCTGCATCAAAATATCCATGCATTCAAAAGATTTATTTATTCTAAATGTCTATATTCCCCCCAAAAGTTCAGTTTCAGTATATGTTGAGCTTTCCCTTGCTCTCGACTATATTATTGACGTTGCTGGATTTGATAGTATTATTACCCTCTTAGGCGACTTTAACCTTCCATACATTGACTGGATTCCTTCAGAAGACGAGTCTTACTTTGAAGTATCGTTGACTTCATCTCAACAGGAGCTTCAACTGTTAGACCATATTATATCTACGGACTTACAGCAAATAAGCTGTATTAAAAACTCTTTAAATCGAATACTCGATTTAGTTTTCTCATCTGACGCTGTTAGTACTGTAGTGGTAGAGTCTACTACTGCAATATCAAATATGGATAAATTACATCCTCCTCTTGACATTTTTCTTGACTTGGACGGGCATTTACTTAATAATAGTAATTCACAAGACTGTTCATATTCTTTTGACTTTCGGAAAGCTAACTTTCAGTTACTTTCTGAGCATTTAAGTGCATCTGGTATTGAAAATATACCAGTCTCAGGCGACATTGACGTTGCAGTTTCATACTTTTATCAAGTATTGACCAACTGTATTAATGACATAGTTCCACACAAAATACCCAAATACTCTAGCTTCTGCTATCCATGGTATACGAAAGAACTCAAAATTCTTCGTAATAAAAGAAACAGAGCTTGGAAGAACTTCATAAAAAGTATGTCCCTTGAGGACCGAGAATTGTATATTTCCTTGTTTGATGAGTTTAAAAACCTCTCCAATCATTTATACGCTGAATATCTTAAAAAAATGGAAAGTTCCCTTAAGCTTGACCCCAAAAGTTTTTAGAATTTCGTAAACTTGAATTTGAATTTCAAGACCCGACCTTTTTTTCGTTGTCCGCTTCACGCGAAATGCCCCATATACTTTACTCCGACTAACTGCATTAATTTCCTGTTCTTTGTGAATTTGGTTCAACTGCTTTGAGGCTATTTCACTAGCCCTACAAATTTTGATGGCTTGATCTAACGTTAGCTTTTCTTCAGACAGTAATTTTTCTCTAACTGTATCATTAAAAATGCCTATTACTATTTTATCTCGAACCAGCTCATCTCGCAAAGAAAGAAATTCACATTTTTGAGCTTGGTTTTTAATCTTAGTGAATAAGTCATCGAAGCTTTCGCCTTCGATCTGAGTTATCCGATTAAAAGCATACCTTTCGAAGGTTACACTTGTTTTTGGGTTAAAAACGGAATCAAATTTTGATTGAATGATGCTTACCTACCGTTTTTTTCTCTGAGTCGCTGAGCCCGAACGAGCTATATATGTCAGCGGTGTCCGGTCCAATGGCCAGCATAAAATGCGCTGCTTGCTCCTCTGGCTGTTTTTTACTCAATTCCGCAGCCACTGCATACCACTCATATCTCTGCAGCCAATTTTTCCACTTGGTGGACATGTTGGAATCACTTATTTCTAGATATCCCGGTGGTTTTACTGAACTTCCACTAACGATTGGGGACGGGAAAAGCATCCGCAGGCATTTTTCTTATTTTACTTAAACTTTATTATTTGGAATGGTTAATGGGTATACTTTTATCAAGTTGACTTCTGACACCATGTTACGATAAACGGTAATCCAAATAAGTAAAAGACACGACGAAGGTTAAAGCGATACTGGATATGCTCTTTATTATAATTCATAGCATGAGTACTAGTGCATAAGTATATACAGTATATTTCATATTTTTTTTTTTTTTTTTTTTACACTTCAGATTCTTAGTTGTAGTGAGCTTAGAGCAAGCTGCAACCTACAATCAGGGGCTCATCAAAAGTGCATGTGGGTAATTCCATGAAAAAGTGGACATGAAGATAGAAAAATGGAAAATTTATCTCGCCCCCTGTCTATTTTTCGCTAGTTTTAAAACTAGAATTACAAAATATCCTACAAGTAATAAGCATACGGCTAAAAATAAAATAAAATTATAACAGGCTTAACCCTACATTTTTAAATTAAAAACGTAAAATAACGTGAGTTACGGACTTTTTGTAACGTGAGTTACCATGTATTTTAATAAATTTGTATAAAATATTTTTAATAATTTAAAATTTGTGTACAGATATAATCAGGCTGATAAATTCTTATATCTAATTCAACAAACCAGTTTACCTTTATTGGTTTGTTTAATTTTTAGAAAATAAGCATAGTACTGCTACAAAACCCGTGTCCGAATATGGTAACGTGAGTTACCAACATGTTTTAGTATTTTGTACTAAGAAAGAATTTATTTTTCCCAAAAATTTTATTTTTTCCTAGAAGTTGAAATCATTACCATGTATAGAATTTATATTTTGTTTTATTTATATTTATATAAGTATGAAAATTTTAATGAAAGAGAGCGTGAAACTCTCCCAAATGTAACGTGAGTTACCATGGAATTGCCCATGTGTTAGTGGTTAGTAAAAAAGGCAATCTAACACATGCATAATAATAAACACATGACACATGCATCTAATAAATTAACAAAATTAAACAAAAAATCTATATATAGATACATACATAATTAATACATAGTACCTCGTGGCATGATGGTTAGTGCGTAGGACTGTCATGCCGAAGGTGTGGGTTCGATTCCCAGCCGTGCCACCTAAAAAACAGAAATGTTTTATTCGAGGAACTGACAAATCCTTCAAGAGTATACTTGTCATGAAAAAAGTGCTTCTCATTTAGCCGTTCGGACTCGGCGAAAAACTGTAGGTCCCCTCCATTCCTGCCAACAAACACGCACACAGGAATGGTTGTGAGTTGTAAGTCACTAGGCCCTGGTTCTCCACGAGCTGTTGCGCCACCCAATATACATACATAATTAAACAATATACAAAATATTTAAGTCATAGTTTCAAGAAGTAAAAACAATCACGACCGTGGAGCACTGGTTCGAAATACTTTCTTTAATGCCATCTTACTTATGTTAAAGTCAACAGAGGAGCCGTTTAAATTAAAAATCATGCACATGCGGTTAAGAGGCTCATGTATACCGTAGTTAGTTCTATGGAAATCAACGTGTAAAAGTTCAAATCTTCGCAGGTGGTGAGATCCTCCTCGGTAATTTATGCCAATACAGGCTAACAAATCAGGAGCATCAATTTGGCCATTTATAAGTTGGTGAAGAAATAGTAAATCATTATTAACACGCCTTTGATATAAGGTTTGGACCTGCAGTAGCTGGATCCGATGTTCATATGGTGGAAGGTTGTACAGATCAGCCCAAGGAAGACCCTTTAGAGCAAAGCGAATGAATTTATGCTGTATTGATTCAATACGATTGTTATGAATTTCATAAATTTCATATTTGCGAGGCGTACTCTAGATGAGGTCGTACATAACAATTGAATAAAGAAAGGGTAACATAAGGATCACTTAATCCCTTAGCCCAACGTTTTATAAATCCAAGCATAGAGCTTGCTTTATTAACAATGTAATTAATGTGTTCAGTGAATTCTAAATTTGAGCTAAAGTTAACACCCAAGTCCTTGAAACTAAAGACTCGACAGAGTTTTTGCTGTGAAATGGAATAATCAAAAGCACTTGCAAGTCGCTTCCTGGAAAAAGTAATTGTTTGGCATTTAACAAGGTTAAGAGAAAGACCATTCTTATCACACCAAATAGTGAAACTGTCAATATCGACTTGCAGAAGAACGTGGTCACTGTCAGCTTTTATTGACTTAAATATCTTCATATCATCAGCAAATATATGAATGTCACTGTAGCGTATAAATGAAACATCATTTATAGCCAGGATAAATAGAATTGGACCAAGATGACTTCCCTGGGGCACACCGGAGTGAGCAATGAATGAATTTGAAAGGCAGTTTCTAAATTTTACTATATACGATCTATTTTCAAGATATGATTTTATCCATGTGATAAACAGAGTTGGAAAACCAAAAGCTTTTAGTTTGAAGATAATAATGTTGTGGCTAAGTTGGTCGAACGCTTTAGAGAAATCAGTGTATATGCAATCCACTTCACTGCCATTTTCTAACGCATTAGAACATTTATGCAAGAATGTAAGTAGGTTTGTTACTGTTGATTTTCTTCTCACAAACCCATGCTGTTGATTACATATTAAATTCTTTGTATGGAATGCTAAAGTCTCACATATAACTTGTTCAAAGAGCTTTGGTATATATGGCAGTTTGGATATAGGCCTATAATTCAAAATTTCAGTTTTATCACCCTTTTTAAAAATTGGAGTTAGGAATGAGGCTTTCCATAAACAAGGAAATTTCCCTGATTTAATAGAAAATTCAAACAAGAATTGAAGAGGCTCAACCAGAATATGTCTACACTTTTTCAATAATATTGGAGGAATTCCATCTGGTCCAGATGAGTAATCATCATTTAACGATGACAGAAGTTTTAAGACAGTACTCTGTTGCACAGCGAAATTGGTGCAATTCGTTTGTGCATAGGAATGTAAATTTCGGAAATAATCTTCATCAATATCGAGAGGCGTGTTTACAAAAGAGTTACGAAAATTTTTCGCAAAGGCGTTGCAAATATCTATAGTTTCTTTTAACACACAATTTTCATAAATGAAATTTGTGGGGTAACCATCGGAGTTTTTCTTCGAATTTACAAACTTCCAAAATGCCTTAGGGTCTTCTTTAAGAGATCTTCCCATTTCGTATACATGATTAGTGTATAGAGACTTGGAAATAGACTTAAATTCTTCGAAAAGGGCAATGTAAAGTTGTGGTCAACGGAAGAAAGAGTTTTTAAATATATTTTCCATGCTCTATTTCTTCTATTCCGCAGTGACCTTAACTCTCTCGTATACCATGAGACAAGAGCTCGCATTTTTTAATATTTTTAAAGGGGTAGTATTATTTATACAATTATTAAGTATGGTGTTAAAACTAGTAACTGCTTCGTCAATATTACTAGATACTGATATACTATCAATACCAGATCTAGCCAACTCTTCTGAGAGCAACTGAAAGTTTGCCTTTTTGAAGTCAAAAGTATAAGAGCGGTCATAAGCATTGTTATTTTCCATAATATGACTGCTCAAGTCAAGAACTATATCCAAGGGAGGATGATAACTATCTATATTAGTGATTCTAGAACAAGAGTACTAATAGCGTCGGATGAAAAAACTAAATCGAGTATTCGATTTTTTGAATTTTTTATACAGCTTACTTGCTGTAAGTCAGTTGCAATAATTCTATCCAAAAGCTGAAGCTCAGCCTGTGAAGAAGTTAAAGATGCTTCTTGAAAACATTCATCTTCAGAAAGCACCCACTCTATAGACGGTAGATTAAAATCTCCAAGAAGTAAAATGTTGCTGTTGGAGCAAGACAAGTCAATAATAAAATCTAGAGCTTTAGACAGGTCTACATAAACTGAGTGCGAGCTTTTTGGAGGAATGTATGCATTTAATATATAAATAAATTTCAACTGTACAGTTAACTTTATACAGATTAATTCGATTGATTAGTTGAAAGGAAACAAAATAGGTGAAGATATAAATTTTTTTCGAACTGCGATCAAAACACCACCTCCCAATTCTTTTGGTTTGTCAAAATGACGATCTTTTCTATAAACTAAGAACTCTTGATGAAAAAGTTCGGTGTCCAAAAAACTTGAATTGAGCCAGATTTCTGTCAAAACAAAGATGTCATGCAAAAAAGCTCTGGAGCTCATAAATATATCAGCAGTTTTAGTACGAAGCCCTCTTACATTTTGGTAGAAGAGGGTAATCCTATTGAGTTTTTTGGAGATGCTTTTTTGGGTGGGTTTCTTGAATGCCTGTTCTTCCTAACTGAAAATTCTTTTACAAGAGCTTCAGGAGGCCAATTTCCAATATCGCAAATTGAATCAAAGAAAGAAGAATGTGTAACTATTTTAAATAATGACACAAAACTATTAACTCTACTAATTTTTGTACACTTAATAGCAGTATCTGTAGGGATACTGTTTCTAGCTATTAAGTGGGTTACAATTTCTTCAGGAACAATATCTGGTTCAAGTCGAGATATGAAAATTGTTTTCGGTTTAGAGGCAGCTTTGATAGGCCTTGGATCGGTAACTATATTAGATATAGTAGCACAATCCACTTCAGGGCATAGAACAGTCACTGGACCTTGATTTTCCACCTGTACTGGACAAGGTGACTCCGAAGCATTATGTGGATTAAGGTTTGTTCGTTTAGGGGGTGGGCTGATGTTTTTGACAGCTAATGTGGTATCCCTTCCCCTTTTTTTGCTCTTTTTGGCATCTGATTCAACATCACTACGTACCGTTGAAATGGACTGCGCAGTAAGATCATCATCAAATGGCAAAATCACTGGAGGAAGAGATTCCTGCATTAGGTCATCAGTAGATGTTCCAATATCCACCGGAGATAAAACTTGCTTGCGACTGCCTTGTTAAAATTACTGAGAAGCTCTTCAAATCCCTTGGAAAGTTTTACAATGTCTGATTTGAAATCAGACATTTTAAAAACCAGTTGAGACAGGGAGAGCTTACGGCAATTCTTACAATACCAATACGCAAATTTAGAATTTGTAATCTTCTCTATAAATGCATAAGTTGAACCAATGCATAGATAATATGTGTGCAGAGGTGCACAACCTACTATATAACAGTTTTTTTTTCAAAAACTGCATAGATTTGAAAACTAGCTAATAGAAAGGTTACTTAAATGTTTCTTTTTATGAAACTGCCCCTCCCGTCCTATTGGGGGGGGGGGGGGGAATACACGCCCTCTTTTAGTAAAAAAAATGCTTGTATTAAACTATTCTTCAAAAAACCGTTATCATTTTTCGACGCCTAAGTTATCGTAGGGGAGACCGGGGACAAAAGTAAGACGTCATGAAAGTAACGGACATTCACGGCCTGAATTACTGTGTTTGGCCATTTTCTTGTATGCAGTTTAGAAAAGAACTCAACTCTTCTCCTTTCTAGCCAATTGTTGTCAATCGGTCGTGGAATGGGCACATGCCACATTGAAAAATAAGAAAAAGTCCATCATTTGAAATTTGTTCGGCCGACGTTTTTTTTTAGTAAATAAGGGCTTAAATCTCAATATTTTAAGCCAACTTTCTACTCAAGCATTCTTTAGTGTGATGTTTCTTTATACATGTTCATCATTAAAATATTTTTTTTTTTCCGAAAAATAAAGTAACACTACACCATGTGAACGAACGTACCTTCGTTACCTTCGTCCACAAAACACAAAAGCTTTGACCTCCCCTCTCTCCCCCTCTTAAAATGCGTCTAAACGAAAAGCCAATGCGGGGATTTTGGAAAAATGGAAATTGATATTGAGTTCCAAATTGAAACAATGCTAAGAAAACAGATCTTGCATTGAAAAGACCAAGTGGGCAAACCAAAAAGAACGAGAAAGTGATGCCACTTCTTCAAATGACGTTAAAAAAGATTGTAGTAGAACTTGTGGAGTTTTTTTTTACTTTTGACCTGGACGTGAGGACGAAAGTAACAAGGGAAGAGTCTAGGGAAAATTATCACAGCTATGAGAATTCGTCACTTTCAAGAAGCTTTGCTTCATCAGTTACTAGATAAATAACCCATCTATAAGATGACATTTTTCGTTTTCTGTTATTATAACAAACCCAAGATTTGAAAGAATTCTTGGATCAGATCACGAAAAATGAGCTGCAAATTACGAAAAATGATTCCCGATTTATACCTTGGCTCGGGATATCGTAACTTACTATTTGTTTGCAATTTGCAAACTGAGCAAAATTAAGATATTTGATACTCAAAAATCGAAAATCAACACTAAGTATCAATTGAATCGGTCATTTCAAAAACCACTTAATTCACATTTTTTTTTTTTCAAATATACTTCCTTAAACATAGATGCGTAATCTGAGAATAAATTACGTCGGTCCAAACATTCCTTCCTCTTCAAATAATACCTCACAATAGACGTTCCATGCAAAAACAACGTAAGTCAATTCACTAAGTGGTTTTTGCATGCGCTACTTGATGTTGGAAGTAGTTATATCTAGTTTTGATGTTTCTAAATTGCGTTGTTGTGACTGATTTAAATATCAATATTCAAATCTTCAATTTTACAGTTAATATAATTTATTAATTCGTTACTTTTTTCAACTTTATCTCTTCTACCTAGTAAGGCAGAAATAGGTATACCCATCGCTACATGTAAACTTTTGCTGAAGCAAGATGCCTTAGAGAGAACAAATCTTAGGTGGAATGATATCACCACTTGTTTGGCAACAAAACAAATCTGGCCAGTAATGGATTTAAAACGATCTAAGCGTTTGATATCTCTAAGCAGATTGCACATCAGCTCCATGATTGGTGTTATAACCGGACACTGCCTCATAGGCAAGCACGCAACGCGTCTTGGCGTATTCGCTAACGATTTTTGCAGAAGCTGTATGGATGATGAAGAGATGGAATCGATCCCTCACCTTCTATGCACGTGCCCTGCTCTATCTCATAGACGAAGACTTCACCTCGGTGAGTTCTACTTCAATGACCCTAGTGATCTGATAAACTTAGACATTGGCAGTCTATTACGCTTCATAAGAAGCTCCAAATGGTTCACCGAGTAAGGAAAAGGGTTTCCTAGATTCATGTGGTATCACAATGGACCAACTCATGGTCTAAGTGTGTCAGTCTCCACGACTGGCAGCCACTTCATCCTAACCTAACCTAACCTACTTTTTTCAAAAATGTTGTGTTTTGAGACAGGTAGTTTAACAGACAAGAAATTGTATCTTTAAAAAATATTTTCAAGTGAAACAGAGTAACAGTGAGCCAAAAATAAGAGAATGTGTAATCCGTCAACGTATAAGAGAAATGTTATTGAAAATACTAAAGTTAAAAAACAGGTGTATGTATATACCGAAAAAAAAACAATACTTTTCGATAAGTTAGAATAATTTTGACGGGTGGTCATTTTAGATTATTGAGTTTTTCACAATGGTCATCTTTCATATTTCAAAAAATTAAAAGGGAATATACAGAAAAAAAAAATCGAAAAAAATTTCAAACATAAAAAAAAAATATTTCTAAGGGTGGTCAAAAAACGTTAAGGGTCATTGATGTTCAAAAAATTACCTTTTGAAAACATTAATCAAATTTGAAAAATCGATTTTTGAGGCGCAGCGTTCTTTTGGCCCACTATTTTCCAAAATCGATTATCTCGAAAACTGTGGGTGGTCAAAAAAAAGTTAAAGGGTGGTCAAAAGTGGTCATTTAAATGGTCATCTTGTACGAAAAAAAATTGGAGACTTTTGCGGGCCAAGTGAGCACAGCTCTCTAAACAGAGTCTGATCGAACCGATTAAACTCTGATCAGATCTCTCCGATTTAATAATGAAACACACTTGAGAACAGCACTTTCATCCGATATTTTCTGAAAAAAAAAATGTTTCATTTGTTATTTCTTAAAATATTTCACCTTCTGCATCAGCGCAAATAGTCTTATCTACCATTTTAATTGTTTTTGGTATTTTTTTCCTTTATTTCGACCTGTCAAAATATCAAATCCTCTGTGTTCAGCTTTTTACTCCGATTATTCTATTCAATTAGTCTGCGCTCATCGAGGGCGCTCTGAACATGTTCAGCACTTAAAAATAAATACAAAATTTGAAGCTCTAAACGTTCAGAGCTTAGAAAGAAATACAATTTTTTTTGACAGTTCAGGCTCTGCTCTGAACTGAAAAAGAAAAACGCCTAGCGAGGTGAATTTTCGAACACTAAACATTTTTCGGGTGAAACTCACAATCATCAACGTGTCCTGTAACCCCGGCTGGGGCATAGGGCGTCAACAAAACGTTTCCATCCTTCGCGGTCTGCTGCAAGGTATTTTAACTGGCCACGTCTTTCTCTGTGATTCTGCTTCTGCTAAGAGAGTTGATTTCCATGACTTTACAGGTTTTACAAGCATATACCAGCGAGGATTTGCATTGGATTCGAAGAATCTCAACTTAGTGCATAAGGAAATTTGACTGGATTTCCGAATTGGGGACAGAGTATCGAAGGCAGCACGAGCTTTATTAATTGTACTTTTAAAATCCAGATCCTTACCACCGTTTGCAGAAACAATACTGCCAAGGTAGTTAAACTGTTCGACTTCTTCCACTGGCGTCTCTTGAAGAATAATACGCTGCTGTGTGGACCGGCCTGTGAGCATATTTTCGTCTTTTTGCTATTTGTTCTAAGACCACTAGACTCTCCCTTCACTTGCAGTGTTTTGCACATCCCGTTCAGCCCACTGAATTTACATGTAATCGGCATTTAATTGACTGAGCCTTTCGAACGGTCTCCACTGGCTGTCAATACGTCATTCATCGATAGCAGGAAGAGAATTGGCGATAGAACATCCCCTTGTCTCACGCCCTGTTGCACTACGAAGGAGTCGGATAGCTGCCCATTGTGTAGAACAAAACACCTTGCGTTATTGTAGGACTCCCTTATAATGGCAACAATTTTTGGGGGAATTCCTCTACCAGGCAACGATCTCCATATACATTCTTGGTTAACTCGATCAAAGGCCTTCTCAAAATTCACAAACATGAGTTAAAGCGGTGATTGAAATTCTATCGACTGTTCAAGGACGATACGCAGGGTGTTGATATGGTTAACACACGATCGACCACTGCGGAAGCCAGCTTGATGCCTCTTGAGTGTAGATTAGATTCTATCCTTTATCGGGTCGAGAATGATGGCTGCCATTAGTTTTGGGGAAACGGACGGTGATACCACGCTAATTGTTGCAATTCTTGAGGTCACCTTTCTTTGGTAGCTTAACAATCACACCATCCTTCAAGTCCTTGGGATAGCTTTCATTTTTCCAAGTGATTTGTATCAACGGATTAGAATACTAGCCGCTGTTACGGGATCGGCTTTTGAGGAATTCAGCTGGTATTCTGTCAAGTCTAGCTGCCTTGTTGCTTTTGAGGAGGTTAATTGATGTTTGAATTTTCGATAAAGAAGGGGGTTCGCTGTCGATACCCATATAGGACCTACGCATCTCGTTAAGGTGGGGCACTTCAGCACTCTGCTCAACGTAATTCTCATTAAGCAGGGCACAAAAATGGTCCTTCCATCTGCGTAGCTGATGATCCTCAATTGATACCAAAAGTGTGCCATCAACATCCATTACAGGATGATTGGTGTTGCTTTTTTTCCCAATAACATATTTGGTGCAATTGCTGGATATTTCCTCTTCTAGTAGCGTTTTCCGCATTTTCTGCGAGTCCATCCAACCTCCCCCTCTTGTCACGTCTCACAAAGCGATAGACCGTCCTATGTGCAAGGCGATACTCGCTTCGCAGTTCAGCCTTTCGTTGAACATCTGCTTCGGCATTTATTAGCATTTTCAACGATTTGCGAAGTTCGATTCATCCATAAAAACACCTTTTACTTCACCCCACATCTCATCAAAAGTTAATTGTTTGATTCGGTTTAATGACGAGAAATGTTGGGGTCATTTAGAGCATTCGTATTGAATTTTGGACTCCTTGCTCCTTGCAAAAAATAAAAAGGGAATATACAGAAAAAAAATCGAAAAAATTTCAAAAATAAAAAAAAAAAATATTTCTAAGGGTGGTCAAAAGACGTTAAGGGTCATTGATGTTCAAAAAATTACCTATCGAAAACGTTAATCAAATTTGAAAAATCGATTTTTGAGGCGCAGCGTTCTTTTGGCCCACTATTTTCCAAAATCGATTATCTCGAAAACTGTGGGTGGTCAAAAAAAAGTTAAAGGGTGGTCAAAAGTGGTCATCTTGTACGAAAAAAAAATTGGAGACTTTTGCGGGCCAAGTGAGCACAGCTCTCTAAGCAGAGTCTGACCGAACCGAATAAACTCTGATCAGATCTCTCCGATTTAATAATGAAACACACTTGAGAACAGCACTTTCATCCGATATTTTCTGGAAAAAAATATGTTTCATTTGTTATTTCTTAAAATATTTCACCTTCTGCATCAGCGCAAATAGTCTCATCTACCATTTTAATTGTTTTTGGTATTTTTTTCCTTTATTTCGACCTGTCAAAATGTCAAATCCTCTGTGTTCAGCTTTTTACTCCGATTACTCTTTTCAATTAGTCTGCGCTCATCGAGGGCGCTCTGGACATGTTCAGCACTTAAAAATAAACAAAAAAATTGAAGCTCTAAACGTTCAGAGCTTAAAAAGAAATACAATTTTTTTTGACACTTCAGGCTCTGCTCTGAACTGAAAAAGAAAAACGCCTAGCAAGGTGAATTTTCGAACACTAAACATTTTTCGGGTGGAACTCACAATCATCAACGTGTCCTGTAACCCCGGCTGGGGCATAGGGCGTCAACAAAACGTTTCCATCCTTCGCGGTCTTCTGCAAGGTATTTTAACTGTGATTCTGCTTCTGCTAAGAGAGTTGATTTCCATGTTGTTCCTGGGCTTCCAACCAGCCGCCGCCGTTCACCCTGAGGATTCCATTCAAAGGAATGCTTTGCAATTTAATCGTTTGGTTTCCTCAGTGTGTGACCAATCCATCGCCATTTACGCTTTCTAATGTCGACGCCCAGCCGCTCTTGACTTGTCCTGCGCCACAATTCCTCGTTTGATATAATTTGTGGCCAGCGAATCTTTAGGATGTGGTGAAGATAGCGGTTCACAAAAGCCTGCAATTTCCTCAAAATGGTAGACGTGACTTTACAGGTTTTACAAGCATATACCAGCGAGGATTTGCATTGGATTCGAAGAATCTCTCAAAGACTGGATTTCCGAATTGGGGACAGAGTATCGAAGGTAGCACGAGCTTTATTTATTGTACTTTTAAAATCCAGATCCTTACCACACCGTTTGCAGAAACAATACTGCCAAGGTAGTTAAACTGTTCGACTTCTTCCACTGGCGTCTCTTGAAGAATAATACGCTGCTGTGTGGACCGGCCTGTGAGCATATTTTCGTCTTTTTGCTATTTGTTCTAAGACCACTCGACTCTCCCTTCACTTGCAGTGTTTTGCACATCCCGTTCAGCCCACTGAATTTACATGTAATCGGCATTTAATTGACTGAGCCTTTCGAACGGTCTCCACTGGCTGTCAATACGTCATTCATCGACAGCAGGAAGAGAATTGGCGATAGAACATCCCCTTGTCTCACGCCCTGTTGCACTACGAAGGAGTCTGATAGCTGCCCATTGTGTAGAACAAAACACCTTGCGTTATTGTAGGACTCCCTTATAATGACAACAATTTTTGGGGGAATTCCTCTACCAAGCAACGATCTCCATATACATTCTTGGTTAACTCGATCAAAGGCCCTCTCAAAATTCACAAACATAAGTTAAAGCGGTGATTGAAATTCTATCGACTGTTCAAGGACGATACGCAGGGTGTTGATATGGTTAACACACGATCGACCACTGCGGAAGCCAGCTTGATGTCTCTTGAGTGTAGATTAGATTCTATCCTTTATCGGGTCGAGAATGATGGCTGCCATTAGTTTTGGGAAAACGGACGGTGATACCACGCCAATTGTTGCAATTCTTAAGGTCACCTTTCTTTGGTAGCTTAACAATCACACCATCCTTCCAGTCCTTGGGATAGCTTTCATTTTTCCAAGTGATTTGTATCAACGGATTAGAATACTAGCCGCTGTTACGGGATCGGCTTTGAGGAATTCAGCTGGTATTCCTTCAAGTCCGGCTGCCTTGTTGCTTTTGAGGAGGTTAATTGATGTTTGAATTTTCGATAAAGAAGGGGGTTCGCTGTCGATACCCATATAGTTAGGACCTACGCATCTCGTTAAGGTGGGGCACTTCAGCACTCTGCTCAACGTAATTCTCACTAAGCAGGGCACAAAAATGGTCCTTCCATCTGCGTAGCTGATTCTCAACTCAATTGATACCAAAAGTGTGCCATCAACATCCATTACAGGATGATTGGTGTTGCTTTTTTTCCTAATAACATCTTTGGATATTTGGTACAATTGCCGGATATTTCCTCTTCTAGTAGCGTTTTCCGCATTTTCTGCGAGTCCATCCAACCTCCCCCTCTTGTCACGTCTCACAAAGCGATAGACCGGCCTATGTGCAAGGCGATACTCGCTTCGCAGTTCAGCCTTTCGTTGAACATCTGCTTCGGCATTTATTAGCATTTTCAACGATTTGCGAAGTTCGATTCATCCATTAAAACACCTTTTACTTCACCCCACATCTCATCAAAAGTTAATTGTTTGATTCGGTTTGATGACGAGAAATGTTGGGGTCATTTAGAGCAATCGTATTGAATTTTGGACTCCTTGCTGCATCCTGCGCTTGTCTTTGTACGGCAGCGGTGCGTAGTTTGAAACTCATCAGAACCAGAAACTCATTCCTCCCCGGAATACAGCATTCTCGTTTGTCCAGTGCCAGATCATTATTCAGCTTTTCTCTCCACTTAGTTTCACTGAGGATACTGATCTTTAGGCGAAGCATTTTACCTTCAACCTGCGCGTATCTACCTTCGCTGTACAAGGATCGAACGTTCCACGCTCCGATTTTTGAACGTATGCGGTAGCCAAAAGTAACATTTACGCTTCTTGACTTCTTCTATTTGTTGTCGATGCCGCACCCCCAAATCCGATGTGCGGTTAACTGCAGCCAAAGTTGCAGAAGGATTCTCCATTAAAAGATTACCTCTTGGGGACTCATTTCCAGTTGTTGTCATAGTTTCACCCCCGGGTCTATGGGGGGGCAAGCCGAGGCCTGTGCCCAGGGCGGCAGCTTGCAGGGGCGCCAAATCCATGTGACTGAAAAAATTGAGAATTGCGACGCTTAATGAAATTAAATGAATTGAGATGCGGCAATGGAATATCAAATTGTATTTCTCCGTCGCACACTGGGACCTCTTGTATAGAGAGCGTGCTCAAAATGCAAACTTGAAACTGACGGTTTCATATAAAATTGTAATGCGGATTCGAAGTACACATGATTGTTCATCAATATGTCAAGTTTTGAAGTTTTGGGAGACAGGAGGGTAATGGCAAATAAGCGATAAAAGTAGCTATTCATGTAAATTCTAAAAGCCATTGCGCAGTTGTTGGTCGTTTGAACATTCGAAAAAAATAAATTCGTAGTGAATACAAAAATATAAAAAATATTTTGGCATCAAATGAAGGTAAGTTAAAATAAAAAAAATGTTTTTATCAAATTAAATCAACATATTTCACTTGCATTTTAAGAAAATTGAAACGTTGCGTAGAAAATGTTCAAAAATTTTTTTTTTATTTCGTGCACGATGCTTTTAAAACTAAATACGTGCTCTAGTAGTATCAATATTCCTCTATATGAAACAGAAGTCAAAAGTGAGAGCATGGTGCGCAAAACTGAAATAAGATATTTTGAATATTTTCTACGTAACTTTTCAATTTTTTTTTAAATGTAAGGGAAATATATTGATCTAAATTGAAAAAAAAACATTTTTCTTGTTTTACTGACCTTCATTTGATGCCAATATATTTTGTATATTTTTGTATTCACCACGAATTTATTTTTTTCGAATTTTCAAATGACTAACAACTGTGCAATGTATTTTAGAATTTACATGAATTGCTACTTTTATCACTTATTTTCTTTTACCCTTCTGTCTCCGAAAACTTCAAAACTTGACGTATTTATAAACAATCATGTGAACTTTGAATCCACATTTCAATTTTATACGAAACCGTCAGCTTTGTATATAAATTCTATTGGATTGGATATACATACAATGCCGTCAGTTTCAATTTAGCATTTTGAGTACGCTCTCCATACATGAGGTCCCATTGTGCGTCGACCTTTAGCAGTGTTTCTATCATTATTTCACCATTTAAATGATTTTTCAAAAACTATTGACAACTACCTATAATTAATAGATTTTATTAGATTTTGTCAAATAATTGTTCCTAATTGACCGCAAAAAGATTTAAAGACACTAAAAATCAAACAAAGAAAGAGATGTTGGTTTTCAATTTTTAATTTTTTTTTGTTTTATTGTCCAAATACGGGATGCATTCACTTGTCCAATAATTTATTGCTTTTAGTTATTACGCGTATCGCGCTGAAGATGGTCGGTCAATGCCGTCCGAAATGCATCCCGTATTTGGACAGTAAAAATTGAAAACCAACATGTTTTTCTTTGTTTTATTTATTTGATTTTTACTGTCTTAAAATCTTTTCGCGGTCAATAAGGAATAATTATTTGACAAAATCTATTTATAAATCGACCACAAATTTGTTCATTCAACAGATTAATTTGTTGAGTTTTATTTTATTTAACTACCTATAACTTGATTGAAAAATTAAATAAAAGAAACGAGCTATAATACATTGTTGAAAGTTTTTCTGCTGTTTTTTAAAAATTGTTTTTTGCATTGTATGTAAGTGCATTTCTACAAAACTTCTCCTCCTTCCTAAACTATAGGAGATAGATCCCCCTTCTTCAATAATAAAACACTTGAACGGTGTCCCTCTACAAGCTTTGCACCACGCCGCACAGTGGTAAAAATGGCCGATCTAGATGGACATTTGGACAAAAACTCATGTCAACTGATCGGCGAATGGAATTAATATTATAACCAGAAATGGTTGACAAGACAGTAACTGCATTGAGAATTCCGTTTGATGTGATGCACGTGTTCAAATATGTCACTCTTTGTAATACATCAGGTGGTTCGCAGCTCTGTACAAAATTTAGACCATGTTAAATATTGTTCTGCTAGTTTTCAAAAGTAAGGTAGGTATTCAATTTTTGACTTCTGGATGTTATTATAAGTGGTTAGTACAACATATTTAGACATTACCAGCGCTATTAATAAAAAACGCTTATTCTACCTTTATTCCACGATTTTACTACACCACGGAATAAGAGTTAAGCCACGGGTTAAAATTTCTCATTAAAAATAAATCTATATTCGTAGAATAGTAAAGTGACGTTTACCGTGCGAGGCCTGTTAAGTATCTTGAAATTTGTACCAAGTTTTGGAAGCTTGGGTTTTTTCCCTATGGGTTTTGACATCTTAAAATTTCAAGTAACCAAACACACCTAAGAATTTTCTTGTTTATGTCTACCTAAATTATAAGTAGGTGTTATGGTAAATTTAATTAAAAAAGAAAAAGAAGCGAGAGTTGGAGCACCAAAGACAAAGTAAGCTCATAAAAATAAACTAAACCATTTATAAATAACCTTTTGCTTTATATTCTTCAGAACATAGCGAAATCATTGTGCATAGACAAAAAATGTTATTGAAAAGGTAAATCTTCTGATACCAACACCAATACAAAAAATAGTCTGGCTGCTTATTCCTTCGCTAAACCATCTGCTTCGGTGGTTTAGCATAGTAAACGTCACATAGCAGAAATTTTGTTTTATTAGTAACATTTCGCACTTAATCCAAGGAATAATGCTAACCCTTCGCTATTCCGCGTTTTTTAATTTGGCTGTACCTGTTTTGGAAAGGTATTAAATTATCTGGTACAGATTAACGAGAAGTAGTGCTTTAAGTTTTCATTAAACTTAATTTAACTTTTTTTCTCTGTGTTTCTCCGCTTCCGGAAAGCATGGCCTGAAAGAAGAACATCTACAAAAGCAAAAAATCACACCCATACAGTCCCATAAGGCTTAGATATCTAATTTTGTTCAGGAAAATGTTCCAAATCAAAAGTGATGTTTTAGTCCATTGAGATGGTATTTTGACCTTGTATTTCGGGTTGGACAAAGTTTTTTTCTTTTAATGTGTAGGGGAGTTCAGTATGAGTATAAAACCAGATTTTCGTGGTTGAAAGACCCGCCATTCGCCCATCATCTTGAGAAAGGGGGTAAAAGAGTTTCCACGATATCTTGAAAGCAGTTAGTCTTACACAAGAAAAATTTAACTTTTTTTATACAATTTATGTGAATATACTTTCAACGATAAAATTAAAATAAACGTATGATTTTACGAACAATTTTTAGCTGAATCTGACAGAGGAACTAGTAACTTTTCAGAAGTCCTAGAAATGGAAGGGTAGAAACATGGATTGGTTCCTAAATTTATTTCCTGCCTTTTTTTAATTTAAAGATACATATTTAATGTGTATAAACAAACAATAAAAAAATAAACGCAATACTTATTTATAAAAAAAATTTAAAAAAATCAATTTTAACACTAAGAAAATATTCGTTTTTATTCGATTTTTGTCGTTGAATCGTTACCACAAAAAATTTACAGTTCATATACATAAAGATTAATTTTAGTACTCTGATATTAGTTTCAACCGTACACCTAAAAACATCACAAATGATACCAAAAATGCATTTTTGGTAAGTATGCGATGTGGTCGCAAGGCAACCACTGAGACCATCGCAACAGACGATTTTTAGCATCGCATAAGCGCCACACCATAGCTTACACAAGTGGTATGAAGAAGTTTTATACCATACAAATTTTCAGGTGATTTCGACTTTTTATTTAGAAGTTATGAGCAATGTCCAGATTGGTAGTTTTTACCACTGTGCGCCGCCGCACTATGGGCCAAAGTGACGTTTTGCGTCTCAAAAATCTGTAACTTTTTTGTCTTGTGAGATAATACGCTGAAATTTCGCACATATCTTCTTGAATATACGGCATACAAAATAATGTAGGTTTCTAAAGGTTAAATGTATGCTATTTTTATTTAAAAATTATTCAAACATTTTCAAACACACAAATTACGGAATAAACACATAGAACCTTTATTTGTTTGCGTCATGTTATTTGAAATTGAAGTTTTTTGTTTCTTTAAATATGTAATACATACAAATTAAATTAATAAAAGCAGTATAAAGGAAAGGGAACGCTAATGGCAAGTAAATTTCTTGCTCTACATCTTATTTATAGGATCCACCTAAGCAATTATTGACCCCCCTCTTACTCCAGTACCAATAAAGTCAGTCTGCAAATTTGAAGCATTTACTTAACTAATCAAGTCCAGGTGTGGCAATAAATTTCAACTTCTAAGAATTAGTGGTTCTTGAGATATCTTGAAATTTCACATAACGGGAGGTCTTATTGTGCATAAAAAAGAAAAAAGAAAAAATTGATATTTTCCATTTAGGGTAGGGGGCGTGTTATCCACCCGTTTTCAATATATTTGTATTTAATTTACATAAATAAAGAGCACTTCAACGAAGCATATAGATCTTTGAATTTTGGTGGAATAATAGGGCTGTGTATCGCTTAGCACATAAGATGGTCTATCGCTGTGTGAGACGAGACAAGAGGGTGAGGTTAGACGGTCTCGCAGAAAATGCGGAAAACGCTGCAAGAAGAGGAGACATGAGGGAATTGTACCAAATATCCAAGGAAGTTGTCGGGAAGAAAACCAACACCAATCATCCTGTAATGGATGTGGATGGTACACTTTTGGTATCAATCGAGGATCAGCTGCGCAGGTGGAAGGAGCACTTTTGTGCCTTGCTTAATGAGGATTCTGTCGAGCAGAGTGCTGAAGTGCCCCAGCTTAACGAGATGCGTAGATCATATAGGGGTATTGACATCGAGCCCCCTACAGTACTGGAAATTCAATCTTCGATAAATCTTCTCAAAAACAACAAAGCAGCTGGACTTGATGGTATACCAGCCGAGTTCCTGAAAGCTGACCCTGTCAGAACGGCTAGTATTTTACACCCGTTGATACAAGCTGTGTGGGAAAATGAAATCTATCCCAGCGACTGGAAGGATGGTGTAATTGTTAAGTTGCCAAAGAAAGGTGATCTTAAGAATTGCAACAATTGGCGAGGTATTACAGTTTTGTCCGTTTTTCCAAAATTAATGGCAACCATCATTCTGGAGCGGATAAAGGTTAGAATCGAGTCTACACTCAAGAGGCATCAAGCTGGTTTCCGCAGTGGGCGGTCTTGTGTCGACCATATCAACACTCTGCGTATCGTTCTTGAGCAGTCTGCGGAGTTTCAATCACCGCTTTACCTCATGTTTGTGGATTTTGAGAAGGCCTTTGACCGAGTCAACCGTGAATGTATATGGAGATCACTTCTTGGTAGAGGAATTCCCCCAAAAATTGTTGCCATTATAAGAGAGTCCTATAACAACGCAAGATGCTTTGTTTTACACAATGGGCAGCTATCCGACTCTTTCGAAGTGCGGCAGGGTGTGAGACAGGGAGATGTTCTATCGCCAATTCTCTTTCTACTGGCGATTGACGATGTCTTGACGGCCAGCGTTGGAACATCAGAGAGGCAGGGCATTCAATGGAGACCGTTTGAAAGGCTTAGCCACTTAGACTATGCCGATGATATATGTCTCTTGGCAAATAACATCAGCGGGCTGAACGGGATGTGTCAAGCTCTGAAGGTAAAAGGAGAGGCGAGTGGTCTGAAAATAAATAGCAAAAAGACAAAAATAATGCTCACAGGCCGCTCCACACATCAGCGTATTTTAATACAGGAGACGCCAGTTGAAGAGGTGGAACAATTTAACTACCTTGGAAGTATTGTTTCAGCAAATGGTGGTACTGATTTGGACGTTCAAAGTAGAATAAATAAAGCTCGCGCAGCCTTCGGTTCTCTCTCCCAAATTTGGAAATCATGTCAAATCTCCTTGCGCACAAAGTTGAGATTCTTCGAATCCAATGTCAAATCCGTGCTGTTATATGCTTGCGAAACCTGGAAAGTCACGACTACCATCTCAAAGAAATTGCAGGCTTTTGTGAACCGTTGTCTACGCCATATTCTAAAAATTCGCTGGCCACAAATTATATCAAACGAGGAATTGTGGCGCAGGACAAGCCAGGAGCGGCTGGACGTTGACATAAGAAAGCGTAAATGGCAATGGATTGGTCACACACTGAGGAAACCAAACGATGAAATTGCAAAGCAGTCATTTGAATGGAATCCTCAGGGTGCACGACGGGTTGGAAGACCAAGAACAACATGGAAATCAACAGTTCTAGCAGAAGCAGACTCCCAGAGAAAGACGTGGCCACAGTTAAAATATCTATCTGCAGACCGCGAAGGATGGAAACGATTTGTTGGCGCCCTATGCCCCAACCGGGGTTACAGGACTTGATGATGAATAGGGCTGTGTAATGCATGTAAAAGAAAAATTTTAGATTTCGCATTCAGGAGGGTTGCATTAACCCAATTTTTCAGAATTGTTATCATCTATAAACAATGTAGAATGGTGAAATTTGGTAAAACGGTAGAACTTGTAGAGAATACATACAGTGAGCGTCAAAAAAAAGTGTACAGCTGTGAACTGCGTTTTTGTAACTCTGTTGAAGAAAATAGATTCGATCTTTTAGGAAAATACTTATCTTATTTTTTAAAGCGGTTAATCTTCAATGAATTGGCATATAAAACTTAACAAAAAATGTTATAATAAAAATTCAATAAAAAAATAACAAAAAATACTTCATTTTTATGGCGTCAAAAGAAAGTGTACACTATTCAATTAAAGCGAAAAACTTAAAACCAATACTTCATCTGCTTCCCTTTCGCCCTTAGGAGAGCTTCTATACGTCTGGGGATTGACTCTACTAGCTTCCCTGTCAATTCAGCTGGGATTTTTTGCCACTCTTTAAACAAAATTGAATTTTGCGCCTTTTTGCTAAATAATTTCCTCTTTTGGTTCTGTTTGTACAAATAATCTCACAAATGCTCAATGAAGTCAAGGCCTGGGGATCGCGGTAGGTCTTCTAGTTGCTTAGAAGTACTATGGAGTAACCATTCCTTGACCAATTTCGTTGTATGCTTGAGGTCGTTGTCTTGTTGGAAGACCCATAAATCAGTTAACCCCAGTTTTGCAATACTAAACGCCAAATTGTCTCTTAAAATATTAAGGCAATCTTCAGTCCTCATTGTATTATCAATAAAGACAAGTTTTCTAACTCCAGAAGACGTCATTCATCCCCAGACCATTACCAAACCTCCTCCGTGCTTTTTGCAAGAAACCCGCTTAATTCAGTGTTTTTCAGTTGCCATATTTTTGATGGCTGTCTTGACCCAAAAATATAGCAATTTTGCTCTTGTCCACTAACAAGATCATTTTCCAGAATGATGAACCGTAATTTTCATATTTTTTGGCATAAAGAAGCTTTCAATTTCGATTTTTTTTCGGAAAGGTATGGCTATACGGCAATGTTTCTGAGACGGTTCGGTGATGGTCTGGGGATTTCTGAGACGGTTTGGTAATGGTCTGGCGATGTATGGCGTCATCTGGTGTTGGAAACCTTGTATTTATTGACAGTACGATGAGGACTGAAGATTGCCTTAATATTTTAAGAGACAATTTGCCGTCTAGTGTTGCAAAACTGGGGTTAACTGATTTATGGGTCTTCCAACAAGACAACGACCAGGTGTGGCAAGCTGAATTGACAGGGAAGATAGTAGAGTCAATCCCCAGACGTATAGAAGCTGTCCTAAGGGCGAAAGGGAAGCAGATGAAGTATTGGTTCTAAGTTTTTCACTTTAATTGAATAGTGTACACTTTCTTTTGACGCCATAAAAATGAAATATTTTTTGTTATTTTTTTATTGAATTTTTATTATAATATTTTTTGTTAAGTTTTATATGCCAATTCATTGAAGATTAACCGCTTTAAAAAATAAGATAAGTATTTTCCTAAAAGATCGAATCTATTTTCTTCAACACAGTTACAAAAACGCAGTTCACAGCTGTACACTTTTTTGACGCTCACTGTACATAGCTTACATTTGAAAACTTCAGATTTTCCATTAGTGGGTGTGGCATCCACCCACTTTCTAAAATCTATCAACTAAATGGCAATTTTGTCGAAGAATGATGAAATTTGGTAGAGTATTAGGGGTGTAGTGCATTGGAAAATTGAAAAATTTGTTATTTTGTATTCAAGGGGCGTGGCATCCACCCACTTCCTCAACAAAGAAAAATCTTTGCATAAAAATTAATTAACCAATTAAGAACAAAAACTTGACCATTGAAATAAAATGATATAAGACAGACTTTGGCAATTCAAATTCATTTGAAACATACTTTTCTACACTTTATGTTTGTAACTTTTAATCTTTTTTCACACTCTTAAATAACTGATACCAGTTATGTATATATACATAGATATACATGTCACACAAGCGCTATGCAAACCTATGAAATCAAAGTATAATGTGAGTGTGCTGCTGTAATAAAAAAGATGTTAGCAAACTGCAAGATAGTCGATCCAAATGGTGGAAAATTTAGAACTTTCAAACCCTTCTTTATTTATTTTAAAATGAGAGTAGACTTTAAAAATAATTTCTTAGTATGTTCTTGGAATCGATTTTAAGTCTACAATGGTTGGGAACCAATTTTAAACGTTTCGAATTTCATGCGAAAAAAGATATTACAAAAACATGTAACATTTGTGATTTTTTGTTCTACTTTTTATAATAGGTTTATAGTTCTTAATCAAAGAAAACAAATCTAGAAAATCAGGTGATCTAGAGGAACAACGAAGTTATAATCAGCCTTATCACCAATTCCGAGAGAGATAGTTCTCCCTCGGATTTTATTTTTTCCCCTGAATTTTATACTCTCATCGCCAATCTCCCCCGAGTATAATTTCCCCCGGAAATAACTTCGAACCAGTTTCGAAATATTTTGAAAGAATGTGCCAAAAAAACCGTTTTCCGCCATTTTTGGGGTTATATATCTATGCGAATTGATTTTTTTTTTAAGGTGTCTACATATATATTTCTGATACATAGTACTAATCTTAATCTTCAAAATTCAGCTTTAATCGTCCCAATATCTCTTTTACTTTTTGAGAGATATTAAATTAGTTATTAGTCCTCATCTGACTACATATAATTTTAAAAATTCTTTCTCTTTTGCTTACGTCGCACAGTGCGTCGATTGTCTGGAGATGGTGGACAAAAATCAATTTTCCAAAACTAAGTTGACTTTGCAAAAAAAATTTGTTGTAAATGTAATAAAGAAGAAATTTTCTAAAATCTTATGAAATTTTCACGCCTCCTGCCACGCCCACTTTTGAAAATGGTTTATATCTTAAGAATGGTTAGCACGATTTGAATAAAATTTAGATAATTTGACTTTCTAGGTGAGTTCAAAAACAAAAAAATAGTGTGGACCCTATCCGCCCACTGCCACGCCCACTTTTTTAAATTATTTACTTCTAATAATAGTCTAGTCAACGAAGGAAAAATAAATGCAATAAATCATGCTCTCTGGGTTATTATTAAATGTGGTAGGGGTGACCCCCAGGTATAACATACTAAAAGTCCCCAGCCCAGGGCCGCGAGCTATAGCCAGGAGGGGGGCTTAAAGGTCCCCTTTTGTAATTTTTCGGGAATACTTTAAAAACTAAGCGTTTTAGTGGAAAAGTGTACACTACAAAATGAAAGAATAATAAATTTCCTACAAAAAAGATCTTCTTGATATTTTCGGTAGGAGCAAGGTTAAGAAAGATACGGGAAGTAAAAAAATTCAAGAAATTGAAAAACAATGTTATCGTCTTACAACATCTATGGTTTTTGATCAATTAAACCAGAAATAACCGGAAAAGTACGTATATATTGATTCATGGTCATTTCAGTGACGTCATGAGAGCAAGTTTTAGTGTACAGAAGCTGGTTGTGTTAAAATGTCCTTATTTATTTTTTTTGATACAGTGTTTATTTTTATATGAGAAAGACTGTTTCTTCAAAGGTAAGAAGTACATAGAATATTTCCAAGCGGTTTCCACGGCTAGTACTTAGTTTTTCACAAGATATTGCATTTTCTAGAAAATTGAGAATGCTTTTTGGAAGAATAAAAGGAGTTTTTAACCAGACTCCGTGGCGTCTCGCAAAAAGAGCGTGGTTTCGTGTACCTGCTTTCCACCTACGTTCCAAATTGTCAAAAAGTCTCATTTTTTCCGCCAAATCACTCTTAGTTGTACCAGGACATTTTTTTTATTTTCAATTCATTTAATACAAATTGAGTAACACCTTCTATTTTAGAGTTTTTATCGAAAGAAATCCATTTTTCGAATTTTTTTTCATTTTTAATGGTTTGACCTTGTCCTACAAAAAGTCAAATATTTTGAAGGTTAGCAAGAAGTAGCAAGAAAAGTTAACATTTTCTTAGAGCACAATAACAACAGAACATAATGGCATAAAGGATTTTGCTGCCATTTGCTAACATTTTTTTTAAAGCTTAAGTTTCTACAATTTATAAACCTTAAAAAAGAGCATTTTTTCAAAAAATCACCAAAATTCACATAAACAAGAAAAAAATAAAACAACTCATACAAGTACCCAATGTATCCATTTTCAATATTTAAATAAGAAAAATTATAAAAGCAAAATATTTTTCTCACACGAGCTTAACTTGTTCGCACAAAATTTCAACCTTTAATTACACTGCAGCTTAAATTACCTCAATTTCTAACGAAAGTCCCGCTAATCCCCTAAGAAGAGAAAAACAAAAAACAAAACAAAAACAAATTTAAGTACTCCAAGATGTTCCAACACAGGTTTAGAGCTTAAAACAAAGAAATTGCATTTTTATTTTTTTTATTTTTGTCCACAAGTCGACGCACTGTGCGTCGTTTCGACAGGAGCAGGTATAGCCCAGCGGTTCCCAAACTTTTTAAGCTGTGGAACCCTAAACAATGCCCAAATATATTTTGGAACCCCTTCCTGACAATAGCAAAAAATGAAAAACAACACATTTCAAAATCAATTTTTATTTAGTGTGAGGAATGAATCTGTTTCATTGTTTGATTTATAATTGTTTTTAAACTAACTTCTACGTCCGAAAATCTTATTCGTATATCTGGCAGCGCCCAGTCTCGATCTGTATTTAGTTTTTGTGTAAGTATACGCTCAAAAGCCTACTTCACAGCGCAGCGCCAGCGGTACGTTGTAACAAAAGGTACCAAATTTAATATAGCTTTCTTGGCAAGCTCAGGGAATTCATTCTTAAGCTAGAACTATAATGCTCGGAGGGGCACTTAAGTGGTCGGAAGAAAACAAGCGAATGCACAGAAAATATATGACGCGGCTATAATGGCGGAGTGGAAGGTTTCGTCAAGTTTCGTTCAACTTTGGTTACTTAAGTAAAGACTGACATTTGGTGAAATAGGAATGCCAAAAAGAGATAGATGATAATAACATTATGGGTGCGTTCCCCTTCTGACGGTACGGAAAGCTACTTTTCGTTGGTTTTTGACATTAGCTTCAATGCCCTCCCGACTATTAAAGTTCTATCTTTAATAAAAATACAAAATTCGTTTAATGATACAGAATCAAATACAAATTTTGATGAAGAGGAGCTCTGCAAATCTATCAGGGACGCGTTTTCCTGTATACTCAGGGTCATAGGCTTGATAGTTTTAATTAGAAATGGATTTTGTACCCACTCGATGTCAGTATTTGTATCTGGAAAGTAATCCAGCATGGATCTTTCGAGACTAACCAAATGGAGAGCAATAACATTGCTAATATCTGCTCTGAGTTCAAGCATGTTTTCTTGCAAGAATTCATGTAAAACTGGAAGACACTCAAAATTTTTCTTCTGTACGCATGAACATGAAACAGTCCAGTCATATTGTAATTTAACCATGCAAATTGTGGGGTAGTTTTGATTTGTTCGCACCTTTATGTTTAAGGGTCCTGAATCTGAATCTGAGGTTTGCCAACAAAATTTCATGACGAAACATGGAAAAAATGCAAAAAATGATACAAAAATTAATTTTTTTTTGAGTTTTTCACTTATGGCTCGAAAACTACCAACTATTCGAAAATTACATTCAGCTACCATTGAAAGCATACACAATTTCCAATTAACCCTATTCAAGGTTTTTTTCTGCGACAACCCATTTGGACTCAAGCGCTAGTCAAAAATTGATGTATTTTTACTGTTTTCGAAAATCCACTCGAAAGCGCTAAGAAATTACTTTGTGTGACAAAATTTGAATTTTTGTCTGTAGCATGAACCAAGATATATTTTTCTGATGGTCTTTGAGGCGCTGAGTTCGAATCTGGCCTTGAAATTGCTCTATCACGTCACGTTTTTGAGATATTCAAATCTAAAAATTAAAAATAAATGCATTTTGTATACAAAGTTGGGGAGGTAATTTTTTTCGAAAAAATGTTTATGGTCATTCTGAAGTGTGAACATTTTGCTTCAAAATTCTATTTGAAACTTTCCCATTCGCCTTCGAGAAATCTATGGTTTTCATTCTACTACCTAATTCGAAAAATTCAGCCAATTTGTGCTCAAAAGGGCAAATTGTGGGATTTTTCACAAAGTTATTTCTTAGCGCTTTGGAGTAAATTTTCGAAAACAGTAAAGTTACGTCAATTTTCGATAAGCGCTTGAGTCCAAATGGGTTGCCGCAGAAAAAACTTTGGATAGAGATATATTGGAAATTGTATATACATTCAATGGTACTTTGATGTAATTTTCGAGTCATTCGTGAAAAACTCCCAAGAAATGCATTTTTGCATAATTTTTTGCGTTTTTTTCCATGTTGCGTCACGAAATTTTGTTGGCAAACCTCAGATTCGGATTCAGCACCCCCGAAAACATACAGGAAGGAAAATATCAAAACTACCCCACAATTTGGTCGCAAAGCTAGAAATTAATTTTTTTTTCAAAGCTGCCAGTTTGTCTCTCGCAAAAATACTATAATTGATTTTTCCTGCAGAGTTGTAGCAGTTTCGTTGATCTTCTCGAAAATGTCTGCAAGATAAGCTAATTTTGTAATCCATTGCTCTTCATCATGCAATACATCAAAGAGGTTTGCAGTTGAGGACAATTTGTTTTCCAGTTTGAACACATTCAACTCATCACGAAGTTGAAATAACCTGGATAAAGCTTTCCATCTAGAAAACCATCGAATTTCAGTTTGAAGAAGAAGCGATTCGTACTAACTGCCCATATCTTTACACACTAATTTAAACAATCTCGATTGGAGAGGACGACTCTTAACAAAATTTACTATTTTCACAGCTTCACAGAGAACTTTTTTTTAATCATTTGGCATTCTTTTCAAGTGCATAACGATGGAAAATACAATGACTGCTGGTATTTCTAGGAGCAAAGTTTTTAATATTTGAAACAACCCCTCTAACCTTTCCCACCATTGCTGCATATATCAATATATTTTCCCCAATTAATGATGTGTTCACTCATGAAACAGTTTATGACCTTGAAGTTCACACTTCGATTAAAAAATATAATGTAAGCTTCAAAAAAAAAATTTGTTCAATTTTTTTTGTGGAAATTTGTAATTATTTTTCTTTTATTGTTTGTATTTTACTGTTTATACTTCAAGAAATTAGTGGAACCCTGAAAACTCTCCCACGGAACCCCAGGGTTCCGCGGAACACACTTTAGGAACCGCTGGTATAGCCTATTGAATAGACCGGAAAATGAGAGGTATAAAGGAACAAATACGTGCAAGGGTTTTTATTATTGAATATGTTTGTTTGGCCCATAAGCATGCTTAAAACCGAAAATGCTACTAAATTCACCCATGCGTTTCTGAGAGAATGGTCACACTGGCCACTTTTCAGTATTTTTGGTATAACTCGAAAACTAAGCCGAATTTTACAATTTTACTTATAATTCTTTTTGTTCAAAATTAAATTTTCTATTGGAATGGATAGTTCAAAAAAATTTACGAAAAAATTTAAGCAGCAAAACTTAACAAAAACCAGCTTAAGAAAAATCAAAAATCAAGGATATCTAAATTTTTTAATAAATTGTGCATAACTTTTTTCGAAGCAAAGATAGGGTCAATACATGCAGGGAAAAAATAAAGTAGAGACTTAAGGCCTTAATATGGCATGTTCAAAAATTAATATTTGTTCTGTTTGACAGAGATATTCCCGTTCAAACCTTATTATTTCTTATAATTTTTTGCAGTTTTGGCCCGAAACTCCCTTTTTCGGTACAATATGGCAAATTTCACTTTCGTAAAAATGTTCGAAATAAAAATTTCGATATAATATGACATTAGAGCTATATAGAATTTATAAATAGGATATAAGTTCGCAATTTCGTTTTTCGGCTGTTTTTTAATGCTTTCAGACCTACAGACCGAACGGCTGGTCCGATTAACATAAGATTTCGTACTAGTTGCTAGGAACGTTAAATTTGTCATCAGGTACCAAAAAATAGGCTTTCGGGCAAAAACTGTGAAAAATTATAAGAAATGGTAATGTTTGAATGGATATATCTCTGTCAATTTACAAATAATATGGCTTTTTTAACATGTCATATTAAAGCCCATAAGCTCCAGTTTATTTTGTTCATGCATGTCTTGAGCGTATCTTTGCTCCGAAAAAAGTTATGCGCAATTTAGAAAAAAATTTAAAAATCTTTGATTTTTCGATTTTTTTATGTTAGTTTTTGTTTACTTTTGCTGCTTAAATTTTTTTAAGAAATTTTCCAAACTATCCATATCGATAGAAAATTTAATTTTGAACAAAAAGTATTATGTGTAAAATTGTAAAATTCGGCTTAGTTTTCGAGCTATACCAAAAATACTGAAAAGTGGCCAGTGTGACCATTCTCTCAGAAACGCATGGGTGAATTTAGTAGCATTTTCGGTTTTAAGCATGCTTATGGGCCAAACAAACATATTCAATAATAAAAACCCTTGCACGTAATTGTTTCTTTCTAAAAGGTCTATTCAATAGGCTAGTAAAATATGTTCTAAAAAGAGTTTTTAGTGTAGATTTCAAATCTGAAATCCATTTTTTGCTATCAGCTCAACTTTTGGAAATAAATTAAAAAATCTCCCGTTTTTGACCATAGTTTTTTTTTTTATTTGGAATAACTCTTACAAATTAAAACAAAGTGTAATGGAACTGCACGGTTTATATAAATTTTGGTCCATTTCACGTACAAGAGACCAACAATAGTCAATTAACATACCATCATCCCAAAAACCTTTGCTCCTTTTTTGTATTCTTTCTAAATCTTGGTGAAATCGCTCTCCTTGCTCATCACAATATATTGAAAATGCAACTGAGGATTTCTCACAAAGTAAAAAGACGATGAAACCTGAATTTGTACGATTAAGATTAGTACTTTCAGAAATCTGTACAATAAAAAAAAAAATCAATTCGCATAGTTACATAACCCCAAAAATGGCAAAAAAAGGGTTTTTTGGCACTTTCTAACGATAATATCTCGAAAACCAGATCTGATAGCGAAAAACGGATAACGGACTTGAGTTCAGCACGAAACCCTTAGATCAACTCTTACTTAGTCGTGTCGGAAACCTTGTAAACCTGTGTTATTAAACTGTCAAACTTTGTGAATAAATTAATGAAATACAATCATAAACCTACATTTTTGAAACATTCAGATCGGTATTTCTTATAAAATCTCTACCATAGCCTGCAGATACAAATAACCAGATAAAACAGGAATAAACAAGGCAAAAGTAAAATGTACGTGTTATATTTTCAAAATCGTCCAGCTAAACCTAAGTGAATTTTTTCCAGGGAAAAATCACTAATTTTCCTACGGAAAAAATATTGGCGATACCTCCTATTTTCCTAGGAATTTGTTCCTTTTTTCGAATATTGCTTAAAGACCTAGAGCTCACAGCAGATTTTGGGTGTGAGTGATAGCAAAAAAGAAGTAAAGGCGTCGAAAGCTTCATTAAAGGCGATTCAAAAAATCAAGGTCTTGCAGTCCACAACTGGGGCCTTTGCGAGAAACAGTGCATCGAAAAAAAAATATGAATGCAACTTCGAAGATAATCGTTTTAGCCAAAATTAGTTTTCACTCCTCCCTAGATAAGCTCCTCGGAACACATATCACGGAATCTGAGACCATTTGAGTGTATAGTTCGCTCTACCGGACCGTTTAAAAAATTCAAAATTCTAAGTGAAAAACGGTTTTTTTAAACAGTCCGGTAGGGCGAATAAAACACTCAAATGATCTCAGAATCCGTGATATGGGATCCGCGAAGCTTATCTAGGGAGGGTTGAAAACCAATTTCGGCTAACACGATTATCCTCGATGTTGCATTCATTTTTTTTTTTTCGATGCACTATTTCTCGCAAAGGCCCTAGTTGTGGACTGCAAGACTTTGATTTTTTGAATAGCCTTCAATGAAGCTTTCGGCGCGTAAACTTCTTTTTTTGCTATCAATCACACCCAAAATCTGCTGTGGGCTCTTAGTCTATTACGATTGGAGAGTATCACACGGGGGAAAATTTATTTGCGATAAGGCTGAATATGTTGAAATTTTTTGAAATATCCTGTTTTGAAAATATTTTGTCTGCTATAACTCTGTCTCAGCTATCACTTCGACCTCTGTCAACTTCATTCAAATCGCTCAAGGAACAATGAAGTCCTGAGGATTTTAAAACTTTTTTCGAAAATTTGTACTTCGATACTTTGTCTTGCGTAACTTTGGCTTTTCGAGATTTTGACCTTTCGTAAAATTTCATTTTTCTTTTTTATTTGAATGGTTCAGGAATGGACCTTCAATAATTCTCCCATGAAAAATTCGGGAGAGAACGATTTTTATTAGGAACCAAAAAATAAGATTTGCGATCGAATCAAAAAAATTTACAGATTTCACTCCTTGAGTAACGATGGGGACATTGAAAATGACTTGCTAATGCTAGATAAATCCTTAATCTTTATAATTTATACAATCTTTTTTCTCTTTTAAATTTTATCTTTACCAATTTATACATACATATCAATTTAGTTCATCTTTTTTATGAAGACCAATCCAAACATTATATTGACTAAGAAAACTAAAAATTTGTTAAACAAACTTTATTCGCACTTCCATCTTTACTTGCGCTTAGTCACACCAAATTGTTTTTTTTTCTTCAGCTTTAAAAATAATTAAGGAAGGATAATTTTTAAGCCGTTAATCCAACAAAAATCGGAGCTCTTAATTGCTTAATACATACATTTAATTTTCCCTCCGTTTTATCTTCAACCAAATTTTGATTCTTCCCTAAGCGCAAAATGATGTTAGCATATGTATAACTACTTTTTTTTCCTATTTCGTCCTGTATTCGTTTTTCGTTTTCCAAAATCACGTTTTTTGTAACACTAAATAAAATTATATTTTCCAAAAAACAAATATTTAATGTTGGTAGTTGTTACCTCTCCCCAAAATTTGTCTTCTCTTATTCCCACTGTAGTTTTTTTTATTTTGTTTCATTTTCAAATATACAAAAGAGGTGTTTTCTTTTTGTTATTTTATTGACCCACATAAATTATTTTCCCACTTGTCTTCTAATCTTATATTTTTCATTTACTTCGTGCGGTACCTTACTTTTTTCTTTTTGATTTAGCTTTGTGGTAGCACCAAACAAAAATTAAAAATGTCTACACCTATAGCTTGTTTATTTCGGTCTGTATTTGAATAGATTTTTCCTAACTCGTGTAACTGTTTAATTGTGGTAGGCAACGCTAACTTATATTTGATTTTCCCTCAAATATATGCCTACAAACGAATTTTCAACGCTGCTGTTTGGTACGTGTCAGAAAAATTCTATTTTTCTTATGCCCTTTGTAGTTTTTTTTTTTAATTTTGGGGTTTATTACGAGTCTTTTCGAAAAAATTCGGCAAGACAAAAGTCAACCAAAAATTCTTGATGGACTTAAAATTTCTATCAAATAGGAAAATATTTACTAATACAAATTAGCAATAACGATAAATCGACTTTTAGTCTAATCAACCAGTCTGTTTTGAAGAGACTCTTGCAATACGGTCCTTTATTGCATTTTCAAAAAGAGGCTGGTTGTGACCCACACTAGTAACTTCCAATTTGTGGTGCCCCGGAAGCTAGAGGTCCAATGTTATTTTTTTGTATTCAACAATTTTTGGTATAGTTTTTGTATTTTTTTTTTTGCATTAAAAAAAAACGGTTTGTTGAATTATTATACAAAACCTACCGATTGTCAATTATAATCTAGTACATACATATATATGATTATTTGTTCCTAACATATTCGAGACTAAAAACAATTCAACATTTTTTGGTAAGGTTTTTTGTAGTTTTTTTGCTTAAAAAACTGGTTATGGGATATTTTTACAAATCCTTATTTATAGAAAAAAAAATACCCAAAAGCTAATATCATTGTTTGTTCTCAAGATATTTGGGACGAACAAAAATTTTCTACAATTTTGTTAAGTTTCTTGTAGTTTTTTCATAAAAATAATTATTTGTTGAATATTTTTACAAATTTTATCAATCATTTATTATAAACTCATTTAAAGAATAAAATTAGCCTGAAGTCAATATCATTGTTTGTTCTCAAAATATTTGAGATGAAAAAATATGTTCCACAATTTTTGGTGAAGTACCTATCTTGTAGTTCTTTTTCACTTAAAAAAAAAAACTTTTTGTTGAATTTTTTTATAAATCCTATCAATTATCAATTCTAAGCTAGTGTGTGGACTTAAATTAACCCGATGTCATGTCATTATCTGTTCTCAAGATTTTTGAGGCAAAAACCAATTTTTTAATAATTACTGTGTAGAATTGCTTGCAGTTTTTCGCTTAAAAAAAACTATTAATTCAATATTTTTTAAAATTTTATCAATTTGTATCTATAAACTAGCGTATAAAATAAAATAACCTCGAAGCCAATATCATTGTTTGCTGTCAAGATATTCGAGCCAAACAACTTTTTTCAACAATTTTCATCTACATTTTTTTATTAAAAAAAAAAAACTATAAGTTGATATACTTCTATATTTCAATCAATTCCTTATTACGTCAATTTGCGTAGAATGAAATTAACCTGAAGTCGATTTGTTCTCGAGATATCTGAGACTAAGGAAATTTGAACTGCTTCTTGAATTTATTGAAAGGTCCTTTCTGCTTGTAATGAAACTACTGTGTATACAATAAAATCCATCCGAAGTCGATATCTTAATTCGTCCTTGAGATACGGTGAACAAAAAAAGCGAAGGAACGTACGAACACACACAGACATCTCTCTACAAAAATGGAATCCGATTCTAGAAAGCGAAACGTGAAGATATGTTAAAATTTTTATTTTGACAAATCGGACCATTTACAATAACTTCCAATGGGAAGTAAAAAAATTATAACTTTTTTATGTTTTAGTTTTGTGATTTTATTGACCTATATTTGTATTCCCACTTGTAGGTATTCTTATTTCATATTTTTCATTTTCTTCGTTAATCCATCTAATCATAGCTAAACAAAACACAACAGTAAAATAATAAACAAACAAAAAACCCCCAACAAATATCCTAACGAACCTACCTGAAAACTAAACATCCCACATGCATTCTATCCTACTTACCTTTCACGCACATCGCATTCTATACTATTAATAAAAAAAATATTTACCGGCAAGCAGCGCAAACAAACCTCCCAACCCCAAGGCATCTTTGCAACTGAAGACAGACTGAACACTGAACACTGAAATGAACAGTCTCTTATAATAAACTACTAGACAGATATCAGGGATGAAATCGTGTTTCAGCAATGTATCAAAATATAAAAGGAAAGTGTATCGAATTGTACTTTTTGATTTGATTTGATAATATTTTGTCCACATTTGCTGTTGTATGAACGTATGTAATATTTCTATATCCAATTAATTAAAAAACAACTTAGCTGTTTATGTTAATTAACATATAAGGTACATACATACTTACATATGCGAAACTTTTATAACAAAACTGTAGGAATTTGTTGCAATACCCTTCGATTTTGCGAGATTTAAATTTTATAAAATTAATGTTTTCGATTTTTAATTGCGAGATTGTTGAAACCTGTATTTTGTAGATGCCATTTTCTCGAACAAACTGTATTAATCATTTTTATTTCTTCTGTTATATCGATGTCAGCCTCGGTTCACAGTATACATTTTGTGAGGTCAGATGATTTTCTTTTTAATTTACTTTATCTTTTTCGTTGAATGCAAAAGTGGAGTACTTTAGCAAAGTGGAGTGTATCGAAAAAAGTACAATCTTATCGACTTTTGCAACCCTGGCAGAGATAGAAAGAAATCTTCAATGAACTATGGGACTATATTTTTGTGCTCTGTTTATTTGGGCTGTTTGTCCGCACAAAAACTTGCAAATCGACGACGATGAATTTTAGGAATATTGATTAAAGATTTAGTACCACTTTTTAATTAATTGTATTTTCGATTTGTGAAGCTTATATAGAACGTACAGCAACGTATGATATATCAAAATAATTGTCAATTATTCAAGCTGCTAATAAAACAAAAACTAATTGTCTAGGTGCACAGATTAAAGAGTTAGTAGGTGATATGTAAATGAACAGAAATATGTTATTATCTCGGCTTAGGTACGATTAAAAAAATCAAATTTTACATGTTATATGTGAATCTATATAATCTATCTCCGGTATGAATTTGAGATTTTTAAATGCAACCATTTAAAAGATAAAAAATAATAACTGCGAAAAATCGATCAACAAAAATTATATAAAATATAAAAAAATATTAGGTATCAAAATTTCCTGAAACGAAACAATTTGTTATTTATTATCTTTCTTAAACTATACAATTTAGTACAATCAGCCTTAACTCTGATGTGTAGCATTTGTGAGCCATCTTTTTTAGAACTTTGAACTTACAACCAATAATATCTCACTTTGTAGATTTTTTGGAATTGCAAAATATATGTACAAAATTGTTATATTAAACTTAACCATCGATAAACAAAAAAAAATATTACTCTGGCACTTCTCATTTGTTTTCTTTTTTTGTTCGACCATTTCACATAAAACCATATTTTAAAACACGTCATATTGCACCTCTACATTATTTTCCTATCATAAACATTTTCAAAAAATTTCCAACGCTTAGATTTAGTTTTAGAAGCACAATGCACTGCTGAGTGCTGACTGCACAAGCTCTTGCATTTTATAATTATAGTAATATGTATAGTTAGAACTTATATTGTTCATTTTAGAAACACCAACCAAAAATTCAACCGTACCCTCCCTATCCGCCTGCAATCATCTTCTATACATATTTGTTCATTCCAAAATGAATGGTAACACCACCAAAAATTCGATCTTATCCCCCATATACGCCAGTGTTCATCTCATATTACCATTGTTCAATTTATTCATTTTAGTAACACCACCAAAAATTCGATCTTATCCCCCTTATACGCCATCGTTCATCTCATATACACACTTGTTCACTTTATTCATTTTAGTAACACCATAATTTACTCAAAACGACCCTATAAACATTTTCAATGTTAATAAAACTCCTTTTTGCTGTGTATAATCTTTGTTTAGGCATAGTCAATTTTCTTATCTATATTAAAAAGTTGCTGAATAGGTTTGGACTGCACATCCATTGAAAAGTTTTATACTCCCAGTGACAAAAAATCCAACCAAGTAGATACAGTAATAGCCAGAGAATTAGCACACATTAGTGGATCGGATTTAAATAAGAAAGATCTTTATTTTTGCTATGTTCTTGGAACATAATTTATTGAAAACTCTTTATAGTCAAGTAAATAGAGGTACAAATAGGGGGGTTACCCTACAAAAGGTCGGGTAGTTCTAAATTTTTGATTTCTTATGGTATAGTTGGTAGATGAAAATTCCAAATTTCCACAACCACGCCCCCTCCGTCCCCTTTAAAATCCTGGAAAAACTACAAAAAATCGGCACTTTTTTCAGTTTGTTTGCTTATAACTTCTTTCCGGTATATTTTTACGGAAAAAAGTATGAAGGACATTTGTAGACAATAAAATTTCCTACAAATATGACTAAAAAGTATTTTTGTACAACCACTACAAACGGCGCTATGGAGCTCCAAAAAAAGGCTAAAATTTCGTATTTTGTAAGATTTTCAGTTTCTTCCCTCTTTACAGCAGAATAACTCCTTAACCGTCAAGTTCAGGGCAAAATTGTTCATAATCAATCTTGTAGATAATTTAATTTGCTACCAATTTCATGTGATTACAGTCGACGTCCTCTAGGTCAAACTCCCCCTAAGTCGAATTTCCCTCTAACAAGAAATTGTTCACTATGTTTGTTGTATACTCCTCTCAAATTTCCAAACTTATTTATTTCTCTCTAAATCGAATTTTTGCAAAACTCTCTAACTCGAAATAATTTGTGAGAGCTCGACTTAGAGAGAGTGGACTGTATTTTCATTTTGTGACCAATACAATCGGTTAATTTATGCAAATTTTGTCTACGTTGTTTGTATACGGAGCAAGTTTTGTCATCCATCTTACTCATTGGAATACAAATTTTAGGAAGTTATGATAAAGGACATTAAAATGAATGCCAGTAAAAGATCAAAAATCTTAACCCTGAGGAAAATTCTGGAAATGACCAATGAACTTCAAGTCGAGACACAAATTTTCTGCATTGGCTTCAAGGCCGCTTATGGAAGCATATTCATTGTCAATAGCTCTATATGGCGATAACTGAGCTCGAGATCTCGAGAAAAAAGATCCAGCTGTATCTCGTGACATTATAAAACAAAAGGTGCAATGTGCAACTAGAGAATAGCTTTTCGGAACTGTTCAAAACATGTACAGTGCACTCGTCGAGGAAATGTGATAACATTTGTATCTTTTTTAATCTCCTTCTGGAACAGATAGTGCATAGAGCAGCTGTTAACACAGAATACCCTATCTTGTGTTCCATTGTGTCTTTATTGATTGAAGAATAGGTGAAATATGTTGGTTTTGAAGTAAACGATTAAAAGTCCAACTGTAACTGCTGTCAAGACATCACTTTTATTAGCAGCAGCTGCGAAGTAGTTAAGAATTTCATTTATACTCGTATTTACTCCACGGATGACACCTATGTGTATATTCAACGAAAAAATACTTTTGGAAACCACTGCTATTAGTCAGTTGTCAAACAATTAGGCTCAACTCTCTTCTTCCGCTCAATAGTAGGGGCGTTAGTGCACGATATGAGGGCATACCTTTCATTTCGACCTGACGGGTTGAGCTTTAGTACACTTATAGTTCATGTTCTAACTTTACTTTTAAGAAGTGTTGCCAAAGTGGCAACACTGTCAGAAGGACAAGAGAAGGGTTGCCACAATTCCGAAATGTTGCTTATAGATCGAAAACCAAGGGTCGGACGATGACCCGAGAACTCCCGTTGGATTCAGCACCCTTGAAACCATAGGACCACATTATTGTGTTTTTCTCCCACCCCTCCCCTTGCACGAAGGGGGTGGAAAAAAGTCGTTTTGGAAACAAAATTTGAAAAGCCAAGAAAAGTTAGAAAAATATTTTTTTTAATAAAATTTTAAGATGGTGTCGACGCAGAATTTCACAATCTACTACATTACATCCAGAGTTGATTGAAAACCTACTAAGTTTTTTTTAAAATGCCTCTTTCAAAGTGCTAGAGAGGGGGGATATGAAAGATTAACAAACTTAAATATTTATCTTGGAATAATAGTCCAGTAAATAGAGAGGTTTTACCCTACAAAAGGTCGGGTAGTTCTAAATATTTGATATGTTATATGGTATGGTTGGTAGATGAAAATTCCAAAATTCCACAACCACGCCCCCTCCGCCCCCTTCAAAATCCTGGAATAACTACACAAAATCGGCACTTTTTTCAGTTTTTCGGTTATAACTTCTTTCCGGTAAATATTTTTGGAAACAAATGTGAGAAACATTTGTAGACAATAAAATTTCCTACAAATATGACTTGGAAAGTATTTCTGTACAACCACTACAAACGGCGCTATGGAGCTCCCAAAAAAGCCTAAAATTTCGTATTAGCAAAATTGTTTATAATCAATCTTGTAGATAATTTAATTGGCTACCAATTACATGTAATTACAGTCGACGCACTCTAAGTGGAACTCCCCCTAAGTCGAATTTTCCTGTAACGACAATTTTTTCACCATGTTTATTGTATACTTCTCTCAAATTTCCAAACTTATTTATTTCTCTCTAAATCGAATTTTTTCAAAACTCTCTCTAAAAAAAATTTTGTCCACGTTGCTTGTATACGGAGCAAGTCTTGTCATCCATCTTACTCTTTGGAATACAAGTTTTAGGTAGTTATGATAAAGGACATTAAAACGAATGCCAGTAAAAGATCAAAAATCTAAACTCTGAGGAAAATTCTGGAAATTACCAATGAACTTCAAGTTGAGACACAAGGTTTCTGCATTGACTTCAAGGCCGTTTATGGAAGCGTATTCATCGTAGATAGCTCTATATGCGAACTCGGGATCTCGAGAAAAAAGATCCAGCTGTATCTCGTGACATTATAAACACAAGGTGCAATATGCCAAATGAAATGTGCAACTAGAGCCAAGCTTCTCCGAAGTATTCAAAACATGTACATTGCACTCGGCGAGGAAATGCGATAACATTTTTGTTTTTATTAATCTCCTTCTGGAACAGATAGTGCTTAGAGCAGCTGTTAATGCTACATTTCCACCTAGCGCTAATCTGAGATTTAATGAGATTAACCTTAAATCTCCTTTAAATCTCGTAGATTTACCATACAAATTTATTTCGTAAATCTTGAAGATTAGAAATTAATCTTGTTAAATCTTCCTAGGACAAATAGTTTTACAAATCGAACTAACCTATTTTTACACAGTGCTGAACGATTCATTCGAGACTCGCATTCAGTTCTTCATTGTTTTACACGAATCAAACATTCTGTCTCATTCGCACTTCATAAGAAAAATTGGAACGCCATTTGCATTCTTGAAGGTGTTGTCAAATTTAATCTTTTTTAAATCTTTTTGTGCGGTAGAAACACCTAAAAGCTTTATTAAATCTAATCTGAGATAAACCTTTGGTGGAAACATAGCATAACACAAAATGCCCTACCTTGTATTCCATTGTATCTTTACAGAGTCCTTCATGGTGATTGAAGAACAGGTGAAATAGATTGGTTTTGAAGTAAACGGGTAAAAGTCCAACTAACTGCTGTCAAGAAAAAAGCATTATGTTTACAACCCAGGCCAAAACATCACTTTATTAGGAGCAGCTTCGAGTTGTTTACAATTTCATTAACCTTGGAGTCAATACTCGTATTTACTCCACGGATGACACCTATGTGTATAATCAAGGAAAAAATATTTTTGGAAACCACTGCTATTAATCAGTTTGTCAAACAATAAGGTTCAACACTCTTTTTACGCTCAAGACATTCCTACCCTCGGTAAGATGAAAATCAGAAATGAAAACTGATACTGGACTCTTTCGCAAGTAATACTCGTATTATTCGACGGATTTTTGGAGGAGAAGGCACAAATATGAGTTCAATGAGCTGTTCAAAGACAATGTAGTCCAAAAAGTCAAAATACGTTGACTTGGCTAACCTAGATTTTGCGAATAGGAAACAATGCTCCAGCGCCAGCCTTTTGAGTTTCTTAAATCCAAGTTGAGGGCAATAAAGAAGATCAAACCTCTGGTTTAGATGGTAAGCCATTACCAGAGCACTTGTGGTTTCGGCCCTTTATGGATCATCTGAACAATACCCGAATTTTAAAAGTTTTTTCCGAAAATATTATGTAAAAAATAAAAAAAATAAAAAGTGGGAGCGGCAGTGGGTGGAAATTAATTGTATTGCTTTTTCATCTCGTCAAATATGTATATAAATTTCATCAAAACCAGTACCTATAGGGGTTCAGTTTTTATGGAATTTTGTGCACTACCTTAACAAAATAGCGACTAAAACACCGGGCTCAGAATATCGTGATATCTATCCCAGTTTTCTGACTCTATACCTGTAAGTAGACAAATCGGTAGTAAAATTTCTACGGGACTCCAATACACTGTATAAAACAGACAGAAAAGAAAGTGAGTTCGTAAAAACGATTTAATAAAAACACTTTCTCAAAACTCACCCGATTCCCGATTGTATTGGTCACAAAATGAAAATACAGTCGACTCCCTCTGAGTCGAATTCTCACGAGATATCAAAATTATTTCGAGTTAGAGAGAGTTTTGCAAAAATTCGATTTAGAAAGAATTAAATAAGTTTAAAAATTTGAGAGGAGTATACAACAAACATAGTGAAAAAATTCTTGTTAGAGAGAAATTTGACTTGGGGGGAGTTTGACTTAGAGGACGTCGACTGTAATCACATGTAATTGGTAGCAAATTAAATTATCTACAAGATTGATTATAAAAATGTTGCCCTAAACTTGACGGTTAAGGAGTTATTCTGCTGTAAAGAGGGAAGAAACTGAAAATCTTTTTTTGGAGCTCCATAGCGCCGTTTGTAGTGGTTGCACAAAAATACTTTTTAGTCATATTTGTAGGAAATGTTATTGTCTACAAATGTCCTTCACACTTGTTTCGGCAAAAATATACCGGAAAGAAGTTATAAGCAAAAAACTGAAAAAAGTGCCGATTTTGTGTAGTTTTTTCAGGATTTTGAAGGGGGCGTGATTGTGGAAATTTGGAATTTTCATCTACCAACCATACCATATAACATATCAAAAATTTAGAACTACCCGACCTTTTGTAGGGTAAAACTTCTCTATTTACTGGATTATTAATTCAACGCTGAAAAACTTAAATATATACAAATTTCCCGAAAGTGAGGTGCCAAAAATCGTTTTGACCATGAAATTTTTTATATTCATTAAATATTTATAAAAAAACCTATGACTGACCAATTACTGAAACTAGCTGACCTTTTACAACCGTGAAAAGGCCTTTCATACTTTTTGTTTTCAAAAAAAAGTTTTTATTTGTGACCTTGAAACGAACTTCAAAAATGCATTGAAAAAAATCTATGGCTGAAAAAAGTTGACCTTTTATCACGATCTAGAAATCTTTCGGATGGTATACATTTTTTGCAAATTTCCCATAAATGAGGTGCCAAAAATCGGGCGTGACCTTGAGAAATTTTGAGCCTTTATTACAAGTTATCTAGGGCTGACTAATTTCTGGGACCAGTTTACCTTTTCTGACCAATTACATGTCATTTTTGTTATCAAATTTCCCTCATATGAGGTGCCAAAGGTCCAGAGCCCCCAGAGAGTCTTATATCGGATATCACCCTCTTTAAATAAAAGGGCATATTTTATATCAGATTTTTTTTCCAAGCGGTACGCAGCTCCCGCGCAAAATTTGACAGTAGTAACCACTGTACGTGAAAAGGAAAAAAAAAGTCTCCACTTAATTTTGCGCGGAAGCTCGAAGCATTATTTTTCCGACCAAATCTTTGACGTTTTATATATGTATAATCATCTTCCTGTTTCATTTGTTCAGTTTATATATCAGAGCGCTCATCTGAGCAGACGAATCCAAATTTTTATTTCTTAGTATTTGACTGCAAAACTGGGAGAATTCTCTGACCCCTTTAGAAATTTACATAAACTGTACAATTATTTCCATTATTAGACGTTGTGAGGACACACGACAATCATAAAATATTGTAATAACTTTCCATATTTGAACTATAACGACTCCGAAATGCAAGCAAACGGACACAATAAAGCTTACGGTCGCAGTGCAAACATATCCTTATTAGCAATAATTATAGCAACTCTCAAACGAAGGAAGCGTCATCTGCCAGATTATAGCAGATTTGCCAGCTGTCAAATGAAATTTTTTGGAAGGGAAATTATTGGGAAATTTCCCCTATGGAAAGCTCTGGAAGCAGAGACTAGAACGTTCTCCTTATTTCCAGAGTTTGGAAAACAAGTATAAAAGGCACATGTTTGAACGGCAGCGATACAGTTTGTTTTTAATCGTGAATGAATAAAGTTGGTTGTAATAAAAGTGAAAAGTAAAGTTTGTGAACTAATTCAGTGGTGAATAATAAATCGTTTTGTTTGTAGTATGAAAAGTAAAGTGTTTTATTTTGCGAAATAAATAAGTGGACGTTTTGAATAAAGTAAATAAGTTTTATTAACGAACCTGAGAAAATATTACATTGGTGTTAGAAGTGGAATAAAACTTAATTTATCTGTGCACTCAGTAAATTTATTGTGTGAAAAAAAAAAAAAAAAAAAAAAAAAAAAAAAAAAAAAAAAAAAAAAAAAAAGACAATGGGTAAATCTTTGAATGATTTAAATGTAGTGGAACTCAAGGCAGAACTGAATAAGCGAGATCTTCCTACTGCTGGAACAAAGAATGATCTTATAATTCGTCTGCAAGAAGATTTAAGAAGATGTGGAAAAAACCCGGACACGTTTATATTCGATATTGAAATGGAAGAACAGCAAGAACAAGTAAGTACATCGGGCATGACCAATATGCTGTCTCAGCTGCTCGCAAAATTTGAAGAACAAAAGAATCTTCTAGAACAACAAAGCCAAGAACAACGGAATGAACAAAAGAATCTTCTCGAACGATTTGAACAACAAGGCCAAGAGCAACGTAGTGAGCAAAAGAATCTTCTCGAACGATTCGAGCAACAAAGCCAAGAACAAAAGTGTCTACTGGAAAAACAGACAAATATGCTAGAATGTAAGTTAGATGCCTTTGACAATAGAATTATTGCCCTTGACGAGCGTGTCGATAAACAATTTTCTTCTATCGATAAACAATTGTTAACTGTCGATCAACAATTGTCTAATGTCGATAAGCAATTGTCGACAGTAGAATCAAAGTTCGAAAAAGTGGAAGATAAAATCGAATCCATTACTAAGGAATTGGACAAAGTAAGAAAAATGAAGGTTCGAGAAAGTTCTGGTGACTGTCCTAGGAGAAAGGAGATGCATCCCCCAACCTTCGATGGACAAACTTCTTGGTCAATCTACAAGAAGCAGTTTGAAGCAGCCGCAGCAACAAATGGCTGGGATGAGGAGGACAAATACATAGCTCTGACGCTTGCCCTCAGAGGAACTGCTGCTGAACTGCTGCAAACCATACCAGCAGATAAGAGTGGCAACTTCAGTGCTCTTGTTCAGGCCATTGACAAACGCTTTGGAGATGGCCATATGCAAGAAGTCTTCCGTGTTCAACTCAATACTAGAATCCAAAAGAGGGGAGAAACTCTGCAACAGCTTCAAGCAGACATCGAACGATTGGCACATCTGGCATATCCAGCTGCAGGAGATGAAATCATCAACCAATTCGCAACAGAAGCCTTTGTTCGTGCTGTATCTGACATCAACCTTCAGCGAGCAATTCGAACGGCTGGAAAACGCACACTCCCTGAAGCATTGGCGTTCGCCCTGACTATGGAAGCAGCAGAACAGGCTTCTCAAGGAGTTCATCGGGTAAGAGAACTAGAAATTGAGGAGTGTTCTTACCAGAGAACTGCATTCCAAAGGAACCAGCGAGATGGACCTGCTCGATGCTGGAATTGTAACAAGACCGGACATCTTCAACGCCAGTGCAGATTGCCACCTAGAAGACCTGCATGTCAACATTGTGGAAGCAGAAACTTTAACAACAACAATGTCAATACTCCTACTCGCCCCGTTTCTCAACCGGGAAACGAGTAAGAACCAACTTCGAGGGGCAGAAGCTGGTTTCTGGTATCGATGGCCCCAGAACCACCATCCAGGTCTCACAGACGAAACGAAACAACAAAAGTCTGACTGTGGAGGCAACACTAAACGGCAAGAAGCAAGTGGCTACGATCGACACCGGTGCCACTGCCTCCATTGTTCGAAAGGACTTGGTGAAGATGACGTGGCTGCATAACACCAACGCCTACCGTCTGAAAACAGCAACAGGAGAGGCAGCCAGAGTGTACGGGGAGGTTCGTCTAACGATCCGTTTGGCAGAACTAGAGTTTTCACATCTGTTTCTGGTAGCAGATATATGTGACGAGTGCATCGTTGGAATCGACTTCATGAAAGAGCATGGAGTAATTCTTGATATCGGGAAGCAAGTTCTTAAGTACCAAAATGTGGAAATTCCTATGGTTTATGGCAACGAAAACTCATCAACACTAAGGACCGTCATTAAGGAAGATATTTGCCTGCCACCTTCTTCAGAAGTGTTCGTTTGGACGAAAATAAAGGGTGATTTGGGTAGCCATCGATATCTAATGGTGGAACCAGACTCTGAGCAGTCTTCCCAAAACATCATCCTTGGGAAGACACTTGTGGAACCAAAGAACAACATGGTGCCTGTACGCATACTCAACATCAAACCGTACGAAGTCAAGCTTAGAAAAGGAGAAGTTGTTGGAAGGTGTGAATCCGTATCCGCAATAACTAAAATCATAGAAGCTGACACACACAAATCTGTGGACCCTGGGAAAGTGAACTCTATGAAGGCAAAAATTCTGAAGTCATCCAAATTAAATGAACGTCAGCTTAGTGTTGCTGGAAGCCTCCTTCACGAGTACGCTGATATACTATCGTCACCCAGTGGGCAGTATGGTCGAACAAAACTGGTGCAGCATCGAATCGACACAGGAGACGCGAGACCTATTCGACAACCAGCAAGACGTCTCCCATTAGCCAAACAAACCGAAGTTGTAGAGATGATATCGACAATGAAGAGAGATGGGCTAATCGAAAACTCTAAAAGTCCTTGGGCATCCCCAGTTGTTCTTGTCAAAAAGAAGGACGGAAGTACTCGATTTTGTGTGGACTATCGGAGGCTGAACGATGTGACAAAGAAAGACAGCTACCCTCTGCCAAGAATTAGCGATACTCTGGATGCGATGGAAGGAGCTGAATGGTTCTCAACATTGGACTTAAAGAGTGGCTACTGGCAGGTAGAAATCCATCCAGAAGATCGAGAAAAGACGGCTTTCTCCACAGGAAATGGTCTGTGGCAATTTAAAGTGATGCCTTTCGGACTATGCAACGCTCCGGCAACATTTGAGCGTTTGATGGAGTGTGTTTTACAAGGACTTACTTGGAAATCTTGCCTAGTCTATTTGGACGATGTCATCGTTTATGGTAAGACATTTGATGAGCATTGTGGAAACCTTAAGGCCGTCTTCCAGAGGCTTCGAGAAGCAAACTTGAAATTGAATCCAGACAAGTGCGAATTTTTTAAGTCTGAGGTAAAATACCTGGGACATATCATCTCTTCCCAAGGAGTGAAGACTGATCCTGAAAAAGTTGACACTGTAAAGAATTGGCCAACACCACAGGATAAACATCAACTCCGAAGCTTTCTTGGTCTAGCCACGTACTATCGACGATTTGTGAAGGATTTTGCTGGAATCGCGAAAAGTTTGCACCAGCTAACAGAGAAAGGCAAACCATTCAAATGGTCAAGCGAGTGCGAGAAAAGCTTCCGGGAACTTAAGCAGCGCCTATGCAATACGCCAGTTTTGGCCTATCCGACACCAGGGAAACCTTTCATCATTGACGCTGACGCGAGTAACGTGGGAATTGGAGCCGTACTCTCACAAGTTCACGAAGGAGAAGAGAAGGTTGTCGCCTACTACAGCAAGGTACTCTCAAAGCCAGAAAGAAACTACTGTGTGACCAGAAGAGAACTTCTAGCTCTAATATCGGCTACAAAACACTTCCATAAGTACATCTATGGACAGAAGTTCCTTCTTCGAACAGACCATGGCGCACTCAATTGGCTTTTGAACTTCAAAAATCCAGAAGGTCAAGTAGCGAGGTGGATCGAGAGATTGCAGACATACGACTACCAGATCCAACATCGAAGAGGAAGGTTGCACTCAAATGCAGATGCCTTATCTCGGAGACCATGCAAACCGGACTGCAAGCACTGCACACGTCAGGAAGAAAAGGAAGCTGCTGCTATCCAGCGATTAAGAGTTGATCCCATTTACGGTTGGAGTAACGAAGAACTGAGGACTGCCCAACAAGAAGACTCGGATATCGAGCCTATTCTTGCGTGGAAGGAACACCAAGAGAAACCAGAATGGGGTGACATCTCCGATAGAAGTCCAACTCTTAAAGCGTATTGGGCACAATGGGACTCACTTCATGTACAAGAAGGAGTACTAAGACGAAAGTGGGAATCCACAGACGGCAAATCTTATGTGATGCAGCTAGTCGTACCTCGTTCCAAGGTTAATGATGTTCTTCAAGAGATGCATGAAGGAGCTTCCGGAGGACATTTGGGGGTGAATAAGACACTGGAAAAGGTAAGGCAGCGATTCTACTGGCTACATGCAAGGGAAGACGTCGAAAAATGGTGCCGAAAATGTGATACTTGTGCTGCAAGTAGGGGACCAGGCAGAAAAGTCCAGAGTAGAATGCAGCAGTATAATGTGGGAACGCCTTTTGAGAGGATTGCAATAGACGTTGCAGGCCCTTTTCCAGAAACCGAAAACGGAAACCGATACATCCTGGTAGTAATGGACTACTTCAGCAAGTGGCCTGAGGCATTTGCCATCCCAAACCAGGAAACCAAAACAGTTGCGGATCAGATTGTTTTCAACTGGGTAAGCAGGTTTGGTGTACCTATGGAACTCCATTCAGATCAAGGGAGGAACTTCGAGTCCAAGATCTTTCAGGAGGTTTGTACACTCCTTGGCATTAAGAAGACGAGGACAACACCGCTTCACCCACAATCTGATGGGATGGTTGAACGATTCAACCGAACCCTTAAAGAACACCTTTCCAAAGTTGTAAGCGACAACCAACGAGACTGGGATCGGCATATTCCATTATTCTTGATGGCCTATCGAAGTGCGGTACATAGCTCAACAGGACATACACCATCAGAAATCCTGCTCGGGAGCTCAATACGACTACCAAGCGAAATCAAATTTGGATGTTATACAAGAGAGCCACAAGGAATAGATGACTACGTGGACAACCTCAAAGAAAAGCTAGTTGACATTCACGAAAGGACGAGGGCAAATATAAAGCTGTCGAGTGATCGGATGAAAACAAGATACGACGCAAAAGCCACAACGACAGGATTCCAAGTGGGAGACCTTGTGTGGTTTTATAATCCCCACCGTCGGAAGGGACTCTCACCGAAGCTTCAACAAAATTGGGAAGGCCCTTATACTGTCGTAACACGAATAAACGATGTCGTCTACCGCATTCAGAGAGGATTAAGAGGCAAACTAAAAGTAGTTCACAGCGACCGTTTGCATCATTATACATAATGGTGATGGAAGTGATGGATTTGCTCGGGACGATCAATCCTAAGAGGGGGGCAGTGTAATAACTTTCCATATTTGAACTATAACGACTCCGAAATGCAAGCAAACGGACACAATAAAGCTTACGGTCGCAGTGCAAACATATCCTTATTAGCAATAATTATAGCAACTCTCAAACGAAGGAAGCGCCATCTGCCGGATTATAGCAGATTTGCCAGCTGTCAAATGAAAGCTTTTGGAAGGGAAATTATTGGGAAATTTCCCCTATGGAAAGCTCTGGAAGCAGAGACTAGAACGTTCTCCTTATTTCCAGAGTTTGGAAAACAAGTATAAAAGGCACATGTTTGAACGGCAGCGATACAGTTTGTTTTTAATCGTGAATGAATAAAGTTGGTTGTAATAAAAGTGAAAAGTAAAGTTTGTGAACTAATTCAGTGGTGAATAATAAATCGTTTTGTTTGTAGTATGAAAAGTAAAGTGTTTTATTTTGCGAAATAAATAAGTGGACGTTTTGAATAAAGTAAATAAGTTTTATTAACGAACCTGAGAAAATATTACAATATAATATGCGTAAGGAAAATGATGACATAAGAATGAGGATAGAATAAATAGAACAGCAGTTTTAAATCATTCAGTGGCTCAGCTAATGGAAAAGGGTACAAAAGGGCCACGTGCAGATACGGAAAATATTTTCTTCAATACAAAATTTAAATTGATTCCCAAACCGAGTTAAATAGAGTTGGAATCAGCCAAGTTAGCAAAGAAAATTGCTCATTTCTGTATGGTGCTCCGGCCCAGGATGGAAAATGCCACTTCTTGCCTCTCCCTTCCCGCCCACGGATTCCTATAGTAAAGTACCCATTTTTGCGATTGCCTAGTATTTAATTTTTATTATTCCTTTGCGCGATCTGCGTACTAGGCTTAAGCAAGGGAACTTCCTTGATTTAAGAGAGAACTTGAACAAAAGGAGAAATAAAGTATGTCTACACCTTTTTAATACTATTAGGGGAATTCCCTCTGGACCAGATGAGTAATCATCATTTAAAGCTGAGAGAGATGTTCTAAAACAGTGTTCTGTTTTAAATAAACCTCATCAACATCGAAAGGAGTATACACAAAGGAATCATGAAAGTTATTCGCAGAAGCATTACAAATACATAATCAGTAACTTTTTTTACAGAACAGTTTTCGTAGAAAAAATTTCTGCATTAAATAAAACGGGAAAAACGTGGGTTGATTCCGAGAAAAATCGTTTTCAACTTGGAAATTATTTGTCTTATCAAAAAATCTTCTGAGAACAAAGTTAGTTTATGGATTTCTCTACAATATTAATGACCAAATTTTCCATATCTTTTATAGTTACAAAGTTATTTGGCGCCAAAAATTGGTACTTTTGCCTTAAAACTTGAATATTCTTACCACTTGTCGGATCAGTTTAAGAAACTATTTCGAGGAAGCCTGAGAATGCGAAGCCAAGCTAGCCGAAATAAAAAGAAGCCATCCTTTGTAAAGTTAGCGATGAAAAAGAAATATTTTGTTTGAGAAATATTCAAATAATTCGAATGTAGAACACCAAATATGCATTTTCTTTCCTTTTCTTTTACACACGTGAAAGCTTAGAATCACTTAATTGTCTTTAAAACATTAAACTACATACTTATGCTTAATATTCAGTTAAAAAAGCATTTGTTATGAGCTAACAATTTTTATTTTTAACAAACTAACAATCATTTTTAATAATTGTCGTTTTGTGGTATAGAGAATTTCTAAGAATTTTCTGTTAAGAAGATTGTTAGCTTTTATTTGGTTGAGATTATTCGAATCCAATGTCAAATCCGTGCTGTTATATGCTTGCGAAACCTGGAAAGTCACGACTACCATCTCGAGAAAAGGCTTTTGTGAATCGCTGTGTACGCCATATTCTTAAAATTCACTGGCCACAAATTATATCAAACGGGGAATTGTGGTACAGGACAAGTCAAGAGCGGCTGGACGTCGACATAAGGAAAGCGTTAAAGGCAATGGGTTGGTCACATACTGAGAAAATCAATTGATGGAATTGCAAAGCGGTCCTTTGAATGGAATCCTCAGGGTGCACGGCGGGTAAGAAGACCAAGAGCAAAATGGAAATCAACAGAGAAAGAAGGCCACAGTTAAAATATCCACCTGCAGACCGTGAAGGATGGAAACGATTTTTGGCGCCCTATGCCCCGGGGTTACAGGGCTTGATGATGATGATTTGGTAGTACAGAAATCATTGTTAATTGTTAAAATATAGAATTTGCTCTTTGAATAAAACTTATTGCTTTGTGGTACAGGATGCTCATGCATTTTCTTCAAGTTATTTAACAATTGTTTAAGGAAATTTAACTTCTTAAATGTTAACGGGAACATTTTTGTAGTACAGAAATGTATTTTCTTGTTAAATTTGTGTGTTGAATTTGTTTGTTAGATAGTTAGATTGTTGTTTTGTGGTACAGGCCCCTGGTGTCCGCATTTTTCGATTTGTTCATTACCCCCCTCCCCCCAACGTATTTGAGAACAGTGAGTGCTGGAGCCCGAAAGTCTTCCTATGGAAAAATGGTTTTCGTAATTAATGTAATGTGATTTTCAATGTTCTAAAAACTGCTAGACATACCCATACAGTTTTTAATGTTTGAATAAGAATATCATTGAATCCTTGTATATAAATTCTATAGTATTCTCATGAAGAAAAAAAGCTCGTAGCCATCTATGCGTTCAAATGTAATACTAATTTTTGTCAAGGGATCTCGGTAAGGCGATCAAAGCGAACCTATCGACCTAATGTCTAACTACAAAATCGTGTTTCATGAGAATACTATAGATTGGATATACAATGATTGAATATCAAATTCCGAGTTTAAAGTATTTATTTGCATTTTTTTTTTTTTTTTTTTTTTTTTGAGCTCGAAAAGAAATTTTTCAAAAATTATTTATTGAAACAGGTTAATTTTAAAACAAAATGAAAAATGATTTTTTGGCTTAGCGTAGCTACTAAACACATTTAAATTTCGAGCATAAGTAAAGTTTTTTTTATGTTTTTATCTTTTCAGTAATGTTTGAAGATAATACCGGCTTCTCCAAAGATGTATGTCGTTCAATGGTAGCTATGCTTGACGCAGATCAATCAGGGAAATTAGGGTTCGAAGAATTTGAATCTCTTCTCAACGACATTGCCAAATGGAAGGCTGTATTTAAACTTTACGATACTGGTCATACAGGACGAATTGAAGGTTTTCAACTAAGAGATTCCCTTAAGTCAGCAGGTTACCAAATAAACAATCGAATTCTCAATGCATTGGCACATCGTTATGGATCGAGAGATGGAAAAATAGCTTTCGATGATTTTCTTATGTGTGCAGTAAAAATTAAAACATACATCGGTATGTTCATTATCATGATAACACTTCGTATTCATTAATTCGTATTAAAAATTTTACTAAACTTTTTCAGATATCTTCAAGGAAAAGGACACAGAAAAGAATAACACAGCCACATTCAGCATGGACGAGTGGATAGAAAAGACATTATATTCATAGATTCTGATGAACACCATAAAACACCATACACCACAAACGTCTTTCTTTTCAACATTGTTTTATGTTTAAAATGAACAATTTTTAAATATTTCAACCTTAAGCGCTTTAAATTTTCCGCTCAATGAATCTCCGCCAAACTAATTAATAACAAGATCAGAGTTATCTCAATGAAGCTAGAAATGCATTTTATATGCAATCCTTACTGTTAAAAAAGAACAAATCAAGACGTGAGTGGGCAAACACAACATTTTCACATTTGGATTTCTTAGTTATGTTGGTTTAGACACTTCAGATCATGTTTTAAATGGCGTTTCTATTGGAAGTACTGTTATGAGACACGAAAACCAACATAACACAATGACTCTTTGTCTTTGACTTTCTTGTGAAACCCAGATCTTTTCTCCTTCGCACTCGTTAAATTGAGAAGAGAATCAAGGACAAAGAATCATCGTGTAATAGAGTACGAGGAGTTACTTTTTAAATGGCACGTCACATAATACATGCTATTAAAAATACCATCAGAAGCGTCTAAATGAAGATAACCGAGGCAGTTAGAAGATGAGACGGTTGTGTATATCCGGTGACGTTCAATAAACTAATTCGTAAAAATTAAATAAGTATGATTAAATACACCTGAACAAAATACCGAACTAATGTTCTCTTTAGTAAATTTTGCATTTGATTTTTTCTCTTTAAGTTTAACTGAGTCTATTTTTGTATACTTTTATGTTGTATTTGTTAAACTTACTTTATTACTAACTCAAAACAGTCGATTCTCTCTTTTTATTTATATCATAATTTCGAATTTCAATTGTATGTTTACTAATTACTAATAGAGCGGGAGGCGGCAATATTTAAATAATAAAGATATAAAGAAAAATATCTTTACGTTACAATAGATTTTTTATCAGGTGATATAGAAAACTTTCTCTCGTGGCCACATATCCAGATGGCTCACCGACCAAAAGAAGTGGGTGGTTTTAATTTAAACCACATGCTTTAGATTTTTTTCGCATCAAATACGAATCACCCTGCATGTGGCATGCTACCCCACTTTACCATAACTATTTTTGTTGTGTTCTTAAACTTAAAACAAGGCTATAATTTTTCAACCATCAGATTGCGAACAAAGTTTTTTTTGTTGCTTCGAGAGATTTGACCGTTATTGCAGTTTATTTAGTAATTTTCACCAACTGGCTAAGAATTATTACTAACAAGTTATGAAAGTTCATGGCCAATTAAAATTTGAAACATAAAAGTAGGTGGAAGCTGTCGGAAGCTTATTTCAAAACCGACCGAAAAGTAGCTTTCCGAAACGTCAATTTCATAAGTCACCCATAATTCACTTAAGTGGTTGAAAGTGGAAACAAAATGAAAATAATTTATTGTTCAATGTTAATTTTCTCATACTTATTCACATGACAGGCTTTTAATTATTTATTTTGTGAAACCACTAAAATTCGATGTGATATAAATTAATTAAAAGTAAATTTAAGATTTTACTTCACTCATACATACCTAAAACAAAAACAAAAAAGTTGAAAAACTATGCACCAAGCGCCAAATTCTTTAGCTTGCATCCACAATTTTGATTTTGCATTCGCCCACTTACGAAAGAGCGGTCAGCGAGTGCTCTCACGTTCGACGGCAAAAGTTAACGAAAACTAAGCGAGGTACCAAATCGCAATTATGTGCGTGTCATATGAATTTCTTGTTTTCGCTCGGTTTCGTAGGACCACTTAAGTTGGCTTCCGACTATTCTAGTTCTACCTTAAGTGTTGGGCAACAGGTACATAATTATTAATTAATACCTATGTATAAGTAAGTGACGCATAAATCTGGTTGCTCAGTGAACGTGACCTGTGACTGTGATCTGGATGACTTTAAATATTTAGAGATGAAATTTGCCACTTTAATTTGATGTAAGTTTTCTACATAGCGACGGGTGGTAGAACCTGTAAAGAGTAACCATTTCTTTTGGTCGGCCAATCGATCTGACCAGGATGTGGGTTGGACGACCAGGTTTGTCTATATTACCTGGTACAAATCTAATGCAACGTAAAGCAATTTTTCTTTATATCGATGGGTGGGAATTCGTTACGACGCCTCCCAAACTATTTATTATTATATTTATACAAAATAAACAACTATGAAAAAAACTTTAATTTCAATTTTTACTTAAAGGCTTGATTCATACTATTGTTCCAATGCCGAAAAGTCTCAAAACGTTCTCGCTCCTAAGTCTTACCCTAGTATTCACATTGAGGCTCTGATACCGAAACAGTTCCATTACTATTTTTTTGTATATAAAAATTTCAGTTTTTGTCCTAGATTTGTATCATACAATTAATTGAAAATAAAAAAAAAATGGCATTAACCTTTTCCAACAAAGAGCCTGCAATTAAAGCCATTCTGCTAAGAATAAGGACAAACAAAATTTAAAAAAATGTGGTTCTTCTCACGAAGAAATAAATAAAGCCCTTGATAAGGAAATCATTCACATCACTTAAACCAGATCATCATAATAAAATGCTGAGCACGAGAACGACAAAGGCACACATGGGACAAAGTGTCCAGAAGATCACCAGTCACCGTAACAAGAGGTTGTCATGAGGGAAGGCGATGGGTGTGACAGTACCTACCCTTGCTGTGAAGCCTCGCTCTAGATGAGCTCCTCTAGAAAGTCTTACATCTCAGGGCATACGCTGGCTAGGTTCCGGTGACGATTGCGTTGTACAGCCCAAAGGAAGTTTGAAGAAACTAAACTTTCAAAGCAAATGCCATCAATTGGTACATCCACGAATAGAGAAAGTCTGAAGGGAGTAGCCCAAAAGGACCGCGCCTTACGATGCCTGAGCCTTATTGTGGTGTCGGTGAAAACATGATCAAATATACAATCAAACAGGCGCGGATCCAGGAATTCAGCTTGGGGGGGTCATGAGATTGAAACATCATACCTAATTTGAACTGAAACCTCTTGAAATATATAGCCTTGAATTTTTTACATGGTGATTACAAAAAGTCCAATTTTATCAAGACTTTATTACAGTCGAAGGCATGATCAGAGGTCTTTGCCGCTTTGCCACTCACTACGTGACCAGGCCATAAGACTATATCCTCCTGCTTAGAGTAATGTGCACAAATTTCTGGCTGCTGGAAAACTTATTTATCAACGTGATTTAACTCCATTTCATACTTTTCACCCAATTATGAGAGTATAATGAACGTATAAGACTGGAAGCATAATTTGCAATCTAAAAGAAATAGTTGACAGAAACTAAAAAAAGGAGTACCTAATTCAAGTGTAAATTTGAAACGAAAAGATAGAAATAATTGCAAATATGTGGTGGAATCCATGCCGAAAAGACAAAAATTGTTGTCAATGCAAAGAGGAGGGTATTTTCTTTCATGGACATTTTTTTAAAAATTTCGTTACAAATTTGAGTACTGCACCAAGTATCTGCACATATTTTTTTATTAAATACAATTAAAGGAGAATAGGACAAAACGGTCTACAGGACCAATAACGACGAAAAAAGTTATTCGCTACTTGTTACTCATGCTCCATAAATTTTATCTCTACGAAAATTCCCTAAGACAGCGAATAACTTTTTCCACACAGTGATTTTAAATAAGTTGTTATGGAAACTATTATATTGTTCATAAAAATACCTTTTCAACGACATACATATAATTGTAATTGGTAAGACCAGTTTTTATAAAATTATTCCACACTGAAATGTACCAAAACAAAACCTTGGTTAGTAAATAACTTTTTTTACATAGTGATTTGAAATGAACTCCCATAGTGACTTTTGTAGCGCATAAAAATACCTTTCCAACGACATAGAACTCGTTTTTATTTGTTCCTAGACCACCTTCCATACAGTTTTGCCGATTGTCCTTTGTATGGAATTTTTCAATGCGTTTTTTAATGGCCTTTTCGATTGGCAATCCAGAAGCGTTCGGAATGCGTGTAAACCCTTCTGAAAGTGTTCTATTGGCACCTAGAATGACAGTTCTTCTCCTGAAAAGAACAGAAAACGATTCTGGATTTCATTTCAGAATCGAAACCAGAACAACTCACACATTCAAACACATAGTTGTCAGTGTTGTCAAATATTGAAAAAAGTAAATTTTTAGCTAAAAATAAATAAATTTCACACATTTTGTTGTTTCTAAAAACAATTATTTTCCGTTTAGAATATTATTTTCCCATTTTCTTTATTGAAAATGATCATACTCGTTCATATTTGTTTCCGCCAAGTTTCGAAATGTGAAGAACTATTTCCGTCCGCATGTGAAGTTGCACAAATACAGGGATACGAAAACTTCAGAATCAAACTACATGTGCCTGTTTGTTTTATTGGCGTTCCGGATCGGAGAGTTCTTCCGAATTGCCAATCGAAAAGGCCATGGCCACGTTCAAACACCGAACTAAAGCGATCTGGATAGGTTTGTGTTGTTGTAATCCCTTGTTAAAACACAGCTGATGACGAAACAGCTGTTGGCAAAAAAGAAATCTCAAGCTATCCTAAAAATTTTAGGATACAAAGCTATCCTATGAGAAATGTCAACAACAGCTGACTTGCGTTCAAACACATACATAGATACAAAGCTATCCTAGATAGGCTATCCATTCAAACATTGAACGCACCCCATAACATTCCGTTTTCATTTTTTCATTTTTCCAATAAAAAAGAGTATCAGTATTCGCTGATAAGAGAAGCAGACATATTGCTTTAGGCTTGTTTCACACATATACGGTTTCATTCGGTTCGGTCTGTATTCGTTTCGTTTTCGGTCGGACCTGATAAGTGTGAACCGATGAAAACGGCAGGAATAAAAACCTAATAGAAACCGAATAGCACCGAACGCCCCCTCGACACGAATCGGTTTCATTCGGTTTCAAGGGCACACAAACTTATCGTAGCGTATTAGGAATTGACAACTAGTGCTGAAGTATGTTGATATTTTTGGAATTAAAAATTGATATTTGAATACAAACCTGATAGGAACCGCATATGTGTGAAAATAAAAAAAACTGAAACCGAAAACGAACCGAATGCAGACCGAACCGAATGAAACCGCATATGTGTGAAACAAGCCTAAGTTGAAATTATTTTTTTTTTTCAAAGCCTTTTTTTCAAAATTCCATTATAAATTCATGTACTGTACCAGTATAATTTTTTCTGGTTAAACAGTATAATGATTTAGGAACATATAAAAGAGTCAGACATACTGATTTAGTTAAAATTGTTTTTCTTTTTGCTTTTGAAATACAGGAGAGTTTGTATGGAGTTTTTAAAAGCCCTTTTTCAAAATTCTGTTATAAATCCAAGTACTGCAACATATGGCTTTGTTCTAAAAAAATAAAGTATAAGGATTCATATAACAGAGAGGTAGACATACATATGGCTTTTGTTAAATTTTTTTGTTTGTTTTTGAAATACATCGGAGCTTGTATGAAGTTTTCAAACATTTTTTTTTTTAATTCCGTTATAGATCCAGGTACTGCACCAGGTTTCTGCTATAATTGTTTTCTAATGAAAAAGAGTATACAAATTTATATATCAGAGAGGCAGACATATTGCTTTAGTACAAAACAAACTGTCTTTGCTTTGAAATACAGTGGTTTTGTATGGACATATTTTTTAAAATTCCGTTACAAATCTGGATACTGCACCAAGTACCATTACATAACTTTTTTAATAAATAAAAATTAAGTATTAATATATTAAAGAGATAGATGTTTTCCTTCAGTGGAAACTGTGCTTTTTTAAACTTTGAAATATAGTAGAACTTTAAAGCCTATTTTTCAAAATTCTGTTAAAAAACTAGGAATTTCACCATTTTTCTGCCAATATTTTTTTCAAATATAAACATTAACAGGAAACACATTTTATCTTATTTGAAAAAAAAAAACAGTTAAACGTGAATGGAGATTTTTCCTTATTTTTTGTATTTCAAAATTCCGTTTAAAATCCTGGTACTTCAACAGGTGTCTGAAAATTATTGTTTTGGTTATATTTACTACTTTTTATTGAAGTATTAAAGACCCAAAGTTATAACTCCAAGATATACTAAACCCTATGCCTGCCTTTACTATTTTTGAATAGAAACAACTATAAAGTCTTATCATGGGGTGGACATACTGCTATCACGTTTCCAGGTCGATTTTTTGACTTTTGCTACTCCGGTTGAACGTGGAATGCCCATTCCATGTTCAAGAAGTCTAATGGCTCTACTTATCGTACTGAAATACAGTTAGCCTGCCGACCACTGGCTCTTAGACTATAACCACCGCATATGAAAACCATGACTGGCGGACTCCCTATATATCGTCGGTTCAAAGGTAAAACTCTCTAACTTACATATTACACTTTTGAAGGAAATTTAATTGAAACATACTTATTATAAGCTGAAAAGTCAAGTTCCGAAAATTTTTAAATAAGGTTCCTGGGCATACCTTTCTATATCCCTATAATAACCGTGCAAAACGGGACTTTTTGGATTAAAAAAATGCATTTCATTCTAATTTTCTTGAACATTTTTCTCTGCACTTAGTGAGTTTTACCTTTGAACCGACGATATATTATCTAAGAGGGTGCGTATCCAGGGCTACCTAATAATTTTTGTCAATATTTATTTATTGACCATATCATTACGAAGTTAGAATTTGCTAAAGAAAATAGAAGCTAACGATTAATAGGTCATGGTTTTGGTATAGTTTACTAAAATATATGGAATTACCCAAAAAGTTTATCTCTGTCTTCTTATGTGTTGAATAACAAGTAAAGATTGTTCGTATTTCTTCTTTAATCTGGAGCTCTGGGGGGGGTCATGACCCCCATGACCTCCCCCCTGGATCCGCCACTGCAATCAAATCAGAAGAAGAGGCCATTATATCAAAAATCTGGAAAGAACTCCCAAAACTGAGGCAGGCCAAACTATTGCTTGGGAACTATAACCAAGTCCGTAACTCATCGTGCATCAGTTTAAGCAGGAATCCTCACCGGGCACTGCAAACTAAAAAGACACCTCAGTTTAGCAAGTAGTGCAACTTGCAAATCTGTAACATTTAGGAGGAAACTCCGTACCACATATTAGGAAAATTTGACGCACCGTGCCTCGAAGACATATAGATATTTGGTACACCACCAGATAGACTACATAGCACTATCCTCTCTGAAAATACCTACCCGCTGATGAAGAAGAAAACTGGGCTAAGCCAACAGACAAAAGTTTTAATCTATAAGCAACTCCTGAGACCAGTCATCAGTTACAGCTTCCCAGTTTGGTTTGCCATCTCCAAAACGGCTATGAAGGAACTGCAAATATTTGAGAGGAAAATCCTGAGGATCTGCACTAGGCTTTACTTCTATCTCGTCAGCGGCGTAAGCATTTCAAGAACGAGCAACTCTACTCTGAGGCTAAGGTAGCCCCCCTGGATAAGTACTTAAGGCCTGGTCAAACAGAGCGCGGTCCGACGATCTTTGTAAAAATTTACAAAGAAAATTTGCCCGTCGCGTTCTTACTTTCCCAGTAAAGTATTGACCGTCCCGTCGGACCGCGCTCTGTTTGACCAAGCCTTTATTGCTACCTGCCGAAAAGCTGGTTAGAAACATCGCCAACCACCCTAATCAACTGATGAGAAGGACGACAAATAACGACATCCAGCACCAAGGTACATACGCGCTATGGAAATCCTGGATATAACTCCAACAACCAACGATGAAGCAGTACCCGTCTACTCTGAATACCAACTCTACCCCCACCCTTAATAAATATACCGCCACTGAACAACCCCAGGACGACAAAGTCAAGCCAACTTTTAATGTTAAGTTTTTACATAATTATTAATCTTATTTGTATTGAATCAATGTATAGCGTTAGGCCCTTGTGTGCCAACAAAATCTTATTATTTATCAATGTATCTTAAGCGGGCCATTCAAGTTAAAACTGTCGTAAGGACTGTCCGACAAATTTCAGTCGTATACGACAGGTTCTACCGTGAATGTCCTTGTTGTACATCGGACCGTGCGACTAACGACAGGTTGGAAGTCCGTTGAAAATTTCAATGAACCTTGCGACACGACCGAATGGTCGTATAGTGAATGGCAGCTTTTGAGACAGTCCTTGCGACCGAACTACTCAGTCTAGGAATAATCTTCATAGTTTTTATTTTGTTTCTAGGAGACGAAATAAATAAAAACTAATTGAAGGATTTTTTTGACAAACTGTTCGTAAAACTGGTTCGCAACGTGTGTGCGTACTTTCGACAGTCGTTGCAACAGTCCGATCGAGAGCTTGTGTGACAGTCTTAACGTGAATGGCCCGCTTTATAGTTACATAGTTAAATTATCTTTTAAGCCAATTGTAAATAGAAATGTTCAATAAAACAAAAATTGATTGATTGATTTCTGAAAATACCAGAAATGAGTTCCTAAACGAAGCAATAATTAGGAGAGATGATGAAAAGCACATGACAACCTTCTGATCATAAATGATAAATTTTATTAACTTACAATCCTATTTATACAATGATTTTGCTTACTTAGCTAAATTTATGTACAATCGCATATAGAATGCAAAGAAATAATATGATACAAAACTTAAAGAGAACATGATACATTTTGACTAGGTATGCTTTGAGAATGAATGCAGAAAACTGCTGACTATTGTGAGAAATTTTAATTGCATTGAACATAAAAATAAAGCCTACAGAAAAACTGTGTGTGTGAAAACAAAGCGTACAGAGAAGCTGCTGCTGTTGTTGTTATTGTTTATAAAATAGGGCAAACAGAGAATGACACCAAATGTTGGTATATGATAATCTGCTGGATTTAAATATACACCCATTTAATTTATTCATTCATCCAAGTTTGCAACAAAGAAAACAAGAAGGCGAATATTATACGCACCATTCAAAAGACGACGAGGAAAATGTCCTTATTATATTTAAGAAGTTTCTAGCACTTGTGGCAATCCATTAATTTACTTTACATAATATCTATATTTCACTTAGTTTTAAAAATAACAATATATCATTTTTGTCAATCATTAGAATAATTTATTAAGTTTGTTTATCGAATGGAAACAAACTTTTAGTATAAATAGTGCTTGAAAAAAAAAAAAAAAACCAGTTCTATTTTGGAATTCAAAGAAGTAAATTCTCTTTATTAAGAAGCTACCACATTGGTGACCCCGAGTTAACGGGTAGTACAAGATACCACCCTATCACAATTTACAAGGTATCACATACAGTAAAGAAGGTATCCCCCGACCCAGGGTAAGGTACCATAATTAACCTGTACGACAAAGGACATCTCACACCAACGTAATGCCTGGCTCAGAAGAAAAGGTCGCAGATGGAGTAATTGCCAAGGTCTCCATTCTGGACATGGAGCCCTGACCTGTGGTTCCTTCCCCTTGAGGCCCAGTTCCACACCAGTGAAATCACTTCGGATACCACGAAATACTACACTCTGGTTGGAAGCTTAGAAGCTGATGTGCTGACCGAAGTCCGAGATGTGCTTACCAGCCCTCCTGCCACGGAAAAATACAATGGCCTAAGGACTCGACTTCTGTCAGCATTGCAAGAATCAAAACAGAAGAGACTTCAGACCCTTGTCAGCGACATCACTCTCGATGGAAGACGACCAACTTAGCTGTTTACAAAGAGCAGAGAGCTTGCGTCACCCATACTATATCGGAAGACATTCTCAGAAAGTTAGGGATGAAGCAACTGCCAAACACGACCCAGTCCATCCTGTCGTGTAGTGACAACCAAGATATCAAAACTTTGGCAGATAAAATATCTGAAGTCTATTGCAATTCAGATGTTGCTTCTGTCTATACGCCCGCCGCCGCCGTCCAGTGTTGCTGCCTTTTCTGAATTATAAAATCAGATTGCTGCTCTACAAAAACAAATTGAACTACTTCAAGTACCCAGAAGTGGAAGTTCTTCATGTTCGAAGAACTACTCCAAGAAGAGAGGTCCAGAAATTCAAACATCTGCCACTACCACCGACGATATGGCAAAGAAGCAAGGAAATGCCAAAACAACCTCGTCAGTTTCAGATGGGCAACTAATTTGCGGACAGTAATCAGCGACTAGCCAGTCCGCAGACCATAAGTTGCTTTATAACAATGAGAAATCATCCAAAAATGTTTTGTCCACCTTCAAGTATAGACAAACGGAATAGCCCATCAAACCACGTTGTTATAAAGCCAACCCTTCTGAGGAAAACCGGAATAAGTTCAAACAAGCTAGGAAGACCTGTAACGTCCATATTCAAAGAAGCAAATTTTTGCATGACTAAAAACTGCGGCAAAAAATACAACAACGTCCCAAAGGTAGTAAAAATTGTTGGTCACTTGTTAAAAACATTCGTTATACTACTTCATCTTCGGTTCCAACGCTCGTCTTCAATAACACTACCTAGGTCAGCTCACTAGATAAAGCCAATTCGCTTGCAGCACAGTCTGCTGTTAATTCGACACTGCCAGAGTGTGTTATGACTTCTTCTTGAGAGTGCTAACGATTTCATGGGACGAATCTTCTTTCGCACTAGTGCAGTTGCTAGATATACACAAATCCGCTTGCCTGGATAGTATCCCTCCTATTGTTCTGAAGAGGTGTTCTTCTACGCTGGCAAAGCCACTGCGTAAGCTTTTCCATCTGTCCTACTCTACAGGTCTCTTCCCGAGTGGATGGAAAACAGCATTTGTCCAGCCTGTCCCTAAAAAAGGCGAATCTTCTTCACCCACCAATTATCGCCCAATTGCACTTACGTCCCTTCTTTCCAAGGTCATGGAAACGCTGATAAACTATCAGCTTAAGAAATATCTCGAAGAACGGAAGTTTCTTAATGACCGGCAGTACGGCTTTCGTAGCAATAGGTCCACTGGTGATCTGATGGTATATCTCACCGAGCAATGGAACAAATCTTTACACCGTTTTGGAGAAAGTAAGATTGTTGCACTTGATACTTCAAAAGCATTTGATAGAGTTTGGCATCAAGCTCAATTTCTTTTTTGCTGGATTTGAAACTACCTTTCGGACCGCTCAATTGGTTGTATTGGATGGTTTCAAGTCTGATATTCATAAAATAAATGCTGGTGTGCCCCAGGGCTCCGTTTTGTCTCCAACTCTCTTTCTTATTTTCATCAACGATCTCTTGTCTGAAACTTCTAATCCATTAAATTGTTTTGCTGACGACAGTATCCTCAGCTTTTCAGATTCACATCCTTGTCCTTCGGATGTGGAACTTCAACGGCAGCGTATGATTAGTTCATTAAATTCTGATCTCGACAGCATTGTTCAATGGGGAATCAAAAATCGCGTAGAATTTAATGCTTCAAAAACTCAATGCTGTCTCTTGTCGTTAAAGCGGAACCCACCCCCTATGCCGCTATCCATGAGCGGCACTTGCATCGAAGAAACTGAACAGCTTTCAGTCCTCAGTATGTGCATCACAGATCACCTTCTGTGGAGTGACCACATATTCGACGTCGCTAAAAACGCTGCTAAGTGTTTGGGTTTCCTTTGACGATGTGTAGTAATACTTTAAATAAATGATTTAGTTTATATAAAATAATAGAAATTAAGTAACATCAGAGATATGTATCGTTATCATAGTCGTTATGAAATTATTTATTATCATAAAATTGATTGAGCATGAAAAGAGAAGTCTTGTTATTATTTTATCGCTTAAAACTTCAGAAGTGGGATTCAATTCCAAACTTATGAATATGCCATCCGACAAAGAAAATTTAAACCAATTAACCGTGGTTCAGTTGAAGAGTTGGCTTGAGATCTTAAAAAAGAAAACTAGCGGAAATAAAGCTGAACTCATAATGCGATTGGGCAGTATTCCTCCAAAATGCCCAAATGAAAATGAAATTCAACCGCAAGGGTTACAAACTGATCATGAAATAGATATCGAAGAATCTGAAGCAACTGTTTATGAAATTCAAAAAGACCAAGGCAATGATAACACTGAAAACGACAATACAAGAGAATCTTAAAATCCTGAAAGAAACACCAACTATATAAAACAAATGCAAAAAGATATGTCTTTAGTTTTGAAAGAAATGGAACTGCAAGGAAGAGAAATTGAACTTTGGAAGAAAGAAAACGAATTTTACAAAACTCAAGCCGGAAATGGAAACGAATGGTCAAGCAGAAATTGTCTGAATAAAATGTCTAGTGCTAAAGAACTAGTCTCCGATTATTCAGGCGAAGAAGATAACTTCCAGATCTGGGAATCTCAAGTTCTTTATGCACAAGAAACATTTTTGAATTGGATGACAACAGCGTTCGAAACCTCATTACCTCGAAACTTAAGGGAAGGGCCCTTAATTGGCTTTATTCAAGAACAGATGCTGCAGAAGTCTCCTTTACAACAATTTTGTTTGATATGAGAGCCTCATTCGATGGTGGAAGAAGTAGGTTGGCTATTCGTCGCCAATTTGAAGAAAGGAAGTGGCTTAAAAACGAAAATTTCAAAAATTACTTTTGTAAAAAGCTTATTTTGGTGAATAAAATTCAATTTGACGATGAAGAGTTAGTCGAATACATCATAGAGGGAATACCAGACCCTTTTCAACGAACCCAAGCAAAAATGCATCGCTTCAATAACAAAAATCAGCTGTTGCAGGCATTCTCGGATATATCACTACAGAAAGAGGCAGAAACTGTCCCACAGTCGATCCATCGTCAGGCCTGAAAATAAAAAAAACACTGCGGTGTTACAACTGCAGCTTACTGGGTCATGTTGCAGCAGAGTGCAGACTACCGAAAAAAGAAACTCCTATTTGCCAGTCATGCGGACAGTTTGGACACTATTCGCACCAATGTTTACAAAAGGCTAATACAAGTTTAGTTCACCATCTGGAAGACGGAAGCAGGAATGAATTTGTAAGAAATTTTAAAATAAGCTTTGATTTTGACAATTTTCGAAATTTTATTTCACTAGAATGCCTCATAGATACGGGAAGCCCAATAAGTTTCATCCGAACTAAATTCATACCAAATGATATTAAGGGTATTCATGCAACAGCGTAAATACGTCGTAAACATCGTAAAGTTTTAAACTTCGTAATTCTTTCACAATTTGTATGGAAAACTTGACAGATTTACGTAGTTTACAACTTTACTAAGTTTACGACGACTTTACGCTGTTGCATGAATACCCTTATTAAATTAACAACAAAAATAAATAATAGTTACTTTGGTATTAACAATGCTAAATTAAACATTATTTTATTTGAAGAACTTAAATATATTTGTTGTATCGGATGAAACTATGGAATTTCCCATGGTATTAGCATTGTATATCCAATCTATAGTATTCTCATGAAACACGATTTTGTAGGTAGACATTTGGTCGATAGGTCCGCTGTGATCGCCTTACCGAGATCCCTTAACAAAAATTAGTACCTATTACATTTGGACGCATAGATGGCCACGAGCTTTTTTTCTTCGTGAGAATACTATAGAATTTATATACAATGGTATTAGGAAGGGACTTTCTTTTTAAATCTAAATTAAGTTTGCTAAAAATTAAAATATCACCGATTTAAAATAATTTCGAAAGTTTAAGTAATACTGACTTCGATAAAAGTAATAAAATCCAGAATATTGATGCTTTACAAACCGAAATATCTAATTTTAACTTGATTGAAATTGAAAAAGATAGTTTTTACCTTAATATTAACGACAAATTAGATTTCGGAATCATAGAAAAATTAAAGATTATATTTAAAAAAATATTATGTAAATTTTAAACGTCCCGATGTCCCAGAGGTGAAATCTTAAATGAAAATATCGGTAACTACCAAGTTAACGATATACCAAGCCATTCCACTGTACCCCCAGAAGGTTATCATATTTTGAAAAGGGTAAATTAGAAGAAACTATATCTGATTTGTTATCTAAAAATGTCATTAGGCCTAGTGATTCTGAATACGCTTCTCCAATCGTTTTTGCCAAAAAGAAGACAGGGGAATTACGGTTTTGTATAGACTATCGGATGTTAAATAAAGTCACAGTACACATATTGGGCGCGTTCGGCCGGTAGTCCGATAGGGTATCTAAGATACTTTAGTATCCGATACGTTGGCGAACGACCAAAACCGGATAGGTAACATTTGCTGTCAAAAGAGTGAGAGCTGCTAACAAAAGTAAAAATAAATTGAAATTTTCAGCAACGATTTTGTGTCCTTACATAAATTATTTTATACCAAATCTCCTCTGTATCAAAAATTTATTATTAATTTGCATTGCAAATGATTTTAATATGCATTTAAATATAATTTGGAAATGTTTTTGCTCGAACAAAAAAAATCCGATGTGGAATCGCAAATCCAAATAAATGGTCAGCTGTTAAGCAAAGTCAGCTGTTCTTCAAATTTCCCATCGGATAGTTGAGTATCCCGAAATTTTTTGGATAGCTTGAGATTTCTTTCTCACATCAGCTGCTTCACTGATCAGCTGTTTTTTCCTATGGGATTACAACAACACAAACAAATCCAGATCGCTTGAGATACGCCGCCGAACGCGCCCATTAAAGGTAATATATTGCGCATGTTGTCAAAAATCGGTTGTCAGATACTGAACAAAAAAAAAATTAATCCTCAGAGACCTTGTCAAATTGACAATGGGTACATTCAATGCCTCAATTTCAATACTGAATTTTCAGATTTCTGAATTCTGGCCAATCAGAGGCTTGGAAAATTGAGAAAACTGAAAATCTAAATGTAAAATTAGGAAAGTGTTGAACATGCCCCAGTACACACACAATTAACTGACAGGGGTCTCTGAGATTTTGACACATGCGCGAACTTAAACGAAAATGAAAACTCGGAAGATATTACCTTTAATATGTTTACTGTGAAATAAAGTTACTCTGAGGAATAACGTTCCACTTCCCCTCATTGAAGACATCCTTGAGAGATTGGCTGATATGAGTGTATTTTCGACACTCGACTTATAGCGTTTTCGTTTGGTCGTCCGGAAGCATTCCGAATGCTTCTGAAAACGTTCGTTTGGTACTAGATGACAGTTCTTCTTCTGAAAAGAAGAGAAAAACGATTCTGGATTTGAAGAAAGAATCAAAACCAGAAGCACGCATACATGCGCAAGGTAATTTGTTTGTTATTTTATTTTGGTATTGCGATTGTGCATTATATGTACAAATTTTGGAGTTGAAAAGAACTTATATTATAAGAAAAATGGATAGAACAAATATTTCATCCTCTCCATAATCGTTATTTGTATACCATGATGTGGAATTTTTGCTAAGATAAGGAGTTTACTCAAAATAAACATCCAAGGTGGAGATATTCGTTGTTGTTATTGAGGAATATCAATATTCCAGAAAAACAGCTGTGTGAATGTTTCCATCACCCAAATGCAACAGCCAAGTGCACAAATACAACCAAACCCAAACTTCAGAATAAAGAAAAGGGTTGCAACTTGTTCGTTTGGCATTCTGGATCGGAGAGCTCCGGAGGCTTCTTCCGGAATACCAAACGAAAACGCTATTAAAGAGTGCATTCTATCATGTATTTATGGATAAGGATTCAGTTGAATACACATCTTTTGTAACACCAAACGGCCAATACGAGTTTCTTAAAATGCCTTTCGGCTTAAAAAATGCACCGGCTGTGTTTCAAAGATATGAATGCACAATTTTTAGTGATCTCATCAATGCAGGGAAAAAAACCATTTACATTGATGACATTCTTATTTCCACTCGTAGCGTAGAAGAGCATTTATGTGTTTTAAAAGAAGTGCTCACAATACTTGTCAAAATAAATTAGAGTTGAGACTAGACAAATGTAAGTTCCTTCAGTCTGAAATTAAATATTTGGGCTACACAGTCTCTAAAGAAGGAATTCGCCCCGATGAGAAGGAAATACAATCAGTGATCGATTACCCAATTCCAAATAATGTTAAACTTGTACCTACATTCTGTAACTCTCGCATCGATAAAATCAGTCGAGAAACGTTGAAAAATGAAACAAAACTCATGCATTTTATTTCAGTTACAGAACGTAGGCACTGTTCACAGCTTCCTGGGATTGTGTTCATATTTTAGGAAATTTGTTAAGGACTTTTCAGTTATAGCCCAACCATTATACAAACTCATAAAAAATCGGTGAAGTTTCTTTTCGGTAAGGAAGAGCTGGCTTGCTTTGAACTCCTTAAGTAAAAATTAGTTGAAGCTCCTCTATCTATTTACGATCTATCTATTATCTATTTACGATCCTCGAGATGAAACTGAACTACATTGCGATGCTAGTGCATTAGGGTTTGGTGCTTTTCGTATGCAAAAGAAAAAAGATGGAAAGTTCCATCCAATTTTCTACTTCTCCAAAAGGACGACCGAGCGTGAAGCAAATTTTCATGGAACGATTCAGGATTTATTCGCAAGGAATACAATTTAAAATAAGGTGCGTTTTATTGGTATTTATAGCTAGCGCAGCAATGCAAGCACCAATAAAACGCTATACTCACTTTTATATTCACTTCGTATTTTTTCTGAAGGTTGGCAGACATGCCACTTAATGTCAAAACTATTCGCCATTCAAAATTCGAACAAATCTTTATATAAAAGCAAAGGCTTCCAACCTTCAAGTAATGAATATTTGTTTATAACTTAGTTCAGCGCCGCCTTAGTTTCAACTTTACGAAACTTTATCTCAACTTTTATATTCACTTTTATACTGCCTTATTTATCGACACTTTTGGGGTTGTTGTTGTTTACCGAGGGAAATTTTACTGTGCTAGCTATAGTTTTTTCCAATAAAACACACCTTAGTTACAGATTGTAACTCCTTAAGCCTCGTACGCAGATCGAGCTAAAATTTCGCTCCCATACAAAATTCTCTCCAAAATTTAGCCAAGCTAAAATTTAGTCAAACATTTTAGCCGAGAAGTACGCAGCTCCAGCTAAAAAATTAAATTTTCGTTTCTTACTGAACGCACTCATCTGTCAAAATTTAGCGCGTGAAATAATTGTTCGGCACATTAATTCTCGAGCTAAATTGTGACAGGTTCATTTATTTGTGAGATTATGTGAGCTTTACATTGCGAAAATGAAAATTGAGACCGAGAAATATTCAAGGACAAACGATTTAGCAATTCTAAAAGGAAAAAACTATTTTATTTGATTATTTTAATGTGAAATATTGAAAGAAAATTCTTTGAAATTGTTGAATAAAATTTCTTTTCAGAGAACAGCTGTCTGATTTCTCCACAAAAATCTTGTGTCAAAATTTAGCTAGGATTTTAGCTGGTGTTTGGAGAGAAATGTGGGTGCGGAATTTTAGCTCGATGTGCATACTAGGCTTTAACGTTGACTATCAATAAGAAAGAAATTAATCCCCGAATCGTTCGTTCGGTTCTTCAGTTACAAAATTATGACTATACCTTAGAACATCGAAATGGAATTAAGATGCAACAAGTTGACGCGTTAAGTCGTACGACGAATATTTTAGTTTTAGATGAGAACTCTTTTGAACAAAATTTATCAATATGTCAGAACAGAGATAATATTAGCTGCGTTTTTTTGTATGTCCGTATGGAGTTTGGCGAAAAAAACGACATCGGGACATTTCAACATTTGCCTTGGTCTGCCATTTTGTTCTGAACTATCTTACCAACAAACATTTGACATTTCTATACAAATTATCGATAACACAACGACAATGGTAGTTTGGCAATACCGTTTTTATCGGGACAAAAGTTAACTCCAGTTAATTATCTGGACATAGCTAACTCTATATGGACATAGTTGTTGTTGTATTTAACATGTAAATTGTTTTGCTTTGTTGTCGTTTTTTTTTTCACACAATTTGATTTGAACATGCAAAAAAACACAGCTATTATTCAACGCATACGTCGACAGGTGGAAAATACATATTGGTTCCCGAAAATGAAACAAAAAATCGGAGTGTATATAGATAATTGTCTTAAATATATGTATAACATTTTCTCCTAAATTCGGAAGGGAGGGATTGTTAAATAACATACCAAAAGGTGGACTACCATTCAACACTATTCACATTGACCACTTTGGCCCAGTAAAACTACAACAGTCAAAAAAGAAATACGTTCTTTTAGTAGTTGATGCGTTTAAGAAATATGTAAAACTCTTTCCAACATGCTCTACTCTCTACTGGAACTCGAGAGGTTATTAATAATTTGAAAATATATTTTCAAACGTATAGTAGACCCCGAATCTTGATCTCTGACCGTCGTAATAGTTTTACGTCGAACGATTTTGAACAATTTTTAGTGGCCAACAATGTTCAACACATCAAAATTGCGACTGGTCTCCACAAGCAAATGGGCAAGTGGAAAGACTAAATAGAAATTTGGCCCAAATGATAGCAAAGCTAACAAGTGGAAACTCCAGAGCTAGTTTAGATAGCGTATTGCCAGATATAGAGTTTTCCTTTCAATAAAACGATACACCGTAGTACGGGCTCAACTCCAAGTGAACTTTTGGGATTAGACAAAGAGGTACAGTGATAGACTTCTTAAGTGAATATTTAAACGAAACAGATGAAAATATGCTCTCAAGAGATAAATTAAGGTCAGGGGCGATAGAAAAACAAAAAAAATCTCAAGATTATAATAAAAATCTGGTTGATCGCAACAGAAGAGCAGCCAAAAAATATGCGATAGGTGACTATGTAATGGTTAAAAATTTTATTACTTCAACTGGTATATCCAAAAAAATGGCACCCAAATTCAAAGGCCCTTACAAAATTTATAAGATTTTGGGAAATGATAGATATTAAGTTAAGGATGTTGAAGGATTTCAAATAAGTCAAATTCCATATGAGGGTATATGGGAAGTAGCAAACATGAAACCGTGGCTTAACTCAAAAACTAATGGTAATCGAGACGATTACAATTCAGGAGAGCCGAGCTGTAGCAATACTTTAAATCAATGATTTACTTTATATAAAACAATAGAAATTAAGTAACACCAGATACATATATCGTTATCATAACCGTTATCAAATTATTTATTATCATAAATTTGATTGAGCTTGAAAAGAGAAGTCTTATTATTATTTTATCGTTTAAAGATGCAAGAAATTTTTCTCTCCTTCTGATCTGGTTACAATCTATAAAACCTTTATCCGACCTAAGCTTGAATACAACTCCCACATCTGGGCAGGTGCTCCTTTAACTCACTTGGATAGAATTCAAAATAGAGCTTTAAAAATGATAGCTGATTCATCAATGACGCAATCAATAACATCTCTGAAACACCGTCGCAGTGTTTCATGTCTCTCATTATTTTATCGCTATTTTTATAAACAATGTTCTAGTGAAATAGCCAGTTGCATTCCTCCCCTAAAACAACTCTACCGTAATACTCGTCCTTTTGGGAATGCTCATCAGTTTACCCTTGAGCCCAACTTCGGACGTACTGTAAAGTTCAGATATTCTTTCTTCAGCCGCACAACAAGAATGTGGAATGTGCCCTTTCATACGAGGAAACTGAGTTGCCAGCAACTTTTAGTTCCTGGGTGAGAAGGGCAGGAGGAAAGAGGGGCGAACAGAATCTCCCCGGTCGAGGAATTGAGGAGATTTTTTGACATTTCCTTTCACATCTAGGTTTAGGTGTGTTCAACCAACAGACTTTCAAAGGAAATTTCAAAAATTGCCTGGAGATTTGTTTCCTCGTAGGAAAGTTACAAGAGATTTTTAAGGAGATTAATGTCGAATTCCTTTCAACAATTGGAGATCGATTTCTTTTTTGGGTTGAAAAGAATTTGTAAAAAAAATCAATTTTTTTATGTGATTGTGTGTGTTGGCCATTGACATAAATTTTGAGGCAAAAAGTAAACAAATTAATGGGCATACAAATACTCAAAAGTGCATTCCGACTTACGCGTCATTTAATACGATTAAAAACAAATATATTTCCGGGAATAGTAGCAGAAATAGACAAAAATTGTTGTGCGTCCATTAAAGTTAAAAAAAAAATCCAAAATCCATCAAAAAACACATCAAATGAGGAACACGTCGGCGAGCGCGCGCTTCATAACATCAATCGACTTTTCGACTTTGGACACTTGAAATCGAAGTTCATTGATATTTTTATCACTTCTTATTAATTATGCCCTGCCATTTGATGAATTAAAAACTTTTAAGAGATATATTTGTTTTTAATTTATTTAAACGAACGAGAAACACTTTTGAGTATTTGTAAAACACCGCAGAACAAAACTTTCAACTCCAGAGAAATGCCAAATCTTACTAGTGTGTGTGAAAGTCTGTGTAAATCTAGCTAAAAACGAAAGATTTGATTTGTTTAGAAAAATTGATCTTTTCTTCTAAACAAATCGATTTTTTTCTAAACAGATTCGATTTTTTTGTTGTAAGGAATTTAACATAAAAGAAAACATCAAAAAAATCTCCAGCAACTTGTGTCTTCGTGTGAAAGGGGACAATGCTTTACCAGGCTCCATTTTTCCCCCCCATTTTAATATTCAAAGCTTCAGAACCAATATGCATCGGTATCTCCTATTAAATCCTTCCTCATTTTCCTAAAGCTCCTACTGTGTACTATAATCATCTTAAGGGTAGTCATAACCCCTTTAGTGCGCTAAAATTATAAAAAAAAAGGGTTCTTTTATTGTACAAACATTGTAAATGATTACAGTTTAAGTGAAGAAGAAAAAACTTATATACAAAACGCTTTAAATTGAAATAAAATAAATTAGAAAGAAGAATTCATAAATCTATAAGTACTAGTATCGCCCCGTGGTCGAAATTCGACCTTTCTCTATTAATGTTTTAATGGCAACATATGAATATAAAAATAAGATTCTGTCAGAGCGATTGGCTATACCTTTCAAATAAAAAAAAATTATGAAAATACGATGCCATTAAGTCAGTTAAAAAGGGAGATATAGAAAAGTATTACGTATTAATATATAGATAAATAAAAATAAAAAAATAATCGTTTATTGCTGCATAGAAAAGTAGTTCATGATTGCTTTTTTAAAGCTAGGCATATTGATAACTATTCCCTTTATAGAGACGGGCAGTGTGTTCCACAGCTTTACAGCATGAATGAAAAATAAGCGGGATGAGATTAAATATGAATTTTTTCAAAAGAAGGTTCTGAGATATTTGTGATCGTGAAAAATTCTATTCTTCTTATATATAAAAATCTCGTGTCACGGTGTTTGTCGCCAAACTCCTCCGAAATGGCTGGACCGAATTTTATGAAATTTTGTTTGTATGTTTGGTAGGTATGAGAATAGGGGGTAAAGTATTTTTCACCCTCCTATCCCCAAAAACGGCCAAGTAATATGCATAATTTCAAATTTAACACTATTAGACCAGGAAAAATAGCACAAATCGTATGGGGAACCTTGAAAAAATTAATTCATGAAAAATTAAAATTGGAATCGACGAAGAATTGCAACCTCTATAACATAAGCTGTGTTTTTTTGCATGTACAAATAAAATTGTGTGAAAAAAAAAGCAAAACAACAAAGCAAAACAATTGACATGTTAAATACAACAACAACTATGTACATATAGAGTTAGCTAAGTCCAGATAATTAACTGGAGTTAACTTTTGTCCCGATAAAACGGTATTGCCAGACTACCATTGTCGATGTGTTATCGATAATTTGTATAGAAATGTCAAATGTTTGTAAGATAGTTCAGAACAAAATGGCAGACCAAGGCAAATGTTGAAATTTCCCGTGCCGAGATTCAGCTATTTCAGCGAGTGAGATGAGATGACTCGCCTAACTCGCCGACTCATCTCACTTCACTCGCAAAAATGATTCAGCTATTTAAGTGAAATGAGTAAGTTCGAATTTAGTTTCGAACATGAGACAAATAATAAATATAATAGAGTCAAATTCAACCTCCTTGTCACACTCGTACGTTTGATATTCTGTTTCACATCACCACTAATGGACGCGAAATGAAGTAACAAATACAACAATGTAATCATTGAAATATTAAAAATGGAGTATCTTTTGAATCAATTATTGTTTCTGTCGTAATTAAAGTTGAATGTGAGTTTTTTTTTGAGAAATATAATTCGATTATACACATGTACATATGATAATAAAATAAGATTTTACAATCAATAAAAGGGTAGTTGTTTTTATCTACATTGTTGTTTTTTATTTCATTACCTATCCATGAATAGGAATTCTTGAGAAAAGCACACATACCTATCCAAAACTGGACAATTTACCAACACATACACCAAGTCACTGCGGAAATATATGGCGAGTATTCTGACATTTCATTTCACTCGCTCACTCACTCACTTTTGCTAACTGAATCGATTTTCGACGAAAAGTGACTCATCTCACTCACTCCCTGCGGTTTCGAATTAGCTGAATCTCGGCACCGATGTCGTTTTTTTCGCCAAACTCCATATAGACATACAAAAAAACGCAGCTATATCCAAAGTCCCCCAAAATCCCTGCATTGGCTTTTTGTTAGTGATGTGTCAACTCGGTTCGCTAACCCGAGTCAACTCGAGTTAAGCACAACTCGAGTTGACTCGGTTTAATTTTTTCCAAACTCGAGTTAGATTTTACCTGAACCGAAAGGCAACTCGGTTTGAAGTGACCGAGTTGAATCGGTTTTTTTTCTTTCAAACTGGAGTTAGATTTTACCTGAACCGAAAGCCAACTCGGTTCGGTTTGTAAAGAAAATAGTAAAAGCATTCGGCTTAATTAACTCGGTTTACACAGTTTGGTATTTGGTTTGTTATTGTTCTGAAATGAAATAGAAATTGAATAAAAATTTAAACCGAGTTGCAAGTTGACACGATGTTGGTTGGTGGAATGATGGACAAGAAAAAACGATGAAATAACAAATGCTCATTTTTTTAATGCTCTGGAAAAAGATTATTTAAGAGCAACTGGGTGACATTTGGAACGAAATACACTATTTACCTTAAAAAAGAGTTCGTCCACCATCATCCAACATCAGAAAAAATGGGAGTTTTTTTAACTGCTATAGAAAAAAGTAATTTGAGGTGAACTGGATGACATTTGGAACAAAATACACTATTTGTCTTAAAATATAGTTCGTCTACCATTTGTCAAACTGGAAACTGTCAAACGTTGAAGGATGGCTACGATGACGATGGATTAAAAAACCTCTAAAAAAACAGAAAAAATCGGAGTTTTTTTGACTGCTCCAGGAAGAAGTGATTTGAGGCCAACTAGATGACATTTGGAACGAAATACACCATTTGCCTTAAAATATAGTTCGTCCACCATTTGTCAAACTATAAACTGTCAAATTCCGTTGAAGGATGGCTACGATGTCGATGGATTAAAAAACCTCTAAAAAATCAGAATAATTCGCAGTTTTTCAACTGCTCCAGAAAAAATTGATTTGAGGCCAACTGGTTGACATTTGGAATGAAGTACACTATAAGCCTTAAAATATAGTTCGTCCACCATTTGTCAAACTATAAACTGTCAAATTCCGTTGAAGGATGGCTACGATGACGATGGATAAAAACATCTCAAAGAGATCAGAACAAATCACAGTTTTTTTTATTGCTTCAGAGAAAAGTGATTTGAGGTCAACTGGTTGACATTTGGAACAAAATATACTATTTGCTTTGAAATATAGTTTGTCCATCCTCTGTCAAACTATTAAATATTAAATTCAATTGAAGGATCGCTACGATGATGATGGATTGAAAAACCTCTAAAAAGTAACGAAATTTTGCAGTTTTTATGCTCCAAAAAGATGTAATTTAATGAAGTTTTCAATCCAACCATTTCAATTTTCGCTTTAATCCAAGCTAGCTAACTCGATTTGCAAAAACAACGCATGAAAAGTATTCACAAAGCTTCAAATCGAGTTAGCCAACTCGAGTTGCAAAAACAATGCATGAAAAGTATTCACAAATTTTAGCTTCAACTCGAGTTAGCTAACTCGAGTTACAACTTTCTTAGTTTTCTATACACATTTTTTTGATCAAAATAAAACTAATAACTACTAAATTTTAGGATTACATAAGTTGTAAAGCTGAAAGGCATCAGTATTAAGTTATTATATACATAGTTTACCAGGGATTAGTAAGTTTTTATTATAATTTCCAACAACAGAAAAATTAAAGAATTTCGGCAAACTATAATGAATTGTGGTAGGCATTGTTTTTCCTGCCATTGTACATTTAAATGCTTTAAAAATTATCAAAAAACACTTATATTTCTTTGATTAGCACAAAATAATCAACATTTTCCATTCATATAACTGCTTTTTATTTATGTTTATTAATGTTTATTTAATTATTTATTTTTACATTCACATCTCACGTCTTCTAATTTTTTTGGGCTTCACATCTGACAATTCACAAAAAAAATGCTCAGTTATGCTCGGCAGACGTCAAAAAGTGAGAATGCCTAACAAATGTCATCTTCAATTGGAGATTGGAGTCACAAAAAGTGTTATACTCTATATGGAATACACTATCCAGTTATATATAGAGATCAGTGGGAAAACCTCACAAGAGCTTGTGACCTGTGAGCCCTCACAACGCCAGAATAGGGCGGTAATTAACAGCCCTATTCTGGCAAACCTCACTGATACCTCACAAGTCACAACAACCTCGCAAGGTGAGGTAATTAGATTTTGTGAGGTTTTCGTATTCTGGCAGCAACATCGCAGCTTGTGATCCTCACAAAAACTATCGAAACTGTGATCTCCTTGGGAGGAGATCACAAATAAAAAGTAACACTTGTGATTTCGAATATTACGGCATTTACATGTTTGTTTGTGTTTTTCTTAATTGCCTCCTCCTTAAAATAAATAAATGAATGAAAAATAAACATTCTTGCATGCGCTTAGCTAATTTATTAAACAAAAATCAAACAAATCTTATTTCTTTTGACGTAAGAAATATGTAGGTGTGTTCAACATAATGGTGGATTTACATGTATCTTGATTTGGAATCTTGAAAAAATAAGAGATGTAAAATATAAAATTTGCACCTGTTGGATAGAGAGGGAAGACCAAAATCCAGAGCATCTTGAAAATATCAAGATTATAGTAAAACATAGAAATCAAGATCAAGATTATAGTAAAGACGAACATGTTCATCTTGATTATGGCAACTTCGTCTGCATTTCTTAAAACTGCGCATAATGCGCATGTGTTTCAATATTCCTATAATTTTTTTTGTACGTCTCAAAAAAAAAACATTGAATGTCAAAAGCAGAGAATATTACATATCAATAATTAATATTCTCTGGTCAAAAGCTCAAAAGAAATGTTTTGTGTAAAAAAAAAAAACAATTTGCAATTTTTCCAGAATCCAGATAAGTGTTTTTTTATTTTTCATTCATCTATCTGTAAACAATTAATTTAAATAAAAATTGTATTTTTTTACTTTGTCTATCTGTAGTAAGAAAAATATTAAAATAAAAATTGTGTGGAATTTCGAGCCTTTGAGTTTTATTTGCTATTTTGTTGCTTGCTTCCCTATCGGTGGATTTTGCACCACCTAGCCACAAAGACTATATCCTCAACATGAATTGAAAATCCGCTCTGCAGCAAAGTTTATGGATATATTCACGAGAAGCTAATGAATTCAATGAAAAATTTGGAATTATGAGAACGGAATTTGTTGGCAGAGCAATAAATGGTTGTGGTGCTACTGCAGATGCTGCTGCGGTGGCTGCAACTTCTGCTACAGCTGCTGGATGTTGGTTATTTGATTCGCACTACTTTTAACACTTAGCGCTGCAAGTTTTGGAGTTGTTTGGCCAGAAAAAAGAAATAATTTTGCACATTTTTCCAAAAATTAATTTTGACAGCAAAAACATATTTTTGTGATAGCTGTCAACAAGTTATAGCAGTTTATAGGAAGTAAAAAAGAGTTAACTCTGGTGTTCTCTTTCACACACTCGTATTGTGACGTATATCTGAACCACTCTACTTTTCTTGATTTTGCAAATCAAGATACATGTAAATCCACCATAAATCCAGAACATTTTGAAAGTTCACTCATCTGTCTTTTTATGACAGTCGGCCAATCAGAGCCCAATAAAACTAGAAATCATGAAAATCTGACATGTTTGAACGTGCCCATGTCACCGTGGTGATGGCCTTTTCGATTGGCAATCCAGAAGCGTTCGGAATGCGTGTTAACCCTTCTGAAAGTGTTCTATTGGCGTTCAGAATGACAGTTCTTCTCCTGAAAAGAACAGAAAACGATTCTGGATTTCATTTCAGAATCGAAACCAGAACTACTCACACATTCAAACACATACTTGTCAAAGTGTTGTCAAATATTGCAAAAAGTAAATTTTAAGCTAAAAATAAGTGAATTTCATACATTTCACTGTTTCTAAGAACAATTATTTTCCGTTTAGAAAATTATTTTCACATTTTCTTTGTTAAAAGTTATCATACTCGTTCATATTTGTGTCCGCCAAGTCCGCTTTTTCGGCATCCGCATGTGAAATTGCACAAATACAGGGATACGAAAACTTCAGAATCAAACTGCATGTGCCTGTTTGTTTTATTGGCGTTCCGGATCGGAGAGTTCTTCCGAATTGCCAATCTAAAAGACAAGAGTTTCTTGTGAGGTTTCTAGTGATGATTTTCCCAGAATACCTATGTGAGCCCTCACAACGCCAGAATAGGGCTATAAGAAGTCTTACCAGGAGGCCACACGAGCGAGTACTCGCTAGCGAGTTGGGTACATTTGGCCAGTTTATATTTCTGAGATCTCAGAGGGCTCAGAGGACTCTGAAATATAAACATACGATTCCTCACAAAAATTCCTCACATTTCCCCTTAAAAACTGAGACTAAAATTTTTTGGATTCGCTTGCTCAATTATATTTTGTCGCAGTTAATTACATAAGAAGAAAAGAAAAAGAGAGATGTTTTGACTTCTATTTGAGGAATCCTGTTTATATTTTATCCTCCGGCTCTGTCAAAGAAAGGAGAAAAATTACTGAGCGCTCAAGAAATATAAAGAAATATTTTTTTATTTATTTATTTTAATTCATTTATCGTCAAATCACTCGCCGCTCTACTTGCTTCTCAACTGGCTTCGAAAAGGCAAGCCAGTTGACTAGCGAGTAGAAAAAGTTTCCATGTATTAGTAACTCGCTTCCGATTACTCGCTCGTGTGGCCTCAGGGTTAATTCTGAGATATTTTACAATGAGATGTGTACATTATTGTGTCTTGTTGGAAACTGCAGCTATAAATGTATTGCCAGCTCTTTCCGTTAATAGCTGTGGAGGGAATCCGACTCAGTTTTGACATTTTTGCTCATAGTAAAATGTCAATATTCAGACTGGATTCCCTACGCAGCTCAATCATTAGATTCTTCAATCGCGGTGACTTTGATCTTCGGATTTCTTTTAATCCTGAGCCATACCTACGATCAGAAATAATTTAGCCAGTTTATATTTCTGAGTTCTCAGAGGACTCAGAGGGCTCAGGGGGTCAATTCTTGATCTGTGAAACTGTGAAGTGATAAATATGATAATGCCTTCACTCCAAATGCGATTCTCAAAGTGTGAAAAAATGAAAAGAAATGCCAAAATGTTTTCATATGATAATTTGTTTATCACAATCATTTCATTCTGTGAAAACCTGTGAAAAGAAAAATGATAAACAGAAACAAATTGTGCTCATTTGATACACCCAAGTCGCCATCTTGGTCTTTCTATGACGTCATAATCATCTTTTTCTATGAGCAAGTGGTAGCATTTTTCATTTTAGTACTTTTTAGTACTCACTTTGACAGCTGCTTTTCATAACGAGTTCGGGAATCGCATTGCACGTGTTTGTGAAGTGATAAAATGATAAAACTCTGTGAAAACTGAAATGATAACTTTGTTTTCATTTCACAGTTTCACAGATCGAGAATTGACCCCCAGAAATATAAACAGAATTCCTCTCAAAAATTTCTCACTTTTTATGGATTCGCTTGCTCAGTTATTTTTTGTCACAGTGAATTACATAGGAAGAAAAGAAAAAGAGAGTTGTTTTGACTTCTATGTGAAGAATTCTGTTCATAGTTTATTCTCCTGCTCTGTCAAAAAGCGGAGAAAAATTACTGAGCGCTCAAGAAATATATATTCAGTTTATATATCAGAGCGCTCAACTGAGCAGACGAACCCAAAATTTTTTTTTCTTAAGCCTAGTTTACACTTCAAAGCGAAGTGAAATCAAATTTGAAATGAAACATCAATAATTAATGAGCCAAAATGTTTTCAAAAAAATAGATTTCGTCATAATATTGGTAGCAAAAAGCCCATTGAATTGTTGAATATATGAACTACAAATCTCACCCTTAAGATTACTTTTGTATCTCTTACTATCTGTTAACTGAACAAACCTTTTGTATCTCTTACTATCTGTTAACTGAACAAACCTTTTGTATCTCTTGTTCGTTATTCGTTGTTTGGCGCTTCTCGCATTTGGAACTTTCTCGATTTCACAATTCTTAGTGCCCTTTCACACGAGGATACTGAGTTGCCAGCAACTTTTAGTTCCAAGGTGAGAAGGGCAGGAGGAAAGAGGGGCGAACAGAATCTCCCCGGTCGAGGATTTGAGGAGATTTTTTGACATTTCCTTTCACATCTAGGTTTAGGTGTGTTCAACCAATAGACTTTCAAAGGAAATTTCAAAAATTGCCTGGAGATTTGTTTCCTCGTATGAAAGGTACAAGAGATTTTTAAGGAGATTAAAAGAAAACGTCAAAAAAATCTCCAGCAACTTGTTTCTTCGTGTGAAAGGGGACTTATACTTATTAATTAATTAAAACCATTTTCTTATTAAAAGTTAAAAGCGTTTTTCTTTATTGTAAATTGTTATCCGTGGATTTGCCATTATAATCCCTTCATGAATTGCATTTGTTTCGAGACAATTTTGTTCCTCCTTGTCGCCAAAATAATTGCATTTAGTTTTTGACAGTTTTTCGCCACCTAGGAAAAAAAATATTTTTTTCTATGAAAACTACACTTCACATGGATGTATAAACTCGGCTTTAGTATTTGACAGCAAAACTGGGGAAATTCTCTGAGCTCTCAGAAATATAAACTGGACAATAAGCTGGCTAATTAAGGGTATTCATGCAAAAGCATAAGGTTTCGTTAACGTAGTAAAGTTGTAAACTGCGTAAATCTGTAATTTTTTTACACAAATTGGGACATAATTACGAAGTTTAAAACTTTACTAATTTTACGACGGCTTTACGCTGCTGTATGAATACCCTTATGCTTTGTGCCCACCAAAATTAAATTCGAGATTTCGGTTGAAAGCTTTTGATGTTTCGAGCCGCTGGAACAAGGTTTCAAAGAAATTTCAACGAAATCTCAATAAAATTCTGGTTCACCAATTCAAAATCTTGAAATTTTTTAACTGAAATCTCGGATTTCGTTTTGTTGGGAATTAATGTCATTAATTTTTCTATAATCTCAATACCATTTCAACTCAACTCCTCAATGGAGCTCTCAACTCTCACCAAGAATCGAAAATCCAACCTGAGTCCAACTCGATCTCTCGATCTTGCTTGTAAACGTAGTAAATTGTTCTTTTTGTTGATAGAGCAAAATTGTAGGAAGGAACATACCAATTGACACGAATAGCCAATCCTCGCGTTCCAATGTCTATTCGCTATGCTATCTAGCTATCCCAAAAATTTTGAGATAACTTGAGTTGTTGTTGCGTCAGCTGTTATCAGCTGTTTTTTAACAAGGGATTACAACAACACAAAGCTATCCGGATAACTGAGAATAGCCAGCGGAACGTGCCCAATGACGTAGAAGAGTCGTAAAATCTCGTGCCTCAGGGCCATTCCTGTGTTGAAAAATAATGGGAAATTTTGTTCTTAGCTTGATATATATATCCGTCTCAAAATTGAATATTTTACAGGTAGCGCGATGGCGCAACCATTTTTTCACAACAGTTTTTCTGTCTGCTCCTGCTACATGAAGATATACGAAAACTCACAAAGGGTGATGTGTGAAGTGTGACATCTACTCCCACAAGCACAAGACGGGTCATTTCAAGATTCGACTCTTTCACACCAATATACAAAAATATATTTTTTTGGGCTCGTTCATGTTGACTTTGGCTGAGTCAGTGTGGAGTTACAGCGCGTCGGGTCAATTCTTGTGAGTGACGTGAATGGTAGCTCCCGTTACATTTTGTATGTTACATTTTAAGCACTGCATTTTGATGGAATTCAGATATTAGTGTTTAAATAGTGGGAAATATACTAAAAAGAAACAGATTATGTGAACTAGTAAACAAATGTAAACATTTTCTGGAAGAAATATAATGCAATGGAACTAAAAAAATAAATGTGGCTACGTCATCATCTACAAAAAAAGAAGGAGCATTGATGTCAGTCTCAATAGTGTACTAGGCAATTTTTCCCTATTGCTGGTTGCACACGTAAAAAGAGATCGTCATCCCGGAAAATAAATAAAAAATGGGATATTTTACGTCATTCACACTACTACACACGAAAAAATAACAGGCGCACAACTTAGTTGCTCTCTTCTAGCTCCATCGTTTCGTTTATTTCTGTTCGCCATTTGAATACATCGAATTCGATTCAAAGATGGCTGCCGTCGTTCTTTTCAAGTGAATTCGTGTGTGCAAATTTGGGAATTATTTTCACAAATAATTGCCGTGCAAATTTAGAAATTTTTACAAAATTCAATCCATTGCGGTAAATGGAAGTAAATATTAATCAAGAATTGCAGTAATTTATCGTAAGTGTACGCGAGAAAGTAATTTTTCCCAGCAGTGCAGATGTGGAATGGAGAAGAGTTCTTGTCAAGAAAAGTGAAAACTTTTTTCTTTCTTTCGACTGCAGAATGATTTACCTTTTTCACATTTGGAATACTCACGAGAACTTAAAACTTACCCATATTAAATTTATGGTCTCAAATTGGATTTCTACAAAGTTTTTGTTTTTTTATTTTCTGTGAAAAATTGTGTAAAAGAAAATTAAGTTCCATAAAAAAAATACTCCTCAATAACTATTTTTCCTTATTCCCTTGTCAGTGTTTTTATATATACATACGTATATATACATACTTATTTTCATACTTATATATTAATTACAAAAGAGTGTGCGTTCTTGCGGTCGCAGAGTTAAAATTGTGTGCGAGATTTTGCGGTGATGTGTAATTGTGTTCGGATGGTCGGTTGTGCATGTATGTGACCGACAATGGGAAAATTTTTTGAGTAAAAGGATTTTTCATCCGAAGTCAAAACCAACAACAAAAGAAAAAAAAAAACAACCTAATTTTCTTATTTCAGTTTTTTTTTAAGATTAAAGTTGTGTTTCGTATTTTTATTTCTTTATTAAAAAATACTTGAAAATATGTTCCCATTTAAATTGCTAAAAAGTGAAACCGACTAATTGGGCGAATAGATCATTATTTCTTCGTCATCGCCGTGGTGCGGTCTTCAACTTTGTCCCAAACGCAAGATAAAAAAGAACCAGTAGAAAACACCGAGTCAAATCAAGAGAGAACTCAAAAAGGAAAGGAAAACGGTAAGAATCAATAAACGTTGCATATTAAATGGTGCCTATTCCAAAAGCCAGGCCAAAGGTGGAATTGGGATGTAGTTGCGCCCTTTATGGTCGATTCGAAGTTAGTCTAGCTTGGCCTGGTCATAATCTGTATGTAGGTAGATAGGAAGATGGGGAACATAAAAAATACAGTACGTATCATGTACCTTCACATACGAAACTAATATTTTCAAGTTATCTATAGAAGAATTATGGAAAATTGGAGAAAATTAATAGATAGGTATTGAGTTTTTATTTATATCAAAAATGCCACTGAAGTCAAATGGGCATACCTAAATATAAATTTTGTGCTTAAAAAAAAGGAAACAGCCTCCTCCTGGTATTGGTATCATGGCAGTTTGTTTTTCTTGGTTAGAGAAGCGAGATCAGGGCTGTCGCGATGTTAGGGTTACCAGATTAGAGATGGAAAAGGGGGGATGTGCTTTTAAGGGGAACAAACACTGTCGAAGGAAACAATTTCAATGATATTAGGCGTTAGGAGCTCTAAACAGAGTCCGAGCAGGTCGAGCATGGTCTGAAAATCTTTTGAACCAAGCTTGTCCTGGGCGATCTAAATTATTTTTAAAACAAACTTGCCATCAAATGCTTATTTTCAACATTTAACTCTATCTGCTCAGATATATTATTCTGAGCTCATAGAGCGCTCTGAACAAGCTCAGCACTCGCAACAAAAAAAAAACAATCTGAACGCTCAGAGCTCAAGAAGAAACAGTTCCGTCTGCTCTGAACTAAAAAAAACCCTATTGCGGGACTCTCTTTTCTTACTAAGTTATTTTTTGTTAATTTAAATACCTACATTGTTGTTTTTCCTTTGTTATATAGTGTCATTACAGTATGAAGTATGAACAATGTTCGATAAAAGTAATAACGTTCATTTAAATGACAAAAATTTGATATGAGGTCAAAGAAAACAACTTTTTGGTAGTGAAATAAAAGAGGCACATCATGCCACAAGTACCAATATTTATATTTAAGTAGGTACCTATTACTTTTAAAAGAAAAACAAAATACAGATTTGTTTAAAAAAGGACATTCATGTCCCCCTTTCCCATTTTTAGTTTTGAAGGACAATCCCCCCGAAAGAGGGACCTATAGAAACCCTACGCGAGGTAGGTAGGTACAAAGAAAACAAACACTGGACTCATGAGTCATGAGTCCATATGATTGTGCAAATGTGCAAAACATTGAAGTTTTTTTTTTAGGCCAGGAAAAATAGGTTCGGAGGTTGAAAAAATTAATTCATGAAATATTAAAATTGGAATCGACGCAGAATTGCAACCTCTTTAACATATTAAAAGTCCCCCAAAATCCCCGCATTGGCTTTTTGTGTAGATGCATTTGAAGAGGTGCAGACGGGGAGAATTTGGAGGTCTATCAAACTAAAATATTTGTTTGGGTAAAACCTGATCATATGATACATGCTTTAAGGGTAGTTTTTAACGCCGAATCTAATGAAACCAAATTCAAAATGATACAACCACCCAAAAAGAAGTTATAGTCCTTTTTATGTAATGATGACTTTTTTTCAGGTAAAACAGGTAAAATATTACCGAAACCCCTTTGAAAATAACGGTATGTTAATGAAACTTGGAATGAATGTTTCATTGGTCTTAGGAACTAAGAATCAAGAGAGTCCTTAAAAATATTCATGGTGAAAGGGTGTTTTTTTTTAAGGGGGGGGGGCAACAAAGAATGTTAACCATAACACCCACGTAAAAACTCTTACACTCATGAAACTCGCCAAAAATATTAAACTCTTCATGGCAACCAAGAATAAAAATTGTCCATATAAATATCTTTGTTCTAAGAGTGTTTTTGGTGACTGTTAACTTTTGACTTGTTTTACGGAAAATACGATTTCAAAAATTAATTTTTGCTTGAAAAGGCCCATAACTTTGTGAAGGGTGCTTGTATCATTTTAGTTTTGCTTTTATTAGATTCAGCGTTAAAAAATACCCTTAAATCATATACCATACTTTGTGTATATACCTCAATTTCACCAAATCGGAATTTTGGCTCAAATCTTCCAACTTCTTCCCAGATTTTCCCTCTCTTTAATAAAAAACCCCAGAACAAATATATTTATGAGGACTATTTTGATTCTTGGTTGCCATGACAAATTATATATTTTTGGCGAATTTCATGAGTGTAAGAGTTTTTTCGTGGGTGTTATGGTTAACATTCTACACTTGCCCCTCCCGCTTAAAAAAACACCCTTTCACCATGGATATTTTTAGGGACTCTCTTGATTCTTAGTTCCTATGACAAATGAAACATTCATTCCAAGTTTCATTAACATACCGTTATTTTCAAAGGGTTTTCGGTAATATTTTACCTGTTGTACCTGAAAAAAAAGTCATCATTACATAAAAAGGACTATAACTTCTTTTTGGGTGGTTGTATCCTTTTGAATTTGGTTTCATTGGATTTGGCGTTAAAAACTACCCTTAAAGCATGTATCATATGATCAGGTTTTACCCAAACAAATATTTTAGTTTGATAGACCTCCAAATTCTCCCCGTCTGCACCTCTTCAAATGCATCTACACAAAAAGCCAATGCGGGGATTTTGGGGGACTTTGAATATGTTAAAGAGGTTGCAATTCTGCGTCGATTCTAATTTTAATATTTCATGAATTAATTTTTTCAAGGTTCCCCATACGATTTGTGCTATTTTTCCTGGTCTATTTGTTTCAATGTGCTTTGGGGCACCTTAAGGCTTTTAATGTCAAAACGATGAGAATAGTTCAGAGAAAATTCCAGAAATAGGAACGATCTCTTTGTCCAGGTCAAGGAGGCTTGGAATAGTATACCAGGTTCCACGGCTCCAAATTTTCTGGAGAATATGCCCTGGAGCTGCAGTGCGATGATGAAATAAATACAAAGGTTTTGTCACAAAATATTATAAATTAAACACTAAATTTAATTAAAAGCATGCATTTTTAAAAAGTTGCTCATATTTTGACCAGGTAAAATGGGACATGCTATCATTATTCTTTGAATATTTAATATTTTTAGTTATGAAACATCATTTTTGTTGTTATTAATTTTATTTTGGTAATAATAAGAGCATTCATCAATTAAAAGATTAATAAATATATTAAAATCCAAGCAATTATAGACCAGAGTTTAATTTCATGAAAAAAGTTGCTTATGTTTTGGTCGACACTGTATGTACCTACATAGTTACCTATGTATAACAGAAGTTTATGTTGTTCAATCAAAGCTTTATAGACTAAGAGCCGACAGCAAATTTTGGGAGTGGATGTATAACCAAAATTGGAGTATGCGGGATTATAGGTACATGTATATAGTGATATCGAATATCGAAGTCCGACAGGTTTTGTTTTCAGCCTTTGGGAGGGGTTGGGGGTTAAAAAGTGCTAGGTTCCTTTTTTTATTTGCAGGGTTATAACCTCTTTAATTCATTTTTTTAAAATTGGATACGATGCTCTGTCATTTTTTCTAAGCATAAAAACCACAATCTTGACGGTCCTACTAATAGAACTCAAGATATACCTAACCATTTTACGTGAACCTTATCATCCTTTTTTTGGAGATTTTCAGCAAAACAAAAATTCTACAAATAAAGACTCCAGAAAAACGCCGATAAGGTTTGCTTAAAAAGCTTAAATCGTGGGTCCTATCTATCGAATCACCAAGATAAAGTCTTGAGACTTAGGGATAATGACAAAGCATTATTTCCTATTCTCTAAAAGTGAATTGAAGTGTTAATGACCCTACCATATAAAAAGTAAACCAACCGCCAAAGGCTATAATCCCTCATACTTTGATTTTGGTTATACATCCACTCCCAAAATCTGCTGTCGGCTCTTGGTCTATAAATATTCATATTCAGCATTGGTGCTAAAATATTTGCAGCCTGTAGGTAATTTTGTGTCAATTTTTAAAGCGAAAACGCAATTGATGTTAGTACAGAAAATCTTAAATGACTAATAATAATAATTTATTGATGTAAGTCTAGCTCACAGATACCTATACCTAGTAGGTATTTACTTAAATTTAATTTATGTAGGTATGTTAATATGTATAGGTAAATAGTTTAACCTTTATTATTTGCATTAATAGCAATAGTACGCTGATAAGGGCTATGTCAATCATGTAATTAGCTTAAACCAAATCTGATAATAAAGCATTTAACTCTTTCAGATAAAATATACAAATTTTGTTCTCTACCATATTTGTTATGGTTAGTAGATCATAAAAATATATATTATTTCGATACCATTAGGTTTTTGAGTAAAAGGTGGTTAGCAACGGTGACCACCGTGACTATTGGATCTTTACTTTTCGCAAACAAAGCTTACAACACTGTCCCCCTAAAATGTATCCTCCTAACACATCACGGATATAATTTCAGCACACTTATACATATTACAAATAAAACAGTAAAATTACAGTCGACTCCCTCTAAGTCAAATGTTCTCGGGATATTAATATTCGTTCGAGTTAGAGAGAGTTTAGCAAAACTTCGTGTAAGAGACAAAGAAATACAGTATAGAAATTTGAGGGGAATGCAAAAATATGGTGAAAGAGTTAGAGGTAAAATCGACGTAGAGGTAATTGACTGTATTATCTTTGTATTTTTATATTTAAATCACGAGCAAAAACGTTCCACGTATATGGCTAGGTAAGAATCATTTATGACTAACAAGATTCATTCGCAAAAAAAAAAAAATAAAAATTGACATGAACTTAGTCGAAAAATGTACTAATGAGATATCAAACACAAAATCTGCTAAATGTAATAAGAAATAACATAGAAAATTCAGAAAAAAAATTAACTCTGGTAGTTTTCCTTGATATAGAAGGGGCCTTTAATAATTTAGATAACAACGCAATCCGACAAGCCCTTAGCTATGCCAGGATTGATCATATACTGATAAAATGGATTTACTCCATGCTTCAAAGGAGACTAACAAAACGGCAGCATGTTAAAAGTTAGGACGTTTAGGGGTACATCATATTAATGGTCTCACGAAAATTTGTCCCTACCCTGTTCGAGTTCCTACAATTAGCTCTTGACAAGCTGAACAATTGCACCAGCAGCTGTGGACTCAACGTCAACCCACTGAAAAAGAACTGGTACCTATTGTTTACAAGGAAACGCAATATTCCCAACATATCCGCCAACCATTAATGGTGCTTCGCTACAGATTTCGGGAACTTCCAAATATCTGGCTTTGTACATGATCGTAAACTAAACTGTAAAGAAATTATAAAAGAAAGAGAGAAAAGTACCTCAAATGCATTCTACACTTGCAGTAGAATTTTTGGTAAATGATGGGGTCCCAGGCCCAGAACCATTCATTGGATGTACACAGCCATAATAAGGTCAATTCTAACGAACGCATGCTGGGTAGCCTTAGAAAACAAATCTGAAAACAATGACCAAAATTCAAATACTAGCGTCTATTGGCACAACCAGTGATATGAGAACTTCACCTACGGTGGCCTACACATGTGGACTACTATACTGCCCATAATCTCGTAAAGGCCCTATCTACAAAATTTCCGATTTTGAGTTTTATGCTCATTTGGAGTTGTCTTTGATTTATTCGTACTAATTTCTTGACTCTAGATCTTAAATAGGTCAGAAAAAGGCAATTACTAAAAGCCCTAACTTCAAATCATATGCACCAAAATGTTAAAAAGCCCTAACTAACCACATAGGGCCTTTTATAAACTGATGTATGCAGAAAACATACACTATATTTTATTAAAAGGCCCTATGTGGTTTTTTTTTATAAATTTTCCAGTCATTTATCTTTTATAAATAACAATAAATATTTTTGAGGAAATAGGTAAGTATTTTTTACATTAATTTATGTTAATGTTCTTTTTTATTTTCAGTTTATTTAAAATAATGAATTTTAATAAAAATTGTTTGCAAATTCGTGTACATAGGGCTTTATCAATATTTTTTTTTGAAACACAAAAAGCCCTATCTACGCTATTTTATAAATACTTAAAAAAAAATTGTTTAAAGTAATCCAAAAAATAAAGCATAGGTATAGGTACCTATTAAGCTTTAACATAAATATTTTTACGTTTTACATTCAGGTTGCGGCTATTGATTTAGTGTTTTCCTTTATAACTCAGAAGTATGAAAAATGTAGTTAGGGCCTTTACGAGATTACATGCGGGCTCCACTAGACATGGGCCATGCTAAGACTATGAACATGTCCAGAAAAAAACCAGTGGTGGCAGAAAAATCCATGTCTTGTTGACGACATGTTGAAGAAAACCAACTTTTGAACACGACATGAACGACGCTGTACAAACCTTGGCCATGAGATTTGACGTTTCACGTGCGTGTGAGTTTTTTCTGGTTTTTTGTTGTATCTCAAGGTAGCTGGATATTAAAAGTCAAAATATTAATATTTCAGTCTCCTTTATTTTTGAACCGAAGTACAAAATTTTATTATAAGTTTGTTAATTGGATGGCTTGAAAAAAACGGGTTCTAATACTCGCTCTAGAAAAAATAAAGTTAAAAAGAATATCATACCCGCTATCTCCATTTAAACACCCAAAATGTCAATGTCCGTCAAGTTAGCATTACCACTTCAAAATTTTTAAAATCTAATAATTGGATTATTTGTCGTAAATTTGTCGTGAAAGAAAAAAATTTGTCGCGCTTGTTTTTTAAAAACTATCCCCTGGTAATGCTAACTTGACAGTCAAGTTAGCACTACCACCCCTCGAAATAGGGTAAAATGAACTCAAAAAAGAAAAATGAGTATGTGAGAATTTGTCGTAAATTTGTCGTAAATATATCGCAAAAGAAAAAAAATTGTCGCCCTTATTTTTTAAAAAATAACCCCTGGTAATACTAACTTGACAGTCAAGTTAGCACTACCACCCCTCAAAATATGGTAAAATGAACTCAAACAAGAAAAATAAATATGTGAGAATTTGTCGTAAATTTGTCGTAAATATATCGTAAAAGAAAAAAAAATGTCGCACTTATTTTTTAAAAAATAACCCAAAATCGATTTTTTTCCTTTTTATTTCAATAATTCTAGCACTACCATATGAAAACTTTTTATTCTTTGTGTTTTTTGGTATGGAATTTGTTTAAACAATTGTCGTAATATGTCTTTAAATAAGTTGTGTCAAAAAATAATTTGTCGCGCCATTTTTTTTATAAAAAATTCCTTGAATATGATAAAAACCCCTAAAATAGCATTTTTTTTTCTATAAATCCAGCACTACCATATGAAAACTTTTTATTCTTAGTCTTTTTTGGTATGGAATTTGTTTAAACAATTGCCGTAATACGTCTCTAAATAAGTTGTGTCAAAAAATAATTTGTCGCGCCATTTTTTCTATAAAAAATTCCTTCAATATGACAAAAACTCCAAAAATTGCTTTTTTTTCAATAAATCCAGCACTACCATATGAAAACTTTTTATTCTTTGTGGTTTTTGGTATGGAATTTGTTTAAACAATTGTTGTAATATGTCTTTAAATAAGTTGTGTCAAAAAATAATTTGTCGCGCCATTTTTTTTATAAAAAATTCCTTCAATATGACAAAAACTCCTAAAATAGCATTTTTTCAATAAATCCAGCACTACCATATGAAAACTTTTTATTCTTTGTGGTTTTTGGTTTGGAATTTGTTTAAAAAATTGTCGTAACATGTCTTTAAATTATTTGTGTCAATAAATAATTTGTCGCGCCTTTTTTTCTATAAAAAATTCCTTCAATTTGACAAAAACTCCAAAAATTGCATTTTTTTCAATAAATCCAGCACTACCATATGAAAACTTTTTATTCTTTGTGGTTTTTGGTATGGAATTTGTTTAAACAATTGTCGTAACATGTCTTTAAATAAATTGTGTCAAAAAATAATTTGTCGCTCCTTTTTTTCTATAAAAATTCCCTTGAATATGACAAAAAGCCCCAAAATCGATATTTGTCCCTTTTTTTCAATAAATCCAGGACTACCATATGAAAACTTTGTATTCTTTGTGGTTTTTGGTATGGAATTTGTTTAAACAATTGTCGTAACATGTCTTTAAATAAATTGTGTCAAAAAATAATTTGTCGCGCCTTTTTTTTCTATAAAAATTCCCTTGAATATGACAAAAAGCCCCAAAATCGATATTTGTCCCTTTTTTCAATAAATCCAGCACTACCATATGAAAACTTTTTATTCTTTGTCTTTTTTGGTATGGAATTTGTTTAAACAATTGTCGTAACATGTCTTTAAATAAGTTGTGTCAAAAAATAATTTGTCGCGCCATTTTTTTTTATAAAAATTTCCTTGAATTTGACAAATACCCCTAAAATAGCATTTTTTTCAATAAATCCAGCACTACCATATGAAAACTTTTTATTCTTTTTGGTTTTTGGTATGGAATTTGTTTAAACAATTGTCGTAACATGTCTTTAAATAAGTTGTGTCAAAAAATAATTTGTCGCGCCATTTTTTTTATAAAAAATTCCTTGAATATGACAAAAACCCCTAAAATACCATTTTTTTCAATAAATCCAGCACTACCATATGAAAACATTTTATTCTTTGTGGTTTTTGGTATGGAATTTGTTTAAACAATTGTTGTAACATGTCTTTAAATAAGTTGTGTCAAAAAATAATTTGTCGCGCCATTTTTTTTATAAAAATTTCCTTGAATTTGACAAATACCCCTAAAATAGCATTTTTTTCAATAAATCCAGCACTACCATATGAAAACTTTTTATTCTTTGTGGTTTTTGGTATGGAATTTGTTTAAACAATTGTCGTAACATGTCTTTAAATAAATTGTGTCAAAAAATAATTTGTCGCTCCTTTTTTTCTATAAAAATTCCCTTGAATATGACAAAAAGCCCCAAAATCGATATTTGTCCCTTTTTTTCAATAAATCCAGCACTACCATATGAAAACTTTTTATTCTTTGTCTTTTTTGGTATGGAATTTGTTTAAACAATTGTCGTAACATGTCTTTAAATAAGTTGTGTCAAAAAATAATTTGTCGCGCCTTTTTTTCTATAAAAATTCCCTTGAATATGACAAAAAGCCCCAAAATCCATATTTGACCCTTTTTTTCAATAAATCCAGCACTACCATATGAAAACTTTTTATTCTTTGTCTTTTTTGGTATGGAATTTGTTTAAACAATTGTCGTAATATGTCTTTAAATTGTAAAATGGCGCGACAAATTATTTTTTGACACAACTTATTTAAAGACATGTTACGACAATTGTTTAAACAAATTCCATACCAAAAACCACAAAGAATACAAAGTTTTCATATGGTAGTGCTGGATTTATTGAAAAAAAATGCTATTTTAGGGGTATTTGTCAAATTCAAGGAAATTTTTATAAAAAAAATGGCGCGACAAATTATTTTTTGACACAACTTATTTAAAGACATGTTACGACAATTGTTTAAACAAATTCCATACCAAAAACCACAAAGAATAAAAAGTTTTCATATGGTAGTGCTGGATTTATTGAAAAAAAGGGACAAATATAGATTTTGGGGCTTTTTGTCATATTCAAGGGAATTTTTATAGAAAAAAAGGCGCGACAAATTATTTTTTGACACAACTTATTTAAAGACATGTTACGACAATTGTTTAAACAAATTCCATACCAAAAACCACAAAGAATAAAATGTTTTCATATGGTAGTGCTGGATTTATTGAAAAAAAGGGACAAATATCGATTTTGGGGCTTTTTGTCATATTCAAGGGAATTTTTATAGAAAAAAAGGAGCGACAAATTATTTTTTGACACAACTTATTTAAAGACATGTTACGACAATTGTTTAAACAAATTCCATACCAAAAACCACAAAGAATAAAATGTTTTCATATGGTAGTGCTGGATTTATTGAAAAAAAGGGACAAATATCGATTTTGGGGCTTTTTGTCATATTCAAGGGAATTTTTATAGAAAAAAAGGCGCGACAAATTATTTTTTGACACAATTTATTTAAAGACATGTTACGACAATTGTTTAAACAAATTCAATACCAAAAACCACAAAGAATAAAAAGTTTTCATATGGTAGTGCTGGATTTATAGAAAAAAAAATGCTATTTTAGGGGTTTTTGTCATATTGAAGGAATTTTTTATAAAAAAAATGGCGCGACAAATTATTTTTTGACACAACTTATTTAAAGACATATTACAACAATTGTTTAAACAAATTCCATACCAAAAACCACAAAGAATAAAAAGTTTTCATATGGTAGTGCTGGATTTATTGAAAAAAAGGGACAAATACAGATTTTGGGGCTTTTTGTCATATTCAAGGGAATTTTTATAGAAAAAAAGGCGCGACAAATTATTTTTTGACACAACTTATTTAAAGACATGTTACGACAATTGTTTAAACAAATTCCATACCAAAAACCACAAAGAATAAAATGTTTTCATATGGTAGTGCTGGATTTATTGAAAAAAAGGGACAAATATCGATTTTGGGGCTTTTTGTCATATTCAAGGGAATTTTTATAGAAAAAAAGGCGCGACAAATTATTTTTTGACACAATTTATTTAAAGACATGTTACGACAATTGTTTAAACAAATTCAATACCAAAAACCACAAAGAATAAAAAGTTTTCATATGGTAGTGCTGGATTTATAGAAAAAAAAAATGCTATTTTAGGGGTTTTTGTCATATTGAAGGAATTTTTTATAAAAAAAATGGCGCGACAAATTATTTTTTGACACAACTTATTTAAAGACATATTACGACAATTGTTTAAACAAATTCCATACCAAAAAACACAAAGAATAAAAAGTTTTCATATGGTAGTGCTGGAATTATTGAAATAAAAAGGAAAAAAATCGATTTTGGGTTATTTTTTAAAAATTAAGTGCGACATTTTTTTTTCTTTTACGATATATTTACGACAAATTTACGACAAATTCTCACATATTTATTTTTCTTGTTTGAGTTCATTTTACCCTATTTTGAGGGGTGGTAGTGCTAACTTGACTGTCAAGTTAGCATTACCAGGGGTTATTTTTTAAAAAATAAGGGCGACAATTTTTTTTCTTTTACGATATATTTACGACAAATTTACGACAAATTCTCACATACTCCTTTTTCTTTTTTGAGTTCATTTTACCCTATTTCGAGGGGTGGTAGTGCTAACTTGACTGTCAAGTTAGCATTATCAGGGGTTAATTTTTAAAAAACAAGCGCGACAATTTTTTTTCTTTCACGACAAATTTACGACAAATTTACGACAAATAATCCAATTATTAGATTTTAAAAATTTTGAAGTGGTAATGCTAACTTGACGGACATAAAATGTCATTCCCCTGACGTGTCACGAGGCCTACTTACCACACTGTCTGAATTTTAGTAACGAAACTAAAAATGATACATACAAAAAATCTAATGATGCAGTCTTTTTATTAATATACCTATGCATCCTAACTAAAAAATAGTTACCTTTTGTTGTTTAACGGTACAGAATTGCTCTTTATGAAAATTGAAGGAAGGGTTTCAAAAAAACTTTGTTGTCTTTTTTATTTCAAGTTAAGGCAATGATTTTGTTTTTCGTCAAGCGAAATTGTCATTCCCCTAACGCGTGTTTTTTACTAAACCGTGTGGTATAAAAATTAAAAATTTTAGCTCGTCTGTGTCTTTTACAAGGGCCTACGTGAAAAATAATATAAAACATCTAATTTTCTAATAACCTCCATTTAATTCTCATAAAACACCCTTCGGAGTCATTCCCCTAACATCATTTTTTGTGTCATTCCCCTGACTTTCAAGTTTTCATTATAATGATTGATTGCGTTTTGTTAACTCTAGAAGAATCAATAATATTACATTTAAACATATTTACAGTATTTTTAGTAGTTTTGAATTTTTTCACATTTTCTCGGTCAAAATATCATAAAAAAATACGATTATTACTATAAAATGTTTAGTCTCGCAAAATCCTTGAATCATGAGAGCAAGTTCGTGCAACATAGTCGTGGATGCTATTTTTCATGTTAGTATTTGTTCTCTTTTTTCTTTACACTCCTGAAACCATTCGCAAAATTAAATATCCATCTAATCAACGGAGTAAATATAAATTTTTGTCATTCCCCTGATACAAGTATCATTTCCCTGACTTAAAAAACCGTTAGATTTGATCAAATGTTATGACTCCTTGTTTTAAAGTGGTTATTATAGAGTTATTAAGAGACATAATTGTTCGTCTACCAAAATAGGTTCTTTTGAGAGAGGGTCCACTTTGGAGTGAAAATATTAATGTTTTGAAATATTGACCCATATCGTAAAAGAAAAAAAAATTGTCGCACTTATTTAAAAAAAAAAATAACCCCAGGTAATCCTAACTTGACAGTCAAGTTAGAACTACCACCCCTCAAAATAGGATAAAATGAACTCAAACTAGAAAAAAGATATGTGAGAATTTGTCGTAAATAGGTATATCGTAAAAGAAAAAATTGTCGCTCTTATTTTTTTTTAAATAACCCAAAATCGATTTTTTTCCCTTTTTTTTCAATAATTCCAGCCCCCTAAAAGTACTTGAGAGTGCTAGGACGCCATATGGCCCTAGGCTCAATGATAGGAAAATCCCTATGCACACCTCCGCGTGGTAGAGGGCGGGTAACGCTAACGTGCAGGGGGACCGAATGGATGCCGGGATAAGCAGACAACCCAGCTATGCTGGTCAGGGCACAAACTTGTCCTCGGGATGGTTAAAAGCCCCCTTAAGGCGGATGAACTGCAGGTGGCGGTCAACGGCATGATAGTCTGGTGGCGGAGGAGCTTTTTTTTGGTAAAAGGCCAACGGCAGCAGCAGGTAGCGTCTGTAACCCATATTGGGCGGCTACAAAAGGCGTCTGTTTTCCCATAGTGGGCGGCCTCGAGCAGTTATGTGTTTGACCATACAAAAGGCGGGTGTGCCTGTCAAATCTGAGCTTATGTATGTTATTAATCATATCTCGGAAAACACCATGGTGGAAGGATATATGCAAATACATGAATTATGACAACAAATGGAAATGAGTCCCCAAGAGGTAATCTTTTTATAGAAAATCCTTCTGTAGCTTCGGCTGCAGTAAACCGCACATCGGATTTGGGGGTGCGGCATCCTTCATGTACGAGCGTCAATCAAGACGCCATAATAATAAATGAATCGTTGACAAATAGAAGAAGTCTTTCAAGAAGCGCAAATGTTACTTTTGGCTACCGCATACGTACGAAAATCGGAGCATGGAACGTTCGATCCTTGTACAGCGATGGTAGATACGAGCAGGTTGAGCGTGAAATGCTTCGCCTAAAGATCAGTATCCTGGGCATAAGCGAAACTAAGTGGAGAGGAAGAGCTGAATACAGATCAGACACTGGACAGACGAGAATGCTGTATTCCGGCGAAGATGAAAGAGAGGGTGGCCAAAGACTGCATGGTGTCGGAATTATGTTGAACGAAGAAGCGAGGCGTTGTTTGATCTCATGGGCGCCCATTTCTGCGAGATTAATGACAGCAAGGTTTCGTTCAAAAATTCGTAACGTCACAATTATTCAGTGCTACGCCCCCACAAATGAAGCGACCGAGGAAGACAAAACCGCGTTCTACACTCATCTTAACTCGGTTTACAGTAGTGTTCCGAGAGCCGACATCATAGTCGTTATGGGAGACCTTAATGCCCAAGTCGGTTCAGACAATTACGGACTGGAACGCGTGATGGGAAGAAATGGCGTGGGGTCACGGAATGAAAATGGTGACTTGCTTGTCGACTTTTGTAACGCGAATCGTCTTGTCATAGGTGGGACTGTATTTAAGCATAAGACGTGCAACAAAATTACCTGGGTGCATCCGGATGGTCAAACCAAAAACCAAATTGATCATATCATGATTCAGCAGCGATGGAGGAAGTCTATGTGTGATGTCCGGAGTTTAAGAAATGCCGATGTGGGAAGCGACCACCATTTGGTTCTGATGAGTCTCAAACTACGAACCGCTGCCGTACAAAAACCAGCGCAGGATGCAGCAAGGAGCACAAAATTCATTACTAATGCTTTAAATGACCCCAACATATGTCGAAACTATGTCACCACCCTTAACGACAGAGCCTCGTCATTAAATGGAATCCAGAATTCAACAATTGATGAGATGTGGGGTGAAATTAAAAGTGTTTTTATGGAGGCTGGATCCGAAACTGTACCCAAGCGAACGAGACGTAGAGACTCTTGGATATCCCAAGACACCTGGGATAAGATCGAACTTCGCAAATCGTTGAAAATCCAAATAAATGCCGAAGCTGATGTTCAACGAAAGGCTGACTTGCGAAGAGAGTACCGCATTGCACATAAGATGGTCTACCGCTGTGTTAGACGTGACAAGAGGGTGAAGTTGGATGGACTCGCAGATAATGCGGAAAGCGCTGCCAGAAGAGGAGATATCCGGGAATTGTACCAAATAGCCAAAGATGTTATCGGGAAAAAAAGCAACACCAATCATCCTGTAATGGATGTGGATGGCACACTTTTGGTATCAATTGAGGATCAGCTTCGTAGATGGAAGGACCATTTTTGTGCCCTGCTAAATGAGGATTCAGTTGAGCAGAGTGCTGAAGTGCCCCAACTAAACGAGATGCGCAGGTCCTATAGGGGTATTGACATCGAACCCCCGTCAGAATCGGAAATTCGTACATCAATAAATCTCCTCAAAAACAACAAGGCAGCTGGACTGGACGGAATACCAGCTGAATTCCTGAAAGCCGATCCCGTAGCAGCGGCTAGTATTTTACATCCGCTGATACAAAACATTTGGGAAAACGAAAGCTATCCCAGGGACTGGAAGGATGGTGTGATTGTTAAGTTGCCAAAGAAAGGTGACTTAAAGAATTGCAACAATTGGCGTGGTATCACCGTTTTGTCCGTTTTCCCAAAACTAATGGCAACAATCATACTCGAGCGAATAAAGGATAGAATCGAGTCTACACTCAAGAGGCATCAAGCCGGCTTCCGCAGTGGTCGATCGTGTGTCGACCATATCAACACCCTGCGTATCGTCCTCGAGCAGTCGATGGAATATCAATCACCGCTTTACCTCATGTTCGTGGATTTTGAAAAGGCCTTTGATCGAGTTAACCGAGAATGTATATGGAGATCGTTGCTTGGTAGAGGAATTCCACCAAAAATTGTTGCCATTATTAAAGAGTCCTACAACAACGCGAGGTGTTTTGTTTTGCACAATGGGCAGCTATCCGACTCCTTCGTAGTGCAACAGGGTGTGAGACAAGGGGATGTTCTATCGCCAATTCTCTTCCTGCTGGCGATGGACGACGTATTGACGGCCAGTGTTGGTACAGCTGAGCGACAGGGCATTCAGTGGAGACCGTTCGAAAGGCTCAGTCATTTAGACTATGCCGATGACATATGTCTACTGGCAAATAACATCAGTGGGCTGAACGGGATGTGCCAAACACTGCAAGTGAAGGGAGAGTCGAGTGGTCTAAGAATTAACAGCAAAAAGACAAAAATAATGCTCACAGGCCGCTCCACACAGCAGCGTATTATTTTACAGGAGACGCCAGTTGAAGTAGTGGAAAAATTTAACTACCTTGGCAGTATTGTTTCTGCTAACGGTGGTACGGATCTGGACGTTAAAAGTAGAATAAATAAAGCTCGTGCTGCCTTCGGTACTCTGTCCCCAATTTGGAAATCCAGTCAAATCTCCTTACGCACTAAGTTGAGATTCTTCGAATCCAATGTCAAATCCGTGCTGTTATATGCTTGTGAAACCTGGAAAGTCACGTCTACCATTTCGAAGAAATTGCAGGCTTTTGTGAATCGCTGTCTTCGCCACATCCTAAAGATTCGCTGGCCACAAATAATATCAAATGAGGAATTGTGGCGCAGGACAAGTCAAGAGCGGCTGGACGTCGACATAAGAAAGCGTAAATGGCGTTGGATTGGTCACACACTGAGGAAACCAAACGATGAAATTGCAAAGCAGTCCTTTGAATGGAATCCTCAGGGTGCACGGCGGGTTGGAAGACCAAGAACAACATGGAAATCAACTGTCTTAGCGGAAGCAGAATCCCAGAGAAAGACGTGGCCACAGCTTAAGTACCTTGCAGCAGACCGTGAAGGATGGAGACGTTTTGTTGACGCCCTATGCCCCAGCCGGGGTTACAGGACACGATGATGATGACCATATGAAAACTTTATTCTCTGTGTTTTTTGGTTAGGAATTTGTTTAAACAATTGTCGTAATATGTCTTTAAATAAGTTGCGTCACAAAATAATTTGTCACAACATTTTTTCTATAAAAAATTCCTTGAATATGACAAAAACCCCTAAAATAGGTACCTAGTATTTTTTTTTTCAATACATCCAGCAATAATGTCCGTCAAGTTAGAATTACCACTTCAAATTTTTTAAAATCTAATAATTGGATTATTTGTCGTAAATTTGTCGTGAAAGACAAACATTTTTCGCGCTTGTTTTTTAAAAATTAACCCCTGGTAATGGTAACTTGACAGTCAAGTTAGCGCTACCAACCCTCAAAATAGGGTAAAATGAATTCAAAAAAGAAAACGGAATATGTGAGAATTTGTCGTAAATTTGTCGTAAATATATCTTAAAAGAAAAAAAATTGTCCCACTTATTTTTTAAAAAAATAACATCTGGTAATGCTAACTTGACAGTCAAGTTAGCACTACCACCCCTCAAAATAGGGTAAAGTGAACTCAAACAGGAAAAAAAATATGTGAGAATTTATCGTAAGTATATCGTAAAAGAAAAAAAATTGGCGCACTTATATTTTTAAAAATGACCCAAAATCGATTTTTTCCCCTTGTTTTTCAATAAATCCAGCACTACCATATGAAAACTTTTTGTTCTTTGTGTTTTTTGGTATAGAAATTGTTTAAATAATTGTCGTAATATGTCTTTAAATAAAATGTGTCAAAAAATAATTTGTTGCGGCATTTTTTCTATAAAAATTTCCTTGAATATGACAAAAAGCCCTAAAATAGCATTTTTTCAATGAATCCAGCACTACCATATGAAAACTTTTTGTTCTTTGTGTTTTTTGGTATAGAATTTGTTTAAATAATTGTCGTAATACGTCTTTAAATAAAATGTGTCAAAAAATAATTTGTCGCGCCATTTTTTCTATAAAAATTTCCTTGAATATGACAAAAAGCCCTAAAATGGCATTTTTCCAATAAATCCAGCACTACCATATGAAAACTTTTTGTTCTTTGTGTTTTTGGTATGAAATTTGTTTAAACAATTTTCGTAATATGCCTTTAAATTAGTTGTGTCAAAAAATAATTTGTCGCGCCATTTTTTTCTACAAAAATTTCCTTGAATATGACCAAAACCCCTAAAATAGATTTTTTTCAATGACTCCAGCACTACCATATGAAAACTTTTTATTCCTTGTGGTTCATAGTATGAGCTTGATTGGTTGACCAACGGACTGATCGAAAACCAAGCTATCCCTTCAAATTGAATTTGGATTCAACAGAACACAGTACAGTATTCCATTTAGGTTTTCGACGAGTCCGTTGATCAGTCAACTAAGTTCATACCAGTGGCCTGTTTCACCAAACACTTTTCACTTTGCAACTTTTCACTTTTACTTTGCAATTCTGTTTCACCAAACGCAAATTTGCAAAGAGGAAATTATTGAAATGAAAAGCTGAAAAGTTTTCCTCTTTGCAAAATACGTTTCACCAAACACAAATTTGCAAAGTGAAAAGATCTTTTCTGCAAAGTGAAAAGATCTTTTCTGCAAAGTGAAAAGTTTTGTTAGTTTTGCAAAGTATTTTTTGTTTTCGTTTCACCAAACACATAAAGAGAAATTTTCATTTGCAAATAAGCGTTTTATGTAAAAAATTGTCGAATCGAGTAATAATAAACAAAATGAAGCGCTTTTAAGAATTTTTTGAAAGCGAGGAATCAAATAGTGACCAAAAGTAGTTGAGTAAAGAATTAATTTTTGATATCGAAATAGTTTTTCAGCATAAGAGAGTTTTTGATTACGGCCATTCCAAAGTAACGGAGAAGACAATCGGACGCTTGTAGTAAGGTTTTTCTTGTTAAGAAATTAATATTTTTTTATGAAACTCAGTGGTTTTTAAGAATTCATCACAAAGTACACGACACAGAAGTTTCACCAAAAAATTATGAAATTTAGTAAGTTTATTCAAAAAAATAGACGGTAACGGAGAAGACACGTACGATTTAGAGATTTCCGACCATTGCCTTGAAGTTTAAAACTCTGCGCCGTCCATTAAGATATGAAATTGATTTTTTTTGCACACTTTCATAAAACCAACATTTATCAAAAACCATCCTTGGTTTAATGCCAAGTTTCATTTTACTAACAGAAAAAAATATGAAAGATGGTAACGGAGAAGACAGCTAATGGTAACGGAGAAGACACGTACGATTAAAGATTTCTTTTTTGTTCAGTTATATTGAAATTCATATTTTTAAATTATTCTCATCAATGATAAAAGTGATTCAGGCAATTGAAAAAATGTGTGTAAAATTTCATTGAAATCGGTTAACGTTAACACGTGCTAGCGAGTACTTGAAATTTTTCATTCAAAACACATGGGGTTTTCACAGTTTTTACTCAAAATATCAGCAAAATTGTAAAAGTTGATGGAAAATCTTTAAACTTAGCATATAAATTAACTACTGTTAGGAGTATCAAAAAGAAATATTTTCAATAGTTTTGCATAATATTAACCCCATCAAAAAATTTAATTAAAAATCGTTGTTTTTGTGCATTTGTTGCTATTTTAAATGGAGTAACTGTTGTTTAAAAAAATAAAAAAAATATATTTGTATACTCCTTATGGTATTTAGCATATTTGCCAAGTTTAAAGTTTTTTCATCAACGTTTACACTTAAAAAAAAAAATCACCATGTTTTTTATATGAAAAACTTCAAGTGCTCGCTAGCACGTGTAAACGTCAACCGATTTCAATGAAATTTAACACATATTTTTTTTTAGTTACCTTGATCCATTTTAAGCAAGGGGACCAAAGAAATTCAGACTTTAAAAAAAAGTGCCTGTGAGTCTTTGAAATTTGGATAAGAAAGGGCAATTTTGTCTTCTCCGTTACCCTGTTTTAGACAGTAAGACATGATTTAAAAATCTATAAAAAATCCACCATAATCTTTTTTCAAGTCTTGCTTTGTATGCGGAATAATTTTACAAACACTAATATAGTTCACCATTTATACCAACTTTAGTCATTTTTCGGTAACGGAGAAGACATGAAATGTTCAGTCATTTTGAGGCGTAATACTATTTTTACAGCACTCCTATCAGAAAAATAGTTCCGAATTTAAGTAGTGTATTGAAAACACTTACAAAAACCTAACTGCACATCGCCATTTGCATCACAATTTATAGAGAACTGATAGCGGCAAAAATGCCGAAAAATGCCCAGATACGAAAGATAAAGTATAAGCTTTTTTGATCACTTGCCTATTTTACAACAACAAGTAAAATTTTATATTTACAATTTTTTCGTTAACTCTAATATATATTGTAAATATTGGCATATTTAAATATATTTTTTTCCTTAGTTTGAAATTGAGTTGCTTGGTTTCGAAATTTTTGGAATGGCCGATTAATAAAAACAAGTATCGAATTTGTTTTGTTGAAAAATGGAAATAAACTACAGTTCAAAAGTCAAAGGAATATGTGTTTGTCCATTGCAACAACTTAAGTGTACACTGCATTAGGCTAAGAATGAAGCACAATATCATGGTGTTGCATCTTTGCACGGTATAAACAAAACAGCCGTTTGCAGAGTAGTTCATCTAGTGTCGACCGACTGTTATCATATTGATGAATTTCTCCCAAACACCATTTGCTGGCTACAAAATTCTTCAGAAATAGCATCGAAAGTATTTCCTTGTAGCTGGATGTGTTGACGGTACAATGATTACAGTCCGGGAGGCCACCGTAAGATTATCTATCTCATCGGGTCAACAAGAAGAGAGGATGCCAACCGATAGCCTTAGTCCAATCATTTAGAAATTACTGGTCGGACAAGCTTTATTTATGGCAATGGTTAAAAAAATGCAATTTTATGATTGCATTTTTGGCGAAGTTTATTTACCTATTATTTAGCAACTTCCCTGAATGGGGTATCAAATGAAAACTTAGACTGCACGATACCAATGATCAGACAGACTCTTTTTGGCTGTTTCAACGAGTCCAACCGTTTTTATTAAAAATGATTTTAACATTGCGTTTTATATTAGGGAAAACTGAGTAAAATCATACTAAAGAACGTGACCTTAACCACTTTTTTCATTTTCATTAAAGTACTAACGAAATCCCTAGTTTTTTAAAAGTGGTTAGACTTGTAGCAACAACCAAAAACAGTTTTTCCGATCATTGTTACCTATCGTGTAGATAAGAGAAGCTGCTTATATAAGGCCAAGATTACACATGTAAGTTTTACTTACCACTTATGTAAGTGTTACAGACGCAACTTATAAGAGGCTTCACATTACAGATGAACTTACAGCATTGTATATCCAATCTATAGTATTCTCATGAAACACGATTTTGTAGGAAGACATTTGGTCGATAGGTTCGCTGTAATCGCCTTACCGAGATCCCTTAACAAAAATTAGTATTACATTTGGACGCATAGATGGCCACGAGCTTTTTTTCTTCATGAGAATACTATAGAATTTATATACAATGCTTACAGTAAAAATACTTCCGTAAGTTTGAAAACCTATCACTGCCGTTTTTGAAGTCTGTGAGAGTTCCGTAAGTTGGAAAAAACGTTTTTATACTTGTAAGTTTTTCTTTCAACTTACAGCTTACGTAAGTTTATAAATTTAATGTAAGTCACTTACAGAGCTGTTTACACTTGTATTTTTATCAAAATTTGCTTCCGTAAGTAACTTACGAAAGTAAAACTTACATGTGTAACCTTGGCCTAAAAGGTAGGTAAACTAAGCCAAAAATGCAACCTAAAAAGTGAATTTTTTTAAACCTTTGCCACCGTATAAAGCTGTCCGACCAGTAGTTTTGTTTGGACTAAAGCTATCGGTTGGTATCCTCTTTATACATGGACCCGATGATAAGATATCGTCCCCCTTATGCCAGAAACATGAATGTGCAAAAATGAAAATGTTGGGAAATCATGTTTGAATGTTTATTGCTCTTGTAAAATTAGTAAGTTTGGTTTATGAAAAAAATATTTATTTGTAAATTACTTTCTCATTTATCTTGTTAAGCTGATATATTTTTTATGTTGACACCACTTCCCTTCCCCGACATTTGGCACATTCATCTTTCTGGCACAAACAAAAATAAAAAAATTATCTCATTCATCTTTAAATAAGAATGACTTTCCTATAAAGAGAAATTAAAAAAAAAGCATTCTAAATTCAATAAGCATATGCATATACAAATGTATATGTTTATTTAACAATAAATGATAAGCATAATTATTTACTAATCACTTAGTTCCCGTTTTCAGAATCAGAATCGAAAAATCAAAGATTTTTAACTATTTTTCTAAAAATCGCATAACTTTAACATAACATTCATAAACAAAGTAAAGTAGAGTTTTAAGGCCTTCAAGTTACATGTTAAAAAAGACATATTATTTGAAAACTGACAGAGATATAGCCATTCAAACTTTACCATTTCTTATCATTTTTCGCACTTTTTGCCCGAAAACCTATTTTTTGGTACCACATGAGAAATTTAACATTCCTTGCACCTAGAACCAAATCTTATATTAATCGGACCAGCCGTTCTGTCTAAAGGTCAGAAAGCATTTAAAAACTGCCGAAAAACAAAATTGCGAACTTACATACTTTTTTAATATTCTCTATAGTCGTAATGTTATATTATATCAAAATCTTGATTTCGAAAAATTTTACGTATGCGAAATTTGCCATATTATACAAAAAAAGGGGCTTTCGGGCCAAAATTGTGAAAAATTATAAGAAATAGTTAAGTTTGAATGGGCATATCTGTCAATTTGTAACAAAATTTGTAACAAAAATTACTTTTTGAACATGTCTTATTAAAGTCCTTAGTCTCTTCTTTATTTAGGCTATGTATGGCTTCAAAAAAGTTATGCACAATTTATTAAAAAAGTTAGAATTCTTTTATTTTTTTTTTATTTTTGGTAGGTACGTTTTTGTTTACTTTTCCTGCTTTTATTGTATTATAAATTTGTTAAAACTATCCATTTCAATAGAAAATCTAATTTTGCTTGGTTTGCGAGTTATACCAAAAATAATGAAAAGTGCATATGGGCCAAACAAACATATTCAATAATATAAAACCTTGCACGTTTCTGGTCAACTCAATGGGCTAATACTGCTGTGTGTGAACTTCAAAAGGCTCAGGAGAGTTACGTGCCCTTGTTACAATTTGCGCCCATCCTTCAGGGACGTACACGGGAACATTTTTTGAGTTTTTTTTTCAAGTTTCGAATGAATGAAATCACATTCCATATCTGTGTCACCAGTTTCAAAATATTTGTGATCAATTGTTTTGATCGTGGGATGATTTTGGCAGAGACATTGCGACAAAAGTTTTGTTTTTTGATCACTAGTGTGAGACACTTCGCCATACACATAACACCGATCGATGCACCGACACCAGAAAATCTCAGAATTTTGATTTTTTGCACACAGGTGTGCACACCACACAAGTGTGGTGTCTATTGGTCGCTTTAGTAACAATGAGCACGAATGTGAGTTTCTTACATCTGAAGTAACTTTTCTAGCAAATACAGTAGGGTGTTTCATTTTATAAGGCACAAAATAAAATGTTAAATTTTACCTGACTTTGCTCATGCCCCGAGTCTCTCTGACAAAAAAGTTTTTTTTGCCAAATTTCAAGAAGATTGGAGAATATTTAGAGGTTGCGCATTTTGATCACTTTTTTAAAAGTAGGCAAAAAATAGGATTTTTACATTTTTTGCAGCTTTTAGAGAAAATGTGTTTTTTTTTTTTAGACACAAAAGTCTAGCTCCCATCACCCTTAACGGTGAGTTGATCTTCAAAAAAAAAAAAAAATTTGTTGCGTCAGTTAGGGCAGGGGTAAGGGGATAGGTGAACCCCATGCAGTCAATTCCGGTAATTTAATCAAAAGAGATCCCTACCAATAGAGGACAAGCAATTTCTTTTGGCCAAAATTGGATTATATGGATGTAATATGTGACATATTGCTTAGAAAGGACAGCACTGCGTATTACACAGTTATGTAACAAAAGACATTTTACATAGTAAACGATAACTGTAAGATAGGGTTATCTCTCGAGGAGGTGACGTGAATTGGCCACCAAGATCGTGAGATTTGCCCCCATTAAACTTTTCGTGGGGTTTTCTGATGTCGCAGGTCTATGCTCATGAGCCGCAATCAACTGATGCCCTCAAAGTCAAAATAATTTAGGCCATCGTTCAAATTCAGCCCGAACTATGCAACAAAGGCATTCAAATTTCGACGTCTTGGATCCTTGCCACCGTGCGCAGCCGTGGCAGATATTTTGAACAATGTCATATTCCATATTATATATTTACTATAGCATACTTATAGTCCCTTCAAAAAATAATAAGAATTTCGTTAATAACACACACACAGCTTGTTTTATTCCATTTCAAAGTCGACCTGCCCTCTCTAATTGGTAAACCGTGTAGGCATAACGCTCGAAGTTTGAAGGTACAGTTCGAAGAGAAATTATTTTAAAAAGAATTGAAGGTAGGGATGTCACAAATTAACAAAATGTAGTTTAGATTGTACTTGTAGACACACACAACCTTCACAAGATGAAACAAGTGCATGAGAAGCCCTTTAATACAAAGGACTTCAATATTAGAAAACTCAATAGTTTCAGATAAAAGTGATCAAAATGCGCAACCTCTAAATATTATCCAATCTTCTTGAAATTTGGCATACATATCTTTGACATCACTTAGACTCGGGGCGTGAGCAAAGTCAGCCAAAAATCCCACCTTTGGAAATATGAAACACCCTAAAATACAGTTATGCCAAATCCAAGAATGTGGCACATTCATGGTTTTTGTGCTTATAATTCCTATCAGTTGGGAGCCAGAAACATGAATGTGCCACATTCGTGTTTCTGGCTCAACTTGATGAGACTGAAATCTACATTCATGTAATTGACATTTTTAAATACTGTGGTTTCCTTGTATGCATGGCATTCTAAGTTTTAGTGTAACATAGATTATCCAAAGGTTAATCAACCCACATCATTAACTCAAAATCGGCAAATTTGCACATTCATGGTTCTGGCATGAGGGGGACGATATGTAATCTTCCGGTAACCTCAAGGTTCATATCCATTTCGATTCACCTAATGAAAATGAAGAATATTTTGTCAACAGGCATGGATACCATGTTTTAAATGCAATTATGGTTTGTCGCTCAGATCGGTATTTCTATGCTAACGTAAGCTGGCCAGGTTGCGTGCATGATGCGAAAATGCTGAGGAATTGTCGAAAATTACCTTTTCATTTTTAACAACCTCCAAGATGGCTAGCTTTTTATTGATTTATCTGATCGAATCATTTTGTATTATTTAAAAAAAAAAAAATCTTTAATTTGCAACGTAATTACTGTCAAAGTGTCTATGATTTTCTTTCAATGCGTAATAAATAATCTACATTGATACAATCTAAGTTTCACTTTGCAACTTTGCAAAATACGAATTTAAATGCAGTTCTTTTTTAAATTGGTGAAACACTTCTACTTTTCACTTTTCAAAATTAGTCTGAAAAATTGAAAAGTGAAAAGACTTTCCACTTTGGTAAACACATCGCGCTTTTACTTTGCAGGAAATTTTTTGATTGCAAAGTGAAAAGTGTTTGGTGAAACAGATACCGAATAAACAAAGGGTACTTTTAAACATGGACAAGGTACCTAATTGTATGGTTCGTGGATGTTTGGGTATGTTTCTCTGGACATGGAGTGGGTCCGATTGATAAAATATATGGAATTATGGACCGGTGCGCATTCAAGAACATCACGGAAAATGTCATGCTTCCATGTGCTGAGGAGTATCTTCCCTTGAAATAGATATTTCAGCAAGATAATGATCCGAACCATACCAAAATATAGTAAACAAATCGTTTCAAGTGGAAAAACTTGATGATGATTTGAAGTGACCAGCACATTATCCTGGTCTCAAACCCTTGGAAACACTATTAGAGATTGTAGATCGAAGAATAGTTCAGAGAAAATTCCAGAAATAGGAACGATCTCTTTGTCCAGGTCAAGGAGGCTTGGAATATTATACCAGGTTCCACAGTTCCAAATTTTCTGGGGAGTATCTATGCCCTGGAGGCCAGGGATCCCAGATTTAGGGGAAAAGCACCACTTTTGCTGATTTTATAATGAAAAAGGGGAAATCGAGGGACAAGCCTAAGAAAGGGGAAAAAATGTATAAAGGAGAAACAAATTAAATGAAGCATTTTAAATAAATCTTGTATAAGAATTGAATATTCAAACGTGATCTCATTATAAAATATTTTCAAACTTCATTCAAAAAGAAAAAGTTCAATCTGAACATTTCCTTTTAAATTTCAATCTCGCAAGTAAATAACTCATGTAATGTCCCATTTAAAAGTTTTGAGTTTCTGAAGGTTTTCTATCGTTTCGAAAGTAAAATCCAGAAATTGATATTTGAAGCAATGGGAATTATTGCCTGAATTCAAAGATTTGCTTTGTCAGGAGGAAAAAGAAAGTACCTACAGCATCAACTTCAGCTTTTCGAGCATTTAGTAAATGAAGATATTAAGTTTTTGGTTTTTAATTAGTTTTTATAATGAAGAAAATGAATACTAGTAAGTACCTACATATCGTCGGTTTAAAGGTAAAACTCACTAAGTGCAAAAAAAAAAATGTTCAAGAAAATGAGAATGAAATGCATTTTTTTAATCCAAAAAGTCTCATTTTGCACTGTTATTATACGGACATTGAAAGGTATACCCGGGAACTTTATTTAAAAATGTTTGGAACGTGACTTTTCAGCTTTAAAAAGTATGTTTCAATTGAATTTCCTTCAAAAGTGTAATATGTTAGTAAGTGAGTTTTACTTTTGAACCAACGATATACCTACAATGTACAGTACAGATATTACCAATGTTTCTATGTTAATTCAAGGTTATTACTAAAATTAAAACTGTTAAGAAATATATAATTTTTACTTTTGCTTTTATGCATTAATTAATAAACATTTTATTTAGGGGGAAAAAAGGGGATTTTTTTTGGAGATTAGGGGAAACAAATTGGGTTTGCTGATAAAAACAGGGGAAAAAAGTTATGAAAGTCTGGGGACACTCCTGGAGCTGCAGTGCGATGATGAAATGCAAAGGTTTTTTCACAAAATATTATAAATTAAACACTAAATTTAATTAAAAACATGCATTTTTAAAAAGTTGCTTATTTTTTGACCAGGTAAAATGGGACATGATATCATTATTCTTTGAATATTTAATATTTTTAGTTATGAAACATCATTTTTGTTGTTATTAATTTTATTTTGGTAATAATAAGAGCATTTATCAATTAAAAGATTATGAAATATATTAAAATCCAGGCAGTTACAGTCCTGAGTTTAATTTCATGAAAAAAGTTGCTTATACTTTGGCCAACACCGTATATTCAGTCACTCCACTTAATCTGAAGAATTTCTTTTCAAATTTTCTTCATATTCTTTTATCATAAAAACCCTGAGTGCAGGTATTTGAAATTCAAAGGGCCAGTTTCAAGACTTGCGGATAAAATCCAGGCAGTTACAGTCCTGAGTTTAATTTCATGAAAAAAGTTGCTTATACTTTGGCCAACACTGTATATTCAGTCACTCCACTTAATCTGAAGAATTTCTTTTCAAATTTTCTTCATATTCTTTTATCATAAAAACCCTGAGTGCAGGTATTTGAAATTCAAAGGGCCAGTTTCAAGACTTGCGGATAAAATCCAGGCAGTTACAGTCCTGAGTTTAATTTCATGAAAAAAGTTTCTTATACTTTGGCCAACACTGTATATTCAGTCACTCCACTTAATCTGAAGAATTTCTTTTCAAATTTTCTTCATATTCTTTTATCATAAAAACCCTGAGTGCAGGTATTTGAAATTCTAAGGGCCAGTTTCAAGACTTGCGGATAAAATCTCAATCAATTAAAAGATTATTAAATATATTAAAATCCAGGCAGTTACAGTCCTGAGTTTAATTTCATGAAAAAAGTTGCTTATACTTTGGCCAACATTGTATATTCAGTCACTCCACTTAATCTGAAGAATTTCTTTTCAAATTTTCTTCATATTCTTTTATCATAAAAACCCTGAGTGCAGGTATTTGAAATTCAAAGGGCCAGTTTCAAGACTTGCGGATAGCCTATCTGGAACTTATCTGCAGGATAAACTTCAAATTTTGGTTTCAAATGTCCCGGATAGTGATATCCGACAGCCCTTATCCAGAAGATACTAAAATATTAATGTGAAGCGTTGGGAAAAAATATAGTTTCAGAACATTTTTTCGTGGACTTTTTTTAAGAAATATAGAAACGGTCGGATGAGCAGTAAACAAATTATGAACTTTACATCTTTATTCAAACATATCATTATTTATTACACCTATTAACCTAACATACGCATATATATATTCAGCGAGCGGTTGTTGGACTTGTGCTGTGAGAGGTGGCATCACTTTGCGGTATAATCACACCTCTTGAATCACGCCGCTTGAATTGAAATTGAATTGTGGTCTCTTCTCAATATTCCAAAATAGGTATCGTATTTTTCAAAACTTGCTTGTATTCCAAAATTCTTACTCCGATGTTGTTTTTGGAGGATTGGACACCCCGAATGCCTAACTCCTGAGTTTCTTTTAATCCTTCGGGGTTCATACTGAATTTAAATTTTTAAAATCAGTGACATTTCAAATTAAAATTAAAAATATTTTTAGTTTTGACAACGGAAATTGAATTTTTAGTATGTTTTCGATGTTTATTGTTGTTCTCAAACTGTAGGTGTCTAGTAAATTTATCCACCGGTTAGTTTATCCGAGACTTTGACGATGAAACAGAAAATAACTAACAGCAACTTTTATCTGCTGGATAGTGTTATGTGTCGGATAGGTATCCGAAACTTTAACCGGAACATTTGAAACTGGCCCTAAGTGTCTGAATATAACCAAATTCCTTTAGAATAATAAAATTCACAGTATCTCCTATGCTCTGATTTTTTTATTAGTCGGTAAGCATCGATACAAAATCGCGTCTTAGAATGGTCGATAGTCATCTAACTAATGAGCCCAACTATCTCCTGGGCAAAACGCAATATGGAGTCGAGCTCACTTGAACTTTAAACTTGAATTAGTTTCGTTTTAGTCATTGTGTCAAGGCTTACTCTCTGGGCATTGAAACTGTTTTGATTGTGATTTGTGTTTTATCAAATCAATGGTTCCTACAAATAAAATTAATTAAAGATATAGTGTGATCACTTAATACTTCGTTAATTGATTATAGTTTGTTTATGATTTAAATAATTAATTCACACCTATGATGAAAAAAGCATTGTCTGTATATCCGAACTGCTTTAAAATGAAAGAATAGATTTGCCAAGCCAAATTTACATTTTTATCAAATAAAAAAAATTAGATAAACCACTTTTTAAAAGTTGTTAATTTTAAATATAAAATTAGATGAGAATTGCCAATTGTTTATGCGGAAACTGATAACTGTCAAATGTGAATTTTATGTTAATATGGTTCTCTTATTATAACTAAAAGATTTTCGTACCCACATATGTTCCTACATATGTTTATAATTCAATAAACATATGTAGAAATATGTTCAATTTTTTAAATGAAATAGAACGAGGCACTCGAGATTATCGAAATGAAATAGAAATAAGTTGAGATTTATATTTATTGCTTCTAACTTATTAAATTAATAATAGAAACAAACATAGAATGAAATAGAAATGCAATATGATAATATACTAGATACAAATGAGGGGGTCAATAACCTTGATAACATAAGATAGAATTTGTAGTTATGTACATCTGGTTTTGGTATACATACATATGTACATATACACTGAGGTGAAAAGTTTTTTTTAGCATGATTTAAGCAAATTTTAATAGTGGATAATTCTACAAACGATGGAGTTTTCGATATAATTTCTTTTACAACTACAAATCTCATTGAAACATGGCCAGAAAGAAAGAAAAGAAGTTATGAAGATCTGATATCTGATATATACATACTTTTACTACTCAAATAAATAAATAAATAAATCCTACGCCTCTTCCCCCCGCCAGATATCGCATTTTCTGGGGTCCATTTACACCGAGTATGACGACAACTTCGATTGCAAGTCATATTGAAACTTATACATTCAAATTATTTAACATAGAAAATAAGGACAGATAGTTTTTATGTTAAACTGATGCCAAAATAATACAAAAACTTCTTTTTAAATGCGATACGAACACTGACAGTAAAAAGGTTGGGTCTGCTTAATAAAAGTAGTTACAAAAGTGAAAACAGTTAAAATAAAAAAAAATTAAGAAAGGAAAAAAAAATAAAAAAAAATTGAAATTAAAAAAGAGGACCACGCAAAAGCAGATAGCTCTAGTAAAATGTCAAATAAAAATAGTAAACAATTGAAATAGGAAAGCATGCTAAGGCATTTGTTGAGTTAGTTTGTAGTTTCAGTTTCTCTATGTAATAGATAATTATAGTCCGGGAGCCGACCGTAAGATTACCTATCCCATCGCGGCCACGCGAAAATTGGATGCCAACCGATAGCTTTAGTCCAAATATTTTCAAAACTGGTGGTCGGACAAGCTTTATCTGGTTGCAATGGTTAGAATATGCACTTTTCAGGTTGCATTTTCCGCTAAATGTACCTAGAATACAAGCAACTTATATAAATGGGGTATCAAATGAAAGCTAAGGATGTCCTCTACACGATACCATTGGTCGAACAGACTTCTTTTGGCTGTTGCGACGAGTCCCCTGGCCGCTTTGGAATGGAAAAATCCTTACAGTTCTCTTGTAATTCTTATAATGTCATTAATAAATGTTTAGTACCTACCAATTTATTTTATTAAAAAAAAAAAAATTATTGAGCTTTGTCTCTCGCCCCCTCAAAGAATGAAATTTAACTTAGAAAACGATCGATGTTTCAGATCTATAGCAGATCAAAGTATTAAGTTCAAATAAGGAAGTTTAATTGAGCACTACTCCATATATTTGCTCAGGTATAACAGTTGGACTCATCAGTTAGTACATTAAAAACACGTCAATTTTCAACAAGCGCTTGAGTCAAAATGGATTGTCACAGAAACATTTTTTGAAACATTGACTTTAAATGCCAAACAAAAATATTAAAAATCAACGAAATCACATCTTATAATGTGCTATAGTTTTTTTCCATTCCATTCTTGCATTTGGTTCTTAAATCAAGTTGTTTAAGCGAATAGTTTAAATTTCAGTAGATTTTTTTTCCTTAAGTCGATATTTTTCAAAATTGTACGTAATTAAGTGCTGTTTTTGTCTTCAATATTCAATATTACATTACCAAAAACCAAATGCAAAATTCTTTCTTAGTTTTTGAGAAATTAAAAAAACAAAAGGTACTTTTACCAAAAAAGCCCGAAAAAGGGTTAAATTATGGATAATTCATGAATAAATTAATTTTTTCGGGCTTATTTGGGAAAAGTACCTTTTGTTTTTTCTTAATTTATCAAATTCTAAGAAAGATTTTTACATTGGTTTTCGGAAATGGACTAAAAAATAATGAGGGCATTAAATATTGAACACAAAAACAGCACTTAATAACGTAAAATTTTGAAAAATATTGACTTAAGAAAAAAACACAATAAAAAAAAAAAAATTGACTGAAATTAAATTTCTCAAAAACTATTCGCTGAAACAGCTTGATTTAAAAACCAAATGCAAGAATCGTGTATTAGCTTTCATAGCACATTATTAGATGTGTTTTCGTTGATTTTTAATGTTTTTTTGCATTTAAAGTCAATGTTTCAGAAACTGCCCCCTTGCCTTTTTTCTTAGAATAACCCCAAGAACCAGACCCTAAAATACTTTCACTCAGGTCCGGGACACCCTGTATAAACGACATGGTCAATATAAATTAATATTTCCATATGTTTTGAGGAGTTAAATGCGTAGTTCAAAATGCTAAATCAAATTGAGGTTAAGTGTTTGTGTTTTATTTGTTTTCATCCGAATTCGTCATTTCCTCACCGACATTCCCTTATTATTCTTTGCAGTGAGAAAACGTTATGAACAAAAATATCGAAGAAACTCACTCAGCTATAAATAATGGTTTTCCGCCTTAGTTTTTAACGAGGCCCTAAAAAGTTTAACTCAAAGTTAAAAGTTCAAGTGAACTCAACTCCATGATTGCGTTTCGCCCTGGTACGATAGTTGGGCTCATCAGTTAGAACTTTTAACTTTGAATTATATATTCGGTCACTCCACTTAAACAGAAGAATTTCTTTTCAAATTTTCTTCATATTCAATTATTAAAAAGTTTAACAGTAGTTAGATTTCTCAAACTTTTTTGATGCCATAATGATCGTTATCCTTACTAAAGTTAATGCTGAAAGTGGTCGTACTATAAGTTTAAATTTTGTTTACACCAGATTTAACATGTTAAAATGATGAAATGACACGGTAGTGACACGTTTTTGCAAACCACGGTAGTAACTTTTTCATACTTAAATCGAATTTGCAAAAAAAACTGTTATAGTCAAAATATTTTCCAAACATATTCATGTAAGTTTGGCAAACTCTATTCAGAAATGGTTCGATCCATGAATAAAAGTATATGGGTGATTCTCTGCCAACTGTGATTCTTAAAAAAAAAAAAAAAATCAAAAATTGATACTTATTGTAAGCAATTTTTGTTTTGTTTTTGTGGCTTCATTTAGTCAGAGTATCATACCTGTAAAAGCATTTTGCTACAACTTTTTAAGAACGAAAAATAAGTTGAAATGTACTTTAACTGGAATAGATAATAATGAAAATCTTAAGCTTTTTTTGATTTGTATTTTGTTCTCTCTATTTTTGACCATATTTTTGTTGAGATTCTTAATGACCTGTTATGTTTTGATCTCTTGACATTTTTTATACTTCCCTTATTTTCTTTAAAAATTTATAACGTTTTTGTATTCTGTTCTTCTGAATGGCAACCCTATCAATTGTGCTGGGTTATCACCTAGTTTTTATAGCACGGAATAATTTTTGTTTGGCTCGTCCCAGGTATTTCTACCACTCTTATGAAGAAAATTGGTAGAAAATAAATATTATTGCAAGAAATTATTTAATTAAAAATCATGGTGTCACGGTACTGACATTTAGACCGTTTATGTAACCTAACAGCTCTATGCTAACGAGAAAAATAATTTCCAGCAAAATTTTAACATATGCCGTTAAAAGGAATAAAACGATAGTCAACCAGACACATGGTCGTACTATAAGTTAAAATTTTGTTTACACCAGATTTAACATGTTAAAATGATGAAATGACACGGTAGTGACACGTTTTTGCACACCACGGTAGTGACTTTTTCATACTTAAATCGAATTTGCAAAAAAACTGTTATAGTCAAAATATTTTCCAAACATATTTAGGTAAGTTTGGCAAACTCTATTCAGAAATGGTTCGATCCATGAATAAAAGTATATGCCAACTGTAATTCTTTAAAAAAAATTCAAAACTTGAAACTTATTGTAAGCAATTTTTGTTTTGTTTTTGTGGCTTCATTTAGTCAGAGTATAATATCTGTAAAAAGCATTTTGCTACAACTTTTTAAGAACAAAAAATAAGTTGGAAATGTACTTAAACTGGAATAGATGACAATGAAAATCTTAAGCTTTTTTTTATTTGTATTTTGTTCTCTCTATTTTTGACCATATTTTTGTTGAGATTCTTTATGACCTCTTATGTTTTGATCTCTTGACATTTTTTATACTTCCCTTATTTTCTTTAAAAATTTATAACTTTTTCGTTTTTGTATTCTGTTCTTCTGAATGGCAACCCTATTTATCGTGCTGGGTTTTTTTTTTTTTACACTATCAGATCTTTGCCGAAGAGAGCTTAGTACAAGCAACATCTTGCGACCAAAGAATTGCCAAACACAAATTAAGTGCTTATCAGGCTCATCACTTAGTGTAGTGTTAGTAGTTAGTAAGCAACAAACTACTTAAAACATACACTTTACAAAATAAAATTAAAAACAATAATTATAAAATAACAAATAAAATGACATTGAAAAAATTAACAATTACAAACATTTAAGAGCGTGGTACACTGGTCTTCAATGAAGCTTTGAGTCTATTCTTACTTATATTAAAATCAAAAAAATTAGAGTTCAAATTCAGAATGATGCACATGCGGGTAAAAGGCTCATGCATTCCATAATTGGTACGGTGTTGAGATATATGCATTAGTTCTAGACTACGAGTGTTGTGACCTCCACCACGGTAGTTAAGGCTAGTACAAGATAATAAATCAGGTGCATCAATAACGCCCGTTAAAAGTTGATGAATAAATACAATATCATTATTAATTCTCCTTTGTGCCAAAGTTTGAATCTGAAGAAGCTTAATCCGGTGTTCGTAAGGAGGAAGATTATAAGGATCGGACCACGGTAGTCCTTTCAAGGCGAAACGTATAAAATTACGCTGTACTGCTTCTAGTCTATTCTTATGGACATCGTAAAAAGGAGTCCATACCTGTGATGCGTATTCAAGATGAGGGCGAACAAGACTGTTGTAGAGAGCGAGGGTAACATAAGGATCCTGAAATTCCTTAGACCAACGTTTAACAAACCCTAACATAGAGTTTGCCTTGTTGACTATTAAATTTATATGCTTCGTAAAATCAAGATTAAAAGTAAAATGAACCCCTAGGTCTTTGAAACTATCAACACGACGCAATGTGTGCTGCGATATTTCATAATCAAATGAACTAGGAACTTTTTTTTTAATAAAAATGTTCGCCTGACATTTAATAGGGTTGAGATTTAAACCGTTTTTACTACACCAAATAACAAAACTGTTAATATCTTCTTGCAAAAGTAAACGATCACTCACAGATTTGATGCTTTTGAAAATTTTCATATCATCCGCAAAAATTAGAATTTCACTATAACGTATATAGAGGGATACGTCGTTGATAGCTAAGATAAAAAGAAGGGGCCCCAAATGACTACCCTGGGGAACTCCAGATTTGGCAAAGAAAGGGTTGGAGACAGAGCTCCTAAATCTAACTTGAAAATTAGTTATTACCTAGTTTTTAAAGCACGGAATAATTTTTGGTTGGCTCGTCCCAGGTATTTCTACCACTCTTGTGAAGAAGATTGGTAGAAAATAAATATTATTGCAAGAAATTATTTAATTAAAAACTATGGTGTCACGGTACTGACATCCACGGTACTGACATTTAGACCGTTTATGTAACCTAACAGCTCTATGCTAACGAGAAAAATAATTTCCAGCAAAATTTTAACTTATGCCGTTAAAAGGAATAAAACGATAATCAACCAGAAACATGTTATGACATACTTACAAAAAAATACCACGGTACTGACACATACATTTGTGACACAATTTCTTCGAATGAAATCATTAAAGTATACCAACGTAGAAAAATAAAATGACTGTTGTTAACTATACATAAATAGTGCCTCTTTTATAAAACCACCATATAAACGTCTTGAAACAAAAACAAAATGGCGGTTCAGAGAAAAATCTTTTAAATTAAAAAATAAAACTAACAGCCCTATTCTGCTATTCACGTGAATCGAAGATTCGATTCACCCAGGCGATTCACTTTCGAACTACCTTTACATTCTGCTATCCATCGGGCGAACTGCACTATCACAACCCGATTTGACATTTGAGAGCAGCAGCTGTTTATTTAAAGTGAAAATTTTGTGTTGTGTTCAGTTCATTTTGGTAAATTGTTTTAAAAAAATTATTGGAAAAATAGCAAATGGACGGTGTTACGACTTTTTTTCAGTTTCGCAAAGAAAAGGTGATGACTGGGTTTAACTTTGTCAAAATAAGAGTGATGAATCGTCCTCAAATTTATTGTTTTAACTCTAAAATTGTTAAAAAACACAATGGTTGTAACATATACTTACGAAAAATTAAGTTTTTACCCATATTTTAAGACCCAGTTATTTTATTTGCAACCAAAAAGTACAAATCCGCAACTTTTTATATGCGGATCGGAATTGTATAGAAACTATTTGTTCACGTGAATAGTAGAATACCGCACATACTACCAACTTCTTTACCGACAAGTGAATCAGATTCACTTCGAATAGCAGAATGGCCTTAAGTGGATATTCAAAGAAAATTCCCCCCGATGGATAGCAGAATAGGGCTGTAAATCCGCGAACATCATTCATTCATGATTTTTTTTATTCAGCAATAAATATGTTGTCTTAATTTTTGCTAAATTTTGTTAAGCAAGTTTTGCACTAAAACTTTTATAAGAACAATATTTCTATTCAATGAAGTATTTCATTAGAAAATAGTAAATTCGTTCGGAAAAACAAGGAACGGACATGCCATGGTACTGACATTTTCGCTACACTTTTCCAAGCCATGTGGAGTAAGTAGCTAATTTAGTCATGATATGAATGTAGATTGTAATAAATAGCTATTTACCCAATTCAAACCAATAACGCATACCACGGTAGTGACCATTTTTTCGATATAAACTGATGCCAATTTTTTGCTGCTCCATATCATACACACCAATTTGAAGAGAGTCACTTGTTTATCATACTGTGACGTATGCTGATCAGAATCGATGCATGTATGTACCTACATTAGGCTGGTCGTTATAATGGAAATTCGCGTAAAGTCTGCCGAAAAATTCAGAGCATGTAGGTGAGAAGTAGACAAGAAAAAAATCCTACCGGACGGAGGGGGTAATATCTCCCACTGCTTGGACGGGAGGGGCAATTTAATAAAATAATTGCATAAAATAGAAACAAAAAATAATTAAAAAACAACGGCAACACTTGCAGTAATGTGTTGTAGCTTTTTGGAAAGCCAGAAGTCCATTTTAATAGTTGATTATAAAATAAAATTCTTTGAATAAACAATTTCAGCAAATTCAGTTTTCAAACCTATAACTAAAAAACAAATAAAAATGTTTCTTCAAAATGTTGACTTTGAAACAATTTTGAATTTAGTCGTTTCATTACTTACCTACCTTTCAATCCTAGCCCGAATTTCAGTTTTGTCACAGTAGTCCCTTATTATTTTATATTGATATTTCATTAATTTAACTTATTTGAATTAATTTGACTGCCAAAAAAAACTAGTCCCAACTCCCCCTTTGCATAACTTTTGTTTCAGCCTAGGTCCCGTTATGGCTTCTCAAAAAAAAAAAAATTAACAGAACATTCAGTGTTTGTGAATAAAAATGGACACAACAAAGATATACCTCTTTTGATAATTACCTGTGCACACTCACTTGTTTTCATATTATGTGAAGGGAAATAGAATTTCGATCATTTTTATCCTGAAAAATTTCCACATAAGTCCCCTTACCCCTGTATGCGGTTTTTGAGTATATTCAGATTTGATTCACTGAAGTGAATGTTTTTCGAATATATATCCTTCATTTTCACTGAATATTGACTGAACGTTCACATAAATGTTTGCTGAACACGAAAATAATAGCAAATTGCTTGATTTTCTTCAAAACTCCGGGACAGATCTTGAAATCAAACTGCCAATTCTGTAAATGAGTTATAACTTATTAAAATATGGAAGTTTTTAACTCCAGTTATATTTTTGATGTTAATATAAATCAAATCGATTTCTGTTTTTAATTTATTAAAGTCTAGTGCTAACGAAATTGTTGCTAAGGGTGGGGACATGCCACGGTAGTGACATTTGGGGTAAAAAGTAGCTTTTTTTTTTAATACATGCACTATTGATTTGTTCGGAATTGAACTTGCCATATATCGAACACATGATCTTCTAGCTAATACAGTTGTAAAAAGAGGAAAAAAATACTGACTAGTGAATACCTAAAATTGCCGAGGCATATAGATGTATCAGTTTGCTGAGAACGACCCATATAAATAATACTTGTATTGCAAGTAAAGAGTAGGAGGAATAAGAAATCTTTGCAACACATACAAAACACTATCAATTGGTGTTTCAAAGGTTTTGTACTTCTTTCTTTTTATTAATTTAAAATATAATACTTAAAAGTCACCGCTTTAATATTTAGCAACTTTAATTTATTTTTTCCAATACCGTACTCAATGCAATGCATTCTGTGATTCGGGTTCTTATAAATAAATTGCGCACAAATAGCCTTTTTTCCTCTTATTCGCTTTCGTAAGACTGTTTTTTTTCCCAGTTTGCTTTCAAAGGCTAAAAACGTCACGTTTTTCTTTGAATGTTTACATTGCAATGAATGAAGATTCCTTCAAGATTAAAAATAATCTCAATACCCCAAGGAGATAACACCAGTTTCCGTTCATAATATTTATGTTATTGTCTTTCGTCGGAATAATAGATACAAGTTCAGCTCTCAGAATTCAAAATCAATTTTTTTAAACCATGAATGACAATTTTATTTGTATATTTGTTTTAATTAGCTTATGTTTCCGCATCAAGACACCGCTTATAGACGTCATTAATTAACACCTAGAATATACTACACTGACATCACACCACTTGCTCACTACATGAATACGATGTTTCTCAAATGTTTTATTTGGGTTTTAGTAATCTTCCTACGCTTCCACTCTACACCGTACTCGTATTTTCATCGGCGAAATGTCAAAGGCAAGTCTTTATGGTAGGTACCTTTTCTAATTGAAAGTTGTGCATAAGTCCATCTATTTGTGTTGTTGGAATTTCTATTTTGTGTTTTTTTTTTGCAGAAAGTGGCAAGAAAAAATGTGTGTTCATTTAAGGCAGACACAAGGGGTGTGTAGTTGTTATTCTCTGCTCCCAGGCGTTGAAGATCTAAAGAGGGAATTTTCCATTTGAAGAAAAAAAGCGTGAATATAAATCAATAAATCCCGGGATAACAGGTCCAGGCTATACAATAAATCCCTAGCTGCTGTGTCAATGAGATGAGTTTAAATTTGTACCAGGGATATGGTAACAATTGATGGAATAAAGTCTGGTGCTAAGTTTCTTGTAAATTTTTTTAAAGGAAATGAATTAAGAATTAGGTAAAAATCGTGTCTAAATAAATTTTAAAAGTTTTTGCAGATAATTTTGGTATTGAAAATCTTCATTTAGAAGACAAGAAATTAATTTTATTTTGAGCTCTGTTGGACAAGAATTTACATGAAATTGTTAACTATCTACTCTTAAACCTAAAAATATTTTAAATCAATTTTTTATTTTATTCGATGAAAATCTTCAAAAGACAGTCGGTAAGAATCGGTACAGAGTAGTGTGGAACTCTTACCGCTCTAAAACCACCGGTGAATCAGGACCAATCTATGAAACATCGACAATGATTTTTCTTTCTTAATTTAAAAATCATTGGGGGAAGTATAAACGTTATAACACTTTCCCATAGCTTTTACAATTTACACCATCAGCTCATGAGGCTTTGTTCTTCTTAATCTCCCAACATTCTAGTACATTTAAGACGATCTCTATTTCGGAGTTGGTGCGACTTTGCAGTCGCTGATTGTGTGACACAGCGTGTTTTTTAACCACTTTTGTTACCATTTTAATTTGAAGGTCACGATGTAGATCGCTCTTTCTTATATACCAAAGGGCACTTATTATATTTTGGGTGGGTTCAGCATTTGTTTTCTTTGTACAGCCCTATAGTTGGATGCCATAATATGACCAAACGGGTTTCAATACTTGCTTATATAACATTAGTTTGTTCTAGATTGATAAGTGAGTTCTTACATTTATCTTACTTCAAGTTTAGTTCTTCTCTTTTCTTTTATATGTGCTCTTTCCATTTAAGCGTTGTGTCCAAAGTCATTCCAAGGTATTTGGCAGTATTGTAAGGTACTGCTGTTTTTTTTATGTTTTTATTTATAAAATACACTAGTTTACAAAATTTTGGGTCATGGTAGGGTCCTTAGAAAAAATATATTTTCTAGACTAATTTTGGGTCACTGAACACGAAAATCAAAATTATTTTTTTTTCCAAAGAAGCGTTTTCGAGATATGCGCAAAAATCATTTTCTCAGCTATTTTTTCAGATATTCCCATAAATCTCGCTAACGGCATAGCTAATTTACTTAAAATGTGTATTTTCTGAATGATGTGATCTGTCTCTTTCCGACGATGTACTGTTTGTATAAGTCGGACTGAAATTTTATAAGTTACAGGCATTCAAATTTTCAAAAACGAGTATTTTTGAAAAATTTCTAGTTTTTGGTTGCTCCATATGGATAGAAAAAAAAATATTTAAAATAATTTTAAGGACTCAAGTGAAAAACAATCTTTTTTACAAAGATTTGAGCCAAAGTTTTTTAAAATCGGACGATAAATGTAAAAGTTATTAAATAATTAGTGAAAAAAGGCAATTTAATTTTTTTCAATAAAAGTCATATAAATTTATATTAGGGTGTCTTTTATTTCCCAAAATCATTTTTTTAAATCAGAAACCCCTACAATAAAAATTCTATGTCCTTAAATAAAGTTTTTGACCAAAAAATTTTTGTCTTAGGTGATAAATCGTTGCCTCTTAGGCCCTTCTCTTTTCCAAACAAAGGAGAATTGAACACACTAAACTCCAAGATCAATAATGACGTTAAATATATCGTTGGAAAGGTATTTTTAGTAACTACAATAGTTACTAAGAGAGTTCATTTCAAATCTCTATGTGAAAAAAGTTATTCGCTAGTTAAGGACAGTTTTTTTCACACCAAAATGCGCTGAAACACAATTTTGGTCAGCGAATAACTTTTTTCACATAGAGATTTGAAATGAGCTCTCTTAGTAACTATTGTAGTTAATAAAAACATCTTTCCAACGATATATATAACGTCATTATTGGTCTTGGAGTTAAGTGTGTTCAATTCTCCTTTGTTTGGAAAAGAGAAGGGCCTAAGAGGCAACGATTTATCACCTAAGACAAAAATTTTTTGGTCAAAAACTTTATTTAAGGACATAGAATTTTTATTGTAGGGGTTTCTGATTTAAAAAAATGATTTTGGGAAATAAAAGACACCCTAATATACATTTATATGACTTTTATTGAAAAAAATTAAATTGCCTTTTTTCACTAATTATTTAATAACTTTTACATTTATCGTCCGATTTTAAAAAACTTTGGCTCAAATCTTTGTTAAAAAGATTGTTTTTCACTTGAGTCCTTAAAATTATTTTAAATATTTTTTTTTCTATCCATATGGAGCAACCAAAAACTAGAAATTTTTCAAAAATACTCGTTTTTGAAAATTTCAATGGCTGTAACTTATAAAATTTCAGTCCGACTTATACAAACAGTACATCGTCGGAAAGAGACAGATCACATCATTCAGAAAATACACATATTAAGTAAATTAGCTATGCCGTTAGCGAGATTTATGGGAATATCTGAAAAAATAGCTGAGAAAATGATTTTTGCGCATATCTCGAAAACGCTTCTTTGGAAAAAAAAAAATAATTTTGATTTTCGTGTTCAGTGACCCAAAATTAGTCTAGAAAATATATTTTTTCTAAGGACCCTACCATGACCCAAAATTTTGTAAACTGGTGATATATGCGTCGATTTTGTTTCACTTAATTTGATATGCCATTTTTGCGTCCAATCACTAACTTTATCGACCGAATTTTGTAGTTTTTGTGTAGCCTTCGTATCTTTATCTGCCACCAATATTGCAGTATCATCAGCAAAGGTGGCCATGAAAGCATTGATGTCCACTGGAATATCCCTTGTATATAACAGATGCAGGGTTGGTCCTAGGACACTTCCTTGTGGTACACCGGCTTCAATTTTCTGTAGTTCCGAGTAATTTTGGTCGCACCGTAGGTACTCTAAAGAGTATATCGTTGTCGTTCTATGAAAACTCCATTTTTGCAGAAACCGGGAAACCTCTCGTAAAAACGTAATATTTAAACATTTTAGATGTGTAAAAGGTCTCTAAATCTTATGTTGGTCTATTTATAAGGGAAAAATGTCTTTAAATCAAACATTTTTAAATTAGAGTCTGTAAAAATCCATAAAAAGTACACATGTCTGAAAATAAAATGGAATGGAGTTAGAGAGTTTTTATTGAACGACGACGATATAATGGGGCTTATGCATAAAAATGAAGTACTTACTACCAGTAAAAGGTTAAAGTATTTATATACTAGAACTACTAGTAGAAGCTGAAACTTATAGTATTTATTGTGTTTGGTATGCATAAAATAAAGTTTATACTGGTAACCACTTACTACTAGTAAATACTGAATTCATCCAAGTAAATACTACTGATTCACCCAAAATTGGTAGTATATACTGACTAAATGTGTTTACGTGGATTTGGAAGCTCGTATTTTGAAAATTTACCGTTCTATCAATTCTTCTTTTGTAAACACTTTTAATTTATTCTTATGGGCTTAATGTGTGTTTCTGTTTGGGAATAATTTCATTAGAAAACTCTTGAAAGGTTTTCTCGCAGAGCTGTCTACCACTTTGCTAGTTATTCTCATAACTGTGTTCACATGTGATTTTCGATCTCGAGAGTAGCTTGCAGAATTATTACTTTTAATAGAACAAACACCTGTAACTGTAAGCCCTTAGTTTGGTTGGTCTCCTTTTTCTACTTTTCTGAGCCACTTTTTTGAAGAAATGAAATGACTCACGACTATGAATTTATGCATTCAGCGTACAAAAGTATTAACTATAAAATGTTCAACTTGGTTTTTACAAACTTGAACAATTTGCAGTAAATACTGGAAATAAAAAGTACTTAATAGTTTTTATGCATACTATCAAAGGTATTTACTGGCTAAATTCATCGGAAACCAGTAAATACTTGTTGTTCAGTATTTACTTCGGTTCTATGCATATGACAACTAGTAAATACTATTAAAATTTACCAGTAAAAGCACTTAGTACCGTTTATGCATATGGCCCAATATATAGAATATAGCCGAGCATACTTGTTCTTCTTCAAGTGCCTTTTCAATAAAAAATAAAACAAAAATTATGAAAAAAGTTTAAATTTAAAATGGCAAACTGTGAGTCACCAGATATCCCTTGGGGTTTGAATGACACAGTTACCAGATATTGATATTTAAATTCAGGAATTTTTAGTGCCCTGAAATACATTTATAATATGAAATACGATACATAATATTTTTTTATGCAATTTTTTTTGATTGCCTATAGGTACCGTTTTGCTAGAAATAAATAAAAAAAATCCTAAATATTAGACAAAGCATATCAAAGCAATCAAAAATTGTTCTAAAATTAGAAGAAATAAATAAATTTTGTTCTTAGGCAGGTTTTTAGGTCAAAATGATAAGTTCAATTAAAACACTTTTGGTCGTGAAGTTAGAACGCTCATTTTCGATTTTCTAAAAACACCAAGTTGTGCCCTTATGTATTCAACATATAGTGCCTTGTGACGAAAATGTAATGGGAGCTATCGTGTATAAAATTTCCCACCGAATTTTTTCCATCTTCGATAACTGGGAACGTGAATTGTGGTCGCAGCTTCTTTCAGAATTTATTGGCATCGAAAATGAATATTCCATGGCCACTGGGCTACCAATTTGATCGACCAAATTTGAGGTCCGTCAAGATAGCGCCGCCACAACGAAAATTCAAAAATCTAATGATGCAATAGCTAGGTGCTAGTTAGGTGCTAATTAAGTGCTGCAATCTTAGCTGAGCACTTAATTCCCTTCCCCCTCAAACCTGTGGCGGTGCTAACTTGACGTCAAGATAGCGCCGCCACAAAAGAAACTCAAAAATCTAATGATGCAGAAGTTACGTCCTATTTAGGTGCTAATTAAGTGCTGCAATCTTAAACTTGAAATGCATTAGAAAAATGCATTCCAAAAACTTAAAATGCCTAAAAATTATTGCACATTAAAAAAAGTGGTATCAAATTAAAGGTCTCTCCAAATGCTTTTCAAAAACGTGCATCTCAACTTTTTACTCCCACTCCTTCATTCCCAAACAGGCTTGTGGAACCTTGTGGAACTTGTGGAACTTGTGGCGGCGCTATCTTGACGTCAAGATAGCGCCGCCACAAGAGATTTTGAAAATCTTATGATGCAGAAATTACGTCCTATTTAGGTGCTAATTAAGTGCTGCAATATCATTGCAGCACTTAATTCGAGTGACCCTGAAATGCACTTTAACAGTTTACCAAAAAACCCTAAATCACTTAAAAATGACTCCACAAAGAAAACAAGATTGCCATAATTAAGTGCTCCCGGAGCTCTGTTCAAAAAGGTACATCTTGAATTTTTACTCCCACCCCTTCATGGTCAAACAGTCTTGTGGACCTTGTGTGGAACTTGTGGTGATGTGGGGTAGGTTGCGCGCCACAAACGAAATTCGAAAATCTAATGATGCAGGAAATACGTCCTACTTAGGTGCTAATTAAGTGCTGTAATATCAACGCAGCGCTTAATTCCGATGACCTTGAAATCGGATGCAGAAATACAAACAAAAATGTAGACTTCTTACATACGACCTTTATCCAAAAAGTTGAAACGCCATAATTAAAGTGCTGTCGAGTAGGTTGCAAAAAGTTATATTTCAATTTTTAACTTCAACCCATTAGCCCTTAAAGGGCCAAATAACAATTTTGAAGAATGCACTTCTGTGAAGATAGCACCGCCCCAAACGAAATTCGTAAATCAAATGATGCAGAAAATATGTTCTACTTAGGGACTAATTAAGTGCTGCAATATCAACGCAGCACTTAATTCGGATGACCTTGAAATCGGATGCAGAAATGCCAACAAAAATGTAGACTTTTTACATACGACCTCTATCCAAAAAGTTGAAACGCCATAGTTAAGGTGCTGTTGAGTATGTTGCAAAAAGTCATATTTCAATTTTCTACTTCAATCCATTAGCCCTTAAAGGGCCAAATAACTATTTCGAAGAATGCACTTCCGTCAAGATAGCACTGCCACGATCGAAATTCGAAAATCTAATGATGCAAAAATTACGTCCTACTTAGGGGCTAATTAAGTGCTGCAATAACAACGCAGAAAGAGGCGGAGCCTAATTGAAATCAACGCATACATTTGAATATTTAAAAAAATCTAAAGTTTCATTCATGTTTTTCAATGTATTGGTTGTATTTTCACTATGAATTAAAATCCATGATGGCGGCTAAGAAAAAAACGAAATATGATTGGATGAATGATTTTGTATTACAATAGGGTTTTAAATGAATTACTGATATGATGTCTCCAAATTGATTTTAAGATGTAGAATCTAATAGAAATTATTAAAAAAAATAAATATTGAAGAAGGGAACTTAAGAGTTTTTAAGGGGTTCCAAATTGATGAAGACAACTTCTTAGAATAGGAGTTTGACCCATAAAAAGAGAATGGATTGTGACTTATGTATTATCTAAGCTAAGTATGTACTTATGATATAATAGAATAGGTGAACTTTTTTAATTTAAGTATATAGGTATTTGTTTTTGGGCCTTAGGTCAATAAATGAAACAAGATCTTTTTGTTTGCTCACGACGTTTCGTCCAGGCAAGAGCATTTTTGCACCTCTAATCACTCTGGCATCATTAGATTTTGAAATCTTCGTTGTGGCGGCGCTCTTATGAAAAAAGTGAATTCATAAAAAGTGCGAATTGATTGAAGTATAAAAGTGAAATATGACTTTTCGCAACCTACTCGACAGCAATTGAATTCCTGTGTTTTAACTTTTTGGATAAAGGTCGTATTTGCAATTCTGCATCCGATCTCAAGGTCATCCAAATTAAGTGCTGCGTTGATATTGCAGCACTTCATTAGCCCCTTAGTAGAACGTAATTTATGCATTATAAGATTTGAAAATTTCGTTTGTGGTGGTGCTGTCTTGAAGGAAGTGCATTCGTAAAATTGTTATTTGGCATTATAAGGGCGAATAGGTTGAAGTAAAAAATGAAATATGACTTTTTGCAAACTGCTCCACAGCACTTTAATTCTGATGTTTTAACTTTTTGGATAGAGATCGCATTTGCATTTGTACATCCGATTTCAAGGTCATCCGAATTAAGTGCTGCGTTGTTATTGCAGCACTTAATTAGCCCCTAAGTAGGACGTAATTTTTGCATCATTAGATTTTCGAATTTCGATCGTGGCAGTGCTATCTTGACGGAAGTGCATTCTTCGAAATAGTTATTTGGCCCTTTAAGGGCTAATGGATTGAAGTAGAAAATTGAAATATGACTTTTTGCAACATACTCAACAGCACCTTAACTATGGCGTTTCAACTTTTTGGATAGAGGTCGTATGTAAAAAGTCTACATTTTTGTTGGCATTTCTGCATCCGATTTCAAGGTCATCCGAATTAAGTGCTGCGTTGATATTGCAGCACTTAATTAGTCCCTAAGTAGAACATATTTTCTGCATCATTTGATTTACGAATTTCGTTTGGGGCGGTGCTATCTTCACAGAAGTGCATTCTTCAAAATTGTTATTTGGCCCTTTAAGGGCTAATGGGTTGAAGTTAAAAATTGAAATATAACTTTTTGCAACCTACTCGACAGCACTTTAATTATGGCGTTTCAACTTTTTGGATAAAGGTCGTATGTAAGAAGTCTACATTTTTGTTTGTATTTCTGCATCCGATTTCAAGGTCATCGGAATTAAGCGCTGCGTTGATATTACAGCACTTAATTAGCACCTAAGTAGGACGTATTTCCTGCATCATTAGATTTTCGAATTTCGTTTGTGGCGCGCAACCTACCCCACATCACCACAAGTTCCACACAAGGTCCACAAGACTGTTTGACCATGAAGGGGTGGGAGTAAAAATTCAAGATGTACCTTTTTGAACAGAGCTCCGGGAGCACTTAATTATGGCAATCTTGTTTTCTTTGTGGAGTCATTTTTAAGTGATTTAGGGTTTTTTGGTAAACTGTTAAAGTGCATTTCAGGGTCACTCGAATTAAGTGCTGCAATGATATTGCAGCACTTAATTAGCACCTAAATAGGACGTAATTTCTGCATCATAAGATTTTCAAAATCTCTTGTGGCGGCGCTATCTTGACGTCAAGATAGCGCCGCCACAAGTTCCACAAGTTCCACAAGTTCCACAAGGTTCCACAAGCCTGTTTGGGAATGAAGGAGTGGGAGTAAAAAGTTGAGATGCACGTTTTTGAAAAGCATTTGGAGAGACCTTTAATTTGATACCACTTTTTTTAATGTGCAATAATTTTTAGGCATTTTAAGTTTTTGGAATGCACTTTTCTGATGCATTTCAAGTTTAAGATTGCAGCACTTAATTAGCACCTAAATAGGACGTAACTTCTGCATCATTAGATTTTTGAGTTTCTTTTGTGGCGGCGCTATCTTGACGTCAAGTTAGCACCGCCACAGGTTTGAGGGGGAAGGGAATTAAGTGCTCAGCTAAGATTGCAGCACTTAATTAGCACCTAACTAGCACCTAACTATTGCATCATTAGATTTTTGCATTTCCGTTGTGGCGGCGCTATCTTGACGGACCTCCAAATTTGAACCTGTAAGGAACAGTGGAAAATTGTTCTCATTTCCAATTTTAGAAGATGGAAGAAATTCCGTACGAAATTTTATCCACGATAGCCCCCAATAAAAACTTCGTAAATTTGCAACAATTTACAAAATCGAAAATGTGCTTACTCAACACAAACAAATTAATATACCCTCTTAAAATCAAACCATTTTAATTTTTTTTCCAAAATACATAATGAATATTAGATAGCACAAGTCAGCCACATTGCAGGATTGAAACACAATACAAAAAAATAATTTAAAATTAATTAAGTAGGTACAAAGTATAGAAATCTTTGATTTTTGTTTACTTCTCCGGCTCAAAATTTTTATTACATTTTTAAAACATCCATTTCAATAGAAATTTTGATTTGAACAAAAAGTTTTAAGAGTAAAATTGTCAAATTCGGCTTAGTTTCTTAGTTATACCAAACATATTGAAAATTGGACACCATTCTTTCAGAAACGCAAGGGTGAATTTAGTAGAATTTTCAGTTTTAAGAAGTCTACGGACGAATTTTTGAGAAAAAATGGCAAAATGTATTCCTAAGGATCTCGACTACGGAACCATGTATTGCCTAAATTTAAACTGCATATGAAAGAATGACATTTTGGCTTCAAAATTTTCGAGCTAAATTTTTTATTTTGGATTTTTTTATTTCAAAAATTAATTTTCAACATTACGCAACAGTATTGCGTATTAGCTCAGTAGTTAGCGTATTGGACTACATGGCCTCAATCCGGACGATGATTGCCTATGATGGGTGCCCAATTTGGTTCAATTAAATTCAATTTGTTTTATTGAACATAATATATACAATTTGGCTTACAACTAATAAGATACATTGAAAAATTTACATTTGTTGGCACATAGGGGGCCAAATAACTCCAAAAAATAAAAAAAATTAAATCCCAAGCAAAAGTAACAGCACAAATAGTCAGTTTGAATGGACATAAAAGTGGGAATACGATATGACAAAAAACAACTACATCCGCAAAAATCCGCAGCCGATTCTTTTTGAAAATGAAGCTTGATGGTTTATTTTATCCACCCATATACAAATGAGAACCCAATTCCACCTACATCTATAAAAAAATTACTTCCCAAAGAAAAAGAACCAACAAAAATAGTGTTTTTTTTTTTTGCATTTTTAGAACAAAAATTCGAAAAAATATAAATATTAAAATATTTGTCGTAAAAATTGCTCAATATAATAGTGAACATCTGTAGTTGATTTTTATATACCAAAAATTTCATCAGACTACACAAAATTTTTAAGAAATAATTTAATAAAATGTTTCAAATTTTTTGAAGGTTGATTACAAAAAGAAGTGACAAATTCTTAATCGAAGACTTTGAACTAATATCATAGCCAAAATATGTTGAGCAATAAAAAAAATATTTTAGCCTATTGTTCCATGGGATCTTAGCTATTGTCTGGAAAAAGTTCCCCTTTCAATTTTGACACTTGAAAAATCGACTTTTGGCCGAGTTTTGTAGGCAAATACTCCTATGTGCGTCGGTTGACTTTTTCATTCTCGGGGTGTTCCATCCCGGTTGTCTAGTGGTGATTTTGGTGTGTTTTGTTAGGAGGTTTGGCATTTAGCCGCGGTAGTAGGCTGACCCTGTGTCAGCGTAGAAGGAAACTGTTTCCTCGTTGTCTATAGGGATAATGTTGTCGTCCAGGGTTTCCATCACACTGAGGTACCTCGGATCGGGTTGTCGTTGCTCGGTGGACATACTTCTTATCAGCTGATTTGGATGACTGTGGATGTTTTCTATTAGCTTCTTTGTAGAGAGCACTAGGTACCTGTCCAGAGGGATTATGTTCGCTTCTGTGTAGAGGTGTTCATTCCTGTAGTGTTTCCGTCGCTGGCGGTTGAAGTGTAGTCCGGTGCAAATTCTAAGTATTTTTCTTTCGAACACTTGAAGTTCCTTCATGGCTGTCTTGGAAATTGAGAACCAGACTGGGAAGCAATAGGCTATGACTGGCCGCAGGAGTTGCTTGTACATCAGTATTTTCGTCTGTTGACTTAGTCCGGTTCTTTTTCTCATCAGGGGGTGTAAACGGTGGAAGACCCAGCTGGCTCTTTTGAGCACACTTCTTGAGTGTGGGTTGAACCTAAGCAACTCATTGAAGTGGATTCCCAGATACTTGACGTTCCGTTTGGCAGTTATAGTGGATCCATCGGGGAGTCTCAGAACGATGTTTCTGCAATTCGCTGCAGTGCAACTGCCTCTGCCTGTTGAGGGTCTCCTGAAGCAGACAAGTTCCGATTTAGAAGTGTTGATCCGGATGCCCCATTTCCTGTAGAAATCCAAGAGTCTATTGATGTGAGCCTCTACTTTCCGCACGGCCAGTAACGGTGACGTTGAATTGGCGTAGGTGAGCGAGTCATCAGCATACAGGAGGTTCTCACATCCAGTTGCGACAGGTTGGTCAGATGTCATCAAGTTGTAAAGAAAGGGGCCAAGTTTCGATCCTTGAGCGACTCCGGCTCTGATGGTTTTTATGTTTGATTTACAGTTGTCCAGTTGAACGAAAAATTTTCTGAAAGAAAGAAAGGAAAAAAGAATTTTGATTAGTGGCAGAGGTAAGTGTAGTAGATAAAGTTTGTGAATAAGGGCTTCTATCCATACGCTGTCGAATGCTTTCTCGACATCCAGGAAGCATCCAACGGTGACACGGTGACTGTTGAGCGCTGACGTGATATCATGTTGGAACTTTAGCAGCGGATGTAGCGTCGAGTGTTTTTCACGAAAGCCGAACTGCATGTCAGGGATGATCGCATTTTCACTGCAGAACCTCTTGAGCCTCCGGAGGATTACTTCCTCCAATATTTTTCTGATGTTGTTGAGAAGCGATATAGGCATGTAGTTGGACACCAAGTTGAAACTTCCTTTCTTCGGGATCGCCACTATCTTCGCTGTTTTCCACTTCTGAGGGAAGTAGCAGTTAGCCAATTTGGTTCAACGTTGCCCCATCTCAAATAGAAAATATTCGGGTATTTGAGAGGCAGTGTCTTAGACCAGAGTCGGAGTACAAACATTACTATTCCAACTTGGTTCTATAATAAATAAATAAATAAATAAATTGGGTGGCGCAACAGCTCGTGGAGAACCAGGGCCTAGTGACTTACAACTCACAACCATTCCTGTGTGCGTGTTTTGGTGGCAGGAATGGAGGGGACCTACAGTTTTTTGCCGAGTCCGAACGGCTAAATGAGAAGCACTTTTTCATGACAAGTATACTCTTGGAGGATTTGTCAGTTCCTCGCAAGAGTCAGTACCTCAAATAAAACATTTCAGTTCTTAGGTGGCACGGCTGGGAATCGAACCCACACCTTCGGCATGACAGTCCTACGCACTAACCATCAAGCCACAAGGTACAACTTGGTTCTATACAACGGCGGCAACATAAACAGGATAGATAAATTTCTTGTTGAAGCTTATTCGAGGTCACGTTGCGAGAGCGATGTCCTCTACCAACAGCTTAATTTTTGGGGTTTATTACCCTAAGAACGAATACTACGAGAGTGTGAGTCTAAGCAGCTTTATTCCGGCCGATGCATTCCTCTATTTAAACAGTCGAGGGCTGATCCAGGATAGAGCGGTGGTTCCGCTAATCTACCACCTCGGCCGTAGAACTGTAGATCGGCAGCTCCTCTACAGTCGAGATGTTCTCGCACAAGACGGAGCTGAGCACCTTCGGTTTAGTAGAACTGTCCGATCGAGACTGAAGAGATAGGGTAAAGCAGAAGAACCAGTTCTGGTGGTTGAAACATGAACATGAAGTTCCTTCGAATATTTAAAAGTTGCCTGCATTTTTCTATGCCATGGCCGACTAACATAGGTGTAGGTAGTTATTTTTAAGCCGGAACAGTCAGACTGGCACAAAAAAAATATATGTATGTAAAACCAACAAAAACAAAATTAATTAAGTTGTATGGATTTTTACACAGAAGTAAGTTTTATATAAAACCAACAAATAAAGATATAGATACAGATTCCTTTCAATTCTACTCGATGAAAAATAAAACCGATATGAATATTAGTATTAAGATAGTTCTTAGGCTGAAAGGCCCTAGAGAAAATGCTAGAGCCTTTTTAGGGTCAATGTAAAATTTTCTAGTGGCCCGTTAAAAATTAGATTGTTTTTCCAGGTGGGTTAGCACAATATTGTATATGCTTTCATTGATTTTTAATATTTTGTTTTGCATATAAAGGCAATTTTTCTGAAATTTACCCGGGGAGATAGATTTTCCCCATATACGATATTTTTCTTAGAATATACCCAAAAATAATGCCCTTAAATATTATTGACGAATTAGTGAAAAACTCAAAACCTCAAACCGCCTGCTTTATCAAATTGTAGGGTCAAAATTACCTTAAAATTCATAACAATAAAAGAAAGCATTTTTTGCTATTATTTTGAAAATGAAGTCCCGAAAATAATAAAAGAAATGTTTTTTGTTATTGACGGTGGTCAAACTGTTTTGACAAAGAATGTCTCATAAACAAAATAAAAAATATCCCAAACAAAGAGCACTTTTGATGTATTTTTGTAGAAGCAGTAGTATAACACAAGAGTATCCGCTACTAAATAAACAAATTCTCATGATTCCAAATCACTTGAGTTTTAAGAACAATTATGTCCCTCCCAGTCGTGCTTTAATTTTCAATGTCTTTGTTAATTTAAAATTTATAATAATAAAAAAAAATATAATGCCAAAAAACAACAACAAACGAATCTCATCTCATATGAACTACTGTTATTCTATTTATGTATATGTATCATCAAAAAAGATTTTATTTGATTAGTAAGACTTATTTATGTAATCAAAGATATCTTTGAACGGTTTTATTGAAATTAACTAAAAACCAAAATGAGCACATACATATGTATGTATATTCAAAGCAGTAGGCAGATAGCTATCGTTAATTAAATATTCTGTGTTGATGATATCAAGAACAATGGCAAAGCTTAAAATAGCTTTAAATACAAATAAAAAGTTCTCAAAGCATGCTGTATAAATACTTTGCGAAAAAGGGATTAACTTTCGAAAAAAAGTTCATACCATACGACACTCAATCTTAAGCATGTTGAGTAAAAAGGCATTCTCCTATTGTATATCCTCATCGTCAAGCTATGCACGAACACATTAAAATCACCTTTAGATATATTTTCAGTTTAAAACTATACCATACATGCTCTGGTCTCTGGAATTATGTAGTATATGTTTACCATTTTCAAATTGACCTACTTCAAAACTCCTTACATAATATCTAAATAAAAATCGATTCTTCTCTAATTAAGCGAGATAATCTGCGAAGAAGGGGTTGTATGAACGAGTATGTATGTATGTATTTTTGGAGCCTTTAGTTCAAAAGGATTATTTGTCCAGAAATATTTGATTTTGCAATTTTTAATAAAACTTTCAAAGCCTGTTTTGATACGGTGCAAAACTCTTTTACACGAATATTTTTAAAAGGGTAGTTGCGCTGAAAAAAATTATTATTATTAGTTAGTTTGAATCTTAATTATCTTTAAAAACATTTTTGTTATTTATTTAAATACATACATATAAAGGGTGAACAAATTATCTGTTATAAATAAAAAAAAAAACTTGGCACCATCCCTGGCAGTTTGAATTAGTTCAAATAAATTCTATAGTAGATTCATATTATGTTTAGACGCAAATGTTGATTATACGAGTATAACTTTTACACATTGTACATAGAGTCAACACTCTTATTCATAAAACTTCTTTAAAGATTTCTACAAAAAATATCCTTAGGAATGTATTTAAAAATGCCAATAAATCGCCAAAAAGAAATCAAATTAGTCTCAAAAAAAATTCAAGGATTTATCACAATTTATTATTATTATTTTATTTATTTTTATTTTTTTAATTTCTTTCGTCTCCCCTTATAAAAGTGATAAAGGTTTTAAAAAATAACCCCTGGGAATGCTAACTTGACAGTCAAGTTATAGTGATAGAGACTCGAAATTATTTAAAGGTTGTATCAATAGTTGTTGCTTTTTTCTATAAATTTTACGATTTAAATTTTTACTTGCGATATAGGTACTATAGGGCAAGTTTTGGATTCGTGCAAAAAAAAATTTCGAGATAACAATCAAATATGACATTACGATGATAGAGAACACGAAAAAAGTGGGTGGCAAAATTCTGTCTGTCTGTCTGTCTGTCCGTACCTCAACCTACAGCCTAAACCACTGAAGCGATTTTCTTCAAATTTTGAACTTAAGGTTTTTTTGTAACTATCCATAGGGGAAATTGAAATTTTTTTTTTAGCTCAAAAAATAACGGAACTTGCCATACAACCGTTAAGGAAAAGCTTATTTATCTCAAGAACGGCTCCAACGATTTTGATAAAAAAAAATCAGTGTATTATCGTAGATATGATGTACCTTTTAGTAAGAAAAAAAAAATCACCAAAAACATTTATTAACGGTACCTGCCATATAATGGTTTTTTTGTTTTTCTCATTAACCGCTCATCCGATTTCAGTGAAATTTTTTGCACAAAAGCTTTGTTAGAATATAAATAATACTGTATATAAAAATTTTGGAAAAAATAAATTTTGGATTTTTAAAAAAAGATTCAAAATTTGTTTTTGAAAATTCACTATTTCAAAAACGGGGTGATGAATTATTTTGAAATTTCAGTTTTAAATGTATATTAATATATACTCAAAATTGGCATACCAAATTTTTTTTTGAAAAATGTTACAAAAATTTTATATATAAAAAATTAATTTTTAAGAAAACGATTTTAAATGTTCTTTTTGCGTATATTCATATTTTTTCAAGTAATGAAATGGTATACTTTTTTTTGAGCTCTAAGTTATTTATCAGGCTGTTTATACAATTAAAAGAACGATTTAAATGCTTTTTATACTTTTTCTATAATTACTTGAATATTTTTTAAAGTTCATAAGCCCCACACAACTTGAACATAAGAGCAAGTACGTGCGATCCAGTCGTGCATTTTATTTTTAAGAACTCATTTAAATTACTTTTTCTAAACCTACCATTGTAAAACTACCTAAAGTGGGGCTGTTAGTGAGACCAACCTTTCATTTTGACCTGACGGGTTGAGCTTTAGCATACAAATAGTACATGTCCTTACTTTACTTTTAAGAAGTGTTGCCAAGTGGCAACCAACCGAGATGGATTGACCAACGGACTCGTCGAAAGCCACGCTATCCCTTCAAATTGAATTTAGATTCGACACAACACAGTATAGTATTCCATTTAGGTTTTCGACGAGTCCGTTGGTCAGTCAACTAAGTTCATACCAGGTACCAAATAAACAAAGAGTACTTTTAAACATGGACGAGGTAATTGTATGGTTTGTGGATGTTTGGTTGTGCATGTTTCTCTCGACATGGAGTGGGTCCGATTGACAAAATATATGGAATTATGGACCGGTGCGTATTCAAGAACATCATGGAAAATGTCATGCTTCCATGTGCTGAGGAGGATCTTCCCCTGAAGTGGATATATGATCCGAACCATACCAAAATATAGTCAAAAAAATCGTTTCAAGTGGAAAAACTTGATGATTTGAAGTGACCATTACAGTATCCTGCTCTCAAACACTTGGAAACACTATTGGAGATTGTAGATCGAAGAATAGTTCAGAGAAAATTCCAGAAATAGGAACGATCTCTTTGTCCAGGACAAGGAGGCTTGGAGTAGTATACCAGGTTCCACGGTTCCAAATCTTCTGGAGAATATGCCCTGAAGCTGCAGTGCGATGATGAAATACAAAGGTTTTGTCACAAAATATTATAATCTAAACACTAAATTTAATTAAAAACATGCATTTTTAAAAAGTTGCTTAGGTTTTGACCAGGTAAAATGGGATATGATATCATTATTCTTTGAATATTTAATATTTTTAGTTATGAAATATCATTTTTTTGTTGTTATTAATTTTATTTTGGTAATAAGAGCATTTATCAATTAAAAGATTATTAAATATATTAAAATCCAGGCAGTTATAGACCTGAGTTTAATTTCATGAAAAAAGTTGCTTATGTTTTTGCCGACACTGTATACTATCTTGCTTTACAATAAATTCACTTATTTAATTAACAATAACTTGATGTGTTTTAAATTAACTAAATGTTTTTTTTTGTTTTTTACTTTCAGGTGAGTTGTCTTTCAATCGAATAATTTGGTAAGATAAACTGGCCTTATAAAATCTAGCAGCTGTATATTTTTAAATAAAAATCTTTAGAGATTTTAATTAAATTAGAGATTAATGTGGCTTTTATGGATAGTGACTCAGTTAAGTTGACTATGTCAAGTTGAGTTGACTATGTCAATTTAATAAAAAAATATTGCCTGCTTTTCGTTATGGAAGTTTATTTTAGGTCAAACATTTTGTGAATTTTGTAATCCAAATTATTCTTAAAAGGATGTTTAAAATAAAAGAAAAATTATTAATAATTAAGGAAAAGAGATTTAATCTTTTTTTCTTGTGATAATTTTATGGCTGAAAAGTCTCATATGCGACATTTCACGTGAAGCGGACAACGAAAAAAAAGTCGGGTCTTGAAATTCGTTCAATTTTGGGTCACTTGTACTTCTTTTGATACTTAACATAAATGCAGAAAGATTTTGAATTTTAAGGCATGCTGGAGTTATGGGCTTGTAAAGTTTCGGCAAGCGATGGGGTAAAGTTTGAAAGAAAAATGTTTATAAATGAAATGAAGGGATTGGAAAATTATTTTAATACTGGAGTAAATCGTCACCTCAGTATTTAAGTGATCTAAACAACAAAAACCTAGTTTCGAGAAAACGACGGTTGAAGTTTTAATACTATTAAATACGAATAAAAGAAAAACCTGCCGTACAATAACCGTAAACTAAATTTAATAAAATATTGACAGTTGTGTTCTACTTACCCAATAGTTTTTGCTTCGATCAGTCCATTGCATTTTGTTTTATATCAAATCGAAAACAAATTATTGCATTTTACGAATCAATATTTAAAAAGAATTGTATGATATAGATCATTTATGCACTGAAATTTGTCTGTGCAAATAAGTTCAATTGTACGTATAGGTCATTTAACACATTTGAGAAATTTTAAAAAGATCATACAAAATTTGCCCTTCTCATACAAAATGTTTATGTGGCAGACAAATACTGACTTTTTATTCATAAAATGCGCTTAGATCATATTTGTTTCACTAATATCTTTTGCAATAATAGATATAGGACAGATTTAATTACACTAATAGAAAGATCTCCTTTTTGTTAATAATGGAACGTTCCTGACTACAAAATGCTGAAAATGCGTATGTATCACCTAAATACTGGGGTGACGAAATGGAAAATTAGATGTTCCTTTTATTTATGAAATCTTAACCGGAAATCGATTTTTTTAGGTAGAGAATCAGAAGTTAACATTTCAAATCAGATTTTAAGAAACTTCGACTATTTTAATTTTTTTTTGCTAAAGTCTCAAAATTTAGATAATACAATATTGAAACTACATGGCAAGTTTCAGAGTGGGATCTCAATTCGTTTAGAAGATACCTACATAATTTTTAGTGCGTGGCTTTCATTAAAGAAACTGATTTCTTGTATAGAAAACCGGAAATTAGGCCAGGAGCCGAGTATTTTTTGTCTTCAATTTTCTACTAAACTGATTTTCTTGTTGCAATATGTTCAGGGAAATATCAGAGCCACTCGAGTGCAGTGGAACTTCCTTTGATAAATTTACCAATTAATTTAAATCGCACGGTCTCTTACATAATCATCATGAGTTTAATCTGACATTGATGTCAACCGCCTTGATTGGAAATGGTCCCGGATTGTCCCTAATTCAATTTTAAGAAGCTAACCGAGATCTTCAATTGCCCAACTGCCAGTAATAAAAAAAACTGTGCTTAGATGGCACCGATTTTATCGATAATCGAAGCCACAATTTTGTCTCTCAGAACATCTTAAAATTATTTGCTTCTATTTTGAGGATTTCGCCTTAATCCTCTTGTTGTTCTATAACGGATGTATGTGCTTTTAACCAAACTTTGTTTCTTAAGAAGATAATATTGCTGTTGCTTGAATATTGTCGCGTCAGGGATTTAATGTAGAAAAGGTGAGAGCTATGGATGTTTTGACAAAATTGTGCTTCAGAAATGCAACAGCAAAGTTGGCAGAATATTATCAATGCGTAACGATGCGATGATATACTAACTTAAATGTGACCTTCTTTTTCTTGTTTGAAATAGATTCATGATGATATTTTTCATTGATTTTTTGATTGAGAAATTTAAACTTTAAATTTGTAAATACAAAGCTTGAATTTTATGTTATGTATATTATTGTATGTTTGTATATAAAAATCGGCACCATAGAACGGATGCCATACAAAAATCATCCTCATTGTGTTTAATATTCCAAGTCTATGACCATATTTATTATCTTTCATTTTCCATAAATATGTACACATGTATGTACTCGTATGTATATTGTGTATAGGTTGAAGTAGAAAATAAATATAAAAAGCTTGAAGTACCTTCAGAACTTCAGATGGATGATGTAGTAGGTAGAGGTTACCATTGTAATGGGTGCATGCACGAACACAACAGTAGTGAGGTTAACTCACTCGTAACGCATGTGAACCTTACCTACCTCCTCGTGTTTAAATTTTATCTGTATGTCGGGCTGAAACTTGAGTAATTGTTCTTGTGCACTTAATGTACTACCCTTTTCTATAACGACCTTGACTACTGTGTTTTTAATAGATATTACTAACTCCATTTTGTTTACTCACCCAAGCCAGCATTTCTGTATACTTTATAATGCAATCCTTTTTATTTTAAAGAGGTTTTTTGTAGAGTAGTTTGGTTTGGTCTAGGTCCGTTAATTTTGCACATTAGGGCTAACAAATTAAAACTAGCTGCTATTTGGTAGCCCTATAAGTAAGTAAATATAAGCAAGCAATTATTCTTTTATTAAATTTTAGAAAATACAAATAAGATAGATAGATAGATAGATACAAAATTTTATTTCAGAAAGTTTTTACAAAGACTTGGTTTTCATTATATTAAAATTGAATTAAATGACAATTAAAATTAATGAAAATACAAATATAAAATCGGTTATACTAATAGGAATTATAGCATTCGATATTTATAAACACGAAGAAATATAGATTCTTCTAATTCTGGGCATTAAGATTCCTGCATCATTTAGGTTTTTGCTCTAAAACATTTTTGTCTCTATGCATGTGTTGTATAAGTTGGACAATCTCCAATAAGTGGAAATGAATCTCATTTCGCTTTGTGGTTACACAAAGAGCAAAACTTGTCAAAACTGCAGTGCTCGATTCATACCGAAAACCTTGCACATGACCTTTTAAAGTGATGAAATATAATAATTAGGTGAAAACGTACTCGTAAGCAGGTTAAACAATTTTTTTATAAAATTTTTCTATTATATATTTTTTCCATTTGGGTGATTGATTCTATTGAAAACGACCCTTTACGAAAAATCACAAAATATGACTTCGAATTGAAAAAATTATCGTTAGACGATTTTAAAAGATTGCATGTTTCATTTTAAAAGTGAAATCATCAATCATTTTTTTTATCGCCGCTTATTGCGCTTTTCGAACCACTTAGCAGAATAGGTCTCCAAAAGTCACTTTTTGTTATCAGTAGCTCAAAACCCTATTTTCAATAATTAAATGTTCCACAATTTGAGAACCGGTCGTTATATTTGCCTTTATCAGAACTCTAAGCACGTTTTCGTGTCATTTATTTATTCAATAGTAAATACAATAGCCCTGTTTTGTTGAGAAGTTGCAACCTAGCCAGTTGAAGTTTTACACGCAGAACAACAACAACCTTCAGCTGCCAATTACTTTACCTTTTTTCTGCAGTCAAATGTGACTACCGAAGAATGCTTTGGAACAAATTGGAACTATGGAATTCTCATACAAAAAGAGCTTTATAAACCAATTAGTTCCGCATCGTTTTGTTGGAAAACTTTCTGGCAACTGTATATAGTTTTCAACAAAACACGCCTAAAAAAATGATGTTTCATTACTAGAAAAAAAAAATTATATCAACGTGATAATTTGGGGAAAAAAGGATCTACTGTCAGACCCTGTATTTAAAATTTTAAGTCTATGTCACACCCGTTACAGGTTGGCATTTCAAATCATATTCTTTCTGTTTTTCAACTCAATTTTAGTTTTTTTGCTTTAAGATATAAAATTCATATAATATATATATATAATTAAAAAAATGTACTTTAAATATAAATTTATTCGGCTTTCAGTTAAAGTTTTCCCTATTTTAAAAGAAAATAGAAAAAATCTCATTGAAGTGAGAAATTAATTTACTTTTCAGTGAGAAAAACTTCATTTTTCTAGAAAAAGTGTTTCTGACATCATGCACACAGAAAATAAACGCAATGTAAAATCAACATGACGAATTATTGATTTCGATAAAAAAGATGAATTTTTCAATCACTGGTTTTCATTTCGTTTTCATTTTATTTTAACATTTCAAAACGTTAATTTATGACTTAATCCTGTTAATTTAAAATTGAAATACAAGTACACAGGAATTTCCTTTGCGTTTTGTTTTAAATTTGAAGTTGTGTTAAAATAAAATGATTCGTATATAAATTCCAAGTTAAAAGAAACATGTCAATAAATAGCGTTTCCATGTAAAAAAAAAACGGGCTTACACTTAAACAACATTTTTTAATTTTGATTCAACATGTTCCTTGTTCTAATAGAAATATTATTAAATCATTAAGGTTTCATATACAAATTAATTCATGTGTGACACCATGTTGAAATAACATGATTGAACTCATTTTAACATTAAATTCTATACAAGATGAACTATCTGCTCCTTGAAGATTAACTGCAGTTTAAAAGTTCCTGTTACTCTACTCGTAAAGTTATTAGGACTAGGATGCTATCAGAAAAACCAGACCAAATAGGGAATGCCACATTGCATTGGCATAGCACAACAAAAAACATTAAAATGTTCATAAAAAACTTACATTTTAAAATATTCAAACATTCCTTCCGTCATTTAATTTTTTAAAGAAATAAGTTTTCCATATTTCAGTGCTTTTGACATTCGGAAACGTGTTGAAAGGAACGAAAATTCCACTATAGAAATTGTCAATCCGAAACTAGCAGATTTCATTCCGCCTTAGAAATAGAGAGTTCAAAATACAGTCAAACCTACTATAACGGACAGCTCCCTACCAATATATTCCCAAGCCCGTTTAATTTTGTCAAATTTACACAAAACTCATTTCAGTCCGCTTTTACAACACCTTTAACACATTTATATATGAGAAAAATGTACAACAATTTTAGATCTTGGTTTTCAGAACCGTTCCTATAGTTGAACAGTAGGATAATATGACAGTGGAAATTCTTCTTTGCCCTTTGATGTTCTAAAATAAAGAAAAGTGTTTTTAATTATTATGGCTGATCGACATCCTTCTTCTGTTTATCACAAAATCGTTTCACCTTTCCAAGAGGCTGTACACCATTTGTCATTATAGCGGACCAGGGTGATATTGAAAAAAGTATCCGTGATTTGGTTTTCTTCATTTCCTTCTGGTCTTTGAAAGGTGCCTTTCCCACTCTATTTGCCCGAATCGTACCAGTTGCATCGTGCCCTAACTTTTTTATTTCATCGAGAAGTGACACAGATGTGAAAACTAAAAACTGTTACAGCCAGGCGACAATTTTGATATTAGGTACAAAACCACGGAACCCCCAGAACCAAATTCTGGATGGGTGCTTCCAGTACTTGTTCCTTGATAGAGCTCTCCATAGATCAAATAGCCAAGACGAGTACAAATAGACCAGTTCTTATAGCCAAATCGAATTGGTTTGTGCCGTGAATATGCCGTTTGGCACTATGCTTTCGAAAATAAGGAATCATTGATTCGTCAATGCTGAGGTTCTTATCACCGGGATAGTATTGTAACTATCTTGTAATGAGGAGATCCCAAAGAGGTCGCACTTTTGCAAATTTGTCATGTGGGGCTAAATTATTATTATCGGCAACGTGAAAGTATCGCAGCAATTCTTCGAACCTATTTCTGGACATAGCTGATACTACGCCTTGAAAATTGCAGTCGATACTTTGCCCCCAGTCCATTCTATATCTTGCCACATTATTGTAGCTTGAGAATAATAAAATACCCATAAAACGCTTGATTTCAGATATAGTAACTCTGAAACTGTGGTTACCTTTTTGTATAGCGTTTTTTTTTCAGTTTCTGAACGCAAAAGTTCAAACACTTTATCATAAAAAAAATAGTTCAAAAAATTTTACTTGATTATCCAGGTCTTCTAAGTAGGTCGGTGGAGTAGACTCTTTTTCTGTTTTTTCGGGTATGTCTAAATGCTTCCACTTTCTTGTAACAACAAGCTTTTTTTTAGAGGGTGGAGGGTTATCTCCCAATGTGCTATCTAGCTCGTCGGGTTGGTTAAAAAGTATGTTATCCAAAATGTTATTAGTTACCTCTATCTCCGTAGTATTTGAGACCGTAGCCTGGAATTCAGCCTCTGCCAAAAGTTGATGTCGTGATAGATTTTTTATATTTGGAGTTTCTTCGTCACCGCTGTCTTCATCACTATTCTCATTGTTTTCTGGAGGTGTTATAAAAATATCGGCCGACAAAACATTTTCATCTTCTTCCAAATGCGAAATTATATAATTCACAGTCAATCTGAGTCAAAATAAGTAAAAAAGCCCGTATAAAAAATACTGTCCCATATTATCCTACTGTTCCAATAATGGAACGGTTTACAAAAATGCGAAAAAAAGTAACACAATTTTTATTTTTTCAATGGATTTCAGCATCAATCACGTGAAAAGACCATACTGAGTATACATACATATATACGCAGTACTTTATCAAATAATGAGTAAATAATACTAACCTTGTTCGACGAGACATTTTTTTTTGTTCAATAATATAACTCACAATAAATGAAACAATTTGCCATGAATTCAAACCAAAACGGTACATGATTTCGACAGGCAATAATATTGCTGATGCCAACATGGAAAAACAAAAATGAATGCATTCACACAAAAATTATACAGAGTGAAATAGTAAGCGCTCCATTAATGGAACATTAGGATGATACGGGTTTCGACGGATCTCTTAGGCGGAGAGATTCTCTCGACCGTGGATCTAGGCTTTAAATTCCTTAGATTTGTTGTTCCTTTAAGCGGACACTCCCTTGATCGGACGCGGCAAGAATATCAGCCGTAATTTGTTAAATTTAATTCTTTTAGGCGGACAAAAACTTTTTGCAATATGAAATTTCTAACAAAAAATGGCATAACGGATTTTTTTCTGCAGCTGTGGTCTGTTATTGTATCTTCTTGTTCACTTATGTCATATCCCGTTTGTTAATGAATTTTATGGCACAATTTTTTAAATTCCTTATTGAAATGAATATATATTTTTTTGTGAAATATGTCTTGTGTTCTGCATTTTTGTATTTATCAGTATTTATTTTGTTGAATGTCTTAAGGACAATTAATAAAATGTATTTTTTGTTATTTTTAGGCGTTCAAAATCTTTTCTTTATACAAATTTTATATTTAAAATTATTTTCTTTATAAAAATTTTACATTTAAAATGATTTTTTTGGGCGGACAACTCCCTAGGACGGACAAAAGTGTTGTGACCGCTGTTGGCCTAAGGGGGGTTTCACTGTATAGAGTAGGGCCCCTGATACAAAAAAGGTTTCCGTCAACCGCCACTTGCCCTACATTTTGAAAGCAAAAATATGAAAAAAGCAGTTATTTTTTTATATTTTATTATTATTTTATTAGACAAAAAAAAACAATGTCTGCATCTGCTCTCTTGATTTAAATAGAAACGCTTATAACTTCAGCTTAAAAATTGTGCCCATTTTAGGAGAATTTCCTATAAAAAAAAATAAAGAACCAAGAGTAGGTAGTGACTCAGCCGTAAACACAAAGATTTGCATGTTAACTTGTCTTATGCCTAAGTTATTTCTCATTCCTGGTCTCGATGCCAAATGTAACTCCATTCAAAAACCTATTTTAAGGTTATAATTTATTGTTGGTGTATTTTTTAAGGTAAATTTGTTTTGAAATTAATTAGATACATGATTTGGTTCCTATACTCAATAGCAATTCATATTTTAAAAACAACATTCATGTGATTTACATGTGAACAAATTTATCTACGTGAGCTAATTTTGTTCAAACGAATGTGTGTCTTAGTTTATCTCTTTTGTATTTTTTTTTATATTTACTATACAATAGAATAAATTACTTCGTCAAAAAAAAGGCGGGTTATTCACCTGAGATCTTATATTTTGTTCACAAAATAAATGCGAAGCTGCGCCAATTTCTCCAATATTTCATCCATAAGATACTCAACTCAATCAATGCGTGCGTGTGTGTGCCTTTTCACTTGTCAATGAAACATGCAATTTCAGTTTTATGGTTGCTTAGCGGTTAGAAGAGAGAAATCATAATAATGATGCGGCAATTAACGAACGGATATTACTTTAACATGAAAAAGAAAAAAATTGAAATTATACGAGTTACGATCAGTCGCCGACGCGTATGTCGTCAATCAAATACCCTGCAAAGATAAAACTTGTTGTTTTATCTCGGATCGTGGACAAAGTATCAATGGGCGGGGTATGAAGTAGGCACATGTTCACAACATTAAGTGTCTTTTAAATGTATTGCCAAATGCGTGGAACTTAGTATCGGGCCAAATGACTTATTCTTGTGCGACTTGTTTGGCAGTTTCGCTGTGGGAATCTTAGCGAAAGTTTTTCAATCATAAATATTTTTCAAAAGATCTTAATTTACATGTATAAAAATTAAAACATAGGAACATTTGCATTATAAAGTTGATCAAAAGTCAATTTTCTAGAAAGTAAATGCAAGAAGAAAAATTTTATAAAGGAGATTCAAAATTCATCATATTGCATCTTTATTTTATTATTTTTGCCAGAGATAATCTGTTGTCACAAACTGAGTTCGAGGTTCAAAGTTTCATTAGTTTCCTTGTGTGAAATTTGAACTTCGCCTTACCGTAACAGAAAACGACTTTTTCGTTTTAATTTTCTTCAAATACTATTTTTTGTATCGTCTTTAAAAAAATCGTGGCAGTGTTAACATTCATAATATGTAGGTTCAGAATGCGTGAAATTGTTGTTCTCTTAATATGATATTTTGTCCGACAAAACAATAACAATTCTTATCTGAAATTCGTTGAACCCATCTGTAGACATGTTTACAAAAATTTGTTTCTGGTTATCAAATCGGTCTGACCAATATAGTTTTGCATGCGGCTTCTATTGCTTCTTAACAGAGTTGTAAAGATTGCAGTCTTTTCAAGTACTGAAGTTAATTGACTAAAAGACTAATTTCAATAAGTCTTTTAACTTACAAAAAGACTTTAACTGTTAGCCCAGCAGTTATTAGTAGTACTTATATTCAGTACTGTACAGTCGCCGAAACCAGTCAATTGACTAAAAGTTAATTAACTTCAGTACTTTGTGACTGGTTTTAGTCTTTAAAGTCAATTGAAAGTCTCAGTACTGGCCTGATTTTAGTTTTAGTCTTGAAGTCTTTTAACTATAGTCAATTAACTGTAAGTCTTTTAAAGTCTTTCGACGAAAAGTCTTTCGACAAAAGTCTTCGCAATTTATTATTATATAAGTATCGAATAAAAGGAGGAAAATATTATTTTGTTCACAATGAATTCGGCTTGTATAATTGTACGAGACCTGGGAGCGTAAAAAAAGTCATTTTTGTTTGACTAGTTTTGTTTATATTATGACCTTTCTAAGTCCCTAGATTCACGTGAGGGCAGTCTGGCTGGTGAGAAATGTTGTCTTGTCCGCCATTTTGAAAAAAGGCTTTGAAAATCGTTAATGCAATTTTCTCGGCTCCTATTGGACGTAGAGTAAAATTTTTTGTTTGATTTTGTAGGTTAGGAGATTTTATAAAACTTACGCTTCAAACATTTTTGTCGTCACTTTCCAATGAAAACTTATTGCCGAAAAACTGTTGACTTTTCTTAGAAAAAAACGGTTTTAAGCATTTATCTCGTCTCCTGTTCATCTGACAGAAAAAATTATATTATCCTTTTTTTTAGAGCACTTAATTTCCTACATTTTCGTATATTTGGATTGTATGTGGGACAAAAAATGCAAGGAATACGGTAACACAAAATTGCCAATATCTAGCAAATAATAATTCCTTAGGCGGCGCACATAGGAGTATTTGCCTACAAAACTCGGCCAAAAGTCGATTTTTCAATTGTCAAAATTGAGAGGGGAACTTTTTCCAGACAATAGCTAAGATCCCATGGAACAATAGGCTAAAATATTTTTTTTATTGCTCAACATATTTTGGCTATGATATTAGTTCAAAGTCTTCGATTAAGAATTTGTCACTTCTTTTTGTAATCAACCTTCAAAAAATTTGAAACATTTTATTAAATTATTTCTTAAAAATTTTGTGTAGTCTGATGAAATTTTTGGTACATAAAAATCAACTACTGATGTTCACTATTATATTGAGCCATTTTTACGACAAATATTTTAATATTTATATTTTTCTCGAATTTTTGTTCTAATAATGCAAAAAAAAAACACTATTTTTGTTGGTTCTTTTTCATTGGGAAGTAATTTTTTTATAGATGTAGGTGGAATTGGGTTCTCATTTGTATATGGGTGGATAAAATAAACCATCAAGCTTCATTTTCAAAAAGAATCGGCTGCGGATTTTTGCGGATGTAGTTGTTTTTTGTCATATCGTATTCCCACTTTTATGCCCATTCAAACTGACTATTTATGCTGTTATTTTTCTTTGGGATTTCATTTTTTTTTATTTTTTGGAGTTATTTGGTAATTATTTGTATAAAATATGGTTTAGCAAAGCTCCCAGTATTGATTAAAACAAAAATATTGGCTGCAACTTTGATCCTTTTTATCTTTTTTGGTCATATCGTATATCCGATTGTATGCATTTTTTCTTGTTTCCAGTTGAAAAAAAAAAAAAAAACTTGAAATTTTTTTTTGTTTTAAAAGAGGGTAAATTTATTAAAAACGGTATTTATTTCATGGTTTAAGATGAAAATATTGCAATCAAGACAAAAAATAATTTTGTCCAGTTTTTGCATACAAATACTCCTATGTGCGGCGGTTTCCAAACTTTTTAAGCTGTGGAACCCTAAACAATGCCCAAATATATTTCGGAACCCCTTCCTGACAGTGGCAAAAAATGAAAAACAACACATTTCAAAATCAGTTTTTCAATATGACTGAACTATCTCATGTGTACAAAAGAGCAATTGAGGCCATGAGAACCATAGTGGCCTAACTGCAATTTTATCGAAATTGAGTTTATTGCAAAAATTGAATCTGTATTTATTAAACAATATTCCTGCATTTAAATTTTTTAAATTGACGGCTCCATGCCATAGTTATAAGACTTTTTCCACAAAGAGGCCAACCACAAAAAAAATTAAAAGCTTGAGTGCAAGAGTGGCCTATCTGATCAGATATAACGGTATTTTGAAAAATCATTGTACAAAATCAAAAACCATTTATTTTTATCATATTGTAAAAAAAAATTAAAGCTATGTTTCTTTATTTTAAAAGCAAGTATTTGAAATTTTTTTAAACTACAATTGTTTGAAAATAATTTATTCCTTATTTTTGCTCTACTGAAAATAACGAAAAATGCAGTCAGGCCACTATGGTTCTCACGGCCTCAATTTTGAGTGTTTCCAGTTTTACATGAATTCTTGCAAGAAAACATGCTTGAACTCAGAGCAGATTGTTATTGCTCTCCATTTGGTTAGTCTCAAAAGATCCATGCTGGATTACTTTCCAGGCACAAATACTGCCATCGAGTGGGTACAAAATCCATTTCTAATGAAAACCATCAAGCCTATGACCCTGAGTATACAGGAATACGAATCCTTGATAGATCTGAAGAGCTCCTCTTCATACAAATTTGTATTTGATTCTGTATCATTAAACGAATTTTGGATTGGTATTAAGAATGAATTCCCTGAGCTTGCCAAGAAAGCTATATTAAATTTGCTACCTTTTGTTACAACGTACCGCAGTGAGGTAGCCTTTTCAGCGTATACTTAAAATAAATACAGATCGAGGCTGGACGCTGCCCCAGGGTATGCGAATACAACTTTCGGACATAGAAGTTAATTTAAAAACAATTATAAATCAAACAATGAGACAGATTCATTCTTCACACTAAATGAAAAACTGATTTTGAAATGTGTTGTTTTTCATTTTTTGCCACTGTCAGGAAGGGGTTCCGAAATATATTTGGGCATTGTTTAGGGTTCCACAGCTTAAAAAGTTTGGAAACCGCCGCCTAAAAAATTATTATTTGCTAGATATTGGCAATTTTGTGTTACCGTATTCCTTGCATTTTTTGTCCCACATACAATCCAAATATACGAAAATGTAGGAAATTAAGTGCTCTAAAAAAAAGGATAATATAATTTTTTCTGTCAGATGAACAGGAGACGAGATAAATGCTTAAAACCGTTTTTTTCTAAGAAAAGTCAACAGTTTTTCGGCAATAAGTTTTCATTGGAAAGTGACGACAAAAATGTTTGAAGCGTAAGTTTTATAAAATCTCCTAACCTACAAAATCAAACAAAAAATTTTACTCTACGTCCAATAGGAGCCGAGAAAATTGCATTAACGATTTTCAAAGCCTTTTTTCAAAATGGCGGACAAGACAACATTTCTCACCAGCCAGACTGCCCTCACGTGAATCTAGGGACTTAGAAAGGTCATAATATAAACAAAACTAGTCAAACAAAAATGACTTTTTTTACGCTCCCAGGTCTCGTACAATTATACAAGCCGAATTCATTGTGAACAAAATAATATTTTCCTCCTTTTATTCGATACTTATATAATAATAAATTGCGAAGACTTTTGTCGAAAGACTTTTCGTCGAAAGACTTTAAAAGACTTACAGTTAATTGACTATAGTTAAAAGACTTCAAGACTAAAACTAAAATCAGGCCAGTACTGAGACTTTCAATTGACTTTAAAGACTAAAACCAGTCACAAAGTACTGAAGTTAATTAACTTTTAGTCAATTGACTGGTTTCGGCGACTGTACAGTACTGAATATAAGTACTACTGGCGACTGCTTATTTTGCAGTTACAGTACCCAGTCACAGTATTAACTTAACAGTCAATTGATAAGTTAATTAACTGGGACTTTGCTGACTGCATTACTAGAGTACTGGATTTTTTACAGCTCTGCTTCTTAATAAATAGAAATCAAAATAAAAACTCATGTCTGTATGGCAAATCTGAGTTGATAAGAGAACACAAGAAACACTCTTATCGTCATTCGAACGACTTCATGCACTTTAATCAATTGTTTCGTAGTGATCTTGAATACAAATCTACACCGAACAAAATATTTTGCTAAAACATTTGTTTTGGACAAAACGTAGGTAGATCACAAAACTAAGTAAGGTGGATGCTAAACTGATTTTTGAAAAGATTCGAAAACTTATGACTAATTTTGAGAACAGTTTTGAGGCTCTGCACCTTTGGCACCTCACACATGGGAAATTTGATATAAAAAGCCATCTGCTTGGTAAGAAAAGGTCAGCTAGTCCCTGAAATTGGCCAGCCCTAGATAACTTGTAATCAAGGCTTACGGTTTCTCAAGTTAATGTGTGATTTTTGGCACCTCATTTATGGGAAAAAAGGAGACACCTCCACATCCTTGGGCTGGAAAACAGCGCCACATGTAGATTCTCCAGTGCTCATGAGGAGACACCCGATCACATACTAGGCAAATGTGAGTCACAGTATAGATTGTTGGCACCTCATTTGGGTAGTTAAAGAAAAGCATACCATTTGGAAGGCCGCACCTAACGGTCAGCTAATTTCAGTTATTGGTCAGCCATGGACGTTTTATGACTTTTTAAAGTTTCTTCAGTAGTATAAGAGAATGTTAGCAACTTATGAAAATAAAAGCTATGACTAGTCATGTGGAAATTATCTATGTATCTGTAAAAAACAATCTAGTGTTAAAAAAACCCTAGAAAGTTTTACATTAATGCTAACAAGAGCCACAATTGGTGAATTAGATTTGTTACATTAAGGGTTTGTTTCACAATGTTTGAATAAAGTTCTGATAAGATATCCGACACATAAATATTAGCACAGGGTAGTATGTCCACAGAAGAAAAATTCACAATTATTGTCTTAGGACCCACCTGATTAAGTTATAAATTCATGAACAATTTTTTTATTTGTGAATATATGACCCCGCCTTAGAATTTATGTGTCGAATAACTAATCAGAACTTTATTCAGAGAATGTGAAACAGGTCCTAAAATTAATACAGAGTATGGGTAATTTGGAGTTGACTTGCTTAATATTGTTAAACGCTGGTACTAGGAAATTATTTCTAATCTCATCCATTTATGTATAGGTACAGCTTCTTGATATTTTTAAGAAACTGTTAAACGTCCCCATCGATATGAGCGGTACTGTTCTTTCACAAAACTTTGTACTTTCACAGAATTTTTTCCTTTAAAAACTTCATCTTTTTAGCAATTTGTCTTTTCAGAACAATATATTTTTAGAATTTTGTAGTATTAGAACTTTGTCTTTTCAGAACTTTCTCATTCTGAACTGAGTCGTTCAGAACTTCAATTTTCAAGCGGTTTCCGTTTGCAGGTTTTATATCACCACCTTTGAATCTTTATTTTACTTTAAATAAAGTAAAAGTTATACCCACTGAATAATGTATATACAGTATACAGGTTGTTTTCAATGAGAAGTGACAAAAAGCTAGAGCGTATGGGTGGAAAGAACCTAAACCAAAATTGGAAAAATATGTTTGTTGGTAATTTTCTAACGCTAATATTTCGAAAACCCAAGCTAAATCGAAAAACAGATGATGGATTTAAGTTCAGCCCCTAAGGGCCAGTTTTTCAGTTCAGGCCTTACTCTGAGTTAAATCAGAGTTAGCTAATGCTGAAAATAAATTAACCGTGAGTTAACTCAGGATCAGTTTTCCAGTTGAGGATTAACTTTATCTTTCAGCTGTCAAAATTCTGAGGCCAACGATGTGCGATATGATGGATATCACCCTTCTACGCCTTTTACGCATAGGAATAGAGATGGCGCCACATCGAATTGCACTGGCAATAACTTTCAATATCGATATTGAGATGGCGCCACAACTAAAAAGACCCTCAATTTGGTGCCTGAGTTAACTCACGAAATTAGACGAGTTAACTCGGAGTTAACTTTCGATTTCAATTGAAAACACGTTTTTGGAGTTAACTCCGGTTTAACCCCGAGACTAGGATGATCTCGCCTGGCCCTTAGGGTCAGTTTTTCAGTGCGAGATCATCCTAGTCTCGGTGTTAAACCAGAGTTTACTCCAAAAACGTGTTTTTCAGTCAATTGAAATCGAAAGTTAACTTCGAGTTAATTCGTCTAATTTGGAGAGTTAACTCAGGCACCAAATTGAGGGTCTTTTTAGTTGTGGCGCCAGCTCGATTTCGATATTGAAAGTTATTGCCAGTGCAATTCATTGTGGCACCATCTCTATTGCGTAAAAGGCGTAGAAGGGTAATATCCATAGTGTCGCACATCGTTGGCCTCAGAATTTTTGACAGCTGAAAGATAAAGTTAATCCTCAACTGAAAATCTGTTCTTGAGTTAACTCAGGGTTAATTTATTTTCAGGATTAGCTAACTCTGATTTAACTCAGAGTAAAACTTGAACTGAAAAACTGTCCCTAAGAGTATGATAAGAAAATACCTTGTCTTTTCTCGTCCAAAAGCTAATCGATATTTTTGAACCGGTGCGGTGTAACTATTAATCACAACAAAAACATAAATGTTAAAAAAAGAGCCAAGTTCTTATGTGTACAAGAAACCTGTGCGTAAAAAGTCAGCCAAAAAAAGTAATGAGATCTAAAATATATGCCAAGTTTTAAGTTCATGAAGTTTAATATCAAATATCTTAAGTAGAGTAATATCGAAATAATTCCAAATCATGACATAAATTTGGTTATTAATGATTACTGATTAAAATTTGGTAGGTTCACTAGCCAAGTTTTCATTTTAAATTTGTGATTAAGTAAGTATTTAACAGAAAACTTGCCAAGTAAATCCACCAAATTTTAATCAGTAATCATTAATTACCAAATTTCTGTCATGATTTGGAATTGTTTCGATATTACTCTACTTAAGATATTTGATATTAAACTTCATGAACTTAAAACTTGGCATATATTTAAGATCTCATTACTTTTTTTGGCTGACTTTTTACGCACAGGTTTCTTGTACACATAAGAACTTGGCTCCTTTTTTAACATTTATGTTTTTTTTTGTGATTTCACTACTTTTTGCAAAGATTTATTTTGCCAGGTGAAAGTCAAGCCCTACCGCTCAACAAAGTTCCATAATTCTACGACAAGCGAAAGTGCTCCATACAAATAATAGCAATTCTGATAAAGTGGGTGGATGGCACCCCCCCCCCTGAATGGACAATTCCAAATTTTTGATTTTTTTCCTTTCTAAGTACTACAAGTCCTACCGACCTACCAATTATCATCGTTCTACAACAATCGGAAGTGCTCCATATAATTAATAAGAATTTTTAAGAATGTGGGTGGATGCCATGCCCCCTGAATGCAAAATTCCAAATTTTCAATTTTTTCTTTCTAAGTACTTTAAGCCCCACCGACCTACCAATTTTCATCGCTCTACAACAATCGGAAGTGCTTCATATAGTTTATAAGAATGTTTAAGAATGTGGGTCGATGCCACGCCCCCTGAACTGAAACTTCCAATTTTTCGATTTTTTTCTTCTAAGTACTTCAAGGCATACCGACCTACCAATTTTCATCGTTCTTACTTACTTACTTACTTACTTAAGGTGGCGCTACAGTCCGGGGTGGACCAGGGCCTCAACCAACAAGCTTCTTCCAGCCGGCTCGGTTTCTAGCTAGCTGTCTCCAGTTTCGCACGCCAAGTTGGTTGAGGTCCTCTTCCACTTGCGTGCGCCACCTTTTACGCTGTCCACCTCTACTGCGTTGTCCCACGGGGTTGGATTCAAAGACTTTCCGGGCCGGAGCATTGGTGTCCATTCGCTCTAGATGACCCAGCCATCTCAGTCGTTGGCTTTTCACTTTTGTGGCTAGGTCGGTGTCGCTGTACAGCCCATACAGTTCGTTGTTGTATCTTCTTCTCCATTCCCCATCTATGCAGACGGGACCAAAAATCACCCGGAGAATTTTCCTCTCAAAACAGCCTAACGCGTTCTCATCCACTGTTAGCAGTGTCCATGCCTCTGCACCATACATCAGGACCGGGATGATAAGCGTCTTATACAGGGACAGTTTAGTTGCTCGAGAGAGGGCTTTGCTTCTCAATTGCCTTCTTAGCCCAAAGAAACAGCGATTGGCAAGAGTAATTCTTCGTTTGATCTCAGCGCTGGTGTCGTTCGCTGAGTTTATAGCGGATCCTAGGTAGACAAAGTCTCTGACTACCTCAAAATTATAGCTGTCTATAGTGACGTTCTGTCCGAGACGTCGGTGTTGGGTGTCCTTTCTTGTGGACAGCATATATTTTGTTTTGCTTTCATTCACCGTTAAACCCATCTTCTTGGCTTCCTTCTCAATGCTCACAAAAGCACCACTGACATCACGCTTTGTTCGTCCGATTATGTCAATGTCGTCAGCGTAAGCGAGTAATTGGACGGACTTTTGAAAGATTGTGCCTCTGGTGTTGACGTGAGAGTTTTGCACTATTCTTTCAAGAACGATGTTGAAGAAGTCGCATGACAGCGCGTCGCCTTGCCTAAAACCTTTTTTGACATCAAAGGTGTCGGTGAGGTCTTTGCCGACCTTGATGGAGCAGCGTGCATTCTCCATCGTCATCCTGCACAAACGGACGAGTTTGGCAGGGATGCCAAAACTAGACATTGCTCTATATAGCTCGTCTCTATAGATGCTGTCATACGCGGCCTTGAAATCGATAAAAAGGTGGTGGGTATCGATTTGGAACTCCTGGGTTTTCTCCAAGATCTGCCGTAGTGCGAATATTTGGTCGATGGTGGACTTCCCTGGCCTAAAGCCACACTGATATGGACCTATCAGGTTGTTGACGAATGGCTTCAGGCGTTCACAAAGTACGGCAGAGAAGATCTTGTAGGCGATATTAAGAAGACTGATGCCTCTGTAGTTGGTGCAGTCCAGAGGATCGCCTTTCTTGAGGATCGGGCAAACAATACTGAGGTTCCATTCATCGGGCATGCTTTCTTCCGACCATATTTTACAGATGAGCTGGTGCATACTCCTAACCAATTCATCGCCAGCCGCTTTGAATAGCTCAGCCGCAAGGCCATCAGCTCCAGCAGCTTTATTGGACTTAAGTTTAGATATGGCTATCCTCACTTCGTCAAGATCGGGTGGACGGAATTGTTGGCCTACGTCGTCCAGGTTGAATGGTGCAATTTGCATGGTAGCGGAATTCGGTTCGTCATCGCCGTTATACAATTTGCAGAAATGATTTTTCCATATCCTCAGCACCGACTGCGTTTCCACCACGATGTTCCCCTGATCGTCCTTGCAGGCTTCGGTTCGGGGTTTGTAACCTTGGGAGGTTCTTTTTACTTTTTGGTAAAACTTCCGAACTTCATTCCTGCAGTGGCATCCCTCTAATTCCTCGATCGCGCGCTTCTCATGCTCTTTCTTTTTCTTTCTGAGAAGCTTGTGTTCCTCTTTCCTCTTCTGCTCGTAGAGCTCGCGAGCAGCTCTGGTCCTTCTATGCAGCGCCGCTTTGTATGCCTGTTGTTTGGCTGCATGTACTTGCCGGCATTCCTCGTCGAACCAGGGGTTTCGCTGTGGTGGTCGTGCGAAGCCCAGCACGTCAGAGGCGGCATCTCTGATGGCTTCCTGGCAGTTTTTCCACTGGTTCTCGATGTTTGCAGTTGGCGGCAAAGGACTAGTTAAGAGGGCGCGAGAGACTCGATCGGAAAAGGACCTGGCGATTTCTTGCGACTGTAGCCGTCCGACGTTGAACTTCCTGACAGTATTTCCCTGTTTTGGCTTTGGTCTGGATATCCGTAGCATTACCTTTGCTACAACGAGGTAGTGGTCCGAGTCAACGTTGGCTCCTCGGAACGTTCGGACATCCTTGATACTGGAGGAGTGCCTTGCGTCGATCGCAATGTGGTCAATTTGGTTGGCGGTTGATTGACCAGGAATTCGCCATGTCCCCTTATGAATATCGAGATGCGGGAACTGCGTACTAGCTACCACAACGTTTCGCCCCGCAGCAAAGTCGATTAGCCTGAGTCCGTTATCGGAGGTGGTGTCGTGCAGGCTGTATCTTCCGATTGTGCCACCAAAGACGTCTTCTCTTCCTAGTTTGGCATTAAAATCACCCAAGACAATTTTAATGTCATAGCTAGGGCATTGCTCATATGTCTTGTCCAGGAGCTCGTAGAACTCGTCCTTGGTGTCGTCATCTTTCTCCTCTGTGGGGGCATGCGCGCATATCAGGCTGATGTTGGCGAATTTAGCCTTGATGCGAATTGTCGTGAGGCGCTCGTTCACATAATTGAAACTCAAGACCTCTTGCCTCAGTCTGCCTCTAACAACAAATCCACATCCAAAAAGACGCTGCCCTTGTGGTCGGTAACAGTCACCGTAGTATACATCGCAGTCTTTCAGTTTTCTTTTGCCCGGCCCATCCCATCGCACTTCTTGGATGGCGGTGATGTCTGCTTTGTAGCAGTCATCGTTCTACAACAATCGGAAGTGCTCCATATAATTTATAAGAATTTTTAAGAATGTGGGTGGATACCACGCCCCCTGAATGCAAAATTCCAATTTTGTTCTTTCTATGTACATTAAGCCCTACCGACCTACCAATTTTCATCGTTCCAAAACAATCGGAAGTGCTCCATATAATCTTTAAGAATTTTTAAGAATGTGGGTGGATGCCACGCCCCCTGTATGGAAAATTCCAATTTTTCAATTTTTTTTCTTTCTAAGTACATTAAGTCCTACCGACCTACCAATTTTCATCGTTCCAAAACAATCGGAAGTGCTCCATATAATCTTTAAGAACTTTTAAGAATGTGGGTGGATGCCACGCCCCCTGTATGGAAAATTCCAATTTTTCAATTCTTTTCTTTCTAAGTACCTCAAACCCTACCAACTTACCAATTTTCATTGTTCTACAACAATCGGAAAGGCTCCATATAATTTATAGAATATTTAAGAAAGTGGGTGGATGCCACGCCCCCTGAATAGAAAATTGCAGATTTTCGATTTTTTCCTTTGTATGTACCACAAGGCCTACCGTTGCGCGAAATTTCAAGTTTCTACGATGTCGGGAAGTGCTCCATAATTTTGATGATCTGTCAGTGAGTCAGTCAGTTACGGTTTTTGCGATTTTTGAAGTCCTATATCTTGGGAACTACTAATGCTAAAGAGTTGAAATTTGGTGAGCCACCTGTGTTTGATCAGTTCAGCAAATACTCCGAATTACTGAAGTTAGAGGGGGGTTGAAAATCGCCTAAGTTTGTTCCTGTAAAAAGGGTGTAGTGCCGTGAACTTGGCTTTGATTTCAAGTGAAAAAGGGGTTAATACTTAGGGTTACCAGACGTCCCCCTTGTTCATACCAATATGCTGTTTGTCCCCCCTATACAAAGCTCTGTCCCCCTTTTTAAGTAAAAACTCAAAAAGAGAAAACATTCAATTGAAAACTGTTAAAATATTTTTATTTAATATTTTTTAAAGGATTCTCTGTGAATACATCTATTTGAAGTTCAAAATTCTTTCAAGGCTGAATGCATCCACTCAATGAACTACATCATCTCACTTCAAGTGCAAAAGTTTTCTTCATCTGTGAGTTTGATTGATTTTTGTGATTGTTTTTTTATTATAAAAGATCGAATGAAACTTTTGTGCGTTACTTGTTTTACTCTGGTGTTATATTTTTCAAAAACTTGTTTTTGGACAGTGGCGATGTCCCCCTTTTCGTTATTTTCAATCTGGTAACCCTATTAATACTAAGAAGAAATTAGTATTTGTGTTTACTGCGACTGCCTTTAAAAAAAAAAAAAATATTTCCTATCGGTCAGATTTATAATTTTAAAACAGATTTGGCATAACTTTCTCGGAAAACGAACATATTTTTACTAGTAGCGAAGGGTCCCACGAGTATTGGACATTGTTTCCTCGTCCTTAAACGTTTTTAAGGCCTTAACTAAACTTGGCAGCCTGAAATATTAAAAATGTTGCCTTTGTTTTGTAAAAATATCTTTGTCATTTTAAAAGTTAATTCTTTTAGAAAGTTATCGCATGTGTAAAGGGAGGAAAATGGACCCCTCCCACACGATTTTTTTGTCTTGGCCCAATTTTAACGCCCAAGCTTTTTGTAGTATTAAATGCGAATAACAATTTTTATACAAATACCAAAATAAATGAATAATGAATAAAATGGGAAGTGACTCAAAGTTGAAACTGGAAAGCCACTTACCTTTCAAAAAACCGGAAATCTATTTTTTGTAAAATTTGTTAGGAAGTAGTGAAGTGGGTGAATTGTGAGATAATGGTTATTTTAATTAATAAGTAGGTAAAGGTAGGTACCCAAATTTAGCAATCAGGCAACGTTGCTTGGATTTAACACAATAGGTGTGTTTTTTTGTAAACGTATCTTCGCTTAAGAAATAATTCGAATATAAAATCATCAACAAAATAAAATAAACGAAAAAAAGCATTAAAAAAACTGAATAAATACTACTTTAATTGTTATGTTTTTATGTATGCAAATAGGGTAAGCACTGATGACCTGTATTAGTGCAATTTTTTTTTCAAGCGAAGGATAGACAAAAAGACACCATATTTGGCATTTCATTAGATCCATTTTAAATTCTTTTTGACAAATCTAATAAAGAATTTCTTTTTGGCATAATATCAAAGAAATCCCATTGATTTTTCTTAATTAAATGAATAAAACAAATTTTGTGGCGTGACAGCTTGTGAGCATCAGGGTCTGTGTGCGTACTGTTTGTTGGCAAGATTAGAGATGACTTGCAATTTTTTGTCGAATTTGATGGGATAAGATGACAAAAGATACTCTTGGAGGATTATTTACTTCATCGGCTGTGTCCTACCCCTTACGCCAAGATTTGTCAATCATTTAAAATAAAATGTTCTGTGGGTGTCAGGATATACAACCTGAAGCCCACGAATGAACCAACAACAACAAAAAAAGCAAGACGTAAGAAGACTTGTAACAGATCGTGGTATGAAAAGAAAACTTGATCTCTGGTTTATTCAAATCCAGTTTTCATGTCTAAAAATATTTTACCATAGAGGTTGTGCGTTTTTATTATTTATAGTTGGGCTACATTCCTGCATGTATAATTTTAAATTAAAAGGGAGATAATTTTTCACTTTTGAGTGCGTGATTGTAAACAATCGATTTTTACTTAAATCTTGAATGGCATAGCATTTTGAAATATTTATACATTCTTTGCATTTGCTAAGCCCGACGCTCTCGCATTAAGCTTGAATATATATAGTATGTACGTACAAACATACGTTATTCAATTTAAAGAAGCTTTTTGGGGCTTTAGTTTGTAGAAAGAAAGGTGTCTCATCGGGGTATGGAAGTTCCTACGTCCTTGTCCATGTATTAGATAGAATTTCCAGGCTTCTATAATTCTACGGGAAAATGGGCCTTAAGTTAGCCAAATTGTAACTGTGAATCCTTCGCAGTTAAGCTCATTTAATTAATATACAACAACGTATTTAACCCAAAATCCCCAAAAGCAAAAACCCCCATTAAAATTAAACTTTATTTGTGTTGGAAGTACATTATGTAGATACATACGTATTTCATAAGAAATCATATGTAAAATATTAACCTATAGCTGCCCACAAAAAAATTCGACATTCATGCAACTTCGCAAAAACGTTCCATGAGAATGAATAAAAATCCAAAGAAACCATACTAATTTCTAAGGTAAAAGGGAGGAGGATAACGATGTATACAACTGACACATTTAATTTGGAAGGTACATTCTAAACATAAATTATAGTATTGTATATTTTATATCTGGAGACTAAAACCAAGATGATACGAGCACTCTCAATTCCGATTTCAATTTGTATTCAAACACTAAAATTCGAAGGTTGTACTGTGTGAGATAAAAGGTTTGTTTTACAATATTCAGCTCGAAACTTTGATTATTTTTTTTTGTCTTGTCTCTGTAGATAGCTCAAAAGGCTAGATGAATAAATTTCGCAATTTTTTTTAAGTACCTTGTGCTTTTCCTTAAACATTTCTTATTCCTTTTTTAAATTAATTCTTATTAACTACTTTTCTTATGAAAGAAATAATTGAAGTACTTACTCAATGAATTGAAGGTATTTGTTAGGTATTATTATTTATCATATGTATGTGCTAAACTGATCAATACAAAATATTTAAATACTTTTGTGGAAATATATAGCCCAGACAAAATGTACTTTCACTGCGGAATAAATTGTAGTGAAGGTTTTTAAATGCAATAATCTTTATTTTGGTATAAGGATACTCACACAAAAGTCCATTGACAAATCGTGTGCGCGTTAGAAGTTATTCAAGGTCAAATGTCAAAAAAATTGGTTGTGCGCTTATAACTTTTAAACGGTAAATGTTATCAAAAAGTACTTCATACAAATCTTGTAGATCATATAATTTTCTATAAGAAATGTGAACGCACTTTAATATCCCCGACCCATCGTTTAGAAGATATCACCATTTAAAAAAAAATGTTATTTGACGAAAATGTCTGTTTTTTGCCTGTAACACATGTTTGCTATCGAAAACAACTTCATACGAAGTTTTTACACTATTAAATTCGCTACAAGAATATATAACTTTTTTTTCTACGAGTGATAGTTCCAAAGATATCACTATATATAAAACTTCGTCAAAAGTTTAAAAAATCTGGTTTTTGTTTTTTTATCTCAAATGACGAAGTTGTCAAAGATAAATATATACCTACTTTATGTGTTATTATATTGTCTACAAAAATATACTGTTTTTCAAAGGAGTGATTAGTTAGAAGATATTAGTATTTCAAAAGGGTGAAAAGTTCAAAATATGATGTCCCTCAAGTTAGCAGAGCAAGGTGAGCAGAACATATATTTTGTGATGGCATTATAAAGCGCTTATTAAATGCTAATTAAATGCCCAACAATTAAATTTAATGCTCAAGTACTTTTGGTAAAAATCAATGTTCTGCTAACTTGATTTAAAGTTAGCACAACAATTTCCTAAAATGGTTAAAACATTAAGTATGAAAATTGGGTTTGGTCTTGTATTAATGAGCTATTTAAATGCTCTGCGAATCAAAAAAAAAAAATTGAAAAAAATTTGATTTTCACAAAAAAAAAAATTTTTTTGCACAATTTTGAAAAAAAAAATAAAATAATTTTTTCTTTTAGATTTTTCGATTCAAATCTTTTTGATTAGTTAAATTCTCGCCTAAATGCAATTAAATGCTCCAATTTCGAAACAATTTTCGAAGATCTGAGTAAAACATAAAATAATTCAATTTCCCATACATTTCCATGTTCTGCTAGCTAAAAATGGGTTTTCTCAAAAAATTCAAACTTTTTCGATTCAAATCTTTTTGATTAGTTAAATGCTCGCCTAAATGCAATTAAATGCTCCAATTTCGAAACAATTTTCGAAGATCTGAGCAAAAAAAAAAAAAATAATTCAATTTCCCATACATTTCCATGTTCTGCTAGCTTAAAATGGGGTTTTCTCAAAAAATTCAAACTTTTTCGATTCAAATCTTTTTGATTAGTTAAATGCTCGCCTAAATGCAATTAAATGCTCAATTTCGACACAATTTTCGAAGATCTGAGCAAAAAAAAAAATTAATTCAATTTCCCATACATTTCATGTTCTGCTAGCTTAAAATGGGGTTTTCTCAAAAAATTCAAACTTTTTCGATTCAAATCTTTTTGATTAGTTAAATGCTCGCCTAAATGCAATTAAATGCTCCATTTCGAAACAATTTTCGAAGATCTGAGCCAAAAAAAAATAATTCAATTTCCCATACATTTCCATGTTCTGCTAGCTTAAAATGGGGTTTTCTCAAAAAATTCAAACTTTTTCGATTCAAATCTTTTTGATTAGTTAAATGCTCGCCTAAATGCAATTAAATGCTCCAATTTCGACACAATTTTCGAAGATCTGAGCAAAAAAAAAAATTAATTCAATTTCCCATACATTTCCATGTTCTGCTAGCTTAAAATGGGGTTTTCTCAAAAAATTCAAACTTTTTCGATTCAAATCTTTTTGATTAGTTAAATGCTCGCCTAAATGCAATTAAATGCTCCAATTTCGACACAATTTTCGAAGATCTGAGCAAAAAAAAAAATAATTCAATTTCCCATACATTCCCATTTTCTGCTAGCTTAAAATGGGGTTTTCTCAAAAAATTCAAACTTTTTCGATTCAAATCTTTTTGATTAGTTAAATGCTCGCCTAAATGCAATTAAATGCTCCAATTTCGAAACAATTTTCGAAGATCTGAGCAAAAAAAAAAAAATAATTCAATTTCCCATACATTTCCATGTTCTGCTAGCTTAAAATGGGGTTTTCTCAAAAAATTCAAACTTTTTCGATTCAAATCTTTTTGATTAGTTAAATGCTCGCCTAAATGCAATTAAATGCTCCAATTTCGAAACAATTTTCGAAGATCTGAGCAAAAAAAAAAATAATTCAATTTCCCATACATTTCCATGTTCTGCTAGCTTAAAATGGGGTTTTCTCAAAAAAATCAAACTTTTTCGATTCAAATCTTTTTGATTAGTTAAATGCTCGCCTAAATGCAATTAAATGCTCCAATTTCGACACAATTTTCGAAGATCTGAGCAAAAAAAAAAATTAATTCAATTTCCCATACATTTCCATGTTCTGCTAGCTTAAAATGGGGTTTTCTCAAAAAATTCAAACTTTTTCGATTCAAATCTTTTTGATTAGTTAAATGCTCGCCTAAATGCAATTAAATGCTCCAATTTCGAAACAATTTTCGAAGATCTGAGCCAAAAAAAAAAATAATTCAATTTCCCATACATTTCCATGTTCTGCTAGCTTAAAATGGGGTTTTCTCAAAAAATTCAAACTTTTTCGATTCAAATCTTTTTGATTAGTTAAATGCTCGCCTAAATGCAATTAAATGCTCCAATTTCGAAACAATTTTCGAAGATCTGAGCCAAAAAAAAAATAATTCAATTTCCATACATTTCCATGTTCTGCTAGCTTAAAATGGGGTTTCTCAAAAAATTCAAACTTTTTCGATTCAAATCTTTTTGATTAGTTAAATGCTCGCCTAAATGCAATTAAATGCTCCAATTTCGACACAATTTTCGAAGATCTGAGCAAAAAAAAAAATTAATTCAATTTCCCATACATTTCATGTTCTGCTAGCTTAAAATGGGGTTTTCTCAAAAAATTCAAACTTTTTCGATTCAAATCTTTTTGATTAGTTAAATGCTCGCCTAAATGCAATTAAATGCTCCAATTTCGACACAATTTTCGAAGATCTGAGTTTTTTTTTTGGCTCAGATCTTCGAAAATTGTTTCGAAATTGGAGCATTTAATTGCATTTAGGCGAGCATTTAACTAATCAAAAAGATTTGAATCGAAAAAGTTTGAATTTTTTGAGAAAACCCCATTTTAAGCTAGCAGAACATGGAAATGTATGGGAAATTGAATATTTTTTTTTTGGCTCAGATCTTCGAAAATTGTTTCGAAATTGGAGCATTTAATTGCATTTAGGCGAGCATTTAACTAATCAAAAAGATTTGAATCGAAAAAGTTTGAATTTTTTGAGAAAACCCCATTTTAAGCTAGCAGAACATGGAAATGTATGGGAAATTGAATTATTTTTTTTTTGGCTCAGATCTTCGAAAATTGTTTCGAAATTGGAGCATTTAATTGCATTTAGGCGAGCATTTAACTAATCAAAAAGATTTGAATCGAAAAAGTTTGAATTTTTTGAGAAAACCCCATTTTAAGCTAGCAGAACATGGAAATGTATGGGAAATTGAATTAATTTTTTTTTTTGCTCAGATCTTCGAAAATTGTGTCGAAATTGGAGCATTTAATTGCATTTAGGCGAGCATTTAACTAATCAAAAAGATTTGAATCGAAAAAGTTTGAATTTTTTTGAGAAAACCCCATTTTAAGCTAGCAGAACATGGAAATGTATGGGAAATTGAATTATTTTTTTTTTGGCTCAGATCTTCGAAAATTGTTTCGAAATTGGAGCATTTAATTGCATTTAGGCGAGCATTTAACTAATCAAAAAGATTTGAATCGAAAAAGTTTGAATTTTTTGAGAAAACCCCATTTTAAGCTAGCAGAACATGGAAATGTATGGGAAATTGAATTATTTTTTTTTTTTGCTCAGATCTTCGAAAATTGTGTCGAAATTGGAGCATTTAATTGCATTTAGGCGAGCATTTAACTAATCAAAAAGATTTGAATCGAAAAAGTTTGAATTTTTTGAGAAAACCCCATTTTAAGCTAGCAGAACATGGAAATGTATGGGAAATTGAATTAATTTTTTTTTTTGCTCAGATCTTCGAAAATTGTGTCGAAATTGGAGCATTTAATTGCATTTAGGCGAGCATTTAACTAATCAAAAAGATTTGAATCGAAAAAGTTTGAATTTTTTGAGAAAACCCCATTTTAAGCTAGCAGAACATGGAAATGTATGGGAAATTGAATTATTTTTTTTTGGCTCAGATCTTCGAAAATTGTTTCGAAATTGGAGCATTTAATTGCATTTAGGCGAGCATTTAACTAATCAAAAAGATTTGAATCGAAAAAGTTTGAATTTTTGAGAAAACCCCATTTTAAGCTAGCAGAACATGGAAATGTATGGGAAATTGAATTAATTTTTTTTTTTGCTCAGATCTTCGAAAATTGTGTCGAAATTGGAGCATTTATTGCATTTAGGCGAGCATTTAACTAATCAAAAAGATTTGAATCGAAAAAGTTTGAATTTTTTGAGAAAACCCCATTTTAAGCTAGCAGAACATGGAAATGTATGGGAAATTGAATTATTTTTTTTTTGGCTCAGATCTTCGAAAATTGTTTCGAAATTGGAGCATTTAATTGCATTTAGGCGAGCATTTAACTGATCAAAAAGATTTGAATCGAAAAAGTTTGAATTTTTTGAGAAAACCCCATTTTAAGCTAGCAGAAAATGGGAATGTATGGGAAATTGAATTATTTTTTTTTTTGCTCAGATCTTCGAAAATTGTGTCGAAATTGGAGCATTTAATTGCATTTAGGCGAGCATTTAACTAATCAAAAAGATTTGAATCGAAAAAGTTTGAATTTTTTGAGAAAACCCCATTTTAAGCTAGCAGAACATGGAAATGTATGGGAAATTGAATTAATTTTTTTTTTTTGCTCAGATCTTCGAAAATTGTGTCGAAATTGGAGCATTTAATTGCATTTAGGCGAGCATTTAACTAATCAAAAAGATTTGAATCGAAAAAGTTTGAATTTTTTGAGAAAACCCCATTTTAAGCTAGCAGAACATGGAAATGTATGGGAAATTGAATTATTTTTTTTTTGGCTCAGATCTTCGAAAATTGTTTCGAAATTGGAGCATTTAATTGCATTTAGGCGAGCATTTAACTAATCAAAAAGATTTGAATCGAAAAAGTTTGAATTTTTTGAGAAAACCCCATTTTAAGCTAGCAGAAAATGGGAATGTATGGGAAATTGAATTATTTTTTTTTTTTGCTCAGATCTTCGAAAATTGTGTCGAAATTGGAGCATTTAATTGCATTTAGGCGAGCATTTAACTAATCAAAAAGATTTGAATCGAAAAAGTTTGAATTTTTTGAGAAAACCCCATTTTAAGCTAGCAGAACATGGAAATGTATGGGAAATTGAATTATTTTTTTTTTTGCTCAGATCTTCGAAAATTGTGTCGAAATTGGAGCATTTAATTGCATTTAGGCGAGCATTTAACTAATCAAAAAGATTTGAATCGAAAAAGTTTGAATTTTTTGAGAAAAAACCCATTTTTAGCTAGCAGAACATGGAAATGTATGGAAATTGAATTATTTTTTTTTTTTGCTCAGATCTTCGAAAATTGTGTCGAAATTGGAGCATTTAATTGCATTTAGGCGAGCATTTAACTAATCAAAAAGATTTGAATCGAAAAAGTTTGAATTTTTTGAGAAAAACCGATTATAAGCTAGCAGAACATGGAAATGTATGGGAAATTGAATTATTTTTTTTTTTTGCTCAGATCTTCGAAAATTGTTTCGAAATTGGAGCATTTAATTGCATTTAGGCGAGCATTTAACTAATCAAAAAGATTTGAATCGAAAAATCTAAAAGAAAAAATTATTTTATTTTTTTTTTCAAAATTGTGGAAAAAATTTTTTTTTTTTGTGAAAATCAAATTTTTTTCAATTTTTTTTTTTGATTCGCAGAGCATTTAAATAGCTCATTAATATAAGACCAAACCCAATTTTCATACTTAATGTTTTAACCATTTTAAGAAATTGTTCTGCTAACTTTAAATCAAGTTAGCAGAACATTGATTTTTACCAAAAGTACTTGAGCATTAAATTTAATTGTTGGGCATTTAATTAGCATTTAATAAGCGCTTTATAATGCCATCACAAAATATATGTTCTGCTCACCTTGCTCTGCTAACTTGAGGGACATCAAAATATGGGTTTTCGCCTACAACTTTTAAACAACAAATTTTGCCTACAAAATTTGTACACAATTTACAGATTATATGACTCTTTCTGACAAGAAATCATTTTAATATTTGTTGTAAAATTAATCATTTAAATCATATTATTATTTCTAAAATTGGTAAAAAGTCAAAAATACTTGTGTTTGCGTCTTTTCTCTTAAATGACGAAGTCGTCGAAAAATAATGTATGCTCATTGTTAAGATAGTTATATTTCCAACAAGAAGTATCATCATAACTTTTTTGATACAAGTGCTCAGTTACGAGATATTTCTGTTTTAAAAATGTTCGAATTTCGAAAATGCAGAGTGGGTAAACGAAAACGTAAACTTCACTCTTAAAGTGAATGCCATCAGGTGGTATGTTGATGGATCGAGAACGTCTGCAGGGACTGGCGCTGGAATCATTTCTATACCGATGGGACAGTCTACTAGCATTTTCCAGGCAGAAGTTAATGCAATAGGGAAATGTGCAGAAAGAAATCTCAAAGGAAAATATAAAAACCAAAATATTGCAATCATGTCAGATAGCCAGGCCGCACTCAAAGCACTAAGCTCATTTAGGATTAGCTCTAAGCTGGTAGCTGGTGTGGGAGTGTGTGGAAAGCCACGTTGTCATACAAGGCAGTGAAGAGGCAGACTTCTTAGCAAAAATTGGAGCAATGACAACCATAACGGGACCAGAACCTTATTGCGGAATAGGAGAAAACATGATTAAAAAGAAAATCAGAACAGCAGAGGGGCAAAAAGATCAAAAATCTGGGACGAACTCCCTAAGCTGAGGTAGTCCAAACTTCTACTTGGGGATTACAACCAAGCACGCTTTCAACCGTGCATCAGCTTAAATAGGAATAAACTTAGAATTATAACGAGAATCCTCACAGGCCACTGCAAGTTAAGATTCACATTCTTGGCCTAGAAAACAGTGCCATATGCAGATTCTGCAATGCTAACGAGGAGACCCCGGACCACATACTAGGTAAATGTGACGCACTTGTGCATCAAAGAAAAAGGCATGTGGGTAATCACCAGATAAAAGACTTGATTCTTCATTTGCATGGTACATGAAACGTTTTCACCAAGCTTCATGCATGGTACCAATTTGTTTTAATGGCTACTATTTTACCTGTACTAAAGGTTTTTCTTTTAGAGGTACCTATAGCACTTTGAAATGGAATAAAACAAAGATAATTTTTTTAATTTAAATATGGTTTATGGCATATGAACGAAACTGCTGGCTCGGATGTAGTCTAATCTGGAGGTACAATTTTGATGACTTTTTCCAACATTTGTGACATCATATCGGCAATAACGCGGTGAATGTTGTCCTCCAAGTGGTCAATATTTTCGGGATTATCGGCGAAGACAAGCGAATTTACATATCCCCACAGAAAATAGTCAAGCTGTGTTAAATCACACCATCTTTGATGCCAATTCACGGGTCCGTAGCGTGAAACTAAAATACGCGGTTACCAAAAGTTTCCTTCAATAAATCAATTGTGGCACGAGCTGTGAGACATGTTGCGCCGTCTGAAACCACAGCTATTGCACATCATGGTTGTTCAACTAATGAACGAAAAAGTCAGTAATCACGGCTCTATAGCGGTCACCATTGACTGTAACGTTCTGGCCAGCATCGTTTTTAAAGAAGTACGGACCAATTATTCCACCAACCCATAAAGCACACCAAACAGTCAGTTATTTGTGGATGTAACGTACACTTGAGGATTATCATCACTCCAAATACGGCAGTTTTGTTTACTGGCGTATCCATTCAACCAAAAGTGAGCTTCATCGCTAAGCAAAATTTGCTTATTAAAATTTCGAACATTTGCACAATTTGGAAGCTTTGTTCAGGCGTCAGTCTATTCATGTTGAAATGCCAAACCAAACTAAAAAAAATCACTTGACAGCTGACAAAGTGGCCGCCAGTTAGAGTAGTGTTGCCAACTTAAAGTTCTATTCCTTCAGAAAAAAAACACCTTTTATAAGTACAAGTCCTATTACTGGAACTTAAAATAGTGCAATTAGCGCTTAAATAATTAAAGCACAACATATAATTTCTAAGATAAACATGAAAACCGAAAAATAAATATGTTGCACATTCTTGCCGCTAGATATCGCCTCGGATTCATGGGGACTTTTTTTACACAACATCGCTAGACCATTCTGAATAAGTGTGCCAAGTTTCAGAGCAGTTGAATTTGTTTTTTCTTTCGTTGACTGGACTGAGTCTCTAGGTATGTATTTATATAATAGAATTCAGGCTATACAAAACAAATGTATTAAGCTGTGTTTTCAGCTATTTTCAGTTCGCTTCCCGATTATTCGACTAATATTTTTAATATTGGATGTCGTCCAATCAATTTTACTCAGTTGTTGTGAATACTTAATTTTGTTCAATGTTTGTAATGGTTGGGTTTGGCCTGTGAGGGAATCTATTTGTATGACAGAAACCTTACCCTTGTTCTTGGTGTTTCATTTTAATTAAATTATTATTATAATTCTCTTATTTAAAAATGAAAAACTTCAGTTGAAACATATTCACAAAAATTAGCAAAAAAAAAAAAAATATGACTTAGTTCGGTACAGCTCTGAGCCCTCCATATGTATGTTCTCTCTCTTAAGTAAACAGTCCGAATAATATTGACAAAGTTTTCAAACCGATAACCGATTCCAATCCTTTTTATGACTTCATGGAATTCCTTACTGAGGACAATAACAGAATGAGTCACTTTTTAAATTTATATTATAAAACCAAATCTATGAGTTACTTACAGCTTGTTCAAAATCATTTTTTTATCTAGTAAAATAAAACATACGATTGAATATTTAAAAAAAAAATAATTTTCTTTTTATTAATTCATTTAATGGCTATAAATTGTGAACTTATTCGTAAATTATTCGAAATGGCCTCCCTCCAGGGTTTATGCTCGGCCATAAGGACATGCGCCCGAACTCAATGCCAGAGTTCAATGTAGACAATGTTAGGAGTCGATAATGGTGTAGTCACCAAGATCAATTTCTGCAAAAAGGGTGTTATACCACGGCGAAAGCTTACCAATCAAAGAGAGATTTGTCAAACCTCTCAACACAACACTATTCGAAAAAAAACGTGGACCTTTCAACAAGACTCCACTCTCTGAAAAATAAGTTCAAAACTTCGTTCTACGGGAGAATGGCCATCTATAAAGATGCGTTTCCATTTAAGAGTACTTTCAATACAAAACTCTGGAGAGTGACTCTTGGATAGCAGTCTACTCCTCTGTGAACTAATTTCGTGACTGTTGACGTTGCTGGAAACCAAATGGAAGACATTTCGAAGAATTTGCTCTACAATTTGTAGCCATTAAGTGAACTAATAAAAAGGAAAAATTAGTTTTTAAAAATTTTCAATCGTATTCACTTTATTGGGTAAGAACCAAACAAAACCAAAACATACGCTAGTATAAAGTGTTCTTTGGTCACTCCTCCGACTCGTTTTTTTTATTTCTTGGAAACAAAAATAACGTAGGTACCTATCTGCCATGTAGAAGTTTAACAAAATCTTTTTTTTTCACAATAACGGTTCCACTGATTTTTCAAAAAAGAGTATATTTGAGTGAAAACTTGGCACCCCACATAGAACAATTTTTTTTTTATTTTTTTATTAAACGGTAATGCACCTGAGTTTAATCACTTTTTCTATCTACTCGTAGAAGCTTCTGAAAAATATGAATAGTATCACTACCAAAATTAAAAAAAAATATCTCAAATTTTTTTTTTTTGTGATTTCTTAGAGTAGGCATACTTTTATGTTGGAGCTGTGATAAACGACACGAGCAGCGATGTGAACAAAGCTTAGAACGCTTTACATTGAACGTAGTTCTTAGCGCTGCTCCAACATAAAAACTAATAGGAAAAACAATGTAAACATTTCGTTAATCACAGCTCCAACATTTACACACCCTTAGAACGTTAGATGCGATGTTTCTTGAATAAGTCAATTTATCATCACTTAATTATCAGTGGTGAAGTAAGAACGATTTAAGTGTAGTTTTTAACAATAAGTGGAGTACAACTCTGTTGCAAGAAGAAATGACACTGTCAATACAAAATTTCACAAATAAAAATAAGTACCAGGAGGTACATCAATAAGAATCGTGCAAAGTGCATTGACACTGTATTACGTACTTACTCACACATACACGTGTCTTGATGAAATAATTTGTTTTATTGCTACACGCAAACGCAATTTTCGCCATAAATTCAATTCCATATCTGGAACGCTTCGCTACTGGCTGGTTGTGCTATGTACTTGCTTCAAACACCCAACCACTGAATCACTTACGTGCTGAATTCAACTATAAGCCGGTAATAAAATTAACATATTTATTGTTTTGTTTTTATTATAAACTTTATGGAAATTATCTAAATTGTGTTACTTTAACCGGTGAGCGTAGTTTTCTAGAACGCAACCACAAACAAAACAATCCATTTTTTGTATGGATATTGTTATTGTTTTAAATTTTTTTTATTCAATTCATAAACAGAAATGTATGACGATTTTGAGACGTGTCAGGTTTGTTGAGAACTATAGAATTACGCACATTTTAACTTCTTTTATTTTCTTTTATGTAAAACAAAATAAATATGTTTATGCCTGCATTGCATTGTATCTAAACCATTACACAGAATGACTTGAAATTTTTACTATACATTATGGCCCCGCGAGTAACCTTGGTAAAAAAAAATTAATGGAAATTTTAGTTGAAGTTGCAATTTACAATAATTCATAGCAATGAAAGTAACTAATATAGGCTTAAAAAAAAGTTGGCGGAAGTTGCATTAGTAGTACCAGTTATAATTGCAGTTGAAGTTGGAAAAATTAAAAATAACTTCTCGAGAAAAATGCTCTTTCAATGTATTTTTTCAAAAAGTGTAGATAAAATTGCTGGGTGCACGCATCTATCTCCTGTTTTTTGTGGTTTTCTGATATTTCAAAAAAGGTGCATGTGGTACGGTGAGCTATAAATCAGAAATAAATCGAACCTGTACCTACTTTTGTGAAAATATCATGAATCGCATTATCATAAGCCAATATTAGGAAAGCATACTCTAACCCTTTTTGTTTCTTTCGAATTGAAAGAAAAAAAAAATTCAAAGTATATAAAAACGGTCAGAATAAGTGCGTAAGTCGTGGTAGTGCCTTTTGAGCTAGTCAATTAGTTGATGGAGTCATAAAGAATTGTATATACTTATAAAACAATTTTTTCCAATATAAAGCGTGTTTTTATTTGAGTTACCTTTTGAAACTTTATAAACAAGAGACATAACTGTGTGAAACCTTAATATATTTTTATTGAAAATTATGGTTGTAGGTACATTGAATCCGGTTAGGATTGAAAAAAATATTGTTGAAGTCACCTCCCCTGCTAGTTCAGACAGGCAATATTTTACCAAAATTTTAAAACTTTTTCGCTTTAACTTCTGTGAACGTTAACGAATTAATGTCCTTGCCTCTTCGGCAACACTTATGCTAACAGCTGCAATATTTTCACTCAAACGATAAATTCTACTTCTCTGAACTTGAACTGAACCAGCTTCTTCAAATTTATCAATATAAGTTGGCACGGTTTATCGGATTTTTCTACCGCATTGCAACATCTAAATAACTGTCAGCATATAAAAAAAAGTGTTAAAAATGCAAACGTTATGGAATGTTTATTTATTTCACTAAGCCCAGCGCAAAATTTTCGCTCCACCACATTTCTCCAAACACCAGCTAAATTTTGAAAAAAAGATCTTTGTGGAATGTGGAGAATGTAATCCAAAAAACAGCTGTTTTCTGCAAAGAGAGAGAATTTTGGAGATAATTTTGGAGCTTAATTTTATCGCGATCTGCTTACTAGGATCTGCCGGAAAGCATCGGTGTAATCTAGTAACGGCTAAGAGTATTCTCAATTTAGTACGGGGCATTTAGATTTCAATATATTGCTCTGGGAAAAAAATCCGGTGTAAAGTTTGAGTTCGGAACTCGTAAGAGTATCGTAACCCGAGCCTAAAACCACATTTTGCACAACTGCACCTGTTGTCATATAGCCGCCATCTTGCTCTTAACCATAAATTGGTTTTCCACTCGTAGCTCTCGTATCTTTCGTTCAAGCACAAAAAGTTGTGTGACGAATTTGTAGTTAATTTATTTATCTACAAAATATCTTAAACAACTTTTTTCGCTAACTTCCATAGTTAAAAAGTTATAGCACAATTTAAAAAAAAAGGGGTTGATTTTTGTATTTACGTAATCCTGTACAGATTTCTCTATTCGCTGCAGCGTGGGAACCGTTAAGCGTACCAAAAAACCGTTTGAACAAAAAGTATAGATAATTAAAAGATCTACCATTTTTATAACGCCATTTTTTTATGCAAAAAAAAGATATGACGTATGTATATATACAAAAATCAATCCCTGTTTTTTTTTTTACTATAGAAGTTAGCGAAAAAAGTTGTTTAACATATTTTGTAGATAATTAAATAAATAAATTAAATTTGCAATACAACTTTTTGTTCTAGAAAGAAAGATACGAGAGCTACGAGCGAAAAACCAAGTTACCGTTAAAACAAGATGCCGGCTATATAACAACAGGTGCAGTTGTGCAAAATGTGGTTTAAGGCTCGGGTTATAATACCTTTTCGAGTTCCGAAGTCAAACTTGACCCCGGGTTTTCTCCCAGCAAAAGTCTAAATGCCCCTTACTAATTTGTATATAACTTCATTATGAAATGGGTATTTAACATAAGCTATTTCTTAAAAATATATTTTGGAAACAATTTTTCGCAGGGTAGTGCACCTTATCTCGAAAACGCAATTAAACAATATTATTTGTTCGAACTTTGAATCACTTGAAAAACTTAAATTTTTTTGTAGATAATGACCTTCTTATTATCAATACACTTTGCCAACCTTTCAACTTTTCATTTTTTATATAATTTGTGCGCCCTCAAAAAATTATGACAACGCTTTTAATATTATGATAATGATGTTATTTGTGTAATATCGAGGGTGCATGTAGCTAATGTGGATAGAATTTAATAGGATGTGCATCTGCATATTATGAAAGGAAGGCAAGCAATACATGATGGCTTGCGTCGCGTCGTCTGCCAAAGCAGATTTTGTCGACCAAACAACTACAACTATTTGAAGGAGTGCAATCTTTGGACTGCCATCTGAGTTAACATCATTCTTCACTTCAATTTGTTGAGAAAGAAAAGTGCGCTCTTGTTGAGTGTTGTGCCACCATGCTTTTTGGAGTCAATTTTTTTAATTTCTTTTATGGACTGCATTTTTTGTTTAATGTAGACAATTCCACCATTTGGGAACCGCTACTTTAAGGGCACCCGTCGTCTTATGCAGCATAGACCTGTAACTTAAAAAAAAGTCTGAAGTCAAATCGTACGATCCTATGATAACCATGCTCGTAAATTGTAACATCAGCTGTGTGGTACGTAGCGCTCGCCGGCCGGTCGTCCTGTTTGAAACATGCCGTTCACAATAATATCATTTAATTTGGACCAAAAGAAATCGGTTATTATCGATCGGCTCCCCGTTTACTGTTGTGGCCAATGGCATCGAAGAAGTACGGACGTGGGGGGGGGGGGAGAGGTTGGAGGATCTTTTTTTTACATTTTAAATTTATTTTTGACATGCTAAGGATGAAATTTTGCTTGGGAATAATTTTGTTAATCATGTCGTTTGGACGCCATTTTGAAAACTGGTACCCAGTCTGGGCCCAATGGTAAAAAAAGAGAAACTCGTAAACTGATAATTTACCCATAGGGCTTCTACTTACCACTTATCTTTTAAGATATCAACCGTTATTTTTCCAAAAGACGTTTGACGTCCAGAGGTGCTTCCGTAGCTTTTTTTCTCGTTAAAAACAAAAAAAAAGAGGGGAAGTGCCACATTTTGACATACAAAATTATGTTCCGGAAAATTGGCAACATTTACATTTTAACAGAAGGTGCGTTTACTCAACACCTTTTTTTCAAAATATCAATTTTTATTTCTCAACACGCGTTTGGCATCTGATACTTTTTTCAAGTTCAAAATATTAAAAAGTTCCACCCGTTGACATTAAAAAAGTATGTTTTGCGAAAAGTGGCAACATTGATATTTTGCCCGAAGGTGCGTCTACTCAACACCTATTTTTTAAGACATCAACAGTTATTTTAGCCATGGAAATTTTCCAAGTAATTTACAAGTCATCCTTGGCATGTCAAAAATAAATTTCTTATGTAAAAATAAAATCCCCCCCACAAAAAGAGACAGGACTTGGGCTTCCTTACCAGAATACAGGTTGGGCGCCATTTTTTCAAAATGGTGGCCAAGCAACAATTGTTTCTTATTTCATTTACTTACTTTATTGTTTTGTAATTAAAATAATAATAATTGATAAAATTTCAATTGTAATTACAAGTAAATGCAGTTTTTATACCCCAACACACTTTTAAGTAGGTAGGTACTCTATTCTAAAAAAAGCTTCAAATTTGCGATCTAAGGCCCCTTATAAGTCTTGGGATTCGCCGATAAAAACTGCGATTTTGTTCAAAATCACCAAAAATTACAGTTCGACCTCGACGATGGAATTTTTAAAATTTTAGCCATTTAAGGCGAACTTAATTTAGGCGAGTTGCAAACATGCCACCTAGTCACATTCGAACGTTCAACAGATTCGTTGTCAAGTCATATTAAGTGCCTAAAATTTGTATAATTCCTTGATAAAGTTCCCATAAGTATCTGCGTATTTTTGTTGTCTTTGGAAATTGTTTTGAGAAAAACAATAAAAAGCTCTTGGCATAACTTCAAATAACCATAAGCATACAAAAATCTTTTATTTTTCTATAATCTATAAAAAGCTAATTTATAAAAGCACCGCATTTCCTCAGCTTACATATATTTGAAAACAAAACTAATTTCTTTTAATGACTCGCACTTTTGTGATAAAATATTCTCATTTTTCACTTTTAACGGTTTCAATCTAATTTTAAACATATTTGTTGTGTCACTACCACTTGACATTTGGGATTGCACTTGAAGGTTTCCTCATTTAGTTTGAAGTGAAAAGGTATTTTTTTTGTTTACATTCATGCTTGTATACCATCAGGCAACATACATTAGATACCTTGGAGTGCGCTAAGTAATACAACAACATGCAAAAAAGAAAGAATTTTAATAAATCACACATCTACCACTTTGTTTACACTGTACGCTTTCTAACTAAGTCAGCTCATTTCTTTGTTATTGGGTGACGTACATACATTTATGTAGATTTTTTGTTGCTTCTTTCGATTTATATCGATACCTTCCCGTAAAAATGTATTAAACGACATTTCAAAAATTTTAAAGGCATCGAAAAAAACCTCTGGTCCAGTTATTTATTTATGTATTTAAACAAATAAAAAGATTTGGAACGGGATTTTCAACTCAAAATGTCTCTAAAAATCTGTTCATTGCAACAAAATTCCCAAATAAATAACTGAATAAGAGATATTTTAAAAATTTGATTTAAAATTTTGAAAATGTCGCTAGGTACATTCTTACGGGAAGATATCGATTATATTTTTGCCTTTTTAAATTATTTAATTTTACATTTAAATTGATTACGTACTTAAATAACTGGTAATGAGTTTTGGTCATTTAAGTTTTCCACTATTCAGAAAACATGTACAAACATCTTTTATTAGTTTCAAAGCTCAAGTTAGTTAAACGCTTCATTTTCGTTATTTTAACTAAAATAATTAAAAAAAACAAATGTTGCTTGTTTGTTTTTATAATTTAAGACTAGTAGTGTATTCTTTAGTATACCCCAGCAAAATGCCTAAAATTATCCCTTGAAACTTGATACTTTTGTTCCAAATATTACGCTTTAAGTATAAAAATGTTAGAATTAGGTGAATATGAAAAGCAAGACAATAAGAGCCTTTGGTTTTTTTTTAATCTAACGTGAAATAAAAAAATATCGAGAAACCCAAATCTCAAAACTTTTTTCAGCTCTTGCTGTTCCCCGGAGCCAGTAAATGTTTCTATATTTTATGTTTAATTCTTGCTCTTTATTTATTTGCAGCAGCATTAATAAAAAACTGATATCCACTCCGTAACAAACGTGATCGTTGGCACACAGACAACTTTTCCGTTTGATAACACTGGGTAACACTGGGCAAAACATTTTGGCTTTTAACGGTATTGTTCATGCAAAGTAACTTTTCTTGTAGTTTTCGATTCGCTGCATTCGAAAATCGGCATGAAAAAAATAAATTTGTTCAAGTTTTTGAAAAAAAAAAAATGATTTATGATGTTTCTTTTTCATAAAAATAAAATGAATTTAAATAAAGAATTTTTACTATTTTTTTATTTTAAGTTTAAAAACTGACCCTCCCACATAATCGGCGGGAGATTCGCCTTCCGACACAATTTTTCGATTATGACACAACATATGCCCGATTATTTTGATGCATTTTATGCAAACGCTGCAAAATCAAAGTGTGAGCCATAGGAGTATGTGACTAAACATATGGTTGAATCTCGAAAAAATGAAATAAGTTATACATAGGTCTTACGCATGGATCTTCTAAATTCAGGATGACTAGAAGAGTAAAAATTAGTTGAAATTGTTCATGATACTTTTTCACTGTTGCCCAGTGTGACCTTGCTTATTAATAAAGATATGATATCTTTCCAGTATTTATCACTTCACTATCTTATACATGTACATGCACTGATTTACGAAGTGTATGGTTGGCGTAGTAAATTTGTCCATCACATGTGTGTGTGTGTATGTGTTAAGAAGTTATCCGTTCATTAAACGCGGAATTTAGCGAGTTTAAGTTATCCGTACGTAAACACACGTCACAGATTATCATCTCATTTTTTGTAAGAATTACAATTTAACAAATTTATAAATGCTAACACACTGTTATCCGTCGTTTATTAATATGGGGGTTAGTATTTAACAATGTAGACTAAGTCTTGACTGTAACAACAATTGATATTGTTTATGTGAGTTGGTTTTTAGTCATTGGGTTTAATTTTTTACTTTATGGACTGAATTTTGTAATATTCTTGTTGCCTTCACAATGTACCAATTTGGCAGTTTAATCTGCAAGGTAAGTCATATTAGCATTGTTTAGCACTATAAAATATTTCCCTTGTATAAATACAGAATTGGTTCTAAAACACTTCCTTGTGGTACTCGGGCTTCTATTTTCTTCGATAATAGTTAGTTTCAGTATCCAAAGTATTGCCTGGATAGATTCTTTTTTTTTGTGTTTATATTCTGCCAGCTCTAAAGAGGCTTTGACTACCCTTTAAATGTTGAAACACAGTGCCAGTGGTGGGTAAATAAGGAAGGATTTTGAAGATGAAATCGATGTTTTGAAGTTCTGAATATCAAAATGTAAAGAACAAGAACTTAGAAGATTATTCCACACTCGTTAGTGTCGCTAAAGAAAAAATTTCTATACTTGCCATTTCGCCCGAAGTTGTGCGCAAGGGTAGAACAAAATAAGGAGAGGAATTAAACAAGCTATTTAACTAGATCAGTGTCTATAAAAATAGCTTTAAAATAATGGAAAAACATGAAAAATTCCGATTTACTGGCTGAACAGAATTAAGACGGAGCTCTTATTGGAGGTGCAGCGGGAATAGCTGCAAAATGTTGAATACACAAAAATTCAATGAAACGCACACAACACGACGCAGCTGCTGACGGAGCCGAACAAGTTGGCCAACTTTTTCTTGCAGCTTTTTTTACGTTTCAAAACTGCGAGCTCAATTAAGTATTTTACATGGGGGTTGAATTGAACCTCAAACACTTTTCAATCTCTCATAAAGACGCAAAGTAATTTTAGCTTCCACTTTATCATTATCCATTTTAATTTTATTTTTATTATCACTATCCATTTCTTCCCCATTGGACAATGCTGTCGAGATCAGAATTTAATCAGCTTGTTAAACGCGGAAATTGAGGGAATGAAGTTGAATGAAAATAATATTAATGTGGATCTAGAAACGAATGTGATAAGCTGAGATTACTGTCTTCAGCAAAGTAATTTAATGGATTTGAATTTTCAGACAAGAGATCATTATGAAAAAGACTGTTGTAGACAAAACGGAGCCCTAGGACAGACCAGCATTTATTTAATGAATATCATACTTGAAACCGTCCAATACGACTTGTATTGAACTGCCCCAAAAGTAATTTCCAATCCAATTAAGAAGAAATTCATTAATGCCAAATGCACGCATTTTCGATAAGAGACCTTGATATCAAACTCTGTATATCTAACGCTTTTGAAATATCAATTCAGTGCTATAACATTATTTTCTCCAAAACTATTAAAATTTGTGCCACTGTTCGGTGGAATATGTCATCAGATCACCAGTGGACCTTTTGCTACGAAAGTCGTTCTGTCGGTTATTAACAAGCTTTCATTCTTGAAGATATTTCTTAAGCTGAAAGATAACTTATCTGCGCCAGCGTTTACTTATTTATTCAAAACAGCTTTTATCACCTTAAGCCCTCAAATATTGGGTCTCGTACCGACGACCGACGACGGCGAACTCACTTTGACTCATTAGTTGATTTGTGGGAACATTGTCAATACACATTTTTTTTTAGCTCAATTCAACTTGCATCGTTTTTTTTCTGACAAAAACTCAACGTGATAACGTGAAGGTCAACTCTCATTCTGATCTTATTCTACATATTTCCATTTAGTAACTCTAAAAAATTGAACTAAAATGTCAAAGCTAATTCACGAGTTACATTTTTTTATCACAGTCCAATTATTCAGTGAAACAATAAATAAAAAAAAACTATCTTGAAGGAAACACCGAAATATGTGTGTGGTGAAGTTATAAACATTACTGCAGTGGAAACTCAATTTGTTATACATAGTTTTTATCACTTCACCAGCTTCTGAGATCCGAGAATTGACCCCCTGAAGTATAGACGGTACAACGAAGAAGTTTTAAAGTTCCCGCACGTTCAATACAAAATTACATAAAATACATAAAAAAGTATGGAACAAGTTCATTATCATTAATTAAATATACAAAAAATACTTTAAAATCATTTTAAGAAAAAGTTCTTAAAATGTCTTTTTGTGCAACTAATTAAAAATAATAAACCCATCTATACAAACGTTAAGCTTTGACCCAATGACGAGAAGTTTTAAGAACTAGTTTCAGCATTATATTATAACCTTAATATTCAGCGCTGCGTACCATCAGAAAGTCACAACGAAGTTTATCCATTTTTATCCAATAGTGTATCAAAAGATCTTACATTTCCTTGTACATCCCAATAATTGTTCTACATGATATTTTCTTTTTCTAAAAGTAAACACAATAGGAACAGAGTGCCATCCAAAGAATTCAGAATGTACACACACATGCATGCATGTGGAAGTATATTTTGTTTCTTTTGTATACCCAACTCAAGAGCTTTTCGAATTAGAATCTTAATGGCTTTATTTCTCACCTTAAGTCTCGTAACCTTGAAGCAAAGCTACCTGACATTCTGCTACCTAGGTACCATCTACTTCTTAAGTATTACACTCCTCTCTTTTTCTTTCTCCTTTATTCTTTTATATCCGTTGGGGAAAATTGTTTGAATGAAAAATTCTTTTGTACCTATTCATGAAACAAAAATGATAATTATTAATTATAAATAAGTTCAAGGATAAGGAAATAAATAAACCGGAAATAGATAGACAGCTAACAATAAAAATAAAAACAAATAATCGGTGTGTAATTCTCGGAACAAATCGCGTTTGGAAATTAGATAAGGGACATTATGTGTATCGAAATGCATTAAAAGCTTATGTGGCATATTCATAGATGTTGTTTAAACTGTTGCTAGGCAAATGTGGAGTTTATCTTTTTGAAACTTCATCAGGTAAACTCCAGTTTTGTATAGCAACAGCTTAAACAACATCTATGAATATGCCCCTATGTGCCTCCTACATAAGAAGGGTCCAGGGGAAAACGCCTTATGTCAACTTGAGTTGATTTAGAGAAAAATGAAATTGTAGGTTAGGTTAGGTTGAAGTGGCTGCCAGTCATGGAGACTGACACACTTAGACCATGAGTTGGTCCATTGTGATACCACATGAATCTAGGAAACCCTTTTCCTTACTCGGTGAACCATTTGGAAGATGAAATTGTAAGTTTATTACAAAAAAAAAAAAATTAAAATAACAAACTATCTTATCGAGCACAAAGTAGGTACTAAATTACCTATGCAAACATATTATTCAAGATATTAAAATTCTTGAATTGTTTGTGTCTGATACGCTGATATGAGTTAAACGGACCTTCGACTTTGAAACTAAGATCTCGAATGTTTTATTTGAAATTTTCTTTTGAAAGAACCGGACATGATAATAATAGGAAATGATTTTTTGTTTTTTATTCAGACATCTCTAGATTTTCAAAATAAATTAATTTTCACAAGCATGACATTGGACCGTTTTTAAAACTCAATTTGTTTTGAAAGGACTTCGACCCTAATCATTTAAAATATCGGATAATTTTTTAATTAATACGCTAACATGTCAACGCAGCAATGAAAATTGGTAGAGCGGTAGGGTTTGAAGTCCATACAAAGAAAAAAGATTGAAAATTCAATACTTTTCATTCAGAGGGCGTGGCATCCATCACCTTTCTCAAAAATTCTTATAAATTGTATGGGTCACTTACGACTGCTGTTAAAAGATGAAAATTGTAATATCGGTAGGATATGCAGTTCATAAATGGATAAAAGTAAAAAAATTAAGAATCTTCCACTCTGGGGGCCTAAAAAACACCCAAATTATTATAATTGTCATCGATTATATAGTTCACTTGCGGTTGTTCTAGAATGGCGAGAATTGGTAGAAAGGAAGGGCGGTTTGAGGTGGATACAAAAAGAAAAATCAAACGATTGGGGATTTTCTGCTCAGGGGGCGTGGTATCCACCCACTTTGTTAAAATTGTTATTAATTATTGGAGTTTTTCTTTTTTAACTCAGAGCAGATAACGGAACTGTCACACAAAAATTCTATGTTTCTTTTTTAGCTCAGACATATCGTAGCATAAAAAGTTTGTTTCATTTTTCCATCGGAGCTAGCTCAGAGCTTTATCAATTAGCTCAGGATAAAATGACTGAGCGAATCGAGCGAAACGCTGAGCGAAGCCAACTTCACTTATTTTTGTTGTGATACATAATTTAAAATGGCTTCCCTGAACAGTCCCTGGACAGTCGCCCGTCAATTGTAAAAAAATTGCAACAAATTTTACAAAGTTTTACGAAATTTTACGAAATTTACCAAAAACACCTGAAGGGTCCAGGGGAAAAACGGCTTAAGTCCACTTGAATTGATTCCGAGAAAAACGAAGTTGTAAATGTATTACTAAAATAATGGCTAATTTAAAGAAAAATAAATAAAACTAACTATTTTTTTTGTTTAACACGATGTACTCAAGTAAGCAAACATATATTAATTTTAACATCTTGAATTTTTTGCATGATAAGCTGACATGAGCCAAAATGACCTTTGACGTTTTAACCATAATTTTGAATTTTTTATTTGAAATTTTCTTCTGAAAGAACCGGAAATGATAATTGGAAACGGTTTTTTGCTTTTTATTCAGACACCTCTAGATTTTCAATATAGAGTTTGAAAATCAAATAATTTTCAAAAGCGTGACATTGGACCGTTTTTGCAATTCAATTTGTTAAACAGGACCTCGACCGGATATAGTTAGAATATCAAATTTTTTTTGTTTTAATTATTTACCTACCTGACGTTTCGTTAGGTCTATTCACAAGTTTTTCTTTTTTAAATATCGCTTTGTTTAATTTTTGGGGCAGAAAAGATACTTTTGGAAAAAATCTTTTTTTAAAAGTGTACTATTTTGCGAGTTTTCAAAATCCTATGTGAAGAGAGCTATACTACATCAGATAGTACTCATACAAATCTATAAGATGTCATCATTAGTTCAATTTTTACAAAAAGTGGACTTGAGCCGTTTTTCCCCTGGACCCTTCACCTATGAAATGAAAGTTCAGTGCTCAAGTGTGTTTCATAATTAAATCTGAGAAATCTGATCATAATCTGCTCGGAGCTCTGCTCTGATCGCTCAGCCTCTGCTCAGAGCCAAAAAAGAAAAACGCCATATATAGTGCACTTTCAATTTTTGTAGAGCGATGAAAATTGGTAGAACGATAGAGCTTAAAGTCCATACAAAGAAAAAAATTGAAAATTTAAGATTTTCCATTCAGGGGGGCTGGCATCCACCCACTTTCTCAGAATTGCTACTATATGGAGTAATTTTGGTTGTGGTAGAATGTTGAAATTAGTTAGAATGGTAGGGCTTTGTTTTCACCTGGAAAAAATAAAATCTTTGCAAAAAGGAGTGAAATCACAACAAAAACATAAATGTTAAAAAAGAGCCAAGTTCGTATATGTATAAAAAACCTAAAAACTAATCTTCCTCACTTAAAAATTCAATTTTAATCTTCCCAAAACTTCCGTTTATCTTCAAAAAATAGTAAGAATGATTTTTTCATAATAGCTCTTTTTTTATAAAAAGTGGCGTATTCGGGAGCTAAGCCACTAACTAAGCGAACAAATCTGTGATAAATTTATATGTATAAAAACTATAGCTGGCACCTTAGGGGCAGGGACTTCCACTTATTATTAAGGGTTGCCCGCATCAAAAATTGAGTTTGAGGGGATCGGTTTTCGAACATATGACTTTAGAAGTTTCCTTTAAAGAACATTGCATTTGCGTTAAATGCATCTTTGACGTAGATGGCATTTTCGAAAACGGCCATCCTTATGTGCATGGACATTAAGCCTGACAACGAAGAATTAAGGCAAGGGTTTATTATAGTATGTTTGTGTGTATCACCTTTTTTTTATAATAATTTTAACTATATGCCTGTAAGACCTTAGGTCTTTTAAATGCAACCTGAATTGCACGGCACTAGTTAGAAAGAGTAGGAGGATAGGAAAGATTTGGCACAGTGGATTGAGATCAAGGTGTTTATTATCTCATTAAATCTCACGGGTGGCGTCCAGTTAAGCTGGGAGAATATGGAAAAGAATGCTGCCTAGAATGGGGCTCGAACCCACACCTCTAAGTTAGCAGTCAAGCACTACATCCACTGCACCATTGCCACCCCCACCTTTTATAGTAAGAGAGCTAGAGATGTAAAAAAAAACAAGTCATTTTAGTATAACTATGACTTTCTGATGTTCTCTCTAACTCCTTTGATTTGCGTGAGGTTAGTCTGGCTGATGAGAAATTTTGCTTTGTTCGTCATTTGGAAAAATCTATTTAATCATTTATTTCTTTCAGATAAACAAGAGGCGAGATAATCGCTAAGAACTATTGCTTCAGAGCTGGTTAGCTTTTGACATCTGTATGCACCACAGTACCTAATGTCAAAATTTAGCCATGGGATCAAATTTAACCCTACTTCAAACACACCTATGAGTTTAAAGATAGAGATATAACAAAATAAGTGATGTTCAAATCAACATAGGGTGAAGAAACTTTTTTAGCATTTTGCCTTTTCACAAATCTTTATTTCTCCTAACATTTCTCCACATCCCCTTGAGGAGTTTGAATTTTTTTCATATGAGCAGAGAGCTTAAACTGGCATTCTTCATTATGTTCTGATAGATGAGAGTATACGCACAGTACTTTGCATTCATCTATAGTGCGAAAACTTTGTCTGAGCACTGGTGTTTTGATTTTTATAAATGAATACCAATCAATAAATTTGAAATCTTGTTGCGTTTTTTTTAGGTAACACCTGTGAAATCGCATGCAATACCTTCGGTTTACATTTGGATCGAGAAAAGATAACTCAGTTTTGAACAACAAGAAATGTAGGTGTCTTAAGTTTCCCGGCTGCTTTACAACTTTCTGTGTGGTGCGGATGCAACTCCACGTACCATGTATGTTAAATTGTTATCATAACTATGGACAACATTTTAAGTAATAGTTTTTTTGTACGATTCACCGGATAAACATTTTCGAAAAAAAAAATATATTTATGTTTTTCTCCTTACTCATAAAGTGTGATCCTATGAATTGGATAACTCGCAAAATTCGTGGCCGATGATATCGATCGATGGCTCATTTTATAGGTCGATACAAGAACTGAAAATGATTCTAAGAGCATCATCCAAAAAAATTAACGGTTATCTAGAAAACTCAAGAAAAGTCATACCACCCCCAAAACACAACCCATAGGGGAACATTGGCCCGTTATATCTCAAAAATGAAACCACCTACAGAGGTCGTTGATAGCTTATTTTATAGGTAATTTTATCTTCTACAAGATTGTAGTAGGACGTTTTGTTGTAAAATAAAATGCAAGCGAGTTATTGCATAAAAACAAAACCAATCTCTTTTTCAAGATGGCGGGTCTTCCCTAACCTCAAAAATCCCAAAAACTCGTTTTTATGATCAAGAGACGTAGCCAAACAGATTCCGTAAAAAAAATTTTGTCCATCGAAAAATGCGATTTGATTTCCTAATTTGACTGGGCTACTAACATTTCTCCACATCCCTTTGATCATAAAAATATAAAAAAAAAATTATTTTGCTAGTATAGACGGAAAATTTGTCTTCGACTACATGTTAGTCTACCTTGACCACTTATTGCTGTTAAAGGTCAAAAGAGCAAGCAACAGTACCTATTCATCAGCAGAATTCTCATACAACTATAATTTTTAATCAGCTTGCCACTTGTTTTGTTTTCCAGATTCATCATCGTGGTCGTAGTTCTCATCTTGTGTTGTTGTAGAACAACAAAAATGAGCAACCATCTTGTGCAGGTATCGGATTACATAACCAAATAGCGCACCTGTTGTTGTGTAATTTTTATATTCACAATCTTCGTGTGTCTGGTTTGAAGCATGAAAAAATAATTACAATTTTTTTTTTCTAAGATCTTAATAAATTAGGATTTATGAAAACAAAAAATAAAAATTGTATTGAGTTAGCCATTGAGTCTTTGTCTGTATAAGAGATAAGAGATATTGTAATGACGCCATAGGTTGAGATTACCTTCTGAAAATATCAAAAATCATGCAAAAAATGGAAAAGGGCATCTTCGGTGGTTGTGCTTTAGTAGGTATATCGTCGGTTCAAAGGTAAAACTCACTAACTAACATATTACACTTTTGAGAGACATTTAATTGAAACATACTTATAAAAGCTGAAAAGTCACGTTCCGAATTTTTTTAAATAAAGTTCCGGGCATACCTTTCAATATCCCTCTAATAACCGTGCAAAATGGGACTTTTTGGATGAAAACAATGCATTTCATTCTCATTTTCTTGGACATTTTTTTCTGCACTTAGTGAGTTTTACCTTTGTACTGACGATATATAGTTTGACTAACGACAATCTGACGCACTCTGCACTGTGGATCCTTTTCCCGAAATCCATTTCTTATAATACAAACTACCTGCTTTAAAATTTAATATTTTGTATTGAAATTGTTATACAAACTCGTATTTCTGTTGTTTTTGGGAGAACCATGATAGCTCCAAAATTGAATTGTTCTATTTGCATTGATGTTATGATTCTTTTGGGCTTGTTGTCATTAGTATATCTATTATAAATAGGCCTATATAAATTTTATGGTACCATTTTCTCAAAAAATATTGGACCGATTTGGATAAATCTTATGTGGTTGGAAAGCTATAATCGCGGGGAGTGTGCGAATCATAAAATTAAACGTGTAAACAACTTGATTTAAAAACCAAATGCAAGAATGGAGTTAGCCTGCTCCAAATGGTTCATCGAGTAGGGAAAAAGGCTTCCCAGATTCTTGTGGTATCACAATGGGCCAACTTATGGTCTAAGTGTGTCAGTTTTCATGACTGACAGCCACTTCAACCTAACCTAACCTAGCCTGCAAAAAAATTATAGAACATTATTAGATGTGTTCTCGTTGATTTTTAATGTTTTTTTTGCATTTAAAGTCAATGTTTCAGAAACTGCCCCCCCTGCCTCAGGAAGGGGAGATACAACTTTTCCCACATACAATTTTTTTCTTGGAATAACCCCAAGAACCACACCCTAAAATACTTCCATTCAAGTCCAGGACACCCTGTATTTAATAACAGTAAGGCTATGGCAGCCCTAGACAGGGGTGTAGTTTTTTGGCCCAAAGAATGTAAGTGTCGTAGTCGTGTTTTCTATTTGATATAAAGCCTGATATGTGTACTTATCACGCGAAGTACAAGCAGACTTTTAAGGATCCTTTTAGCTCTTGAAAAGAAGAACTTCTACAGGCAAAATAAGCTTTTCTTAGAATGGAATTTCTCTCCTTTAATTCAAAGCATACGTCGAAATCTTATTTTAATATTAATCTAAAATAAACAAAGGTGCATACTAGAGGTCTGCATGGAATATCTTGAAACCAATTCCAAGACATTCATTTTACACTAGTCAACGAAATTAAAGGAACACATTTTTTTTTTTTAATTTTTGTTAGTGTTTTTTGAAGAGCTATATCTTTGTGACGCGTGGTCGTATTGAGTCGAAACAAAAGGCATTCTATAGATTTATGTTTTTGTTTCGAGATTTGCTTGCAACATTTTTTTTTTTTTGAAGTAGGTACCGTTATTATGTTATTGCAAAAAATGAGACGAGACATAAAAATTATTTTTTTTTTTAAATTTTTTTTTATTTTTTTTGAAGGCCCTCACTTCTATGGATAACTGTTTTTTGAGTCAATCAAATGTAATGATCAGATACCTTTTTTATTCAGCTTCAATTCAAATTGTTTTTGTTTGCATGGTTTATCTGACTTTGAACGAAAAAAAAACTTTTAGCCTTGATTACAAATATCTCAGCAAATAATGATGTTATAAAAAATTCAAAGACCCCGGCTGGAAAAACAATCTAGTTTTATGCGAGGGGCTAAAAGTTTTACACAGATACTAGCAAGTGCCCAGCAAGAGAAACTCTAGAAATTCTCTAGGGCCTCGCCAGTGAAGTACCCTTTTTCCTCGAGAGACTAAAAAAAAAAAAAATTTTCTTTACTGGGATTCGATCCTGCGATCTTCTGATTGCTAGTCCTATACCTTTTTTTTTTGTTTTTGTAAATTCATTTTTATTTTTCCATTATCTTAAAACTATCTTAAAGCTAGACAAAAATTCATAAAAACTAGCCTACTTATCAATATCTTAAAACTAACTTACTGGCCCCATTCGGGCGCTCTAAGTTAAACTACTAACTTAATGCTAATGCCTTTCGGCCTAAGAACTATCTTAAAACTAGAATCCATATCGGTTTTATTTTTCACCGAGAAGAATTTAAAAAAAACTCGGTATCTTTGTCTTTATTTTTTTTTTGTTTTATATAAAACTTACAAACTAAATAAAACTAAATTAAAACTAATTAAAACTAATTATAACTAATTAAAACTAATTAAAACTACTATATAACTACTTAAAGCTACTTACAAACTACTTACAGACTACTTACAAACTAGAACAGCCACAGCAAGCATTTTCGGGTTTTTATAATTTTTTTGTGTTTTTATTGGTTTTATAATTTTTTTTTTTTTTTTTTTTTTTTTTTTTTTTTTTTTTTTTGGTGCCACCCTGACTGTGTAAGTCGGCCATGGCATAGAAAAATGCAGTCAACTTTTAAATATCCGAAGAATCTTCGTGTTCAGGTTTCAACCACCAGAACTGGTTCTCCTGCTTTACCCTATCTCTTCGGTCCCGATCGGACACAGTCCTACTGAACCGAAGGTGCTCCGCTCCGTGTTGTGCGAGGACGTCTCGACTGTAAAGGAGCCGCCGATCTACAGTTCTACGGCCGACGTGGTAGATTAGCGGAACCGCCGCTCTATCCTGGATCAGCCCTCGACTGTCTAAGTAGAGGAATGCATCGGGCGAAATAAAGCCGCCTAGACGCACACTCTCGTAGTAATCGTTTTTAGGGTAATAAGCCCCAAAAATTAAGCTGTTGGTCGAGGACATTGCTCTTGCAATGTGACCTCGAATAAGCTTCAGCAAGAAATTATCTATCCTGTTTATGTTGGCGCCGTTGTATAGAACCAGGTTGGAATAATAATGTTTGTACTCCGACTCTGGTGTTCTGTGTAATCCAAGGCAGCGTCTAAGACACTGCCTCTCAAACACCCGAATCTTTTCCATTTGAGATGGGGCAACGTTGAACCAAACCGGGCACCCATAGGCAATCATCGGCCGTATGAGGGCCATGTAGCAAATCACCTTCACCCTGCTGTCAAGCCGGCTGCTATAAAACAACCGTTTTGTCAGGGCAAAAGCTCCCCTAGCCCTGGACAGAGCAGCATTTATATGTCTGTCGAAATACAAATACTGATCCATCCAGATGCCAAGGTACTTTACTACACTTTTACTCGCCAGTGGCTGTCCATTTGGCCCTACGATCACCAGCTTACGCCAGTTCTTTCTCGTATCCCTTGTGGCTCCATGCAACGGAGTCCTAAACAAGATAGTTTCTGATTTCTGGAAGTTGATTTTCAACTTCCAGTCATCGCAATATTGCTGAATCTTCTCGAAGTCACGCTGCAAAAGAATTCTGATGACCTCGACTTTTGGAGCTGTTCTGTACGCAATTAGATCGTCGGCATACGCAATTGCCTGAGTTAGACTACTTATCAGATCGCTGGTGTAAATGCTGAATAGAATCGGCGAATTAACCGCTCCCTGCTGAAGACCATTTTTAATATTAAAGGTTGTGGCAGAAGTCACATTGCCACTCTTGACAACAAACTTTCTACCATTGAGCATATCATAAAGCATATATAATAGTGGTTTACTAATGCCAAGTCTGGTCAGCTTTAGATAAAGACCCTCTAGCCATACGGTGTCGAAGGCCTTCTCCAAATCAACCAGACAGGCACCCGTACACTGCTTTTTAGATTTGTTCCATTGGACATCAGAAACGAGTTTAGACGCGGCATGAATGGTGTCATGTCCCGCCTTTAAACCGAACTGATTATCCGGTATGATATTATTGTCCTCTGCCCACTTTGACAAAGCTCTATTGATAACTTTTTCGAATACCTTGCTGATACTCGGAAGAAGACTTATCGACCGGAGATTCGCCGGGTTGGAGTTGTCCTTTCCCTTTTTCGGGAGAGGATGCACCACAGCTGTCTTCCAACGCACTGGATAATATGCATTATTCAGTGCGTTGTTAAACAGTGTGGTATAAATGTCTACTGCTTCCTGTGGTAAATGTCGAAGTACAACGTTGGATATGCCATCGACTCCTGCTGACTTCTTCTTCTTTAATGAATCGAAAATGAGCTGAAGCTCCACCTTCGTAATTAACAGGGAACTGGGCCCATTTCGCTCGGCGATTATGGCGTTTGCCAAATGATCTTCATTGAACCTGGTGAAACCGAGGTTCTCTGATCGCCATTGCGTTATGTCATTCCGAAGGTAGAAGTGGTGGAGCAAGGCTCTGTTTTCCAGGTCATGGTTCGGGCGAATGCATGCATTCACCTTGTACACTTGCTGGAAAGCAGCCCCCACAGCCTCCACTTTCTCCTGCGGATCTTCGACAATAAAGAGGTCATCGTCCAAGACGGCGTCCTCTGGATCAATTCCTGCTGTCAGAAGTACGTCTCTGTTATCTGTCGTTCTCTGGAGCTTAAGACACGGAAGGTCGTTCTGATCGTTCCTTCTAAATATCTTATTAATTTGGGGAAACATACTCGGGTCGCTAGAGTTAACAGCCCGAATTTTGTTATCCCAATACAAATTAATCGACAACCGATAATTTTCCTTAATAAGCTGGTTGATGTTCTTGATCGACGACTTCAGTGTCCTGATCTCCAGATTGTGTGGGTCAGTAAATTGTCGGTACAAGAGTTTGAGTCTTGTCAGCAGTCCACTTTTTTGTCTGTGTAATGCGTCAATGGTCGCATTCGGTACATGTCGGTTGCGTCCCGTTGTTTGTACTTTGGTATCGTTCTGTCCATTGTTCGTTTGATTGTCTCGTCCATTTGTTCAAGGTATTGGTCTATTTCGATATTTGTCAAATTCCTGTTGTTTGGTGGAGATATGTTGTTCGAACTGATTTCGCTCGATAAGGCGTTGGTAAAGCGTGGCCAGCGCACCTTACTGTAATTGTAAGTATGCACAGGCACATACTCATCCAACTCCACGAGCTCGTTCGGAAGCTGTATTACGGCGGCGAGTCCGCAGTGGTCACTGTCGTACTCGATCGTTCGTAGACAGTTTCTTGGTCTTTGACCCACAGTGTCAGTAATTGTCAGTCTTGAGTCTATTAGCAATAGATCCAGATAGGCACCGCTTCTTGGAAACGATGGCCGATCCGTAGCCAGCAGGTCGACACCATATTCAGTGTTATATCGACTCATCCAATTAAAAAGATGAATACCCTCTTGGATTCTGTACTTGATTTCCCCAATCTAGGTGTTTGGCATTCAAATCACCGGCCATGAGAAAGTAATTTTCTTCCAAACTCAAGCGTAGACATTCGAAAAGTTTTTCAAGCTCTGTCATAAAATCAGTTGGCTGAGGTGATTCCGGTGCATAGGCCGCGATCACATACATTCGCTTCCCCTGTTGGAGAGGAATGCACACGATGCACGCCTCTAACAGCCGAAATCTGCGCAGATCACTATTATATATAACTTTATGATTAATGCCTTTTCGTATGAAGATTGCGACGCCCCCCCCTTGAGTGGAGTTGGGTCGATCTCTTCTAACGATATTGTAATTGTTGTTAGTCAACTTATGTTTCTGGTTCAGCTTAGTTTCGCTGGCCATAAACACATCTGGACTTTGGTCTTTCAACAGTTGGAAAAGATTAGCTCTACGTTCGGTCCTAATCAGTGAATTTACATTCACAGCAAGGATCCTAAGAGGCCTCTCCGACAGCGCGCCTTTAACCTCTAATTTGCGTTAAGCTAGGCAAAACAGAGTAGATATAGTCTACCCTATTCGCCTGCTCCCTGATCTCTTTCTGAAGTCCTGTCAACTGGCCTTGAATTGCCAGCAACATGCTTCTAATTTCGGCCTGAGCGTCCGGAGCCCTAGGCACGAGGGCCGGTTGGGCTACCTTAGCTGCAGGCTGAACCGTGTTTCCCCTTCCTGCCGCCATTTGGGCGTAGGAAATTTGGGGGTTGACGGGCGTTGTTGTGGGAGCCCGCGTTGGGGGGCGTTTCTCAACTACTGTCTGCCTAGCCGCTTTATTAATACGTATTTGCTGAAAAGCTGAGCAACCCCGATAGTTAGCAGGGTGCCCCTCCTTTCCGCAAAGTGCACATTTAAGCTGGGTCATGTCTTCGACCCGTTCCTCTCCGAGCTTGCACTCTCCCTTAATGTGGTTCTCACCACACTTCACGCAGCGTGACTGCATTTCGCAGTTTGCTGCAGCGTGGCCGAACCTTTGGCAGCGCATGCATTGAAGCATGTCGCCGCGTCTCTTTAATTTATCCCAAGTTACAACCTGGTAGTTGAGGACGGAGATACTCCTCAAACTATCCAGTTTGCTGCTGGGCGAGAGCTGAACTAAGAAGAACGGCAAAGACCGCTTCTCCCGTCTGGCTCTGACTGTAGAGAACGGCTTGACCCCGATAAACTCGAGATCGCCGCTCGCTTTTTCGCGGAGCTCATCAAAGAGCACCTTTGGTTCCGTGCAGGAATCTATGCCCTTCAAGAGGACCGTTTGACATTTATCTACTTTGGGGGTAAAACTGAAGAACTCAGTCGTGGATTCCTTTAATAAATTTTTAATAATTTTATGTTGCGCCACTGTGGAGCAGTGAATCGCATGCCTATCCTTGCTTAATCTTTTAATAGTAAAATTTTGGCCTATGGCCGACTTACATAATTCAATGGTATCCTGTAACTCCATCTTGTAAGTATTGATGGGTGGCACCTTTTCTTTATTTTTCCTGGTAGGCTGTGGCTGCTGCTGGTGTTCATTATGCTGCTTCTGCTTCTGTTGTTGATGTTTCTGCTGCTGTTGGTTCTGCTGATGCTGACTCTGCTGCTGTGGTTCTGCTGCTGTTGGTTCTGCTGCTGCTGTTTATTTTGTTGTTTTGTATTTTCTTCTTGTCGGCTCTGTTGTTGTTGCTTTTGTTTTTGTTGCTGCTGTGGCTGTTCGGCTTGCAGCTGTTGTTTTGGCTGCTTCTGATGTGGCAGTCCTATACCTTAACTACTGAGCTATTTCACAATACAGTTGTGCGATGTTGAAAATGAAAAAGTATATACTTTAATTTGTCTTTCCATTGTATGATGGGTATTAAATATTTGTTTTTCTGTTTTTGTCATATATGGGGTATTTGTGATGGGATAACAAGACCTATCCAACAAGTTTTTACTAGCGGGGGCCTCGCGAGTATTTGACAAGTTTGCCTTGTCTAGATTTTCCCTACCGAAGCCTTTCCAGTGCCTCGATTAAACTTGACAAAAACTTGCCCTTTTTCCAGGCGGGACAGTTTTGGAAATTTGAGAAAGCGTTTTACAAGATTTTATAGATTTTTTGTTTACCATTCACCGTTAGTTTAAAAAAAAGTGCTAAAACCGACTTTTTGTGCTCTTTTCGTAAATCTTTTTTTCTTTGCAAATATTGATTGCATGGCTTGCGTTGGTATGCAAATTTGTTGACTTTTAAATCATCAATACTCCTGTAAATTTTCAAATTGATTCATTGAACCGTTTTTCCTCACCAAAAGTTCAAAATCTTACAAACCAGGTAAAGGAACAAATTGTTTTGTTCCTTAACAATGCGTAGTTGTCAGCAAAATGACGCAAGAAAACCACAACTCCAGTAGATTTTGTTCACAGTTCTCCATTAGTTAGTTGCATTTTTGACTTGAAGTGAAATAAAAAGTAAATTTTTCAAAAAAATTTTTTTTTTTTTAAAACTCGAGTTTTTTTTGCTTGAAACATTTTTGAAATACATTTTTTTTTTTTGTTAAATGTACTTTTTATTTCATTTCAAGTCATTTGAAATCGTTTTATTAAATCCACTCGGTGTACTCAGTGTATTTCCCTCAGAAAACATTGTACACTGTTGGCTCAAATCAAGCAACACAGCGTGCGAGAAAAAGAAAACAGTGCACTCATTTTGAAATTAGGTGATCGTATAGAATACACTTACTTCTTCATATTCACTGTATACTGTGCAGAAAAGTTGCAATGAATATTGCACACTGAAGTATTGCACCCGTTAAGAGAGAGCAAATGAATACATTCATGCAGACCTCTAGTGCTTACATACTAGATACCCGAGCCATTCAGATTCTTAATTGCGATATATGTATGCTAGGGTGTTTCATTTTTCCAAAGATGTGATTTTCGGCTGACTTTGCTCACGCCCCGAGTCTAAGTGATGGAAAAAATATTAATGCCAAATTTCAAGAAGATTGGATAATATTTAGAGGTTGCGCATTTTGATCACTTTTATCTAAATCTATCGAATATTCTAATATTGAAGTCCTTTGTACTCAAGGGTTCTTCATGCACTTGTTTCATCTTATGCAGTTTGTAGCGTGTCTACACGTACAATCTAGACTGCAATGTGTAAATTCATGACATCCCTATTTACAGTAATTCTTTTTAAAATTATTTCTCTTCGAACTGTACCTTCAAACTTCAAGCATTATATACATGGCTTTCCAATTAGGGCAGGTCGATTTTGAAATTATTATTATTATATTATTATTATATTATTATTATATTATTATTATATTATTATTATTATATTATTATTATTTTTATTATATTATTATTATTATTATTATATTATTATTATTATTATTATTATGGTATTAACGATATTTTTAATATTTTTTAAAGGACCTATACGTATGCTACCTTATGTACATATGTTTAATATGGAATATGATATTGTTCAAAATATCCGCACGGCTTCGCAAGTGGCATTGATCCAAGGCGTATAGATTTGAATGCCTTTGCCGCATAGTTCCGGCGGAACGGTGGCCTAAATTATTTTGACTTTGAGGCCATCATTTGATTGCGGCTCATTAGCGTAACCCTGCACCTTCAGAAAACCCCACGAAAAAAAAGTCGAATGGGGTCAAATTGCGCGATCTTGGTGGCCAATTCACGTCACCTCCTCGAGAGATAACCCTATTATACAGTTATCGTTTATGTAGAATGTCTTTTGTTACATAAGCTGTGTGATACGAAGTGCTTTCCTTTTAAAACAATTTGTCAATCACATCCATATCATCCAATTTTGGCCAGCAAAAATTGTTTATCCTCTATTGGTAGAAGTCCCCGTTACTTAACTGCTTAAATTGACGAAATTGACTACATCATCGGGTACTTAATTTGAAAATAAAATATAAGTACATATGTATGTAATGCTTCCTTTAAAAGAAGTTATTAAATAATATTGGAAGTTTTGCCTTTGTTTTTTTATATGTATTTGTACATATGTATATCTGTGGTGTTTGGTAGAAACATGATAACTTCATTTTAAAATTTGCGTCCTTACGTCCACTTTACATCGAGCTAGACGAGTCTAAACGAGTTTTTCGATTTTCTTCAAATTTAGAATATATATGATCGAATGATCAAATTTGAAGGAAATCGGTTTACGCACGATGTAATAGTCCGGGAGCCAACCGTAAGATTGTAAAATTGGATGCCAACCGATAACTTTAGTCAAAACATTTACAAAACTGCTGATCGGACAAGCTTTATCTGGGCGCAATGGTTAGAAAATGCACTTTTCAGGTAGCATTTTCCCTTTAATGTACCTAGAATACAAGCAACTTATCAAATGAAAGCTAAGGCTGTCACAATGAAGCTTTCGACGATGCCTATACTTCTTTTTTTGCTATCACTCACACCCAAAATCTGCTGTGGGCTCTTATTCTACTAATATATACGGAAAAATTATTATAACTCGTAAAAAAATATCGAATTGGAGATTTTGATCAATCCTAACCATGTTGGGGAAGACGATCTCGTGATTCTGCCTGAGTGTTTGTTCAAGTAGAGCCTAAACGGCTTGGTTGATTTTCCTTCAACTTGGTGAATAGAGTTTTTTAGCTTTTCCCCCGCCACATATTTGTTTCCAAATTAAAAATAACGGTACAAACCTACCAAATATTTAGCTTATTTTTCAAGCCATTTTGTTTAAAAGAATTCAATACCTACTTTTTACACAAACCGTGAAGGAAAATCAATTTTTTTTTTCAAAAACAGCTCCTATGATTTTGATAAAAGTTTTTAATTATAATAATTTAGAAATTCGAAACATGCTTGAACAATTTTATAACAAAATTTTATCAAAACTCATACATACTAGGTACCGCAGTTTTGAGTAAATTTATTAAAAAAAACCCATTGAGCTTAATCAAAACAACGTGTTAGCACTTAAACATCTGTTTAATTGTAATTTAACGAATGGATAATTTTAACTCGCCAAATTCCGCGTTCAAGAAACTATGATAACTTCTTAACACATACACGCATATATTTGACTGAACCGTTTACTAGTAACTAGCTACTGCCAGTATACACTTCGTCATCACTGCTTGTATGTGACACATGTATTCGAAAATCCCCACAATTTGATCAAATGGTGAATTTGGTGAATTGATAATTACAGGAAAGATATCATTTCTTTATTAATACTATTTAACTATCCGTGTACCAGCTAACAGGTGTGTCAGGGCGCGGATAATAGTTTTTTTATTTATTGGCGAATGGAGTCAACGCACCTAGCAGTCAGCGCGTGAACCCAATCAGGGGGATACATTTTTTTTTTCATTTTGATGTTCAATGTATTTCCCACAGGAGAAAACCAAAAAGAGGTCTGAAAAACATTGCTTTTTTCTAATTAATTTTCAATGAACACGTTTTTATTTTATAGTTGCAATAGAATAAGAATTTATGTGAGTTAGTAAATCAAGAAAAATATGTATCAAAACTTATGTTTCTATATTTTGTAGATGAAAAATGTAAACAAACCTGTATTGTTGTTATTGCTTTCCAAAATGGATTCATGTCGTAAGCAAAATTGGTGTGATGTGCGTAGTCAGGGAACGGGTTTGATAGACAAAAATTAATTATTAATATTTTTTATTATATATTTTATTAATGTTTTCTAATAAGTAAAAGCTTACGTCACCGAAACTTTGCAGTAATGTTTTTATGAATATGTAGGTATAAAGTATTTCTATCTATTAATGTATTTGTATTCTTGAGAAAAAAGGAGTAAAATATTTGTCTACTGTTTGTGAAACAGATCAATAAAATATATTTTGTGTTTAGAAACTAGCGAAACACATGGGGCTAATAACACCCTTTATTGAATAAATAAAAACATTTTGAACAGTATATTTATGTTTGTGGAATCTTTTAATACTTCTGTTAGCTCCTTTTTAAAGGGACACATTTGGAAAAAACTAAAATTTTTTAATAATAGTAACATATTTTTGCTAAAACTAACTAGGTAGATATTGTATTAAAAATTTAATTTAGAGGCCAAAATTTTTTAGTTGAAAAAAAAAAAAAAAATATACTTAATAAAAAATGTCTCCAAGTTTTTTATTTTGGCTTAATAAATCATCTGTTTGAAAGCTAGTTTCTTTTATTTTGCATTTAATTTTTTACAATTCTTATTTTAAAAATATGTACCCTCCAAAAATAGAAGCAAATAATAACACTTCAATCGTGCCTGCGACTTTTGTGGTAAAAATTACTTAAAAAAAATGTTTTTTTTGTAATAACATTGGTAAATATCTATGCAAGAAATTTTATTCCAAACAAAAATTTCAACATATAGGAATTTGAAAATTTTTATTTTCAATATAAACATATTTAACAAAGAAAAAAAAATAGTTCATGTTTAAATAATCTTGGCTACGTCCCTGTGTTGCTTTTTTCTCAAACGAGTATTGATGTTGTTGTTTCTCGTTGTAGAGGTAGTTTGTTTACGTTTTTCATCTTAAATTTAAATCATTTGAGGCGTCAGTTTTGATTTATTTTTTGCTAGAATTGTAAACTCGCATGTTTTGTTATTCTATTGCAATCATAAAAATTGTATCCGTTTATATAAAAGTTATTAGAAAGCGTAAGATGAATATCACTCTTTTTTGTTTTTCTCTTATGGGAAATACATTGAACGTCAAATTAAAAACAAATGTATCCCCCTGATAGGGTTCATGTGCTGAAATGCAGGTGGTGTGGAAAGCAACTTACCAGGTGTCAATACTGCTGATACCATGTTTTCAAATCAGACTTAATCTCTATAACCCCATATACATACCTCCTGGTTGATGAATGAATAAATCCCTAAAAATGTTAATCTGCTGTAATATGGTACTATCTTGGTATATGAGGAAATATATTTTCTTTTAAATAATTATTTTATTCACCGAAGCCTTAACACTGTATAGGTAATCAAAATATAAAATAAGTGCTACAGCCCACGCAAAATTTGAAAATACATGTATTCCATGAATATGATATGAATAAAAAAAAAGTGAAAGAATGCCTACTTGAGTTTTTTGTTTTTATTTTACCTTTAAATTCAATCGAAATGCAAAACGTAAAATAATGGGACCTGACAGAATCGATAATTTTGTTGTTAGGTTTGGTTTTAAGGGGTGAAGATACGAAAAGTTGTGCTTCCAAGGATAAAGGCAAAGCCAGAAAAAAGAGACTAAAAGAATGGGAATGAGAGGAAGTTTAAGTATATATCCTTGAACCATCCTGAATTCTGAATGAATTTAAGGATGTTTTTTGGTGGCGTGATGGAGACATCGCCCAGTTCGTCGAAAAAGTATTCTCCGAGGTCTGCTTTCCTAGTCTGGGCTTGGCTGAGGCATTCACAAATGATAGGAGACGAGCCCTCTTCGTCCTGATATCTCCTGATAAGACGTATGTGATGATTTGCCTATGTATGTTTGTACATACAGCTTCGTTGATACTGCAAAAAGTTGTAGGTATTTCATTTTTTTGAGAAATTTCAAAAAAAAAAACTGTTCATTTTTAATTTGTATTTTATATTTTCGGTTTTAATATCTAATTATAAATATAGTTTTTTATGATACTAAAACATAAAAAAATAACTTTTTTAAAACATAAGAAATTAACTTTTTTTTTGATAATAATAAAATAAAATAAAATTTAAAACTTTTAAAAAACGTGTTTTTATTTTGTTTCACCTTATTTTATTTGATATATAAAAAACAACAATTTTCACAACTTAATTTAATTTTTGGTGCGACGCGTTTAAAAAAAAAAAACAAATAATAATTAAATAATTTCGAATGAACCAATGACAACCTGTATGTGTTACCAGGAACTTTATAGGCTGGAATAATAGGTAGCTATTTTAGGAGTGCCACCTCGGTCTTCAGACTCCTTTAGTGGGGCTAAGTGACATACGACTTTTTGCAATTTCAACGACGATAGATCCCGCTCTTTATGCAACTTGTTGGAATTTCAATAGTTAAAGCCTCTTCTGCTTAAATAAATAGTCTGGTTTTCCTAGAACGATCTGGAGATTGCTCGATAGTTTGCTTTTTGTTTCTTCTTAGAGCAACACGAAGATTCCTCGAAACCCTTTCCAGATTTGGGGAGCTGTGGTGAACTATACCATTTTCTTGCTCAGGTGTCATTAGTACAATAGTATTGTGTTTGGCTCCATTAAAATAATGACTCCATTTTAGCTAATGTACATATGTGTAATTTCGTCGTACCACTTCTAATGTATTGATAAATGAAAAAATACTCCCATCTATCGAAAAGTACGTAACTAATTTTTAAAACTCACTAAATTTTCATAACTATGTTTTATTCGAGAAAATTCATTCAATTTATTAAGAGTGCAAGTAGCTCCACTCCACTTTTGAAAAATATTTAGTTAAGTTATGTTAGTAAAAATGTGCTTTAATGATTTTTTTATTTATTTTATTTTCAGATCAAATTTCATGGATCCACATCTATTTGATTTAGAGTGCATGTCTAATCTAAACTTCAGAACTGGACTTTAAGAAGAAACAAAAATCCCGCCTTTCGCACATTACAAAAAACCTGCAACGCATAATCGTTCGCTATAATAAATAAATTACACTTCATTAGTTGAGACATTTTTAGTAATTAATTATTTTTGATCTTTTTTTTTTTTTATTTGCTATTTAACTTTTTTATTTTTTTTTATATAAAGAAACTTTATTTTCAATTCAAGTTTAACAAAAACTCCCCTTTTGGAGAGAAATCATCCAAAACAAATTTAGAAAAAAAAGCAAAAAACACAAAATATCATCTATGAATCTTATGAAAGATCAGTTTTGCTATTCGTATCGTATTCTTGTTCAACAAGAAAATAGCGAAAAAGTGAAAGACATCATCAAATACTAAGTAATCATCGTCATTGTTTCTTACACATAACTTTAAACAACAAATTTAAACTCTAACGTAAAAACAAAAATTAAGAAGCAAAAATTTAACACTTAATCGCGTGTATGAACAATTATGTCTGCCACAATGCGTACAACACTGCAAACCGTGCCAGAATCTCTACCCGCCGATCATGTTACCAATGGTGGTACATCGACACCAACTGCATCAGCATCAGCCGCTGCAGTGGTGGCGGCATCAGCTGCCATTGCCGCACAACAACAACAACAACACAGCACACACAATAGCAGTAGTTCAGTGCAATCGATCAAAGATAATCATCATCACCATCATCATCATGATTCGACAAATGCCAATATCATAGCTCCACCACCGCCATCCGGAACGGTCTCTTCTACTACAGCATCCTCAATGTCCAACAATGCCACTGCGATATTGACCAATTCAAGCGTAGGCGGTGGCGGAAACAACGCCACGCCACAGCAGCACCATGTCAGCAATAATTCGGTTACCACCGTAACGTTAGCAGGAGGTAATGGCACGGCAACCACAAATCAAGCCGCAATCACATCTTCTGCAACGTCCGGATCAGTGTCTTCCGCTACTGCAGCTGGCACAGCTAATAGCAATAGCAATAGTGGAGGAGGAGGAAATACTGTTGTCTCTACTGCTGCCCCAACAACAAATCACCACCATACAACTTCAGTGACGGCGTCTAGCGGGGGCGGTGGAGGTACTGTGACCGGTATCAACAAAACCGTTCTACCTCATTCACATTCAAATTCGTCTGCAATGAAACTGAGGTCATCAGCGGCTAAGGTGAGTCTTGTTTATAAAAATATAATATTTTATTAAAATTAATGTTTATCTTAAAATTTAAGTACAAAGTCCTCAACTTTCAATTGAACATGGTCGGTGCGGCGGCGAATACAAAATAAAGTTAATATTTGCTATTACGTCATTGGGTACATAATCTTAAGCTAATTAAAATTTTATTGTGTTTTTATTACTTTTTGTTTATAATTATGTATGCGCAAGCACATTTGTGTATGTTTGTGTCGATCGTAAGGTGGCAGGAGGATTGCACTTGCTTGTTTTTGATGTTGATTTTAGGGAAGAAAAAAAAGAAGGAGGAGGTTGGAATTGTTAGAGTAGGGTCGTTCCTCTAAATGTTTTAGAAATAATGTAGTTATACTTAGTTTTAATAATTAATAATAATTATACATGTTAATAAATTTTAACTATGGACATCCATGCTTGAATGTTCAATTTAAAAAAAACATTTGACGTGTGAAGCAAAATTAGATAATTATTTTTAAGTTTACTAGTTGTGTTTTCTTCTTGCAACAAGCGATGTGCGTATCATTTGCAACTCAAATTTCTTACAAAGTGTTAATAAGACCAGGGCCGGTGAATTCGACTTTGTGTGAAGAACGATATCTTTCCAAATATTTTTTGTGGAAGTGATAAGCTTTTCATGTAGATTTTAATGGTAAACGAAACAACCGTCGCGATTTGTGGTATAATTTCAACTTACCTAACCTCCAGAGACCAACATGAAACTTCTTAATTAGGTAACTTTTAAAATGCATTAACCAGCTTTGACTTACTGAGTTGGATTCTTAGGGCCAGTTTTTCAGTGCGAGATCATCCTAGCCTCGGGGTTAAACCGGAGTTAACTCCAAAAACGTGTTTTTCAGTCATTTGAAATCGAAAGTTAACTCCGAGTTAACTCGTCTAATTTGGTGAGTCAACTCAGGCACCAAATTGAGGGTCTTTTTAGTTGTGGCGCCATCTCGATTTCGATATTGAAAGTTATTGCCAGTGCAATTCGTTGTGGCGCCATCTCTATTCCTATGCGTAAAAGGCGTAGAAGGGTGATATCCATAGTGTCGCACATCGTTGGCCTCAGAATTTTGACAGCTGAAAGATAAAGTTAATCCTCAACTGAAAAACTGTTCCTGAGTTAACTCAGGGCTAATTTATTTTCAAGATTAGCTAACTCTGATTTAACTCAGAGCAAAGCCTGAACTGGCCCTTAGTTGGTTGGCTTGACCCACTGAAGCCTTGCGTCACATTTAGTGCAACACCAAACTGCCGTTCTGTATAATTGTTATGCAGTACAGTGGGTTAAGTGGTGATGTAATATGTACATAATAGGCTTGATCACTTGGCTGTGACGGGTTCTTAATGGATTGAATGTTTGTAACCGGTCAAACCGTTATTAGGCCAGACTAGTTTGACCAATGTGCGTTTGGATAAACTAGTTCAAGTTCATCCTAATACACCTAGGATAAACTAGTTTTTCCGGATTGGATTATTCAATATTTCAAGCCAAGCTAGTTAATCCAAAGTCGAACTAGTTTATTCTAGGCCAAACTTATTTACTAGTTTAGCTTAGGAGGAACTGATTTCACAGTTATGATGCAAAATCAGGTGCTAAAAATAATTTTTCGCTAGGACGAAGCTTCATTCACGGAGCCGCATTAAAACTGTGAAATTATTTCGTCTTAGGCGAAACTAGTTTGGCCTTATATAAACTAGTTTGGCCTGGAATAAACTAGTTTGACCTTGGATAAACTAATTTGGCCTGAAATAATGAATAATCTAGTCCGGCCGAACTAGTTTATCCTAAGTTTATTAGAATAACCTAGTTTAGCCTAGAAAAAACTAGTTTATCCTAGCGCACATAAGCCAAACTAGTTTTATCTCAAAAACAGTATGGCCGCTAACATACATACATCATATATTAACTTAATTAAAAATATAATATTCTTTGCCTTTTTAAGTAAATTCAAGAGGGTCATTCCGTAATTTTTAGAACGAGAAGTCAAAACGATTATCTTTAACGTTATCGTCTATAATTTGCTTCAAGTAACTCAATCACTATCCTCTAGTCTATCGTTAATTTTTTTGAATGAATGAAATGAATTTGAAAATTCAATTTTGCTGCCAAAACAAAAACCATTGTAATTTTATTTGAAATGTCAAGTTATTTTAAAAATTTAATTGCAATATCATCCGTTAAAATTAGCATTCGTGGATAAATTGATTCTTTACGGTACGCAACAATAAAGCAATTAGTCCTGAAAGCGATTTTGGCCTACAAGCCGCCCAGTGTTGAATACGAATACGAAAATATAAGAAATATCCCATCGAATATATAGCTTGAAGCATGATTTTGCAGCAAGACAAATGCCTTTAATCACGGTGCGGGTTTCTAACGGTTGACATAGCCTCTTCTCTCAACCTCTACGATTTCCAATTCTTTGGTTCAAAATTGTCAAAAAATGTATGATGTCCATCAAAATTATTTAATATTGAATAAAATATATCTACAAATATATGTATTTATAAGTTTTAAGCAAAGATATGCTTTTTTGCTTCCTAACTTCGTAATCATCATATTAATTCAATTCAATTCAATTTCAATAAGCCCTATCGTTTTGACGATAGCGTTTTGACGATTATTGACTTACGTAAAGCAAAAATGCATCGCCAATTTTCTATGTTACGTGAAGCAAGACTATCGTCTAAACGATATCGTCTGACGATAATCGAAATACGGAATGACAATCCAGTTTTTTTTTTACAAAGCACAATTTTCTAAGAGGAAAACCTGTCAAATTTCTGAAAACAGCTGACATTTAGATTCAAAGACTAGAAGACAAAATGGGAATGCCCTAGAAATATTTGGAAAGTAAAAATAGTCCAGTCAACGAAGGAAAAATTAATGCAATAAATCATTCTCTCTGGGTTATTATTTAATGTGGTAGGGGTGACCCCCAGGTATAACATACTAAACGTCCCCAGCCCAGAGCCGCGAGCTATAGCCAGGAGGGGGGGTACCCTTTTGTAATATTTCGGGAATATTTGGAAAACTAAACGTTTGAGCGGAAAAGTGTACACTACAAAATGAAAGAATAATAAATTTCCTACAAAAAAGGTCTTATTCATATTTTCGGTAGGAGCAAGATTAAGAAAGATACGGAGCAAGATTAAGAAAGATTGAAAAACAATGTTATCGTCTTACAACATCAATGGTTTTTGATCAATTAACTCAGAAACAATCGGAAAAGTACGTTTGGCTCAAATGGCTAGTTAAGAAAAGAAGACCTCCAAGTTACATTATTAGAAAATTTGAAATAAGCAACTTAGATCTTATCTGCTATAAAAGATGGTTGCATCGGCTTGAGCTCATTTTAGATGATTTCAGGTATTTTTCTCATTTTCGCTTTGTTTTCGAGTTGCAACAGTTTTGATGATTTAGGATCCCATTTCCTTTAACTGGCTTAATCCTTTATCAAACTAAAACAGATTCTTATCTTTCTTAGAGAGTGCGCAGAATTTCAAATCGGATGGAGTTGACTGTATATATCGTCGGTTCAAAGGTAAAACTCACTAAGTGCAGACAAAAATGTTCAAGAAAATGAGAATGAAATGCATTTTTTTAATCCAAAAAGTCTCATTTTGCACGGTTATTATAGGGACATTTAAAGGTATGCCCGGGAACCTTATTTAAAAATTCTCGGAACGTGAATTTTCAGCTTTAAAAAGTGTGTTTCAATTGAATTTCCTGCAAAAATGTAATATGTTAGTTAGTGAGTTTTACCTTTGAACCGACGATATATGTATGTATTTATTTCCTGTCCGTTTCATTACGAAGTTTGATTTTGTTAACCTTAACGAAAACCATGACCTAGGTTTTCGTATACATAAATAGATTACTTAAAAATATGAAATAACCCAAAAGGGTTCCTTCTGTCTTCTAATTTTTTGAATGTCAAGTAAAGATTGCTCTCTTTTTTATTATTTTATTTCCCTTGTTTTTTTTTTTTAGAATTGGTACTGTTTTAGTTGAATTGGCAGTAAAAATGTGTGTTTCAGGTCAAGTTTTACCAGCTATTCACTTTTTCTCTAGAAGAGAAATTCTTTAGCTTTTCAACTTGGCGTGTAAAATACCTACGCATATTGAATTTGGTTTATAAATTTATATTTGTCCTTCTTTAATCTGCTTCCTCTAACCATACATATAGATGCTGTGGGATAATTTGATCTCCAATTTCGTTGTTAAAATGAAAGATTCTTTCCTTTTTGAAAATATTATTAGTAATTCCAAAAAATCTCAGATTCCATTGTGAGTGGGAGTAGTAAATGTGAAAAAGTAAAAATAACTATTTCACAGAAAAACAATTAATTTTGTTCTTTCATTCAAGAAGAAAAAATACACATTTTTTAATATTGATGTATAAATCCAAAAAGGGGATTTTGGTTATATGTATAAATACACATAGCTATATTATCCTAAATTGATTGACGCATTTGATTAAGATTCAGAACAGAGCATTTGTATGTACATATACTACCTACCCTATTGAAGAAAAACTAGAAATTTTGTTTATCTCAGCTAGAACGTGTACTAAAAACATAGCCTTGTCCATTGAACCTGACGCTATGAATTACGTTTTAAACTCTTAATGTAGATACTTCTACATGCTGAACAGAAGGAGTATAAATACTCAGATCATTTTAGAGCCAAGTAGGTTCCAAATTATCTTTAAGTCCAGGAAGGTAAATTTTGTCTTCAAACTTAGCTGTTTGCTGCACGGGCTTTTAACAACACAAAATTAGTGCTAAAAACCTTCAAGTAGGTTTCAACTTATCTCTTAGTCTATAAACAATTTACATGTTATAAGTTCTAGCATCAGCACCGTCTAAGTATTTTTGTTAGATTATCTGAAAAGAATATTTTTTTTGTTCAATTAAAACAAATATGACCTACCCTTGTTGAATGTTTCCTTAAACTGTTATGTAATAGTTGAGAACAGAAGTAGTATGGAGTGTTTTGTTTTCATTATTATTTTCTTCAAATTGAAACAAGTCAACTTGGTCGTTCACATTTCTCTCTGATGACACAAAGCGGTAATTCTAAAATAATATAAAAAGACTTAAAGTCGATGTATTCGTTCGTTCAGTCCTAAACAAATACATTTAAAGTACTCCTTTTCTCGGGTAGTAACTGGCCAACGGGCACTGCGCAGGATCAAAATAAATTATTTGATGAGAAGTTTATGGCTGCAAAATTCTATTTTTTATTTTAACTAAGACATAAAAATATAATCCTAGTTTGGCCAAACATCACCATAATCGCATTGTTAATTGATTCATGATCTAAAAATAAAAAAAAAAGTTTTGACACTGTGTTAAATAAACTTTTGTTTTATGATACCAAAAACTAAACAAATAATTTGTGTCTGAAGAGAGAGATCAGAAGAGAGATAAACTCAAATATATTGATTAAAATTGTGTTTGCAGGCAGCAGCAGCACTCACAAAGATGTATTGTTGATGTTGATGATTTCATGCGTGGGGTTTGGAATGAGGAGTTGCGGGTTGGAACACCTCATATCGTTACGTTCTTTATTTTTCCAAACTGAAGAAATTAAAGGGTTAAGGCATCTTCTGAAAATTTGATTCCTGTTGAGTTTCTTGTTATGTAATGTTACAAAAAAAAATGTTTGTAGACATAAATAATAAACAGTGAACTTGAAATCTTAGCACTTTTGAATTATAAAAACACACTTTGCAACTTTTCTTTTGATTTCTAACACATATCACAGCCAAATATAAATGGCTTTTTATATTAAATTTGTTTGGATAGTAATTAAAAAAAATAGTTTGAAGTAGTTTAAAATATTTTCTGTAGAAAAAAAGTATTAGTTATGTAGTTTCGTGATAAAATCACTGATCTACAAAATTGAACTTCTTTTCTGCCGCAGAAACCAGGTTATACTTTACCGTATGGTTTTGATGCCCTTAATTCAAGGTTAAAAATTGGATAATTCAACTTTTTCACGAAAATCCTGCATCGTTTGGTGTTCTTGAAAAATTGCTGCGTTGACTCTTTATTAGAAAACCAATTTTAGACTGGAGCTATCTTGATTTTTCTTCGAACGTAAAAAAACTTTGAAAATGCAAAAATTGTTAGCGGTACCGAAACCTTAGTGATTTTAGTCTCAAAGGATGCTTTAGCTTATAAGAACAGTTGGTTCCATGATTTGTGAGTGTTTAATGAGGAAAACGAAACCTTCATTTAATTTCAAAAACCAGACAACTCCAAGAACAAATACATTTATTTTTTAGTGAAAAATTCACTAATGTAAACAAAAAATTCAGTGAAACGAACGTGTTTTTTAATTCTCTTTCCAATAAAAATTTATTTTTTGAAAATATTTTGGTTTCTGATTTTTAAGGCAGTTTTTCGTCTTTTTCTCAACATTTAAAATTATGGAGTTATATAGTTTTTGCGCCGGATGCTTCAATTGCTCCATCACATCAAGATTTTGAGATACGCAAATGATCTCAGATTCCGTGATATGGTATCCGCTGAGCTTATTTAGGGAGGGGTGAAAACCAATTTCGGCTGACACGATTATCCTCGAAGTTGCATTCATATTTTTTTTTCGATGCACTGTTTCTCGCAAAGGCCCCAGTTGTGGACTGTAAGACTTTGATTTTTTGAATAGCCTTTAATTAAGCTTTCGACGCCTATACTTCTTTTTTTGCTATCACTCACACCCAAAATCTGCTGTGAGCTCTTAGTCTAAGAGCATGAAATGCAAATTAATGTTTTTGGCAGTTGATTCATAATATGGAAAGTGTCAAGCCCGTTACAAAAATAGATTTTATGTTTCATTACATGTAGAATTAAATTTGTACCAAACTCATAATTTGGGAAAAAAGGGGAAATTTTATGATCTACCGTTAGGCGAAAATGCATGAATTTAAAATTTATTCTGAGCCCCGTATTCAAAATTTATAGTTTATGAAAGCGTCAATTGTAAGCGATTCTTCGCTCTCTGGAATTTCCATCATTTTAAACCTAACTGGTCCCCTTAGAAAAATATATTTTTTTTTCTTCCGGACCAAAGTCCAAGCTTCACTGCCTGAACAGAATGCAAGATGCTAAAAAATGCTACAGCCGGAGCTGCAAGAGTTGAACATTTTTTTAACTTTTACTGCAGCATTTTCCAGCATATTCCAGCTGAGTCTTGCATTCTGTTCAGACAGTCAGGCAGTTTTTGTCGTAATTTTTCTTATACTACCCTGTTCAATTCCCAGCCGCTGCCACCTAAAAACAGACCTGAAAAATCCTTCAAGAGCCCACCTGGAAAAATGGCAAGTTTTTGTCAAGTTTAATCAAGGCCCTGGAAAGGCTTTGGTAGGGGAAATCTAGACAAGGAAAACTTGTCAAATACTCGTGAGGTCCTCGCTAGAAAAAACTTGTGGGATTAGGCCCTTGAAAGGCGTTGGTAGGGAAAATCTAGACAAGGAAAACTTGTCAAATACTCGTGAGGCCCTCGCAACTAAAAACTTGTCGGATAAGTCTTGTTATCCAATCAGAAATACTCCATATAACTATATGTGTGACAAAAACAAAAACACTTATATTTTATACTAATCATACAAGATGATCACAGGATCGAATCCCAGTGAAGACAACTTTTTTTTGTCTCTCGAGGCAAAAAATTCCTTGAATGGTGAGGCCCTAGAGAAAATCGATAGTTACCCTTGCTAGAGCCATGTTAGGGTCAATGTAAAACTTTCTAGTGCCCCGTTAAAAACAAGGTTCTTTTTCCAGGTGGGAGTATACTTGTCATGAATAAGTGCTTCTCATCTAGCCATTCGGACTCGACAAAAAATTGTAGGTCCCCTCCATTCCTGCCAACAACACGCACACAGGAATGGCAAAGAATTGAAAGTCACTATGCCCTGGTTCTCCGTGAGTTGTTGCGCCACCAAATTTATCTATTTATTTACCTTGTATAAATAATTACCCTCTATAGGTAAACAAAAGAAATAAAAAATATCCATTCAATGCTGACACTTAAATCATAAATGTACACTATATTTAGGAATGGCAATCCATTTGGCTTTGGTTTTATGAGAATGCACTCAAATTTTCATTGAAAAATACAACAACAAAAAGATGCTTTCTGATTTATTTATAAAATCTTTAATATTAAATGTTTTTGTGTTCTTGATTTTGGTGAGGAAAATATCTGAAAGCTTTTTTTAGATTAATAACGACAAATGTTTATATGACAAATGCGATTTAGTAGGTTTTCATTATGTAGTCCTTGTGCATAATTATTATTGTTATGAGATCAATACTTGAAACTTTCTTTGTTTGTATTTTCAGTCAGCTGAGTCACAGTGGACTTATGTGGTATTTAAAGCGTTTTCACTAATACCATAATCGTCATTATTATATGCGAGTAGCAAGAATATGCTTAATTAAAAATATTGCGGCATCGTTTTTGAATGCTATACTAGTTTTCTTTCACATAATAAGATTAAAGATATTTCAAAATATTATAATTTCTTTAATGTCCGTGTTTTAACAGTACCTATTTGGATGGCATGGAAAACCGACAAATTCGTCAAACTCACAACTTATCACCTACAAAAATTAAGTTTGAAGATTCATGCTTCAGACATACAAACATTATGTACAAGTACATATATGGGACTTCCGGACAAAATTAGATGAACGCTTGCAAAAAGGGAAAAATACTGGTTTATTTTCATTGTATTCTTATTTTTGAATGAAGCTTTATAACTTCAGAACCATTTGTAATGCAACGAAACCCTGCTACTGGTTTTCCTCTAGAAAAAAAGCAAAAGCAATAGTTAAATAAGGGAAATTATGCTCGGAATAATGATTTTTGGTGGTTCAAAATATTTCAATAAAACCTTGAAATTTCAGTGAATATGAGGATGAGTGCTTGGCTTCCTTCTCTTACTAAAAGGGCTGAAATAAGTCTTCAAGGCATACTTCTCATCGTCGATGTTTTGCTTTGCTTTTGGTCTCATGCATAGGGCTAAGCTCTTTTTTGCTTGTCTTAAGTTGATGAACTCGAATATTTATCTTTCAACTGTTTGCCAAGCATGGCACAGCCATGTTCAATGGGACTCAGATCAGGAGAGCTGGCTTACCAGTCATGGTGTTCAGGTAGGCTTTTCAAATAAACGCTGAAACTCTGTTCGCAGTGTGGGAACGAGCGTAAGTGTGCATGAAAACAAAACTTTCGCCAAGGGAAAATGGCACAGTAATTTCTTTCAAGATGTCCCTTGCACACCACCCTGCTGTCAAAGAACCATTTTCAACCACATTTAACTCCGTGCGGACTCAAAAGATATATTCAGCCCAGGCCATTATGGAAGCCTCCACCATAAGCTACTCGTGGACCGATGTTGCAATTGCGATGTTCATATTGCTCATCTGATCGTCTATACACTTTGCTTAGCCCTCGTGTGGCTTGAGGCAAAATCTGAACTCATCAGTGAAGAGCATAAGAGCACTCGTTTTCAGTCGTCCTCAGAACAGTTTCAATATTTTTTGCAAAGGCATCACGTACTACTCTATGCCATCTGGTGAGAAGATGATCCTTTACTAGTCTGTACGGTTTCAATTTCAATCCGAAATTTTCGATTCATCTTCTTGCAGTTTTGGAGGATACTTGAACATAATGCACTTTCAGAAGTCTGTTCTAAGCCTCAACTGTCTCAAATCTGATAACTATAGCTTACTACTTACTATGAGAACTTTCATACAAAAATATATAAACAAACCATCCCGTTAGTTTATATTTAAACCAAAAATAAAACTAGGCACTGTTCCTCTAATTTTGTTCAGCAGTGTACTTGTACGATGTATGGAACACTTACCTTCCTGTTAAAATTTGAGGACATTATGTCCTTTATTTTCTTCACCTAGCGGTTAATTAAAGTTCCCAATCGCTCTATTTGCTATTTTGGAAGATATTGGATATTTCAATAAAACACTGCTCTATGTAGCTCTTTCAAAACCCACGATGACTATATGATCCGCATTCTTTATTTTCATATTTATTAATTCTGCTTTACTTGAGGGTGTCGCGCTTTAAAGACTCAAAATTTCGATTTTTTAGAAGAAAAGAAAAATACAATTCAGGGCAGATAAAACTTTGTTTTTAAATATGTAAAATGTAGTTCATAATAATTGGGCTCATTTTCAAATACAGAGCTTCAAAAACGTATTTCTCTTGATCAAATAGCTGTCTGAGATACCCTTCTATTACAATGAGTGACACTATTGTTGTATCATCAAAGTTTTTTTTTATTTTGAATTTGTTGTTTTTTGTAGAAGCAGAGTATGTGGGGTTGCGGATCAAAATAAAATCTCTTTTTGTATCTATTTTACGACTCTTCGTCTTCGTCTTTTTTTTGTAAATAAAAAGTTGCAAATATAAGCTGGTCACACTGACATCGATTTCCATTTATTCTCTTAAATAAAAATTACTCTTAACCTCACATCTCTTCCATGTATACACACTACCCTACCGGCTCTGCACTAAAAAAAGCTTTAGAGGGTGGTGTCTGTGATAAGGTAATGCAGTTTATTTAATTTTTAGCATAGGCATAGCCAAAAACGAATACATGTACTCAATGACGTAAATTGTTATGAAATATAACAGAAATCTATAAAAAAGTCTCTCCATTATATCTTAAAATTTTTTTTTCAATTGAAAGTTGAACAATATTTGTATTTATTTCTATTTTATAAATTTATTAATTTGCTTATTTCATCGGTTTCGGTTTATCGTCTCCGCAATGTGACTGTCCAGATATGTAAATGTTTCAATAAAAATAGAATAGGATATAATTGAAAGAAATATTTGTGGAGTATAACAGTTTTGTTCTCGATAATATTTACTATCAGTGTTGGTGGAGGTTATTTTTTTTTTTTTTTAATAGTTATTTTTTTTTATCGGCAAACTACAATGAATTTTTATTAAAATGTTATGGTTTTTAAATACAACACAAACAAAATTGAGTTTATTAAACAAAAATGATTTTTTTGGATTTTAATCTACTATTAATAATATCGTGTATAGGTACCTACTAAAGTTTAAGATCTAAAAAGTAGGTACCTATCTTTGTACAGTATAATGTAATTAATAAGTTATTAACTATGTGTAATAGTATTTGATCATGCATTTTATTTAAATGTATGAGGACATCGGGCTAAACGATAAGAGAAAATGATGTACCTAATTAATCAAAAATCATTCTTTTCACAATGTTTATTAGGTTATTTTCCGGGTTATTCAGGAATTAAAGTTTATTTTGTCTTGAAAACAAAATACTTGTTTAATTGAATATTTAGGATTGCGTGTCAATTTAGTCAGGTATCATTAAGGTACCACTTCTAGCTACTATTGAAACTCGTCATTGAAGATTTCATTTGTTTATTTTTAAACGTTCAGGAAAGAAGATCAGTGATTATTTTGAAGAAAAAGTTTAACTCATGACTTAATTATTATATCTAACCAATAGAAATTTTATTTTAACCCAATATTTCATATAAAATTAATTTTAATATCTCAAATACTTACATAGATATCTATGATTTTTTTTTTAATTAAAAAAATGCCATTATTTGTGTGGAATATGATATCGTCAAAACTAGCCCGGGCTTTGCTGGATTGTGCGCATCAAAGAGGTCCAATATCAGGCAGAATTTGATTTCAGTTATGTTGACTTTGAAGGCGTATTGTTGAACCTACTGGTATATACTGCGACACAAGGAAATCCTAAAGGAATAAGTCTAATGGGGATAAAAAAAAAGTTATCTTATCCGGGATTCGATCCTGGGACCTGTTAACCAATTGATTACGATTACTACTGGTCTAATTCGCAATACAGTTCTGCGATGTTTAAGATGTATAAATATGACTTTCACATTTAAACTATAACGATTCTCAATAGCAAACAAACGGGCAGAATAGAGCTTAAGGTCGCAGTGCATATATGTATTCCCTTAACTAATTATAACGACTCTCGAATGAACTATATCCACCCTCGAATGAAGAAGTGCCATCTTCCGGATTGTACCTGATACAAACCAATCTAGAGAGAGCTTTCGTGAGCTTTGATTCTAAATGTCAAAATAAAAGCTTTAGAAAGGGAAATATGGGAAACTGCCCCTACTGAAAGCTTTAGAAGCAGATACCAGAACGTTCTACCAATTTCCAGAGTTTGTTGTCAAACAGCTTTAAAAGGCACATGTTTGACCGGCAGCGACACAGTTTGTTTTTAATCGTGAATGAATAAAGTTGGTTGTAATAAAAGTGAAAAATAAAGTTGGTGAATTAATTTAAGTGGTGAACAGTAAATTGTTTTGTAGTAAGAAAAGTAAAGTGTTATATTTTGTGAAATTAGTCCAGTCAACGAAGACTCAAAATCATAAAATAAATGCAATAAATCATGTTCTCTGGGTTATTATTTTATGTGGTAGGCGTGACCCCCAGGTATAACATACTAAAAGTCCCCAGCCCAGGGCCGCGAGCTTTAGGCAGAAGGGGGGGTTAAAGGTCCCCTTTTGTAACTTTTCGGGAATATTTTGAAAACTATGCGTTTAAGAGGAAAAGTGTACACTACAAAATGAAAGAATAATAAATTTCCTGCAGAAAAAGTCTTAATCGTATTTTCGGTAGGATCACGGTTAAGAAAGATACGAGCAGTAGAAAATTCAAAAAATAGGAAAACAATGTTATTGTCTTATAACATCAATGGTTTTTGATCAATTTACTCAGAAATATAGGAAAAAGTAAATATATATTGATTCATGGTCATCCGAGGGACATTACGAGAGCAATTTATGGTGTAAAAAAGGTGGTTTTGTTTAAAATGTCCTTATTTAATTTTTTTTTGATACAGTGTTTATTTTCATATGAGAAACACTGTTTCTTCAAGGTAAGAAGTACACAGCATTTTTCAAAGCTATTGGCCAACACTTAATGAAATAATTTTTGGACATATTCTTAGAAACAAATTATATAAAAGAGGAGGTGTATTTCCCCTTCTTTTCTAAAAAGGAGGACAAACTCCCAAAACATTGAATTAAAGTAGAAAAATAGCTATTTAAAAACAACGGAAATACTTACAATACTGTGCTATACCTTTATTTAAAGCTTAAAACGAATTCCTTGATTATTTAGGAAATAAAGTTTACAATTTTTTGAAAAATTCATTTGAAAAATCAAAATAAAAAAAAAATTGAAAAATTTTGTTACTCGATTTTTCATTTTTTTTTTTACGTCATAAAGTAGTTAATTGTCTTATTATTTAATGTTGTTACTAGCCTTTAGTCGAATGCTGAAAACCAGACGGTCTTAGGAGCTTTAGTTTTTGAGAAAATTGAAAATTATAAAAACTACTTTTTTTTTAATAATTTTTGTTGATTTAAAATTATTTAAAAAGAAGTAGTTTTTATAATTTTAAATTTTCTCAAAAACTAAAGCTCCTAAGACCGTCTGGTCTTCAGCATTCGACTAAAGGCTAGTAGAAACATTAAATAATAAAGGATAATTGACTACTTTATAACGTAAAATTAAAAATGAAAAATCAAGTAACAAAATTTTTCAATTTTTTTTTTTAGTTTTGATTTTTCAAATGAATTTTTCAAAAATTGTAAACTTTATTTCCTATATAATCAAGGAATTCGTTTTAAGCTTTAAATAAAGGTATAGCACAGTATTGTAAGTATTTCCGTTGTTTTTAAATAGCTATTTTTCTACTTTAATTCAATGTTTTGGGAGTATATACTTACTTTTTCCTATATTTCTGAGTAAATTGATCAAGAACCATTGATGTTATAAGACAATAACATTGTTTTTCAATTTTTGAATTTTCTACTGCTCGTATCTTTCTTAACCGTGATCCTACCGAAGATACGATTAAGACTTTCTGTAGGAAATTTATTATTCTTTCATTTTGTAGTGTACACTTTTCCACTTAAACGCATAGTTTTCAAAATATTCCCGAAAAGTTACAAAAGGGGACCTTTAACCCCCCCTCCTGCCTTAAGATCGCGGCCCTGGGCTGGGGACTTTTAGTATGTTATATTTGGGGGTCACCCCTACCACATAAAATAATAACCCAGAGAGCATGATTTACTGCATTTATTTTTCCTTCGTTGACTAGACTAAATAAATAAGTGGAGACAGTAAATAATAGGATGGGATAGTAGAACTTACACAAGAAGTTTTTACTAGCAAGGTCCTCACGACTTCGTCTAGATTTCCCCTACTGAACACTTTTCAGCGCAGTGCCTTAACTTAACTCGGGAAAAACTTGTCACTTTCCCAGTTTGAATGGCAGCCTTATCAATAAAAAGTGCTCAGATATCTTCTAATTCACAAATTAACTAAAACTTCGATCAGAAATTAGTTCACGAATTAAAATTTCATATCAATAAAAATATTAACTGCTAATCCACGTTAAGTTTAAAATCTGAACGAAAATCTACTACAATCAACAAGAACTCTGCTGTTACCAAAGACTATTTACTGAACTGCACATATACATTCTCACTAAATGTGAACTTTTGCACATACATTCTCCCACTTGAGTCTAGTTTTTCTAGTGTCTAGTTTTTTGTAACAATGACAGAAGTATTTTTGACTTAATTACTCGTTCAATGTATCTACTTTGGTGAGTTAGTTTATTACCTTGAATTTTGAAATATTGATAAGATTTGACACTTAATTCAATAATTAAAGATAATTCATGTTTTTACGTTTATGAATACCGGTAATAATGTTTGGGGAACTCATTCTTTTAAAAAGGACTAACTACAGAGACTGACCTATGACAACAATAGTTAAAAATTGCAAGCTAAATATTTCTTGCATGCAAACTTTTCCCTTCGACTTATAGGCATTGAAATAAATCGATGTACTAAATGTACGTCAAATTTGAAACCCGTTCAACACGTGTTTAGGTAGGCAGACAAACGGTTCAACACCTCAAAGGCTATTATATAACTTACAATGTTATGCAAGTGACTTGACTCTCGTTCTATTATGTACATGGACAGATACTAATTCAATGTATTCCATTTTAATAAAATCGTCTTTGTCTGGATACAGAAGTCAAAAATCTTCTAAATCCGGATTTAAAATTAAAGTAATTCATTGAAATATGTACATATATGTATGTACATATGTATGTACGTATATTTTGACATAAAAAAGCACAGATCTCTCATATCAGTTTATCTTGTTCAAAAATAGATTCTGTTGTTTTTTTTTTTTGTTTATTTAATTTCTATTAAAATGCTTGTTTTGTGCACTTCATAAGATACAAAAGCTATCTCGACAGACAAATCGCAAACTAAATACCGTCGAGCTGTCCTGGCTTTTTTTGAATAAATAAGGAATTCTCGCATATTTACAATATTTGCCTTTGAATGATTTACTATGTGCTTAACAAACGATTGTCATCATCACCTTATCTAACAAAATGCGAAAAATACATGTAACCTACCTACCTATATAGAAAATTTAATACAGACAATGTTTGAAGCTCAAATTTTTCTTTTTCTGTTTTTTCTTTGCTGTCGGTAAGTTTTTAAGATTTTAAATTTAAAATTAAAAAAGTTTTCCCTTAATCTTAAGTTGCATTTTAGACTTTTGGAATTATCGTCTTTGGTGTACGTTGTAAGTTGTTGGTCGTACAAGGAACAACGATAAATGATAACACCGAACACGGACAACGAAGAATTTCGAAACCGTTTTGAATTTTCGGTGAACGTTGTTACTCAAACATCGAACAACGAACAACGTTCATGAAATGAAGAATAAGAATGAAAATCTAGTTTAAGGGCAAGTATTGGCTTCGTTTAAAAAATAAATTTCGAGGCTTTAATTAATAACTGAGACGTTAAAAAATTGGGTTTGTCACACCGTCCGTCGTGCTGTGCGGATGGGCTTCTGTGCGCATCCGTCTGTTTATTGCGTTAGAGCCCAAAATGCTGAATGAGTTTAATTAAAATTTGACAGAATAAATTTGGATTTTTTGTAAGTAATTTTTTTATTTTTTTCGTTGCCAAATTTACAGTCCATTTCAAAAGATATTTTAACAATTTTGTATGGTTATAAATTATTACCACTGGTTCTAAAAACTGGGTTTAAAATCGAAATTTGTAGGGCAAGTCCGTTTTCTTTTAATATTTTGAATTTTATTTTTGAAAATAAGTTACGTGAAAGTAGATTGATAGTACAATTCCGTGGCTATTACAATATTGTACCGCCAAAATATTTTGCAAGTAAATTCCTTGCAGTAGGCTCAAATTGGATTTTAAGGTTATCTTTCTGCTGATCAGTTTCAAGTTAGTGAAGCAACAATCGCCTTCTGAAAAGTGGTGAAATGGTTAATTAGTGACAATTTCAATTTTTTGTTTAATCTTTCTGTGTTTATTTGTTGCTGTTTTTCTAAGTTTATGTTAAGTTGGCGGAAATGGTTTGAAACTTCTTATATACAATGTTGTAATTGTTAATAATTTGTCGTTAATTCGTTGTTAAGTTACTGTGACAATTTTAATTTTATCATGCAATTCTTTTTTTGTTTGATAATTTTTTTTTTATTTAATTAAATTTATAAGAAGTGAGAATGGGCCTCTTCGAAAAGATATTAAAAGTTATATTAATATAAGAACCTTTTTTCCACTTTGATTCGTGTGATTCGCTAACTTGAATCGAAAACAAACAAAAACAAAAAAAAAAAAAAACATAGAAAACATTGCTTGACAAAACTCACAACTACGATTATTTAACAGCAGTAACTGAGCAATTAACGTTGCAATATAAGAAGTTTTAACCCAATGTCGAGAAGGTATACTGCGCTCATTCAATATGAACTTAGATAAGCAGCAAAAAAAAAAAAATGAAAACCTTGAACGATAAATTCGAAACTGTCGCAACTAATTAACGACAAATTATTCTCCTAATCACTTTTCGATCGATTTGTTTGAATTCATGCTTTTATTTATGCTTTGCATTATGTTTTCTTTTCAAGGTTGCTTATATCCAGTGACCCTTTACCTTAACCCTTATGCGGTGATTTAAATTTAATTATTATAAGTTATTCACACATTTAATCTTATCAAATTAATTAGCAAACCATTTAAAAAATTAACGTATGTATAAAAAAAAAAAAACATAAATTTTCTGAATGTTTGCTTCTGGAATAAATCGCATTGGCTTCGGGAGCGACTGGATTATAATGAAACTATCGTACTCTGACCGAGCCATATAAATTCAGTTCACAATATTATTAACTTATGTATTTACTTGATTATCAAAGCTATAATTAAAACGTATACAGAAATTTATTAAAAACAACATTGTTTTTATTCATAACACATCACATTATACCTATATTCCTACAAAGATCCAACAAATTATATCTCATAAGATTTGCGTCATATTAGCGATTGTCAAACGCAAATCTCACGTAAGGTACATCCACATGACTAGCGTTATCTACCAAAACCAAAGGCGGACGCTGCGCTGCCGTCATACTAAAAAACTGCCATCGGCGGCGATGAACGCGGCGACCAACTTGAACAAAAAAAAACTTTAATTCCATACATATGATACTATTTGAAAATTTATTTCATTTCATATAAATAATAAAGTGCGCAATTCTTATACAGAAAAAAACTTAAATTAATTATGATTTATTATGCCAATTGTTAAAGTTTAAATATTTGATAAGCTGTATAACAAATACAGAATTGAATTTAACAAGCTCTCGGTTAATTCAGATGTCTATGTCAGGTTTTCGACCTTTTCAAATTAGTAAGTATCTCAAGCTGAACTTGTATGAATTAGTGTGATCTTTATTTTATATTTTTTTATTTTGATGTTATTTTTTTTTTGCTAGAATATACATTCAATTCAGTGTGACGGTCATTCCAAAGTTAATTTAACTTTTCTCGATTTATCCGTGAATTCAATTCACTTACTTAAAAGTCGTACAAGCTCATTCTTATACTTACTTCTATCTCTCTCTCACTCGCTCTTAGACAATTTATTGGATTCACCTACTCTTGCTGGCTTTTGAGGCTTCTTAAATATTAAGGTGTATTTGCTATCATCAAAAAAATAGTATCTATAAGCAAGTACCCACTATGATTCAAGAAAGAGAAATTCATTTACGCCAGTCATATACGAAAGTCGTAAACGCCAGAATACTAAAATTCAAGCTTATTGAAACGATGGCTGGGCCGTTACTATAATATTATGTGTCACGTTGGTTCCAGTAATGGATACCAAGCCAAGAAATAAGATAGAGAACTGGCTGCCCGGAGATAGGGGAAACAGAAAATATTATAATAATTCTATTAGATTCTATATTGCTGTTGATTCTTAAATTAAGGTATACCTATGTATTTACCATATTCCCGCTATTAAATGGCACGTGAGTGGATAGGATAGGGTGGTGCTTTTTTTTATAAATAAATAGCAAAAATTAACTATTGTCTATTCAAACGGACTTATAAAACTTCGGTATTCCAAGACGTGGAAGAAAATGTTACATATTATTATTTATACTCACCTCATAGGTTATTGTTTGCTACAAAAAACATTATGATCTTTTTTTCCATGCAAGCGATCAGTTACAAGATATTTAGTTCGTGAAAAAGATAAAGCGTTGAAAATATAACATAATCTTCTTGAACAGTAAATTTTGTTGGACATTTTAATATAAAACACTTAGATTCTGTGACCCTTTCAAGAATATACCATTATTTCTAAAATTGATCAAAACTTAAAAATTCCGTTTTTTGTTCTTTGCTCAATGCAGACGTTGTTGAAAAATGAATTTAAACATTTTGCTTATGTAATGCTCAGTGATAGGATTTTTCTAACTTGTAGTCACTTTTTTTTTCTTAAATTGAGTGCTAAACGTCAATATTTCCTATAAAAAGTATGGTTCCTTGAACGAACGTCAATTTTCTTAAGCGTTTTAAGCCATTACAAAAGCAAGTAAGGCTTTTATTTTTAAAGAATTAAATAGCAAACATATTAAAGATGTTAAAACTGGCCCTAACTCAATACAGCTAAAAAGTCAGTTACGTTTTTTTCTCTTAACACGGCATTATAGGCCTAAAAATGGATAATAATTATTTTTGGATGCTAAAATCATTTGCATGCAAATAATGCCCTGACGTGAATATATTTTTTTTTGAAGTGTAAGCCGACCACCCAAAAAAAAAAACATTTTATTCACCACACTTTTTTTCGGACAGCAATGGTTTTTTTTACATGAAACTGTAAACAAATCATGCAAACAATTAATTTTGCATTTCACCTCAATTATCATCGAGAATATTTGCATAGATTTTTTTTTTTGTAAACAAGGCATAATCGTATGAAAGTATCGACTTTATACAAATACTAGTAGATACGTTTCATGTCTTTCTGATTCCAAAATATTTTATTTTATTTTTTAATTGATATTTTTGCTTTTTTTATCAAAGTTCATTGTTCTCTAAAGCCTAGTTTACAGTTCCCGTGTGCAAAAAAAACCTACGCAAATATTCTCGCATGTCAAAAAACTATTGAGGTGAAAGGCAAAATTAATTTTTGCATGATTAGTTTACAGTTTCATGCAAAAAAAAAAATTGCTGTCATGGAATGTCATGCAAAACAATGGACCGGCAATTGTTTTGCATGCGAAAAAAGTGTGGTGAATAAAATATTTTTTTTAGATGGTCGGTTTACACTTCAAAAAAAAATTTTTTTTCACCTCAAGGCTTTATTAGCATGTAAATAGTTTTTGCATCCAAAAATAATTATTTTCCATTTTTAGGCCTATAGTTTATTAATTAAGGGTAAATTAATGACTCAATGGGTGGCTTAGGTCAAGGCAAACGTTTTTTGCCTTGAATATTATTCAATTTGGTGCACAGAATAGATGGAAAATCGTTTTGAAAATTTTGATATTTTTTTCGCATGGGAACTGTAAACTATGCTTAAGATACAAAAAATTAAAATAAAAAAGGGTTGTTTTTGAGTGTCTGGGTACTGCTTTTTTTTACCGAAACGGCAAACTATTTTTGACGCATTTTTACCCAATTCTTGTAACACATTTAAAAATTGGCTTATTTTGGACAGAAGAGAGTGCTCACCAGAGAGTAAAACATTTCCCCTTCCTGACAAGAAATTTCGTTGGACTGAAATTCTTTGCTCAGTCAAATTTCAGCTTGACGTATATACTTGTACATAGGTCAGATGTCAGTGACATACAAAAAAAGTCAAAAATTCATGAAAATCGGGAACAAAGTTATTATTATTTTCAACAAGGAATATCAACTAGGCAAGTGTTCTCAATTTAATGAAATTATTTGTTAAAAGCAAAAGGCCTATGGAAAATGAATTTTTGAGGAAGTCCATTGCTGTTTTAAATGCAAACACCGGAATTATAACTGCGAGAAATGCTGTTACTAATGATTGGCGACGTCAATCCCAAACTTCCCAAAAACGTTGAAGTGAATGAATGTATCGAGTTTCAAATGGGTTCCACTCAAGGTATACCTATAAAATACATGTCGTTATCCTATCTCAGAGAATATCAAATAAAGAAGCCAATCCTTCGTACGTTTCACCCCCCAAAACCCATTTGTTTACATTGTTGTATTTGTAATTTCATTTCGTGTCGAAGAAATAGATATGAATTGCAACAACAACAAGACCTGTGCAGAATGACTAGTTGATTCTATGTGTGCGTTTTGCACTGCTTTTCCCTAATACTTTGCAAATCTAATACATCAGCTGTTCGCTTCCAGCTTGTAGGCAAATCAAATTGACAGCTGAGGATTGACTTCTTTATTTCATATTCTCTGTCCTATCTCTCTCAAGCATTTTGTCAACGAGTGATGCAATTCTCTTTGTATTTGTTTTTGTTTCTGTTTCTGTTTTTTAGTTTTGATTTTTTGTTATTTTTTGTACACGTTTTTATTCACAAGTGACGTAGGTATATGCGCAGAACGATCAACGATAAATATCATACCATTCGTTTCTACTCAGGAGAGAGCTTTGGGTCCTTCAAAACGTAGAAAGCTGTTAACTGAGAACTTTAAAAAGCTGTTGGTAGTTTAATTTAATTAAACGTTAAGTTATGTTTATATTCTCTTTATTTTATAAATGCCTTTTTTTTAATTTTTTGAGTTTTTTAATTCAACAAAATTCTTTCCCTGGTAATATTATTCTCTAGAAAAAATATCATGACACCAGCTAGCAGACAGTTTCAAAATATAGCACAAGTTGAGCAAATGTGGTGTACCACATCCTTTTTTTTTTTTTTTTTTTTTTGAAAATCGAAAATGTCGGTGCTAACTTCACGGACATACCTATAGTTTTTGTAAAAATGACAGAAGTATTTTTATCTTAATAACTCTAACTCATTAGCGTAAGGTACCTTATGTACTTTGGTGAGTTTGTTTATTATCTTGAATTTTGTTTTATTGATAAGATTTCAAACTCAACTGATGACTAAAGATAATTCGCTTATGAATACTATGAATACCGGTGGTAATGTTTGGCGCAATTGTTCCATTTGCCTCACATTTTTTGAGTTGTGTGATCGTCCTGCTTTGAAAACAATGTCTGTTACTTTAAATTTTGAGTCTCTCTGCAATTGATCAATTTCGGTGCCAGATTTTTGACTTTCGACTTGTAGTCAGAACATAAATAAAAATAAATTTGATGGTGTCACAGCTCGTGGAGAACAAGGGCCTATAGTGTCTTTCAACTCTCAATCATTTATGTGTCGGTGTTGTCGGCAGGAATGGTGATAGCCAGAATTTTCTGCCGCTGAAATGAGAAGCACTTTTCATAGACAAGAGACACTCTTGGAGGATTTGTAACTTCCTCACCACAAGAGGCAGTGAAAAAACATTTTTGTTTTCAGACGTCAGAAGGTTGATTTTGACATTCGGGATTTTCCGCATTTTCGGGATTTTGGCATTCGGGATCTCAAACCCAACCTGTGTTTAAGAGTTCATAATAAAGTTCATGTCATTGAAGTTTCAACTATATATACATAAACAAAGATGATAAATGATAAGACGCGTGATTTAGTATAATTTCAAGTATTTAGTTTCAGTTTTTGAATCCTTCGTGGGCCATCAGGATAGGAGAAAGCACAGCACTTTTTTTTACCGCCACTACAAAAAAAACCATTGGTTCAATCTCAAGTTTCACTTAACGTAGAACAGAGAGTTCTTCAGCCTGAATTACCACCAAGCTTATAAGCTTTTTTTCATGGTGATTTGCCCAATTTTAAAAAAGTTTCTTGCAACTGTCACCCTGTCCACTTGTAAATTATATTGAATTGACAGCATTCCATTTAAAAACAATTTATTCGAATATTTCAGAGAGAGATGTATGTAATGTATGTATATATTTATAATCACTATATTGGTGCATCATAATAAATTGTCTAAAGCAAATTTCACTTTATTCGACAGTGTGCTTGTTGTTCAATTTGTTTATCTCAATGCATATGTACATACATATATTCTGTTATTTGTAGATCCCCCAATACGTTTTACAAATAACGGTACCCACAGTACAGGTAACTTGCACGTGTCATTAATTTATTATTATTTAATCTGAAGATTTTGCTTTCATCCGTGCAGAAAAAAAAAACTAATCAATCCATAAACGCCTCGATATGAACGAATTTACTCTGAATTCTAGTCTTGTTTGTCATTGATATAACTTGTTTAGTTGAATTTTTAAAATTCATGGTCGCGCGTATAATTATATAATTTCGTATGAAATTGTGTAGCTTGTGATAAACTTTATTGTTTTGCACCAAAAATTCATTCCAAATTCAACGAATTTCCAGAAGAGGGAGGGTTAAAATCGAGGAAGATGATTTAGTGTATAAAATGTATGGCCTTTCTCCCTGCATTGCAGCTAATGGTTATGCCAATGACACTCCGTGTCTTTTGATTAAGGTCAGGTATTGTTTTCAACCGATTTACAAACACAAAACTAAAAAGCATCTTTAAGTAATGTATCACTGCAAAAATTTCAAACTGATCAGTTAAATTAAATTCTATTAGAAAAGTCGATTTTTGTTTTGCCCCTTCCTTAAAATTGTTTTTTTGCTGTTGTTTGATTATAAACAGATACACATTTCTACGCATTTTGAAAACAGTATCTACACAGGAGAATGTTCATAAACAAACCCAGCGTCGATTAAGATAAAATAAATTATATGTGTCGAAAGGGCATCTATTGTAGGTAACAAATATGAAATTATTTATTTGGAACGTTATGCCCGAAACTGGCTATGATTTAAAACAAAACATATATACCTAATTGATATTTCCCCATACAGATTAGATATCATGTATCAAATATTTAATAAATATCTCACGAATGCCGATGGCACAAAATATAAAAATATTTTTCATTGTAACAACGAGTTTTTTTTTAAATTGAAGCATTCAGGTCAATAACCAGATAACTCTACTTTTTGACGAAATATGTTTTTTATGCTGAAGTACAAACAAAATAATCCTCCTTCGTTTGGTGTACTTGAAATATCGCTAACTATAAATCAGAGAAAGTCAATGCTGTGCTGGACTTATCTTGTTTATGCACCGAACGTTAAAGACTTTGAAAATTCGGAAATTGTTAGTGGTACCGAAACCTTGAAGAATTAAGTCTCAAACGATGCTTTAGCTTTAAGATTTTGTTTGTGTCTTTTTCTTTACATTTAAAATTGTACTAAAGGTTATACCATAAGCGTTTTAATTGGTGGAAAATGAAAATGTTACTGTAATTTCGTGTTACTTGAGAGGCTGTCGAATAGCCATTACTGACGTTTTCAATTTTGACAACCTGCGCAATTATTACCTTCGATTTGGGTACTGTGGCGAATACTTACTTTTTTTATAAAGGACACCGATTTGATTTTTTTACGAATCAGTTAAGCACTAAGAGTGCTTATAAGTCGCCTGAAACAGGTTTGGATTTTGTTATAAATATCTCAATTATCCAACATTATATACCTGTGTCTATTTTGTATTGCCCTAACCAACTTTTCTTGACAAAACACTGTTATTAAAAATACAAAAATTGTAATAGCCAGTATCGGCGACAACTTTTTAAGAAAGTTACTTCACATTCATTATTTACAATTCACGCCCTTTCACGTATTAAAACAAAAATTAACGTTAAACTTCACGCCAAAAATCATAATCTCCCACAAAACTTCCAAAGATTTTTTTTTGTTTACAAAAACTGTAAATAACTGGATTTGAAGTTCTTTTTTTTAAATTTAGTAATAAATTGAAATAATTGAAGAAACTTAAATTTCTAAAGGAGTAACACGTGCATTTTTTTGCGTTTATAGAAGTTTTTTTTTCAAAAAGTGCTCGACTACTTGCAGTGTTCGAAATTAGGCGAATCTCCCCAACCTACTTTAATGAGTTAGTTAATAATAGCTGTACTTTATTTTCTCCCAGATCTTATCTGGATTTGGATACGAAAATACTTGTACAAGCTCCAACTTTTATTTTGGATTTGAATCTAGAAATCCATTCTGAGCTACAATTATGATTATATAATTTATGAACATTTTTAAAAATAAATTGAATTTAAATCCACTGCAAAAAAAATTGTCAAAAAAATACCGTTACGTATAAAAAATTGACTGTCAAAAATGCGTTTTTTCAAAATTTACAAACATTTCTATTTTATATTTATTAAAATTTTTATTAGGTACAAAATTAAAAATTTTCTCCAAAAGTGACATAATAAAAATATGGAATTTTATGTTATTAAACATTGTTTTGCAAAAAGTGCTACAGTGTAAGCTACATTTGCTTTGAAAAACAGTAATTTTTGCCATTTTCTCGTTTTCTTAAAGGGCTTTTACCAAAAATAAGAGCACAAAATTAAACATTTTTTCCAATGATGTCCTAGAAAACAAGTTTATCTGTCCATAAACACCTTAATCGTTTTAATCAAACAAGTACACGCTTCACAATCTTTTTCATGAAAAAACCATTTCAGTTCGGAACACTCTTAACAGTATCTTGCAAAAAATAATTTTTACTTTGACGTGTAGATGGCTTTTTGTGTTGAAAATAAGGAGAAAGTAGAAAATAGAGTAGAGATGAAATGAAGAAACAAAAAGAAAAACAGAGATAGGTATATAACGCACTGTTGTCACTTGTATCCTGTTCGTTTTATTATGATATTCTTATCCGGATCAGATCTGGTGGATAATAAAATGCAGCTAATCTTGAATTTCCTTTTATTGATAAGATTTTAAACAGTGACTAAAGATAATTAATTCTTTATTTGCGTTTATTAATACGGGTATTTGTTTTGTAATGCAAAATTTCGTAAGATGGACAACACGAAGTTACACTACAGTTTATATTCTAACTTGAAGCAGAGAGGCGAAATTCTCTTCTTAGATTTCAGAAAAGGATTATAAAAGAAATTCATATTCAAAATAATTTTCTAATTACCTACACCTACCTATTATGCATCTTATACCACAAACATTTCTCACTGTTCAGTTTATATTTTTGCCTTTCAATTTTGATAATTGGCAACTCTTCAACTTGCACAAATTGATAGCATCGACATATTATTATTTCAATTGTAGGTATGCGTATGTGGGATATATTGGTTTCTCATAAACAATGGTGGCCATATAAAGCAGAATAACAAAAATATAGACAGAAAAAAATAGTTTGCATACCAAAGGCAACCACTTATACTATCTATCTACAGTTGGTTTATTTGAGAGCAAATAAACGAGTGTTTCTACAATAATCAGCTTTGTTTCTCTAGCACCACCAGGGCACCAGCTCTAGCTCTAGCAGTATCGTCTAAATGCAATATTTCTACATTCTACTTATTGTGCTGCCGGAATTGACAAAGAGAACCAAACTCGAGCGTATGTGTGTTGGTTACTCGTGTCGTTAAGTTTGCAACTTGAAAGAGTCTGAATCTGAATATGAATTCTGAAATCTTCCAACAATTATACAAACAAAATGAGAGAAACCCAACAACGTTTTCAGTTAATTGGATTTAAATTGGATTAAAGTCAAAAGAGCTTGCGGTTGGGTTCGTTTTTGATAAGCACTTTTCTGACTTTGTGTCTGGCTGTTTATATTCTCTTAATATGCCTACTTCACGATTAAAAAAAGAAAAGAAAAAAAGAGAATAATAAAAAAAAGAAAGCTGTTGTCTTGTCACTAATTTACAATTGACTTCACTTCAAGCCAGTGATGAAAATTGACTTTTGTCAATTGTACTGAAAACTGAAAAAAAATTGTACTGAAAAAGACAAAATAGTACTGAACTTTTTTAAATTATAAAACAACGCAAACAATTAAAATAAATATTTTATTAAAACAAAAATACATAAATTAAATATACCTATACATTTCATTGGTATAATTTTATTCTAAAATAAGTCTTATGGACGGATAGCAACTTTGGCATAAGTCTTTTCTTTTTATTTACATTCATATGTACATACATTACATTCATTATGTTTTTCTTACTCTTAAATTTCTTCATCGGCTAGTGGTTTACTCGATAAATGTCTATTCAAAAGATTTTTTTGAATAATGTAGCTGTGACATTATTTTTAATTAGGTTTTTAGTTTCTATTAGTGCAGAACACGAGTCCACCTGCATTCGTTTTCTTAGTTTTGTTTCATAATTTGATAAGAAATAAAATGCACGACTGGGTCGCACGTACTTGCTCTTATGTTCAAGACACTGCGAGTTTAAAAAAATTGTATATACAAACATGGACATTATGAGAGAAAAATGTAGGGAAGCATGAAACACAACATTTAAATTAGCTAAAACAACTCTTTTGACAGTTTGAGGTGAAAAAAAAGTATGCCATCTTAATTCATGATGGAATATGATTGTATGGGAAAAAAAAAATTTAAAATCGTTGGAGCGGTTTTTTTTTAAATTAATTTTTTATATATAAAATTCTTAAAACATTTTTAAGAACAAATTTTGGTATGCAAATTTAAACTATATATTTATGAGCATATAAAAACAAAATTTGAAAAAAAATTGTCAACCCGTTTTTGAGATATCGAATTTTCAAAAAAAAATTTTGAAACTTTTTTTAAAAATCCAAAAACTTTTTTTTTGAAAATTTTGATATGCAATATTATTTAATCTTATCTGAAATTTGTATATAAAAAAAACATTTAAATCCGTTCAGCTGATAACGAGAAAACTCAAAATAAAAAAATACGTTCTATGACAGGTACTACTAATACTTGCTATGTGTAAAATTTTATAATTTTTGATGGTAGATCGTACTAATTTTAGTATATGAAAAAAGTTTAATCAAAATCGTAGGAGTCGTTTTCAAGCAAAAAAATATTTTCCTTTGCGGTTTTTTCACTTTTGTATGGAAGGTACCGTTATTTTTTCATAAATGTAAAATTTTTTCTAAAAATATTTTAGAGAATACTAAAAAAGTCTTAAATGTCGAGTTTCAAAAAAATCTATTATGCCGTTTTCGAAATATTTGATTTTCCAAAAAAAAATTTGAAATATTTTTTAAAAATCCAAAAAATATTTTTTCAAAAATGTTGGTACACAAAACTGTTAAAATTTTTTGGAAGCTTCTGTATAAAAAAAATAATTGAAATCGGTCATACAATTTTGAAGAAAATCACAAATTAAAAAAATGGTTCCTTGGGAGGTACCATTAATAACCATTTTTGAAAAATGGTTTTCCACCCAAAGAAAGCCTTTACTTAAATAAATTGATTGAATTTTTTTTAAGAAAAGTTGTCGAGCCGTTTTTGAGAAAAATACGATTATGTAAATTTGCCAAAAAAAAATGTATGACAGGTACCGTTATTTTTGGTTCTAAAACAAAAATGAAAAAAACGTGTCGGCAGAATCACCAAAAACCACTAAGTAACAAGTTTGAAGAAAATCGATCGAGCCGTTTAGGCTGTAGACGAACAGACAGACAGACAGACAGACAGACAGAATTTTGCCACCCACTTTTTTGGTATTCTCTATCATCGTAATATCATGTTTGATTGTTATCTCAAATTTTTTTTTTTGCACGAATCCAAAACTTGCCTTATAGTACCTATAATCGCAAGTAAAAATTATATTTGAAAACATGAACTCGTTGCATTCATTTTTCACAAGGCCAGTTTCAGCCCAGAACTCAGAAATAGAAGCATTTCTAATTTTTTTAAGTATTGGCAGTCAGCTAGAGCTCGATATTCTTTATCAATGAGTTCAATATTTTTTTGTTCGCCAGGAAAAAATCTATTGAATTTACTTGGCCATCTAAAATTGAAGTTTGTGAAAAATGTTGCAACGAGTTCAAAAAAATGTCTTCAAAATAAAATCTTTTTTCACATCTTCGAGGAAAGCTATTTAGAACATCCGTGCATGACTTTTAAAGCTATAAATTTCGCTTTCAGTTAAAATTTTAGAAGTGTAAAAAATTTCACTTTGGTCCCGCAATAGATTTCCTTGACGGGAAGGTGGTTTTCCAGTAAGTTTATTGACAATATGGGTTTTTCCTTAAAAGCTTCTTTACGTGAAGATGTGGTGAAGTCTGACTGAACATATTTATTTAATTTTAGAGATTTATGAACGTTGACCTTTTCAAAAATTAAAAATAGTACAAATAGTACTGAAAATTGAAAAGTGGTACTTGCGTACTCGGGAAAGTCCAATAGTACCGAATTCAGTACAATAGTAAGCCTTTTTGCAACTGTGCTTCAAGCTCTCGGGCGTATTTTTCTTCGTTAAATAAAATAAAAAAAAAAATAAACTGTGCACTTATTTCGACAGTGCTCCACACCGCACCTACTTACCTTACTAACTTATCTGTCAGATACACACCAATACACATAAATTGACTGACTACACTACACTAACTAGCGAATTTGGTTGACGAACAGACAAGACAACAGAGGGACGAACGACAAATTCAGCGAGAAAGAGGAACGAGTCTGTAAATAAAGAGAGACCGCGCGATAAGTCGAACGTCGAAGAAAACAAATTCTTCGCGGCTCATTGAAGTACGGAACGCGCGCGGCGACGTTAGATTGCGTTCATATTTTTTTTATTTCAACCATAATTTTTTTTCCATTTATACTATTTGTTTTTTAATTTGAAATTCTTTTTGAAAATTTCGTTAGATTTTCAAAAAAAAAGAAACATTTTACTTTGATTATTTCATTGCTCGTACTGGACGAATTTTTGTTTTGACCGTCTCTGGCTTCGTATCTTCGTCGTCGTTCGTCGTTGGGTCTGTCATGATCAAGAACGGATAGGCATCCAATATTTTGTCTCTTTGTTTTATTAATTGTGTTTGTTGTGTTCAAACTGGATAAGTTAGTTTAAAACTCGAATTTTAATGCGAAATTGTTTGGTTTGTTGTTGGCCAAACTCTTCGATTGAAAAAAAAATTACAGTTGATGAAATGTGAGAAACTGGTCTTAGTTTTAAATTTTGTTGCTAATATTTTCTACCTACCTACAATATAACGAAAAGTTACTGATCAGTTCGATTTACGGTGATCTGCTTGTTTTAAAACAGCATGATCCTACATTTATAGATGTAGGCTTTAAAAAAATTCAGTGTTTCTTGTGAAAGTTTGTGTTAAATCACTCAATGTATGATGCTCAATAATGTGATATATAAAATTATCAATCAACTTTGATGTAAAAATATCGAAAAAATAATCTGCAGCTGATAAAGTTGTTTATATGCTCGACGATCAGCCAAGTGTGTAATTTTTCCACAAAAAAGATACATTTTTCACAGCAGCAGCAGCAGCAGCAGCAACAACAACAACTCTTGGCAGAAAAGTTAATGATAATGGGAAGAGAATCAAGATAAATATTAAATTATCTACATACCTACCTTCTTACATACATATATACATTTATCATTGGAATAGCGAGTGTGTGCTCGGGCGGATATAATATAAAAAAATACATATACTTGCCATACCTACACAAGTTTTATAAAAAGGGAGTGTTAATATTTTTCATAGTAGAAAAATTCTTAATGCACTTTGGTGATTCAAAATCTGCCAATACTGAAGAAACCAACCAACAATGTATGTATGATTATATTAAAAAGTATCTACAGTTAAATTTATTGAAAAATTATAGAATTTAAAATACCTATTCGCCAGTTAAATTGAAGATACATCAGAGTTTTGATAAATTTATGAAACTTAAAGTTTATTTTAAAAACAATATTAGATAGGTATCTTACTATTGGTCTAAAATCAGGAATAAAGACATCCATGGCTCATCCGTTCGATTTTGCATCTTAAATCATTTACAAACACGCGATAGAATGTAGATTTAAATACCTATAGGTATATATATTTTACTATAGGTAACAATCCGATTGGGATTCGTAAGATTGTTGTGTTTTTTTCCTATGTTTATTGAAACGAATGCGTAGTTGTTGGATTCAAATTCACTTTTCTATAAAATCCTATGAACGTTCTTTCGAACAGCTAATATGATGGGACTGGTTTTATTGTTAAACAGCGGTGAGGTGTTTGTCAAGGTTATATCTCACCCGGTATTATACCTACCTATTCATCTTTTTTTTTTAATATTCTTAGCCATTGTTTTGAAAATTTAAACCCAACCCGGAATTTAACTGATTTATTCATAATAATGAAAACATTGTGTTCTTTTGTAAGTTTGCTTTTTAGTGAAGCTTTAGAACGAATTTTTCTTCACTCTTCAATGACGTAGAAGACAAAGCTAAAATATGTAAATTTTTGATATTACAAATCGATCGAACAAAGTGGTTTTCATGACGTGTCCAATTGGATTAAAAGAAGCGTCCGAAGTAAAAAAAAAATATAATAATATTTGTCATCCGTACAATAACTACACATTGTAATCATTGTAATGAATTCGCAAAATAAAAGAGTTTCAATACTGTATTTTTGGTTAGAAAAAAAAAAATACTTAAAAGTTGTTATTCGAGGGTTCTTCTATGCATACATTTATATTTTTGACGTTCATCAAAAGCTCTCAGTTTTTATTTTATGCAGTGTTTGTTTATAACTACAGAGAACTTTGTCTCATAGATAAGAATTATGAAACCAAACGTCAGTGCAGGTTTTGTACATAATCGAAAGACTTACGGGCACATTGAAAGTCATATTATAAACCCAAGTCTAACTGAACTGGAGTCTCAAGTTAACATGCAGGTTAGACACAACTACTATCCATACCAAATAAGATAGAAACGGGTCAACCGAATATTCTACTACAACCATCAATTCAAAAAAAATGTGCTGTTTTCTTGTTATTGTATACATTTAAGTCGGGTATATTATTTTATAAACAAAAACAAAGCAAGAATTCTAACTTAGACATGTTTTTGATAATAAACAAATGCAGCCTTAACAAAAATGAATATAATATAATATGACTGAAAATAAACAGCTGAAAAGAGCAAGGGAACAAAAAACTTGCTGGAGGCAGACAAAAGTGTGCTTCGAGAGTTTGTAGGTAGTAAGGTGGTTATTCGAGGACAAAAGAAATTATATCAGGATGATATCAATTAAAACAGCAGCAAGGTCGAACATCCAAACAAACAAAATTGTTATTATTATTAAAAAAATTGCTTACCTTGTCTTGGAAACTTGGAATTTTATTTTTTTTTGTCGAACAGTGACTTAGAATTAAGTTTAATATTTTTTTTTTTTTTACTGTAGAACTAACGAAGTTTTTGTTTTTCAAAACAAAAACAAAAAACAAAAAGGTTGGCATTTTGTGTATTTATTGATGTGTTTTTTTGCTGAATAACGACTGCATAGGGACTGTGTTTTTTTCCTCTAATTCTGTCGAGAGATACAAGAAAACCCAAATCCTAAGGGAAATTTAATTTCCTACTGGTTGGGCCAATTAAATCTTTTTTAAAATGTTTTTTTGGTTTATTTTTTGAACCGCGCAAATCACCTGTGGATTATGCACCTATTGCGTAAATTATCGCCGCCAGAGAGTCTGGCGCAATGTGCGAGGTGTTTCGGGCTGAATAGCGGCCATTTCGTGTCAAATATTTCATGGATTCCTCTTTCAAGGCTTCCTGGGTCCGTGGCTTGCTGAGATAAACTAAGGATTTCAAAAAATCTCACAAAAAGAAGCCTGGGGTTAAGTCGGGAGACCGCGGAGGCCAGTCATTATCACCAAGATCAAGAACAATAAAGAGATATCATGGCTCATGGTGTGATGCCGTCCTGTTTTAACAAAAAGTTTACTTAAATTTTGTATGGGAATAACTTTAATAAAATCAGCACTTACTATGCGACGGATGCCTAACTGCAAAAATGTCCAACTATAATACCTCAATGTTCTTCTCATCAGACTGCATCGGACGATGTCGGCCTTTATGGCGGATTCTAACAAAGTTGCCAGTGGTGCCAAATTTTTGGTGTAAATGCCTAATGGTGTAGTCTGAAAACGTTTTCCTCACTCACGACACGCACGTTGCGTTCTTAAAGAAGAAAATATGTTTTTAATGTACGATAACAACGCATTGTAATGGCGTGTACTGTTCCATGGCACAAATTCACGTGAAACTGACACGTCATGACGCTTAAAACGCGGCCTGTCATAAGCCGTCCTGAAAACAAAAGAAAAAGTTACAGTAGGTATATTATAAAATGCCCAAAGATTAAATGACACACCCTGTATTATGTATGTACTTGTACATATTTTGAAGGCTTACGTTACGTTTCGGCATTGTATCGTAAATCAGCGAGCCGGATTCATTTCAAATTCTATATAATGGTAATGGAGTGTTTGTATTGAAGTTGCGCTTATCTTTATTGAGGAGCTTTATTCAAAAGAACATATGTTTCTTCTTTATAATTTATACTTACCGCTATTTCAGCTACATATCTTTCCACTAACGAATGTTCCGTGAAAAATAAACAATACAAACAAGTAAAGCAAACAGAAAACAAAAACAAAAAATACTTCAACTCACAGTGTCAACAATTTATCTAGATTTTTGTTTTAATTTTTTCTCTGAAAACATTAAATGTCCTGATGACCACATTTATTTTGGTACCATTTCATTTTACCACCCAAAGTCAACAAAGAATATTTACATTATAATTAATTTTTCACCATATTTAAGGATAACATTCCCTGATGAAAAAATCCTTCAGTATGTGAAAGTTAAAATGAGATTTTAAGGCTAAAAGCTTTGTTAGAAAAAAGTAAATGCTTACCTATTCCATTCTTCCTTTATACATATTTAAGCAAAATCCTCTAGAAAAAAACTGTGCAGAATCTAGGGTCTTGTGATAGTCAAAAAAGCTATGAAACAAGTTGTTTGGCAAAAGACCAACAATTTAGAAGATACACATAAAAATGCGAGTGTGATGATTTTAAAAATAATTATTGCCAAGCACAAGAATGGATTTAAAAGAAAGTTCTCTCTGTTTTTGCAATTTAAAGTGTTTACCACTTTCTTTCGAGATAAATGCGGAAAACGAAAATGCAAATAAAAAACAGCAGATCAACAAGCCTACATGAGCCACGGTAACCAGGCTTTCCGTTGCACTAATCTCTATTTATAATAATACTGGCCAACACAGTTTAGGTTTGTCGTAAACTCTAATTCGATTCAAATGGCTGGAATAATCAATATCAATTTGAGTTCAGGCATAAACAACATTCCAATTTTGGATGTTCAAAAATTTGATTTCGGAAAAAAAAATATAAACATCTCATTTTTAGTTTTATTTTCGCAATACAGAAATCTACTTGTACTATCAATGAATGATGGAATTTAATGCGTATTTTGTCAAAATTTTCATTCACAGAAGAGAGAAAAGGAAAATTTGTTTGTTGATCCTTTGGAATTCTGAGTATTTCTTTTAATCAAGAGCTTGTGGTGAAAACACTTTGTATCGAGAGGCAAACAAAATAAAAAGTTGTCTAAACTCATCTGGGATTTTAATCCTTGGATCTTGTCATTACGAATCCAATACGCTAGCTGCTGTGCTAATTCGCAATACATTTCTGCAATGTTGGAAATGAATAATTTTTGATACAATTGTGTGGTGAAAGTATAGTTTATGTTTTTTATATAAATATTGGGTATTTGTGATGGTATAACAAGACTTACCCAACAAGTTCTTACTAGCGAGGGTCTCACGAGTATTTGACAAGTTTTCTTCGTCTATGTTTTTCCTACGGAAGCCTTTTCAGAGCCTTGATTAAACTTGACAAAAACTTGCCATTTTTCGAGGTGGGTGCGTGTGGCGTATGTGGAGCATTTTTTGTGCAATGCGAATCTCTGTGGAAAATATGCATTGGAAGGAATGTATCAATGATGGTCGTTTCGATGAATGTTTTATGTGGAGGATTAGAAAATATATTGATCTGCAAAAGTTAAATAAACATGCATACAAAGTTTCCTGTTTCTTAGTTCCCGCAATTTAAAAGCTATTGTACACCATTCTTCGTCACACATAATACTATCAATATTTTTATATTCTTCTTTTCACTAGTATCTATTCCTATTCAATGCATATACAAATACACATACTTTCGTATGTATATATCTAATAATGGACTAACGACTATATTTAAATGCATAACACAATTTTATTTTTAGACTTAAAACTGTCGGTGAGACTGTGCAAAAAAAAATTATTTGTGTGCGTGCTGCTGCTATAGTAAAATACACGCCGCGTTAAAAAAAGTTTGTCTTTCCTTATAATTTGCTTTGCGACAAACTTCTAATTATTTATATGAAATATTGATTGATGATGGAATGGAAAGCAATATATAATAATAATGAGCGTTATATTAGTTTGGTGTGCGTAAAAGAAATGAAATGTGTTAACTGTTGCAAATTCGATTTTTTCTGTCTATAAATAAATGCACGGATTCAATAAACTATAATATGACATACATATTTATCCTTTAATACATGTCCATGGGAAGTCAGTATATTCAAACCTTTTGGAAGGATCGCAAATAACTCAAATCTGAGAAATATTTCTATAGTGGGGCAAGGGTGGATGAAGAATTTGTGTCAGGAGATATAACTAGGAACGTATTTTGTTCTGTTTTGCTAAGTGAATTCACACAATTTGTTAAGATAAAAAAGACAGGCAAAATTACAAATCAGTGTTCCTGTTCAAAATGCAGATTAATTTTCTTCTTTAAGATTAAATCAGTTCCGAGTTCAGCTTTTACTCTGTTTGTGCGCGTAAGGAACGAAAGTGTTCAGATGTGAAGAAATTACTCTACAGACTGTTTTCCTCTTTGTATTTTTCGTAGTTTCATAATGAAAGACATGACTCGATTGGTTGGATTGGATAGGAGAAAGACCACAAAAGAGAATTTCAATTTTCTTCACTGAATATTTTCAATTTTTTTTTAAATATCTCATCCCCCTACCTTTTCTACAAGTTACCGTGCTAACCATCAAAAATGCTTATTGAATTTCTCCACGTGTAATCAAGGCCTTTAATAGGCCTTTATATCCGTGGCGGTCGTGAAGAACCAGGTAACTCAAACACAAAAAAAAAATTATAAGGTCGGGGTCAAAGTTTAATAACATTGACAAAGTCCGACTTATGTCAAAACAAGTGTTCATCATGTGTTTTCAAATATATAAGGAAAGTGTTAGATGAAGTCAAAATTTTGTTAAATACTGTAAACTATTTATTAAGGAATTTTTGAAAAATAAAAATTCACTTCAGGTATCTCGACTTACCTGGTTCTTCACGACGGCCATGGATATATAACGACCACTCTTATTTACTGTAAAACTAAACCAGGATAACGGTTGCTGAATCTATACTCTATCTTTCTCTACAAACTATTACACCCCGACTCCACACAGGAGATAATTTCTATCAGGATGCCCATCTTGACAGTAGATATCCAATAGACTCACTCCGTTTCATCTCTTGTTGGGATGTCAGAGATATCTATCTGCGATTATATCTTGACAGAGATCGCTGACATGAATTTTGACAGATGAAGATTTTTTTGCTTGTTGTCTCATTTGCTCTCATTATTCTGTATATCTTTCCATATCCATTTGTTACAGTTTTTTCTTCGACAAATAGAATTTTTTTTTTATATTTTTGGAAACTAAGGCTAGTCGCGCAAATGCAACTGCTACTGCAACAAAACAGTTTAGTCACAAGTTGCCCGATGAGCGCGCACATGAGCAACTCCACAAGCAATCGCAACGAACCTAACCAACACACCGACAATGTTTATTCAAATTTTCTACCTCATACATACAAAGAAAAATATTATCGCCTTTGTCATATTCTTTTGCTCAGCAAATAAAAGAAAAGATAAATTTGTTCTCTTTCGCACAGAGAACATAAGTCACTTTGGAAAGAACCAAATTCAACGAAGCGGTAAAATATTTCCAACTATTTGCAACTATTTTGCAACCAAACAGTTGCGAAACTGAAAATTGCATGTGCGCGACTAGCCTAATATTCATTCGGTTTCGCTTTCGTGATTTGTTGGACAAATTTCGGAAAATTGCGTGTTCTTATAAATTCACAATCTTCTGAAGCAGTCAAATAAATCTATATTTAAGCCTAGTACGCTGCTGATGCGAAACGAAATTTTTAGTTGGTCTCCAACAACACAACGAAATGCCTACGAAAACGAAGCGGAAAAATATTCATTGACAGTTGCACAAATTCAAAAAATTAAAACAAATGCAAATGCAAAAAAATCACAAGCATTAATTCTGTAATGAAAGAAACAACAAAAATAAACACAAAAAAACACAAATGTCATTTTTTCGCACCCAATAAATTGTGTGCGAAAAAAGAGTGTAGACTTCTCCAAATAATCTGCTACAATTATCAATTTCGCTCATCGAACAGCGTACTGCAGAACGAAAAGTAGAACTAAATTTTTAGTTTATGATTTCGTTCTGTCATTTTTGTATGGGATTTTTCGTTTCGCATCAGCAGCGTACTAGGCTTTAGTAGGTAATTTCAGTGCTGACAAAAACAACTGTCTGTATACTGTCTGGATTCTAATTTATGTTTTAATCGTCTTATTAATAAATGCTCTAATTATTACAACATTAAAAGTAATAATAACAAAAACGATTTATATTTTCAATATTCTCCTTTTTACTAAAAGAAAAATATGGGTATTCGCTTTGCAACCAAAATGAACACAGTCAAATAGCTTGTTTCTTTTTATTTGTGCGCAAAAAACCAGCCATCAAACTCTCGTGCTGTCGTGATATGGAATGAAATATCATAACATGATTTGCCCAGCAAAGATTGAAGAAAATGCAAGATATAAATATCTGATATTTAGTTGGTGAGAAATTATCTCCTGTGGAGTCGGGGGTTAAGAAATCAGCTGATATGCACTCAAAATCGAGTGTATGCTACTTGAAGTCCAAGGAATTTCACCTTTGCTATGATCTGTCAAATTGATCTTAGAACTATTTTTTCTTTTAATGTCAAACATGGTTAAGTGAGTTCTATGATCGTTGTTTTTCGATGCAAAAAACACCGTTTTCATCCAATTAAAATTTTCTTTTTCCGGAAACAATAAAAACGGACCTAATCTGTGTTTCTATGTTATTGTTATGTGTGTAGGTATCTTTGTATTTAAAGCTGAATAAGCTAAATCGTGATCCTTTCAAATATTTACCCCCAATAAATCTTCAAAATCGTTGCACTGGTTTTCTTCTTCTTCCAAAACTCCTTCCGAAGGTTAAGTTTAGTTTCTTGAGGCGAAATAATGTCAACATGATAAAAACTTATGCTCCTTACACATAATTTAACTCAATTGACCTACATATATCGTAGTAATTTGCAAACACATAACCAATATGTAATAGCACGTACATAAATTCAATTAGTATTGTCAATCCTAGGTCTTTCATCATGATACAAGTGAAATAGAGACTCAAGTCGAAAGTTCAGTAAGACTACTTGTAAATCTGTGTGTGCTGCACTGCACACTAGATCAAAGTTATTCTAAAACTAGCAGATTTTTTTTTGTCAATTAGACGACTTGATAAATAAAATAAAATACACAAAATTATATTAGCTATTAGCTATTCAAAACCTGCAAAAAGGAAGTGAGTTATTTAAAAAAAACTTCAAAATAGTATAATTATTGATTTTTTAAAAATTTAACATAAATAATATAACATAATAAAACACTTTTAGAATAAAAACTTTATGGACATGGAAATATATTTTTGACGCAAACATACGTACATATGCATGCGTCATGCCTCTTTAGGTCGTTCGTTGTTTTCAATGCCCAAGTATTTAAAATTTTGAATTCCTTGCTTTCATTTGTAGAAAAACAAAAATTAATACAAACAAATAATTTTTTCGTGTACCTATGAAGAGTTGTCCAAAACTTCAATTTCCTATGTTTTTATTTATTTTAAACTATGCCAACTTAAAAACCCATCTTTCCCAATGTGCTGCTTTGTCGTGAGCACAACAAAAACAAATCAAACAAAAGTCTACACTGCGAGCGTTCAGTACTTTTCCTCTGCCTCAATCTTGAAGAACCATATTAATATTATTATTATTATTTTTTTTTTTTTGAAAAATGTTCATCATAATACAAATACAATTACAACAACAAAAAATGTTATAAATAATTCAGGGCAATAATCCATGAATCACTCAATCGTACACACATCATGCGACGAGTAAATACATCAATATCTCTTTATCTGATGAATTGATGGTGCTTCATGATTAGTAAGCTTCTTTTCTTGATATCAAATCAAAAATAAAAATAAAAAAATAAATAAAGAAGAGAAAATCATAACACAATGACCTGGCGTCATATTGTAAACCGATGCATAGTTACGAAAAAAAAAAAAAATAATTAAATAAAACAAGCCTCCTCTTCAACCGAGTCGATAATGATTTCTATAAAAAGTGATCTCGAAAGTTATCGGTTGGTTTTGCTGGTGGCTGATCGAGTTAAAAGAGATAACACCCGTTGCAACACAGGTTTATTTGTACTTGCTTCTAAATATCTCATCAGCTCATTGCTAAGAAACAGCCAAACGCGTTTTTTTTAATCTTGTTTAGATGTGGAAAGCTTAATACGTAGATAGCTATCGAAAGTAAGAAAGGAAAAATTAAACAATATAAACATTAAAATCTGAATCATTTTCCATAGTAATTCCATGGTTACTCATGTTTCATTTGAAAGAGATTTAGGAGCTATGTATTTATTTAGTAAAATATTTATTCTTATATAAAAATATGTAAATAATTCCAAATGTATATTTTTCACATTCCGGCCAAGTGTTTTGGTCAGGAAAAATATATATGTAAGTAGACTGCACGTTACAAAAAGTCGGTTACTAACGTTATTTAACGTTTTTCAATTTAAAAATTCCCACCTGGAAAAGAAATCTAATTTTTAGCGGGGCACTAGAAAGTTTACATTCACCCTAACAAGGCTCTATCGATTTTCTCTAGGGCCTCACCAGTTAGGAACCTTTTGCCTCGAGAGAAAAAAAAATTGTCTTCACTGGGATTTGGATCCGGTTATCATTCTGATTACCAGTTCAATACGTTAACTACTGAGCTATTTCGCAATACAGTTGCGTGATGTTGAAAATGAAAAAGTATATACTTAAATTTGTCTTTTATTGGTATAAAATATTTTTTTTTGTTCATATATATGGGGTATTTGTGATGGGATGCCAAGACTTATCCGAAACGTTTTTACGTGCTTAAGTTAAGGGTTAGACTATAAAAAAAAATGTAAAAATGTAAAAGGCAAGGCTTAAGTTAAGGGTTAGACTATAAAAAACAATGTAAAAGGCAACTGGTAAAAAGGTAATGAAGGCACGAAGGTAAAAAAATACAAAATTTATTTATCCTTCCTTCTATTATTATAAGAATTGCAAAATAGTTGACGTGTGTCAAATATATGGTTGAAAATTTAATGAAATAAAAAAGGCCCAATCTGTAACCCACCTGGAAAAATGTCAAGTTTTTGTCAAGTTTAATCAAGGCCCTGGTAAGGCTTTGGTAGAGGAAATCTAGACAACTATTTTATACATTCGAAGCTTGTAACTTGCCGTTGCGAAGAGCTTAAGGTTCTTGGCATGCAGCATAATATTAGACTCTGCTGGGTTCCCGATGTACAGTGATGTACAGGGAAACGAAAGAGCTTGTGAGAACGGGTTCGTCGTTTGATTCAAGTCAAGCCGAACAACATATCAAAGTAACAACCTGTAGCATTAAACAGGATATTGGTTACAAAATATCAGAAAAAACCAATGAAAGATGGAATCTGCTTGAAACATGCGGCAAAACTAGAAAGTTATGGTCAAATTTCAATAAGCAGAGAAAAGAACAAATTATGCAAATGAACAAGAAACCTCTCCGTTCCCTTGTCAGCATAATCACCGGACACAATCTACTGAGATACCACAAAAAGAAAATGAGGCTCAATACTGACGACCTTTGCAGAGAGTGCAGCGACGAAGAAGCACTTAGGATACCTTACACTTTCTTTGCCACTGCCTAGCACTCTGTCATTTAAGAAAGAAACATCTAGGAAATCATTTTTATGTAGACCTAGAGGAACTTTCTAGAACTTCGGCTAATAGCCTTCTGAACTTCATCAATGCCTCTAAATGGCTTGACTGCTAGCAAAACACAGGTTTTTACATTAAGTGGAATACAAATTCCTAGGGTATCACAACGGATCTACTTAGATCTAAGTGTGACGGTAACAAGATCAACTGTCAGCCCTTCTACCTAACCCAACCTAAATACAACTATGTCTACGTCGCTCACAAGCTTTAAATTTTGGTACAATTGTAGTCTCAAATGACTAAATCTAAGATTCGGTACAAAATACAAAAACAAAAATGCCTCTTGCGAGGAACTTTCAAATCCTCCAAGAGTATACTTGTCATGAATAAGTGCTTCCCATCCAGCCGTTCGGACTCGGCAAAAAACTGTAGGTCCCCACCATTCCTGCCAACAACACGCATACAGGAATGGTTGAGAGTTGTAAGTCACTAGGCCCTAGTTCTCCACGAGCTGTTGCGCCCCCAAATTTATTTATTTTACTTAAAAATCGAAACCAAATATTTCCTGAAATGTAGCAATGACCTTCTTGAGGACCACCCTAATGTATACTTCTGTTGATATGTGTGTCTGTATACACTATAGACTTCGGTACTGGCCCGACAGTGTTTCTATAAGTTTGATCAAAATCGGTCCAGCAGTTTTCCAACAACTGCGTTTTGAGGTCGATAAAACTTTTGCATGGCTCCGCTAGTAAATAATAAATAAACAATACATATTGATTTTATTCTATCGTCAGTAATTATTTTTTTTTATATTAAAAAAATTGTTTTTAAAACTTTATTTTACAGTTTGGTTTTTAACGTGCTTTGTCGACCAACTGCGTATTAAATTTCGAACAAAATAAAAACCACTTGTTAAAAGGTTGGTCGTAGTAGTTTTTTAAAACGCCAACCGCAGTTTAAAAATTGTAAAAAATAAGTTTCTTTATTCATTTGATCCAGGCTGTAAACTAAGTGATGCATTGAATCAGAGATTTCAGTTGCATGTGATTTTGAGATTAAATTATTTTTTTCTTTTGTTGTACCTATTGTTTTTGTTGCTGCTTCCTATAACAATTAAAACCTATTCATTCTCTGTTTATAAAAAAGGAATGAATCATTTAATAATTACACGCGCTTTGTCCATTAGTTTATTTATATTTTTGTTTCTAAGTTAGTTGTGTGTTGATGTCATCTTTTGTCATCTACCTATACTACACAGGGGCCTGCTCAAAATTCAGACATATTGTACAGTGTTTAGATCATTTCGTTTCGTATTTATCTATATGTACATTTCGTTGTTTGAGTACATCAGTTAAACGAACTATAAGCCCAATTAAATTTGAGATTATTATGTTAGAAAAAAGCAAAAAACTTCTCGAGGGTTGTCTTGTAAATCTATCAAAATCTATCTTTGTGTCGTATGTTTATTTAAAAGACCTCATGATATTGTTACGTAGATTTTCTAAGTTTAAATTTCAATTTGGGTAATGAACTAGTAAAGAATTAACTAAAATAAACTTCAAGGACGGAAAATAACCAGAAACAAACGACCGACCGACGAACGACGACGCAACGTGCTACTTAAATGTAATCTTGAGCTTAGTAAATAATTGTCAGTTGACAATCGCAATCGTTCGAGCATTCGAGGGAAGTTAGCAATTATTTGCGTAAACAATCAGACATGCATGCAACTAAATGGGTGAGCAAAGCCGATTTCCCTTTTGGTTACCTACTATTTCGGAAATTTTCCAACTTCCCATACTTACTTATTTTCCAACCCAGAAAACGTAATAGATGGTTTAAGTCTGATGAGTATTTACACAATCTTAACTGTAACACGGTTATTTATTAGACATGGTTTATACTCTTGAAATTGGATAACAAAGTTTTTCTTACGAATATAATTAGCCGCGATATGGAAGTATTTTATTCATAAAAGAACCAAAAGCCTGTGAGGAAGTGTTATATTTTTAGCTCCCATATTGATTTGTTGGACTTTTCTGTCATTGAAGCTATTGAAGGAGGTCAATGTGATCATTAGACCCCTATTTTTGGTACTCGGTCTTAATAATAAGTTCAATAGCGTGAACTGGTAAAAAATACTTAATTCTCAGCCAGTTCAAATGCAATGAATAAACAATAAAACGTCAATTGAGATAGAGACGATCACGTTAAACAAAAAATCGGATTGATGATGCGCCTCCCGGTCCAATACCCACAAACACTGACTTTCTGTGGATGCATTGCCACTTGGTAGGGCCCTATGAGGCTGAAAATTGATTTAGACCGACCTTTAGGCATGACATATCAATCGCGAACAGTCCTTGTCAATCCCACACGGACGTAAAAAGTTATTCAAGGTCAAGTTTAAAAACTGTTGGTTTTTCGCCTGTAATTTGTTTTGAATGTTATAGAAAAGTACACGGAAGGAATTCTTGGATCATATCACGAAAAATGAGCTGCAAATTACGAAAAATTAATCCCGATTTATACCTTGGCTTCGGATTTCGTAATTTACGACTATTTGTTTGCAATTTGCAAAACTGAGCAACATGAAGATATTATACTCAAAAATCGTAAATCAAACCTCTTTTAGTATCAATTATGCTATCGAGAGAAAACAAAATTGCGAACAACAAATCGCAATTTGATCCAAATATTCCTCAATTGCACAATTTGTAAATTTGCAAAAAAGATTTGTGATCACCAACTTTTATTTCGTGATATTGCCACTTGGAAAGATCAATCCTGCTGCTCTACCCTTTATTTTGCAGGTATACACATTTAATTTAATTTATTTGAAATAAATACTTTACGGCCCTCATTATGAATAGCGAATCGAACGTTCGCTTAAAAGCGAATGATTTAGCGAATTCCCTTATCACGGTATTATCAAAAGCGATCTTCCACATTTGCTTCAAAAATCAATGCTATTGTCGGCAGCATTGAATTTTGAAGCGAATATGGAAGCTCGCTGTCGATAATACCGTGATAAGGGAATTCGCTAAATCGTTCGCTTTTTAGCGAACGTTCGATTCGCTATTCATAATGAGGGCCTACGCTTGACTCTACTTGGATTTGAACTCGCAACCCTCCAGTTGCGGAGCGAGCATGCAACTGCCAGGCCAATTTGCATTACAGGTCGTTGGTGTCATACATTGATGATGAGATACCTGCCATGTTGTGGTGCTCTATCTCTTCGAGAAGTAAATTGCGACAAGAAAGTCGTGATTTAGGATTTTTTGTTGGTGATTTGCGACTATTCTCATGGAGTTGCAAATTGCGACAGAAAAAACGTAAATCAGTGATTGTGCATTATGTAAATTAGTAAATATTTATCGCAAATCAATATTTTTAAATGCTGTTTGTGATATTATTCCTTTGGAGAGTAAATTACGACAAAAAAGTTGTATTTTGCTATGAAAAGTACAAGCTTGAATCATGGATTTTAGTTGCAAATCACGAAGAAACAAATTTTGTAAATTGCTACGTTTTGAATGTGAAATTACCAGTTTTTGTATTAATTTGGGAACAAAATGCCTTGATTTACGAATAAAACATGATTCGTAAATTGCAACCGCAAATTTTTCAATTGGTGATTTTTCAATTCTCTCCGTGTAGTACCTATGAGTAACTTTTATAGATCAGGCTAATTTCTAAAATAAAAATAGTTATTTTAAAAAAAGATAAACTGACGAAAATATCGGGTATAACTCTCTTTAATATTTGTCGTAAAAGCATAGTTTACAGTTCCCGTGCGCAAAAAAAAATCAATGCTTAAACTAACCGTTGAAAAAGATACAATTATTATTTAAAGAACTTGGTTAAAAGTCCAAATAACGGTTTTCTGATTTGTACTCGTAAATAACGCACTTGTTTAAAATAAATGTATTCTCAGTTTGTAAACGTTAAAATGTTCTTCATAAAGGGTTGCAACAGTTTTTCCCGTACAATGCTAACAAAGTTCGCAAATTATTTCAACAGCATTGGGTTCCATTAGAATTGATTCCAAACAACGATGAACCGTTGAACCCAAAACTTCATTCAGAAAAATCCTCATTAGGTTTTCATGGGTAACAAAACGCCAGAGATTCATTTGTAGATAATGGTTACAAGATATTGCGATTTCAAAATGCCCTAATGCCGAAATAATAGAATTTTCCCAATTTTGTAATTTGCACGTTTTGCTCGATGCTGTCATGATTGCCATTGTATTTAGTGTCTGAAAAAATAAACATGTTATCTCAAAAACAAATCTTGGTTTTTATTTGCTTAAATGCAGTTACAAAAACATTTTTCCCTGCATAAATAATTTTTCTTGTCTCTAATAGATAATTTTTTTTTTAAAGTTTACATTTTGGCTCAAAATATAAATCTGTACCTTGGTTTTAAAACGGCCAATGTCCAATTTGTAAATTTTTTGGGAAATCGAAAATTTAGCTTTTTTTTTAATTTCCAAAAATGCTTTTTAATTTACAAAAATGCATTTTTATTTTGAAAATTAAGCTTTCTTTAACCATCGGTATCTTCATAAGAAACAATTGGAGCACATTGGCCCTTATTATACATTCGTCAAAAAGTGTACTTAAGTCAATATTGTAAAAATTGACATTGGCCCTTTTAGAACCATGGTCCAGAAATATTAATTCATACTTGAGAACTATTTTGTGTTGTAATTTTGTAGGTTTAAACACCTAAACACGGGGAAAAATGCGTTTAAAGGACTCGGATATTTCTTTAATCTCTTTTTGCTGTTTTTGCGGATTGAATTATTAATGAACGTAAGATTCGGAAAAAATAACCTTTTGAAGACTAAATTCCCATAAAAAGTGATTTATCCCATGATCTCCCAGCACTGTTTTAGGGGAAAAAAATATAACCAAACTATTGCCACACATCTTTGCCATCATAAGCAACATTGATAAAAGAGAATATACTTAATCGAGAGAAAAAGTTATAAAATAAAGGGAGTTAGTTAGCCAGTGAGCCATCAACACAGAAGAGAAAAAAACCTGAAATTTTAACACAGTGCATTTTGCAGACTTTGTTATACGTGTATATGAAACTATAGCACCACTGTCGGCATCAAAAGTTGTTAACAACAACACCAGTCCTCCTCCAAAACAGGTTTACTTTTGCTTTTAAAAATGGATGTGACGCAAAACTCTCCCACCTTTCATTAAACAACTTGGGGAAGCTGTGACCAGATTTTTTCATCATTGATTTTCATTGTTAGTATCGTTTTTATTCTTGGCTTAATTTTTTTTTTTTATTACCTGATCACTGTTGTTTTGATTGTTTTTTTGTCTCGGTTTTTTCTTTGTGGCAGGTGTAAGGTGTAACTATCCTACATACAAAAGAGTGCTATTTGTCGAGTCATAAAAGTTTGAACCTAAATAATTTTCCTTACAGATTTTAGGGTTTGTTCTTTTTTGGAATACAAAAAATTAGAACTTTCTTATGTGATTGATGTAAAGGCACTTTTTTTTCTTTTATTTAAATTATTAGTAATTAGCGAAATACATATATAAATATAATCAAAATTAAAATATATATCAGGCAAAGGCAAGAAAAAAGTAAAATGAAAATACATAATTAAAAAATTAAAAGATGTAAATAAATAAATAAACAAACAAAGGTTTCAAAAGTGGTTAACAACTCCATATTATGAATACAATCAAAGAAACCGAATGATTTAGTATATTAAACATTTCCTTATTAAAAAAATCTATTACCTATTTTTTGAAACTCGCTACTCAACCGTATTTGCGCTTTTATTGCTAAATCATGTCTGAATTTTTAATTAATTTTATATGTAATGATTGCCTTTCAAGCTTTAGTAACAAACAATGTCTGGTGTATCGTAGGTATATCTGATTATTTCAGTGTGCAACATTTTGGCGATCGATTATGCTTAAAATTCCTAGTTATTATCCGTGAATGATTTATTTATTTACAGACGAAATACATATCTTTGTTTGTAAATAAAATGCTGCAACGAAATTAAATAAATCAAAATAATCAATAAAATAGGAAGCAATAATAACTAAATAAATGTAAATACCTATGTACAAAATGAATGTAATTGCTAGATTAGTTATTCACAGATTACTGTTACATTAATTTAAACACAACAAAAGAAAAACCTAGCCAAAATAGTTCCATTTACTGAAAAGGAAGGAAATATATTCTAATGACACTGCAACACAGTGGTGCACTTTATAAGCTAAACCAAAAAAAACCTACTGAACAACTTAGTCGATTTTGCTGAAATTTTCAGTATGATAATAATTGAGATACGAAATCAATTTCCACGCAATAAAACATTCGCTTGAAAAAAAAATTAAATCCGGATTTCGTTCTGGAAAAGCAATCAAGTTTCAGACGAGGCCCTAGAAAGTACTACATTGATGCTTCCAAGGAGCCTTAATGGATTAATTATCTCAATTCTCTAGGCCTCATGGATCCATTTGCCTCGAGAAGCAAAACAACGGTTATCTCATCTGGATCCTGGGATTTTCTGTTTAACTGTCGAAAAATCTTACTACTAGGATAGAATTATCTCAATACAAGTGTCCAAAAATGTAAATAAATTACTGTAAACTTTAATTTTTCATACGTTTGCTTGTAAAGTTTTTATTATTTATTCTGACAGGATACCGAAACAGGCCCAACATATTTTCATAAGCAGAAGTCTCTCGAAAATTTGACATGGTTTTCCCTACTAAACACATTCAAGGGCCTTGAATCAACTTGGCAAAAACTTTCCATTTTCCCTGAGATAATATATTTTTTTTTTTCTTATTCGCCAATACAAAGTCTTCTTCCACGCCTCTTTTGGGTGTTTTTTGACTTTAAAACTTTTTTTTTTGTTAGAGGCATTCTAAGTTCGATAATATCTGAACCACTTAATTGATTTCAATTAAATTTTCCGATATGAAAACCGAAAAAATAACCACACAAAAATAACCCAATGACACACCGACTTTTTGGAAAACTAAAAGTTCATCTAACCGTCAAGGCTAATAAATCTAATTTTGTGAAATGCAGTCATTGTTTCAAAGGTTGTTTGGATAGGGTGTTACAAAAAGCTACAGCGTGTAAGTTGGACACACAGGAATGGTTGCGAGTCAGTATATTTCTCACCGTTTAGGCAAGAGGGGCAATGTAATACAAATAATGGACTAAAAATAGAAAACAAATTATTAAGAAACAACGGCGGCAATATGAACAATGTCATGATAAAATAAAGCTTTTTTATAGACAAAAATCCATTCTCTGATTTACTTTTTAAATTAAATTGGTTTTTATTTTTTCTAAATTTTACCTTATTAATTCTATTTTTGTTTTAATGTCTTTTTCGATTGGATTTTCTGACTGTTCTACTCCTTTTTGATTCCAATAGAAGATGAAAACATCGTATTGTAAAATTTACACACACCTTACTGAATGACGCCATATTATAAAATGGCTTCCTTCCAGCATTCATCACTTTTGACAAGTAGTGCGACGAAAAACTGTGTATGTATGTGTGTTTTCTCCATATTGAAATCGGGAACAGAAAAAGAATTCGAAAACATTACTCGAAACAGCCAATCGAAGGCTTTTGGAGTACTAGGAGTTAAAATGGAGTGGAAAAGTAGTACTCCCAACGTCCAATCAAAAACGACATAAGTATACAATACTCATGTCAGTTCTTAATCAAACACCAAAAACCGTATGCTTAAATGCTTTCGCTCTAGCCTTATGCAAAGCACCCTGTACTGCGGTTAAATGTTTTTAATAAAATTTTGTATTAAAAAGAAACGAAGATCTCACCTACATCACCATCGTGAAAGATTTTAAAATGTAGTCCCAAGGTGTTGTATATAGATTACAGCTGAGCCTCTCCAGCCAGCTCGGTCCCTAGCTAGCGCCACCTAAGAAGGGGTCTCCCTCTGCTGCGTAGACCATCAAGGGTAGATTCGAAGACTCATCGGGTTGGTGCGTCGGTGTTGATACGCTCCAAGTGTCCCAGCCATCTCAGCCGTTGTATTTTCAGCTTTTTGACCTGGTCGACATCGCTGTAAAGCCCGTAAAGCTCGTTGTTAAATCTTCTCCTCCATACTCCATCGATACAGACTGCACCGAAGATCACCCGAAGGATTTTCTTTTCAATGCACCCAAGCAGATTCTCATCCATTTTTGACCATGCTTTTACCCCATACAGCAGGACCGGGATGATTAGGGTCTTATATAAGGTCTGCTTGGTTATTTGAGAGAGGGCTTTACTACTCAAATGCCTTCTTAGCCCGAAAAAGCTGCGGTTGGCAAGAGTAATTCTTCGTTTGATCTCTGCACTGATGTCATTTTGCGATGTAAAAGTGGAGCCCAGGTATACAAAGTAATTGACGACTTCGAAGTTGTACCTATCGATCGCGAAGTTTTGCCCGATTGACGATGTTGAGATGCCTTTCTTGATGATAGCATATACTTCGTCTTGTCCTCATTAACAGCCAAACCCATTTTGCCTCCTCCGAATTACAAACGCGCCGGTTTGCGAGTTGCGTACAATTGCTTCAAGTACGATGTAAAAGAGGTTGCATGATAGAACATCGCCTTGCCTCAAACCTTTCTCTACATCAAAGGGTGGTGGTGTTCTTGCCGACTTTATGACGGACCACTGAGATTTCTCCATCGTCATCCTGCACAAGCGTACGAGTTTGATAGGGATGCCGAGATGCTACATGGCTCTGTATCTATATTTTGTCTCTTTCTACGCTATCATATGCGACTTTCAAATTGATAATGAGATGATGTGTATCGATTTGAAACTTGTATTTCTCCTAAATCTGTCGGAGTGTGAACATTTGATCGACGCTTGATTTGCCGGATCTAAAACCACACTCATAAGGGCCGATCAGATCGTTGACAAAAGGCTTTAAGCGATCACACAGTTCAGATGACAGGATTTTGTATGCGACGTTGAGGAGACTTATACTTCTGTAGCTGGCACAAGTTAGAACATCTCCTTTCTACCGCTACTGCTACAGTCCTCAATAGACTCAACCGGTCGCTTCGCATGCTCTTTCTCTTTCCTCCTGAGATGTCGGCGTTCCTCCCTTCGTTCTTGCCCGTACAGCTCCCTGGCTGTTCTCTCAGCAACTCTGGTTCTAATTTACAGCATTGATTGGTAAGCTTCATTCTTTGCTGCATGCGCCAGCATTTCTTTATTTTTATAAAAATGAAAATATAAAAAAAAGAAAGCAACTCTTTGCTAATTTTATTTTTTTTTTCGGATTGTATTCCGCTTTTGCACCACTGTTCAAAACCCTCACCAAAATTATTTCTTGTGAAAAAATATGATTTTTTGTTCATTCATTTTCAGGACTTAATCAGCGTTATGATCGAGATTCGATTTATTTATTTAATAACATCCTTATTTTTCGACTACTTGTGTGATTTTCTTGATACGCCTTTAATTAAGGTTTGAGTCATGGCGTGAAATTTAAAATGTCACCACTTATTTGCCTACCCGATCTATATTATTATGGTTCTCAATTTTCTACAACAAAAACGATAGATTTGTTTGCAGGTTTTCTGTGTTTGTATGATTTTTTACTCAGAGGTTGAAATAAAAAAAAAAACAATTAAATTCCTTACGCTCTTAATAAATAAGAATTTTTTTCTGTTGTTAGCAATTTAAATACTAGATGTCAGCATTTATTTTTATTATAACTCGATACACTACCATACTCGGATATCTGTGTCGCATCGAGGAAGTTTGAAAAAGTAGTTTTAGAGTTGTGTTATGAATGATAAACAGCAGATAGTACTTATGTATGTTAATGTAGGTATACATTGTCAAGTCAAGCTTTAAGTGATCTAACATAGGCGCTCTGTTGATAACAATAAACCGATAGAATCATGTATCAAGTAATATAGAAAATAGAAGCTAAAATTGTAGAGATGCTTAGATATACTGGATATAGTTAAAAAACATGTAAGTACCTGCAAAAGCTTTAACTATATACCCTGTCTATACAAAAGACGATTAAGTGAAGGGGTCGCAATAATCCAATTTGTCACTTGCGGTATCCAATTAGTCGACCTTATACCTTGGTTACGATATTGTGAACATTATACAAACTGCATTTGAAACATACAATCATCAGTCATCACTCTTTTCTGTATCCATGTGTGCCTTCCCACAACTGTCAATTAAGATGTGTGTATGTATGTATACTCGTAGGCTTTTGTTGTGACCAATCGGCTAGATGTCGATGTCACAATTGCAACACACACATGCTTACATTCTTCTATACAAGAGTTGAAAACCCAAAGCTTATTTCCCAGCAACAAAAAATATAATGGCTCTATTAAATTAAGAGTAACGTCCAACGATGCACGAATAACTAAATTCTAAATTTACTTATTTTTTGTTAAATGTCTCACAGTGGGGCAGATGCAGAATAGATATGAAACTGAAACTGGAATTAAATTAACTTGTAGGACTAGAAGCTTTATGCGCTCGCTTGAACCAAGCCAGAGTTATTTTTGAAACAAAACATAGATATCAACTGACACGCTGTAGGTATTAATTATTTAACGGTGTTTTGTATAACATTGTTTTATTGCAAATCATCAAAATAGAATTCCGGAATTGTTTTTATTTTTTTTTACAAATAAAAAAAAAAAAAAATAAAGAAAAACATATCATGTTGCGAGGGCGTGAAATTATAACCGTGTTTTATTAAAATAAATAATTTTCAATTAATTTCTCTTATTTATGATCCGACTTTGACACATTGAGAGCCTCACCATTGTATATCCAATCTATAGTATTCTCATGAAACACGATTTTGTAGGTAGACATTTGGTCGATAGGTTCGCTGTGATCGCCTTACCGAGATCTCTTAACAAAAATTAGTATTACATTTGGACGCATAGATGGCCACGAGCTTTTTTTCTTCATGAGAATACTATAGAATTTATATACAATGGCCTCACTGTGTTTTTTCTTTGTGATAGTGAAACTGAAAATGGAATATGGAACTACAAGTGTTGCAAAAGTACAAATACAATTTATTTCGTTTATAAAGAAATGACTGTTATTGAGATCGCGGACAAATAGCAAGCCTTAGTGCTTTTGTACTCAATTTACTGCCTTAAATGTACGAGTAGATTCATTATATGTTATCTCAAAGAAAAAAAATATTTATTTTGATGAAGGTACTCTCTCTCTCTATAAACTGTCTACACTCTACCGCAACCCCTAGAAATTGCGTCCATTACGATTTAAAATTATCAGACAGTGAAAGAATCTTCATCCCCAAGCAAGTTCTATGTTGCCGTACGAATTAAATTGAAGAGGTTTCTATAGTTAGCTTATATGAAAGCATAAGAAGATTACCATTTAAGTTCCTATAAAAGAAATAACGAAGTATACACATGCTAGTAATATTGCATTTGCTAATTTTATCCCAGCGCGGACAAGTATGTTATGCAATATTTAACGCAAAGCGATTCGATTAAATCACATGGATCGTTATTTAACTAGGTTGTTTGTAAGGGTGTGTAGATTTTAAAAGAAGTTTGTCTTTACCAGAAGTTCATACTAATTCCCAATTAAAGAAAAGTGGGGGTAGATCATTTCCAGCGGCTCAGATTTAAATTTCCTTAGATGTCTGCCATTAAAATACATTTATTTAAATCCTAAAGAAATAATAATCCCGATTATGGGACTCTCAAAACTAGACTCGCAGTACTGCGCTCTATATTCTCTCTACTAATCTGTATTTGAAGCGAATACAGTATTGCGAATTCCATAACGCTGATTATAATTCAAGTTCACGACGCTATTAAAAATCAGAATATTAGTTTTTGTTTAATTCAATAAGTTCAATAATAAGTTCTTGGAGACCGACTTCCTCAGGGTTGACTCAATATCACATAAATTACTATCCAATACAAAATTTCATCTGAATTTTTAGAGCTGTTTGCAGGAAACCAGTTATTTTTTACAAGGATTGCTCGTTTGAAACAGCAAGATTATTTAAAAATTGCTCAAAAGGCATGAATGCATGAACAGTAGATAGTTAAAAGGAATTGAATTATGTAGGGTAGTCTTGTGATATGACACCACGGGAAATATGGGACCATTTTAATATTTTCCACTTGGTAACTTCTTGAGTTTGACGTTAGCCAGCAATGGGTGCAGTTAGTAACAAGTGGTAGTTTATTTAACTTATCTATTCAACCGATAGCAATTTATTAATTAGAATATTTTTGTTATGTCTATGTATCATGTACTTATAGACTAGTGCCAAACCGGTTTTCAAAAACCAAAAGTTGGAAAAATTATTAGCAGTAAATGGGTGTAAATTTAGGATCAATAATATACAAAAGGGGGTCATCTGCCCGCAGCAGATGACCGGAAGTGGAGTGGGGGTTCAAAAACGTTTTTTTTTTTTTCAATTTCTGAGAAAAGTAGACCTCCAATCGAGAAAAGTTATATACAGAAGTTGTAGACAATTAAGAGACCTACAACTTTTACATAAATTATTTTTTCACATAACCTCAAAAATATGGACATTTTTTTTATTTATTATTTTATCTTCGACAAAAATAATTCGATTTTGTTGAAATTTGTGATAAACTAGATTATTGTGTTTTATGCAAGTTTTAATTTTTTGAGGCAAAATATACATTTTTAGATTTGTTGTGAATAAAATTAAATAAAATCCACGACTGGGTCGCACGTACTTGCTCTTAAGTTTAAGGCACTGCGGGTTTAAGAAAATTGTATATTAAAACATGGAAATTCTGAGAGTAAAATGTAGAGAAGAATGAAATACGATATTTAAATTAGCACTAACAACTCCTTTGACAGTTTTAGGTGAAAAAAAAAGAATGCCATCTTAATTCTTGATTGAATATGATTTTATAGGACAAAAATTTTAAATCGTAGGAGCCGTTTTCAACAATTTATAACTATTTTTTGAAAAATAGTTTTCCACCCAAAGGAAGCTTCGCTGTCGAGCCGGTTTTGAGAAAAATACGATTATGTAAAATTGTTAAAAAAAATTGTATGGCAAGTACCGTTATTTTAGGTTCTAAAAAAAATTAAAAAAAAACGTGGGCATAAAAACCATTATGTACCTACCAAGTTTGAAGAAAATCGATCGAGCCGTTTAGGCTGTAGACGAACAGGCAGACAGACAGACAGAATTGTGCAACCCACTTTTTTTGTGTTCTCTATCATCTTAATATCATGTTTGATTGTTATCTCAAAATTTTTTTTGCACGAATCCAAAACTTGCCCTATAAATCGAAAAAGTTGACGATATTCTTTTTATTAAAGCCTCTACTTATGATGAGTTAAAAAATACACTGTTATTGTTGAAAACGTTATCAAAAATGACAAAAAGCAAATAAACATTTTTATCATATCCGATTTGTCTGTAAATGCCAGTAATTGTTTATTGTTCTTTTAAAAGAATTGTTAAGAAAATTGAAGCAGAACGAACGGTAGTTTTAATGTTATATATAATACATACAATTATTGGTACTAGTCTATTAAGAGTGTTCCGAACTGAACAAAACCAGTCATTTGCTAATTTTTTTTTTTTGCGTGTATAAGACCGGTTTTTTAATTTGCATCAGATACTTCGTTATATTAAACTTTTTATTTTTACTAATTGGTCACTAGTAGGCGTTTTATTGTACTAAAAAAAGCATTTTGTAAAAGTAACGGATTTTAACTTCCAAATTTACAAAAATTTTCTGTCAAAAAGCGGCTTTTAAGAATTTAATTATGATTAAATAATCAATGAAAATTGTGAAAAATAAATTGAATTTATATCCACTAAAAAAAAATTGTCAAAAAAATACCGTTGGCTATAAAAAATTGACTGTCAAAAATGCGTTTTTTTTTCAAAATTTACAAGCATTTTTATTTTGTATTATTAAAATTTTTATTAGGTACAAAATTAAAAAATTTCTCCAATAGTGGCATAATAAAAATATGGAATTTTATGTTTATTCATCAATGTTTTGCAAAAAATGCTATAGTGTTAGCTACATTTGCTTTGAAAAACAGCAATTTTTGCCATTTTCTCGTTTTCTTAGAGGCTTTTACCAAAAGCAAGAGCACAAAATTGAAAATGTTTTCCAATGATGTCCTAGAAAACAAGTTTATCTTTCCATAAACACCTTAATCGTTTTGATCGGACAAGTACACGCTTCACAATCTTTTTCATGAAATCACCATTTCAGTTCGGAACACTCTTAACTGAGCGCAGCAACGGAATTATTCGCATATTCGCACAAGGTTACAGTTTTAACGAAAAACCAAGAGTGAGACGTGTTTAAGTCTTTCTAGTTATTGCTATAAATGATACTACTTGTTAGTTCGAGTAATTTGGAAAAACAAAAGCAATATCAAAAGTTAGATCTGGTACATTTAAAGTTCAGCATTTATGGCACAGGTGCCCTTTCACCCACTATTTTTGATATTTTTTAATTACAATCCTAGAACTTAACAATTATCCGCAATATTCTTTTCTGTAAGGTTGGTACCTATATTGTTTCTGAAAAAAATATATGTCTTACTGTTAATTCTCCTGAGGTATTTACCTATTTTTATGATTTACAAGTTTAATAACCAGTTCAAAATTAAATGTTTTTTGATTTTTGACTTACAAAGAAGATTGGAAATGGGTGCTATGCTACCTGACTTTACCCTAAGTACTCTATTTAGATATAAAGTAATAACAAGTTTAAATGATTTTTGAAATTATAATTACAAGTATGGGTAGGTACTTAAAATTTTCAAGTACAAATATATAACGGAACTGAACTTGTTATGGACTTAAAAAGTTGAAGTAGGTACATATTGTTTGGGAATTATTAATTAAACCATCTGGGAATTCCCAATTATTTTTTAATGTGGAAGTTGGAACAAATCATGATACAATAATATCTTTTTTGTAAATACGTGCTTTACCTATCTAGTAGCCACTTCTTATTAGTAATTGAAATCTTTAAATAAACAAATGTGCTAAAAATCTTTAATTTGTATGACCGTTTGACTTAAAGATAGTTTTCTTTACGGAAATCAGATTGTTAGTGTATTTACTAAATGTAAATATAATTTTTCTTACTACATATTTGAAAAAAATAAACCGACAAATAAATCTAGTTATAGTAAAATTATATATAGGTATCAAATTAAGTTATCATTTCTCATGAGACTTAATACAATTCAAATAGATAACCCTGCTATCTACTCGACAGATTTTATAAAAAAAATATTCCATATGCGAATATTATAAATGTAAAGACACCGAAGTTTCTCACAACATTTAACATGCTGAGCAAGTTAATTTCTTTGAAATTATATAAATTACATCATATCTGTATTTATTTTTTTCACGTAAAAATATTTAAAACAATGTTAACAAAGTTTACTTTACCCCAACCACAAGATTGTTACTAAGGTAAATGTGTATCTGTTTGTGTATCTGAATCCGTACATCCATTAATTTATTATTATTATCTACAAAATTTAGAAGAAAAACGCATCAATGGTCTTTCGTCTACCGAAGACAAAAATGCGGGTTGTATTTATTTTCAGCTAAATTTCATCTACATAAATGCTGATATCGCCAAATTTGTTTGTAATATTAAACTATTAACATCTCACTGATATTGGTGTTGTATGTACATTCGGGTGGTCGTTAAAAAAAGATCATCCCGGATGGGCCCAAATCATCTCTAAATGAAGAAAAAAAAAATTCCCTAATTTTTTCAGATTTTTATTTTCATCCCCTATAGTCGCTGTAGGGGTAAATTAAATTTCCCCTTTTTTTTGCATATTAGAAAATTCTCTAGGATCTGCCAAAAAAATTCAGAGCATGTAGGTGGGAACTAGACAAGAAAAAAATCCTACGGGAGGGGGGTTATATCTCCCCCACTTGGACGGGAGGGGCAATTTAATAAAATATTTGCATAAAATAGGAACAAAATTATTAAAAAACAACGGCAATACTTACAGTAATGTTTTGTAGCTTTTTGGAAAGCCAGAAGTCCATTCTTATGTCTTGTTTTTAAATTAAGGTTTTTTGATGAACAGTTTTGGCAAAAAATTGTTCCAAACTCAATATTTTGAAGAAAAATTATTATTTTATTTTTTTAATTATAGGTTTGAAAACAGATTTAGCTGAAATTGTTTATTCAAAGAACTTTATTTAATAGTCAACTATTAAAATGGGCTTCTGGCTTTCCAAAAAGCTACAAAACATTACTGCAAGTGTTGCCGTTGTTTTTTAATTAATTTTTTTCTATTTTATGTAATTATTTAATTAAATTGCCCCTCCCTTCCAAGCGGTGGGAGATATTACCCCCCTCCGGTAGAATTTTTTTTCTTGTCTACTTCTCACCTACATGCCCTCAATTTTTCGGCAAATTTTATGCGAATTTCCAAAAAAAGGGGAAATTTAATTTACCCCTACAGCGACTATAGGGGATGAAAATAAAAATCTGAAAAAATTAGGGAATTTTTTTTTCTTCATTTAGAGCTGATTTAGGCCCATCCAAATAATAAAACTAAAAAAAAACCATTATAACGACCACCCTAATGTACATAGTTCGCATTTTGTTTTTTGCTCAGCTGTCAGTGTATTTTTCGTAGAGCAAACTACCAATATTCGTTTTTTTTTGTGCTCTAAATAGACCAGGAAAAATAGCACAAATCGTATGGGGAACCTTGAAAAAATTTATTCATGAAATATTAAAATTGGAATCGACGCAGAATTGCAACCTCTATAACATATCCAAAGTCCCCCAAAATCCCCGCATTGGCTTTTTGTGTAGATGCATTTGAAGAGGTGCAGACGGGGAGAATTTGGAGGTCTATCAAACTAAAATATTTGTTTGGGTAAAACCTGATCATATGATACATGATTTAAGGGTAGTTTTTAACGCTAAATCTAATGAAACCAAATTCAAAATGATACAACCACCCAAAAAGAAGTTATAGTCCTTTTTATGTAATGATGACTTTTTTTTCAGGTACAACAGGTAAAATATTACCGAAAACCCTTTGAAAATAACAGTATGTTAATGAAACTTGGAATGAATGTTTCATTTGTCATAGGAACTAAGAATCAAGAGAGTTCCTAAAAATATCCATGGTGAAAGGGTGTTTTTTTAAGGGGGAGGGGCAACAAAGAATGTTAACCATAACACCCACGTAAAAACTCTTACACTCATGAAACTCGCCAAAAATATTAAACTCTTCATGGCAACCAAGAATAAAAATAGTCCATACAAATATCTTTGTTCTAAAAGTGTTTTTGGTGACTGTTAGCTTTTGACTTGTTCTACGGAAAATACGATTTCAAAAACTAATTTTTGCTTGAAAAGGCCCATAACTTTGTTAAGGGTGCTTGTATCATTTTAGTTTTGCTTTTATTAGATTCAGCGTTAAAAAATACCCTCAAATCATATACCATACTTAGTGTATATACCTCAATTACACCAAATCGGAATTTTGGCTCAAATCTTCCAACTTCTTCCCAGATTTTCCCTCTCTTTAATAAAAAACCCCAGAACAAATATATTTATGAGGACTACTTTGATTCTTGGTTGCCATGACAAATTATATATTTTTGGCGAATTTCATGAGTGTAAGAGTTTTTACGTGGGTGTTATGGTTAACATTCTTTGTTGCCCCTCCCCCTTAAAAAAAACACCCTTTCACCATGGATATTTTTAGGAACTCTCTTGATTCTTAGTTCCTATGACAAATGAAACATTCATTCCAAGTTTCATTAACATACCGTTATTTTCAAAGGGTTTTCGGTAATATTTTACCTGTTGTACCTGAAGAAAAAGTCATCATTACATAAAAAGGACTATAACTTCTTTTTGGGTGGTTTTATCATTTTGAATTTGGTTTCATTAGATTCAGCGTTAAAAACTACCCTTAAAGCATGTATCATATGATCAGGTTTTACCCAAACAAATATTTTAGTTTGATAGACCTCCAAATTCTCCCCGTCTGCACCTCTTCAAATGCATCTACACAAAAAGCCAATGCGGGGATTTTGGGGGACTTTGGATATGTTATAGAGGTTGCAATTCTGCGTCGATTCCAATTTTAATGTTTCATGAATTAATTTTTTCAACCTCGGAACCTATTTTTCCTGGCCTAAAAGGCCTGGTACAACAGAGCGCGGTCTGGCGATCTTTGTAAAAATTTACAAAGAAATTTTGAGTCGCGTTCTTGCTTTCCCAGTAAAGTATTGACCGTCCCGTCGGACCGCGCTGTTTGACCAAGCCTTAAATTCCATCAGTTTCTGATTTGTTACCCCTTTCTTGTGGAGTCCCACAAGGATCAATTTTAGGTCCAACTTTTTTCTCCATTTACGTTAATGAAGCTCCAAAGTTAATTCGTCACTGTGATGAGCACCTATTCGCTGACGACCTTCAATTAATGAAAAACTGTCCGATTGGTATGATAGAGGACTGCGTCACAAAGATAAATGAGGATCTCTCATCAATTAACCGATGGTCTATGAAATGCGGCCTCACTCTAAATCCTCAAAAAACGAAATGCCTTATTATATCAAAAAGAATAATCGATGCTTCTAACTTCCCGGCAATTGAACTAAACAACACTCAGGTGGAGTTTGTGAATACAGCAAAGAATCTAGGCATATGCTTTAATCGAACGTTAAGCTGGAACAACCATATTACACAGGCTGTAGGCAAGGCGTATGGTGCTCTTCGTTTGCTTTGGCCAACCAGAAGCTTTACCCCTTTGGATACAAGGAAAATGTTAGCTAAAGCTTTGGTGGTGCCAATCTTGACTTATGGCTGTGAAATTTTTTGCAAGCTCGACAGTGTAAGTCAAAGAAAACTTAACGTTGCGTTTAACAGTGTCGCTCGTTATATTTATGGTTTACGTCGCTATGACCACATTTCATTTTTCTCCAAGAGTATATATGGGATTTCTTTCGATAACCTTTTAAAACTTAGAACCCTGATAATGTTTTTCAATATAGTCCAAACGCGCCAGCCTTCGTACCTTTATGATAGAGTCCAATTCTCGCTTTCTAGAAGATCAAACCAAATTATAATTCCACGTTTTTCATGTCTTACATCGGAGCGACAGTTTTTTGTCAATGCTTCTCGGTTATGGAATTCCTTACCACGCCATATAAGAAACACAGATAATTTAACTAGTTTTAAAAGAAATGCCTTCGTGCATTTTTCGATGCAATAGTTTAATTTTTTCGACTTTGTTTCTGTTGGGTTTGCTACACCTTCTTTCTTTCTTTTTTCTTCCTTTTGGTTAAAATACCTTGTACAGTGTAAATATTCTTTATTCATTTATTTATAAATTGTTAATCTCTAATTTTTATAAAGTTTATTCACTTAATTTTTGCTATTTTTAACTTTAAATATTGCATTGCTATTAAATAAGTCCACTTTTAAGCTTTTTTATAAACAAGATGTAAATCTTAAAATCAAGCTATTATTACAATAAATACAAATACAAATACAAGTATAACAACTACCGTAAAAGTGGTTAGAATAGTGAAGAGCGGAAGAAACGCTTAGCTTTTAGTTTCATTCAAACACCAATCGTCGTTTCTGGAGCCTTGTTGTTTTTCTGGCGTTTCAGTAAAACGACTATCGTTATAAGGGTGATTGATTCAAAGTATCTTTTAACGGCGATTTTTCAAAAAATTCTGTAAGGCATTCAGCCCTACCACAGATCAATCACTTTTTGGTTGTAGAAAATCGCCTATGAATTTCGAAAGAATGAATCCGAATGAAGCGGAAAATATGTTATCACATTCTCTGCGACAAGTTATTCCTTTCTTAGTCACAGAGAGACGAGACAAATTTGAGATTTTTCAAGAATTTTGAGAACAAATCCAAACAATTGTGAAAAGTATTTTACCGTAAATTTGCATTTGATTTAATCGGAAATCATTGAAAGAACCTATTTGGCAATCCTATGATAATTATTTCGCTCTTTACCATTTGTTTGGAATTTTTTTAACATCTTTTATCTTTAGTTTTATTCATATTCTCTTTCATTCTCATCCAGTAAATAATAAAAAAAATTAACAGTTGACAGTTCCTAGGTATTTTTTTTTTTTATTTTTATGAATGAAATACCTAACAATTTTATTTTTTGGGACCTGTTTTTTTTATTTAGGTAGATATGCTTTCCTGTCAGTTTTAATAACACACATTATTATAATTACTGATTCTATTTTAAATCCACGAGTTTGCATGTTATAGAAACTAAACAAGCGCACGAAAAAAATGAGCTGCTAAATTCAAAATCCGTCAGTTCATGTACTTGATTATAAATAAACACCCACCACATTCCGATTCATCTTCTCTTTCAAAGGCGAAACAAAACAAGAAAACAACTAAATATTACTCTCTCGTTATTTAGTATCGTTAAAAGAGAAAATTTTCTCTTCGTTTATATGTTAATAAAATTTTGAAAGAGCGAAATGTGAGCAAATAATTAAAAAATTAAAGAGAACAAATAATTTACTGGAAAGAGAAAAACAACAGGAGCTAGCAAAAAGCTGCTAAATGCTTTGCAAAATATAACGTGTAAAATAGTGTCACTGGAAATGTTTGTACTTTATTTAAAATTGCCCACAATCAAATTTAAATTAAGCCGAAGCTTTCAAATTTGAATTCAAGGTAAAATGTAGACAATTCTTAGTACGTAACAATCTTAAAATTTATTTAAAATATAAACAAATAGACTGCATTTATGAAATAATTGGTTTCTATCAATTTATCACAGATATAGGTAGGTATATGATGTATGTAGGTATGTATTAAGTTTCTAGGTCTGTGGCATAAGTCATTCAAGTAAATTCATATCAGTTGCGTGACCTATTGTAATTAAAAATAAGGTATTGTTGCCTGCTGCTTTAATACCTATTGTTTATGGTTTCGGCATATGCATGTGCATGTGTTCAATGACTAGAGTATTTTATACACATACATATGTACATAAGTATCTAATCCAAGTCTATTAAGTTATGTAGGTACATACCTATATGGTATATATTTATATTGGCATAAGGAAACACACCACGATAGGTATGGCTTGTCCGTCCGAACTTTTACATACCTACATAGTTGAATTGTATATTTTACAAAACAAGTTATTAATTAAAATTTAATTTCGTCATATTTTTTGAGACTGTTCGTTGCGCATCAGTTTTTGGAAAAATCCCATAGCATGGTACAAACAGAATGACTAAAACCAATCAACATTTAATTGAATGTTGAGTCATTTTAAATTTACCTATAGCGTCAGAGATATTAAAATGATTCTGATAAATACAAAGCAATTCTCACATACCTATTGAAAAATAATATGTTATGCTAATACATACGTACTAGCATACATACATATGTATATGCATAGATACGCACCTACTAAACAGGGTGCTTTGCATAAGATACGATACCGATATCAAATGCTATTGTTTAAAAAAAATAAGTAGGTACCTAGGTAGGTAGGGAGGTATTTAAATAGAAAACAAAATATTCGAAAACAACGGCAACACTAACAGGTCAAGTTTTACCATTTTTCAAAGCCAAACATAGGTAGGTAATTCCTTTATATTTTTCCAAATCCAAATTGCTTTGAATGTAGGTACCTATGTACGCTAAATGTATACATTTTATGTACCTACTCATATACCTACCTATCTAACTATGGAATTGAAATTTTTTAAAAATTGTGTGGTAGGTACTAAGGACCTGGTATTTTTTTTTAAAAATGCTTTTATAAATTTTAAGCTGAATTCTCAAACCAGATGGTTTTGACTTTTATTCTTTTTTAAAAATTGAAAGTTACCCAAACTACCTACCTACTTTTTCTATAAGAAAAATTAACTTTGATAAATACACAAAAATATTTATTATAGGTATAAAAAAATACTTAATGAAATAGAAAAAAGGTACCTATTACCCGAAATCCTTGAGAATGAAAGGCCATACCGGGTTGGACTGTGTAAAGGTATGTAGGTATTCAATTTGGGTGCCTTAAATACAAAACTACATAGGTATTAAAAAATAGATTGCATCATAATATTAGTTAGGCAGGTATACCTACCTCTTCGCCAATGTCCTCAAATGTTAAAATGTTAATTTATATTTTTCAAGAAATTATAAATAATTTTAAACAAATAAAAAAAAAAAATAAGAAAAAAAAAATAAGAAAAGAACGGAAACAAAAACACCTTATTTTTGTCATTGTTTTTATATTTTTTTATAACATAAAATAATGTTTAAAAATAAATTTTATAAATTATAATTTGTACGCTTTAAAAAATGACGCCAATAAATTAATAGAACAAATAAAAAATTAAAAAAAGTTGCCAAAATGTGCTACTAACATATTCTTGCTTTCGTCACTGCCGGTTTCGGTAGTAATTACGTATTTAAGTAAATTTTATTTTAAAATAAAAACACCACACACAATTAATATTAATGAAAATAAGAGCATCTTTGCGATGCATGGTTCAATATGCTCTTTATTCCCTCGCAATAAAAAAACGTAAATGCGAAAGAAACCTCACTGAAAAGTGCGCGGTACTCGAGGTGCCCCCAAACTATTTTTAGTATTTTAGAAAAAAAGAAGGAGGTATGTGTACACAACTTTTTTCTTTTCATTCTTAAGTTTTAATTTTAGTTTTTCAAATGAGAACTAGGTTTTTCGTTTGGTATATGTACGCGAAAAACAAACATTTCCTTTAGCACCACCCCCTGCAATAAATGACTTTTTTTGTTTTGTTGTTGTTTGTAATCGAGGGGAAGTTTTCTTTGTTTGCTTTTGTCTTTACATAACAACACGGAGACTTACTTGTTTTGAATTTTAATCACATATTTTGAATCAGGGCCGGATCTAGAAATTTAGTTAAGGGAGCTATGCGTCTCTTGGAGCCTTTGACGAGAATTATGATCAATATTATGAAATTTCAATTATCTATAACACCTTGTTTTATATTTTCAATTTGCCAGTATAAAGTTATGAACAGAACAAAAATTACAAAAATGGTATTTATTAGATAATTTTATCAGACTGTTTTATAAATAAAGAAACCATTTTTTATTAACTTGAAAGAACATTTATATATATTATTTGTGGTAGATTCAAAGTAGAGTTGAGTAGTAATTATTAAATTTTGTAATTGATTATAGGGTCGATTACAATTACCTACATGTAATCAGAAATTGACTTTTTTCAATTACAATTACATAATTTGTAATTGAAATTGTCAATAAATAACCACATACTATGAAATTTCATTTACTTGAAAATTATTGTAAAATAAAAAGCACGACTTGGTCGCACGAACTTGCTCTTATTTCCAAGTGACTTATGTTCATTTGCTGATAAGAAACTTAAATATTAGTGTAGAACATAAGCCCTTATGTGGCAGCTTACGCGAACGAACTTGTTAGTAGAGCATAAATACCTAAGTTTCGTATCAGCAAACAGGTCCTAGAAATGTATAGAAAACTTATACTGGGTGTTTTGGAGGGTACTGTTTAGTTAAGGAGTAAGACTTCCTTATAAAAAATACTTATAATAGAAAAATAATTAGATAAATTGTTAGTCCCCTGAAAACCTGCTTTCAAAAACTGGCCATTTAACTGCTGCTTTTTTTTTTTGACTTGCCGCTTTAAATTATGTGAAAAGATTTTCAAATGTTAGTTGTTACGTTTATTAGCTTCCAAAAATGTTATTCCAAAATTATCATAATTTTCTTCCATGGTTTGCAAAATCTTCCACTAAAGCACGATTTTTAGTGTGTTCACATCTGGGGGATAAAAATAATGTATGCCCATCCGCCCCTAACATGAACAGATTTTTTCTTCCCGTATTGTTAAATCTAATTGATATTTTTTGTAATCAATTACATTCGTGTGTAATGATTACAAATTCACGTATTTTTTCCATTTAGGTACATGTAATTAAATCAAGTTATTGTTTTTTTCAATCACATGTAATTTGTAACTGAAATTTTCATTTACAATTACAAGTAATCAGTAATTTAACTTTTTCAATTACAAATTACATGTACCTAATTGTAAATTGACTTTTTTGTAATATTTACTACCCAACTCTGATTCAAAGGATCTTTCAAGAATTTTTAATAATTGTATCTCGTACAAAAACTTGTCAATTTGTGAGACCATCATGTTTACAAATTTAGAGTAGGTATGTTAATTTTTTCTTATAAAAGTATTTTCAATATATTATATATATAATATATATTATTATTATTATTATATTATTATAGTTTGTGGAAGAGAGGGTTGCTGGATCCGCGCTACTTAACTCTCTTCCTCCGCTTACCATGCCCTCTGGTGGTGCGGGTAGGCCTTGGTGAAAAAGGGCGTAGATTAGTACAAAAATAATAACAACAAAATATAAATACATATCCATAAAATCTAAACAATTGTGTTGATGCACATTCTGTCTTGGTATATGGCACATTACTTAAGAGTGTTCCGAACTGAACAAAACCAGTCATTTGCTAACTTTTTTTTTTGCATATATAAGACCATTTTTTTTCACTTTCATCAGATACTTTGTTTTATAAAACTTTACATTTTTACTAATTGGTCACTAGTAGGCGTATTATTGTATTAAAATTTTTTTTTTCTAAAAGTAACTGATTTTAACTTCTAAATTTACATAAATTTTCTATCAAAAAGTGCATTCTAAGAATTAAAAATTTTAATATCAAATGATACAAATATGATTACATAATTAATGAAAATCGTGAAAAATATATTGAATTTATATCCACTGCAAAAAAATTTGTCAAAAAAATACCGTTAGGTATAAAAAATTGACTGTCAAAAATGGGTTTTTTCAAAATTCACAAGCATTTTTATTTTGCATTATTAAAATTTTTATTAGGTATAAAATTAAAAATGTTCTCCAATAGTGGCATAATAAAAATATGGAATTTTATGTTATTAAACATTTTTTTGCAAAAAATGCTATAGTGTAGGCTACATTTGCTTTGAAAAACAGCCATTTTAGCCATTTTCTCGATTTCTTAGAGGCTTTTACCAAAATCTAGAGCACAAAATTAAATTTTTTTTCCAATGATGGCATAGAAAATAAGTTTATCTGTCCATAGACACCTTAATCGCTTTGATCGGACAAGTACACGCTTCGCAATCTTATTCATGAAATCACCATTTCAGTCCGGAACACTCTTAAGGGCAGGGTTCGTAAAATATTGTTCGCGAATCATATAATAGGTATCTTTATCTCTCTCAATCGATCTTCTCACGAACAATAATACATAAAGTTCGCGAACGATACAATTTTCGAACTATGTACGTATATAAATTTATAGTTATCTCACCAACAAACTAAAAACATACTATTTTTGTATCTCGTTTGTGAGATCGGAAAAATAAAACTCAGGTAAAATATAGTTCTCTCACGATAAGGATGTGGAAAGATCCCTCCTTGTCCTGTTTCGCAAATATTTTTTTCTTCAGTCATTATTCTGTCTCATCTAAAATTATTATTATTAAACTTTTTTTTAAACACTGTTCAAGATCAAGATCAAATATTTTCTTTTTTAATTTTGTATCAGCTATCAACTGTGTTCATTTTATTGAAATTGCTCAAGAAAGAACGATATTGCAAACCCGGCTGGAAAAACAACCTAGTTTTTTGGCGAGGGGCTAGAAAGTTTTACTAGCAAGGGCCCAGCAAGGGAAACTCTAGAAATTCTCTAGGGCCTCGCCAGTGAAGTAAACTTTTTCCTCGATACAGCAAAACAAAAAATAAAGTTGTCTTTACTGGGACTCGATCCTGCAATCTTCTGATTGCCAGTCCTATACCTTTTTTTTAAGTCCTACCTTAACTTCTGAGCTATTTCGCAATACAGTTGTGCAATGTTGAAAATCAAAAACTATATACATTACATATTTTAATTTTTCTTACTATTGTATGATTGGATATAGAGGGCGCTTTTAACAATGTCGACACATATGCGATCGCATCTGCTCTGACATCCCTGAAGGTAGATGGTACGCTTGGTGAATTGATTAATCAAATGCTGACTAGCAGGGTTATCAATTCAAAACTGGGCAGCTTTTCCGCAAGAAGGTCTGTCAGTACCGGTACGCCGCAAGGTGGTGTCCTATCTCCCCTTCTCTGGAACTTGGTAGTAAATGAGCTACTGAAATGCCTGGAAGCGGAGAGTTACAGAGTAATTGCATATGCGGACGATGTTGCTATTGCCGTATCAGGAAAGCATCCTACTGTCTTAAAAGAACTCTTACAAAATGCTTTAAATAAGCTTACCAACTGGGCTGACCGGTGTGGTCTGGGTGTCAACCCTCATAAAACAGAACTTGTTCTATTCTCAAGGAAATATAAAATCCCTCATATTGATCCTCCTTCTATCAAAGGTACTCCACTAACATTCACTGATCAAGCAAAATATTTGGGTCTTATTTTGGACAAAAAGTTAAGCTGGAAACCTAATATACAAGAAAGAGTCAAAAAAGCCACAGTGGCACTTTTCTCATGCAATAAAGCCGTTGGGAACAAATGGGGCCTTCATCCTCGAATCACTCACTGGCTATATACTGCGGTGATTAGACCGATCCTCACTTACGGAGTGACAGTATGGTGGACTGCTCTGGATCATCATCATCATCATCGTGTCCTGTAACCCCGGCTGGGGCATAGGGCGTCAACAAAACGTCTCCATCCTTCACGGTCTGCTGCAAGGTACTTTAGCTGTGGCCACGTCTTTCTCTGGGATTCTGCTTCCGCTAAGACAGTTGATTTCCATGTTGTTCTTGGTCTTCCAACCCGCCGTGCACCCTGAGGATTCCATTCAAAGGACTGCTTTGCAATTTCATCGTTTGGTTTCCTCAGTGTGTGACCAATCCAACGCCATTTACGCTTTCTTATGTCGACGTCCAGCCGCTCTTGACTTGTCCTGCGCCACAATTCCTCATTTGATATTATTTGTGGCCATCGAATCTTTAGGATGTGGCGAAGACAGCGATTCACAAAAGCCTGCAATTTCTTCGAAATGATAGACGTGACTTTCCAGGTTTCACAAGCATATAACAGCACGGATTTGACATTGGATTCGAAGAATCTCAACTTAGTGCGTAAGGAGATTTGACTTGATTTCCAGATTGGGGACAGAGTACCGAAGGCAGCACGAGCTTTATTTATTCTACTTTTAACGTCCAGATCCGTACCACCGTTTGCAGAAACAATACTGCCAAGGTAGTTGAACTGTTCGACTACTTCAACTGGCGTCTCCTGTAGAATAATACGCTGCTGTGTGGAGCGGCCTGTGAGCATTATTTTTGTCTTTTTGCTGTTTATTCTTAGACCACTCGACTCTCCCTTCACTTGCAGTGTTTGGCACATCCCGATCAGCCCACTGATGTTATTTGCCAGTAGACATATGTCATCGGCATAGTCTAAATGACTGAGCCTTTCGAACGGTCTCCATTGAATGCCCTGTCGCTCAGCTGTACCTACACTGGCCGTCAATACGTCGTCCATCGCCAGCAGGAAGAGAATTGGCGATAGAACATCCCCTTGTCTCACACCCTGTTGCACTACGAAGGAGTCGGATAGCTGCCCATTGTGCAAAACAAAACACCTCGCGTTGTTGTAGGACTCTTTAATAATGGCAACGATCTCCATATACATTCTCGGTTAACTCGATCAAAGGCCTTTTCAAAATCCACGAACATGAGGTAAAGCGGTGATTGATATTCCATCGACTGCTCGAGGACGATACGCAGGGTGTTGATATGGTCGACACACGATCGACCACTGCGGAAGCCAGCTTGATGCCTCTTGAGTGTAGACTCGATTCTATCCTTTATTCGCTCGAGTATGATTGTTGCCATTAGTTTTGGGAAAACGGACAAAACGGTGATACCACGCCAATTGTTGCAATTCTTTAAGTCACCTTTCTTTGGCAACTTAACAATCACACTGCTCTGGATAAAGCGAACAATTGTGACAATTTGAGCAAAGTCCAACGCTCTGCTTGTTTGTGCATAAGTGGAGCACTTCGTACGACACCTTCCGCTGCTCTAGACGTTCTGCTCCATCTGACACCCCTCAATATTTTCAGCAAGCAAGTGGCTGCAAATACAGCCATTCGCCTTAAAGCTTCCTCACAATGGACCAACAACAACTTTGGCCATTCCATCATTCTGAATTCATTCGGATCGATCCCAAGTCGCACTGATTACACCATCCCAAAACTTCACTTTGGCAAAAACTTTCAAGTCAGCATTTCTTCTAGAGTTCTCTGGGAGGTTACGGCTCTCTTGAAAGATGAATCAATCCATATTTACACCGACGGATCGAAAACTGATGATGGGGTAGGTGGTGGTGTGTACTCAGAAAGACTAAAATTAAGTCTCTCCTTCCGTCTTCCTAATCATTGTAGCGTGTTCCAGGCGGAACTTATGGCGATCAAAGAAGCCTTATCTTGGCTGAAAGAAAACGTTTATCAACTACAAATATCCGCATCTTCTCGGATAGTCAAGCCGCTATCAAATCTCTGGAATCGGTCTCTACTTACTCTTTAACAGCCCTAAATTGTCGTTCATCTCTGCTGGAGATGGCGCAGCAGTTTAACATTCACCTGTGTTGGGTGCCGGGGCATAGAGACATTCCAGGTAATTGTAAGGCCGACGAACTCGCTAAATATGGAACAACTCTACCTCTTCTACCTAGTAAGGCAGATATTGGTATTCCCATCGCTACATGTAAACTTATGCTGAAGCAAGATGCTTTAGAGAGAACAAACCTTAGGTGGAACAATATCACCACTTGCTTGGCAACAAAACAAATCTGGCCAGTAATGTATTTTAAGCGATCTAAATGTTTGATATCTCTAAGCAGATTGCACATTAGCTCCATGATAGGTGTCATAACCGGACACTGTCTTATAGGCAAGCACGCAACGCGTCTTGGCGTATCCTCTAACGATTTTTGCAGAAGCTGTATGGACGAGGAAGAGGTAGAATCGATTCCTCATCTTCTATGCACTTGTCCCGCTCTATCTCATAGGCGAGGACTCCATCTTGAGGATTTCTACTTCAATGATCCTAGTGATTTGGCAAATGTTGACATAGGTAGTCTGTTACGCTTCATAAGAAGCTCCAATTCGTTCACCGAGTAGGGAAAAAGGCTTCCCGGATTCTTGTGGTATCACAATGGGCCAACTTGTGGTCTAAGTGTGGTCTAAGTGTGTCAGTTTTCATGACTGACAGCCACTTCAACCTTACCTAACTATTGTATGATGGGTATGAAAATTTTGTTTTTTTCTTTTTGGCATGTATGGGGTATTTGTGATGGGATAACAAGACCTATCCAACAAGTTTTTATTAGCGAGGGCCTCTCGAGTATTTGACAAGTTTGCCTTGTCTAGATTTTTCCTACAAAAACTTGTCATTTTTCCAGGCGGGAAATGTTGACATTTTTGAAACATTGAAAATATGTATAATTCAAGTTAAAAGTTCAAGTGAGCTCAACTCCATAATTGCGTTTCGCCCAGGTACGATAGTTGGGCTCATCAGTTAGATGACTATCGTACCCTTCTAAGACGCAATTTTGTATCGATGTTTACCGACTAATATAAAAATCACAGCATTGAGATACTGTGAATTTTATTATTCTAAAGGAATTTGGTTAAATTCAGACATTTAGAATTTCAAATGCCCACGCTTAGGCTTTTTATAATAATAGAATATGAAGAAAATTGAATTATAAATATTCAGTCACTCCAGTTAAACAGAAGAATTTCTTTTCAAATTTTCTTCATATTCTATCATTGAAAATATGTACACATTTGTTTTCTCTCTTAATTCTGTGTCGATTTCATTGAAATCACCCAAGAAACAACGAAGTTGCAAAATATTGACATATTTTTGAAACACGCTGATATGAAAATATTTGTTTCTTTTTATTCCGTATATTTGTGAAACACGTTGATTGGAACATATTTGTTTCTTTTTTATTCTGTATCAGCTATCCCTTGTGTAGATTTAATTGAAATCGCTCAAGGCACACAAAGTTCCGAGGATTGGGAAACTTTTTTTTCGAAACTTTGTTGGAACTTAATCTTGCATACTTTGGCTTTGAATACTGTCTCCTTTCGTAAAATTTCACTTTTGTTTTTTAATTGAGGTTTTCGTGAATGGATCTTAAATAGTTCTCACATAATTAATTCAGGAACGAACTTGCATATTTGATTTGGCTGTGTAAACGATTTTTTTAATGTAACCAAAAACAAAGATTCGCGATCGAAAAATAAAATTCCCTTTTGAATTATCACGAGAAAACGAATCATATTTAATCGATCAACTATCCTTGTTTTAGGGTATTTTCAGTGCCCCATCTTAGGAAGACAACAGATCAAAGAAAACAAATTTTTCAAAACTATGTATTTGCCATCTCGTTTTTAAACTGAGAAAAACCTCACAAAAAATTGTTTTTTAAAAGTAAAACAAAAAAAATACTTATTCTTTCAGAAGAAAAATCACGTATAATTGAGGCTGTGAGTGCAAAAGTGGTGTAACCCACTTTTTTTTTTATCATATTTTTCGTTTTGAATCGATTTTTAATACTATTTTAACTGGGATTCAAGGAGTGTACGTCATATTTTTGGAAAGCTTAAATATTTTAGAAATTAAAATTTTAGCTTTGATGACTTTTGATGCATAAATGAAAAAATACGAGACAAAAATATCAAAAATGCCAAAAAATGGGTTACACCACTTTTGCACTAACGGCCTCAATTAACCAATTATCAGGTTATTTTTTATACATGGTTGTTTAGGTTATGTATTTAACAAGATACCTTATTTTGATGTAAAATCAAATCAACGTAGATTGCAGGTAAAATCTGCACTATACCATGTAAATTTAACACTGTCAAAATTCATATTCCTGTCACATGGAAATCTTGTTAATTTAACCTTATTTACTGTTAAACTGACAGCACTTTTCTATGTTACCAGTATTTATATGACTCATTAGTCTTGTTAAATTTACTGGACATATTGTAATTTTACCATGTTGGCCTGTGTAGTTTCCATGATACTCTGTTAAATTTAACCTATGACAGTGTTTCGCTTTTACCTTAAATTTAATACTATGTTCTTGTTAAAATCTCTTATTTACAAGAATTTTGCGTTGAAATAACAGGACATTTTGAATCAACTAGAAGAAAAGAAAAAGGTCTACAGGTTGAATAAACACTAAATATGACGTTATTGAAGTCAGGTAAATTTCTGAAAAGTCTGTAACACTATCTCTTAGTGCAGCTTCTTTGATTAACAAAGACATTTTTGATTTGAGAACATTAAGTGTTCAATTGTATTTTAGAAATTAGGTTTTAATTCACCTAGAGACCTGGACAATATAACGAACAAATTGATTCTAGGTGCACATTTATAAGGGGTGCCTCTTTTTTGTGGCTTAGGTGCCTACTTGTTTACCGACTACTGAATAGAAGTTGTGCCTTTCAGATTGATTTTCGTATACAATATTCAATTTTCGAAATTATTTTAAAACAATGTATGTCATTGTTTAATAAATGTCCTTTTGATTTAATAACACCCAAAGATACTTTTCCTATTTCGTTTCAATCTGCAATTTCTACTTCATTTAAATAAATTTAAAAATAATAATCTAAATAAGAAGCACAAACAAATAAATTCGTTTCGTAGGTGATAAAAATAGATGTGTGCTTCTCTCATAGAAGTAATGGCGGAACGATTGCAACCGAAAGACAAAAAAAAAAAAAGAAATTCTTTCCACAAAATAACAAAAAGAGTGTATTACGTACTAAGATATCTAATGATTCAATAACATTATTATAGCAAAGTTCGTTGTGCTATTATAGTTCGCCTTGCACGGGGCTTTTTATAACACAAGTTCCCATCCCGCAGTACGTCATGAGTTTTTGCAACTTTCAGATGATAAAGAAATCATCACTGTGTCTTGAATTTAATTGAATGGCGAATAGGATAGATACAAAATTGTTGGTAAAATAAATACTTTTAAATTTTATTTCAGATACAAATCTAGATATAAAAATAAATATTAAATCAATAGAACGAAGCGATGTGAACTAAAAAAGATTTTCTATCTTTAATTTGTACAAACGAAGGGAGAAACACTTCACTTCACGTCAAGCACTTCTAGGACTTCCATAGGATAGCAACAGAAGAAAAGTATTGGAAAGGGAGTGCTTTAAACTCCCATCGCACTGAGAATACATCATAAAAATATGTATGAAGTAGCCCCAGTGGCGGGTAAGAAAATTGAAGCTGCATGTGCACTAAGTAGCTTTCGCATAATCATGGGACAAATTTCTAGCAACCATAATAACAACAATAACCAGAGCAACAATAATAATAATCAATCGGCCGGCTATGTGAATCGACACCTATCGACTCAGAAACCAAAAAGCCATTATAGACATTCCGCCGTCCAGCCTCTGCGAAAAGAAGAAATGGTCATATTACGTGACCCTCTTAAAGATCCCTCGGACATCTACCGAGGGGTGGGAGTAAGAGAATCTATCCAAATGCGAAAAAACAAAGATATCATACCAAATGGACGTCCTGTGACCATCAGTGAAATGAACGCCTACAACATTGAGAAGAATGAAGAACAGCTTTCGCCGTTGGTTAAGTTGGCCGGAATATCATCGGCCATGGACAAAGAAATCATAATAAAAACAACAAACGCTTCGGATGAGCTGTCAATGACGCCACCTCATCTGACTTCTTCTGCCACAGCCCCGCCAAAGGTTAATGAGTTCTACACAGTAGGTGATGGCTATCATAAGACAGAAAGTTGCTATTACCGCAGTCCGGATGGGAATTTTCATAAACTGCCTACCGACTCGTACCACAAGATGGCCGAGGGGTGTTATGTTAAAAGTCCGGAAGGTACCTTCCGTCGACTAGAAGTCTCGCGGAATCTCGACGGCAGTGGTCATCTATCGGGCAATGGTAGTACGAATGGCGGCAGTGGGCAACCGAAGATGCGAAGTCAGATGATGAAGTTCTTGAAACGTTCAAAGAGTCACACACCCGTGACTATAAAAGAATTACAGAAGGAGAAGGATCGTCGTGAACGGGACAGGGAGCGGGAACGCAAACATCGCGCTTCAGCGGCGGCCAATGCTGAGAACAATGTGAGTGGGAGCAGTGGCAATGCGAATAAAAATAATAAAGTAGTTGTTACAATGATGGAAAACGGAGGATTGCCGATTGTGGCGACTAGTAAAGCGGAACGTAGCTCGAAACATCATAGCCACAAGGATACTAGTAATAGTAATGCTACGGATAAAGCAAGAAATCAAAAAGTGAGGGTATGTTTGTTTTCAATATTAGTTTTTTTTCTTTAAATTTAATAAGACTTAGGTAAAACTCATTACATAAGTGTAGAATAAGTATTGCTAAATGCAAAGGTGTTATACATGAATTGATAAGTATGCCAATTGCCATAGTTGAATAAGAGGTGGTTAAATTTAATGGGAATAAACACATGTAGGTTCACAATAGACAAAAGTTGTTGAAGTGAAAATATTTTTGCCCCTCGAATCCAATTTAATTGGACTTAAAATACATAAATAAAAACATAAAAATAATATTTTGAAATAAAAATTACTTGGGCGCAAAATTGTAGCTTATTAAACTTATTTAATATGATACTAAGGTAAAAATCGAGTTAAACATCATACTACTACCTATTTAACTCTAACAATTTATTTAGTTTAAAATCGTTGAACGTACAAACTAACTAATATGACACTTTCACATTTTCAAAGTCAAACAAAGGTGTGTTTTTTTTTTTCCTCCCAACTACGAAGGTTTTAGTCGTGTATAGTTGCGTTTTTTTATGAAATAGGTTAAGCACAGTTCTAGTTAGAAGACATTAAAAAAATAAGCAAACATTTTTACCGTAAAAAGTAGGAATGGTAAAATCTTTGCATTGACTAAGTCACCTATTCTGACTTGCGATTCGCCGAGTCGAACGTTCGAATGTGACAATGTGGAGTTTCCGTTTGCGACTAGCTTGAATTAAGTTCTCTTTAAATGGCTTGGAAAATTTGAATGTTACCCAATGCCTTTAGCAAACATTCGCCCCTATCGTCGATGTCGAACTGAAATTCTTGGTGACTTTGAACAAAATCGCAGTTTTTATTTTTGAAAATTCGAACATTCGAGTCGACAAATCGCAAGTCATAATAGGGGCCTAATTGTTAGATAATATATTTCTTTCCTTTTTTAAATTTTTGGTCGTATACACAGGATTTTAGTCAAAAATGCACCCAAAAAGTGGGCGTTGCAAACCTTTATGTGCAAGTGTCTTCTTCTTAACCAGTGTAGTGTTTAGGAAAATAAGCGTAGTAAAAACGTAGTAAGAAAAGAACAAAATAATTTTACAAATTTCTTAATCCTTTTATTCACTTTTAAATATACATAAAGGTATAATAAACTTTTATGCATACACAACTCATAAAATATTCTTATATAAAAATAAATAAACTATTTACATTTTACAAACCAAAAATATACATTTAAGGATTAATAAATCACTTAAAACATACATGTACCTACATGATTTGTTGAAAGCTGAAAAATATCTTCTCATTGGGTACTCCTGGCAATAGAAATTCACAAAATAAAATATTAAATTCCAATTTCAAAACATTACATTGTGAAACTGAAGTAGAAATGTGAAGAATATACATTATTTTAGAAAGAGAAAACCAATATGATCTGTCAAACTGTGGATTACATTCTGGAAGTGGATTGTGGAATTCAGGATCTTGTGTTCTGGGCTTACACAGAAAGTATTGGTTAAGATTTAAAGCTACAAACACACTATTTCTGATGTAAAAAAGTGTAGTATTTGGAGGAACGTGCGTAGTGTGTGCTTTTGAAAAAAGAGTAGTAAAAACACTACAATCGTAGTAGGGCGGCAACGCTGTTCTTAACATACTATTATGACAATTCTTTTTGTTTTCTCTTATAAATCGATCCAAGAAGAGCATTTTATCAACAAAAGAAAAAACCATTCAAAATGTGGATTAGGCAACAAGTTATGGAAGAGTTGTCATATACACATGGGATCAAAATTATAGTGACGTTAACTCGGAAAATAAATTTAATGTGGTGACAGTAAGCTAAAATGGGGTTTTCGTTTATTATAGATGATGTCAAAACAATTACTTTTCAATTCGCTAGATTGGTTCTGATTTTATCGATTTAAGTCCGTTTCTCAATACACCTTCAACCACTGTATTTTTGGAGTGATTTTGGATAATCTATTTCCGTTTTCTGAATTGTGATTGCTTTTCAAGTATCATTAAAAGAATTCAGATAACGGTTTGTTGCACAGTAGTTAACCCTACTGTTGAGTTCAATTGTAACAACAATAAACAAATCTTAAGTATAATAAAATAAAATAAAAAAAAATTAGCTAAAATTGTTATCAAAAATACATTTTTGTTTGTCTCTTAATTATTATTATTATTATTATTTCTCGATTTTATCAAACAAAAGATACATTTCACTCCCATAAATTAAAATAAAATAAAATAATCTTCCTCGTGAAATGGCACACATCCCGAAAGAGCAAATAAATTAAACAAAAAGTAAAATAAATATCAATATTTTAAATAAAAAGAAAAAAAAAATACAAGAAAAATAATAAGAAATTAATTTATCAAATATATTGTATACCTATCGCTAGGCATGCGTCATCAATTTAAAGGCGGACAAATACGTTTCAATGGCCTGATTTTAGTTTCCCGAAAGAAAAACCAAACAGCTCAACGACAAGTTTACGTCGTGGTGTTTAATTTTTGTTTTTAATTTCTTGCCGCAAATTACTCATCCATCAGTTGTAAAAGAGATATTATTATGTAGGTAGGTATGTAGTTTGGTAATTTTTCATACATTTTTTTTTGTTCTTCTTTATGAAATACAAATAGATACAATTTCAAAGGTGACAGTACCATGGCTGTAGCTAAGATTTATATTGAGTGGGGGTAACACTAAAAAAATATAAAAAGAATAAGCGCAGGAGCCCGTTTTTGATGATGACTTTAAATTAAATAGAGAGTGAATAAATCGGGACTTAAAGAAATTAATACCTTCAAATAACTGCAAGCCCTTAGGTTTAATGATAAAATAACCAATTGTAGGCTAACACCGTGTATTCTCAAGCAATACAAACTATTAAAGTATAATAATTGATCAACGAAAGCCAAACAAGGAAAATTTCCGCATATGAAGTCAGAATTAAAAAATAATCAACTAAAAAAAAAAACAGCAGGCAACAATTATTATATTGAAACTCACGTAAACAAGATAAGGCATTGAATGAGGAAAATAATATTTTTTGTATAGTTTGTCTGTTCAAAACACACAGCCAGATGTGTCACTACTTTCAAGTACATAATTTATTTTTAAAGTACCTATGTACATTAGGGTGGTCGTTAAAAAAAATGGTCAACCCGGATGGGCCCAAATCGTCTCTAAATGAAGAAAAAAAAAATCCCTAATTTTTTCTGATTTTTATTTTCATCTCTTATAGTCGCTGTAGAGTAAATTATATCTCCTTTTTTTTTTTGCATACTAGAAAATTCACGTAAGATCTGCCAAAAAAATTCAGAAAATGTAGGTGGGAACTAGACAAGAGAAAAATCCTACTGGAGGGGGGCAATATCTCCCCCCGCTTGGACAGGAGGGGCAATTTAATAAAATATTTGCATTAAATAGAAACAAATTAATTAAAAAACAACGGCAATACTTACAGTAATGTTTTGTAGCTTTTTGGAAAGCCAGAAGTCCATTCTTACGGCTTGTTTTTAAATTAAGGTTTTTTGATGAACAGTTTTGGCAAAAAATTGTTTCAAACTCAACATTTTGAAGAAAAATTGTTATTTTATTTTTTTAATTATAGGTTTGAAAAAAGATTTTGCTGAAATTTTTTATTCAAAGAACTTTATTTAATAATCAACTATTAAAATGGACTTCTGGCTTTCCAAAAAGCTACAAAACATTACTGCAAGTGGTGCCGTTGTTTTTTAACTATTTATTTTTCTATTTTATGTTATTATTTTATTAAATTGCCCCTCCCTTCCAAGCGGTGGGAGATATTACCCCCCTCTAATAGGATTTTTTTTTGTCTACTTCTCACCTACATGCTCTGAATTTTTCGGCAGATTTTATGCGAATCTTCAAAAAAGGGGAAATTTAATATACCCCTACAGCGACTATAGGGGATGCAAATAAAAATCTGAAAAAATTTGGGAATTTTTTTATCTTCATTAAGAGCTGATTTAGGCCCATCCAAATAATATAACTAAACAAAAACCCATTATAACGACCACCCTAATGTACATACGTCAACACTGGGCTTTTTTTTGTATACTCATTTTCTCTTAAGAGAAACTGCTGTGAAATCAAAAATAACTTCCCTTTTTTAACATAAAATTGAAAAGAAATTGTAAATTTTTTTTTAAATTTTTTTTTCGTAAATGGTTAAATAATATTTTCGGGGTGATCAACACAACAGAACCCCACCAACATCTACGGCTGTGGAAGGTACTTGAACTTTTCACATTCAATTACAGGTTTCTGAAAGAACTGATGAAATAAATAATAATTTCCATCTAAGAAGGTACGACTTCATTAAACAAACTGTCATCAGCAATGTATAAATAGAAAAATGAAAACATCTGTTTTGTGTTTTGAGAAATCTTGTTTGTGAAAGTACGTTAGAGATTCCTTAAAAAATGCATTTCGACTTATTGAAGTTTATAAAAAAAGAATACCTAATAACAAATAAGACTTAAGTACAATTTTTTCTAACCTACCTTTATTATTGTTTATTTAAATATAAAATAGATGTGTTCTTAAAATAAGACTATTAAGGCGTTCTTAGTTTCTATTATAGAAAAACCTTTTCGGACTTACCACGTATAAATGATATTTTTAATTAATTGATTCGTTTAATTATATTTTGTTTCATTTGAAACCCTATTTGTACAAATTTCTTATGCTATAGGTAGGGATACTCGATCAAAAATTAATGCAACTGGAAGTGACCATTTTCTGACCTTTGTAACCTGAAAAACCTTGTTCGATCAGCAGCTTTGCAAATATTTGGACTACATGAGTGTATTTTTCAAAACTTGTCATAAAATGGGTAAAAGGTGCTGTTATTATTTAATTCTCTAAAATGATTTACTTTAATAGGGTAACGTACAAAATATTTAATTAACTAATATTTTCCAGTATAGTTTCATTTTTATTAATCTTTATTTAATCTTTTAGTGAAAAGTAAGATTAAAAACATTTTGTTCATTAGGTATGTATTTGTATGTGTATTTATATTTATATTAAGACAGTTTATTCCTTAAAGACTTGGAACAGACTAAGCTTTACGTCAGCTAATTTGAAACGACTGGGTTAAAGAAACGATAACGCCATTTATAATCATATATTTATTTACCAACAAATTTATCTATAAGTATATATACATAACATATGTAAATAGGTAATGTATACAGTATACTACATATTGTTCGTTAGTGTCAATTTTATTTTAATACATATGTACATGTAGGACTGATGATGCTTCTGTATTATGTATGTAAGTTCTTGTTTTGATGGGAATATAATGTTTCAATAAGAAGTACAAATTAGCTCTATACGCCAAAGTGCTTTTCGTCCAGGTACCTAGAACATTTAGGCTCATCAGTTTTTTTTTGATTTATTTGATATTTTTCGATTGTTATTTTTGCAAGCTTTAAAAATTCTAGGTTTTATTTTACCAGTTTTCTATTGATTCCTTGTTATTAAGAATTACATTTTTTTAAATGTTTGATAAATATTGGCTTCAAAAAAGTTTGAGCCATTTTAGAGTAAAAACGAATTTTAACAAGGCGAATTTCTTTAAACTAAAGATAAACGCTGCAATTGCAATATTCTGGAGTTGTTCTTGTCTCTTTTGAGTCATAGATACATATGATTGAAATCTTGTCTTTTCTACGATTTAGGATATTTCAAGTTCAAAACATAAATCGAAGTTTTTTTTGTCATCTAAAATTACTCACTCTACTGGAAGCAAATTGTGCATAAATAAAATATTATATACACTCGGGAGCAACTAAATAGTAACACTTTAACATTTTTTAAACTTGCTTTCTTTCTAAAAAAAAGTTATTAATTATTAACTTTGGGCCATTGAAGTGCTTAAAAAACAAACAAACTCCCTCTAAGTCGAATCTCCCTCTGACTCGAATTTTTGTCATTTTTGTTGTACTGCCCTCAAATTTCCATACTGTATTTAATTCTCTCTAACTAGAATTTTTGCAACTCTCTCTAACTCGACCTTGTTCCGATAGCCCGACTAAGAGGTTTTCGACTGTTTATTAAATGGTTTCGTTATCTGTCAAAAATGTTCGGTATTTTTGTTATGTACCTACATATATAATAAAAATAGAAAAATTTACAGTGTAGCAAGTTATTTTCCTTATAGACTAAGAGCCCACAGCAGATTTTGGGTGTGAACGATAGCAAAAAAAGAAGTATAGTCGTCGAAAGCTTCATTAAAGGCTATTGAAAAAATCAAAGTCTTGCAGTCCTCAACTGGGGCGTTTGCGAGAAACAGTGCATCAAAAAAAAAATATGAATGCAACTTCGAGGATAATTGTGTTAGCCGAAATTGGTTTGCACCCCTTTCTAGATAAGCTCGGCGGATCCCATATCACGGAATCTGAGATTATTTGAGTGTTTAATTCACCCTGTCAGACTGTTTAAAAAAAACGTTTTTGACTTAGAATTTTGAATTTTTTAAACGGTCCGGTAGAGCGAACTTTACACTCAAATGGTCTCAGATTTCGTAATATGTGATCCGAGGAGCTTCTCTAGGAAGGAGTGAAAACCAATTTCGGCTAACACAATTATCCTCGAAGTTGCATTCATATTTTTATTTGATGCACTGTTTCTCGCAAACGCCCCAGTTGAGGACTGCAAGACTTTGATTTTTCAATAGCCTTTAATGAAGCTTTCGACGCCTATACTTCTTTTTTTGCTATCGTTCACACCCAAAATCTGCTGTGGGCTCTCGGTCTATTAGAGAAGAAAAACAAAGAAATATTTGATACTGCAGAGGAGTATGAAATAAAATAAAATATATGCGCTCATTCTAACAATGGTTCTGACTCTTAATTTTATCGCTCTCTTTTGTTTTGCCTTTAACTAACCAGACCTATAGGAAAACAAAATTAAAAATCATTCACTTTATGTCATTATTTGCCATTCCTCAGTGGTGGCCCAAGACTGTTTAGGCACTGCGCAACATACTCCCATCCAAATCTCCCACCCTAACCACTTTAAAAAAAATTTGCGAGGTGCTCTTTCTCCTCCATGAGCTCGATCAGTTGTCGCATTTGAGTTTGATTTGAACGCTTTACGTCATACCAAGTTTACACTGTCGTTTTTTCTTTGGCGTTCAATGTCTGAAAGAAGGTGTGTTTTTTTTCCTTGGCCGAATGGTCTTGGGCGAAAATTGATTTTTTTCATCGCGAATGGTATACGATTTCAGATTGATTTTTCTTTTTCAGTGTATTGGTGAATAATTTGTGTCTGTGAAGCTATAGCGATCCAGACATGTCAAGCTGATGGCTTTCAATTGTTCTGGCGTGTAATGGTGTTAGTAAAACAGGGGTAAATCTGCCGAAAAATCCAGATCTGTAAATTCATTTTCGATAAAAAAAAAATTGATTTGTATGCCCATTGTAAGGCTTAAATTGCCAAAATCTGTGCTTTGACAGATATGAAGGGGAAAAAAAATCAATTTTTGTTACAAAAAAAAAAACCCCATAAGCAAACTGCATGTTAAAAGCAACAACAACTAAGCCCCTCCGGGTTTTGCTAAGCCCAGAAAATTTTCGGGGCTTAACTTTAGCCCAGATAAAAACTGTGTTAACGGCATGAATTTCATACTTCTTATTGATTATTTGCACAGAAACTTTTTTTTTTCTGTAATGGCGTCGCGAAGCCCCGATGTCGTTTTTTTCGTCCGATTCCCTCGGGCTTGAAAAAAAAAACACACCTAGAATAAGGGTGAATATCAACACTTGTTTGGCAACTAAACAAATCTAGCCAATAAAGGATTTAAAGCAATCTAAGTGTTTGATATCTCTTAGAAGAATGCACATAAGCTCCATGATTAGAGTGTTAGAACCGTACACTGTCTTAAAGGCAAGCATCACGCAACGCGTGAGAGCAGATAGAATCATCTTATAGGTACTTGTCCAGCTCTATATCATAGACCAAGACTTCACCTTACGGCCAATTTCTTCACAGAGTCTTAACGTTAGTACCGGTATTAGTCCTAAGGTTAGTACTCAAATCAGTATTTCTTATTTCTTCATACACACAAATATGAATAAATGAAAGATACTAATTTGGGTATCAACTTTAGGACTAGGACCGGTACTAACGTTAGAACTCTGTGAAGAAATTGGCTGTTAGTGATTTCTACTTCAATGATCGTAGTGATCTAATACATAGATATAAGAAAGTCTATTACGCTTTATAAGAAGCTCCAACTGGTTCACCGAGTATGGAAAATGGTTTCCTAGATTCATGTGGTATCGCAATAAACAAGCTCATGGTCTAATGTCGTTTTCGATTGGACGTTCGGAGTACGCTTTTTCTACTCCATTTTCACTCCATCTACTCCAAAAGCCTTCGATTGGCTGTTCGGAGTACTGTTTTCGGAGTATTTTTCTGTTCCCGATTTGAAGAAGGAGTAGATTTGGAACACACGCATACACATCCAGTTTTTCGTTGCACTACTTGTCAAAAGTGATGAATGCTTGAAGAAGCCATTTTATAATATGGCGTCATTTAGTAGTGTGTGTGTAAATTTGACAACACGATGTTTTCATATTCTATTGGAATCAAAAAGGAGTAAAACAGTCATAAAATCCAATCGAAAACGACATTAGTGTGTCCGTCTTTACGACTGGCAGCCACTTCAACCGAACCTAACCATACCTTACGTAAGCAAGTTGCTATTGTGCCTATGCTAAGCTTAAAAGTCGCAAGCTCATTTTTCTAAGTATGCACCAAAATTATTGAAAGGAATCGTTCTTCAAAATTTTCATAATCATTTTTAACTCATTGAAAGCGAGAAAAACAAAAACATTAAAGTGCAATTATTTCAAATTACTTAAATGGAGGTGCGCCCTTTTTCCTTATGATGGCGACTTTGTTCTGCAATCAATTGATTGAAAAACTTATTTGGAAATATTTTTACTTCACCTCAGTATACCTACTTCAACTTCAAAATTTCATACCAATTATGTAATTTTATCTCTTTACCAATAAAATGTTTAACAGATCTATCATAATACAGTGGAGTGTATTAACAACCATTTTGCTATCAGCTTCAACCAAAACAAGCTTGTAGAAATCAGGTTTTTTCACTTCTCCTTAAATCCACCTACCTATACAACTCCATTAAGTCAACATCAACAACCAAACCCACCCTTCTGTGCTCCAAGCTCCAACTAATTTTCTCATATTCACGATAGGACTAATCGACAATGATGTTTTTTCACCTTTTATAGGGTACAATCAGAACATGTTCAGTTGATAAGCTCGACGGCTGAGTGTAGGACGTGTGTAGTTAGTGCTGTTCGCGTTACCCATTTTTTCTTTGTCGCGTTAATTTAAAGATCTTTCGTCAAAATGACAAAAGCAACTAATCTCTGTACATCGAACTAAAAATTGTCCTGATTTGTGGTGATCTGACAGTTCTTCTAAGCAAATCAGAGATATAAAATGTAAGAACTAGTGACATTTCATTTCACAATGCTGCGATTCACATGCACTTGTTTCCTTTGTGTTTAAACCGTTAAAGAGAGAGAAAGAGAGAGAGAGAGAGCGAGAAAATTAACTCACATCGCATACAATCACTCACTTTATCAGGTTGAATAACGAAAATTTAATAGATACACAACGACAAAAACAAGTTGAAAAAAAAAAAATAAAAAAGATCTCCAGACATTGACTTCACTCTACAACCTACAAGCAAAGTTAAAGTGGAAATAAAAAAATATATAGAATTAAAATAAAACTACGAAAGAAAAGAAAATGGCACAACGACAGGCAAAAAATTGCAATGGTTTTTTGCGAAGTAGAACGGGGCAATACCGCTGTCACTGCACGTTTTTTGTTTGCTTTTTTTTCTCTGACTTATTTTCTTTTCTATTTTTTTTTGTTTAAATTATCTTATCACATTCATGATAAATCTTACAAATACCTTCATACATACAGTTACACTAAAAACGGTGGTGGGGTTTTGTGAATTTGCTTTTTTAGTAATTTCAAGGTATTATTGATAAAAATAAATTTAATTCTCGAATTTAAGCGATTGAGAATTATTATTGTTTGTTGCTTTCTGTGTAGGTAGTAATAAAAATATAAGAAGTGTGAACTAATCTTAAATTGTAGCGCTGTGGTAATGGCAAAATAATTTGATTTGAGATGAAAGTTTGCTATACTTTTACAAGGGCGCACAACAATAGAAACAAATTAAATGTCTGATGCAGGATATGGGTAGACAAACTTACAGTGAATATTATCAACTATACTCGTGCAAGAAAGCTGAACTTAACAATTTATTGTGCTTGTCTTGTGAAGTAAGAATCAAACGAACAAATCATTTTTAATACTTATTTAACCCTCAACCCTCAACCTTCTTCGTATTAAAAAAAACAAGAAAAATTGTTTGCACTTCAGTATCTCTTAGCTCAACAGGTTTTTATTCATTAAAATCTTGCATGTTGTGTGAAACATTGAAAACTACAACAATTATGTACAAGAAATTTTATATTTTCGAAAATCTAAGGTAGTTATGCCTACATAGCTTTTCTCTCTCTCCTCTCTAGTTTATAGTTTGATATTGTTATTTCTATATTCTATTTATTCATCTGCCTACCCGTTTTTCGTATATCAACCTGTATAAAACCCTATACCTACATGCTTAAAAGCTTGTTAAATTCTACCTCATTATGTAAATAAAGAAAAATCTAGAAGAAACAATGCAACCAGACCCACACGATAAGAAAGGCAATACCAGGAAACGTCAGCGACCTGCCAACAATAAATGATACGCTAAGAGGAAGAATTGGCTCTGGTGGTTTGAACGTAGGATTCATTTGTACAACTTGTTCTTTGTTGGGTTTTCTTAACCGAATTAACTTTATAATAATAAAAAAAAAAGTAGACTTAAAGCAAACCAAACCTACGGACGTACAAACTATAAAGTGTCCGGTTGACGTATTGCTTGGTAGGTTAGGGTTGATATAAATTACCTGCCGCATTACAATTTAACTTTTTCTTTTGATGATTTCAAAGAAGTTGTTCTTGTACTTCGTAGTTTCTGTTTAAATTAAAAGTGAGCTAAGTTTGAGATTGTTTGTAATGCGACTGAACCTTTAAGGTTTTTTCTTTTAAGATTCACAATATATTTTTAAAATGTAAAGTTCAGAGCAAATTTTAAATACATGCTCATGTAAAAGCCCAGTAAGAATAGACATAAACATGTCAAAAAAAAGGAATACATTTGTAAAAGGCTGATTTTTGGTAGGTATAGACGTTGACATTGAGGTTACTCTTATAATCTGCGAAAATTTCCCAACAATCCCATTACCGCTAGGTCCGTTATAATGGGTCAAAGGTCACAAATATATTATTTTTTTTGGGCAAATATCGCGAAAACGGTTTTTGAAAAAAATTGTGTGCTACCAGGTATTTAACTGAGGTAATTTTCCACAAAAAAAAACTTCCTTGGAATTCTGTTCGTTTTTTTATTTTATTTAAAATTAGCTCAGCTGCTTGTTTGTAAACCAATTTTTTTTTCAAACTTGCCGTTTTCGAGATATTTGATAAAAACTCATTTTCGTAAGCTTTAACCCCTTCTCAAGGACTTAGCGGGCATCGGATAGTGGAGATCTTTTTTCAGATTAAAAGTAACCTCTCAATCCCAAGTCCTGTTACCCCGATTGGGACATAGAGCGCCAACAAATCGTTTCCATCCTTCACGGTCTGCAGCCAGATGTTCTAACTGTGGCCCCGTCTTTCTCTGGGAATCTGCTTCTACTAGAACTTTTGATTTTCATGTTGTTATTGGTCTTCAAACCCGCCGTGCACCCTGAGAATTCCATTGAAAGGACTGCTAAGCAATTTCATTGTATGTGACCAATCCATTGCCATTTACGCTTTCTTATGTCTACGTCCAGCTGCTCTTGACTTGCCCTGCGCCACAATTCTTCGTTTGATATAATTTATGGCCAGCAAATTCTTATATGGCGTAGACAGCGATTGACAAAAGCCTGAAATTTCTTCGTGATGGTAGTCGTGACCTTCCCGTTTTTGCAAGCATATAACAGCAAGGATTTGACATTGGATTCGAAGAATCTCAACTTAGTGCGTAAGGAGATTTGACTGGATTTCCAAATTTGGTACAGAGAACCGAAGGCTGCGCAGTCTTTATTTATTCTACTTTGAACGTGCAGATCAGTACCACCATTTGCTGAAACAATACTTCCAAAATTGTTAAATTGTTCAACCTCTTCAACTGGCGTCTCCTGTATAAAAATACGCTGGTGTGCGGATCGGCCTGTGAGCATTATTTTTGTCTTTTTGCTATTTATTTTTAGACCAATCGAATTTCCTTTCACCTTCAGTGCTTGACACATCCTGTTCAGCCCGCGGATGTTATTTGCCAACAGACATATACATATCATCGGCATAGTCTAATTGGTTAAGCATTTCAAACGGTCTCCATTGAATGCCCTATCTCTCCAACGCTGGCCGTCTAGCGCCAGTAGAAAGAGAATTGGCGATAGAACATCCCCCTGTCGTTGACTAAGCATTTCAAATGGTCTCCATTGAATGCCCTGTCTCTCCGCTGTTCCAACGCTGGCCGTCTAGCGCCAGTAGAATGAGAATTGGTGATACAACATCCCCCTGTCGCACTTCGAAACAGTCGGATAGCTGCCCATTGTGTAAAACGAAACATCTTGCGTTGTTATAGGTAAAGGAATGTCTTATAATGGCAACAATTTTTGGGGGAGTTCCTTTACCAAGAAGTGATCTCAATATACTCGGTCAAAGGCCTTCTCAAAAAAGCAGGGATAGAAACTCCGCAGACTGTTCAAGAACGATACGCAGAGTGTTGATATGGTCGATACGATACACGACTGCCCACTGCGGAAACCAGCTTGATGCCTCTTGAGTGTAGACTCTATATTCTAACCTCTATCCGCGCGAGAATGATGGTTCCTATTAGTTTTGGAAAACAGACAAAACTGTAATACCTCGCCTATTGTTGCAATTGTCGCCATCCTTCCAGTCCCTGGGACAGATTTCGTTTTCCCACACCTCTAGTATCGTATCAACGGATGTAGAATCCTAGCCGTTCTGACGGGGTCAGCTTTCAGGAATTCGGTTGGTAATCCGTCAAGTCCAGCTGCTTTGTTGTTTTCGAGAAGAGCTATCGAAGATTGGATTTCCTGAACTAGTGTTCGATGTCAATACCCCTGTTAGATCTACGCATCTCGTTAAGCTGGGGCACTTTAGCACTCTGGTCAAGAGAATCCTCATTAAGCAAGGCACAAAAGTGATCCTTCCACCTGCTATTTGATCCTCAATTGATATCAAAAGTGTGCCATCCACATCCATTAAAGGATGTTCGGTGTTGCTTTTTTTCCGACAACTTTTGATATTTGGTACAATACCCTCATATCTCCTCTTCTTGCAGCGTCTTCCGCATTGTCTGCGAGACATTCTAACCTCACCCTCCTGTCACGTCTCACACAGCGATAGACCGTCTTATGTGCAAGGCGATACTCGCTTCGCAATTCAGATTTTCGTTCCATTTTCAAAGATTTGCGAAGCTCGATTTTATCCCAGGTGTCTTGGGATATCCAAGAGTTTCGTACTCTCGTCCGCTTGGGTACAGTTTCGGATCCAGCCTTCATAAAAACACTATATCACCGCAACTCTCATCAATTTTTACAATTTTCTTCCATGAAAAATCTATTCTTACTGGACTATAAGTCGCCCTTAATACAGCAGGTAAAGTTTTTTTTAAGTTGTGTATACTTAATTGGACATTCGCTCATCGTAAAAAAAAAGTTTGCTAAAGAACATATTTTGAATTTGTGGCTCACTTATTTAAAATTGTTTGATTATTCTTAGAATAATATGGAATTTTCGGTACTCATTATTAAGTGGTCCTGTACGGCCAAGCCCAATGCCCTTCACCAGTGTGTATTGGTTCTACAGTAGTTGTTTAAGTTTGTATACTTTTTATGGCGATAAACTGTTCTAGATTTTAATTTTGATGAACAGAATGTGTCTTCGTTAAGAAATGTCAAATACATATTAACGAAGTTCTGAATGAAAAAGACCCGAAAAAATTGAGCTCTAAATGACAAAATTCTGAGAAAACAAAGCTCTGAAAAGACAAAGTTATAACTTTAACTTATAAGAGACAATTATGAAATGGTAGACGCTATTTGCTTAGGGTTAATCGCATTTACATATTTCGAAAAAAACAATTTTTATAAATAAATTATTTTTAACCTATCTAACTATGCTTGTAACACGGCTGTTCTGATATTCGGTGGAATTGAATCCGCATGGATTGAAAACGGAAAATAAAAGAATACCTCGATTTAAACCGTCAAAAAATGGAGGATTGTGTGTTCAGCTAAATGAATGCCTCCAAAATCCGCCATTTTTTCACGTTTTCAATTCCGGTATCTTTTGGCCGTTTTCAATCTGTACGGATTCAATTCGACAAAATATCAGAACAGGCACCTATATTGTATAATGAATATTCATCGCAAGTACAAACTGAGAAACTGGAGACGTTTTTAAATAAATTATGTCAAGTGCAAAAATTTGTCTTTTTTTTTGTTTTTTTTTTTCCAAAGAACTTAAAATTCGTCATTATGACATGGAAAAGCTTTACTTGTGTTTGTTGTATCCATACATTAAGAATGAGTTTTTAAAGTACTCAGTCTATTGCTTACGGCTATATTAAATTTTGTGTTATTGTTTATCAGGTTTAGATGAAGCTTTTGGGGGAAATTGAAGGTACAAAACCGAGTAGTGAGTCATTATCTTAGTCAAAGCCTCCTCTCATCATTTCCTATACTCTTTCGTCGGTGCTTTTGATTTAACACCTTTGTTTCTACATAAATGTGTTGGTTAAATCTTAAAGATGCAAAGATTTTATCACCATGTTTGTTTATATGTACATATTTTTGTGTATGTGTTTTGAGATCAGAATACGAGTACTATATACAATATCTACTCTGAATTTTAAACCGTTGTTGGTTGCGTTTGTTTTTTTTTTTTCAAGGAAACTGAATGACAATTATTTGACTGCTGAAAGGTGATATAAATAGATGTTTGCAATTGCATCTAACACATTCCTTGAACAAATACTTAAATTTCATATCAAATTTGTTTGTTTGGTTACATTAAAATTAGTCATGTTATAACGATTAACACATTAACGATTACTATTAATAAACTTTTGAAATACAATAGATTTTAGTTCTTTGTTATTTCATATTCGTGTATGGAGAACATTATTGTTCCCAATCACGTACTTTAAAATTTTCCAAAGCTTGACTCCTTGAAAATTTCTTAAAAACGTTTCATATGTACATATGTAGGTATGTGATTCATTGTTCGCCACTTTAAAAAGCATTTTAAAAAACATTTTTATTTGGGTCACTGGCGTGTGATCATAGCTCAACTGTCCAGACCAGAAGACTGGACTGTAACTATTTTGTAACTCATTTCAATTCTTCGTTACTAATAGTAATAATTAAGTTAAGGTTAAACACAGATCAACCTACTTATCAATAACTTATTTTGCCATATCTTGGCGCTTTCAACTAACCTACGGTGATAACTTTATGCTTAAATATTTTAAAAAGCAATCTTCTGATATAGGATGTCCCAGAAATCATTTTTTTATACTGTCTCATTGCGTAAACGCAATAAGTGATAAGTCTACGGGACGCGAATAGTGCGCATTTAAATTTTTGTTGATGACTTAGGAATTGAAAAAAATCATTTTTATTCAGTTCCCGTTGCGTGTGTGAGTTTTACAAAACCAATATTTCTTAAGAATTATGTAAATCAAAAGTTTTGTTAAATGCATTGGTTGTTGCTCTTCAGATTCTTCAAATGCAAAAGAAACTTTGCATACACCCAGCCTCGCATCTACCCCAAATCTTACAGTGTGTCCAAGCAGGAAGGTTGCAGGGGGCAGCATGCCCCCCATACATACCTCACTGTTTATTCGCCGTAATGCTTTGCCTTACATAAATACAGTGCTAGCACCCAGCATTACGGCGAATAAACAGTGAGGTATGTATGGGGGGGGGGGGGGGGGCGAGGCTGGGTGTGTGCAAAGTTTCTTTTGCATTTAAAGAATCTGGATTTAATGAAACTCACATTAAAATTAAATTCATTCCCACAAAAAAGTAAAATAATCTCTCAGCTTCAGTGGAAAGTAACTTCACTTCAAAAAAGTGAAATTAATTCCCACCAGTGGGTGAAGTTGCTTCCCATGTGAAGGTAGTTCCCGTGAAGTTAATTCCTTGCACCGTTCTTTATATTTCCAGCCTTGGCAACAAGAAATGCTACCACGTACAATCTGAGATTTTTACTTGAATGTTCGACGTTTTTGGAATGCACAGTACGTACGTTCTGTAACTCTCGCATCGATAAAATCAGTCGAGAAACGTTGAAAAATGGAACAAAACTCATGCATTTTGTTTCAGTTTTCATCGTTTCTCGACCAGTTTTTTCGATGCGAGAGTTACAGAACGTAGGCACAGGCTAACAAATATGTATTTGCTAACTTTTTGACTAGGCAAGGAAATTATGTTTCTAGGCATATTTTTGGGCGCAGAGCTAAAATTTATTATCAATTTTCCGCCAACAGCTCGAGGTTTCCAGGTAGATAATAACGTTTTTCGTATTTTTTGAGGCTATTTAGCAACAAGAGGTATATTTTTTTCAATAAATCTTTTAAATTATCACTGTACATATGTATATACAATGTGATATACCTGTATTCGATAGAAGCTGTTGATGCGTTCAAAAATCATGTTTTCAAGGTGTATCACACAGAGTAGCAAAAATGTTTCAAGAATTGATTTAAACGCTTGCAAAAGTTTGCTGATCATATCGCTATTACGAAATGATTTTTTTGTCTTCAATTTCGCAGACAATTTTACGCATGGCTCAAAGAGCAGCTGTGCTTTGTCCCATTTTCTTTCTCATTCGCACTCGTTATGTTTTCAAAAGAATCAGTTTTGAAATTACTGAAAAGTCACGGTGTCAGTCACTCTGAAATGGATCGGTTAATGGAATCGAAGCTATGTAACACACTGCCTTCAGTGGATCGGAACCAGTCTCTTCAAACGACTTATTTACCTTTTGTTGTAAGTTGTGGTTAATCAAAACTTCCCCAGAAACATTACTAACAATAAGATAAAAAACATTTTCTCGTATCCACTTCGTATGTCTGTTTTTTTAATATACTTCGGTGGCTATTTTTTTTTTTTTTTTTTTCAACAAGCCGGTTTTTTCTAACTTTTAGTAGTCCATAGATACTTGCAAAGTGATACAAATTGTGTATGCTTCAAATATACTTTTTTCGAGCATACATTGATTTGTCACTTTATATTCAATATAAACAAATATTAATTGAACTTTAGTCATAACCTAGGACGTAGATATCTTTATCTGATTAAAAGATTATTATGTACCTACTTTCAAAACAATCCAATTGTGAAGTTTTTTTTGTTGATTATGCTCAATTTTATTATTATATATTTTATAAAATGATTTATGAAAACAATTACAAGTGTGTTGCATAATTTATTCAATCACCTTTCCACTATAGTAGCTAAAAGTTGTGTATTTACATATATTTTTTTTTTCAAATAAACGGAATATATGGAGTACCTAGAGCTCACTTAAACTTCTTTATTTGAACTTAATTCATTCGCTCCACTTAAACAGAAGAAAATTATTTTTAATTTTTCTTAAAAGTCAGAATTATATTTTTTGTCTAGAGAAACCTATTTCTAGGGACCACAAAGCTTGCACGGTTTAACACTGATAGTGATAACGATTCTTCTATCAGTAAATGTTTTGAGATAAATAACTCAACCCATTTATAAGCGACAAACTTTTTTCTTTTGAAAGCAGCCATAGAAAATTTTGTAAGCACTCACCGTTTTTTTTTTTTAAGTGAAATTTTTGTTTTGCTCTCGTGTCTTTGCAGTCAAAATATTAGTCCAAACTGGTTGAAGCTGTCAATGTTTTGACATATTTATTGCTCATCTAACTATAATTAGCTTATTTTCAATATACTCGTATGTACATATTAAGAAAATGAAAGTAATGAATGATAAATCATTTCATTCTCAATTGACTTATTTTACTTAAGGCTAGGGTACACTCGGGCGTCGCACAGTGGGGCCGAGGTGGAAAAAACTCATGTAAAAAAGTGTTTAATTTGGTATTGTTGATTGATTTTATGGTAACAAAATTTATTTCAGCTGAAAAAAATAAGGGGTTAAAACGGACCATTGAAATTCTGAGCCCTTATAACTGATGCTTTCCATAATTCCTTCATCTCATGGATTATTATTTAAAATTTGTCTTTTAATGTAATATGTTAATATGCACCTAAAGGTATTTGATGAGAAAATAATTTGCGCCATTTCATCGATACCAGCGAAAAATCTAGCCACTATTTAGACTTCGGGTGTACTTCCAGACTTGAGAGTCTGTATCAGCTTTTTTTCTGGCAGTCCTGGTGGTAATGAAGAGCCTGTTAAAATTTCATCACCAGATTCTACCAGTTTTGGAATCAGTAAATAAAAATTCTATTTCAGAAATACGATAATTTCTGATTGAATATAATTGGTTCAATAAAGATGTGATTATTTTTCCAAAAAAAAATCGTAATCTGAAAATTCTATTTTTCTTCTTTAAAAATAATTTTGACTCACTCCAATCCGCTTTTTATTTTTTGAGATAGTTATTTCCTTTTTAGTTTCCACCTGACTTTACTTGATACAAAATTTCCCACTTTTATGAAAAATTAAAAACTTCCCCTTAATTCTGATCGTAAAACGAATGATACCATTCAATTCAGCGGGCGCAAATATATACGAAATGATACCTCTTGGAGACTTTTTCCCAAAATCGCAGGTTTGGCCTCACTGTGCGTCGTCGTCGGGCGAACTCGACATATCGAACCAAACGTATGTAAAAGAAAGAGAGCGCGTTTACTATTTTACTTTACTTTACTTTACTTTAGATGGCGCTTACAGTCCCGGGTGGACTACGGCCTCAACCAAAAAGCCTCTCCAGCCAGCTCGGTCCTTAGCTAGATGCCTCCAGTTACGCACTCCAAGTTAATTGAGGTCGTTCTCCACTTATGTGCACCACCTAACCGACATTGTCCGATAATTACCCAATCCGACGAATTCGAACTTCTTTGAATTTCTCAAGTCAGTTTGTCGATCCTTCTTTCGTTAATCATTCTCCATTTATTTAATTGATTCTTCAAAGCTCAAATAAGAACATATGTAATGTACTGGTTATCCTTGCTCATATGTATATTGATAAAGAACTATAAAATCTTTTTTTCTTGTTTAAGCTGACCAAGTTTGTATGTAGTAGAAAATCAAAAGTTTAAGCATCTGTAGCGAATTATTTTCGTGGTGGATGTTTTCATTTTTTTGCATTTGGATTGAAGATTTGAAACCTATTACACCAATGGAAATGAAATGAAAAAGTCACTTTTTCTGAGCCATCCGATCCATTTGACTCGGATGAATTTCAGATTGGCTGAAAATACAAATGGTGGCTGATTCACCCCACACACGATCGATTTTGGACCGGCACGGAGCCATTTGGCTCATCTAAAATTTGTTTAGTAAAAATTTGAAGCCAACTAAAATTTTACTTCACGATTGCGAAATATTATTTCATTGAGTTTATTGAGAGTAGGTACCTATACAATGCGACAAAAGTTTAGTGCGTGTGGGCTTGGTCAAAAAAAATGGGAGAGGGTCTATTTTCCCCCGCCAACGCGGGCTTGGAAATTTTCTTAACGTCGAAAACAAAAAATAAATGGCAACACGTAAAAATTTAATGTTATAGCACTAGTATTTTGTCGTATTTTATCCCAAACACCCTGTATATAATAACGTTGGTGCTGCTGCAGCCCATACAAAATTTCAAATTACTCGATAGGAACAATGTTTTTTAAATTTTCCCAGTTGAGCAAGCCTATTATATCGGTTGTACAAAATACAAACAAACTTTCTTTCGCCAACATCAAGTGACAAAGACAATGAAACGCATGAAAAAAATTTCGATTAAAATTTAATTAAATATACATTGTAGCTAAACAAAAATTCTCAGGTTTTCAAAAATTTTGCTCTTGGTATTGTTTGCGTGTCAAGTAATAAAAAAAAGCTTTTCATTTATGTACATAAATGTTTATTGCTTTCAGTATCTTCTAGCTTTGATCCCATAGAAGACCTTGTTACACACTGTACCATCAACAACAAAAAAAAAAAACAAGCACAAAAGAAAACTAAGATTTTTTTCCTGTTCCTCTTTCAGATTCACATACTTATTCTGTTTTAACTGTTATTCCGAAGAGTAGTAGAAACTCATTTGTACTTATATAGAAAATGCGTTTTTACCATTTTTAGACAGGAGCGAATTTACATACATATCTATATTTATCTAAACATCATGCGCACATAATCGTTGGTAGCTGTCTTTCGGTTAAACTTTAGCAAGATTTTGATAATTGTAAACATCATCATATCTTAAAAGTCTTAACAAAGGGTTACCCAATTCAAATATGATAAATTTTTACCAAAATGTATCTTACAAAATGGAATCAATAGTTTCCAAGTTCTTGGAAACGAACAGTACACTTGAGAAGTCCAAAACCATTACGTAAAACAAAATACCTAAAGTTGAAACATAGCTCGTTTTGTCAAGTTTATTTTAATCCCTCTAAAGTTTTCTGTACGGAAAATCTAGACGGGGAAAACGTGAGGCTCTAGCTAGCAAAAACTTTTTAGACAAGTTTTGCTATCCCATCATATCGTCCCCTAATTGCAAGAACAAGGTAACTCAATTTTACAAATTTCATATATGTATGCTACAAGAGAACGAGGGAAAGTTTAATTTTTATGTTTCCTATACTTCAGAAATATTCTATATTTATCTAGATGGACGAGAGATCTTGAAAACTGCACTAAATAATACTGTTTTTGCCGAGATATTTTAAAAATTGAGTTACCTAGTTCTTACAATCAGGGGACGATACATACCCTATGTATTACAAAAACAATAACTTTGTATCCAAATCCACCATACAATGGTATGGAAAAGTAAACCCCTAAATATTTCGATAGTTACCCTTGCACGGCAAGCATTAGCATTTATTAAAAACTTTGTAGGGCCTCGTTACAAACTAGATTCTTTTTCTAGGCCAGAAAAGGCTTGAATGAATCTTTTCAATACATTAATTTCTTGTCTTTGCCCAACGTTTTGCCTCTAGAAATTAAAAACCTTTACCTTTATACTTAACGGGTTTGTTGAAAATAGTGCCCTCCGTATTTAAGTTGGCAATAGCTCGGAAGAGGTATCTCCCTTGTTGCCATATAGAACCATATAGAGCTTCTGACGATGAATGCTATCGTATTCTACTTTGAAGTTGATACAAAGTTTGTGATTCTCGAATTTAAACTATATGAACATAACCAGGATTAACCAGAAGATTTGGTGTATGGTCGATCTGCCGGACCGGAAGCAACATATATGGAGCTAATTTTCGAGTCATCATGCATGCTTCCTTTCGGCCACACTTGGTTGAGAATTTGGTGCATGCTCCCTTTCAACACAGAACTCTGCTGGTAATCCATTAGTTCTGGCAGCCTTGTTTTTGTTAAGCTTTTTTCGTAGTTAAGTCTCTTCTATACTGGGCTTTCGAACTGGGCATTCATTGACTTGTGATAGGTTCTTCTCTGCATCTTTACAATGTCCATTTAGCACCTGTTGAAAACTCTGCCTGAAAGCATCTACTATTTTCTGTGCTTCAGTGACTATATTTCCTTCATTATTTCGAAAAGCCTGGTGTTCCGGTTTTGAAACTCACAGCCAGTTGCTTGCCTGTTTTTTATTTCGATCGCATGATTCTTCGATGTCCCTTAATTCTCTTAACTCTACAGGATCTTCTTCATCAATCTTCTCCATGCATTATAATAGTTAATTAAAAGAAATTCACACTACAACGATTTGTTTGAGCAAAAATTCAATTCGATTCTCTGCATTCTAAATTCAAAAGTTGATGAAAAATTGTTTTCTTTGGAAAAACAATAAACTGTTATTGCCCCAACCCTAAACAAATATCACTGGTTTTATGGTAATAGATTAAAAAAAAAAGACTCGGTAGGAGCACGTAACTAAATTATCAATCGAATTTGATTGTATAAAAGAGGTATCAAAATCTTTAAAAACACTGTATTATTTGCTAAAGAAGCTTACCTTTAGCTTGTACCGGAATGGTCGCATCTTCAAGGTAAAATTAACGCTTGAGTGTAGTAAATAACCTCAACGGGCACCGACCGAACCCCACTTAAGTCAAGCTGAGATTTTGAGAACTAGGAATAATAATAGAGATAGACGATTCATTTTCCTAAACTGCATTTTGAGTTACTTCTCACTTTCAAATTTAAAAAAAAACTTTGATATTTATGACATTGGGTAAAGTGAGCTTCTGACTGCTGTATATAGTTTTACCTTTTAAAACTGTGACTTATGCAGTCAATGAGGGGGCCCCATTAATACAAACTTTTTAAAGTCTCAAAGCATCACATCGTCTCAATCCGCCACTGCACATAAGTAAAATATACAATCTTTATACGAGTATCTCTCTCCGGCTAGGTAGGTTTCCATGATAGTAGTTGTTATGTCGAGTAAAAAAAGAATACAAACTTAACTTTTTTTCGTCATCATCAACATAACACTCCACATCTAGGGAAATAATACAAAACAAAAAAAACAACAACAGTGAATAATCGTCATCCTCATCTCCACGATGCGGAAAGCGTTCATAAAGTATATATAGGTATCAGGCGAAACGTAACCACATAACATAGTTGTAGGCTTAAAGCCCTCGAGAGTTGAGAGACACAAAAGATATAAGGCGCACAGGTCGGTCGGCTGGGGCTCGGGCTCAAGAGCAGAAACATCAGCACCAGCAGTTAGCATTAGCAGTTGTAGTTGTATCGCGCAAACTATTGGGAGCGCGCGTGGAGGAGAGCACAGCGTTCGGTTTGACGACAGTAATGACAGATACTCGTTTTTGAATTGTTTCTCCTCGTTACTGTTTTGCCCCGTTGCTGTGGTGACTGTGCTGAGATTTTATTTCAATTTTGGTTATTCCACATGTGAAGATACTTTTCCTTTTCTGTTCTCTTACCAATTCCAAATCGTTTTTTTTTCTAGTTTGTCTTTGTAGCTTTTAAGTTAAAATACTTTTTTGTTAATTCTAAAATCTGATGGCTACCAAACAACCAATTGCACCTGTAGCGGTCGCGCCGTTGACATCGTTACCACCGGTGATGCAAAGGAATAGTAGATTTCTCGATTAATTTTGTTGGCAATACGCTCGAGAAGTCTCATACAACATCCCCTCCTCCCCCTTACCCCACCCAGTGTGATGTGGTATGAAATTTTTAAAATCATTTAAGGTGAACAACTATCGTAAGAAATTGTACCTCAAAACCACGCGTGACACCAATCTACTTTTTATTTAATTTTCGCAATCGGTTCTTGTTACTCGTGTGCGTGCATTGTGTGCGTTTCGATAACATTTTTCTCGATATTGATATGAAACAAAAAAGTGTAACAGGAAAAAAAATATTTGATTTTTACCGACGCCATTTTCTCTATTGTTTCTTTCTCCGTGTTTTGTGTGGCGAGTGCTAATTTATCTTTCGTTGTAAAAGTCATATCACGATCAAGTTCATTGTCAATTAATAAAAAAAAATAAAGAACCAGGTTTACATTATTTTGTTAAAAAAAGTGTCTCCCATTTCTTCATACATGTCATTACTCGTATACTATAATTTAATTGTGTGTGTTTTGTCCAAAAAATGTTTATCTACCTGCTTTTCTGTGTTAAACACATTTGATCATTAAACGCCGCTGGATTAAGGGGTCTTCATGAACCTATATGAACAAAAATATTCAAAGATGAATTCTTGAAAAGCCCTTAAATATTGTTTGTATTCTTTTTTTTTTTCAGATAAACCAGTTTTGAGTTTGTACTCCTACCACAATATTAACTCTTTGCTGCAAGTAGTCTGTGGCCATTTTCGGCAAAACAAAAAGTTCATGTATTGGTCATGATGTTATGATATTGGGTTGATGTTGATGATGATGATGATGTTGATGATGATGATCTGATTGATGGAGATCCTCTGATCTTTAAAATGCAATGAAATTTTAATTATTTCGAGTTTTTTTTAACTGGATCCTCTACTTCAATACAAGTTATTGTGTGCTTTAGTGATGTGTATAAGCTAAAATCTGCTGAAAAAAAAGATACAAACCAATGTAAAGAAATAAACTGAATAAGTAAAATAAAACAAAAAACTGGGTGTGATGTTAAAGCTTAAAAAAATATGGACTTAAAACAAATTTACTTACCTGATTTAAAAAAAAAAAAACATTTCCCCCACCATGTTTTAAGGAAATTTCTGAACTCAAAGAAAAGCTCTCAAACCAAATCCATGTAGGTATTTTAATCAAATGAAAAATGTAATTTACAAAAAGTATTCACTCACCCAATTAGAAATCTATACTACCTAACTTGTTTACAAATTTGAAACAGAGACGGCTAAAATTTTATTTATTTTTATAAAAATCGAAAGAATATAGTTAAAAAATCTCAATAGATGGTACATCTACTTACCGTTTGTAATATTTATTTTAAAGGTACATATTTAACTGCTCTCAAATAAACTGCATTTTTAATACAGGGTGGTCCAACAGCCCGTTTCCAATAATTATTTAAATCTGAAATAGCTTTATTACGAGATTTATAAGGCGAACTGAAATGAAATAGATTTCAAGTCAAAGTTTATTTCATGGATGTTTTTTTTTACATTTAGCGTAGTTTACGGTTCCCATGCGAAACAAAAATCAAAATTTTCAAAACAATTTTCCACCTATTCTGTGCACCAAACTGAATTTAATTCAAGGCGAAAAATGGTGGGCTAAGCCACCCATAAATTCATTACTTTACCCTTAATTTATAAACTATAGGCCTAAAAATGTAAATAATTATTTTTTGGATGCAAAAACCATTTGCATGCAAACAATGCCTTGAGGTGAATATTTTTTCTTTAAGTGTAAACCGACCATCAACAAAAAAAAAATATTTTATTTATCACACCTTTTTTTCGCATGCAAAACAATTGCCGATCCATTGTTTTGCATGACATTCCATGACAGCAATGTTTTTTTTTGCATGAAACTTCAATCCCATCATGCACACAATTAATTTTTCATTTTCACGTAAATTTTTTTTGACATTCAAGAATATTTGCAAAGGGTTTTTTTGCGCACGGAATCGTAAACTAGGCTTTAGGTGTTGAAATATTATCGGTTAAGTAGATAGCATTTTGACTTTTTGAAGTTTTACCGGTGTGATTTGTGCAGTAATTTCTGTTCGAATTTGGAACTTGTTCTCGCAACAAAGTTCACTGTCTCACTTAAAAATTCCTACCCTCATGATACATGCAATATATTTTTATTTCACCATGAGTGAGAATGAAGAATTGAAAGAGTAACTACATGCAAATATCTAGGGGGAAGCTGTTTAATATTAGTTCAATGAGCTTCCAAGGGAAATTCACCAGCTGTGTGAGGAGAACATTTGTTGTCATAACATAAAGGCCGATTATCGGTTGCTAGCTAGTGCCTAAAAAATAGACAGCGATAAAGTTACAAATCGCAAGTTTCTTCATGTTTTGACCTGAGTCAGTAGTTTTGGGCACTAACTACAAATATTTAGAGTGTGTTTCTTTATTCATTCCGGAATAGAAATAGAAAAGATAGAATAGATGAAATATTTATCCAGAATATCCAGAATGGAATGAATAAAGAAACAAAACTGGAAGCAGAAGGAATAGCAACCAGTTGTTCGTTGATATGTCAAAATAATTGAGTACAAATATATTTTTGTTTTACGTAAATATTTATTGCTGAAATGCAAAAACGAGTACAAAATAACATAAAATGCATAGCTATTTGATGCGAGACGTGTTTTTGTTATTTTAAAGTGAATAACGCCCCTGCGCATCTACCATAAATTAAGATGCAAAGGAGAAAAATTGCACTGAACGCACTTTATTCCTTTTATTCCACCTTTCAAATGGAATAAAAAGAATGCATTCCAAATGTTCCGGAATGAATAAAGAAACAACAAAATGGTTTATCCGGAAGATTCCATTGAATAAAGAAACGCAAAATACTCATTCCAAATATTCTGAAGGCTCAGAATGAATAAAGAAACACACTCTTAAATCGTTGACTATAGTTCTTTTACGTATTCTTATAGTTCAATGAACCAAATTTTTGCATGATCAGAAATTAGGGCGCAAAATACTACAGTGTACCAAAGGTAGTAAACATTATTGGCCAACTTTCGTCTTCAATGATACTCCTGCTATCAGCATTTTTTATGATAGGATAGTATAGGTACAGTGTGGGATCAAGCTCTCTTATAGAAAATGCGTGCATTTGGTATCCATGAATCTCTTCTTCTTTGGATTAGAAATTACCTTTCGGACCGTTGAATACAAGTCGTGTAGGATGGTTACAAGTCTGATATTCATAAAATAAATGCTGGTGTGCTCCAAAGGTTCTATTTTGTCTCCTATTCTCTTTCTCATTTTCGTAAACGATCTCTTATCTGAAACTTCTAATCAATTAAATTGTTTTGCTGGCGACAGCATCCTCAGCTTTTCATATTCGTTTCTGGATTCACATTCCTGTCCTTCGGATATGGACTGCTGATCTGACAGCATTGTCCAGTGGGGAACTAAAAACCGCGTAGAATTAAATGCTTCAAAAACCCAATGCTATCTACTGTCGTTAAACCAAGAGAGATTCAATTCCTGTAAACGGCATGAAATGGATTGATTTGACTCATTTGCACTGAAGCACTTACCACTGCGATATTTTTGGTACTTCGACCGATGGGTTGTCCCTCTAGTACAGGAACATTCAACAATGAATATGCGCCTGCCTGATAGGAAAATTATTACGGCCAAAAATTTGAGCTAAGCACTCTTAAAGTTGTTACCACCGACTCAGAATTGCGGTAGTAATAATTAATTATTTCCAAACGTTCCTCATTTTTGATCTTCTTCGTGTTAAAAATGTAAACCTTTTCTGACGTTTTGACGTTGACAGATCATAAAACTAAATTAAATTAAAATTCAAAATTGCTATGTTCATATTGAAAGACCTTTTACTATTAAACATACACATACATTATGTCAAAGAATTTATTTTAAGATAAACGGTTGGTTATTTACTTGACAAAAAAAGTCTATTCAATAAAAGCGTATCTTCAATATTTAGTTTTCCATGAAAAATACAATTTTTATTTTTTTGTTGTGCATTGAGATAGATTTCTCCGTGAAATTACCTTTGTTATCTAGAATATAGGTAGTTTTCCACAAAATTTTCTGTGTATTTCACGTACAATGACTTCTTTGCTTCACGAATATCTGCTGCGAGTTCCTTCAAATTCCAAAGTTTGGACTTCAAAACTTCCCATATAGGTTTTATATTGAAGTGAATCAAACAATAATGACGGCCAATTCAACGTTTTGATGATGCAGTGCCCCCTCTCCCTCTGGTGCAGAGGTGACAAATATCTTCGTCACTGTCTGAAAAAACCCATGCAGGTAAATATTCAAAAATATTTGAACGTTCAAATCGTCAGGCTAATGATCCTTCGTCAAAAACATCGACATTAGTTTTTCCATGTGAAGAGTGAAGTATCGTGAACTAATTTTTCACTCGTGAGCCAACTTGATCATCCAACTCTTTTAGTGCTTTAGCTAATATGGTAATTTTTAATTGAAAAACTCTTTTCCGTCAACAGGGAGCTGCTCAAATTTCAAGCTCATCACATGTTGATTCCCCGTACTCAATTCAGGTTTATTGTTTATCAATAGCATTTGAAGCGACTCGCATTATTACTAGCTCACACAAGCTTGCTACTTTTTAAGCTCTATTCACACACATTTACATATGTAATTGATATTTACAAATTCATTAGCTTAAAAACTTTAAAAGTTTGCATCTAATCAGAAAAAATGGAATCCAAGGTTTGTAATTTAGTACCTCGTGGCTTGATGGTTAGTGCGTAGGACTGTCATGCCGAAGGTGTGGGTTCGATTCCCAGCCGTGCCACCTAAAAACAGAAATGTTTTATTCGAGGTACTGCCTCTTGCGAGGAACTGACAAATCCTCCAAGAGTATACTTGTCATGAAAAAGTGCTTCTCATTTAGCCGTTCGGACTCGGCAAAAAACTGTAGGTCCCCTCCATTCCTGCCAACAAACACGCACACAGGAATGGTTGTGAGTTGTAAGTCACTAGGCCCTGGTTCTCCATGAGCTGTTGCGCCACCCAATTTATTTATAATTTATTTTATTTATAATTTAAATACAAACAGAAAATAATTGTCTTCAATTTTGAATAACTGCGTCTATAAAACAGTAGTGTAAAAAAAACTTGTTATTTTATAACAATTTTTCATTCTATTTCTTCTTACGGGTATATGGCTATAATTCAAATTTCAAAGAAACAGAACAAATTTTGTCTTCATTCGATGTGAAATGTGATTTTAATTTGGAAACTGAAATACATTAAATTCAACCATTCCTTTTTATTAATAATCAATTAAATTGTTGAGAAAGTTATGTTATCAAAATCGATAATATTTTAAGAATTAACATCACCCTGTTGAATTAAACTTCTACTTTTTTTATCTGTTACATATGCATATTTTTTTTTGACAAAACTAAAGCACACATTAATGAGAGAGCGAGATAAAACCATCAATGTCAGTGGAAGTTTCATTTTTTGTTTATTATGTGTTTTGTGCGCGGGCGTTGTGCTTTGTCGTTTTGTGTCATTTTTCTCTCCAAACGAAGTGACCTCGATAAGAAAAATCTGATTTATTTTTCTTTTCGGGTGTCATCATCCGTGATAAGGTCATCGCATAAATGAAGCGTAAAGCTTGTAATTTTTTTTATAAAATTAATTTCCTCCCCTTTCTTTAAGCAACAGTTGTCAAATTGTTTAAAAACAAAACCCTGAACAAATAAAAAAACAACTAATTAAATTATTAAATAACATGGATTCAGATTTAAAACGTGACGATACAATTAGAAAGAGTTTTCGCAACCCCTCGCATCGTAAGGGTACAGCTCCGGCACCGCCACCACCCACACAACCAAAGATAACTGAGTTTGTTAAACTAGCCGATATCGATATCGGTGAAGCGCCAGCAACTTGTCCACCATCGGGGATGAATTTTTTTGCTAAAGAAATCGAAGAGGAACCAAGTGCTTTGGTGGAACTAAGGAAGCCCCCAATCAAAGATAGTACACTCATTACCGGCGAGAAAAGATGCTCGGTTCCAGTTTCTAAATCTTTTAGCCAATATCTCGCAAGTAATGCTAAAAAAGGTAATGATCGGGTGTCCTTGAATCCACAAGGTGCTGTTCGTACAGGTCAATTCGAACAACTTCGCGATAAAATACTGCTATCGCCGCTGCCAAGCAGAGCAGATAATATGCTCAATCTGCCCGATGAAGATGATGATAATGTATCATTCGCTTTGGGTTCCATAGAGAAACACATAAATCAAGTCGAAGAAAGTTTCAAACAATCGTCAAAACAAAATGCCTGCATTGATGAAATTAAGGTTGAAATAATTAAGAAGAGCAAACGCTATGGAGAGCATGAAAACCTCCTGCAACCGGGAATTAGTGATATGGCATCGGGTCAGGACTTTGGCTATCTCCCCGGAAGTCGTGGTACTGAATCGGATGGTGAGTCTGAATTCCAACGAGGCTCCGAAGCACGTAATTCAACAGGTGCGTACTCGAAGGCTATATCGACCACACAGAAGCCAAAAATTAGCCGTACAGCGTCGGATACCAAGAACTCTGAGGTGATTGCTATTCGTGCTGCACTTAAACCAAAGCAAAGCATTGCAACAAAAGATCTCCAACTGGATGTGGCTTTAGCTAAAAATAGCACAAATTCTGCCAAATCTTCAACAACATCGGCTGCCAAGAGAAGAGAGGAAAATCTAAAACATTTTGAGGCATTGCTGCAGCAAAAGCCAAGAGTTGTGTCCACCGAAGTGAAGCAGGCTAGACCACGGCCTACAGTGCCACTGGCAAAGCCAACTCCAACCCCATTAACATCTTCTACAAATGCAACACCAACCGCTGGAAGGCATATCGTAGCAATGCCTCCATTACCACCATCGGCAACTAAAGCACCATCACCGAATACTTCGATGCTAAATAATCGATATGCTACCGAAATTCAGGTAAACTTTTGAACTAAGTATCCTTCTTCTTTAAGTTTAATTTCATGCATTAGAAAAGGGTATGCCTAACTAAAGTATACAATTCACATTTTCTCATCTTTCATTTTACTCTGTTGAATCCGTAGCTTTCCCAAACTATGCCAACTGGCAGTATTGTTATATAGTATAAGCCAAACGATGGGAAGGGAATGAAATGACATACAACTCTATTGTTTATTATTTTCGAATTCTCATGAATTCATTTTAAATTTCGGAAAATACACACGAAGAAGTTCTCTTATTGGGTATATGTATCTGTTTGCGTTAGACCTACATTTTCTTTTGTTCTTCTTGCTCTGATAGCCATAAATGGATATTATTTTCAGAATAATAAAGAAAATATTATAAACTTACGTTTTTTTTGTTTGTGTATTTCTTGTTCTTTTTAAGTATGTACCTACTTTCATAATATGAAAAAAAAAAATTTAATTGAACTACATAATATGTACGCATCTATGTACGTATCCATGGATGTATGTATTTACGTACCTATTTAGTTAATTTTGTCTTTGCAATATGATTCATAGAGCTCATTAGAGGTTTGTTGACCCATTTGAATATGTAAATTTAAAAAAAAATGCTTTGGAAAATATAAATGATATGTGTTAATGATATATGTACACAGGTACAAAATACAATTTATGTTTATAATTTTATTGAATTTATTAGTGAAATTTAGTCAGACTGAGCGCGTTGAAGGTAAGGTAGATAGGGAGTTTGATTTTTATAATCCAACACTTTTTTTGTTAATGGATGGCCAACGCTTTTTACAGAAATCTTATGATTCATAATGAAAATGATCAACTTATTGGGTTTGACACAATTAAAGCTCCCAAATGCCATTTACTCATTTATATTTATGTATGTAAATTTTTTCTGCGTACCTATGCGATAAAAAAATCAATATCTCTTCAATTAAATTAACGCTGAGCAGATATTAATCGATTTAAGATGTTTGTGTATTTGTTATGACGTCTTCGACTTTGAATGTTTAAATTTTTCCTCCACAACATCAATATTTGCATAAGTTGCACAAACATTTAACATTAAGCATTTCAATGTAAACTTAATTGAATTTAATGAAAATGTCAAGATAAGAAATATGTAGGTATGTGTACTTACTTACACACTAGTTTAATTTTGAAATTAGACAGAGCTCGCACTAATCAAAATACAAATAAATCTCAGTGGTTTTCAGCAAAATTAGTAAAAAATTATAATTTGAAAGTCACTGCATACATTTATGGGTATATCTGAGGCTGCGAGTACATAAGGGGTGTAACCCACTTTTTTTGTTATCATATTTTTCATCTTTAATCGATATTTAATACTATTTAATTTGTGATATAAGGAGTATAAGTTACATATTTTGAAAGCTTAGATATTTTAGAATTAAAATGTTTGGCTTTGATAACTTTTGATGCATAAATGTAAAAATACGAGACAAAAATATCAAAAATGCCAAAAAATGGGTTACACCACTTTGCACTGACGGCCTTATATAAAAGGTGTCCTGTAAATAATGGATAACCTTGGAACTGGTTATAGAGGGCATTATGACCTTTCCAGAAAAAAATATAAAACAAAATATTTTCCCAGTAGTTACTATGTTATGATGTTTTTTCCAAAAGTTGTTAACAAGTAGGTACTACTTTCCTCAAATACGTGAAAGCTACGACCATGGATGAACAATTTTTGCTATTTTTTTTATTTTAGTAAAATACTAGAATAACTGTTGTGATCGATAGGTGGTAAAATTTGATAGTAGTTTTATTTCTTTTTTTTTTCAGTACACAAATTTAATTTCAAAAAAGTTTGACCACCTCTAATAAATTAAAATTGTATGAGAACATGAATGACCAGTTACTTAAAAAAGCTATCTATTTAATGCAATTTCCAAAATGGTATAACACATGCTTGTGTATCTACTAACAAAATAACCAAGAAAATTTGTCAATCATCTAATAAAGCAGCTTTTAACATTTTGGCAAAATGTCTTAAAATGTTACAACAACCTCCCAATTTGGGTTGGACAAAGATTTTCTCTTTTGATGTGTAAGGGGGTTCAGTGCAAGTATGAAACTCGATTTTAGGTATTGAATGCCCCATCATTTGGCCATCATATTGAAAAACGAATTCTAAAAATTTTTCCGTGGCAACTTAAATTTTATTAGTCTTAGAAAAAAAAAATTTGGTACAAATTTGTAGCAAATTCAATTCCCTTCAATTTATGTTAACACACTTTTTATCCTAAACGTGTAAATAAAAAGTTATAATCAAAATCATGAATTTTTTCAATATTAATTTTTTTTTTAATGTTGTCAAAATATAATTTATGTCTACTAATAGGTTTTCTAAAGAGCGATTAGTTAAAAGATATTGCTACTTGAAAAAGGTGAAGTTGCGAAAGGACGGTTTTTCGTTAACAACCCTCAAAAAGTATTTGTAGGTCATATGACCCTCTTCAAGTAAGAAATAACATATATCTAATTTTCTAATACCGATAATTTAAAATTAGCCATCATTCAAAAACACTTGTTTGCTCTTTGCTCCCGCGAAGTTATCAAAACATAACTTATACTTTTTGTATAAGCAGATAATTATATTCTCTAGAAGACAGTGACAATGCCACGACGACGCACGTGGGTTCTTGTCAACACTCTCCTACCGCGTCAACTAGTTCATTGAACGTCTTGAAAGTTTCTGAATGACATCTCGACGATATCCCACTGTCCCTGCCAAACAAAGTTCGACATCAAACAACGAATAGTATTATATCAGACGGTGCTTGTTGGCCATGATATTTCGACGATATGCCACCACTGTATTCAATATACATCGTCAATATTTCGGCGCGTTGTTAAAATTGTACTGAATTGAGGTTTCAAAAAGATGTCAACTCAACTCAATCGCTTGATAAATGTCTAAATTATTCAATGTTTAGATACCGAACGGACAAAATCCTGTGTACAAATCGGACAATATTTGTATTGATTTATTACGATGTTAATATTAATTTCGTATTGTTGTCACAGGTCAATCTCTCTGTTATTTGTCACTTCGTGGGTTTCTATCTTCTTAGAGATTTACTACAGAGAGATGGACCTATGACAACAATTGTTCAAAATTGCAAGCTTAATATTTCTTGTATGCCCAATTTTTATCTCCGACTCATAGACTGAAATAAATCGATTAAAAAAGGTAGGCAGTCAAATGGCTAATGGTTCAACACCTCAAAGGCTATTATCGATATTTTTCATTTCATCATTTTTTTTTTAAATATTGTTGCTTTTTTCTAGTTTGGGATTTTTTTGTAGTCATGCTTATTTGGGTCTCGTCTAAAATCTTGAGCAGTAAATAGGGTTTCTAGGACATCTCTTTTAAAGAGAACATTCTCTCTTTGTTGACTCTGATCTTTCTTACTTCTTACTTCTTACTACTTTCTTTTTACTCTTTTTTATTTTGTACTCTTTTTTATCTCATTTTTTTTCGTAAGTGACCAAAATATTAATTTAACACATTTTTCAGTAATGTACTTTTTTATTGTCCCCTAAAATATAAAATAAAGCATTAATACCAGAGAGTATCAAATAAAGAAGCCAATTCTTCGTACGTTTCACCTTCCAAAACCCATTTGTTTACATTAGCCGCGTTTTATTATAGCTCATAACCCATATGGTTCACCTCTTGAAAATAAAACGTTGCGGGTTAGTGCTGTATATCAGTCTCTTTTTTTCTTATGTTTATTTGTTTTTCATGTAAACACTTGTCTCTTTTCCTCTCTATTCCTAACACTGCTTGCAAATCTAATATATCAGCTGTTCGCTTCAGCTTGTATGCAAATCAAATTGACAGCTGAGGATTGGCTTCTTTATTTGATATTCACTGATTAATACACTGAAGTAAAAACCATCCTATTCAGGATCGATGGATGAATTTAGAAAAGAAATAAGTATGGTAAGACTTAGAAAAAAGTATCGACTATCGAATTTCTAAGGAAGTTTTACTGAATTACTCAAAGTTGTTTGACCAATTTTGCTATTTAAACGAGTGTCTTTCTACAGAAAATGAAAATTTTAAAAACAAAATATCTATTCAGAAGTGGACCAGTTTTTTTTTAGTTTGTCTACAGATCTAAAAGTTTATTCAAAGCTCTTAAAAATGTGCCAGTCCTTTTTTGTTTTCCTGATGTGCAAAATATGAACGTGGAATGTATTTTCTCGCAATGGACAAAAGAACGAAATCGTTTAAGAATAGGATTCTCATAGTTGCCTATAACTTAAAAGATTTTAGCTGTCAAAAGTTTTATGAAACCTTTTTATATGAAAATAAGTACCGTAATCTAGTTCGAAGCTCCCAAAATTATGACACTTCGGATGAGAAAGAAAATTAATGTCTATTTTGCCTACATTTTACAAAAAAAATTCTGCGGTATTTTGAATTGAATTAGGTGTTTATGTATTTTAGTTTTATTAGTTTTAAGTGCAAAAAAGTGTTTATAAAATATACTGATTTATATCACAGATATTTTTTCTTAAAAAAGATGTTAAAATAAACTACGTATTAGTATTAAAACTGCTGCTTCTTGTGTACCTATATACAATACTTGTATAAATATATATTTTTATAAAATAAATTTAAAGTTAACAAACTTTTGGTCATATTTATCAATTATTTTGATGATGGTGTGGTGACCGAGGGGGGGATTAACAGTAGAAGTTTGGAGTTTCGAAAATGTCCTCTTTTTTCAAACGTGTTAGGGACACCCTTGCAGTAAACAATGCCATTCAAATGTGTAATAATAATAAGTGTAAGCAATTCAGGAAGGTACTTTAATAAAATATCGAGCTTTTGTATTATTAATTGTGAGTTTTTTTTTTAGTTTTGCCTTGGTTAACTTCATCGATTTGTTTCTGAAAATAATGGTGCCCTGTATTAGTACAGCAGTCAAAAAGTTTTTAAAACAAAATATCAGCAAGAAACATGAAAGTAAAAATTAGTTATGTTGAATTTCGCGTATGAGCCGATGAATTGAAATTATTTAGGGTTGATATAAAATGTTGGTTGCACATTTTCGCCGGTGAAGATGGCGTTTAAAGAGTGCCATGGTCCTCGAATTCACAAATTTGGTGAAAAATTGTGAGTGAGTGAAAAGTGAGCTCACGATTTCTGTTATCGGGATCCAGGTGATTATATGTTAATTAACCCGGCTGTTGAAGTTTTATTTCACATAAGTGGTAAATTTTAAAGAAAAATATCTTTATAATTATTTAACCAATATTACGTAAATGTAAAAGTACAGCGAGGTGGTCTAGTCATTAATAAATTAATACGCCCAAGCCGATGAAATTTAAGAACTCATATTATGTTTTAAGTTGATATAATTTACAATAGCATTTCCACTAGTTTTAAAATTAATTTTATACCATAGTATACATTTTTAAATTTTGCATTTATTTTATTTTCAGGGTTCACCTAATATGCAAATACGTGGGGGTGTGCCAATGCGTTGGCGTGCCACCGAGGAGCATATTGGAAAGTATAAGCTGATTAAGACGATTGGAAAGGGTAATTTTGCCAAAGTGAAATTAGCTAAACATTTGCCTACTGGTAAAGAAGTGGCCATCAAAATCATAGACAAAACTCAGTTGAATCCTGGGTCGCTTCAAAAATTGTTTAGAGAGGTAAGTAAATAATTACTATTGTTCATAATTGTGTCACTCATTGTTATCTATCTCCATCAAAAATTTGATCAAGATTTATATTTGTGAAGCTGTGTATTCAAAAATAATGAGAATTCTGAAACACATTTGATTAACAATCCAAAATTTGACTGCCCTGAATTTTATTTTCCTTTTTCTTTAAAAAAAAAGAATTATTACAGCTGTTGCAGCTTGATAAACACTTTTCAAGCTAAAATATAGATAATTAACTACTACAATGATAGACACAATTGTTATTTAATTACAGATCACATGTATACTACAAAATGTACTTATTACTTCCTTACCTGAATACGTCTACTTACCCTCCCACTTCATTTTAACATTTTGTGTTACGTGAAATTAGTTCTATGTTCTAAATTATTATTTTTATTATTATTACTATTATTATTATTATTATTATTATTATTATTATTATTATTATTATTATTATTATTATTATTATTGTTACTATTATTATTATTATTATTATTATTATTATTATTATTATTATTATTATTATTATTATTATTATTATTATTATTATAATTAGTTAGGTGAACTTTAATCCGTTCGAATTAAAAGTCTTTTGCGACCTTTAGTCCAAATGAGTTTCGCCCAGGCACAACAGTTGGGCTATAATTCAAATGAAAAGTTGTGCTCATCAGTTAGATGCTATTGTACCCTTCTAAGACGCATTATTTCAATCGATGGATACCGTCATATTCTAGCTGTCTGAATTTAAATAAATTCCCTTAGAAAAATATAATTTACAGTGCTTAGGCGCTGTATATTTTGTTAGCTGTCGGTATCCATCGATTGAAAATAATGCATCTTAGAAGGGTACAACAGCTTCTAACTGATGAGCACAACTTTGAATTTGAATTATATTCAATAGTCCACAAAACATAAATAAAAATAATTTTTTATTATTTGCGTGTTTCTTCTTATATAATCCGTTCTCACTATAGACTAAAATGGGAATCGCCTTAATATTTTTGGTTGTTTAGAGCTCAAGATTTTAGTTAACTCCTTGGGACATCAATAGACTGATTCGCGATTAAACAACACCGTTTTTTTTTCTACGTCTACGGTGAACTTCCCTCATTTTCATGTTATAAGCAGATTCTATTCTAACTTAGTGCTGCAGTAAGAATTTTGATATTTTTCTTCGTCAATTTTTCCCCAAGTTTCTTAGGAGCCAGGCAGTAACTCTTCCCACCATGTATGGGTAAAATTAATGAAAACTAAATAGCCAATAACGACAATGTACAATTCATACATATATGTATATTAGTGCAGTCATTAAAGCTATTTTCTTCGGAAAAAATGGCGGAAAGCTGCTTCATGGCATTCTAAGGAAACTGAAAGTCCCCATCGATATGAGCGTCGCTAACGTCTTTACTGTTTTAAAGGAATACCTCCCGAACGGTAACTCTTACAAACAAATGTCGAGAACTAAGTTTTATTTTAATTAGTTGTTTGAGTGCAAAATTTGTTTTCAAACTCAAAATTCTCTTTTTGTTCTAACAAATCAATGGTTTTTTGTTTTTGACTATAAATTAACAAAAACACTTAATTTTTACAGCAAAATTACGTAAAATTAGTTTGACATTTTCTCTAATTTTTTTTTTTTAATTTTGAGTTTGAAAACTAATTTTTCAAAAACTGTCCACTCAAACAACTTAATTTAAAATTAAAACAAACGAAGATATTTTTGGCTTTACAATAAAGTATAGCATGACACCGTTACCGTTTTTTGTTGTTTAATATTTTTTCTCAGTTTAAAGTGTCATTTTATTTTTCAGTGACACAAAACTAGCCTATACAATTTTTTTTAAATACCTTTGATAAGTCAAATTTGATGTTAAAAAAATGTGTTAATACTTTTCGCACTTAAAAATTGTACAAAGTACTATTTTGAGTGATTTTTTAATTTAAATTTGTATTGCCTTAAATTTGTTTCTATTTAATTGTTTGTACACTCTGTGCAAAATTAGTTAAATCAGCTCAGATTGACTCTAACCATATCCGAGCAAAAAACGAAAAAAAACTAAACACCCAGTTTCGAAAATTAGTTGTTTAGCGAGCCAAAGAACCATTTAATTTCAAACTTTTTTTCACTTATTCTTATACCAACGACTTTTGGTAAAAATCAGATTTTTTTATTTTTCGCATACCCTAATGATTAATGTAGTGGAGCCCGGATCGAAAGGGAACTTTGTCAAAACCCTTAAATAAATCCTTTGTACTTTTTTTTTCTAATTTTCCCCAAGAAAGACTCACCTTGTAGTCAACCTCAAAGGTGATGTGAAAGAGTACATTTTATATATCTTAGAAACATAAAATCCGCATCTCTACCGGTTGAATTATCTCAAAAACGGTTACTCTTGTGTAAAAAAGTACACTTTCGAGGGTAATCGTGTTACCCGAAGTTGGTTGTCACCCCTCCCTAAATAAGCTCCTCGGATCCTATATGAGCCGTTGTTTTTGAAAGTGGAATAAGTCCGTTTTTTCATGTTTCGAGATATTTAAGGTTTTGCGTTTCAATGTGTTTACAAATATTGGCAAAAGTAAATAAATTCATGTGACGCATTTTAGGCTATAAAAATGTTGAATTTTGAAAAGCAAAAATATTTATTAAAATTCTCCAAGAAATTTAACGGGACCTGAGCTCTAAATGGACTTATTCCATTTTCAATAATAACAAATTATAAAAAATAAAAATCAAGAAAATTTAAGTCCATATTTTTATATAGGCATTGTTTAACTGAATTGTTATTTTAGAGTTAAAAGTAATATAGAATTAAGAAAAACTTAATTACGTGCATAATACAATTTATGAGGAAATTATTTGGGTAGGTATGTAATATAACAATTCAAAAAAATGGAAAACTAATTTTAAGTACTTTTTACTAATACATACGTTAAACCTCGGTTCAAAAAAAATTCATCAGCTCGTTTTTCTATCAATTTAATTTTCAAACACAAATTTTAGTGCCTTTTAAAACTACAATTTTTTTAAATTTTGAATGTAATATTACTAATCCGCATGCAAAAATTAATTGAAATATGTATAGAAGCTGATGAGCAGATCGAAAGTAAAAATAAACGCAATTTGATGGGTACCTATCGTTTATGAGAGTTCTTGGTAAAATTAGCTTTTACCAAAAAGTACACCATGCCAACTCGAACTCACAGTTGTCAAGAAATGTCAATTTATTAAACCGTGGCCTAGACCATATACGTTTTTCTTAAACGATAGTGCCAGTATTTTCAGATTTAAAAAAATCAATTTAAATATCGGTTCAGTGATCTAAGCTTTAGCTTGATATTCAGAGAGACAGACATATAGAATTGCGGCATTCACTTTTTGTGTTTTGTATTATGGGTTAATATCAAGTTTGATTTTTTTTGCACGAATTGAAAACTTGCCCTCTCTCTCATACGAACAATATTTCATATATGTACATATACCCCCATATTAATAAACGGAAGATAACAACGTGCTAACATTTATACATCTGTTAACTTGTAATTCTTATTAACAAATGTGTAATAGTCTGTGACGTGTGTTTACGTACGGATAACTTTAACTCGCCAAATTCCGCGTATAGTGAACGGATAACTTCTTTACATATACACTCACACGTGTGATAACACCGTTTACTACTACCAGTATACACTTCGTAAGGCATTACATGCATGTGACACATATATTAGAAAATCACCATAATTTGACGAAGTGGTGAATTTGGTGAAGTGATAAATACTGCAAAGATATCATATCTTTTTTAATAAGAAAAGTTATCAAACGGACAAGTTGTCTATCCGTGTGCCAGTTAACACGTGTGTTAAGGAGCGGATAGCAGGTTTTTATTAATACTGCTGATAGAGAATAAAGCAATATTGTCGTTACACCTTATTCTAATAAATCTTAATAAACAGCTATGCTTGCATTGTCATTCGAATTTCTAGAACAAAAATACAGTTATCTTGTCTATGATGCTGTTCATAGAGTCCAAAATGATTCCTATGAGGGGATAGTGCACCCTGAAAATCGTTCTAATCAATAATAATCGTAATTATACATTTTCCAAAACTATGCTTATAACAAAAGAAGGACTTATTCCACTTTCAAACAAAAAATATTTTCAATAAATTTTACAATTTTTTTTATTTGTTTAATTCAGATAGAAATCGTGCTCTATTGAGTATAAGATTATTAATATAAAAAGAGGACACAATTATTTTATTAGATTCGCCATTAACTCATTTTTTCCAAAAGTGGACTTATTCCACTTTCAAAAAAAAAACGGCTCATATCATGAAATCTGAGATCATTTGAGTATATAGCTCGCCAAGCAAAACTGTTTAAAAAAAACCGTTTTCCACTTAGAATTCTGAATTAAGGCCCCGGTTGTGGACTGCAAGACTTTGATTTTTTGAATGGCCTTTAATGAAGCTTTCGGCGCCTGTACTTCAATGTTTGCTATCACTCACACCCAAAATCTTCTCTGGGCTATCGGTATGTAATCCTCGATATTTTTTCTGTAAGAGTTACCGTTTCGGAGTTGCGAGTGGCAACACCAAGTTTTCCAATTACACGCTGAGCTCTTCGGTGTCATTGCGTTCATTGGCCTTCAAGTCTCCCATTATAATTTTGATGTGTCCCGTAGTGTGTCGTTATAGGTGGCACTCAGCCAGTTATAAAATTCCACCTTCTCATTATCGAAAGAGAGCATAATGTACCATTAATATTTTTGACCGAGTTGAAGTGCCACACTTCACTATGTCCTATGATGTAGGTAAAACGTCAAGTCCTTTTAACAAGCACTTTATTTTGACTGATTGCTGCCCCTTTATTCAATCAGGGTTGTGACAGTCAACAGTTTCCTCACCGATGAACACTTAATAGCTGAAAGTTCATCAGAAATTCCACAGATTGTCTTCGTTATTTAATTAAAGATTTATCAAACTCTTCAATCAAAAAATTTAATGCGATCAGACGCACGTCTGATACTGATATTTATTTTGATCCAAAAGTGCTTTGATTGAACTCTATCTGCTCAAGAAGCCGAACGACAGTTTTTTTTTATCGTTTAATATTTTGAGAATAAATTCATTCTTTTCGTCAAACAAAATCCATTTGTTTTACATTTCAAACTGTGGTACTGTCTTCTTGAACAATGCTTTTCAGCAAAATTGTCAGTCTAACCTTCAATCGATTTATTATTCCTGGTGTTGAGCTGCTACTGAATTTTTTGTCTCCTTTCTTATAACTTCAAAGTTCTAACATGATCTGTTTTTGAATTGTATTTTTGATCATTATTCAAAACTAAATTATATTTCTTTTAATATTTTCAGGTTAGAATTATGAAAATGCTTGATCATCCGAACATTGTTAAACTTTTCCAAGTTATTGAAACCGAAAAGACCTTATATCTTGTGATGGAATACGCATCTGGTGGCGAAGTATTCGATTACCTGGTGCTGCATGGTCGCATGAAAGAGAAAGAGGCACGCGTTAAATTTAGACAAATTGTATCGGCCGTACAATACTGCCATCAAAAGAGAATCATCCACAGGTTGGAATTATTTTTATCAAGTATAATTTATCTATTCAGAATAATTAATTTGTTTTCATTAACCTTTACAGAGACTTAAAAGCTGAAAATCTTCTTCTGGATAGTGAATTAAATATTAAAATTGCCGATTTTGGTTTTTCAAACGAATTCACACCCGGTTCAAAGTTGGACACCTTCTGCGGAAGTCCACCATATGCTGCACCAGAATTGTTTCAGGGAAAAAAATACGATGGTCCAGAAGTTGATGTCTGGTCATTAGGTGTGATACTGTACACATTGGTTAGTGGTTCATTGCCATTCGATGGTTCAACACTAAGAGAATTACGAGAGAGGGTTCTCAGAGGCAAATATAGGTTTGTTTTTTTTGTTCGGTTTTGGTCCTCAAATTTATTCTTATACATTTTTTTTTTTAAGAATTCCCTTCTACATGTCAACTGACTGTGAAAATCTCCTACGCAAATTTCTTGTATTAAATCCAGCTAAACGTGCTAGTCTAGAGACTATCATGAGTGATAAATGGATGAATATGGGTTTTGAGGATGAGGAACTGAAGCCATACATTGAACCTAAACAAGACCTAGCCGATCCCAAGCGGATAGGTAAGACGGGTACTGTACATTTAACATTTTACCACTACGTGATTTAAATAATTAGAGAAACAAAAAAAAAAGTACTCGAGTAAAACTTCAGTTAAATTAGATTTGATTTATTTTTTATTTTTGTTATTCCATTCTATAAATGTTACTCATTTTGAGAAAAAATTAGTCATTCAATGTTTGATGTTGTTACGTGTATAAGGTTTTATTTTAAGTTTCTATCTATCTTTAAGACCATTAGGAGGCTTCTATTCGTAAATGTGTCAATGCTTTTTATATTATGCGTTTTTCTTTTCTTATTTTTGTTTATATCGCATTTAAATGTTAAGTGTTATTTTTTCTGAATATACACATGTATGTATATTTATTATTATTACAAAGCTCTTATTTGGTTTTTAGTGGAAATATTTATTTTTAATGCAACCGTTATAATTGTTGAAGAGAATGTGGAATGGCTTTTAATAATTTTTTTTTTATTTTTTGTGTTCTTTGAAGTAAATGAAGTAGATGTTTTCAAGTATAATTCGATTTTTTATAGATGGGTTACTAAAAAGTCACAAACATATCCTCAAGTGTTTTACCAATAAAAATAATTTTTCTAAGCAATTGATTCCACGCTTGAAGTCTAAAATCCTATTTTTTTTCCTACGAATTAGCTTCTTTCTTTCTAAGGACTTCAGAAAGAATAAAAAGTTATTGCGCGATTTGTCTCCTTCCACGAATGTTTAATTGTTTAATGACTACAAACGACTCAAAATGTGTATATATGTACATAGGTCAATTTAAGTTCCGGGAACAGAATGAAGTCTTCCATTGCGTTATCTGGTGAATATATTAGTTGATCGATGGTATTTGTTGCATTTCTTGCGAAGAAAAGAAGATGAAAAAAAAAATCATACTTTTAGAACTGGAAATTTCGAGTGTTTTTTTTTCAAATAAGCTAGATCAAATCCATACAGCCATTCCCGATTCTATATGAGGCTTATTTTAAGGATAACTTACTCTCTTAACTTGACCATAGTCTCTTCATGTCCTTTTTTTAATTCCATACCGCACTCATTACTATATAACATGAAATATTTCGCGAATATCTACATATTTGGAGAGAGAAGATTTTGTTTTTGATTTTTAATCGAGCAGTAAAAACCAATTAATAATTGTTGCAAACTTTTTATGCTAAAGATTAAAAAATCAAATACATTTTCTTTGATTTGTTTTGTAATCACAGCATCATGCCTATACCGTATAACATGCAATAATTATTGTATTCAATCAATTTGTGCAAGCAGCAGAAAATATTACATTATTACTATTTATAAAACAATAAATAGAATGATGGTATAAAAAACAGTTGATTTCAATAAAAACAGGAAGATGTCGTAATTGATTTCGTCATTTATTGAAACAAAATACTCCCTATAAGATCCAATCTTTCAATTCCTACTGTTATGTTAATGTCCTCGAGATCAATATCATTGCATATCATACTTTATCGAATTTCACAATCTCCTATACATTGAAGCAAATTCAAAATAATCTCAAACGAATTTAAAATGGAACTCTGTGGGAACTTCCAGATATTTTTTTAAAAAAACTTGAATTTAAGCGTTTAGCAAAACTTCCGAGTTTCCGAAATTCGAATTCGAGACAAATAAAATGAACACACATTTTCTGAAATCCAACAGTTAACTTTCGAATCGAATTAATAACTTAAAAAAACTTAAATTTGTCTTTATTTTATTATGGTAGCTTTCCAATAACAAACAAAGCTGACAAAGTTGAAAACAAACTTTAGTTTAAATTGCTAAGACTTGTTTTGTTTTCACGCAGATTATTAGCTGTTTTTCTAAATTAAAAAAAAATCAAACAAAATTATAACAAATGCAGCGTGGGACTTTGCTTACATAAGAAATAACTCAATTATTTACATATGTGGCAACACATAGAATACAAATGATAAATTTATTGTTAATTTACGTCTTATCAAAAATTCAATCTTAAAAGTTTCAAAACACCTAGCTTTGTAATTTAACTGAATGTTCACTTTTAAATGCATTCAAATATCAACCAGCACGTATAAAAAATACTGTGTATGAGCTCAACCGAATTATGTATGTATCTTTGATCTTGGGTTCCTCGGGTCGTTGCTCCGCTAATGGTATGTTCAGTGCCTATGTTAACAGTTTTTTGGACAATAGCACCTTGGGTGGCCCGCTGTGTGTGTTGAAAGGATTTTAAATTCTTTTTTGCGTCCTTTGTACTGTAGGGTGTCTTAAGTCGACAGACAGGTGCCTATCTCAACAGTTTTCTTGGGCAACATTACCTTGGGTGGTCCGCTTTGATTTGCAGTGGCATATTTGCTTGATATTTTTTTAATAGTTTGTTCACAAACAAGTCAGCACAAAGCAGTATGTGGTAGAATACATTTGACTCTAGTATTTGAAGATCAGCAAATGGTTCAGGAGACTATTTCTGGCTTTGCTCATATACATTCTGGCAATATGCGTACGGGTTTATTATCCCGGGAGACAAATGTTGGCCAAAAACACATAAACTGATTGAAAAAGTAAGAGGATTTTCCTCTACACCGACCGACACCCTAGTCCTAGTGTACACATTTTACATGATTTGAATTTTTAATATATCCACTTGAAAATTTTGGCAGTTAAAAATAACATTCTCATATGTAGAAAGTTTTGAGTTTTTTTTAAGAAGTGTAGGTGTTTCCTTTGTAAAGTGATTTGGTTTTACCAAAAATTAACATAAATAGTAACTTCCTTTAACAATTTTATTTTGTAGTGGTACACTCATATTGTACATGATTTAAATGGGACGAGTTCATAAATGTATTAGTTCGACAGAACTACTCAAATCGCGTCTGTTAGAAAGTTTTTTTCTTTTGGTGTCTGCTTTCTGCAATGAATACAGATTTTACCGAAAATGTACATAAATAGTACCGTTCTTTTACAATTTAATTTTTTGTTGTAATAATTTTGTTTTAAGTCTATGAACTCGGGAATAATTTTTAAAATCCTCAAGAAGTGCAGGGTAAAACTGTTAAAACACGGGAAAAGGTAAACACTTCTTAGTTGCAAGTAGTATTTACAAATAATTATATATATGATTTTTATTTTTTACTCATGATTCCATGGTTATTATGATGTTGTGTAACCTGAGTTTGCCAAATCCACATAAGGAGTAGAACATAATCACTCCCAACAAAAATAAATAAATAAAAATTTGTAAAAACAAAACAGTAGTTGCATCCGTAAAGTTGTATTTTTATGTATTTGAATATAACACTTTAAAAATATTATTAAAAACAAAGCAAAAAGTTAAAAAAAAAAATCTGATATTAATTGTATGTACTTACGTTTATTCTTCAATCTTTATATGTATGTTGTCGATAAATGATCATCTCTTTGTCTGTCATCCACACACATCCACCAAATAAAAACGTGCAGTTTGGTCAAACTGTAATCATAGTGACGCTCCAAAGATTTGGAGTAAGTGCGGTAAACCTATTCCTATAAAATAAAACAAAATTGTGTTTTATATTTTTGTTTTAAATTATAATTTTCTAAATACAAAATTAATTTCTTATACATTTTTTTGAGAACTGAATGAGAGCTTTGCTGATAATAATTTCGTTCTTTATTATTATATAGAAATTTTAAAGCTTAAGTATTTAATTTTAATTTATGTATTGTTCACTGCCACGGAGATATTTTAAATAAATAGTTTACTGTAAGCATTCCCGAAAAATAAACCCCTAATACAAAATTGTAATTAAATGGAATATTTTCAAAACATTTCATGTCTATGTCGAATAAATATTTTTCGTTACACTCAAACAAAAATTCTTTTCAGTAGATTCAAATCAATATAATAAGTGAACATTTTTTTAAGAATTCTATTCAGTCAGTATTGATCTGTAACAGTTCATAATTGCATTAGAAAGTCGATAGAAACAATCACCTTGTTTTGTACGTTTTATTTTGTACTTACATAATATGATCTTTATGCCAGAAGTATGAACTGAAAAAAATTACGAATAAACCGAAAAATTGACATTTAAGGCCTGGCAACCCTATGCCTTGACTACAATTCACTAGACCACCAGCCCTATTCTGCTATTCACGTGAATCGAAGATTCGATTCACCCAAGCGATTCCCTTTCGAACTACCTTTACATTCTGCTATCCGTCGGGTGCAGTGCACTATCACAACCCGATTTGACATTTATGGGAGCTGCAGCTGTTTATTATAAGTGAAAATCTTGTGTTGTATTCAGTTCATTCATAATTTTGGTGAATTGTTTTAAAAAAATTATTGGAAAAATAGCAAATGGATGGTGCTACGACTTTTTTTCAGTTTCACAAGAAAAAGGTGACTGGGTTTAACTTTAATGCCAAAATAAAAGTGATGAATCGTCCTCAAATTTATTGTTTAACTCAAAAATCGTTAAAAAAACACAATGGTTGTAACAAATACTTATGAAAAATTAAGTTTTAACTTATATTTATAGGCCGAGTGATTTTATTTGCAACCAAAAAGTACAAACCCGCAACTTTTTATATGCTGATCGGAATTGTATAGAAACTATTTGTTCACGTGAATAGTAGAATACCGCACATACTACCAACTTTAGCGACAAGGGAATCAGATTCACTTCGAATAGCAGAATGGCGTTTAGTGAAAATTCAAAGAAAATTCCCCCCGATGGACAGCAAAATAGGGTTGAACATGTGCTTACATTGTTTGTTTAGACACTTCCTTAAAAGTGTGAACCTCTCAATTGTGTTGTGTATAAATTATATACGCAATTGCTACCTCAATGCGTCCGACAGTCGCGATTTCATGCATAGTTGTAAACCTGAACGTGTAGGTACGTTTTTATTTATCAGCACTTTCTAAATATTAATTGAATAGATAAAATTAAAAAAAATTGTGTATCCAATTAACGGAACAGAAGACAAATTTCGCTGTAATGAACAGAATTCTGAATTTGTCAGCTTTTTATAATATGTAATTATAGCCTACTATCAAAAGATAAGCAAATATTTTTTTTTGCTGTACATTCAATAATTATTTTTCAAATATTATTTATAAACATTCATAGTTTCTAGTCTGATTCCAATGAGAATAGACTTTAACAAATAAAAACAATAGGTTTGTATGTTGTCGGCACTGAACCTGCTCTGAGGTGTTTATGTAACACTTTTTCGCTCCAGTTTATTTGCACTGTCTTCGAGGCCCGCACTAAACTCGCCCTCATGAGCCAAAAGCTCTTCTCGGATAAAGAAACCAAAGCTGTAAAATTGATACAGCGGTGATCAAGATTTAAGTGTCAGTGACAGTATACATGGCAAATATGAAAAGCTTTGTAGATAATTTTGTTATTATGTATTGATTCATTATATGCACAAATTAAATGCAAAGTAACAATTGTACGATTGTACTGCTGAAGGTACTTACCTAAGTAATTTGATATGCTATCCTACAAATGTTGCATGAGGTGTTCGATGTAAAATCAAAACGCGAGCAATTTATTTTGATATTAATGACTCCCCAGTGCACACTGGGGAAGGGAACATGGAACAAATCAACTGATATCTTTAAATATCTCCTGTGGTCGTGTTCAGATACCATTTTTAAGTAAGTTTTACTGTTACATGGACAAAGAACTTACATTATGTGTATTTAATATTTATATTGTGAACGTCGTATTAAGTATTTTATTATAAGTTTTGGCTCACTTTTTTTTTTATAAAGAAGCTCATTTTTCAAAAAAACATTATAAATGTCATGTAGTGTAAATGTTTTTTGTATACAAAAGACATACATAATACATATATTTAGAAAAATTTTAACGTTGTAAAGGAAATGTTTATTTCTGCGTATGTTCTATTTGTAAAATATATAATGTATGTATGTTGTATGTAAAAGTTACTTATTTTTGTACAAATTTAAAACAACAAATCTCTTTTTAACTCTCTAACCGATATAATTTATTTTCTTTCTTTTTTCTTCGAAAATTCAACTTTTGTGCGTTATGGTAACTCAAAAAAATAAAACAATTATAAAAATGTCAACACATCATAAAATTGGTTGTGGTTTATAAACCAAAAACAAAAAAAAAACATTTAAACTATGTAGAAGCTCTTGTTGCAATGGGTTACAATAGGCAAGAAATTGAAAATTCGTTGTCACAAGTTCGCTACGATGATGTTTTCGCCACATATTTGCTTCTAGGAAGAAAAAGCACTGATGTAAGTCAAAAATTATTATTTCAAATATTTTTCTTTTTCACATAATACCTTCGGCTTCAATATGTTCTTTTTAAATTTATTTTCAAAGCTCTTTATGTCCTTTTATGAGAACAGCTAATTTTAAAACAAATATTTTAATTTTCATTAAATTTCCCTTTCACAGCCCGAAAGCGACGGATCCCGATCAGGGTCTTCCCTATCGCTTCGTAATATTGCAGGAAACGATGGAGCTGCCGTTGGAAACTCGTCCGTACAGAGTCCAACACATCGTGGCGTTCACAGGAGCATTTCAGCTTCTAGCACGAAACCAAGTCGGCGCGCCTCCTCTGGCGCTGAGACATTACGTAAGTGTATTCCTCATCAGTGTTATGGTGTTTCAGTCTATTTTTGCGAGTTATTGTTTCTTATGCGCTGCCGCCAGCTAAGCAAAAATGGGTTTTGTTGTTTGATTTGGTAACAGATTGCTGAATATTTCTTTTGCTGAAAATAATATTTGCACACATTTAACATTATCACATAAATCACATACACACATACATTTTTTTAATTAATTTATGAAATTACTTTGAAAATAAGGAAAACATGTTCATTTGGAATTTCGGTGAAGTTTATTTTTTAAATATATTTGCATGCTTAAATTTGAATTTCCTTTGAACCGAATTTCCTTCCACAAAGTACTAATGTTTTTATGATTATTACAAAATATTATTTTTAATTTTTTTTCAATGAGATATTATTTGTTTATGGTTTTGGAAAATGGTAACATATATTTAAGTGCGTTTCTTATTTAAAAACAAAGCGCCAAAAAGTTTTCTTTTTTAGTTTTTCCCACATAACGGCTGCTGTCTAAGCAATAACTAGAAAAAAAAAACTTTTCAGCTTGATTACTCTGAAGGTGTAAGTTTGATACGTGTAAAGAAAAAAACCAAAACATTTGTGCAAAGAATGATGCCTGCAAATTTAATTATTTTCGCGTTTTCCAAAATGTTGACTGAGCTATAAAAATAATAACAATTATGTATTTCAAATCATAAAATTTCGTCTGCATAGTTTTTGCAAAAAGAAAAACTATACTCACAAAGAAGTAAACCTTATAGTCTAAGAGCCGACAGCAAATTTTGGGAGTGGAGGTATAACCAAAATCGGAGTATGAGAGATTATAGGTACATATGTATCGTGATATCAAATACCAAAGTCTGGCAGGTTTTGTTTTCAGCCTTTGGGAGGGGTGGGGGGTTAAAAAGTGCTAGTTCCCCTGATTAATTTTCAGGATTATAACCTCTTTAATTCATTAAAAAAAAACCGGATATGATTCCCTGTCATTTTTTCTAAGCATAAACCCAACAATCTTGACGTTCCGATTAATAGAACTCAAAATATAACCATTTTACGTGAACCTCATCTTCCCTTTTTTGGAGATTTTCAGCAAAACAAAAAATCAACAAATAAAGTCTCCACAAAAATGCCAATAAGGTGTGCTTAAAAAGGTTAAATCATGGGTCCTATTTATCGGATCACCAAGATAAAAGTCTTGAGACTTAGGGAAAATGACAGAACATCATATCCTATTTTTTAAAAGTGAATTGAAGTGTTAATGACCCCTCCATATAAATAGGAAACCAAGTGGGTTTTAAACCCTCACCCCCCCAAAGGCTGAGAAAAAAACCTGCCAGACTTTCATATTCCATATCACGATACATGTACCTTTAATCCCTCATACTCCGATTTTGGTTATACCTCCACTCCCAAAATTTGCTGTCGGCTCTTGGTCTATTAGAGCTCTATATATTCTGAACTAAAAAAGAAAAACGCCTGTGATCTTAACGATCAACTGCAAACCGTTCAATTTCTTGATTTTCTAATAGCGATCATGACACGCTTGGTAATTGTAAGTAAACAGAATATTATGAAACAAAAGCTTCCCATAATTTATTGATTCGATTTTAAATTGATTTAAAAGTATTGATATCACGACCTCGAGAAATTCATTAACACTCTTACATAAGAATAATCTGCGCTTTTACCAATTTTTTTAAAAATTGCTTTTTTAACGGACATAACCCTCAGCTTTTTTGCTCGTGTAATTATTCTCAGTAGCATACCTCTTCTCGTGGAAACTTTTTCTAATATTAACATATGTGAGTGACTATTTTTAAGTTATATACTTCAAACAATGTCATGTTAAAATCTGTGAGTGAAAATGAAGGTCATCAAGTGTTCCACCTAGACCTGTTAGTTTAATGCAAACGCAATACTTTTCAAAAATATGTGGAAACAGATACCTAATCACACAAAATCTGGCAGCGCAACTCGCATAACTCGGCATTCCATTTGATATTATGAAATTAGGTATTTGAACTTTGTGATCTTTGCGATCGTCAAAAATTCAAGTATTCGACCTTTCTCTAAAAATGTCTAAACAGCAACATATAAATATAAAAATTAGATTCTGCCAGAGCCATTGGCTATACCATTCAAATAAAAAAAAATATATATATGAAAGTACGTTGTCATCAGTTAAAAAGGGAGATTTAGAAAAGTATTAACGTATAAATTTATATGTATATTGTATATGGTGATTCTCAAAAATCTATAGAAGTGAACCGTAGACTATAATTGACATTTGTGGTGTATACTGAATTTGAAAGTTTTACTCGTGTAAACTGTTTGTTGATTTCTTAATTGATCTTGAAAAGCTTGTTGATTTCTTAATTGATCTTGAAAAGTTACGAAAACGTGATTTACAGCTCATACAGCTGTTCTATGTGAATAAACTTTCAGTTAATAGCTGTAATCGCCCAGAAACAGAAAAGTATCAATTTATTGAGAATTACCTATACGTGTTTTTTTTTAATACATAACGCATTCAAATATTCCTTACTATATTATTAATTTTAATACTAGGCGTATTTGTTGCTAGTCTATAAGCTTAGACACAAAAATCATTTACAAAATACAATGTATGTCTTAAGCCTGTAAAGAAAATTGATATTTATCTTGGGTTATGTTGTCAACTAAATAATTATTTTTTTATTCAGGCAAAGGAAAAATAAAGCAAATAAGCCCTGATAGACATCCAGACTAAAGATATCCTTTAATTGTCATGGTATTCTATAAGTTATTTTTCTTATAAGTATCTTATAGAAAATTCAAGCTAAGCTGTTTTCTAAGACTTTGAGACTAGCAAAAAAAATGTCTATTTCAAACAAAACTTTTTAAAACATTTAGTTTTAATTTTTTTTAATTTCTCATAAGCCAACAACATTCAGGACACCTTCATGATATCATACAAAAAACACAAACATAAAAGACTTTCATATTTTAATTGGTATCTTTTGATTCGCTTGTTAAATTCGAATATCATTTATTCAAAAACAAAACAAAAATATACAAAATTCAAAATTATCCCATACTAACAAGAAATATACCCCCAGCTCTTGCCCGGCAATCATAATTCATCGTTTTTTAATATTCAGAAATATTCCATCGTTTTATCACAGGTGTTGGTCCAACAAATGCAGCGGCAACGACAACTCCGGCAGGAAATAATCACAGTGGAACTGGAACTGCTACAACAGCGGACCGATCTTCAATGTAAGTTTATTTTTTGATTAGTTTAAGATTGAACTTTTGCAAAGGCCTTGAAGAAATACTGTACCAACTACGAGTTTCATGCTTTGAAATTCTGTTAAGCAGCCTCTTATTAGTTCCTTTCTCTTTAATCAATTAACTTCTGCTAGAACAAAATAACTTTCACTTTATACTACTAAATACTAAATAAATACTTAAAGATTAATCTGTAATGTCGGCCTCTTTGTTTCTAACTGCCTTTGGACCATTGAGACTCCGTTGGTATAACTCTACTCCACTATTTTGTCTTCTGACTTAAGACCATAAGCAAAACACAGATGTTTATGCTCACTTCCGTGTTATAACTTCTACATGCAAACCATTGTATTTTGTTGCCAATTTCTCGTAAACTGAGACGATGAAAACCTTTGTTCTGAACAGGACTAAAATTATCTAACCTAAAGAATACTCGTGGTAAGATTTGGGCTGTAAATAAGCTATCAAAATGATAGCAGCATTTGCCAGCCCCGCCACTAAAAGGGAAAGGTGAATCTTCCCCCCCTCTTACTATCTTCTAATTGTTTTAGCGTATCTTCGAATTCGTCTCTTCTTTCATCACGACTCTTATTTTTGGGTCCGTTGAAAATTTACTACTGCAAATCAATGCATCAAATGTTTCATCTGATTTCATATAGACATTTTTCTAAAGTTAACACTTAAAGTTTGTATCCAGCACAAAATGGTTCGTGCTATGCCTTTAAAAAACGTTGTAACTCCATAGCGTCACCTTTTCTTGTCAAATATTCACATTAACATTTTTAAGTTCATTACTCACGTCTCATCAGCTGATTTCAAAATCTTTTTTTAAATATGTACTTTCAAATCCAATACATATTTGTATTATTATATAATAATGTTTTTATTATGTTTTGTGTTTATTTACAGAAGTAGTAATTTTAAACGACAAAACACAATTGATTCAGCAACAATAAAAGAGAACACTGCTCGGTTAGCAGCACAAAATCAAAGACCCGCATCTGCAACACAAAAACCAGTTTCATCCGGAGATAGTTGTAAGTTAAAAATGAAAGTAGAATATTAGAGTGTGGTTAATTAACAACACATGTTTTTTTTATCTACCAGCAGTTACCAGTCCAGCGAAGCCTCGTTCATCATCAAAATATGATCCAACAAATGGAAATCGAACAGTCGGTCCAAGTGGTATGATACCACGACGATCAACGACTCTATACGAAAAGACTTCATCAACGGAGAAGACCAATGTTCTACCAACAGAATCAAAGTACGTTTCGTTAAAAACGTATTACATGACCAAAAAATCATTCCTCCTACATTTTGCTCTGTTCCTCCATGTCCTCCACCTGTGGCCTATTGCACCAGTTTACAATTTACAATCAGAAATTTGTACTTGGATCCACAATCACAAATCCTTTTTTTTTAATTTTTGTTGCACCATCTGAAAATGATTGTGTTGACAAAGTTGTAAAGAGATGAGAAAATTGTAAAGTTCGACTAAAATTTACTCTTCACAATTCGTAGAAGAATTTGTACTTATACGATCTTTTACCTGTAGAATTTTTTCACAAACTGAATCAAACTTGTGATCGATATTGATATTGTGCGTTGCACACCTACAAAAAATGCGATTTTTACCAATTTTTGCTTGTAATTTACAATTACAGATTTTTGTGGAACGGAGAATCAGATTTGTCTGCAAATTTGTGACTTTTCTTTCGCAAGTAAAACTTTGTATTTGATAAACAAAAATTACCATACACAAAGTTTCGAATTTTAACAAATTTGTGAAAAAAACTTCTTGTAATCACAATTTTGTAAGATGGTGCAATGGGCCAATTGTTATGTTACTTATTTTATTTCACATCCCTTAATCATTGCCAATTATCCGCTTCTTAGCCGATATCAGTCAGTTTATGTTTCTCTATTAGTCTAGTTTCCAACTTGAAAATAGCTAGTTTTGATAATATAAGTCTGAGTTTTATTTTAATTTCGTTTGTAAAGGTGTGTTCTTGTTTTTAATACGATACACTTTTGCAATGTCTCATTCACTTCAAAACAAAATTTATCCTTTACTTTCTAAGAAATAACAAAAAAAAAAAAACTAAAAACAGTTTTACGAACTATCGATATTTCTATGGTTTACTTTTTTCCTCTATCTTATTATCTTTATTAAACTGCAAACTTAAAATTGTTCGAAGTGCTTTGGCATTCTAATTTTTCTTTTTCTTTCTTTTTTTTATTCAAAATATGTATAAAATTTGCAAAAAAAACAAAACAAAATAAAATGCAATCGAAATGCACGTTTTTGCACTTCTTAATATTTGCAAACAAACAAAAAAACCTTAACAAATCATTTACCATTAAAAAAAATAAAATATCAGTTTTGTGACAACCATTTCCGAATTATCAAGGAGTGGATCGGCCGCTCCAAGTGGTAAGGGCCATGTTAAGAGCGCTTCGGTTTCTAGTCCCGGTCCATCAGTAGCTGACAGTAGTGGCGCTTCAAATGACCCACTTGGATCGAGGTATAAATTTTGTTAATCAACAACACAAATCACTCACATTTGTTTTATTTTTATTTAATTTTGTTTATAAAAATAATGTGTTGTTTTTTAGAATCCTTTTTTCTGTTAGAGTTGAATTACGATACGTTATGTTGTTTTCCATTGGTATCCCTCGGGGTTCACTGAATCGAAAATCCAATGATATGGAAAAGTTGTTCTGCTTAGCCTGAACTTTTTTCCCATGTAAAAATTAAGATATGGTAGCTGTTATACATTTTAGCTGGAACATAAAAAAGGGAAGTGTGTGCAGAGTAGGTAAAAACAAATTACATATTTCGGGCGACTGCTCTTGGGAACCAAGACCTAATAATATACTCTCAACCATTTCTGTTGTTAGGTTGGAAGGAGTTTAGGGGATCTACAATTGATTTGCAAATGCGAAAGGCTATAGCTGCATTTAGACTTTCGGTTTTATCATCCTTGTACGTTTAAATGATAACACCCAACACGAACAACGAAGACAATCAAATTCTATTTGACTTTTAATGTACTTTGTTCGTTGTTCGTTGTTTCAGTAAATGTATACGCAACTAAAGAGAGATACTCTTGGAGAGTCTTTGGCGTGACAGTCCCACGCACGAACTGTACCACCAATCGGTTCTACACAGGTGCTCCATATTAAAAACAGAATAGGTGCTCGTAAAGTGCAAGTCTTTAAGAATAGTTTTCGTATCAAATGGAGTACTTGCTCTAAAAATCGGAATTTAAAGCAGGTTCTGTGTTTTACTCAAACGCCTATTGACCGTATTTATAAACAATTGTTTGCAATTGTTTTGACTGATAAAAAATATTTTTAAAATTGCTTAGTTTCTTAACTATAAAACTGGGGACTCATTCTGAAATACGCATCTCCCCACGGTAATTTGACATTTAACTGTCTTTCCGTTTTTGATTGCAATTTTTTGAATCCAACCAGCACCAAACACAAACAACAACCCAAACTGTCATTACTGGCATTCAATATAACATTTTAATTACAGTTAGAGAATACCAAACGCTGAAAAAATTGTTTTATACTCGGGGTGCTCCATCCCGGCTGTCCAGAGGTGATTTTTGTGCGGATTGGTGGTAGGTTTGGCTTTAAGACGCGGTGATAGGCTGACCCGTAGAAGGAAACTGCTTCATCGCTGTCCATAATGCTGTTGTTCAGGGTCATCCTTCTCATTAGCTGATTTGGGAGACTGTTGATGTTCTGTAATAACTTCTTGGCCAAAGTTCGAGCTAGTCCCTTAGAGCATATTTCTTGAGTGCGGATCGAACCTTAAGCGACTCATTGAAGTGGATCCCTAGGTAATTTAGTTTTAAGTTTAGAGCAGAACCTGACTCGTAAAAAGAAATTTGTGTTTCTTTTGTTTCTATGAGTGTTCAGAGCTTCATAACATACATAAATCATGTCTTTCTTTTTTCATTTTGAGCGGGCTCGATGAGCTCTGAATAAAGGGATAGAGTAGACGGAGTAAAATGCTGAACGCAACCGAGCTGAAATTTGACAGGCAGGAAATTAAGGAAAAAAATCCCCCAAACAATTATTAAAATAGCCGATTAGACTAGTCACGCTGGTACAGAATATAAAATAATATGCCTGTTTGTCAATGTGAAACGTTCACCAAGTTTCCTAAACTTGGGTTTTTCTCCTATGGTTTCTGACAGCAAATTGTGAAAATTAATGAAAATCTGTAAGGAATTTCTCGTTAACAAACTCACTTAATAAATATATGTATGAACTTCAAACAGAATATATTATCAGAAAATTCCTCATCATTCAGTGCTCAAGTGTCATATCATACTCTTCTCAGGGCTTACTTGGTACGCTCATACTCTGCTCAGAGCTAGCTAAAAAAATCGTCAGATGAAAAATTTAGAAGTATTTATTAATTATAGCCCTGTTTTTTAGTCCATTTTTATCGTCGCTTAAAAAAAAAGTAACATGTTATATACAGCAACAATAAGGAAATATACAAAACTGTTGTTGTATTTAACATGCTACTTTTTTTAAGCCGAGATAAAAATGTACTTAAAAAATATTTCTTTTATTTCATCCAATGGAAAACGACATTATATTGATTCTTCGTAATTGTCAGCGTCATTGATTCTTAGATTAATTTTTCTTTTAGAGTAGATTTATGTTTTATTTTTTTTTTTTGTTCGGTAATACTCGTAAGGGACTAGTCACTTCTTCAACTTACTTTAAGTTTGTTTGCTTTTTATTTGTTAAAAAAGAACTTCCTATTGCTCCTGCTTCAGAATTTATTTAACCCTCCAAAATTTCAATTCATGAAATGTTGGTGAGTTTGACAAAAAATATAAAATATTAACTACATACATGGATAATAAAAATTTCATATATGCATTTGTGTGCCGATATACGTTGGAGGACAAAAAATATATTTAAGTGTACTTATAACTTTTGCGTTATGCATTCATATTGGAAAAAATTAAGGTACCAAATGGCATCTGCGGACACTCGTTGAAGTAAAATAAACTTTAAAAATAGAAAACAAGTGTATTTCTCGTCACACTTGACTTGAGTTTATTATTCTTTCTACTAATAATAATGAAAAATGCAAATGTTTCCAAAGTAGTTTTTGGATGTACAATCAAAAATCGTTTTTCGAACTTTTCAATTATTGTATTTGATAGTAAGACTTCAAAACATGAGTTCATTTGATAAAATATTGTTTATAGTCATCAACAAAATTGAATAAAATTGGCTGGTTTCAAAATTGTCAAATTTGTTTCAAACTGAACTAAAATCTATATTTGGAGCAAAAAATAGAAAATCTCAGCAAAATGAACAAAGTTTCCCATACATTTTCAGATTTTAATCCAGTTTATTATAACGAAATTTCTTGGAAGAGTACGATTTTGAAAGCAAATACACTTAACTACTATTTTTCTCATCTGTTTAATTGTACAATCAGAGCAAAAATGGAAGATAGAAAAAAGAATATTTCTAAGGACTTTATCTGAAGATTTTAATAGATTTTTTCATCGTGCTGAAATCTGATATTATATGTCTGTTTGTGTACTCCATAAAACGACAACTTTTTACGAATTTAAATCCAAAATTCTGTCAAAGTTCATATAAAAAGGTGTAAAACTGTTTTAAAATTAGCAGATATTCGTAGATATTTGTAGTTTTGGGAAGTGCACAAAAAGACATTATGACTCGCTATGAAAAGTGTATTACTTGCGGGTCGAAGAGATTGGACAATTCAGATAATCTAGAAATTTGGCTACACTTAAAAATAAATTAAGATGTAACCCTTTATGGTAGAAACTTATATCAACTTGACTTCATTTACATATCTAATGATATTATATTTTGTGTTAATGAGAAATTTAAATTTGGAAACGGCCGAGGCAAAACCCGAAATGCAATATGCACCTGTCTAGAATGAACCTAATGATGAGACCCATAAAATAAAATATGGTCGTTTGATTTGAATGTATATTACTAGATACCTATGAAGCTTAAATGTTCTGTGACCCTTACCAATCTCTGTTTCTACCCTATTTTATACGATATCTACACAATGACTTTTTCAAACATTTTTTTCCATATTTTTTGTTTGTATCTTTCAATCAAAAGGACCCTTTATTTAAAAAACTGCATGCTGAAGTTATCTTTGATTTTCTTTGTTTAATTTCTTCAGCAATTTGAATAATCATTGCAAAGATAATTTTTTTTTAATTTTTATGCTTCCGAATAATAACACATTAATTAATTCTTTCTTTCCATATGATCTTCGTCCTTACAAATATGTCAACTATTAATAAACGTGCTTCCAAATGTGTCGGACACACGATAAAAAAATATGTATCCATACAAATTCAAATTATTTTTTTTAAAATATGTCAAAAATGTGACAAACATAAATCGACGATTTTGTTTGCAAATACGATGAATCATCTTTTTTTGGTGAGTTTATGAATTCGTTTTTAAGCGATTTAGATTTATTTTTAAAATAATTTTTTTTAAAAGAATGCTTTTAACTAAGAAAATTGTTGAAACTTACTACATTAAGTAATTATTTCTGCTGCTTTTTTTATCCACACATAAACACATTTTAAGTTGTGATTTCGCTGGGTTTATATTGAAACAAGCTTTAGTTTTTATTTAAACATTATTTGGAATGAAAGGCAACTTTAATATTATTTTTTTTAATTGCTTAATTTTTTCTTTTTGGCTTTAAAAATATAATACTTATACTATTTGCATCTGGTTGGTTCACTTACATTTTTTTATATACATAAAATTAAATTAAATAGTTAATTATGATCTTGGTTGCAAAGAATATATTTATTTTGAATACATATTTACATCGCTGCATTTAAAAATGTATAGAATACATAACTCTCGCAAAAACCATCCATTTATACAGAATCATTATTCATATATTTTAAGAAAACAAAAACTGTCATGTACGATATTGACTGTTTATAGAGTACATACATACATATTATTATGTAAAGTGTTTTGCATTAAATGTATAAAAACGCTTGAGCGTAAAGGTTGGACAAAATCGCAAAGAAATTTGTGTTTATTTCTCGGCTTTATAAAAGCTATATTGTAGGTGATGCCAAAGCTTTTTAATAATTTATTCTCTATTTTAGTCATTTTTTTTATAAAATTGTCCCTTCCGCCTGAACAGTTTTGTTATGATCCAAGTTAGATGTTGTGGCATTCAGATATATCTTATGCAAAACACCCTGTACTATGCATACATATTATATATGTACGTTTACCATTTTTGCTTCACTTAGTTTTGATTATATCCCTTTTCTAGTTGAAAAGTTATAGAAAGAAAACATTAGCGATACATTTTTCAGATTGCGAAATCTTTATTCGCGTGGATTCAAAAACAGTGTTGTGAATTAAAACGGATTACATTTTCTTTAATTGAACGAATAATTCTGTCAGTTATAATGCCTTCATACATACATCGGATTGATAGAAAATTCAAACAAAAAAAGCAATATTATTTGTATTCTTCTGCAATGGCATTGGTACTGTTCTTGCACTCACCGATTCAATTATTTTGAACTAATAAGTCCGCATCATTATGTCAAAATAATGCATTCTTTCAAGCGTTTGCTGTGACTGTAAATTGCAAGTGGATTACTTCTATCATATGTTGCCCGTATTGTTGCATAACCTCCGCGACAGATGAAGAGATTGTTTTTGTGAAATATCTACGTAATTCTTTATTTACTATGCCCTAAATGTGATCTCTGTGAACGGTTAGAAAAGTTATTTTGTACTTTAAATCTTATCATTCATATGATGCATTAGAAGTGTGCTTAATACTGACCAATAAGATGGCTCATCTCTCCGTTACCTGAATATCAAAACGTTCCAATAATCCAACTGACTATAAACCCTGTATCGAAATATTCGTTTAAGTACTGTTTTCTTATGTGTTTAAGTAAGTTAGCTTTGTTCCCTGTATTGTATTATATTTTTAGACTACCCTTGAAGCTTTCAACGAAATATAATAAAATTAGCATCAAAGGCATTCATCATATACATATAGTATGTTATTACATGGTTGCATTAATGATTACAAATCCATTGAGAAAATTATAAAATAATACAAATTAAAAAAAGGTAGTTTTTTTAACTGAATATGCATATATAACGATGACACGATTGTTAAAATTGCTTATTTTTTACTACGTTTCTATTGTGCTGCCGTCTATTACTCTTCCTCTTTCAGACCGATAAAAAATTTCTTTAAAAATTTGCAGTTCCATTTTCTAGAGTTGGATCAAAAGTTCGGTGTATGGTATGTTTTCGATTTTAGTTTTTTTTTTTTTATTCTGATGTAAGCAAAATCAGGTTCGTGTAGTAAAAAAATATCGTTTTGGTTCTAAAAAATAAATGCAACCGAAAGGAATTCATCATGAAGATGCTACCTGTATTATAATACTATGGAATTTTGAAACAAATTTTCTAAATCAGAATTTTGGGCCAATTCATACAGATCTGAGACCTTTATCCCAAAAATTGAAATTTCAATGCATAAATCGATTCTGGCACTAATCACACTTTTCGTAGATTCTTTTTTTCTTTTCGTAAATTAGGTTTTTATGTGTAAATGTCCTTTTATTATTTTCACTTTTATGTCACATTTAAATGCGTTTGATTAAATTTGTTCATGTCTTTATTTGTTTTCTCATTATCGTATTAAAGGTGTTATACTAGAATCCATCTTTGGTGATCAGTATTCTGTTAAGAACCACGAATTCAATTCTTTGTATGTGATTGTTTTTTTTTATTATGTATTTATCCAAGAATACCGATTATGTTGGATTTTTGAATAGACCTGAATACATTTTAAAAAACTTTTTTTTTTTTAATCATCATTTTAATTACACACATATTTATTTAGGTTCACTGCTCACCCATTATCTCTTATATTTTATTGTAGAGCTTTACAATATCTCATGCTATTTATATATATTTTTCTAACTTATTTTTGTTTTAATTTTTAATTTCATACGTTTTTTTCTTTCTTTTTTGATTTCTTCGCCATTTCATACAAATTCTCCTTGTGAATGCAAACACCACCACAAAATAAAAATAAAAATGCAAAAAATCTCTTACGTTTGGCCACAACTACCAAATCGCTCTTCGCCGCTCTTCTTTCATCATTTCAAAATATAAATAAAAACAAAATGCCCAATCACATTTCAAACATCATCCGATCGTGTGTTCTTGAAAAAAATGCAACCAAATACCATAATGTTATAACTAATGCGCATGTTAATAATTTTTTTTAATGCAATTGTTTTTATGAATTTTTTAACGGAAATGACAAAATTTGTTACTGCAACTACAAAATGCACTTTGACTTTGAAAAAAAAACGTTTAATTTATTTTCTTTTATTGTTTGTTAACTTCAATAATTGGAAATGTGTGTTGGAATTTTTTTTTTCGCAAAATACAATTGCATATAAAAAAATATTAGTTTGCTCGATCGACTTAGAATGACATCGGCTGTTAAATCTAGCAGGCATTTCCCAAGGAATGTACCATCACGATCAACCTTCCATTCGGGTGAGTTTTTTTGCTCAATGTTTTGTTTTTTTTTTTATTTAAGGTTTATTTTTCAATTTAATTTATATAAACATTTTTAATTTATTATACCTTTAAATGTTTTAATTTTTACTAAATCTAAATTTAAGTTTCTGATAAAAAAAGGCATTACCATCCTCTTGTCGTTTTTTTTTAAATCATTAAACTGCTTTTTTTGTTTAAGAAAATATACTTTAGCTTTTTCTATAAACTATATTTATTAAAAAAAAAATAATTAATTTGAAATTTATCCGAGACACAATACAAACGGTTTTTTAAAATGCATTTCCTAGCATGGACAAAGAATACATTTAACGTGATTTTAACAGCAGAATTGTAATATAAGACTTTTTGTTTTAGCCACAATTGTCACACAACAAAAATAGAATAATAATTTTGTTTCTTAGCTATAGAAGTTTAAAATACATGTTAACATTGAAAGTCTTCATGGTATTTATACTGAGAATACAAATCGTGAAAACTCAACTCAAGTTCAAGTTGGTATTGTAGTACCTACAGGATAAATAAAGAACCGATTACTGATATCGTATATCGGACCACGAAATAATTTTATGAATACTTGATTTTCTAACCGTTTTAATTTTTGGTTAAATTGGTTTCCAAGTATACATAAGTACGTTTCGTATGAACTTTGTTATGGGGTTTTCTTTTGATAACAAAAATTGATTTGTTTCCCTTTCAGGTCTGCCAAAACAAAGATTTTGACAGTTAAAGGACAAACAAATCAATTTGTTTTTGATCAGGAATCAATTTTGCAGAAATGGATTTTTCGGCAGATTTACCCCTCGCCTTACAAAACCATTATATACACCAGAACAATAATTGACAGCCACCAGTTTGACACAGTTTGATCGCTATTGCTTCACAGACACAAATTGTGTAACAATACAATGGCAAAGAAAAATTAATCTGAAAACGCTTACTATTCGCGACGGAAAAAATCAAATTTCAAGATCGAAATCTGAATTTACCAAAGTGTTCATTAAAGATTTTATTTACAACGAATAAGATCTTATATTAGTTTTGGGATTAATTTCATTCTCATTTTGAACCTTTAGTCTGTACAGTCAAATTAGGAAATGAAATCGGATTTTTCGACGGACAACGTTTTTTTTTTAAATTTATCTGTTTGGGAACGAGTTTTTGGTGCTCGCTCGCGAATGGTTGGCTGCTCGCGAAAAATTTTGATTTTGTCGTTTCTTTGGCTTCGATGTTCGCCATGTTCGCGAGCAAACCTCATTTTTGCTGTAAAATTACTACAAGCGCAACGACTTACGCTTCGCACATATTTACGCTTCGAAAATCAACACGAAATGAATGTTCGACAAATGTGTTCGTTGTGTTGACGCAAACGATCAAGTTCGGCAGGCATGTTCGTCGTTTTGCGCTACCTTTAGGGAAGTGCCACCATCTTGAAAAAGAGATTAGTTTAATTTTTATTTAATAACACGTTCGCAATTCATTTTACAACTTAATGTCCAACTAGAACCTTGTAGAGGACAAAATTATCTAAAAAGTTATTCTGGGTCAAAGTTCGTCTTGTTGCTGGGAAGTCTTTTAATTACCTACTTAAAAAATGAGCCCTCTATTGTAATTATTGACCGCGTATTTTGTGATCAATCTAACACCAAAGCATTTGTATATAAAATCTATAGTATTCTCATGAAGCCAAAAAGCTCGTGGCCATCTAGTGTCCAAATGTAATCCTAATTTTTACTAAGAGATCTCGGTTAAGGCGATCACAGCGAACCTATCGACAAAATTGTGTTTCATGAGAATACTATATAGTGTATATACAATGACCAAAGTTCACACTCATCAGAAATTGTTTCAAGATAGTGGCTCCTCTCAAACCCTTAAAATCCCAAAAACTCGTTTTTTAAATGAAGAGGCATTCCCAAACAGATACCATACAAAATTCATTCTACAATTTCAACAGTCTTAAAATCAGGAGAATTAGTTCACTGAAGCTAGTCCGTAAGGCTTAATTCTACGCCTTGAATTCTATGCACCAATTTTAATGGCACTAGTGTGACACATATTAAGTATTGCTCAACTTTGATGCAGCTCTCTAACTTCCTGAACTATAAACTGTTGATGATGGTTAGTGTCGCCTAAAGACCATTTTCTTAACATATTAAAGTGGAACTTGGCTAAATCAGCCACAGCTCTTGTGAAAAATAGCCACATATATCATAGGAACTTGTGTGACACTAAAAACTAAAAATTAAGCTTTGACGATTTTAACTTTAATACAAGTGTTAGAATATAAACTGGGTTAGACACCATTTGAATTTGAAAAAAACCTATATTTTCACCTAGTGTTACATTAAAATTGTTTTAGTTTCGAGCTCACTTCACTATAATTTTGCGCCATTATTTGTTTCTAATTAAAATACATGAGGTTCTGACCATATGTTTGTTAATGATTACAGAGATTTTAGGTTTCAACTCCCGCCTTTATCTTAAAATAACACCCATTACAACTTATCTTTTACCCAAAAGTTTAAGTCAATTCGTGCAAGTTAACTAAACAATCACACGTTTTAATTTTGTCGACGATTATCGTTGTTTTTCTGCATGGTGCTTGAATCCTAAACCAATTTGATTTAACCAACTACTGAGATATAACAAAAATGGAAAAAAATATGTTTTGTAATTTTGTCTCTTTACTTTTGTGTTGTACCTATATATTATATAAAAAAACACACATACACTTCTAATCAAATGCATGTTCTAATTAAAATGAAAAAAATTGTGTCTTGTATAAATGCAAAATTAAAACTAAATTGGTAAACTAAATTGAAAAAAAAAAGAAATTTAAATAGAAAATTAAGTTAAAGCATTTTATGCACATTTATTAAGTAAAAAAGAAAAAAATAATTTATCAAATTTCCTATCCAATCTCTCTCTCTTTCTTTCTTTCTCTTCGAACATTTATTTGACTTTTATAAACAAAATCCGACACATCACAAAAAATAGGCCAAACCAGGCGGAACAACACTGCTCTAGAATATTCAGGAACAGGAGGTGCAACAGGCGAGTCACCACATCCCGGACGCATGAGTTTTTTCTCAAAACTATCATCACGATTTAGTAAACGGTAAGTCCTTCCAATATACATAATTCTAAGCATAATAAGAGTTTTCTTAAAAAAATCATGAATTATAAAAATTAGGTATAAATTTCTGTTCTATTTTCACAAAACAAACAAAATTCTAACATAACAGCACAATTAATTATAATTTTTTTTATTAATTTGCAAATACATATTTTTTTATCTTTGCACACAAAAACAAAGAAAACAGAAAAAAATAACAATTAGATTTAATAATATTGTTTTCAAATATTCCAAACGATTATTATGATTATATCATTTCTAGAAAATCATCATTTACCAATAATATTCAGCTTTGTATTGATTGATGTTGTAATATTATTAAAATATTTTATTTGAATTGAGTTTTTGTCCGCCCGCATGATTTTATTATTTATTTAACCTATACTTACCTACTATTATTTGCATTTGTTTTGATTTCTATAAATTTTTGTAGTTTATTTTTTGTTTGTAGAATAAAACGAATATTGTAAATATTATTCATATTATTGATGCAGTAGTGTTTTATTTAATCCTTGTACCCTTGAATCTAAAAAAAAACACAATTAAACCATATAAATAAATTTAGTAAACTATCATGAATTTTTATATCAAAATTGTATACCATCGCTGCAAACCACAAAATAATAGAAAAGAAATTTTGAAAAATAATTAAAGAAAATGGAAAGTTAATATGAAAATAGTATTTATTTGAACCCATGGAGCAAAAACAATAGCTGCATTTCATAATCTCTGAGTCTGGGTTGGGTTTAAGCTTATATTTTAACACGTACTACAAAAACAACTTGGTATCAAGGCTTCTATCGAGGTTTATTTCAATAACTCAGATAAAAGTTTTCACTCTGACCGGCAGATGGCTAACAACCAATGCGAATGATGTCAGCGATTTGTCAGCAGTGTTAAGGAAAGAGACGGGAAAGAGATAGGTTTTACATGAAAAGAAGTTAACATAAGGACAAAAGAGATATAGGTATATACCACTGCTTTTGCACTAACCCGCATCGTTTTATTTTCACGAGGTGAACTATATGGGTTCTGAGCGATTTTAAAACGCGGCTAATAACTCTTAAAATTTTTAACCTACATACATACAAATATCTACGAGTATTTCAGCAATCAACAATTTTCTACTTAAATTATTATATGTACTACTTTCCGAGAATTGTTTTCATTATATATAACCTAAAATACTGATTTTGGGCTATGATGTTGTGTATACATACAAATAAATGGAGCTTCAGTTCGGGGTAGTTTGTCCTGCTAGTCTTGTCCTTTTGTTAACTCCCTCCAGTTGGTTACTCCAAGTTTATTGAGTTCCCCTTCTACTACCTTGTTCCTACGTTTAAGACTTTACGAGTCGAAGTATAGCTGTCCATTCGCGTTCTACATGCCATGCGAGCCTATTTCATCCATTAACTCATTCATTCGAAGGCTTCGACGTCTTGGTCTGCGATCCTTCTTGCTTAGTCACCCTGTAGATTGAAATAACTTGGGTTATACAGCTTCATACTAAAAGAATTGATTTTTGTTTTAGTCATTGATGTTTATTATTTTTCCATTTCCATTTCTCTGCATTCTTTGCGATTCGAATCACCGTGTAGTGTATATCTCTCAAGCGAACTCATGCATAACTTCTATAATAAATCAAATATAATCTTCCTATAACCTTTGGTTAATATTATGCCTACCTTGTTGTGGTCTTGATAATTTTCCAACTCCTGCACGAAATATTGAGGGAAAATTAAAGCGTAGGTTGAAAATCTTCATAGTTTTATGCTCAGGCGCCAGTTATAGCGATCAGAAAAAACCATCCGAAAAAAAAATTGTTTAAGTTTTTATTACTTTTCTATTCGATTTGATGGCCAATTGATATATCAATCGACGCGTAATTTAGCGTATAATTTTGTTCGCGAAAAAAAATTGACAAAATAATATTTTTGTACGTTTTAAATGGATTTATTTGTTTTTCGGATGAAATTTCATTTTTCGTATCAGCTGATTGCTTTTTGACAGAAAAAGGAACAAATCATTCCACTGATTGTGTTCCAATTTTTTTCTGTTCCACTGAAAGAATTCCATCCGAAAAAGTTTGACATTTCAATCAGAAAAAATCTTGGCGGCTGTTTGTTTGTTTTTTTGTTTTGCGAAGAGTCTATAGCTTTTTATATAGTTTTTCTGACACATTTTTTCTGGTTGCTATAAACAACCATCAGAAAAAATAACCAATTTCATACTGTTTCAAGTTTTTCGGATGGGATTTTCTGATCGCTATAACTGGCGCCTCAGCAGGAATCACCTCGCTTTTTTCATCCGACTATCACCAAGTTACCTTAAGAAGTAGTTATAATTTCGCCTTTACCAGTGGGAGTAATATTTATCCTTAATATACTTAATTGAACGTTCTCGTTCTTTGTAGTTTGTGCACAAGGGCAAATAAACCTCTGAAGAGTATCATCTTTTCTAAAATACTTTTGATTAAGTACAGCCCAAATGCTATGCAAAAACAATTCCGTTATGAACTAAGTAGGTATAATAACAGAATTATAACTTTCATATCTTTTATAATTGGGATAAGCTGTGGTGGTTTTTATTTGCACTTTAATTTCAAGCGAAGAAGTCAGGTACAAAAAAACTCAGCTTTTGTTTACCAAAAGTTTGGTTTGAACACTTGCTTGCATATACATATGTATAATTATTTAATCTGTTATATGAAGACGCTTTGTTCGAAATCTCTTGCAATTAATGAAATAATTTTTCTGTAACTTAATTATCATAATATTATAGATGACAACTCCTCTGAGTTGACATACAAAACTGGCTATGAGGAGGAAATTTAATTTTTTCAACTCAACGGGAAATATGTTTCTTCCATAATATGAAGAAAGTTTTGTAGTTGGCTAGAACTCAAAAAACTCATAAAACTTAGTTGTTATAGAAACAGCTAAATTAAGATTAATTTTTTGTTAAGACGAGTTGAGTTTTCATCCATATATTATTTAAGTTAACATTTGTGTTGATTTGATATCGTTAAGAAGAATGCGCCATGTGTTCCGAATTTCTATTGATTGGTATATGATGTTTTGCGGTTGTCAATTCCATTGAGTCGGGTGTTGAAAGTATATAGCCGTATAATTCGCTAATACAATTTTAGATGTACATATGTATGTCGCGGATTAAAAGAAAAATTATGTAATTGTTTATCTCCATCCCCAGCCAGAAACAAAAAATATTTTCATGTTGTAGTTTCAAAGTCTTATCTTGTCATAGTTAGCAAGTAGTTTTGCAAAATTTAATCTGTGGTGTCACTCTATATTTCTTCTTTTTTTCTATTTATTAACAATCCCTATTTAAGAATCAAAACAAATTATTATTTTCAATCCTTATTCAATTTTATTTTTTGTTAAACACAATTTTTTGGCATTTTTTGTTGTTTATTTCAGGTTTAGGGTATTGACAGCTAAAAACTAAAATATAAAAAGAAACTACTAATTATTTTAATATAATAAAAAATCTTAAAACAGAAAGCAATTGCGCAAAATATTTTTTTAATCTATCTTCAATTAATAACAACCACTCGCTTTAAGTAGAATCCAACAATAGCAATGCAAATACATAGGTTGTGTAATATTGAAACGCCTTTGTCTATAAATGTATTAAAAATTGTATTTCCTGTTATTAAATCGAATTCGAATTATCAATGTATATTGAAGCAAATATATTCATGTATTTAAAAAAAATTATGTTTCTTCTGATTACCATAGTATTTTATTTTGTCAATTTTTAGAAATCTATGTTTATTTTTTTTCTTTTCATTGCAAACAAAAACTTAAATTCAAGTGAATGAGCAATATTCTATTCATTAATTGTTATTGCCTCCTAATATCCTGTAAACATCTTCTTATAAAATGTATAACACTCAATATCAATTATTAGAGTATTCATTATGTCAACCTTCATGTACCACATAAATATTTATTAAGATTTTCTTTTTAAACACTTTAATATTTCAAACGAATCAAAATAAAAAAAATCGGATATTTAAACAAAACAAATAATATTTTTTTGGTTTAATTTTGATTGGATTTTTTGTTATCAGAAGTATTTTTGTTCATAATATTTGTAATTTTGATGCAGAATGAATCAATTAAAATTATTAATGGTCTTATGTAAAAGTTTAAATGGTGTAATTTTTATATTATGTTAAATAAACTAAAATGTTTTTATTTTGAAGAGAATTCATTTTCAACTTTTAACACATTATCATGTGCAAAAAAAATCCATTGAACCTTATGAATCTAACCATTCTAAGAGTCCTGTAGCATACACTAAGGCATATAATAGTAGGATTGTTTTGTTATCGTCGGGATCTGTATCTGGATTAACTTTTAACACGTGTTACAAAAACAATTTTGAAAATTTCCCATTATTTTGTTTTTGTATAACGTGAAAAATTTAACACAGATCCAGATCCCGATAATAATAAAACACGTCTAGTGTATCTATTTGAGAGTACTTTCGCTAGTTGAATCTCGAATGTTACAGCCCTATTCTGCTGTCCACGTTGATTGAACATTTCGACTATTTGTTACAAGACCGTAATAACTCAAAATTAGTTGTTTCGAGAAATATGAACGTGATTGAAAATTTTAGTTGATTGTAATAAGTAATTAGTTGAAAAAATACTCAATTGATAGTGCTGGACTTTTTTCAATTCCATACAGAAAGGATGATGGTCGGATTTTATTTCACTGCCGATATCCACGTGGTGGATTGTTAATAGGCGTGTTTTTTTGGGATTTTATATATAGTACAGTGAGAAATTTCCATAAAAACGCATCCGCAGCGGCCTATATTTTTGGATTTGCAATATGGTACGCCTGAACAGCTGTCACGACACAAAAGTGAATTTTGTGAAAGTTAAAAGTAGAAATAAACCAAAATTATTAACAAAAACGAACATATTTGCAAGTTAAATGGGAAATATAACTATATATTTATATAATTTATGGTTTTAATCAAATGTTTGTGTCCCTTTTTTCTTTATTTGCCATTTTCAGATACGAAAATTGATTTTGCAGCTATAAAAAAAGAAAAGGGCTAGGGGTATGTTGGTAGACTATGGTCAAAGTAAAAAAAGTCTTGATTTAGTCTGCTACTACACGAAGACTTTTTAGTTGAGATTTGTATGGCTAATTTTAATGCATTTACCTAGTTTTCCACTAGAAATTTTTTAACTTACCAATTTTACCGGATTAACTGAGTACATTAGTAGCCAAATAAGCCTGAACCCTCCTTGAACTTCAGTTAGTTTCAGCTGTACTAACTGGTTCAAAATTTGATCCATGGTTCAGCATTTATGACTCATCGATTTAATCGGATCTACTGAAGTGCAACGATGATTCCAAGGTTCAAGTATGTTGTAATAACAATTTCAAACTTGACCATTGTTGAACCTCAGTTAAACTGCCGAAATCAGTGAGCTAAAACAATTGAACCACGCATCAAAGCTTGAACCACGTTTGTACAAGTAGCCTTTCCACCAAAAGCAGTGACTTAAAATTGCTGAGCATCGGATCAAAATTTGAACCATGTCTATACAAACTGGTCCCTATAGACCAAAGGTTTACAAAAAGAGCTTTTCATATGAGCTGCGAATAGTGAATTTTGAAATGGGAATGATCGTGAATTTTGACCTTCCATTCCCTTGAGTAACTTGTTTGGTTGCCTATAGAAGAAAATGTGAAGAAAAATGCTTTGTGGAATGCGTCTTGATGTTGTGGTTTGCGAATTATAATAAAAATACTTATAAATAAAAATGCTAAATTTTGCACTTTAAACTAATTTAAGGCAGCGTTTTTTTTAGCATAGCAGAGGAAAAGATCATTTTTTCATTTTGTCGAAAAGGTAAAACAAAACTACCATGCACTTACAAACGACCCTGTTTAGACTGTAATTGCTCACTACGCTACCATGACGTAAATTTATGGGTGAAATGGTCTTGCCGAAGTGAAAAGTTACAGTCTAAACAGGGCCATTCATTCAACATAATTCTACTCTACGAACATAGCCATCGAGAATTCGAGACACATAAAAGTACCAGTCGTACCAATGACGACACACAAAAATCCTATTCAATTGAGTTCGATACTCGAACATACGTCAAAAGTTTATCGGCAGCAAGATTCTACTTTAACTTTTATCGGCAGCGATTTTGCTGCCGATGCTGTTTTTGTAATTCATATAAAATTTCACTGTGCTGCGGATAGCTTTTCAAATAAAACACACCTATTATTAAATAAATAAATACATTCAAAGAGTTAGATAATTTTTAATTTTTCAAATCGCCATCATTGGTTCTTTGATAAAGTCCTAAGAGTTTATTCGCTGAGAGTACCCTCACTACCACGTTTACTTAATTTCTTTTGTCCATTTATTTATCAATTGAAAGTCAGATTTAGGTACTTTTAACAAATGAAATTCAGCATAAACTCCTATTTATTATTATCTTGGGTTTTAATTAACGCCATCTGTTGTTAGATGCTATAAGCATCAACAAAGAATATCGGTATAGGTGTCAAAAGATAGGTGTTGTGTATACGCACCAGAGTTATGAAGTTATGATAAAAAAAGTTCAATTTCAATTACTTGTAACTGAAATCTCCAAACACTTTTTCGATTACTTTTAAATGTAATTGAAGAAATTCAATTACAAATTACATGTAATTGAAAAGTGACAATTACTTGTAATTCAATTACATAAATGTAATTGAAAACAAAAGTAATCATCAAAAAATCTGTTATGATTACTTTTTTCAGGAATCATTACACAAAATGTGATTAATTAATTGTTAATGTTAATTCCATTTTCCGTGAAATTGCACAAACGGTTCCCTGTACTGTTAAATCTCTGTACGTATGTTGTTTTTTTTTTTGTTATTCACTTTCATAAGGTTTTTAATTAACGGTCGTCTTTTAAATAACCTACTTTTGGAAATAATTAAATTAGTAATAATAAAATGAGCAAATTTCTCATTGCATTTTTGTCTATTTGTATTAGTTTAGCAGTTAGAATACCTTTTTTTATTTTTATCATTATTACTATAATAATGTTTAAATAATAATAATGAATTATAACAATCCACGAAATCAATTACCTTGGATGTAATTAACAGTGCTTTCATTCAATTACTTCCAAAAACCCATTACTATTTTCAATTACATGTAATTTGGAAGTAAATATTTTCAATTACAATTTCAAGTAGTAAAATGTATGTTTTTTCAGTGTCATTTATATACAATTGTAATTGAAAAAAGTTCAATTACTAATTACATGTAATTGAAATGAAAGTTGAAATAAATTTCAAAAGGTAATCATTATTTGCCAACTCTGAGACGCACACTGTCATTATTGCTACATCTGAAATCTTTTTTCAAACGGAAATAAACTCAACGAAATTAATTTCGGACAGTGTATATTCTTATACTTGTGTTCGGATTTATTTAACACCATCTGTTATTTTGAAATCATAAAACGTTTAACAAAAACTTTGAATTTTGGTCGCATGTTTTTGTTCTTCAATTTGTGTAATTTTGTTTGATGGTGTCAAAAATTTCGTTTATTAATTCAGAGCTTGAATGTTATGGAATAGTTTCTTCTACACCAGAATTGATCGTTATATCTGCCGCAATATCAAAAAAGTTGTACTTCAACCTCATATAAAGGTTAAATTGCTGTTTCAACTCAATAAATTTCATTTAAAATAACTGGTTTCTGAGGTAAACGTCTTTTTTTTGTCTATATTGATGGATTTAGTTTTTCTGATATCTACAGTTTTGCTATGCTAACTTTCGACAGCTTCTCTAATAATGAGCAGTGTTGATCAAAGCATGTGGCCAATGCCTCAACAAGCTACACTCTTAGTTGTTTATTTTGTGATTGCGAGATGCGAATTGCTCTAGAGTCTCGGAAGATGCTTGCAGTGTTTTACTCTCAAATGGATACGTATCTAATACGGTCTTCACACAAAATCTCGGATTTCGGCAACAAAACTACAAAAAAAATATGAATGGTTCACACCTCACTTAACTAACTAGGTTTGACTAAAAAAAAATAAGTGTTCATAGCAATTCTAAAAAAAGGATCCCATGACACAATTTCACTTATGTACTTCACTTCTTGTCTCCTTTTTAAGTTAAAGAAAAACTATTTGTTTTGTAAAAGTAATATAATACGGAGAGAAATATGAAAAAAAAAGGTTTTTGTGTGTATATTTCAGGTAGATTTTGAAAAAATTTGTCGTCTCATAATCTATTAAAAAACAAAAGATTCGAAATTCGACCTTGAATCGGAATGAATATGCTCTCACTTGAAATGGAATTTTAATTTAATGACTTATTTTCAAATTTCAAACGTAAACAAATATAAAGAAAAGAAAAAAGTTTCAAAACAGTCATGGGCTTAGATTTTAAATTAATGCAATACACTTGACTCTCGCATTAAAATAAATTTAAAGCTACTATAAAATGTCAAATTAATTTATCTCAGTGTCCACAATTTTTGTTGAATCAAGTAATTATACCTGTATGCAACACTTGATATTCATATCCATTAAACAAAAAAAAAAACGTTATTTTGAAACAAAACACCTTTAAAATGAAAAATCTGATTTTTTTTACTTTGTAGAATATTGCTGTTTTTATTTTTACACAGTAAACTGCATGTTGGTTATTTTAAAATTGGCTAGAATTTTTTATAATCTAATTTAATATTTATTCTTAATTGGTGTTTGGTGTATTTCTAAAATATTTTATAATATGTATAAGTTGATGTTTTCATTTATTTAATTTTAATTACTGATTAAACAAGATACAAAAATAAGATATAAGTGCTTAAAGGTACAAGTAATACAAAATATTTAAAGTGAACCGAAACTTAACAGGGGCTGCACAATGATTTTTCTAATAAATTTAATTGAACTAATGAAATGTTGTACTAATTTCTTAAACAAATAAAAATAAAAAGAAGACTATTTATTTACATATATTATACAAATAATATGTAGACTAAAAAATTTAATGGCGGACCATTAAGTGTTGTGTGTTTTTTATTGTTCGATAATTATTATTGCATTATGGATAAAAGACTGTATATCTATTAATCTATAATAATTAAAAATAACAAAAATTGTGTTCGTCTTACTTCGTAATCACTTATATTAATGAAGTTGGAATATTTTTGTTGGGATAGTAATTAATAATTTCGGTCTTATATTTTTGTCCTTCAACTTGTATAATTTTGTATACCTAATTCAAAGCATGAATGTTATAGGATAGTTTATGTACAAACTTTAATGCGCACTTTTTTGAAAGTGTTTGAAAGCTTCGATAGTGCCTTTCCCTGGGATAAAATAAGTAATTTAAGGTTTATTTTTTTTCTTAAAAAGGTTTTAAAAGGTTAACAAAACTATAAGAGATGAATTGTGTCCAAAGCCTAGTAAGTGCTGCTGATGCGAAACGAATTTTTCCTGCGTTTTCTTACAAGAAAACCAAAATGCTTAAAAAATAACAACGGATAAAATATTCATGGATAGTTTCACCAATTCAAAAAATAAAAACAAATGCAAATTCAAAAATGTTTAAGGCAGTGATGCGGTAATAGCCATTTTCCTTTGGAGGTGGCAAAGAAATCATTAGTATACGAGTAATTTATTAGTTTTTTTCAATGGAACGTTTAGAACTACTTAGCTTGTAAAACATAGTATCTACTCCAACCTGAAAGCATGTGTAGATGGTAGTACTAGATTATGTTTTCAATCTACTCATGAGAATTTTGCCACCTTCAGATGAACTCATCGGATGATGAAATTGGTGGTCTCGGCAATTACTTATGTACGAAAAAAAAGTGTACAACAGCTTATCTGTTACAATTATCAATAATTTCGGTCGTCGAACATCGTATTGCAGGACGAAATTTTTCGTTTATGACTTAATTTTGTAATTTCTGTGTGGGATTTTTCGTTTCGAACATAAAGTTAAACCTGAAGTAGTGCGACACGTCAAGTGTTACGCCTTTTATGTAACCAAATCTTTATATTAACTCCAGTCCAAAAAATTATACTTTGCGTTTTTTCAGCCCCAAAGTTCTTATACACAAAATATCGATGTCAAAGATAGAACTATAATGCTCGGAGGAGTGGTCGAAAAAAAAAAACAAGCAAATAATAATTGCGAAGTGGGAGGTTTCGTTTAGTTTCATTCACTTTTGCTTTCGCAAGTGAGGTGAGCTCCCGAGCGCACTTCACTTAAGTGAAACTGGCATTTGGTAAAATAGGAATGCTAAAAAGAGGAAGATGACGATACGGAAAGCTACTTTACATTGGTTTTTGACATTAGCTTCAGTGCCCTTCCAACTATTATCGTTCTACCTTAACTCAAAAATTTCATTTGTTACTGTTTCGGTTTTCTTCCGAACTGACGATATGAACTGAGAAAACATTTTATCTTATCATGGGTTCAAAGGTTCGGACAAGAAAGAACAACGAATCTTCCAGGTCCATCAAAGAAAACATCGACTCCAGAATATGTGAATCATGTGACGCTACGAAACAACCTGGAGTTGCTTAAATCTGAACCAAAGAGTAGCCTATAAAAACATTTTCAAAACCGGATGTTCGTTGTTTTGAAATGCAAATTTATAGATCCAGCTCCACTGACTATACTCAATGCAGGACGTGCAAAGTTTTAACAAAAAGTGACTATTCCGAAAAACTTGGCCAACAATAATGCTGGAACATTTTGAACACCTGAAGAACGCTTGAAAAAAGTTCTATCGATGGCTATTTGAATGTGATGAAAAGAATGATGTCTCTACATGATGAATCCTTCATTATTCCTCTGGATTTCCACGACTGACAAACTGGAAGTATTCCGGTAGCAATTTTCTATCAAAAAACTGGCAAAAGAATAGGCAAATTCATTCTTTTAGCAGTATACTGCCAGTTTACTGCGAATTTGTCAGTTCGTATAAATCCAGCGAAGGCAGGAAGGAAGGTAGTAGTAGTAGTTGTGTTTCAGTTTGTTTCATTAAATACGAGAAACTTCACTACAAAACCAGATTATTTGTTATTTTTCAAAAAGAACCGCAAGTATAATTATGAGGTAATTAAAGTCTTCTTTTTAGGTTATACTATATAATTTTGTATTGGACTAAACAATCTTTTTAGAATATTTGCACATACAAAACTTATGTTTCTCATCAAAGTAGCAAATTATTCTTCTAAATCGAGTTTAATTTGATTTTGAACTGTTTTTAAATTGAAAAGTTCATGAAAGAACAAAAATATACATAATTTGATATATTTTTTATACCAAAACTTTTTTAATCATACCAGTAATAAGTATAAAAAGCATGTGCCTGTAAACAAAAACTCAAAATCTTTTGAAACCGTAATTCTAAATATTTTTGTTACCTATTTATATTTGTTTTTTATGCTCAACGCTTTTGAGTCTATATTTTAATTTACAATTTCATGTTAACATAAATAATAAATTAAATTTGTTTGTACATAAAATTGTTTATAACTGAACTCAAATTAAATTGAAATCATTGTGCACAGCTTTTAATAAAAGATTTATAGAATTATTAATTTTATACAAAAAAAAAACATCAATGATGGATAGATACAAAAAATTAAAAAAAGAATAATATTCAGATATCATTATTTCATATCTTAAAACTGATTATTTCTATTATATAGGTACATGTGTGAATTTATAATTTGAAACACTTATAAGACTCACAAAAAGATTTTATTATATAGTGCTAAATAGTTACGACAATATTTGCAAACGGATTTAATTAAAACAGTTATGGAAAACTGATTAAGTGTTGCGGTGAATAAAATAAGAGTCTTCACCTTTGAGGAGAAGTTATAAGTGTTTTATATTTTCACGAATTTTAAATTTAGACAGTGGTTTTGTATAAAAACATGAACTGACTATAGTTTGCGTCTTAGAAGGGTACAACAGCATCTAACTAATGAGCCCAACTGTTGTACCTCGGTGAAACGCAATATATGGAGTATAGCTCACTTAAACTTCTTTATTTGAATGTAGTTTTCTAACAGTGAAAATATATTCCTCAAAAATGTGAATTTTAATCATCCCACCCTTTCATTTTGCTTAAAGCAAACAAATATAAATATTTTAATATTTAAAAAATTAACTTTCTTCAAAACGTTAAATTTCAGCCATTTTAACAATTAAAATATGTATACTCACTACATAATGCTCGATTAAATGTAGCTTATGCTTCTTCAATAAATTCTAGGATTCATTGACATCCTTGCGCAGTAACATTTAACATACAAGGTTTGGTGGGTTTACCCTAGTTCGTTTGTTGGATAATGACTCCTTCATGAGTATTATTTATTTAATGTTCAGTGATGGTAGTCGTTTAGATAATTTTCTTAATAGTTTTCACTCTCTTGCACTTGTAAAATAAATTACAAATCGACAAAGGAAAAATGTTCGTTAAATATATCGGAAAAGCCAACTTTTTTGTTGTGATAGGTGCCTGATATGAAAGTGTAACCTAATTTTGAAACGAATTTTATTCGGAATATAATATGAAGGTATATGTAAACTTGAACAAATTCTAAGCGACTTCTTACAACTAAAAACAACATTTATGTATTTCTCATGAACTAATTGTATTAACAAACATTTAAAGTATAAGTGTATTTAGAATGAGATGAAAATACATTCTAAGCAAAACATATTATAAAAACATATAATTTTTAATTTATGTGAACAAATATAATTTTAAAATGGTCACGCTGCAAAAAATAATAAGTATTCAACAAAATAAACTGCATACAAGTTATTAAAACAAATCCAAACTTAATACATAAATATTTGATTTAAATACAAACAATATGGGAAAGTCATTGTGCATTTAGAAAAACTCGCGAATTGTTATTAAATTTAATGTAATTAATTGTGTTTTATCTTATTATTTACTATATTCTTTCTTTTCTGCTGTTTAATCATGTTTCTTGAAACATGATTCTTAAAAAAAAAAAAAAAAAACCAAAAATTTATCCTAAAGCTAAATTCCACTTTATTCGGACACATTCTCGATATAAACTATTTATTTATCTATCTATCTTTTCACATTACACACAAACACTTATTTTTTGTTTCTTTTTGAATCAAATAACATTTAATTTCACTGATTTTTATTTATTTGTTTTTCTTTTATTTTAGGCCAAACCCGTAAAAGAAAAGAAAAAAATTATAACGAGTTAAATATTTGATATAAAAATTTAGTATAATTTTTGAAGTAACATTAAATTTTGACGCCGAAAAAAGAAATCACAAAACACAAAAATAAATTCAATTTTTTTTTTATCGTGATGGTGATAATTTTTATTATTTTTATATATCTAATTTCTATTTATTTTATTACCTATTGTTTTTATACAAGCAAGATTGATGTTAAAGTATTATTAATCAAGAAATCTAACGATTTTAAACGAAATTAGAAGGAATAGCTAAAAATTTTTTGCAGCTGTGACCATTTTATTTATATTTTTGCATTATATATATGTATATATAAATATATATATATAAATAATTTAATTTTTGTATAGGTTTGAAAAGAAAATTTGTTTAAGATAATAAGTTAATTTTTGTTTTAGTTTTAAACACACACTGTAGAAGAACTTGTGACTGTATAAGTGCTTGTATTTTGTTTTAATATAAAAAAATTTATATAACAATATTATAGACAATTTGTTTTGAAATATTTACGAAAACCATTAAACACCAATCTTTAAGAAAAAGCTAAATAGATATTTACTTAAAATCAAATATTTATTATTGTAGTCAGTTTTTTGTCTTTATAAATAATATATAAAATTAACCTGTTTTGTTTATGTTTAATTTTATTTCGAATTATAATATTAAAAAAAAAGTTTGTGTTTTGTGATTTATTTTAACAAATAAATGTTTTCGTTATAATCTGTGCTTATCGCGACGACCTCGACAACGACGATGATGGTGATTTTGATCTTAATGATGGCAGCAAAAAGGATATTCTCCAGAAGTCAGCAATTTAAATAGAATGACAAGAAAATGATTTATAAATACAAATAAAAGTCTCTTTATAAATTTATATTAAATGAAATATTGAATACTTACGAAAACACTGACGAACGACACAGCGTTATACATAGACATTATCATAGACTTCCGATTTTTCAAATAATTCTGCTCCACATTATTGTAAATAAATAACTAAAACAACAGAAAGAGAACATTATAAGAATTTCTAAATATTGTATGAACCTATTATGTATACACCATTTGGTCGGAGATAAATTAGAATAAAATTGGGTTTTCCAAAATATTAAAGTAAATAAAAGAAAGTTTATTTTATCTATATTATTCACATTCCTTGCAGGTTTAATTAGTCAATTTTTGATAATTTGTTTTAATGTTTTTACCTTCATCAACAAAAGTACACAATCAACGTATATAAGGAGCAATTTATAAAACTTACATATGTATAAAAAAAAAACTACATTCACAACTAAAAAAAAAAACTAAAAACAAAAAAGTGCCTGCAAATATAACCGCCGCCTTAATTCTCGTGTGTGGTTTGCTTACACATTGTCCTTTATTTAAATGTTCATTAAAATTATTATCTACCTTGTTCGTACGTAGATTTACTATCCAATTTTAATAGGTATTGTGTTAATTGAATTGAATTCGAGACCAGCAAAAATTAATGTATTGACTTAGCATTTGTCAACCTTTTCTCTGAATTGTAATTTTCATTTTCAAAATCTTTAACAATCTCTTGCGTTTAAAATATTTATTAAAAACTTTTACTTTCAATGAAGGCAAATAGGAGACCTTTAAGCAGTTTTTTTTTGTTTTCTTTAATTTGAAGAGATGAACCGAAGTTGAACATTTAACACCAAATGAAAGAAAACGAGTCTAAATGAATTGATACTGCATAAATTTAGTTAAACGTTGCAAATTGACTTCTTCATCTATATATCTTCATAAAGCAATAATTTTGAAGCAATCAATGTTTTTCAATTGTAAATAATAAATCAAAGTTCATTAGAAATTGTATTATGTTGTTTGACTAACAATAACAATAGTTTTGAACAAACATTTTAAAATTATTCGCTCCAGAAAGGTTGCCTATTTGTTCGGAAACTATACCTTACAAAATCGTTGGTGCTGCAATTGTAAAGTGTACAGTTATATTCGGTTATCGGTGTAGTTTGAATCATTCGAGTTAGTGAGTCGATTTATTTGATTCTCGGCCAAATGGTATATCATACTGCCCTTTTCTAACTGGATCTTGTATTCTAAACCAACCGATTCGATTTTTGATTGAATTTGTCTGCGTATGAACAAGCTATTAAATGCTTCCCTTTTCATTTTAATTCTAACAAAATCAATTTTTTTCTAAATTCTAAAATATAAAGAAATCATTTTAAGTTCAACAATATGTTATAATTTTATTGTAGAACGGCTTTTTCAAGATATAAATACATATGTTTGTATATGTAGTAGGACAGTTTCAGAGTTCAAACATAATTCTTTAAAGGAAAAAAATCCAAATTTTTTTAACTAACTTCTCCTTAACAAGAGTTTGCATATGAGAGAAAATTGATCAAGTTTATAGTGAAACATCCAAAATATAGAGTTCATATTATAAACAATCTTTTTTAAGAACATTAGCAAATTAGTATACTGAGATGGAATACATTTAAGAAAACAATTGTGTATGTCGCTTGATATAAAAATATTACTTATTTAATATAAAAACTTCATAAAACAACATTTAATTTAATAAAAAATAAGCAATCAATTTTTGTTAAACTGCTATCGATTTAGTTACTTAGTTTTTAAAATTTAAAATGAAACCTATACTTTTAATCAATCATAAATATTATATAATATAATTTATAGTTCTTAACACTCGAGCAAATATTGTTGTTATCAATGAATACCAGAAAAAAATTATGTGAAAAATAAACTTTAAAATTGTCATGATATGAAACAATGATATAAAAAAAAGAAATGAAAAAAATAAAAATCATTATAATTTCAAAAAGAAACAAAAACTTTTTTAATTGTTACTTGTTTTTATTATTTTTTTTATTCGTTTCCCTTTGTTCTATGTAAATGTTATGTTTAATTGTTTCACTGTGCTCTTATGATGTTTTGTTGCGCCTCGTTAAATGTAGCAATATATACAAATTAATTGGTGTAGGTTTGCATGTTTTAATCTGCATAATATTCTGTTACAAAAAACATTTCACTGGTATAATTTGTTTGGTTTAAATTGTTATAAATGATGATATTTTCTTGAGAAAATAAATTTCGCTTTCCACGGGTTTGATTATTTGAGTAGTTTAAATTTAAAAATCAACAAGACATTAGTTAGGTAACTTTTGAAAACTATGCTCATAGATCTCACTTATGGCCTTTTCGATTGGGGACAGAATGACAGTTCATGTTCTGAAAAGGGGAGAAAATTGTTCTGTATTTGATTTCAGAATCGAAATGAGAAGCGTTCACACGTATCGAATCGGTCTTCCGGATTGCCAATCGAAAAGACTAATAGACTCGGCGCAGGTAACACAGGCCTCATAATTAAAACTTTCTTAAGTCACGACTGCGGTTGCAGCTGCATTGTATTCAATTTAACGAGATTATAATGTGTGTATTATAATTTTGACAGTGCGTATTTTCAAGAATTCTCGGCCTGCGTTTCGTACATATGTACTATGTATGTAATGTTCAACCATTTAGACTATCTTTTTGTTCAAATAAATAGAGGCGGACACGAACTAGAAACGAACGAAATAGAAACGTCATCTTCGAAGAAGGGGAGGACAACGTTTTATAAGTTCGCATGGGTGAATAAAATGCACGACTGTGCCGCACGCACTTGCTTTTGTAGTTCAAGCAGCCTAGAATTAAGATGTCTGTATATAAAAATATGTTCAATAATATCGTATGTACATAGTTATTTTTGTAATCTAAAAAAGCATGAAACATGTTCTTTTAAATTATTGATTAAACAACTTCTGAAATATGTAGTTTTGAATCCATCTGATTTCTTTATTTAAATTAACGCATGTAAACAAAATATTAAAGTCGTTTTATTTTTCACATTCTGATTGCATTCTGAAGTAGCTATCTATCCAAGAACGGTGAATATTTTCATTTTGTTTTTGCACTTCACAACAGTGCTATATTTGGATATGTTATGTCGGTTGTATTGAGCGAAAAGTATAGAAAACTATACCTACATTAGACTGATTCAAAAAAATGAAAATGTTTTCGATTTTCAATGCCACTAGCTTTTTAGTTAGAGTTTAATGAAATAATAATCCTGGCAAAATTTCAGCCCCTTAGGTCAATATTTAGAGGTCGCTCATCGATACTTTCTGTTTTCCATACAAATCGTATGGGAACTTTTTTTTGATTCCTTCTTTATTTTATAACTTTAGAAACGAATATCATACAGAAATGATCAAGGTAGAATCTGAAAGAAGATTTGATGTTCTTTAAAAAAGGTCCTTGCTTCTTATCTAATTAATGCACTCCTTCCAAAGTTATTCAAGGTCAGAGTGGTATTTGTGGTGAATTTAAAAGTTTTTTGGATTCCGTGTTGAAAAAATCTGCTATAATACAAGATGTTTTGCAAAAGTTGTAACAAAAAGCAAGTGCGTGTAAGTTGCACTCAGACAAGAAAAAAATCGTTTTAGAGTGGGGGTCTATTTCCCCCCATTAAGGCGGGAGGGGCAATTTCCTAAAAAAGTTGGTTTAAAAAAGAAAAAAAAATATTAAAAATCAACGGCAATACTTATGGTGTCATGCTATTACTTTTTTATAGCCAACAATCCATTATTTAACTAACTTTTTAAAAAAAGTTGTTTTTGTAAATATTTTTTGAAAAAATTAATTTCAAACTTAGATTTAAAAAATGAAAAAGTGATTTTATTTTTTAAATACCTTTTTGAAAAATGTTTCGTTATCAAATACAATTTTTGTTTATAGATTTCAATACCTTCCTTAATTTTTAATCAGATGCTGAAAACCGCAGGCTAAAATGTTTTGTAGTTTCTGAGAAAATTGAAAATTAAAATACCTACTACTACTACTGGAAATTGGGTGTTTGTAGGAAGGAACAATTTAAATTCCAGGGCGTCAAATAACAAGAAACTTGGTTTTTGTTATTTTCAATTTTCTCAGAAACTACAAAACATTTTAGCCTGCGGTTTTCAGCATCTGATTAAAAATTAAGGAAGGTATTGAAATCTATAAACAAAAATTGTATTTGATAACGAAAAATTTTTCAAAAAGGTATTTAAAAAATAAAATCACTTTTTCATTTTTTAAATCTAAGTTTGAAATTAATTTTTTCAAAAAATATTTACAAAAACAACTTTTTTTAAAAAGTTAGTTAAATAATGGATTGTTGGCTATAAAAAAGTAATAGCATGACACCATAAGTATTGCCGTTGATTTTTAATATTTTTTTTCTTTTTTAAACCAACTTTTTTAGGAAATTGCCCCTCCCGCCTAAATGGGGGGAAATAGACCCCCACTCTAAAACGATTTTTTTCTTGTCTGAGTGCAACTTACACGCACTTGCTTTTTGTTACAACTTTTGCAAAACATCTTGTATTATAGCAGATTTTTTCAACACGGAATCCAAAAAACTTTTAAATTCACCACAAATACCACTCTGACCTTGAATAACTTTGGAAGGAGTGCATTAATTAGATAAGAAGCAAGGACCTTTTTTAAAGAACATCAAATCTTCTTTCAGATTCTACCTTGATCATTTCTGTATGATATTCGTTTCTAAAGTTATAAAATAAAGAAGGAATCAAAAAAAAGTTCCCATACGATTTGTATGGAAAACAGAAAGTATCGATGAGCGACCTCTAAATATTGACCTAAGGGGCTGAAATTTTGCCAGGATTAGTATTTCATTAAACTTTAACTAAAAAGCTAGTGGCATTGAAAATCGAAGACATTTTCATTTTTTTGAATCAGTCTAACCTACATATTAAAATAAAGTTTTTTTTCTGAGAAATTTAAAACAAACAAAATCGGGTAACTAGGTAACACTCACATTATATGGCGATATTAAATTTCGTTAACGCCGTTTTCAAAATATCGACTTTTCAAAAATGAATTTCGATTTTTGTTTTGAAGCCAAACTGGTTGAAGTTATTGTGTGTATATATCATCAACAAAATTTAAATTTTTGTTGTAGTTTTGTTGCAGATGAAGTCGGGGAAATATTCTATAGCGCCTACTGGGTCATTCCATATAGAAAACACTACTTCGTGTAGCGCCCGATGGAGCCATTTTCTATCAATATCTATTTCCTGCTAGTTTAATCAAAAACTTTGATTTTATAAAAAGAAAGAAGAAGCTACAAGAATAACTTTTTAGGCTTTGGCGGTGACATAATAGATAATTACTTCCTGGATTTGCCGCGTTATGAAAGTTTAAAGAGTGCACTTTGGTACTCCTCGAACGTTTCGCATCAAATTGCATTGAGCGTGGTTTCCCGGTTACACTCTCTTTAAACTTTCATAACACGGCTAGTTCTAAAAATAATAATTATCTATTATAGCTACAAGTATCTGGAAAACCTCTAAAGTCATGGTTTTCTTATAATACATTCTACCCAAAGACTTACAAAGATTTATGCGTAGGAATATAGCACCCGAAACGTTGGAATTACCCAACTGTTAGTAACGACTGTTGTACAAATTTGTTCTACTTAAAGTACACCGGACTAATTTTGGCGCACAGTAAAATTTATCACACTTGCGACGACCAATTTGTTTCCTCAGATTTCTCTTATTTTAGCTTATAAACTGAAAATTTTAGTAACTCAACATTAACGTTAAATAAATATCTACCATTTTATTTAGTTTTTTCGAAGAATTTTTGTTTATTAATGTGTTAAATCCCGTTTTGTTCGTTTATTCGTCGTTCCTTGGTCGCTCTCATGTGAATGGCCCTTAATACCTTAGATTTGTGTACTGTGATACGGACCAATCTCACTCATAGGGTTAGAATGTGTATGCAGAAGTTAATATGAAAAGCTGAGTATTGTTTTCAGCAATACAGTTTAATGGATTAGAAGTTTCAAACAAGAGATGATTTATGAGTATAATGAAGAGAGTCTAAAACAAAACGAACCCAGCACACCAGCAATTTACTTTATCTATGTATAAAAAATATAACAAAAACAAAAATTTTATTACCAACATACAATGGAGAATACAGAATGATGAATAATAAATTCAAGTATGTAAATATATGGCCATGTTTGAAAAGTATATTTTATCCAGTTGAAAAAAACCATTTCATAACAAACAAAAATTGAAGTTTATTTTTTTTCGGAATCTATTAAATAAGCTCGACAATTTTGAATAATTCTGCAAACTTGCGGTGATAATCATACAAAAATCTGTACAAATCTAATAGTCTAAGAGCCGACAGCAAATTTTGGGAGTGGAGGTATAACCAAAATCGGAGTATGAGAGATTATAGGTACATGTATCGTGATATCAAATATCAAAGTCTGGCAGGTTTTGTTTTCAGCCTTTGGGAAGGGTGGGGGGTTAAAAAGGGCTAGATCCCCTGATTTATTTTCAGGATTATAACCTCTTTAATTCATTTTTAAAAAACCGGATATGACTCCTTGTCATTTTGTCTAAGCATAAACACAACAATCTTGACGTTCCGATTAATAGAACTCAAGATATAACCATTTTATGTGAACCTCATCTTCCCTTTTTTGGAGATTTTCAGCAAAACAAAAAATCAACAAATAAAGTCTCCACAAAAATGCCAAATAAGGTTTGCTTAAAAAGGTAAAATCATGGGTCCTATTTATCGGATCACCAAGATAAAAGCCTTGAGACTTAGGGAAAATGACAGAGCATCATATCCTATTTTTTAAAAGTGAATTTAAATGTTAATGACCCCTCCATATAAATAGGAAACCAAGCGGGTTTTAAACCCTCACCCCCACCAAAGGCTGAGAAAAAAATCTGCCAGACTTTCATATTCCATATCACGATAAATGTACCTTCAATCCCTCATACTCCGATTTTGGTTATACCTCCACTCCCAAAATTTGCTGTCGGCTTTTGGTCTATAAAGGCAATGCGATCTCTTAACACTCGCGAAAAGAATCAGGGATTAAGAATTTATCTCGAATAAAGTAAAAATGTAGGTGTGTTTTTTGTGCACGTATCTGAGTGAGCGAAGATAAACAACTCCGCTTATGAACTAAGCGAATATATAAACAGAATTATAACTATACTATAATTCTATTTAATCACGACTGTACACACCTGTCAGAAAGACGAAACGATCAAAAAAATGAATCGTGTAATCAGGCTCTTATTCGAATATTTTAATTTTAATAATTCAGATATTTACCAAAACAACCAATAAACACGCATTGTCACCAAGTTTTTCAAAATCCTGTTTCACACTTAAGAATTTGTGATTTTTTTGGCAAAAATGAGCCCTCACGAGAGAGTTTAAAAATATACTATCGATTTCTGTCCAAAAAATGGCCAAATTACGAGTTCCTTCAAAAAATTCAGTTTGAATTCAAATATATTAAGCTGGATTTACACCTTCGTTATTATCGTAAATGTACGTTGTTCGTTTTTGCCCGTACGCGGAACAACGGAGGTGTAAATGTTAACACCGAACACGAACAACGAAGGATTTCAAAACCGTTTTGAATTTTGGATGAAATTTACTCGCTGTTCGTTGTTTGTGGAACAACGTTCACCAAATGAAGAACGAAGGTGTTAATCCAGCTTAAGAAATGCCTTTGTTTTTATTTTGTGGTCTTTTTGATTGGAAATCCGGAAGAACTGTTCGAAATGTGTGATCGTTTCTGGCATTTTCTCTTCTTTTCAGAACATGAACTGTCATTCTAACATTGTATATAAATTCTATAGTATTCTCATGAAGAAAAAAAGCTCGTGGCCATCTAGTGTCCAAATGTAATCCTAATTTTTGTTAAGGGATCTCGATAAGGCGATCACAGCGAACCTATGTCAACCTTCAAAAAATCGTGTTTCATGAGAATACTATAGAGTGGATATACAATGATTCTAAGACCAATTGAAAAGGCCATTGTTGCGGGCTCCTTTCTTGCCGTCGGGGTCAGTGCTGGCATGCTTGACCAGCCTCACGCTCGTCGGAGGGTGTTGGTTCTTGACCCCTATCGGAACCGCGCAGACAAAAATCATGCCAGGCTCAACGTCGAGGTGATATGACGTTGCGAGAAACACTTGTCATTACCCACCCTGCCATGGTCACTTATCTCGCCTAAGCAACCCCTTAATTCGCCATCCTTCATTCCCTCATCCCATTCTTACCATCATTGTTGATCCTCATCCTATATCCTTTCAAATTAAAACCCCATTATACTTTCATTTTTATGGTAGATGTCCAATTTTTTGTTTTATTTTATCAGACTTTCATAAACATGAACGATAAGTTCGTTAGGCTTGATTTCAAAATCCGGAATCGGTGTCTTGAATGAAACATATGGGCATATTTTTGAGTAGATTAAATTCCCACATAGCATATACATACATAGGCTGTTTTCGAAAACTTCAATTCAAAGTAAATTTGATCATCAAAAATCGTCATTCTTGACGCAGATTGCAATCGTCCTGTCTTGCACAAATTTGTATCATCAAATCGATTTTTGTACTGCGCAGCTAAACCGCAGATGATGTTTTCGAACATGTGACTTTAGCAGTTTACGTTTAAGAACATTCTGCAAATGCATTTTTGACGCAGATGACGTTTTCGAAAACGACCATATACTCGCAACAAATATCATACCTCGTCTTTGGCATATATTGCCCAGTTTCGATTTGTCGTTTAACGAAGCTCAAAATCTTAAAAAAAAAAAATAAAAAACAAAACTTTGAAAACACTTATCTACAATATTGTTTGTTTGTTGAAATGACTACTATAGCCTATTGAATAGACCGGAAAATGAGGGGTATAAGGGAACAATTACGTGCAAGGGTTTTTATTATTGAATATGTTTGTTTGGCGCATAAGCATGCTTAAAACCGAAAATGCTACTAAATTCACCCATGCGTTTCTGAGAAAATGGTCACACTGGCCACTTTTCAGTATTTTTGGTATAACTCGAAAACTAAGCCGAATTTGACAATATTGTAAACAAAAAAGAAATTGAATTTTTTTAATAATTTCTTAGCATGGACTTAGTATGCTTAAGAGTTCCGAACTGAACAAAACCAGTCATTATTTGCTAACTTGTTTCTTTGCATATATAAGACCGTTTTTTTCACTTTCATCAGATACTTTGTTTTATAAAACTTTGCATTTTTACTAATTGGTCACTAGTAGGCGTATTATTGTATTAAAAAAAATTTTCTAAAAGTAACTGATTTTAACTTCTAAATTTACATACATTTTCTGTCAAAAAGTGCATTTTAAGAATTAAAAATTTCAATATCAAATGATACAAATATGATTACATAATTAATGAAAATCATGAAAAATATATTGAATTTATATCCACTGCAAACAAATTTGTCAAAAAATACCGTAAGGTATAAAAAATTGACTGTCAAAAATGGGTTTTTTCAAAATTCACAAGCATTTTTATTTTGCATTATTAAAATTTTTATTAGGTATAAAATTAAAAATTTTCTCCAATAGTGGCATAATAAAAATATGGAATTTTATGTTATTAAACATTTTTTTGCAAAAAATGCTATAGTGTAGGCTACATTTGCTTTGAAAAACAGCCATTTTAGCCATTTTCTCGATTTCTTAGAGGCCTTTACCAAAATCTAGAGCACAAAATTAAATTTTTTTTTCCAATGATGGCATAGAGAATAAGTTCATCTGTCCATAGACACCTTAATCGCTTTGATCGGATAAGTACACGCTTCGCTTTTTATTTTAAGCCAAGGGAAGTTCGGGCGAAACTCATAATAGCTTTTAAAATTCCGGGGGAACACAAATTTTTCGGGTGAAATATTTTCCGGGTAAAACTCATAATAAGGCTGATTGTTTGATTAAAAGCTTCGTTTATAAATAGTCATACTTAAAGTGCAGTAATTTTTTTTCGTTTATTAATTTTGAAAGTTTTTGCAAAATGTATCACAAGTATCTTTTTTTTTTACGTAATTTTCCATTAAAATTTTTAATTTACCTTAGATTCAAACTCAAAACATGCATACATTTAAATCAATTTTTTTGTAAGATTATAATTATTAATAAAAAGGGTTTTTAAATATTTCTCAGTAGTTTTTTGTGTTTTTATATAAAGGTACAATACCTAAAAATTAAATTTATTTATTTCAAATTAGCCGCAGAAAGTTGCAGGTTTTATTTTGAATTATTGTGTTAAAAACTGAAAAATTGACCTGACAATCCCTTACATTGTCCATATTTCACTACATATTGCGAATAACGATTAGAGTAAGTCCTCCTCTGTCGGGATCATATACATACCTACTATTATTTTACTGTGTTTTTATCTTAGTAAGATAAACTTGGGGCTTATGAAGTAATTTTTATTTTTTAATACAAATTGAACAAAATATAAAAAACTTTAATCTTGATAAAAAAAATTAAAAAAAAACTTTTGGCTGAGCTTTCAAAAATAAATACCACATTGTGCGGTAGTAGGTACATATATAGTAATTGCAATCCCGGGTTGTTTTTTTCCCGGGATTTCAAAAATATTTTTTTAAAGTTATTCAATTCAGAATATATTTCTGTTTGAATTTGGTCGTTTTCCAGATTAAAAACGCTTTTCTGAGTATGCAGAGAATTAATACTACTACTTCGGCCTCCGCCTGGCAAGGAAAATAAGTTTCATGGTTGAAATGTTTTTGTTTATGAGACAAAAATCGATATTCTCCATGTTTTCTCACAAAACAGAAAAGTTCTTAAGAAATAATAAAGAAATAAAATATCTTGTTATTTCAAAGGTACCTATCTCCTCTTAAGCTAGTTGCAGGAAGCTGATATTTATAGGTGCATCGGCTGCACTTTAAATTCTAAACAGCCAAACTAAAAAACGCGGAATAGCAAAGGGTTAGCCTTATTCCATGGATTAAGTGCATAATGTTACTACTATACTTGAAACTTTAAGATGTCAAAACCCATGAGGAAAAAGCCAAAGCTTCCGAAACTCAGTACAAATTTCAAGATACAGTGGACGTCCAATATAACGAATATCCGATATATCGAATTTGCGATATAACGAGCGCTATTTAGATTTACATTAACATCTCTTAATAGCGAACGATAATCACAATTTGCCATCCGATATAACGAACGCATAAATAAATTGACACAAAATGTGTTATGTTTAAAATGGGATACGTTTATGCCACCCAATATAACATCGTTAATACAACCGATGGACCAGCAGTACTTCATCTTTCAACTTCATATCCTACAACTACATCAGTTGCATTTATAATTGATTTGTAACAGTTCTTTCTTTTATTTCATAATTCAAGTTTTATATTTGAAACAGAAAATGATAACTGATGTTGTTGTAAGTTTTAGTTGCTCATGTTGTTGGCCTGCAATAGGCCCTATTCTACTAACCACTAACACATGCACTCATGAAAAGCCTCTGATTGTAGAATGCAGCTTGCTCTTAGCTCACTACAACAAAGAATCTGAAGTGTAAAAAAAAAAACCCCAGCCACCTAACAAAGCTTCATTACCGTAATAACTTTCTGAGTGACATAATATGCGTCTTTCTTTTTAAGTTCGGAGCAGAACCCGAGTTGTCAAACAAAACGGGTGTTTCTTTTTTAGCTCAAAGCGTTCAGACCTTCGAATATGTGTTTCTTTTTTCGTTCTAAGCGTGTTCTGAGTGTATTCAGAGTGCACTCCATGAGTTCAAAACAAAATAACTAAGCAGACAGAGTTAAATGCTGAACACAAGCATTTTAAAGGTGAAAGCAAGTTTTTCAGGTGTGTTTCAAAAATAATTTAAAGCGCTCAGAACACGCTTAGTTCAGCGGATGTTCAGAACAAGCCCAAAATGCTCGTACTCTGTTCGAACTCAAGGGGTGCAGGTATCACTACTTCTCTGAAAGAATTTTTACTCTTTGATGAAATATTATGATTCTGGAAAGAGATGGAAACTTTCAAATCAAATGCTTCATAAATGTTGGAGAAACATTTCAATTAGTGATCCCGAAAACTTCGATGAGAAAGATGAAATTCCTCTCTCATTATTGCGGCAAGATGAGGAAGTTTTTACATTACAAATACTTCAAGTATAGTGAACTGTGTGAACGCATCAATGAAATGACATTTTTTCTCTTCAGTGCAGTACCGCCATCGATTGGACCATTCAATTAAACACTGGCAATAAAAAAACGTATGAATAAATAAATTTATCATTCACTTATTACAATTTTCTTAGATGAAAAGTCGATCGATATAACGAACGCTCTCGATATAGAAAATGACCTCTTACATTATATCATTCGTTATACTGGACGTGCACTGTACTTACCAGGCCTCGTACGGTTAACGTCGCTTTACTATTCCACGAACAATGATCTTTTTTTAATGAGAAATTTTAACCCGTGGCTTAACTCTTATTCCGTGACTAAGTAAAATCGTGGAATAAAGGTAGAATAAGCGTTTTTATTGATAGAGCTGTAAGATGTCAATAAATTAAAGTTTCATTTTCCTCGAATAAAATTTAAAAAGCTAATTTTAACGAAAATACAAATGAGTTGATGAGAACCAAAACTCGCCAACTCGCATTCTCTATACATATACCAACCATCGTTTCTCTTCAAAAACTTAAACCAAACAAATGTTATTATTATTCTTTTTATACTGTTACTAAGGGCAAGCACTCAAAAAAAATTATTGAAAATTTAAGCTACATAAAAGTGTGTCTGAAAGAGTTAAACAAGATTTATTTCTATAATCTATTAGATTTACAAACAAAATGTGTATGGTATATATCTTCGAGAGTTGAAGATGACTAAAAGTAAATCTTATCTCGTTGTAGCGGTTGTGAATCAATCGAGTGAATTCAAATAAACGAATCGTTCGCATGGAAAAATGGGATGGTGTGGAGTATTAGTATTACCATATCAATAATGTGATGTTGCTTTCTGTTCTTTCTATAATATTGTCATTAAGCATGTCTTCCTGCTGCATTAATACACGGAATTTGGTTGCCATTTAATTTTTTCTATTGCAAATAAAAAACTAACACTAAAATAATTTGCCATTGCAACAAGTAACCTTACTCAGTTTCTTTATCCTTGAATACAAACTATTTTTGCTTTAAATTTCTTACAATGATTGCTTCAAATTATATTATTGTTTTTTTTTTTTTGTAAATATATAATATTATGTGTAACTTTTCATTTAACGTTTGAATTTGGGTTTTTTTTTTTTCATTTTCATGTGTCTTAAAAACTACATACAAACTTTTATACAGCAAAAAGCATACAATGTCTTCAAAAATCTATGTATATTGTAACCAAAAATTCTAAAAAAAAAAATATTTTTTTTTTTCGAATCCATTTTTTGTTTTGTTTTTGTTTTGTTCTGTTAACTACGTTTTGCGTTCTTTTTTGTATCTTTTTTTATTTTAGGCCCAGCGAAGGCCAAGCAAATACATCCAACAACAGCTTTAGGTAATTATATACTGACAGACTCACCAAAATTAATTAATTAAAAAAAAAAAAAAACAGGGTGTATCTGTAGCCACGTAGGGGTAATCAGATTTTTTAAAATCTTATTTAATTAATATAATAGTATGCCAATTTTATTCGATAGGTATTAAATGTCAAAACTAATTGTGGAAGAATTGTACTAAATTTATACATACATACATATTTTTTTTAACTGTTTTATTTTATTTAAAAAAATCAATAGGTATATATAAGTACCTTTACTAAGTGTTAAAATGTTTCTTGCATGCTTATTATTTTGATGTTTCTTTATACCTATTTTGCACATAATATTTTGATTTTATCACACAAGTTAAGCATGATTATTCATAGTATGTACTTTCATATGTTCGAAATAAAATATATTTATTTAAAGATCTGATTACAGTCCTAGATTAAGCATTTATTTGACAATATTAATTTATAAGTATTTTAAAATTTTGTATACAAAATAAAACACAACTGAATTACAAGTATTTTTATTTGATTTTTGTAAGTTATTTTCTTTTTATCATGTTTATCTTTAACCATGTATGGAAATTTGTGCTTCCATTAATTAAAACTATTTTCAAACGTCATCGTGGCATCAGACAACCGAACTTTTTTTGAAAAATGAACATCATAAAGTTTTTATATATATAATTGCATTATTTTTAAGTTTTATAAAGTTTCCAAATTGTCGATGATAGCTTTATTGGGTTACTTAATTAATGATGATTTTTTTCTGATGGTTGTTTATAGCAATCGTAGTACTTCGTTCGATTCCCCACCGTGCCACCTAAAACAGAAATGTTTTATCCGAGGTACTGCCTCTTGCGAGGCACTGACAAATCCTCCAAGAGTATACTTGTCATGAATAAGTGCTACTCATCTAGCCGTTCGGAATCGGCAAAAAACAGTAGGTCCCCTCCATTCCTGCCAACAACACGCACACAAGAATGGTTGAGAGTAGTAAGTCACTAGGCCCTGGTTCTTCACGAGCTGTTGCGCCACCCAATTTATTTTTTATGTTTATAGAATCAGAAAAAATGTGTCAGAAAAACTTTATAAAAAACTACAGATTCTTCGCAAAACAAATAAATCAAACAAACAGCCACCAAGATTTTTTTCTGATTGAAATATCAGAAAAACTTTTTCGGATGAAATTCTTTCAGTGGAACAGAAAAAACTACAGATCAGGGGCATTATTTTTTCCTTTTTCTGTCAAAAAGCAATCAGTTGATACGAAAAATAAAATTTCATCAGAAAAACCAATAAATCCATTTAAAACATAAAAAATTATTGTATTGGCAATTTTTTTTCGCGAACTAAATTCTACGATGAATTACGCGTCAATTGATACATCATTTGGCTATCAAATCGAATTGAAAAGTAATACAAACTTCCATATTTTTTTCTGATCGCTATAACTGGCTCCTATACGAATGAATACGCAGCTAGAGCTTAAACGGCTGGGTAGACTTTATTGAAAGCTCCCCAGCGCGGGTACAACATCTGCATAGTAGTTATCAAATTTTTGACAGTTGAAACGATGAACGACACATTGGACTAATAGCGTTTTTGTTTGGTATTCCGGGAGAAGCCTCCGGAGCTCTCCGATCGAGAATGCCAAACGAACAAGTTGCAATCCTTTTCTTTATTCTGAAGTATGGGTTTGGTTGTATTTGTGCACTTGGTTGTTGCATTTGGGTGATGAAACATTCACACACCTTCTCGTAATGCTGATATTCCTCAATAACAGCAACGAATGTGTCCACCTTGGATTTTTACTTTCCACATCATGGTATAAAAATAACAATAATGGAGAGGATGAAATGTTTGGTCTATCCATTTTTTTATATTTGGTTCCTTTCAATTCCAAATTGTCTATAATGCACAATCGCAATTTCGAAATCAAATAACAAACATATTACCTTTGACAATTTTGACGTTTCAATTTTCTGCATGTATGTATATGTGCTTCTGGTTTTGATTCTTTCTTCAAATCCAGAATCATTTTTCTCTTCTTTTTAGAAGAAGAACTGTCATCTAGTGCCAAACGAACGTTTTCAGAAGCATTCGGAATGCTTCCGGACGACGAAACGAAAACGCTATAATATCGTCGTGGCACATAAAGGCATTTTCAAAATCGAATACTTACGCTTCTGATTTATCTAATGTCTGACTGGTCATGGTGGAGTGTACGAAATTTTATTTACTTAAATCAGTGGCTTGATAATTTTTTTCAGTGGTAATCTTTAAGACTGTGTCCACCCATAAGCCCTGTACTGATATTTAGTGGTACGAGATATCGTTGAGGGGATAAAAAGCTTTGCAATGTCAAACCCAAGGAGCGTAAGATTGTGATTTGACCATTAATATTATCTCTTCCACCCGCTGCGAAGCCCCATGTTTATATCAAAAAGCAACCGAAGGGGATCTCTCTGTAAGGGGTTTATCTTTTTTTAAACGAATGAAAATGCACCATGTGAACATGTTGTAAAGTAGATATAATCCATTTAAACTTTATTTTTATTATATTGATCTTTGGAAAGATGTTGAGGGTATTGAAACGGATGTTGCAAAAATTTCGAAATCAAGGACTGCAATAGTTCTTTGCATTGATCCATCGAAATACATATTCATATTCAGGAAGGTAAAACGGCAAAAGAGGTTTAGGACAAGCTGTAAACAAGTTTTTAAGATAAGGTTAGATCACGTCGAATAAATTTAATACTTCAATTGAATGGAACAAAAGCAGAAGATTTTGAAATACATGAGTTATGTTCCATTTTTCAACGTTTGTCCACGGATTTTATCGATGCGAGAGTAACAGAACGTGAGCACTGAATGCAATAGGTACTAAAGGCCCCGACCCATAGAATCCGGAGCGTCCGTTGCGGCGATGGATCCGGATGCCGGATACGACGGATTGAAATGACCCAATAAATACGTTGACAATTATATGACAACCACTTGAAATTCAAACACATACACATAACAACCACTTGAAACTCAAAAACACACAGTTCCCATAAAAAAAAACATGTATTTTATCGAGCTGTCAGTTGAATGCGTCGCCAAAACGGACGCAACGGATTCTATAGGCGTTTTTTTTTAGCTCTGAGCAGAGCATGGAGTAGAGCTCGAGCTATTGGAGTTAGCTCTGAGCAGAGTATGATCAGAGCTCTGATATAATTTTGAAACATACCTGAGCTCTGAAATGTCATACGATTGCGATGCGTTCAACTCACCAAAATTAAGCAATAACTTAATTTTCATCGGACAGCTGGACTATCAAAAACTCGAAAAATTCAAATTATGAACTGAAATTGATATGTCGCACGCGTCCGCTTGAAATGAGTGAAAAAAGAGTGAAGTTGGCTGCACTCAGCTATTTGCTCCATTCGCTCGGTCTTTCTATCCTGAGCTCATGGAGCGTACTCCGAGCTAGCTCTGATTAAAAAAAGAAACAAGTTGAGCGCTCTGAGTACTCGGAGCTAAAAAAGAAACACAGATCTTTTTTGAATGTTCAGAAAAATTAGATCTCAGCGCCCTCAGCTAATTTTCCTGTCGAGTTGAGGTGATACAATCGAGTATAGCCTGTTCCTTATTTATTTCAAACGAATAAAAACATTCGACTGAGCCAAATTAGGAAGAACCTATTCTCGATTGTATCGACTAACCTCGAACGAGCCAAGTTACGTGCTAGACCCCCAGATCCAAAAAATGTTTCCTCAGTTATGAGAGCAAAACTGCTGGGGATAGTAAACAAATCTTTTTGACACTTTAAATATTTTTTTTCGACAAAAATTTACATCTTATCCCCCTGTTGTCTTGTTAGTTTTCTAAATTCAATAATTATGAATTTCAAGGCAGAATAAAGATCAACACATTTTTAAACTATTAATAATATTGATTAAAACAAATTAAAGTATGTAATACGATATGATACCCAAATAATTAAATAGTCAACCAATACACTAAACTAAAATAATGCAATCATAAAAAAAAAAAAAATAAGTTTCTTAAAATGTGTTCATCATAAAACTTTTAGCTTTTATACAAAGAAGAATACTTGTAACAATAAATTAATATTTAAAACCATACATACCTTGTGTGTGTTATCATTTTACAAATGCGAAGACTTTTTTATGGTAGTGGATCAACAACTGAGGAATCAGCCAAACCAAGAGTACTCCGATTCACTTGGTCTATGAAGACAACATCTCCATTAATGCCTGACCAGATCATGCAAAAGATTCGCGAAGTACTTGATCAGAATAATTGTGACTATGAACAAAGAGAGAGGTAAGTACTTGTTTGTATTTTAATAATAGCAAGGTTCTGAAAATTGTAAATTTTTTGTTTTTAATAGGTTTGTGTTATGGTGCGTACATGGGGATCCAAATACAGATTCTCTGGTACAGTGGGAAATTGAAGTATGCAAGCTTCCTAGATTATCATTGAATGGCGTCCGCTTTAAACGCATTTCGGGTAAGTTCAAAGTCTTTCATATTCCGCAAGCAATTAATGTATTATTTGTAAGGATACATAATGTATCAAAGAGAAAAAACAAAAATGATCTGTTTAAACAATTCAAGCATAACAGCCGTGTTATATTAAAAACATAGACCTTCAATTTCCTTTTTTATTTAAAAAGGCTTCTGAAAAATGGGAAAAATAAGTTCTTATTATATTTGAACTAGAACCATATCAACTTTTTTTATAAGATTTTGTTGTTTTGTTAAATTTTTGTTTTTATATTATAATTTTTTTTAAACAAAACGTCCCTGCCAGCTTTTTTGTGGATTTAATCCATTGAATTGATAGAATAGACCTGCTATTGATTGTTTTCATTGCTAAATTTACTTCCCTTGCAATAATCCTTAATTATTCAATTTAAAAGTTCAAATGAAGCGTTCGATAGTTATCTTATCTGATAACTGAAGAACCCAACTATCGTACCTGAGCGAAATGTATTATGGAGCTGAGCTCATTTGGATTTTTAAATTAAATTAAATTAAATTCATATAAAGGGATCTGAATCAGAAACCATAAACAAAAAAAAGAACAGCCTATGTTTCAAGATTCTTCAAGATTGGTTGATTGTTTGCGATCACTTAATTTATTTTCTGTAAATACACCTTTACCAACCCACTTCACAAAGTCTAATGTAGAATTCTATAAACAAAAAAAAAGTAATTTTTCAACTGCTTTTCAATTGCAAGCAAATGACCGTTCAATTTCTTCACTATTTGTCGTAAACCATTTATAAGTATCATAAGTTTTACATTTAACAAATAACCATCCACGCAGAACTTATCTTTTCCTTTATTTTTACTTGCGATATAGGTACTATACGGCAAGTTTTGGATTCATGCAAAAAAAATTCGAGATAACAATCAAACATGACATTTCGATGATAGAGAACATAAAAAAAGTGGGTGGCACAATTCTGTCTGTCTGTCTGTCCGTACCTCAACCTACAGCCTAAGCCACTGAAGCGATTTTCTTCAAATTTTGATCTTAAGGTTTTTTTGTAACTCTCCAGAGGGGAAATTGAAATTTTTTTTAGCTCAAAAAATAACAGTACTTGCCATACAACCGTCAAGGAAAAGCTAATTTTTCTCAAAAACGGCTCCAAAGATTTTGATACAAAAAATCAGTGTATTATTGTAGATATTATGTACCTTTTAGTGAAAAAAATATCACCAAAAACATTTATTAACGGTATCTGCCATATGACAATCAAATTTTTTGCACAAAAGCTTTGTTAGAATATAAATAATACTGTATATCAAAATTTTTGAAAAAATAAAGGAGAATAGGACAAAACGGTCTACAAAACCAATAAAGACGAGATATATGTCGTCGGAAAGGTATTTGTATGTACTACAATAGTTACTATGGGGGCTTACTTCAAATCACTGTGTGAAAAAAGTTATTCGCTAAAAAGGATTGTGCTCTGGTGCATTCTATTATGAATAAAGTATATTTAGTATGGCGAAAATTTATGAAAACTGGTAGCAAACTACACCTAGGTCACGAATGGAAGTGACGATGGGAATAGGTTCGTTATTAATGAAATATTTACGCTGTAACAAGGTAGGGCGCTTGCGAGAGTAAGTAATGGCTTGACATTTATTCACATTCAGTTCAAGAAAGTTATGTTGGCACCAGGTAGAGAAATTATTTAGGTCTGTTTGAAGTAATTGAGCATCAGCCAAGCATATTGTATGCTTAGAAATACGCATGTCATCTGCATAAATCTGAAGCAAATGCTTTACTAAAATCGGTTTCTATTGCATCAACTTCATTGCCAGCTACAAGGGCACATATAAAATGTCAAGGCATGGAATGTCAAGCAAAACAATGGACCGGCAATTGTTTTACATGCGAAGAAAAGTGTGTGGTGAATAAAATATTTTATTTTTTGATGGTTGGTTTACTTTTCCAACAAAATATATATGTATGTATACTCACCTCAAGGCATTATTCGCATCCAAAAATAATTATTTTCCATTTTTAGGCATATAGTTTATTAATTATATGGTAAATAAATGACTCAATAGGTGACTTAGCCAAGACAAACGTTTAATCAATTTGCTGCACATCAGACTAGGTGGAAAATTGTTTTGAAAATTTTGTTTTCTTTTCGCATGGGAACTATGTATATACTATGCTTATAAATAAATTAAAAAATAAATAAATTGGGTGGCGCAACAGCTCGTGGAGAACCAGGGCCTAGTGACTTACAACTCACAACCATTCCTGTGTGCGTATTTTTTTGCAGGAATGGAGGGGACCTATAGTTTTTTGCCGAGTCCGAACGGCTAAATGAGAAGCACTTTTTCATGACAAGTATACTCTTGGAGGATTTGTCAGTTCCTCGCAAGAGGCAATACCTCGAATAAAACATTTCTGTTTTTAGGTGGCACCGCTGGGAATCGAACCCACACCTTCGGCATGACAGTCCTACGCACTAACCATCAAGCCACGAGGTACTACTATGCTTATAGCAGTTAAAAAGCATAGTTAACAGTTCCCATGCGAAAAAAAATCAAAATTTTCAAAACGATTTTCCACCTATAAATAATTGAATAAATTTCAATTGAATAACATTCAAGGCGAAAAACCTTTGTCTTGGCCTAGGCCATCGGTTGAGCCATTAATTTACTCTTAATTAATAAACAATAGGCCTTAAAAAGGAAAATAAATATTTTTGGATGCAAAAACCATTTGCATGCTAATAATGCCTTGAGGTAAATATATTTATTTTTTTGGAAGTGTAAACCGACCATCCAAAAAAATTCACCACACGTTTTTTCGCATGCAAAACAATTGCCGGTCCATTGTTTTGCATGACATTCCGTGACAGCAATTTTTTTTTGCATAAAACTGTAAACCAATCATGCAAACAATTAATTTTACATTTCACCTCAATTATTTTTGACATGCGAGAATATTTGTATCGATTTTTTTTGCGCACATGAACTGTAAAGTAGGCTTAAACCAAATAATAAAAATTTTCACTTAGGAATGTATGAGAAAACTGCCAATTATAAAAAGACAGTTTGGAAAATGTTATAACCGCGCGCAGAATTTTGAAAATCTAAATTTTGAAAACTGAATTTTTAAAACCAGAATTTTGAAAAGCACATTTTTGAAGTCAGAATTCTGACCTTGCCAGAATTTTGACCGCAACCCCCATTTACCACTAAAAACCAAATCGGAATTGAGAAGAGAATTAATCCGGCGTTGTTTGCTAGTAAAGCATTTTTGTTTACTATGGAACGCGAACAGGTCTAAACGCTTCCGTTTAGATATTACACTTATCGAGCATTTTGAAATAAGTCACTCTTGAAATACGCGGAGCCAAACGTTATCTTCTTTTCTACGAGTATGCTCAAGGACTTGATCCCTCTCAAGCCAAACATAGCTCTTCAAATCTTGATGAAATTCATCCAGTCTTCGCAAAAGCTATCCTTCCTTACATTCTTAAATCTATTGCTCACTTTTTCAATACCATTAACATAATTGTATTTTTCCTTCTACTTGGAAACGTGCAAAAATTATGCCGGTTCCTTTAATTTAAAATGAGTTCCGGTCGATTACTATCTTAGACCCTGTTTAGATTTGTTGGTTTCACTACAGCATGACTACAGTTCGTGGGTGAAATCGGTGAGGTAAGAAGGGAGGGGTTAGTCAAGAAGAAAATATAAAAAATTGAGTGAGCAGTCACGTTTCATAACCAAAATGGACCATTTCATTCCATTTTGTTCATTTTTGCTTGTGCGTCCAACAGAAAGGTTCCTAATTTTCTACCTAGATATTATGGTTGGACGAGATCGAGAGCAGAAATACTCATACGGTGTCCAAAATCAAATGTTCCAATTTGTAAATATTCCATGAGCATGCAAAAATACATTTGTGTGAAAACTACAAAGTGTATACACGACATGACTTTCCACTACGTAGTGAAACCAACAAATCTAAACAGGGTCTTACAGCCTTTTCACACCGAACCGAAATCTTGATTTGAGAGTACTTTCAATACAAAACTCTCGAGAGAAACTCTCGGATAGCTGTCTACACCTATGTGAGCTAATTTCATGACTGTCCACTTGAGAGTTTTAATTTCGATAGCAGGTTGAGAGTTTCTCGAAGTCTTTTTACTCTCAAATGGATGCGCACCTTAAAATTGACCGTAGGAAGGGGTTATGGAAGCTTATACGTTTACTATGGGCAAATCAAAACCTACTTACACCGAGAATCATTCTTGCAAAAACTCTTGATATACCAGTAATACTATTTGGTTGTGAAATATTAAGTAATTGTGATTCTATTCACAAAAAGGAATAACACTGCTTTTTATTGTATTGCGACGTATATCCATGGATTAAACAATTATGAGCATATTGTTAAACTCATTTAAAAATTAATTTTTAATTTTAATGTAATGAAAATCAATACAATGAAAAAGAAAAATCAATCTGAAATCGTCTACAATTCGTGACGAAAAAAAATCAAACATTGAATTTACCAAAAGAAAACCCATTAATGTGTCAAGCGATTAACTTGATAACAAATTACATACATTCAAATTTCTTTAATATTATTTCTTTTTTAATTTATCTTCAACATAACATAAGTATTTGATTAAGAACTCATCACTTTTATTTTGTTTATCAGGTACTAGCATTGGATTCAAAAACATTGCATCTCGCATAGCATTTGATCTACGTCTGTGACTCGACCAAACTAAAAATGAATCATCATCACTAGCATCATCCGACGACCAACAAAAACCTTCGTCCTCGACGAATCATCGCTTTAAACACGAATCCAATGCAACATCTTCTACTAGAAAAACCACATCTTTACTGAAGACTAAGTTAACCGACACTTTAGTTCACAGCAGCCTATCTAAAAACAAAAAATCATCTCTTATTCAACCAATCATAGTTACAACTAGCTGCACAAGCAACATTTCTGGTACAACAACTTCAAAAAAGCAAAAAATTCGCTCTAATTCAGAATCGGATAAAGTTTCTTTGAACCTATCCTCTGGTGAAAGATTGGACACAGCAAGTAGTTCCAAGAATAGCAGTAAAAATAGTCTTCGCGGTCAACCATTATCCTTTGAAGAGACTTCTTCTGCAGTTGCCCCTGCTTCTGCTGCTCTTACCACCAATGAAGGAAATGTTATTGGAAAAACTTCTGTTACAGGAAACAGCTGTATTCCAAAAACAATTACGGCAGCAGCGACTTCATCCTGCAATCATCCAAACAATCGTATTGATTCGACTATTCAAATACTTGATGAAATAATCGACCCTATTGCTGAAGAAGAAGACGATGAAATTGATATAGACAATACCGATGAGGATAGTATTTGTAATTTAGCCTCCTCAGCGCCAATGAAATGCAGCATTGAATGTATCAAACAGCCAGACTCACAATCTAGTAAACCAAGTACATCTACTGGACTGACTGCTCTCAAACTCAATGTAAAAGGTAAATCGAAGACTGTATGCGATAATAAACAAGTCAAGATGAATACAAGCAAGAGTCTCAACGATAACTCAATAATTGTAAATATGAACAAGACTAAAGCTAAATCGTCTGCGAGGACACCAATTGCTTCAGAAAAAGGTAGATCTAATCTTCTTTTAGGCAGAAAGTGTCTAAAAGTCATGGCGTCAAAAACAAGCATCTCAGTGGAAGATTCAGCAACAATTGCAGCCGAATCGAAAACAACTGCAGCAGCTGAAGAAACAGAATCGTGCACAACAAGCGGAAACAATAAAAAGGAAACTGGTAATAAATTAGGATACAACAATTTGATAGCATCACTTTTACGCACAACAACGCTTTAAAGAACTGAAATCAAAACATTTGAAAATATTTGTAAAATTATATGAACAAAAATTGTTGTTTACTCTTTAGCTAAAGGCAGAACAAAATGTCGAACGAACACTATTAATTTACTGTGTATCAGCAAAACAAAAATCCGCACAAAAAAATATATAATTATTGTATTAGAAATGATATAAAAAATAATTTGTTTGTCATTGTACCAAGTAAAAATTTAAAAATGATGTTAAAATTATAAAATGAGTAACTTTAAAAATCCTAATGCATGGATAATGGCAATTGTGTGAATAACCGGGTTAACTAATAATGTACATGTTTTTGGATACAGGCACGTGAGCTCAAAAATAATAGATTTATAGGAAAAGTTTGTTTAATTCATGAAATTTGTTTTGTATGGTTTGTACTTTTGAAAAAGTTAGCGTATTTCCATCATAATTCTCCTCTATTGATAATATTGGGTAACTGGGAACATTTCTCTACAGCTAGTCCTCTTAAATACTAAGGGTATTCATGCAACGTCGTAAGTTTACAAATTGTGTAAAATGATAAGTTTACGAAAAAGTTTGCATGAACGACCTTTTTATTAATTTGGTTGAATGCTGTGTAATTGAATCAGCTGTTCGTTAAACGTCAAATATTTGGGCGCGTTCGGCTTGGGTCGAGGAGTTGGTTTTACAGATAATGCATTATGGTCTGTTTATTTGCATGTGTATCTACCTGTACAAATATATATTTGTTTTAATAGATACGTGTAGTAAGTAGTCCTGTTAATTCAATTATATTTGTTTTGCATTGGAATAAATACATCAATGCCATTCTTTTTGCTGGAATCTCAATACCATTTCAACTCAGCTCAAGTGACAAAAAACCTGGATTAAAACCCACGAAAAGTTGCTTTCCAAACAGTCAAAAGAAGAAGTGAAAAATATTCCACTTAAGTAAAATGAATCATCCCTCTCTTTTTCTCGTTCCAACTTCAACAAATGTCAGTTTTATTCCCGTGAGATGAGTATGGTTTTCATGTATTCGCTCATTTTCAACCGACCACTTCAGTAAACTATCAACAATTATTATAGTTCTACCTTAATATACATGACAATAGTCGCGTTGTAAGTTAGAAATATATTAGTCGCAAGCTCATGGCAGTGGTCAGACGAAAATCAGCGAATACAAACAAATCATATGTCACGCCCATAATGTACTTTTCTTCATTTTCGTTAACTTTTGCTTTCGGAAGTGAATAGAGCGCCCCCGAGTACACTTTACGAAAGTGAAACAGAAATTTGTTGAGGTAGGAACGAAAAAAAGAGAAAAAGTGAATTATGGCTTAGTTCTGATTTTGAGAGTTTAGAAAGATACTTTGCATTGGCTAATGATATCTGTTTCTAACAGCTTCCGACTATTCAGAATCTTCCAATCCAGTGCGAATCATTCGTTGACCACAACAAAAACATTAATAGCAACACGTTGTTGTAAATGAAAATAACACATTCGTCATCGTCAACGAAAGATTCGCATTGGTTTGGGTGGGAATTTATAGTTCTACCTTAATAATTTACGAAAAGTAGCTTTCCTAAAGGCTATCCCAAACCAACACGAAATTAAAGTGAATGATCTCAATACTAAAAAACAACAAAAAACTGTCTTTGTGAATGCTTCGCTATAATTTCGCGTTGGTTGGGCAGAGCCTTTAATCGTTGAGTAAATGTGGACCTTCTAATTATTTTCTTTTTGTGTAAACTACGTTTTAATTCACAACTTTTATCACCAACTAATTGCAACGCAATAATAACAGAACACATTCAGAACTTTTTTAGTTCTCCGAGATATTATTATTTATATCATGTTTCTGAACATGCCTGATTCTCAAAGTCACAAACACGCCTAATTCAATCTCTAAAAGTCACAATGACGTTTGGATAAGTTTAACCAAATATTTGGTTAATTTTCCGCAGCTAAATCCTTGGATAAAATTAACCAAATTGTGTAAACCATTTCCCATACAAAATTTGACAGTTCATTAACCAAAAGATAAAATTAACCAAATCGTAAACTTATCTAGTGTTTTACGCAGTTGCATGAATACCCCTACTAACTGACTCTGTTTTCTTTGCATATACGAGGTCGTTTGATGTAACTCGTAATATGTGGCCTTTCCACATTTATGTCCTCCTTCATTGATGGCTACGACAATCCACATCATATCGGTCATAGCTGGAGCTTTTTTGTTCATCCCAACACTATACAAATAATGCTGAACAACCTATCACCTTATTCTGATCTGTTCTTTTAATGAAGCTAATGTCGACATACATATGTCAAAACTGCAAACGCAAATGTTAATTTGTTTGGGTACATAACCCAGCAAACTAACTAAGCTTTTAAAAAAGATATTTGAAGTCGGAAGACTTTATCTTTAGATATTCATTTTCTTGAATTTGTGAATACAAATGTTGACGCACAGCGTTTTCCCACAGATTTCTGTAATTTCTCTTTTCTTGGTCAAATATTTGTCAGTCCTGAAGAGTAAGAAATAATTAATAAACGACTCAGATAGATTGCTCGGTAAAATCATATAATGAATTGTTTAAGAGTCAATTGTCACTGGAGATGGTGCTAAGCAGGTTTGAATTTGTTTCCATGACCCCATTAGCGGTCAAACCATATATTTTCAGTGGTTCATAGTACAGTTTTGTAGTGCGAATAACATTTGTTTGATGAATATTTTCGAATCTTTTTAAGTAAAAAACAATCGGCAAGCCTAAACACTTCAAAAACACGTAATTTAAATTCATATTTACATACAAAAGTGATAAATTCTTTCAATTAATAACAAAATATCCAATTTGAAATTCTGTTTTATATTTTTTTAAACTAGTTTATATTTAAACGTACCTACATATTATTCACACACCACATAAACATTAAACATCCGATGCTTTAAATTTTAAGTATAAATTTTACAATATGCTCTCATTTTAATTGATTAATATTTATATAAAAAAAACATATATATATATACATATGTGTTTGTAAGAATTTAATTTAATTTCATGTCCCTTGCTTGTATGTTTTTCTTTTATTTTGTTTTTTTTCTATCAAACTCAACAAAAACAGGAAATAATCTCAATTGTGTTTTATTTAAAAATAAAAATTTAATAGTTTAATAAAAACAAAAGATTCAAATACTAAACAACAAGAGAAATAATGTTAAATTTTAAGTAAAACTCATAAAAAGATACTTTAATTATTTTATTGTAGAAATTAGTTACAAATATGTAATCTTAACGCAAAACAATTATGCACTTTATAATTATATATTGGTAGGAAAATATTTCTACTGTTATTAATTACTATATATTATCTATCTAAAACAAAACTACAACATTATACATATACATTTTAGGCTTGTTTTTAGTAGTTACATTTATGTTTTTTTTTTAAGATAAATTTAAATTATATTTTGAATACAATATAAATATTTTAATAATTACTATAAATATTCGAAGAAAGAGAAATATAAATGGATTCTTAAAAGTGATTATTATACATATTGCATGAAATAATGATGTATGTAAAGGAGAATTGTATTTACTAAAGAATTTAAATATTATATTGAGTTTGTTTTATTTAAAAAAAATTTAAGAATTATTTTCAGTTTTTATAATGGAATCAATGTTTTTTTTATTGGCTACATTTTGTTTAAAATAGATTATGAAGCAAATTAACGACAACTTTTTCTTACGATTTGTTCATGCAGTTCATAGGCGATTGCAAAGGGGTTCATGAGATACTGGGCACGCTTCAAAACTTATATTTTTTATTTTTAACTTGGATTTTAGACAGATACACACTTATCTTTTTTCTATCGGAGCCTATGATTTTCCCTCCTGGAAATATCTCTGCATTTGAGGCAATAAAAAGAGTTCTAGCATCCCCACTGGATCCATATGAATAAGAGCCATCTGCTATATTACAGGAACAGTCGAGTTCAAACCGAGACCGAAAAGTAAAGATTTCTTGTTCAAAATACAACATTGAATATGAATATCCCTTAAATCCTTTGGTGACTAATTTATGAATGCATCCAATAGGTATATTGCCAGTTTTGTGACAGAAATGATGGGTCGTGTATTATGTGAAATCAACGTTGTGGTGACAAATCGCCATATTTGCCGCCATTATAGTTTGTGGCAAAAATGGCAGATATAAGGCATTTTGTCAGTCTTATAGATCCAGAATAAGATAAGAAAGCGACGAATTACTTTATCGTACGTTAATTCATGATAAGAGTAGGCTTATGATAAGATTTAGCTTCAAACCTATTTGGCCAACTCCGTTTGCAACTCGTTTTGCTTAGATTGAAATTCGGTTTGGAAATTGTTCGGCTTGACGCTTGATGCAGCACTTATCACAAGGAAAGAAATAAAAAACAACAATTTGAAGAGTAATAACCACTTCAAGGGAATATCCGAGTAATATTAAGGACTAGGTAGGAAAATTAAAACAAAACTAAAATTGAATAATCCCAACCGAGAAATAGCCTCCGAGAGACGAAACGTGTAGGAGGAGGATTTTCCTAGGGCGCTGTTCGGTTAGCTCATTAAAACGATAAAAATAAACTAAATAAGTAAGTAAGTAATATGTTTATAATTACCTAGGTAATCAAGTTCAAGTAAGCAATTCTAGAGAGCACCTATTCTACCAAACCACATTTGACGATTTATTCGAATACAAAGGATTTATTGCAATTACATATACATTATATGTAGTTGAGTAGGTACTTCTGTATCGGTCTATTGATAGATTTATCGATCACTTTCTACTTTTTGCTTTTTTAAATGTAAAGATTTGTGTAGGTTAGTTTTATTTTTCCACGGTAGGGTGTCACCCCAAACGGGTAGCACATGGGCGGGCCGCCCCCTAGCTACGCCACTGTGCTGGAATTATTTTAGGAAATTACATAATATTCAAACTCAAAATATTTAAGAGGCGGCAATGTAAAATTCAAAAATATTTTTTTCCAGAAAGACTTGAATGTGCAATCGAAAGATTTTTAACTCTCTTTTTTAAGACGTGGTATGAGAAACTTTGATTGCTTAAGGCTCAAAAGCGTAATAAAACAGGCAATTACAATTTCGTATTTTATCTATCTCAGGGTTTAATAATAATTCCATTTAAGGTTAGAAGGCACTACAAATTTCAGCCAAGTACCTTTTTAAATTTAAAAGGAACACAAAATTACAATTTTGTATTTTATCTATCTCAGGGTATAATGATAATTCCATTTAAGGTAAGAGGGCACTACAAATTTCAGGCCAGTACCTTTTTAAATTTAAAAGGAACACAAAACGTTATGTTAATTGACGATACAGTCACGTATATTTGAAAAGGGATTACTTTGCATTTTATAAGAATTGCGTAATAGCTAACTATGTAACTATGCTTTGAATCTTAATTGATATAACTTAATACAACAACTGACGAAACTCACCGTTATCGATGGAATAATGATACCAGGGCGCGTATTACCAAAGGCAAAAAAACGATACTTAAGGAGACGATAGTCACGATATTGACCGATTATGATTAACGAGAATGGGTGCTAGAAAATAAATGTGTGCCATTATGCCAAAACTATAAAAAACAACCGCCGAAAGCAGTCGTAAAATAAAACGATTATCGTTTTTAAACAACTTTTTCGGGTCGTTTATCTTCATTTTTGAAAAAGTTGTCCTGGACACCCATTTTTTCGCAAACCAAAAAAAAGCAATTAATTAACTATAGTAACTAATTATGTGATACTTTTTAATCTGAATTTTCAAAACTTCATATACATAAAGGTGTCAAAAAAAACTTAATGAGCATTGGTTCTGAACCTACCAAAAAACTACAAGTTACTTAACTAGTAACTATATTTTTGTACCACAGAAAAATCTGTTAGGGCGAGTTGTATAAATATTTAACTCACCGGCTTCGGCGAACTAACGGCGTTTCAATGATAGTTCAGGAATTTAATTGGCTACTATAACATAACTGAACCATCGTTGAAACTCAATAATTCCACCTGATTTCTAGCTGATTTCAGCCAGTACAATTTTTTGAACCACGGATCAAAATTTGAACCACGTTTGTACAAATGGACCTTAGAGTTATGATTTTAAGATTTTCGAACTTTCATTTTTTTTGTGTCTAACCCTGTTTAGATTGTGTGTTTTCACTACAGCATGACGGCAGCTCGGGGTGAAATCGGTGAGATTGAAAGTGAGGGGTAAGTCAAGAGGAAAATATATAAATTTGAGTGGGCGGTCACGTTTCATTACCAAAATAGTCTGTTTCACTCCATTTTGCTTGTGCGTTAACAGAAAGGTTTGAAAGGTGAAAGTGTACGCAGGCACCTCTATGTTTTTAAAAAAAGCTCGTCTACAAAGCCCTTTACTGACAATTTTTGTTGAACAGAGTATACAAAGTTAAGTCTATCCAAAACTAGTAGGATTAGTATTTTTTTACAATAATTTTGATTTTAGATTTTGATAAAATTGTTTGTGTCGGTGCCCACTGTTGGGGACTTGGTCTACGTTTTGGCATACATTTTTTCTTTAAAAAAACAGTTACTAGCGGTACCTGCAAATTAATTTCAATCGTTTAAAAATTGACTGTTGAACAAGACTTGTTTTTCAGGAAGATTGTTGAGAGTCGTTAATAGTTCTTTGTACAGCTTAATTATAGGGAAAAGAAAGAAAGAAAGGCATTCCACGTACTAAGGCCAGTGGCGAAGCGTAGGGGGGGGGGAGGTCCGCCCACTCAATGAGGGGCGGCAAACTTTGCCGCACTATATACGGAGTAAAGAAATTAATTGTTAAATTTTGCCGCCTCAGCAAATGTATTCATGCGAATTACTGATTTTACAATCCAGGTGGGAGTCTACGTGAGCAGATAGGCTACGCATTGAATTTCAGTGACCGAATTCACGGCTCCATGAATTGAAAAACCAATACGCGAAACTACCTTGCTGATTACCGAAAATGCCCTGCAGTTCGCATAATTATTAAATTTTGGCGCCCCTAAAAAATTCTGTCCGGGCGGGTGGTACTGAAACCAAAAGTTTTGTCGTCAACGCAACAACCTATCAATAAAAACAAAATACCTATTCCCACTAAAATTTTGTCAACAAAAATGTAGGTAATGTTGAAGAAAGTAATTCTTTTGATGAGTTTTCTGAAATTTCAGAAACAGAAAATTATTACTTAGGATAATAGCGACAAGTAAACTTTTTGGATAATTTTATATGTTATCATACTATTCCAAACATATTAAAATCCACAACTGGGACGCACGTAGGTACGTACGGTTTTAAAATTGTAAATAAAATGTATGAGAGAAAAATGTTGATTTTATTCGATTGAAGTGACAAAAAAATGCCATTTGAATTCATGATGAATTTTTGGAGAATACAAAAATTATATACAGATTAAACTTAAAAAAAAAATATTTAGTTTTTCTTATGGGAAAATACTTTTTGCAAATTTAAATTCGTAATATTATTCATAGATAATTTAAAAATTTGAAATTTACTTTGAAAATCCAAAAAATACTTTTTTGAAACTTCGGTTCCAAGGACTTTTTTTTAAATTATTGTTTTGCTGAACTTTTAAGTTAAATTGTATTTTTTCTTTGTTTTGCTTCTTTAAGTTCAAATAAAAATGCTGTATTTTATTAATTATACCAATATATTTCGAGGTTTATTCCTCATCTTCAGGGTCTAAATTAATATATAATAGCATTATAATAAATAATATACATATAAAAAAGAAATATTTACCTAAAATACTAATTTGTAATCAGTTAGATAACGTTCATATGTTCTATTAAACTTTATTATCTTTATACAAGAATAATAGTATTTTAGGTAAATATTTCTTTTTTATATATTATTAAAATGCTATTTTATATTCATTTTATATATTTTTTTATATATTATTATAATGCTATTTTATATTAATTTTAGACCCTGAAGATGAGGAATAAACCTCGAAATATATTGATATAATTAATAAAATATAGCATTTTTATTTGAACTTAAAGAAGCAAAAAAAGGAACAAATATAACTTTTTTTACTTTTTAGGAGTTTCTGTATGCAAAAAACAAAATAATTAAAATCAGTCACAGTTTTCAAGAAAACCAATCAATGTTTTGAGAAAAATAAGATTTGGTAAAATTGCTTAAAAAAATTGTATGGCAGGTGACAGGCTGACAGGTCGCAGGTACCGTTACTTTTAAATAAAAAAAAAGTGAAAAAATATATGAGGGGAATGACCAAAAACAACTATATACCAAAGTGAAAAGAAAGTCCTTCCTGCTGCTAAGGCTGTAGCCAAAGAAACTATTGCGAGACCCACTTTTTCGTCTTCCCTATCAATCAAAATCTCGAGTACGACTTTGAGAAATCATTTGAGATATTTTTTTTCATAAACAAACTTTTCTTTGGACCAAAACCTTTAAAAAAAGCATTCATTAATAAAAGTATCATCTTAAGCTTTTTTGTAGAGAATCGTAAGATCTACAACAACTTATGCCTTCTATTACACGTTGACGCAACAAGCGTGTTGACTGAGTTTGAAAGAAGAAGTGGAAATGAATAAATTAAGCTCTGCCGAAAAATTTTGTAGAAATTGTTTGTTTATATACATAGTTCAAAGTTTTTTGGATTTGAATAGTTACAAATTTGTGGGAGGGGGGGGGGGGGGGTGCAAAAAATCACGCTACGCCACTGACTTACACTTGGATTTTTGGTATCCGGTAAAGCCTTTTATGAATACAATTCATTCATTTCTTTTTGGAGAGCCAAAGAAGGCTGTTCGCAGAATTTTTACTCTCAAATGAACACGCACTCTTACATAATAGTTACTTTGTTATCTGCATTGTTTAATAATGATTATGAATTTGTCCAAGGGCGTAAGTTGAAATATTTTTTGGACTTAATGCATACAATGAAAATTATTATCAAAAGATATCCAATTAATTTGATGACTAGTACAACTAGCTACAGTTCACAAACTGGCAAAAAATCCTATGGGTTTTGACAGCGATTTGTGCGACGTCATTTATTCGAATCCGTAGGTACAATCGATGTAGCAACTTTACAAACAGACATATTGGGGCATATTCATAGATGCTGTCTAAGCTACTGCTATAGGCAAATCTGAAGTTCATCATATTGGAACTTCATTATTAGGTAAACTCCAGTTTTGTCTAGCTTAAACAACGAGCGCGTTCGGCTACTTCGTATTTAAAGCATCCGGATTTGTTTGTGCTGTTGTAATTGTGAAAAAACCGCTGATGCAGAAACAACTGATAGTATCTGAAATTTTATTTGGATTTTGGATAGCCTAGCCCCTATCGAATAGATGCCCGAACGCCAGGAACTTTTTAAATAGCGACTGGGGCGTATTCATAGAGAATTACTAAAGTCGTGATTTCTTGATCTATATAGTTTAAGGCTTGTTGGTTAAATAAACACAGCTCTTATTCATAGTCAATTTTCCAGCTGTGTTTAGTAGAACCCCAGGTTGTGTTCTACTTCAATTATACTTCAAATGATGACAGTTCAACGAAAAAAACATACACATGTCGTTTTTCATTGTTGAAAAGATTTGATCTTTTTGGGAAAAAATTTGCACTTTTTAAATGTTTGCATGTTTTATTCATAAAAAGATGAGATCTGAAGACGAAAGATGAGATCTTTCTAGTTTGAGAGATTTGATCTGCATTCACCCATACTTGCAAACACTCTCTTGTCAAACGACAAATCGAAATAGGGCAATTTGTTTGTTTTGTATTATTTGTTCCGACACCATATACTACATTTTTATGGGTATGCGTGTATGTATGCTATGTGTGTTAAGTGAATCTTCTCAGAAATATGCCCAGATGTTTCATTCAAGATGGGAATTCTTGATTTTAAAATCAAATCTTTCAGATTTCAATGAAAAATTACATTATATTCCCTTATATTTTGTGTGGTCCCTCCTCATATTGCATGTCGAAAAAAGTAAAAAAACAAAACTACTAAATAAAAAAATCCAAAAAAGAAACTCGAACAAATATTCTATTATATTTTTAGACGAACAACAAAGAAAATATAAAACGCGAACGCCAGGAAAACTGGTCGCAACCAGCGAAGGAACTTTTTTCTTATTTTCTTATTTTTTCTTCTCTCTTTTCTATTTGTCTTTTTCTTAGTGGCACATTTTGCAATGCACTTCATAACTCAAATTCATCTAAAATATCCATATCTTCTCCATTTGCGGTATCAATCGACATTTTTCAGGACGATAAGTTTACTTAGCATTTTATTTGATATAAATAAATAAATTTGACATTTGGCTGTGATAATAACTACTTAAACACAGCATTTCCTATGTTTAAAGATAGACCACAGGTTTAGCCCTAACCTTAGGTTTAAATTCATTTATGAATAGCCTAAACTCTGGACTTGCTTAGTAACAACTAAGCAAGAGTTTAGCAAACATCTATGAATATGCCCCATATGTTTATAATTGGTTGCGTTCGGACGGTAGGTATATAGATTAGGGTGGTCGTTAAAAAAAGGTCATCGCGGATGGGCCTAAATCGGCTCTAAATAAAAAAAAAATTCCTTATTTTTTCAAATTTTTATTTTCGTCCTCTATAGTCGCTGTAAGGGTAAATTAAATTTCCCCTTTTTGTTTTTGCATACCTACTAGGAAATTCTCGAAAAATCTACCAAAACAAAAGTCAGAGCATGTAGGTGGGAAGTGGACAAGAAAAAATTCAATTGGAGGGGGAGGGTAATATCCCCCCGGTTGAACGGGAGGGGCAATTTAATAAAATAATTGCATAAAATAGAAAAAAACATTATTTAAAAACAACGGCAACACTTGCAGTAATGTTTTGTAGCTTTTTGAAAAAACAGAAGTCCATTCTTACGATCTGTGTTAGAATAAAATAATAAATAAAAATCAGAGCATATAGGTGGGAAGTGGACAAAAAAAATTCAATTGGAGGGGGAGGCTAATATCCCCCCGGTTGAACGGGAGGGGCAATTTAATAAAATAATTTCATAAAATAGAAAAAAACATTATTTAAAAACAACGGCAACACTTGCAGTAATGTTTTGTAGCTTTTTGAAAAGTCAGAAGTCCATTCTTACCACCTGTGTTAGAACAAAGTTTGTTTGATGAATAGTTTTGGAAACAAAATTTCAAATTCAACATTTTGAAGAAAAAATATTTTTTTTTCAAAATTTTAGGTTTGAACAACTTTTGCTGAAATTTATTATTCAAAGAACTTTATTTGAAAATAAATTATAAAAATGGACTTCTGGCTTTCCAAAATCTACAAAACATTACTGTAGGTGTTGCCGTTGTTTTTGTGTAAATTCACAAACGCATCGTTGCAGCAATGATGCACAATCATTTCCGCCAAACATTCATAAATGCATCAAACTCGCATCACTTTTTGCGTAACATGTTCATTATTGCAAACTTGCATCAAGTGATGCGCAAACTTAAAACAAATTAGAATCAAGAAAATTCTTGATGCGTTGTTGCTGATGCATTTGCATCAGCATCAGATGCGTTGCGCATCAGCATCGCAAAAAAGCAGTGATGCGGAAACATTTGACGTTTATGAATTTACACTTTTAATTAATTTTGTTCTATTTTATGCAATTATCTTATTAAAGTGCCATGCCAATCTGTCATATGAGCCTTACTATGCCCCAAGGAAAAATGGTCTCAAGCAGCAAACGAAAAATGGTCCCAAGAATGGGGCCAAAAATTAAAAATCGTGCGATTTTATTACTTGCACTTTTAAATCACGCGATTCTCATGTAGGATTATTAATCACAATCCGAGAGTGATAATTAATACAAAACATTCGATGTTTAAAAATTTAATGGATCAATCTGTGACAATGATAAAGGGTTTTTTTTAGACGTGTGGCTTTCAAGAAGAAATAAAACGCATATAATTTAATGTATTGGCCAAGAATTTAACTTTATTATAAAGATAAAGGTTTGCCACTATGTTTTAAAAATGATTTATTCTTACTAATTGGAACGTTTTTTTAATGAAGAATCTAGTTACATAGTTGAGCACCTGTTTCTATCTTTTTATAGGTATGTACGAGTATTTGATAAAGATAGTTGTCAAGATATATGAACATATTATGTAGCTTTCATTTCACTCTTCGTTTTGTAATCATTTACAGCATTCTTAGCATTACAATATTTCATGTCCATCTTTCAATCTTTTCCTTATTGTGGTATACCAGTGATCCTGGGTTGTTATATGTACCTATATTTGATTATATTAAAAAACAAACTTTAAATTATCAGAAGTTCAAGTTCTGATTATCTTTTATTTACAGTAAAAACTTAGGGGCTTAATAAAAGTATTTGCAATTTGTAAAAAATTAGATTCAATTTTTAATCACATCCATAACTTAATCTTTGTATAATAAATAAAAAAATAATTTTAAATTTGAATTTATTTTATGTGTATTTTTCAATTATTATTCAGCAGGGATATTCAATATTTTTTATCATCAAACAACATTAATAAAAAAAATTCTTTTTGAATTGTAAATATATTTATCAATATTTTTCTCATGCAACTTTATACATACACACATACATATATTCATTGATATTAAAAGAAAAATCTAACTTTCAAAAAAAGGCTTACCCAAATTATTTAAAAATTAAAAAAGCAATATTTTCTCCAAAAATGGGGAATGGTGTGAAAATATATGGATTCACGGTTTCGAATGGAAAATGTAGAAAAGAAAATACACACACACATTGTATGTATACATATGTATATTTATTCATTATAGACTTTCTACCTTATTCGGCTATATAAATGTAGTTTTACTGTGGTATTGAATACTGAAATGCAAATTAAAAGAAGTTAATACAAACAAAACAAAAAACATCATTAATTTATATTTTGTATTATTAAATAATATAAAATCGACTGATTTAAATACATCGTGAACAAAATAAATAAAATTTAAATATTACAACAAATAATGCACATGCTGTATGCTATGTTTTATAAGTAGTCATGTATAAACTAATATTTATTTACTCAATTATTTCAAATAATAAAACTGAAGCTAAAATTAATAAAAAGATCTATAAACAAAATAAAATATAAAAATAAATAATATAAATATTTGATAAAAGCATTCGTCTTTCATGTATCTGCAAAAGTAAAAATAAAAGATAAATTTAAGCTGTACCTATAATTAATAATTATAATACTTTATTATTGCCAGTTGAAACTCTTCAAACTGAAAATAAAAAAATAATAGAAATCAATCTCATTAATATAGATTCATTATTTGGTGATAAGAAAATAAAATAGAATACAATAAAACGATAAAAGATAACGTTGTTCCATAGTGATTCTTTTGTAAAAAAAAACAATTCGATTCTTCAACAATCCCAAAAAAATATTTAATAGTATGAAATGTACTAGGGCTTATAAGTACATTTTGACACATTCATCAATGAGACAAGGAAACAAAGAGACAAAGAGCTTACTGAACTCCTTTTTATTCACATCTTAGCTTTTCGAAAACAATCGATTGTATTAGTTTCAATTTGATACATTGATTGAAATTCAAAAATATTTAATAGTATGAAATGTACTAGGGCTTATAAGTACATTTTGACACATTCATCAATGAGACAAGGAAACAAAGAGACAAAGAGCTTACTGAACTCCTTTTTATTCACATCTTAGCTTTTCGAAAACAATCGATTGTATTAGTTTCAATTTGATACATTGATTGAAATTCAAGTTTACTGCTCTAAGCAAACAAAATTGCAATTTTCCGATATGCATCTACCATTTCCAAAATTAAGGAAGGTAATTTTCATCTTTTGAATGAATTGGAAATTTATCCTTGCATCTATTATTTAATCATCATTGTAAAACGAAAATTAATTTTAAATTAGGTACCTTCTTGTAACTCGCAGTGAATTAAAAGGAGACAAATTAAATAGTTGCAAAATTAATGGATACGCATCTTTATGTTTTACTTAAGGTATGATAATAAATACAATGTTAATTGATATAAATTAAGGCTAAAGAAACACAAATATATTCGCATAAATTAAATCATCATCTTCCAACCCCTGCTACACAAATCTCACATACTCGCACATACAAAGCAAACTTAAAACCATTCATCAAATGTTATACAAAAATTCATTCATACGATGTTTGAATAAGTAAACGAATACAATTTCATACCATACTTAAAATGTCACAACAAATAAAATAATCATTAAAATCATTTTTTTATGGCCGAAATACATACATACATTCATAATTCATTATAATTAAATAAACATTTTGTAAAAAAATAACTGTCATTTTATACTTTCATCAACTTCTCAAGTAATTAGAAATGAACTGGTTGGCAGTTGGTAAAATAACTATAGTTAAACTTTATTAAAAAAAAAGTTGAAAGTGAAAAATATAAATTTAAATCTGATGAATTTAAGAATATATTTAAGAAATTGAAATATTGAAAAAAATTAAAAGAAAATAACTGCATTGCATTGTAAACATTTTAGTTCGTAAGGTTGACACAATGATATATTGCTATATAGATGTGTAGAAGTATAACGTATATTACAATGTTTAAAAAGAAATAAATAAATAATAAAGTAATAATCATATAAAAGATTTTCTTTTAAAACTTATAAGTCAATGGTCAAAGAGCGGAGGAATCTGTATTTTCTATTATTCTGAAATTCAAACCCAAAACAATATTTGTAATCATTTACTTGATGATTTTTTAGACCAAATTCAATTTTTGGCTTATTCTTTTTTTCGAGACAGCTATACGTGCATTTTTGCATAATTTAAAAAATGGCAGGAGTTTTAAACTCATAATGCGCGTAAGCAGGTGCTCTCAATGAAAAAAGCGCGCAAATATGGTTAATCCAGGTACTTTGTCACATTTCTCAAAAACTACAAAATATTTGCGCTTGTGGCTTTGAGATTTTAGTTGATGATAAGAGCAGTGAATACTAAACACAATAACTACACTTTGACTTTAAAAGAAGCACAACATTGTAAGTGTTTCCGTTGTTTTTTAATATTTTTTTTCTATTTTAAGTCTATTTCTTGACCCCCTTCCATGTTTTTTGTTCTTATCTTGGTCCAACCTACACAATTTAGCTTTTTGTTTTACCTTATGCAAAACACCCTAACATTTTTCGATTAATTAATCAGTCGACTCCCTCTAAGTCGAATTTTCACGGGATATCAAAATTAGTTCGAGTTAGAGAGAGTTTTGCAAAAATTCGAGTTAGAGAGAAATATTATATGGTTTAAAATTTGAGGGGAATAAAAATTAGGGCGAAAAAGTTCGAATTAGAGGGAAATTCGACTTAGAGGGAGTTCGACTTAGAGGGAGCCGACTGTAGTTTATCCTGCATCTTCGAATTCATGGATTCTATGAAAAAGTTTTATGACTTTTTTTTTGCCACTATAATTTTTGTGTTAACACATGTTTACTCATACTATTGATAATTTTCGCGAAATTAAAAAAAGAGGGAAAATCCGTCCCCTGATAATCCTTAAAAGGACATGCTCAGGATATCAAAACAGAAAATCACATTATCAGATTTTTTTTTAATTTTTTAAAATTTTTTTATTTTTATGAGTAAATATTGAATTATAGGAAAACATGAACCTTTATAAAAGTTTTAAGCGTGTTTCCCCACAGTTACTTTATATTTGTTTATACTGCCGTCGTAATAAAAATGGGCGAAAACTCCAAAATTCAAAAATTGAGTTAGTACCATAATTGGAAGCGTTTATATGTAGTTTATTATGTTTGTGTGAAGCTCAAAACTCATATTTCCAACTCCAAATGGCTAAAAACCACGAACGCAAATGTCATTGTAGTTTTCAAACAAGTTACTTGTGTGCATATACTTAAAAGTCTCAAGTCCATTTTTCTAGGTCATGACCAAAATTACTTTAACATATGCGCGAAGTTAAATAACATCAATTTTTTTTTAAATATGAAAACATTCTTAAAATTTTTCAAAATTATTTAACAATCATTAAAATGTATAATTTATCTTATTATAACGGCCAGTATAGTGTTCGAGTATATGATGATATACATATTCGAATAAATCCTCATGTTGGAGTTACTTGTTGGTCCTTTATTTAAAGACTACCTTCAGTTGCGGACCTAGATACATAATGTACATATGGATATGTGAATAAAAAATCATTCATACAAATCAGTTGGACAAATAGTTTTTGAATAAATAGCAAAATGTTAACAGTTCACTTAGGCGTATTAGTACTTTTTTAAGAATTGAATTTTAAACCTTTTCCTTCGAATTTTGTCCTGGTAAACACATAAACATGAGTGGTCTTTGGAAATTTTATTGCTTTCTATCTTCTTAGGAACTAAATATAGAGAGTTTGACCTATAAAAACAATTGTTCAAAATTGCAAGCTAAATATTTTCTTTATGCACACTTTTTCCCTTCGACCAACCAAATTGAATGTCAAATTTTGTAGGTAGGCAGACAAACGGTTATTGGTTCAACCCCTAAAAGGCTGTTTTTGATATGAACTGTTGGCTCTCAGTCTAGAAGTACCTAATTTGGACTTCAAATTGATTATTTAAAAAGTTTTTACTATGCACAAATTTGATCAGTTTTGAGAGGAACATAATCATTTAAGTTTTAAAATATTGTTGGTGTCAAAAAATTCCAAAAACGCGTAAGCACAACAAAACAATGATTTCATCCATGTACCGTTTTGTTGTGCCAAACAACATCAAAATAATGAGTATGAAAAAAGTAACGATTCTCATGCTTTGTTTCTTTTCCTTGAAATTGTACAGCATTCGTTATATAGAGTAGTAAAATTAGTCATTATCGTTATTTAGAGATATCAATGGACTTCAAATGGTGATTCGTTATATGTAGGTACTGGACATTCGTTATATTGGCATTCGTTAAACTGGACGTCCTGTGTATGTAGATATTATGTGAAAATAAATAATAAATTATAACAAATATTCTGGTAGCTCTAAGAAACACAATCTGAAAGAATAAAATTTCGCAATGCTAATTACAATTCGACAACATGTGTTAAGCTAGAACTATAGTGCTCGGAGGGGCACTTAAGTGGTCGGAAGAAAACAAGCGAATACACGGAAATCATATGACGGTGACTATAATTGCGGAGTGGAGCGTTTCGTCAAGTTTCGTTCAACTTTGGTTACGGAAGTGAGGTGCGCTCCGGAGCGCACAACAATGTGATAAGGGGAATTCGATAAATCATTCGCTTTTAAGTGAACTTTCGATTCGCTTTTCATAATAAGAGCCTATGACTTGCTATTCACCGAGTGGAACGTTCGTATGTGACTGTGGCATTACCGTTTGCTAAATTAAGATCGCCTTGAAAGGCTTGATTTTGAAAAATTGACATTTCACTTTTCGCTTATTGTGAGTTTCACTTTCGTGGTTAAGAGCTTAAATTGTCACTTATTTCTTGACGGCGGCGCGGCGGCGCAAGAAAGAAAAATAGAGGGTACTGGTGCCCTTTGCGCAAGTTTTTTGTTTATTTTAGGCCAAGAGAAGAGGTTTGTTCGTGTACTTTCTGGGCTAAATTGGGCAGTGTGTCAAACTTTGAGGAGTGGAGATGAAATTCTCTCAGAGAGAACTGTGCAAAAGTACACGAACGCATAGAACCTAAATTTCTACCACTTTTTGAACGTCAACAAAAAGTAAAGAAAAAATCAACTATGAAAATAAGAAAACAAGGCCACAACACTTGAATTTCTATTTAACTCTACATAGGTATATTCATCATTAAATTTGATATATCTTGTTAAATAATTGATTACATGGTATTAATTGATACCAAATTCAGCATTCCACAAACGAAAAATTGAAAAACACTTGAACACAAAATCTATTTATTACTAAAAATATTTTGCTATGAAATATAAGCTTTTTATTTATCAAAAAGGACTTCACAATTAACAAAAAATAAGTAATTCACAATTTAGTCACATTTTCTTCTTTTAAAATATGTATTTAAATAAATTTATTTAATGAATAAATGGCCGAACAGATAAGAAAAAAATCACTTTAAACAAGAAAAAATCAAATTTTAATGTAAACAACAGCCATTTTGTTTTTGTGTTGTTGTTCTCAACTCACAGAACACAGCACTTACCATTTCTGCCCAAACAAATTCCTTGGGCAGAATTCGGCAAAAATTGTCAGGAAGGGGACATTTTTTACTCTCTCTTGGACGTTCTCTTTTGCCAAAAACTACACAATTTTGCATACGCGAACAGCTTTTGGACTAAATTTGGTAGATTTGGGTAGAATTTGACTGTGTTGTGTGAGTACGCGAACAGACCTAAGATCAGGCGAAACTCATTATAGTCCAGTAAATAGAGAGGTTTTACCCTACAAAGGTCGGGTAGTTCTAAATTTTTGATATGTTATATGGCATGGTTGGTAGATGAAAATTCCAAATTTCCACAACCACGCCCCCTCCGCCCCCTTCAAAATCCGGAAAAAACTACAAAAAATCGGCACTTTTTTCAGTTTTTTGCTTATAACTTATTTCCGGTATATTTTTACGGAAAAAAGTATGAGGAACAATTGTAGACTATAAAATTTCCTACAAATATAATACAAAAAGTATTTTTGTACAACCACTACAAACGGCGCTATGGGGCTCCCAAAAAAGGCTAAAATTTCGTATTTTGTAAGATTTTCAGTTTCTTCCCTCTTTACAGCACAATAATTCCTTAGCCGTCAAGTTTAGGGCAAAATTTTTCATAATCAATCTTGTAGATAATTTAATTGGCTACCAATTTTATGTGACTACAGTCGACGCCCTCTAATTCGAACTCCCCCTAAGTCGAATTTCCCTCTAACAAAAATTTGTCCACCATGTTTGTTGCATGGTATAAAAATACAAGGTATGTTGTATATGAGATGAAGGGTCGCCATATTTGGTTTTGTGTGACGTCATAGCGAGTATTCACCAGCACATAGCTTTAAAAAATAAATTATTTATTGTTTTACTTGAAATTTAACAAAACATAAGGTCTGTTCCTTTACTTTGAATTTCTGTGATTTTCTGTGCATTTCTGTGCATTTCAGTCCAAAGTAGTGTCAAAGTTCATATAAAAAAAATATTTTGACACAAGTTTGGACTAAAAATCACAGAAACCCAAAGTAAAGGATCAGACCTATAACTTCAAAACATAATTAATCTATTGTTTTACTTTGAGTTTTAATAGCTTCAAAACATAAACAATTTCTATTTACTTTTTTGGCCATAAATGGCAAACAATTGAGATCATTCACTCGCAATGACGTCACGACTCAATTGCCTGAACTGTCAAGCATACCTTGTTATTCTTATACCATGTGTTTGTTGTACGAGTATACTCCTCTCAAATTTCCAAACTTATTTATTTCTCTCAAAATCGAATTTTTGCAAAACTCTCTCCAACTCGAAATAATTTTGATATCCCGTGAAAATTCTAAGAGACTGTATTTTCATTTTGTGACCAATACAATCGGTAAATTTATGCAACTTTTGTCCACGTTTTTTGTATACGGAACGGAGCAAGTCTTGTCATCCATCTTACTCATTGGAATAAAAATTGTAGGTAGTTATGATAAAGGACATTAAAACGAAAAAAGATCAAAAATCTTAACACTGAGGAAAATTCTGGAAATGACCAATGAACTTCAAGTCGAGACACAAAGTTTCTGCATTGGGTTCAAGGCCGCTTATGGAAGCATATTCATCGTCAATAGCTGTATAACGGCGATAACTGAGCTCAAGATCTCGAGAAAAAAGATCCAGCTGTGTCTTGGACATTAGGTTTGTTCGATGTGAGCAATGGGGCGCAATGGGTCGCCCTGAACTCGCTCTAATATGTTTTATGTGACACTTTTTTCACCCCAGTTTATTTGCACTGTGTTCGATGTATGTTCGGGGCGAGCACTGAACTCGCTCTTACGCACCCCAGGTTTTTTCTCAGGGAAAGAAATCAGAGCTGCGAAATTGAAATCAGCTGTTTGTAAAAGTTGAATGTCAAAGGAAAAGGATAAAGGTAGAACTATAATAGTCGGAAGGGCACTGAAGCTAATGTCAAAAACCAACGAAAAGTAGCTTTCCGTACCGAAAAAAGGGGAACACACCCATAATGTAACTATCATCTTTCTCTTTTTGGCATTCCTATTTCACCAAATGTCAGTTTTACTTAAGTGAGGTGCGCTCGGGAGCGCACGTCACTTCCGTAACCAAAGTTGAACGAAACTTGACGAAACGCTCCACTTCGCAATTAAGGTAGAACTAGAATAGGCGGAAGCTGTCGGAAGCTTATGTCAAAACCGACCGAAAAGTAGCTTTCCAAAACGTCAATTTCACAAGTGACCCATAATGAACTTCAGTGGTTGGAAGTGAAAAAAAATAAATAAATAATTGTTTATTCAATATTTATTTTCTCATACTTATTCACAGCACAAAGTGATATGCTTTTATTTATTTATTTTGCGAAACCACTAAAATTCGATATGATATAAATTAATTAAAAGAATATTGATTTGACTTCACTCATTCATTCATCAAACAGAAAATAAAAAGTTGAAAACTATGCACCAAGCGCCAAGTTCTTGGTAGTTTGCTTCCACCATTTTGATTTTGCATTCGCCCACTTACGAAAGAGCTGTCGTTGAGCGCTCTCACGTCCGACGGCAAAAGTTAACGAAAACTAAACGAAAAGTTCCACTTCGCAATTATGTGTGCGTCATATAAATTTCTTGTTTTCGCTCGGTTTCGTACGACCACTTAAGTTGGCTTCCGACTATTCTAGTTCTACCTTTATAGTCGCGTCAAATGCTTTCCGTGTATTCGCTTGTTTTCTTCCGACCACTTAAGTGCCCCTCCGAGCATTATAGTTCTAGCTTAACTTTGCGAATTTTTATGACGATGTAAATAATAAATGTGAAATATTTTGTATACTATTTTGTTACTGTTCATTAATTTATATATTAATAAATACAATGCTAAGGAAAATATATGGATATCTAGTACTTGCATAAAGATTTTGAAGCGGCACAAAATAGTATCCAAGCACCTTAACATTTTTTTCATACAAAAGTAACACTGAGGTGTTCGATGTGAAATCAAAACCCGGGCAGCCCCCAGTTTTTTGACATTTGAATGACATTCCCCAGTGCGCCCTGGGGCAGGGAACAGCGAACAAACCTATTATAAAACACAAGGTGCAATATGCCAAATGCAATGTGCAACTTGTGAACAGCTTCTCCGAACTGTTCAAAACATGTACAGTGCACTAGACTAGGAAATGCGATAGGATTTTTGTCTTTTTAAATCTCCTTCTGGAACAGATAGTGCATAGAGCAGCTGTTAACACAGAATGCCCTATCTTGTGTTCCATTGTGTCTTTATACAGTTCTTCACATGGCGATTGAAGAACAGGTGAAATATATTCGTTTTGAAGTAAACGAGTAAAAGTCCAACTAACTGCTGTCAAGAAAAAAGCATATGTTTACAACCTAGGCCAAAACATCACTCTTATTAGCAGCAGCTTCGAAGTAGTTTATAATTTCATTTACCTTGGAATCAATACTCGTATTTATGCCACGAATGACACCTATGTGTTGTATATTCAACGAAAAAATACTTTTGGAAACCACTGCCATTAATCAGTTTGTCAAACAATTAGGTTCAACACTCTTCTTACGCTCAAGACACTCCTACTCTCGGTAAGATGAAAATCAGAAATGAAAACTGATACTGGGCTCTTTCGCAAGTAATACTCGTATCATTCGACGGATTTTTGGAAGAGAAAGCACAAACGAGATCTCAATGAGTTGTTCAAAGACAATGAAGTCAAAAAATGTCGACTTGGCAAAGCTAGATTGTGCGAATGGGAAACTATGCTCCAGCCTTTTGAGTTTCTGAATCCCAAGTTGAAGGCAATAAAGAAGATCAAACCTCTGATTTAGAGGGTAAGCTATCACCAGAGCACTTGTGGTTTTGGCCCTTCATATGGGTCATCTGAACAACACCCGAATTTTTATATTTTTTTCTGAAAATTTTATGTTTTAAAAAGTTGGGAGCGGCAGTGGGTGGAAATGAATTGTATTGGTTTTTCATTTCGTCAATTATCATGTCTATAAATTTCATCAAGACCAGTACATATACTGCCGTCATAAGGAAAAACAGTGTATCTCCATGTTAATAGTTTTGAGATTGATTTTAATGGTTTTGCTTTTCTCGCCTTCAAATTGAATAAAATTGAATTTTAAAAAAAACGATTTCTTATAAGGCAAAATGATGTTTTTTACTATGCGTATAATTTATAGTAATTTTGGTGACTTAGAAAATTGAACCTTCGACTTTTAATATAGGCACATAAACAACTTGCTTGAAACCTGAATTCAAATTTTCGTTCGTGACTTTTAGCCATTTGCAGTTGGAAACATGAATTTTTAGATTTACACAAATATAATATTATACTATTTAACGGTTTCAATTTTGGTACTTACTCATTTTGGAATTTTGGGCTTACGCCCTTTTTTCTTAGGACGGCAGTATAGAGGTTTAATTTTTATGGAATTTTGTGCATTACCTAAAAAAAAATAGCGAATAAAACACTTGGTTCATAATATCGTGATGCCTATTAAAGTTTTCTGACTCTCCTATGTATGCTTCAATCGATTCTGATCGTTAGACAAATCGGTAATACAATTTCTACGGGACTCCCGTACACTGTATAAAACATACATAAAAGAAAGTGAGTATGTAAAAACGTTTAAATAAAAAGACTCTCTCAAAACTCACCCGATTCCCGATTGTATTGTGACAAAATGAAAATACAGTCGACTCCCTCTAAGTTGAACTCTCATGGGATATCAAAATTATTTCGAGTTCGAGTTTTGCAAAAATTCGATTTTGAGAGAAATAAATAAGTTTGGAAATTTGAGAGGAGTATACAGGTACAAACATGGTGAACAAATTTTTGTTAGAGGGAAATTCGACTTAGGGGGAGTTTGACTTAGAGGGTGTTGACTGTAGTCACATAAAATTGGTAGCCAATTTAATTATCTACAAGATTGATTATGAAAAATTTTGCCCTAAACTTGACAGTTTAGGAGTTATTGTGCTGTAAAGAGGGAAGAAACTGAAAATCTTACAAAATACGAAATTTTAGCCTTTTATAGGAGCCCCATAGCGCCGTTTGTAGTGGTTGTACAAAAATACTTTTTGTATCATATTTGTAGGAAATTTTATTGTCTACAATTGTTCCTCATACTTTTTTCCGTATAAATATACCGGAAAGAAGTTATAAGCAAAAAACTGAAAAAAGTGCCGAATTTTGTAGTTTTTTTCCGGATTTTGAAGGGGGCGTGGTTGTGGAAATTTGTAATTTTTATCTACCAGCCATACCATATAACATATCAAAAATTTAGCACTACCCGACCTTTTGTAGGGTAACCCCCCAATTTTTACTTCTAACGGGTGATTTTTTAAGAGGTTTAGAACTTTAAAAAAAAAAAACACAAAAAATTCGAAAAAATGAATGAAATATTTATTTGAATCGATAGTTTGAACCTTGCAATTTAATGTTTAAAGATAATTTCATGCAAATGTTGACCGCGGCTGCGTCTCAGGTAGCCCATCCGCTGAGTCCAATTTTGGCATACTCTTTCACACATATCGGCCGGTATCTCACGAATGAATGCATGGATGTTGTCTTCCAGTGCGTCAATCGAAGCGGGCTTGTCCCTTTAGACATTAGCCTTGACATACCCCCACAAAAAATAATCTAATGGTGTCAAATCGCACGATCTAGGCGGCCAATTGACCGGCCCGAAACGTGAAATTAACTGTTCACCAAACGCTCCTCGCAATTGCGCCATTGTTTCGCGTGCTGTGTGGCATGTGGCACCGTCTTGTTGAAACCACATATCATGCAAGTCAAGAACTTCCATTTCGGGCAAAAAAAAGTAGTGCTGTAACAAAGGCCTAACTGCTGGGAACGGCGCCGAATCGACATTTCGCGGTCTTCTGTCACACTAGCTGATACGGCCGCAATATTTTCTTCACTACGCACAGTACGTAAACGTGTTGGTGGTTTAATGTCCAACAAAGTAAATTTGGTGCGAAATTTGGTCACAATCTTCCGAATAGACTGCTCAGAAGGTCGAGAATGCCGACCATAAAATGGAAGCAGCGCGCGATAAACATTTCGAACCGAGCACGAATTTTGATAGTAAAATTCAATAATTTGCAAGCGTTGTTCATTTGTAAGACGATCCATGGTTAAATTGCAAACCAAACTGAAGCTGTTTGACAGTGACACAAGGTACTAAACACACGTCAGCTGTCAAAACCAGTGTTGCCAAAACCAAACCAGCTAAAAAATCACCCGTTATTTACTGGACTATTATAGCTTTTGAAATTCCGGGGGACCACAAATTTTTCGGGCGAAATATTCTCCATGTGAAACTCCTTATAAGGCTGAATACCTTCACAAAACGTTCGCCTCTATCGTCGATGTTGAACTGTAGTTCTTGGTGACTGAATAAAATCGTAGTTTATATTTTTGAATGTCGAACGTTCGTAACAAGGGACATATTTACTTCTCAAGCTCTCTTTAACAACGAATGTTATTACAACAGCTTTTAAAAACCGCCAAAGGAACTTATCAATAAATCAAAGCACTAGTTCATTTCTAAATGTTTTTTTTTCTCTCAACCAAGATACATTCGTTACACAAATTTTAATAAAAAAATCAAAAATTTCGAAACCAACTAATTAATGTTTGGCAGCAGCCTTCTCAGCCTGGTATTTGTAATGCAATTCCATGCAGTCAGTGTTCGAAATGTTTATCCAGCCATTTGGTGTCATGTGATAAACTCTAACAATGCCTCCGGAGTAAGCATCCCTGAAGGTGGCATGGTAGATTGCACGTCGACCTAATTCTTGAGCCACTTCATCGGTTAAATCCCATTTGTACCCAGAGTCCAAAACACCAAAGGCATAAATAGAGCCACTTCCAACTGAGAATACATTGCCCGGTGTGCGAGAACCTTCAGAATCGACATAATACAATCCAGGTCCTCGCTTATCATAGCCTGCCATCATCATGCCCATACTCAGACCCATTCCCTTGTACTCGTGGGCGATGTTGGCCATGATTTTGCTTGCAGCAGCAACGGAGATACGTTCCTTGTTGCGCAGCTCATGAAGTCGACATTCCTTCGCCAAAACACGATCCCAGTAGACACAATCTGCAGCACCACCAGCGAGGGTACCTATGGATATTGTTTTGTTAGAAATTAATCGGATAAGAACTGAATGAAAAAACCCTTTTACCCAAAAGATATTGATTAATTTCAACAATTTTCTTCATAGTTTGTGAGCCAATGAATTGGCCACCAGTAGCACGGGAATCCACAGCCAAAATCACACCACCCTGATATTTAAATCCTAATGTGGTTGTGCCGTGGTCAAAGTCGATTTTAATGCCGGACTTTTCACCATGAGCTGTGATTTTACGTAGATTTTCGCATGGCTGCAATGAAATATTGCAATAATAATAAATTACCATCGCATACAAAATTAATGAAATGTATCAACTCACGTTCTCGAAAGGGGGAGCCGCCAAGGAATAAGCATTTTCCAAGTTGCAAGTATACTGAGACATCTCACGCTCCAAATCTGTTGCAGAATATGTGCTCATTTTCATGTAAGGAGCATCCGCTAAGCCACAAATTTCAGCCAATGCCATGTTTTTTAATAAATGTTCGACTCAAAATATAAAAGGAATATCACAAAAAAACTTCTTTTTTCTTCAATAAAAGACCGACCACAGAGCAATGGATGACAAGATGACAACTAAATTTTGCAATGAAGTGAAGTTGGTTGTAGTTTATGTGGGAAAATGTACAGCGGCTTGGATTGGAAAAGTTTTTTTATTTCATGTGGTTGGTATGTTTGTATTTACATTGCACGACTTTTTCAATGACGATTTTAATTTGCTGTTGAAATATTAATAACTAACCGTAAAGAAAAAGCTAATTAAGCTCAAAAACGGTTCCAGCGACTTCGATATAAAATCAGTATGCTGTTGTATATAGGCGTACTTTTTGGTACGAAAAAAAATCCAAAAACTGTTATTAACGGTACCCGCCATATAAAGGTTTTTTGATTTTATTCTTTTTAAAGGCTCAACCCACCTCAATCTTATTTTGTGTACAAAAGTTCTTTCAAAATGTCAATAAAATTATATATCAAAATTTTGAAAAAATAAGTTTTAGATTTTTTAAAAATATTTAACAATTTTTTTGTTTGAAAATTAAATAGTTTTAAAACGGGTTGATGAATTTTTTTGAAAATAAATTTGTAAATGTATACTGAAGTTATGGCATCCCATTTTTTTTTTTAAATGTAACATACATTTTATATATAAAACATTAGTTTTTAAGAAAATCGCTCTAATTATGTTTAATTTTTTTCATATATAATATAGGTATATTGTAAGTAATAAAATGGCACACTTGGTTTTGTTTGAGCGCTAAGCTATTTTAATAGTTGTTTATATAATTTAATAAACTATTTAAATGCCCTTTAGCAAGTACGTGCATTTTATTTTTCGAACAAAACAGTGCCACTGACATTCTTTTGCAAAAAAAAAATGCGTTTGGCAGTTTCATTATCAGAATCGTTTTTTGCGAACTGTTCCAAAACTGACGACAAGTAATAAAAATTCGGTTACACCACCAATATTTTTGTTTAATTCCTCGCCGACCACAACTCAATTTTTTTCTGTCCAAAAAACTTTTATTATTCTAAAGAACTGCATAATTGAGATAAAAGTTACCAAAAAGCGTTATAATTCACAAAGTTCATAAAAGCGGAGTTGTTTATCTTCGCTTAATGCCCTATTACACATCGACTTTTGTGTCAAGACTTTTTCGCAATTAGATGAATGCGAAGGTGAGATCAGTTGGTGCCCTATTACACGACGACTTTTGAATCATGACTTCTTTCGAAATTATATGAGTGCGAAGGTGAGCTGAGATGTTTTTTCTCGTTCGCACTCATTGAATTTCGAAAAAAGTCATGACTCAAAAGTCGTCGTGTAATAGGGCACTTGTTTTTCCTCGTAGGCACTCATTGAATTAAAAAAAAACTATGAAAACTATTTTTTAAATCTAAGTACCTACCAACAGCTTTGTATATAAAATCGTGTAAACAAAGTATATACCTAGTTCTTTTGGGTGTATAGTACCTATCTATATAGTTCTTTTGGGTATAAAAATGCTTCGTGGCAACAGTGGCGTAGCGAGGGTTCGAGCCGTGGGGGGGTGACTTTGATTAAAATGCCGACTTATTTTAGGAATTTGCCGACTTTTATTTTAAAAATTTGACGACTGTATAGATTTAGCATTTTTCGGGTGAAACTCAAAATAAGGGAAAAGAAAAAAGGGATTTTTTCCGAGTGGAATGACATTCGGGCGAAACTCCTGATAGAGCTGATTGATTTTAGCTCAAATCTTCACTTCGCCACATACACTTTTGAGATTTAGAAATGCGAGATTTTTCAATTAAACCGTTTTCAGCTGATGTAAGAGATTTAAAAAACTTAGGAGCAATGATTTTCCATGAAACAATTTTAAAATCTTGGGAACTATTATTTGGTAGAAAATTAAGATATCAATTATTTTTGGAGTTATGTATTTATTTATAATAAATAATTAATAACAATGGAATAAATAAATTAATATTATTATTGCAACGATTAATCTAAATAAGAAATAATTTTTAACAACGAATTAAATTCATGAACATTTATATTATTATTGCAGCAATTTTTTTTGTTTAGGTATAGGTATTAAACAATCTTTATAAAAAAATTAAAGTAACGCATAATTCTATCAGCTTCAGCAAATAAGTCATTTATAATAATAAAATACATTAATTTATTAATATTGCAGCAGTTTATTTATTTAAAATAAACAATTTTTGATAATATAGCTAACTATTTATTATAAATTAATTTTGATAATAAAATTTATTAATTTATATTTATAATTATTTTATTGCAACAACTTAATAGGTTGTAATGAAAATTTAATATTTAAATTTAACATTGTACTATCTAGATTTTAATTCGGCGGTGTTTTAATAAGGACCATTCTTCAACGACCTCATTAAGAATAATTTCGTCTACTTTATCTTTCGAAGAATAAAGCAGCATCAAATTATTCAAACGATCATCACCCATTGTCGTGCGCAAATAGTTTAAGACTAATTTACACAAGAAGCTGATGTCACAGGAGCAGTTAAAATGAAGCAAATGAGTTTGTGCGCTAAGAGAATTACCATTTTCAACTTGAACACAACTTTGGTAATGTCTACGCAATTTATACAATGTGTGGATGAATCAAGAAGAATTTGCAACTCAGAAAGCAAACACTCTGGATCTTCTTTAAAAAATAGGGGCTCCAATTTCATTATGGACTCCACTGATTCTATTGTGACATTGCCTCTGTCGACTGGAATTTCAAAAATCTTTTGAAAAGGTTCGAAAGATGAAAAATTATCTTTTAAATTATCGTTTATACACGTCGTAAGAACTTGCAAAACCGTTCTAAATTCTCTTCGATAAAATGTTTGGAAATCGGAGTCGAAAGCTGTTTCTGGATTTTCATCGATTCTTCTTGGTACACGGCGTGTTCTATGATGTTTCAGAAAATCATTCTCTGGATTTATTTGTAATTTCCCAGCGAATGAAGATTAACTTTTTATTAATGCATCGATTTGGTCGTCATCGTCATTCATTTGTTGAAATGATATTGATGCGCTTCGAATCAACAATACAGCATCAATGACATTCAACTCTTCAGCTTCTTAATTTTCTGTCAAATTTTTTACTTTAAACATGACGTTTTTACAAAAATATAACGAGCTTATAAAATCAAAATCCAAGATTTTTTTCAGCAGACCAGGAGCGGAGGTACGAGTATTATTATCAAAAGGTTTTTATTTTTTCGAAACCATGTACAATGCCTTTGAAAGATATCCAAACAGCCTTTACTGTCTCAGCTCTAGCTGTCCATCGAGTTTTTGACAAATTTTTCAGTTGCAATGAATTTTCAATGCTCTTGAATTCCTCACGCATACATTGAAAACGTTTTGTGCTGCCGTAGAAGAAAACATATAATGCGTCCAAAACATTGAAAAACTCTTTAATCAACACACTCGAATTACGCATGCTGTTTCAACGAATACATTGATACGATGCGCTTGGCATGGAATGCATTTTTCCGATAGTTTTTGCTGCGTGCCGTTGTACTTTCCGGACATGTTTTTGGCGAAGTCATAAGATTGAAAAGCAATGTTTTTAATGGAAATTCCTACTGACTGAAGGGTCACTATTATTTTATGGGCCAATTCTTCTCCCGTTTTTTTCGTTAGGACGACGTCTCTCGTTTGCTTTCACTACGTATCGAACATTAATAGCAAGTCGATCTTGATGTGATGAGTTTGGAGTTGTGTCAACCATTACAGAAAAAATACCAGCTTTATTGATTTAATTTACAATGGCTTTTCGAGTTTTAGTTCCCAAGAGATCAATGAATTAGTCGGCGCATATTTACGAAATTCGCAATTAGCAAAAATGCTCGTTATATTAAATTTTTTTCAAATTAAGATTCGTTGATTTGCCGACTCTTGAATTAGTCGGCATATTTGCGAAATTCGCAATCGGCAAAAATGCTCTTTTTATTATTATTATTTTATTTTTTCAAATTAAGCTTCGTTGATTTGCCGACTCTTGAATTAGTCGGCATATTTGCGAAATTCGCAATCAGCAAAAATGCTCGTTTTATTAAATTTTTTTCAAATTAAGGTTCGTTGATTTGCCGACTCTTGAATTAGTCGGCATATTTGCGAAACTCGCAATCGGCAAAAATGCTCTTTTTATTATTTTTTTTTTTCAAATTAAGCTTCGTCGATTTGCCGACTCTTGAATTAGTCGGCATATTTGCGAAATTCGCAATCGGCAAAAATGCTCGTTTTATTAATTTTTTTTTCAAATTAAGTTTCGTTGATTTGCCGACTCTTGAATTAGTTGGCATATTTCCAAAATCTGCAATCGGCAAAAATGTCGATTTGCATAGGTACATTTAAAAGTTTGAAATCTAAATACCTAAATTAATGAAAATACAAACTTACTTTTTTTTAACTTTTTCCGAAAAATGTCTGGTCTTATTATTTTTTTTTTAATTGCTTGAATTTGCCGACTCTTGAAAAGCGTGGGGGGGTGGTACACCCCCCCACACCCCCCCTCACTACGCCCCTGCGTGGCAAGAAAAAACAAATGTTCACCAGAGAAAAAACGTCCGTGGAATAACCAAAATTATTTTATTTGTTGTTATTTTTCGTCAGTGGTATTTTTCGCAATAGAATTTCAGTGACATTGTTTTGTGCGAAAAATTTGTGGTGAATATAAGATTTGTTTTCGTTGAGTAGTTTACAGTTCGATAAACAAATTTAAAAGTCAAACACTTTTTTGCGCAAAAATCACTCTCATAAGATATATACAGTAGAACCCGGATAAGTGCCTCACCATAAATTCCCCGTTTTGGGTTGGGCAGTTATAAAAAAGCCGCTTAAGCTCTTTGAAGTACTTATCTCTTATTAACAATAAAAAACACGATTAACTGACTAAAACATTTTTTTAAAAAACAGAACAAAATATCACAGTAGACAGTAGTAGTATGAATTTAATTCATAAATAGCTTAGAATGTGAAAATCAGTCGTCATTTTAGAACCGATTTCAACGGGCTAGGTACTTAAAATAAGGTATATAGGTATTTAAAAAAAAGTATACAAAATATAAGGTAGTTAAGCGGGGAAGGTAGTTAAGCGAAAGGCGTTTATCAGATGAGTTTCATATGAAACATTCTCAAAAATTTTGGTTTTCAAGAAATAGAACTTATGCGAGTTAGACACTAATGCGAGAGGTACTTATCCAGGTTTTACTGTATGTACATTCAGGGCCCGATCTATGGCATTTTGCCCGGCCGGCAAAAGTTGAGTGCAGTAAAATTGAAAATTTAGACTGGATGGCAGCTAATAAAAAATAATTTTATGAATTTTGTAATAATTGTTCCGATAGCTACAGCTATTAATAAAGAAAAGGCCTTTGAGTGAACTATTCATTGACAAACTCTTCATACTGCTCATGAAGCTCAAAAATAAAAGACCAACATTTAAAAACTTATTTTGAACGAATGCGATAAAACGTCAATGTCAATACTACAACTCTGTATTTGGATTTCTTACAATGTCGTATCCTACTTGAACTGTCATGAGCTTAAATTGTTTGTATTCTTTGTTATAATTTGGTATGAATCATAACATTAGCGTTGACAGACGTTCCGATTTATCCGGATGTCCCGGATTTCAGGCATAAAATCAACTGTCCAGTTGGGACATCTTTTATCCCCGGTTGAAAACTTAACTCTCAAAATACCGAATGGGAACATCTTGTATTATTATGTAGTTTTTAAGACATTTAAGAATGTTTGTATCATTGAATAAATATAAATAGAAGGTGACACCCGGCAAAATGTCCGCTTGATTTTATAGTAGCTCTGCTTTCGCTTTTAATATTATGATGAGGTTGGTGTATAACATAAAATTAATTTCCTTAATTAAATAAAGTTGGTGTATTCGAAAGGGAATTTTTCAATAATAGCATTGTTTGTTATTTTTGTTTATTATGAATTGCTATGGAAACGATGGGTGTCAGGACGATTGTAGTGTCTGCTTTGGATGTTAGTTGTGTTCTAATATGAAATTTAAATTTTCTTTAGAATATGTAGGTACTTTTTAATGATTTTCGTTGCCTTTTGAAATTAAACCTTTTTTCAGAGCTTAGTATATAAATAATAAATGTACTGATTTTCTTGTTACAAAATCTGCATAGCATTGCTGAGGTATTCAACTTGAGTTCAATTGATCTAATCTTTTGGATAAAGTTCTTAATATACAGGAGATAAAATAAGTTATATTCTAGTACCACTTTTTTGAGATAGGCATGGGAGCAGAATATAGGTTGGTACACAGAATTTCCAAACGCCAAAAACTTTTTATTAATTTTTAGAAAATCGTTCGATTTTATGATGAATATTTTAAGGATAAGAAGGTTTTTGTATACATAATTCAAATTCTATATACCTTCTACCAAAGACCGTATAATACCAAGATACCGCATCTCAACCAACCACCAAAAATCAGCTTTAGATGCGGTCGGTCGGGGGAAGGGAAACATTCCCACGTATTGTATCACATCCTCATTCACATTCGAACTCACATAACACATACAGACATGCAAGCCTTTATTCGCCGCAGACCCACGACTCAGCGACCGCGCCACCGACGATTGTAAAACTTATACATAGACGGGGTTCTCACTCACACATCTATGGGGTCACCACTGGGGTCGTCACAGTACTAGCGCTTTGACTGCGAATTTTTACACTAGATGCAATATCTTGGTATTATACGGTCTTTGCTTCTACCTACTGAAAAAAAAAAAATAATTTAACAAGTCCATTCCATAATGCTTAGTCTTCTACTTGGCTTATTTCAGTAGTACTTTATAGAATTCGTATAGTAAAAAAACCTTATGGGAGCTATGCCCGGCCCCGGACAAAAAAACTTCCAGCTTAATGATTAGGAACTCTAATCTTGTTAGATATAGTCTACAGTGGTTTTTGTCAAAAAGTTAAACTGAACTTAATACAAATTGCGTATGACAAAGGCCCGCACTATGTCACTGATTAGTCCAAGTGAGTAAGCCGGACGAAACGCCATTTTTTGGACTAAAGGCCATAAAAAGCTATTTTAAATATACAACATATTCAAGTTTATGGTCTATCAAGGCTTTTGAATAAATAATTTAGTGATGTTAAGATGTTAGTATAAGAACTAAAAATAAAAAACATTACCGTCATTTACTATGAGCGCTTCTAGTAACAGCTAGTTTGGCTGTGGAATGCAACACCAAAATATGAATATAGGGGTCTGGTACGTGCGTTTTGATATCGATTGAATCGAAAATCGAGGAACTGAAAAAAAGAGATATAACAGACTAAATTCTTGTACTACCTATATTACAATTTATCGTTCAAAATGCATCGTTTTCGTTACATTGCGATTTAGTCCAGTCATATTGTGTTTTTAGCATGCAAATTGTGGTGTAGTTTTGATTTGTTCCCTGCTTTATGGTTTTGGGGTTGCTGAATCCGAATCTGAGGCTTTCGAACAAAATTTCGTGACGCAACGTGGACAAAAAGGCAAAAAATGATGCAAAAGCGTTTTTTTTGGGAGGTTTTTACTTATGGCTTGAAAACTATCCATTATTCGTGAATTACATCAGAGAGCAATTGAAAGCATAAACAATTTCCAAAAAATCTCTGTGTTAGGTTTTTGTTCTGCGGCAACCCATTTGGACTCAAGCGCTAGTTGAAAATTGACGTGTTTTTACTGTTTCCGAAAATCCACTAGAAAACACTAATTTACTACCTACTTTGAATTTTTGTCTTTAACATGAACCAAGATATACTTTTTTGGTGGTTTTTGATGCGCTGATTTCGAATCTGGCCTAGAAATTGCTCTAGCACGTCACGTTTTTAAGATATTTAAATCTAAAAATTAAAAAGGAATGCGTTTTGATGCAAATTGTTTAAAAAAAAACTCGCGGTCATTTTTTTTTCGAATTAATGTTTATGGTCATTCTAAAGTATGAACATTTTGCTTCGAAATTCTTTTTGAATCTTCCAAATACCTTCATTTATCTTATCTTAGAGAGAAATAGGAATAGCCCAGGAAAATTAGACAAACAAATGGCAAAACTTCGAAAAAATTCCGTCAAAGCTGAAATTCGGTGGAGATCTTTGTTTTGACGTCTTCAGCATTTCCTAAAAAGTTCCCTAGATTTGTGCTGGGGCTTAGTTTATTAGGGGGGTAAAATTCAATTGTTTCTTTATTTCACGAAAACTAGCAGTTTTTTTTGAAAAAATGTGAAAGTAAAAATTGTAGCTTATGTAATCTTACACGAAAAAGATGTTCACCACATGAAGTTCTTGAACGAATTGTGTTTGGCTATATTTCCTCAATATAAAACCAAGTTTTTGGGTTGCATGCCCGGGGTAAGGAGAAGGCTGTCATCTTGGAAAAGAAAGTGATTCGGTTTTTATTCAAACTAAAGCTTCATATGCGTGGATGCTCCTACAGAGGAGAAAGATTATGACGTTAAAGACATCAATCAGAGCTTCTGAGCAAGATGTTATAATTAATGTACTATAAATGGACCTATTGCACTTCTCATTGTGGAAGCCACTTTAGCTTCCGGAAGGTGACCAAACGATTTCAAAAACAAAGTGTTTGTTTTGTTTAAAATATGACTTACTCTACTGAGCCAGTAAATATGTATGTACAGTACATATGTAGCTACATCCCTAAATTAAAATCTGAGAGCAAAAACTATTTTTTACAGAAATTATACAAGAAACTTAATAAAAATGAACCCTCCACCCTACATAAATAATCAAAATCAACAAGTCTCTAAGCTTCCCACACATATTTATTTTTTATCTAAACACATTATGAAATAATAATAAGACTATCCTCAAATAATTTTGTTCTATATTTCAATAAGAAAAACAAAATCTTCTGCTTAGCTTGAAAAATCATAGTCATGGCAACAAAAAAAAAACAAAATCAACCAATACAACCATACCTTATAACACAAATTGTACCTAAACAAAATTTAAATACAAAATAATAAATTGACCCATAATCGTTATGGAAACCAGTAATAAAGGAAATATTAAATAAATAAATATCCCTTTGAGAATTGGTTTGCGTACGCAAAAGTTTCATAATTTCTATTTATTTGTTTCTATTGGCCAACACCTTCTAGTATCGCTTTGAGTAATGCGGTGTCACTTCTATTTATATTTATTCAATGGTTTGTATACAGCTATAAGTAATAGCGTAAGAACTGATTGGCATTGAATACTTGGAACTAAAATTAAGCAAAATATTAAACAAAGTTTGTTTAGAAGAAAAATGTTTAGTTCAAAATTTGTTGTTTGTAAATTATTTTTTTTTTAATTTAAATGAGTAAACAAGTACCTAAACAGCTTCGAAATATTAAAAAAAAAAATTAGAAAAGAAAATATTTTTTTCGTTCAAAAGTTTTTGTTTTATAATTATTTTTTTTTCAAAAAAAGCGTACAGTAAACAACTTTATTTAAAAACGAAATTAGAAGATGGATTTTGGGATTTCAATATGGCGAGAAAATACGATTTTTCAGTTTGTTTCTTGTATATTCTAAAAAAAAGTTTGATATATTGTTTTTATATTATTGGACTCATTCAATATTCCACTGAAGTCAGCCAACAACACTAATCTAAATGTTGTATTTATATTATACTTTGAACACGTCCATTTGGACTTCATTTTATTTTTTCTAATAAATTATCCTTCTTCTTGTATTAACCTTCTTGGTAACAACCACGCGTTTTCTTTTTCTCCTCTTATAGGTTATGGGTCCAGCTTTGTAAACGTTAAAATTTTTTTTTTTGTAAATAAAAATTAGTAACTTAATATTTATTTAATAAAAATATTCTTTTTTTAATTGTAATGGCGAAGTCAGACAATGGTTTCTCATTTGAAAAACAGCTGGGACGGCAGAATTATTGCAATTGGAAAATTGCAGCGCAGGCATTTCTCGATCTGCACAATCTCTGGTGCGGAATCATCGAGTATGAGACAGATGAAAATGGAGATCCTAAAACAGACATTGACGTAGATAAGGACAGAAGAGCAAGAAGCAAAATAACCTTGGCAATAGATTCGATTTGCTACATCCATATCCAAAGTGCAAAGACAGCGAGGGAAATGTGGCAAAGGTTAGCAGATGCCTACGAAGACAATGGTCTGACGCGTCGGGTAGGTCTACTGCGAAAACTGATAACCACTTCGCTATCGAACTGCGGCTCAATGGAACGCTACGTCAAGTAAATTATTTCTACCTCACAGTCATTGAACGGAATAGGTTTTCCAATCGATGAAGAGTGGATTGGAACACTTCTTTTAGCAGGTTTATCGGAGGAGTACCGTCCAATGATTATGGCCTTGGAAAATTCAGGTACGAAGATCACTGGTGATGCCATAAAAACAAAACTTCTGCAGGAGATGCAACCTGGCGAAGAAAATTCAGCTTTTTATACCACAAAATACCAAAAGCGACAAACAAGCAACGTGGAGCAGCGAAAAGGTCCAAAATGCAGAAAATGTCACAATTTCGGACACATTGCGAAGAACTGCAAAGTTAAATCTATGCATCCGACCAGCGATAGCAAGAAATTTCAAGCATTCGGTGCCGTGCTTTCCTCAGTTGGCCCTGCAAACAAGAACGAATGGTATTTTGACTCAGGTGCAACATCTCACATGACTCTATGCCAGGATTTTCTTACAAATCCAAAACATGCTACAGGTACAGTCATTGCAGCTAATAGGGGTAATGCAAGTCAAAAGTACTGGAAACCTTATGTTGAAAGCAGGAAAAGGCGAAGATGACATAATTGAAGTCAACGACGTTCAGTATATTCCAGATCTAAGCACAAATTTACTGTCTGTCAGCCGCATCGTGAAACAAGGTCACACAGTTGTTTTTCAAGACGGAGGTGCTCAAGTGCTTGATCCAACCCAAAAGGTAATTGCAACAGGCTCCCTACATAATGATTTATTTAGGTTAGACACCGCACCTACGAACAATGTACCTACTTGCGTGTGGAGCAACAGCAACTCGAAATCTTTGGCACAGAAGAATGGGTCACTTGAATCACGACAGTCTCAACAAATTGAACAATAGTTTGGCAACCGGAATCAACTTTACAAACCAGTCCGAAGAAGATTGCAAGATTTGTCCCATTGGTAAACAAATAAGGCTTCCGTTCAGTAAGCAAGGTAAGAGAGCAAATAATATTTTAGAAATTGTTCACTCTGACATTTGTGGGCCGATGGAGCATGAGTCTCTCGGAGGTAGCCGATATTTTCTATCTTTTGTTGATGACTATTCGAGAAGAATATTTGTTTTCTTTCTGAAAACGAAATCAGAACAAGAAGTATGTCGATGCTTCGAAGAGTTCGTAAATTTTGCAGAAACACAAAGTGGTAAAAGGTTGAAGAAGCTCCGAACCGACAACGGGAAAGAATACTTGAACTCGATGATGCGTCAAATTATAAAAAACAAGGGAATTCATCACCAGACGACGAACGTGCATACACCAGAGCAGAATGGGCTCGCCGAAAGAAACAACCGATCGATAGTAGAAAAGGCCAGATGTATGCTTGCCGATCCCAACATGTCGAAGGTATTTTGGGCTGAAGCCGTCGCATATTCTGTGTACCTTTTGAATCGTTCACCGTCGAAAGGCACGGCATGACTCCTGAGGAGAAATGGACTGGAATTAAACCCAATTTGTCGCATATTAAAGTATTTGGTATTACCGTCATGACACACATTCCGAAGATAAGTCGCAAAAAGTGGGACCCTAAGGCACATGAGTGCAGATTAACTGGATTTGATGAAAATACTAAAGGCTATCGCCTTTATGATCCCGAAAAAAACTTAATTTTCAAGAGCCGCAACGTAACATTTATCAATGAAAACAGTTGTGCAGGTGAAACTTCACAAAAACATCAAATACCAAGGGTAAATACTTCTTCAAGTGAACCACGAATCGTTGAATTGGATGTATTCAACGAAAATAAAACAATTGCCGATGAACAGTGTATTGAACTCACCGATTCAACATCTTGTGAAGATGATTCATCCGTAGCTGAAAGCAACAACTCAAACATAATCAACACAGATGTGACGATTACGAATGCCTCAGCAACCAAACTCAAATGCATCGCAGTTACCGATGTTGAGGCGCAGCGAAAGGGAGCGCCACGTACCAGGCAAGTACAAAGATTTTATAATTGAGAGCAATTGTAGTTACCCTTCACAATCTAGTAACGATGACACCTATTATGACGACTGTGAAACCGAGCTGAACCAGGAAAGAAGTCAATCTTCGATGTCCAATGCTGAAGCTGATTTAAACTCTGGATTTACTGGACTTGTGGTGCCTCCATCGTACCCAAATAGACTTGTTTCGGTTGAAGACCGGCTAGTACTAAACCACCACGATGCGGGGCGCATTCCCCAAGGCAAGTATCCTATAGTAAATTCTGTTCAAAATCAAATTACTGCTAAGCATTTTTCACAGCAAAACATGGAAGATCCAGCGACGCCAGAAGAAGCCTTGTCGAGTCCAGACTCAAGCCAATGGAAGCTGGCCATGGAAGAGGAGTTCCAGTCATTAATGGCAAACAACACTTGGTCTCTTGTGGATATGCCAAACCATCGCAAACCCATTAAATGCAAATGGGTGTTTCGAACCAAGCGTGGTGTCACAGGTGACGTTGACCGCCACAAAGTAAGACTTGTGATCAAGGGAGTAGAGCAGATGGATGCCATCACCGCTTTTTTACAAGGTGAAATAACTGAAGACATCTATATGGAGCAACCTCCGTTATTTGTGGACCAGAACAACAGGAGAAAAGTATGCCGCTTGAACAAAGCATTATATGAACTAATACAGTCAAGTCGCGTATGGAACATGGAACTTGATCAAGCTCTTAAAAAGTTTGGATTGGCTCAGTCAAGGACAAGGTATGATTCCTGTGTGTACCATAAAACTCAAGCTGGAAGCATCCTTATACTAGCCGTATATGTGGATGATATATTGCTATTTTCAAACAACAACGATTGGCTGATAGAAATCAAATTAAAGTTGCATACAAAGTTCCAGATGAAAGAACTTGGACCAGCCACACACGTTCTTGGGATGCGCATAACCAAAGGTAAAGATTTCATCGCTCTGGACCAAGAGCACTATATTGAAACCATTTTAAACAAATTTGGCATGCAAGATTCAAAGCCAGTGAAAACACCAATGAACGCCAGTCAAAAGTTGTCAACTGAATACGATGAACTTCAAAACATTCCGTATCAGGAAGCAATCGGGTGCCTCATGTACCTATCCCAATACTCTCGACCAGATATAAGCTTCCCCGTAAACAGTTTAAGTCGATTTAATTCTAAGCCAGGACCACAGCACTGGCTCGCTGTTAAACATCTATTTCGCTATCTTCGTGGAACCTCATCAATGAAGCTGGAATTCCGGAAAAGTGACAATCATGACATCGTTGGATTTACAGATGCTGATTGGGCAGCCAACATAGATGATAGGAAGTCCACAACCGGTTTTGTTTTCCTAGCTCAAGGAGGAGCTATCTCGTGGTGCTCTAAAATGCAACACACAGTTGCATTGTCATCATGTGAAGCCGAGTATATGTCACTCTCAGCTGCGATTCAGGAAGCTATTTGGTGGAATGGCCTCAAAACCAAAATTCTGAAACAACAGAACACACTTCAAATTCTATGTGACAATCAAAGTGCCATCGCCATCTCCAAGAATAATGGATTTCACCCTCGAACAAAACATATTGACATTCGTCACCATTTCGTTCAAGACACTCTGAGCAAAGGTGAAATTAGAATCAACTATATAAGTACAGAGCAACAAGTAGCAGACATTCTTACGAAGCCTTTGAACAAAATCAAAGTAGAAATCTTCCGAAAGGCAACGGGAATAAAGAACAACATTTTATCTTAAGGAGGAGTATTGGACTCATTCAATATTCCACTGACGTCAGCCAACAACACTAATCTAAATGTTGTATTTATATTATACTTTGAACACGTCCATTTGGACTTCATTTTATTTTTTCTAATAAATTATCCTTCTTCTTGTATTAACCTTCTTGGTAACAACCACGCGTTTTCTTTTTCTCCTCTTATATATATTTTTAAGGCTTATTTAATTTTTTTAGGTTAGTAAAAAGAATTATTAAAATGCTGTATGTTTGTAAAAATAACATACATTCATAAAATTTGATATACTCGTTTAGAAGCCCTAGTAGGCTAACATATTGATGTGAATATCACACAATTCTAACCAAATCGCATTAATACCGGTCGAAATGATAACCTACTTTTTCAAATTCGGTTAAAAATCGTTCCATCTCTGTAGTGAGATATGGCTTTTAAGGTGTCATTATCTACAAAGGGCGGCTTATATTATTTTTGCCCAGGGTGGCGAAAAAGCTGGGTAGGGTCCTTTGTATATTAGAAAGGCTGGCTGAATACTAAGGTTGTATGTCATAGAAACTACCAAAAATGAGTTTTAAATACCAAAATTTTTGTATTTTAATACCATGTTCCCACCAACCCGAAATTTCAGCTGAAAATTTTGGAGATCTTGAATTGGTGGAGTGGGATTTCATTAAGATTTCGTTGAAATCGAGAGTTTTCATTATGATGTCGTTGAAATTTCCATGAAATCTTATTCCATCAACTTGAAATATCCAAAGTTTTCACCCGAAATATCGGATATCAATTTGGTGGGAGCATAGCACAAGCGGATTTCGGATAGGATCAACGATCAAATGAAAAATTAAAACAATTCTGACAACGCTTCAGGCATATAAGAGATCAACATTTCAGAAATGTTCAGTGTTATAAGGTTCTATGTTCAAGATAGAACCTTTTACATACTTTTTGTACCTTTTGTAATAGGTACAAAAACTCAACACGTTTAAGTTAAATAGAACTTAATGGTACAAAATCGCTCTGCATGGAACCCTTTTCGCACTGAATACATTTTTGAATATCAAAAAGTCCTATATCCATAAAAAAACTATTTATTTCATATTTCTTAAGGCAATATTACACTATCATATATATGTACGGTTGTTGAAGGTCTCTGGCCGCATCATTGATAAATAATAGATCTATGTTATCAATCAGACACTATTGTCCTGCTGATAGTATAGTTGTTGCATTTGCGAAATTTATTGTATTTGTAGAAATTTGCGAAATTTATTGTATTTGTAGTGTAAAAATTGGAAAAAGGGCCTCTACGGCCACAGAACTATAATGAATTTTACAGACATAGACATTCAAACAGACTACGTTTCACCGCACATAGATTTCAACACAGTAACCATAACAGATATTCCAACCAGGGAACTTTGGAATGAAAACAGGGTCATAAATGAAAATCATGTTTCGGTCTTTACTGACGGTTCCAAAACCTCGGAGGGGGTTGGGTCAGGCATCTACTCAGATAACCCATCCATAAATAGATCGTTGAGGCTTCCACACTTTTGCAGTGTATTCCAAGCGGAAGTACTGGCAGTTTGCGAAGCGGCGAAACATCTTGCCTCATGTGAATTAGTAAACAACAATATTGATATTTTCATAGACAGCCAGGCGGCAATTAAAGCCATTTGCTCAATCACCACAAAGTCCAAACTGGTTGACCGTTGCCGGAACGAGCTAAGAGTACTCAATGCAACGAACACAGTAACCCTAAGATGGGTTCCAGGACATAGGGATATTCACGGGAACGAAATGGCGGATGAACTGGCCAAAAGCGGTTCATCTCTTGATCCGAGCCAAATCGAAGCCTCTGTGCTCATGCCACTGGAGCAAGAAGAAAGTAGAATACACCAGAGTTTCTTAGAGGCTGCAAATGTCAGATAGTCATCCATCGACACTTGTCGGGTTTCTAGGAATCTATGGCCAAATATTTCAAAGAAAAAAACTGATTACTTACTCAAGCTAAGCAGGCCTCAATTATCTCTCATGGTTGGTGTCCTTACGGGCCACAACTCAATGGGAACCCACTTGAACAGAATGGGCATCAGCTCATCGGACTTATGTAGAGGGTGTCATGATGAAAAGGCAGAGGAGGGCTCCCCTCACTTCCTTTGCGAATGCCCCAGCCTAGCTAGAACCAGAAAAGACGCCCTTGGAGAATATTTCTTCGACGAACTGGGCGACATCTCTGTCTTGCCACTAAAGAACATCCTGAAATTCATTCAGAACTCAGGATGGTTCAAGGAGGCCCCTAACACCTAAAACTTCCTATTAACTCCCTCCCTATCCCTCCTCACTAACCATCTATACCCCGGGGAGCGCAATGGATCCTACGAGATCCGAGTGAGATGGTGCGGCTTGCCGTATTATCACCCCTTCTAAACTAACCTAACCTAACCTGTATTTGTAGTATTTGTAATATTTGAATTTTGTGTGTTTTGAAGACAATAGACAAAATGGAGATGAAATTTGGTTATTTTTCAATTAAGTATTAAAGAGAAAAAACTCCACCAATTCGGGGAACGTGAAACTAGCGGCAGGATAGGATATATTAAATATTCTTGTAGAAATGATTGATAAATGATCCTGAGGTTGGAACACAATTACTTTTTTTTTTGTAATGAAAACAAAAATAAAAAATAGCTCAAAAAATGACAGACGACTCCGTTTTTTTAGGTAATTATAAAAGATGGCCTTAGTTACTATGGCAAAAAAGTTTGTTTATGTAAAGTGGCAAGAGATGGAATTATTAATAGTTACTATTTTTTGCCACTTTGCTCCAATAAGCAGTTATGTCGTTTAAAGGATATGAGCTCCAATTAATACAGCTTTTGTATGGAAATGAGATTCGACTAGCAGTCCATTTATAGTATGCCTATGTATGTACATTAGGGTGGTCCTTATTTGTATGGAGGAAAAAAAATTGTTTGTTTTTACTGAACACCATTTTTTTCTGTTCTTCTACATTAAAAACGTGTTCCAAAAAAATTTCAGGCTAATCGGATTGTATTAACACGTGCCGCAATGAGTTTGAAAATTTGAATTTTCATAAAACTGACCAAAACTGGGTGCTATTAAAAATTTGATTTGCAGAATTAATAAAGTGCACTTTCAAATCTGTTACCTACTCTAGCTTCAAAATAAAAAAAAATAAAAGGCACGACTGGGTCGCACGTTCTTGCTCAAAATGTTCAATTTGCTTGGAAATTAAGAATCTTTAAAAATATTCGAGTAACTATACAAACATTTTTAAAATTATTATTGAAATCTTTTCAGCTGTTTTTTGAGATAAATAAGGTTTTTCATAACGGTTGTATAGCAAGTACCGTTATTTTAGGAGCTAAAAAGTATTTAAATAGGCCGTAACTCTCACAGGAGCATCAACTTTAAGCTCAATGCGGCACGTGTTATCGTGATTTAAAAAAAATAAAAAAATAGGGCAGTGTTTTAAGATGTAAATGAACAAAAAAAAACGGGTGCTCAAAAGTTTTTGAAATAAGGATCACCCTAATGTACATATATGACTAATGCTGCTTATAAAATATGGCAAAGCTTTTCAATGTATGACACGTTGTATTACACTATGTCATACATACATATATGACCAACTTATACGACAAATGGCTTCGACAAATAATTTTTGTTCATATATAAGACAAACCGAAATTTGGCTATCACACTACAGCTTTAAAATTTAAATATGGGAATATGACAAAACAAATAATTCGACAAATAATTTTTTATTCTGAAATTTATTTTGTCAAAATAAATATTTGTTCCTGTATTGTCACTTATCGTTTGGACTGGAGGAGGAGGAATGTAAAAGATGAGAAAAAGTTTATGTACATATGCATGTACTTCCGCGGATGACAACAACTATTAATTTCTTTTGGTGAGGAAGGAAAGTTATTAATGTTCTCAATGTCACAAGCTCTTAAGCAGTCCTTTGAAGGTGTTAACGAGGATCCATCACATCTCTGCCAGTATAAATTGGCAGCTTTATGGCCAAAGAGTGCCCAAAAATTTATATTTTTAGACTTATAGGAAACCACTTCAAACATACAGTGGCTCTCAGCTTATTTGATAGTGTCCGCTTAAAATATTCAGATCTCTGTAACTGCAAAGCTAAGAGGTGTACCATCAAAATTTGAATGCACGTTTGTCGATATATATTTGAATTATAAACGATGCAAAATTCGGTTCAAAAGAATACACCTCTGCTTCTCCAATGTGGGAAGAAGCAATTTAGTAACAGAATACAGCTCACAGCTTATTTAATACAGTTAAATGCATACTTGTAATAACTACTAGCTATAAGGTTTTATAATAACTTTTGAATTCCGTAAGGTAGATATTTTCTTTTACAAGAGCTTTTAGTCCTTTCGGCATTACATTTAATCCCGTATTGTAATAAATGAAGTGAAGTCGTTCATTCGTCCAGAATGGCTCAATTCAAATAATTTTTGATTGAAATCTTGCGTTTCCCAAGGTTGTGGTCAAACGAAGAATGCATATTGGCAATGACGTTTATATCAGGTGACTGTACTAGCAGTAATATCAAGTGGATGCAGTCTAATATGTTTCAGTTTTGCACATTTCCAGACTTGTTCTTCTGGGAGTCGTTTTGATAAAATTAAAATCACAACAAAAACATAAATGTTAAAAAAGGAGCCAAGTTCTTATGTGTAAAAGAAACCTGTGCGTAAAAAGTCAGCCAAAAAAAGTAATGAGATCTTAATATATGCCAAGTTTTAAGATCATGAAGTTTAATATAAAATATCTTAAGTAGAGTAATATCGAAACAATTCCAAATCATGACAGAAATTTGGTAATTAATGATTACTGATTAAAATTTGGTGGTTTCACTGGTCAAGTTTTCATACATTTTAAATTTGTGATTAAGTAAGTATTTAAGAGAAAACTTGCCAAGTAAATCCACCAAATTTTAATCAGTAATCATTATTTACCAAATTTCTGTCATGATTTGGAATTGTTTCGATATTACTCTACTTAAGATATTTTATATTAAACTTCATGATCTTAAAACTTGGCATATATTAAGATCTCATTACTTTTTTTGGCTGACTTTTTACGCACAGGTTTCTTTTACACATAAGAACTTGGCTCCTTTTTTAACATTTATGTTTTTGTTGTGATTTCACTCCTTTTTGCAAAGATTTATTTTTCCAGTTGAAAGTCAAGCCCTACCGCTCTACAAAGTTTCATAATTCTACGACAACCGAAAATGCTCCATACAAATAATAGCAATTCTGGTAAAGTGGGTGGAGGGCACCCGCCCTGAATGGACAATTCCAAATTTTAGATTTTTTTCCTTCCTAGGTACTTCAAGTCCTACCGACCTACCAATTTTCATCGTTCTACAATAATCGGAAGAGCTCCATATACTTTATAAGAATTTTTAAGAATGTGGGTGGATGCCACGCCCCCTGAATGCAAAATTCCAATTTTTCAATTTTTTCTTTCTAAGTACTTTAAGCCCTACCGACCTACCAATTTTTATCGTTCTACAACAATCAGAAGTGATTCATATAGTTTATAAGAACTTTTCAGAATGTGGGTCGATGCCACGCCCCCTGAACTGAAACTTCCAATTTTTCGATTTTTTTCTTTTGAGTACTTCAAGGCATACCGACCTACCAATTTTCATCGTTCTACAACAATCGGAAGTGCTTCATATAATTTATAAGAATTTTTGAGAATGTGGGTGGATGCCACGCCCCCTGAACTGAAACTTCCAATTTTTCGACTTTTTTTTTCTTCTAAGTACTTCAAGGCCTACCGAACTACCAATTTTCATCGTTCTACAACAATCGGAAGTGCTCCATATAATTTATAAGAATTTTTAAGAATGTGGGTGGATACCACGCCCCCTGAATGCATAATTCCAATTTTTTAATTTTTTCTTTCTAAATACCTTAAGGCCTACCGACCTACCAATTTTCATCGTTCTACAACAATCGGAAGTGCTTCATATAATTTATAAGAATTTTTTAGAGTGTGGGTGGATGCCACGCCCCCTGTATGGAAAATTCCAATTTTTCAATTTTTTTCTTTCTAAGTAACTCAATTCCTACCGACTTACCAATTTTCATTGTTCTAGAACAATCGGAAAGGCTCCATATAGTTTATAGAATATTTAAGAAAGTGGGTGGATGCCACGCCCCCTGAATAGAAAATTGCAGATTTTCGATTTTTTCCTTTGTATGTACCACAAGGCCTACCGTTGTGCGAAATTTCAAGTTTCTACGATGTCGGGAAGTGCTCCATAATTTTGATGATCTGTCAGTGAGTCAGTGAGTAAGTGAGTCAGTGAGTCAGTGAGTCAGTCAGTTACGGTTTTTGCGATTTTTGAAGTCCTATATCTTAGGAACTACTAATGCTAAAGAGTTGAAATTTGGTGAGCCACCTGTGTTTGATCAGTTCAGCAAATACTGCGAATTTGAAGTTTCTGACTTTATTGGTACTGAAGTTAGAGGGGGGTTGAAAATCGCCTGAGTTTGTTCCTGTAAAAAGGGTGTAGTGCCGCGAACTTGGCTGGGCACTACCGTGCCCTTTGATATTTCGGTAATACCAAGATTGTCCGACCTTTTTATGGAATTTTTTTTGATAACATGAGGGTACATATTTCACTAGTCAATACACTCAAAAACCTCCGAAAATTTAACGCAAGCATTGACAAATGGGACCAAAACAGCATAGTACGCACTTCCTTGTTTCACAATAAATTGGAGGATAACTTTCTTAAGTGCATTGTTTGCCTTAAGCCAGACATTCAATGGATCAATAGGACTATAAATATTGTTTTATATTCAAACTGAATCTTACAAAAAAGTGCTCAATAATATGATGCACTAAAAGGATTCTCAATTTGACAAATTGATCAAATTTGAGGATTATCATTCAAGTTTTACGGCCACTTCACTTTGAAAACTGTTGCATTACGACTCATTTTTCAAAAAGTTGGTTTTTGACCATTATGTCTGCTTGATCAAAATATTTAATTAAAATTAACCAATTTAAATAACATACTTACGGCCAATTTCTTCACAGAGTCCTAAGGTTAGTACCGGTATTAGTCCTAAACTTAGTACTCAAATCAGTCACCCATATTCCGCAAGTCGTATTTCGTCTCGTACTCGTAGTCGAACTCGAACTCGTATCGTATCTAAATCGTTATTTCGCAAGTCGTATACGTTGGATACGAGAAGCTTTAAAAAGCAACGTCTATCGTTGCTTGTATATATTTGTCATTATTTCTTGTCAAATAATTAAAATTTCATTAAATAAAATCAATTGTGTCTGCGTTAGCAGCTTGTCATCTATCCAATTGGATATAACTTTACCACTTCTCGGAAGTAAAATGCACGGTTCTTTTGCTCTTACTGGATAAGGTCAAGGGACAAACTTCCAAAGAACAGGAGCACGTAAAGAAGCAAGAAAAGAAGAAGAAGACCGGTAGCGCAATGAGGAGGGATGCACTACATCAAACGTTTCGTCAGCTTTTTGCACGGATTCAGGCGCCATGCGTCGTGGTCCAAATGCTTACAATTTTCAACTTATTTCTCAAAAGTACAATTTTTTTGTGAATAAAAAACAAAACATTTTATAAAATATAAGAGCCATTGCATTTATTTGTTCTGTGGATGGCAACGAAAGCGTTATCCACCATCCGGAAGATAATTTAGTACACATCAAATCCAATGGATTTGCCCGATATTTGGAAAAAGTCTGAAGCTGGTGAACGTTCATACCAATCAAAATTTTTTAGACTTAAGCTAGAACTATAATGCTCGGAGGGGCACTTAAGTGGTCGGAAGAAAACAAGCGAAAACACAGAAAGCATATGACGCGGCTATTATTGCGGAGTGGAAGGTTTCGTCGAGTTTCGTTCAATTTTGGTTACGGAAGTGAGGTGCGCCCGAGCGCAATGAGGAGTAAAACTGACATTTGGATTTGGTGAAATAGGAATGCCAAAAAGAGATAGATGATAATTACATTATGGGTGTGTTCCCCTTCTGACGGTACGGAAAGCTACTTTTCGTTGGTTTTTGACATTAGCTTCAGTGCCCTTCCGACTATTATAGTTGTACCTTTACCATTCGCTTTAGTGCAAAATATATGCCACCAATATGGCGGCGATACCGCGTTTCCTTTTAACCACAACAATGCACATTCAACATGGAAAAAACAAGGAAAATGAAAGTATTTTATTCCGCTACAAAATTTATACAAATTTCTATAAGTCTAAACTACATACCATAAACCTGTAGCCGCTAAGACGACCAAAATGCACTTTTAAAATGCAACAAAAAATATTGATCGATGTAAATGTAGTTTCCGTGGAAACTACATACCCACAGGGATGCTAGGATCCTAAGAGCTAAGATCATCAAAATTTAAAAGAATGCAATACTACTTGAATGCATTGAAGGCTTTAAAAAAATGAATTCTTGAACTTTCTTGGGTTGCAGTAAAAAGTTTGCAGTCTTTTGAATGTCGTGAAAGTTATGTTTGTTAAAAATGCGAATAAATTCTATTGAACAATTAGCTAACATTTATTTTGTTTTCATTTTTATCAACAAAAAATATATCTCGTTCAGAAAATTTAACACGACTAATAAACAACACAAATACGACTTAAATTTAAATAAATACGAGATTCGGAATAACATAAAATATGAATGAACAGTCGTATGCGATGTTTTGCGTTTCTCAATACTACTATGAGTGAAGTCGGATATGCGACTCCTGGAATAACAACATACGACTGTAGTCGAATACGAGTCATAAAAACGAGTCTCAGAAGATGGGTGAGTATTTCTCACTTCTTCAAACACACAAGTATGAGTAAAAGAGAGATACTGATACGTTGAGTATCAACTTTAGGACTAGTAACGGTATTAACGTTAGTACTCTGTGAAGAAATTGGCTGTTAGTGATTTAAAAAAAACAAACGTTTCGCCCAGGTTCAATAGGTGGGCTCATCAGTTAGATGACTATCGTACCCTTCTAAGACCCAATTTTGTATCGATGTTTACCGACTAATATACAAATCACAGCATTAAAATACTATGAATTTTATTATTCTAAGGGAATTTGGTTAAATTCAGACACTTAGAATTTCAAATGCCTGCGCTCAGGCTTTTTATAATAATATAACATGAAGAGTGTGGAGTGGAGTGAAACAGAAGAATTTTCTTTTCAAATTTTCTTCATATTCTATTGTTAAAAAAGGACAATGAAAATAAAATTATCAAACACTGAAATTGCAAACAAGAACTTAGATGCTAATATCACAGAACTTTTTTGATGGCTACACTTGCTTGTAAATTAAAAAAAAGAAACGTTTTTGACATCCAATTTCTTATACCTAACGGTTTTTTTTTGATAGTTTTTGTTTAATGGATATAAATTCAATTTATTATATAATCATTATTGTATCATTTGATATCGAAATACAGAAAATTCATGTAAATTTGAAAGTTAAAATCAGTTACTTTTACAAAATGTTTTTTTTTAGCATAATAAAACAATTACAAGTGAGTAAAAATACAAAAAAAAAACCAATTAGTAAAAATACAAAGTTTTATAAGACAAAGTATCTGATGAAAGTGAAAAAATCGCTCTTGTATATGCAAAAAAAAAGTTAGCAAATGACTGGTTGTGTTGACCTCGGAAACACTCTTAAGGCTCCTTGTTTTTGAATATTGTTTCACTTTAATTCATATTCTAAAAAAACTGTACTTTCCACCTAAATATGACTTTTTTACACGCTTTATTTCCTTGATGTATCTAATAGTTTTAAGTTCAAAAATTTAAAATTGATCTATGCCAAATTAGGTATAGGTACCTTCTTTAACTTTTGTTTGATAAAATCTTGAAAAAAAAATAATTTTTGATACTTTTCTCAGATATCAAAATTTGACTAATTTCTTAAGAGAATTATTTAAATAGAGGAAGGGTTTTAATTTAATTTGTTAGTGTTAAGAGTCCTGAAATAAAACAACTTTTGTGTTCATCACCTGTTCTACTCCCCCGAGGAACAGCGAAAGCGAATATGCACGCGCGTCCTTTCATTTCTATAGTTTTTATTTAAAAATAACATTATGTAGGTAGGTTCTTAGCTATTCCAATTTCAACAACCATATGTATATTTATTGTAGCTATCCACGACAAATCCTTAAGAGATAGAAGCGTTTCTCTTATTCTCTTTTAATGAAATTTTAAACTAAACCCGGTTTTGGAACGTAGCCACCAAACTACATACTATACCTACTGTAGTAATTATAGATTGATCTCACGTCTCAAAGAAACCCTCATGTAAACTTAAACTTACATTTTCTCCATACATTTATGTATGTGTATGTAGTATCAGTGCCGGAATGAAATAACCTAAGGGCCGCGAATCAATAATTTTTACAAAAGTTTAAATACACAAGTTTAACATATTTCAGAATAATTCGAACCGGTGAGCAGTAGAAATTCTTGTGCTAGAAACTTTTCTTTTTTTTTGGAAAACTAAGTGTTTGAACTGTCGGCTTTTGAAGGAAATATGTATATTCAGAAATTATAAATTTTTTTTAATACAAAATAGTACTGGACATTACTAGGCAAACTTTTATTTTAACTTAGAACTTGGACTCATAGAATAGTCATAGTTACTCGAGTACGTAACTGGAGGCAGAAGAGTTAACTTGTTGTTGTTAGCTAGGAATTGGGCTAACTGAAGAGGCTTGTTGGTTTAGATCCAAGTTAACACCAAACTGTATCGCCATCTTAGTAATTGCAATCCGCCACTGGCTTCGTTTACACAGGTGACAGGTGAGCGTGAAGTATACTATACTACTATACACCTCAAGAGAGTATCTAAATCTACATTCAACATTATACTTCTTCAAGTCTTTAAGAATTAAGAAGATACGTTGTTGAATTCCCTTAAAAAAAGTTGAGCGATCAGTTCAATTCGAGCTCTGCACTCAGTTTAAATGTTGCTCTCGTACTGTCGTTGTCGGTTTGGGTTTTTGCTAGCTATTATTTTTTGTACTTGAAGTGGTTGATTTGAGAATAAATGTATGTAACACTTGTAACGACATCGATGAATATTTTTTGTGATACCGTGGCTACATAGATATTTGGTTATTCCCTACTCAGTTACCTGCACAGGTTTGCAGTAAATTATTTCCATCCTGTTGGCGTGTAACGATAAATAAAAATTGGTGCGTGAAAAAAACATCCCAATGATAAAGCAGTTAACAATACTGTAAAATGGCTGAAAATCCCAAGGGATTACATATATGTAATTCTCGGTACGATCGATTCTCTGCTTCTAGATGTTAAGTTTGGCAAAGATCTCTTGTTTTCCTTGTGGTTCTTGATCTTACAAAATATTTTCGTTGGTATTCTCAAAGTGCGTTAAAATGAAAAATCAAATACATATTTTTTATTTATAAATTATTTTCGAGTGTTATAAAAATATTATGCATACAAAGTTCTCCGAATAAAATATTATACCTATGTACCTAAAAGAAAAAAAAAATCCGGGAATTCGTGTCTTGTTGTGAAGTATTTATTGCTTACTCGCTTGCGAATAGTTTGCTTTTGTATGTGTTGTGTGAGTGTGTTGATGTAATTAATATTACCTTCACGTTTTCGCGTTTGAATGAAGTAGCAGCAGCAGCGGCAGTTGAAGCTTAAAAGTATTTTTATTCATTTCATTGTTTTGGATATAAACGTTTAAATTTTCATTTGTGGATATTATTGATATGTTAAGCTAAAAGGTGAGTTACGTTTGCGATACCTATGTCTCTCGAATTCTTTTTATACTGACCTTATGATTTCATGGATTAATGAGGATTATTTTTTTGTCATATTTTTGTTTGCCTCTTCGAAAGGTGCGTTTTTCTTTTTTTAATAATTTATGCAGAATTTATATTTTTTTATGACACTGACAAAAAAAATATTTTTTTAGGTTGTTTAATTAAGTTGTTTTTTTGAACTGAGAATATGATGGCCCAGAATATAATACTAACCTATGTTAACCATTGTTAGTAAAACTAGACGAAACCTGCTTGAATGTTAGATATTATTTAAAGAAATAGGTACAGTACAAATAGGTAAATAGTGAAGATTCTTTAAGTTTAAAAAGTGGAAAGTCTCAACGAGAGTATCCACTAGCAATGTGAATAGGTTAGGTAGGTGTAGGTACCTATATTTTCATGAATAATTTAAAGTTTTTTTTTTAATCTTAAAGTTTTAGTTCATTTTTAATTAATTTTAGCTTAGTTAACAGTTATTTTGAATGAAAAAAATACTGGTGGTGAGAAAAAATTGAAAAAATGAATCGGCTCGGCGCACAGTAGAACGAATGTATGGGAAAAACGGCCAAATTAATATATTGTGAATAAAATAAGGAATTCATCAAAATATGCTTGAAATAGTATTTTAGCACTTATATCTAACCTAAAAACAAAGAAATTGATACACTAAAATTTATAAATCCATGATATTTTATTTAAAAGAGTTGAGCAGCAAACTTGTTTTTTATTTTTATTTTTATTTATGATTGCCTGCTTATGTTTTGTTATATAGATTAGATGATTTTAGTAGCTAAATGAATAGTTACACTAATTAATACTTGTATACATAAATTAATCACTATCGCTTTCCGAAGAAGTATGCATATTACTAAGGTCTAATTCGACGGGTAATCCTGAAATTTCACTATTGTTAACCAAATAAGGATCTATATTTGGGTCACTTTTTGATTGAAATTTCGCACTAGATCGGATGTTTGAAATATAGGGATCTGACGTTATTAGCAAATAGTTAAACAAGTTGGTAATTGAGTTCACCCTTGAACTCTTTCGAGTATGATCCACCCTAGTTTTCCTTATTTCTTTGTGCCTTGCTTCCAACGCTTCTTCCGAAGGAACACTTATAGAGGTAGATCAAAAAACCTTATTATGTCTTTTGCATGGAGCAAAAGTTTATGTACATTGCTAGGCATATAGTACCAGCTGTACTTCGAAAGGTATAGGTTTTTTGTTTCAAGAATTAGTTCTTCAAACGTGTCCATATTTATTTCTCGACCAGCAGCGAGTGTTCTCAAAATTAAACCAAATTTGAAGATGAGATCCTTATCTACACCGGTTATTTCGGAACTCAACTCTGGATTCGAAAAAAACGTTGCGCATTATTGCCATCATTTGTTGTACCATAATCAGGTTTGGGTATGTCCACCAGAAGTCCCATTTTTAGCTTAAAGTTTTTTTGAATAATTTTTTTTCTTTCATCAAACAGAAGCTTATGTTCTTGTCTACAAACGTGCCAAGTTTTAAATGGGATTCTGTATGATATGTGGAGAAGGCACTCAAAACACCGTATCCAACAGTGGAGAGATGAAAGGCCGAATTTATAATTCTCAACGTTTGGTGTTCGTTCTTCAACAGATGGTAGATTCATTTGTGAAGGTTAATAATATTTTATAATTAATCGTAATTATTTTAGCATCATCATCCATGGCTAAGTTTTCTAATTCTGAAATATTTTTTTCAAATTTTTGCTGCTCATTTGTAGCGAGGCTACTTTTTTCTTTTGAAAAAATTAGTTTCTGGGTCTGCAGTAAAACGTAGAACCTGGTCTTGAATTAACCCAAACTTCGCGGTTCATAGAAGTATCAACAAGCTTCAAAGGCAAAAGAGCTGTTACAAATAAAAAGCTGTAGGTACCTTCCCTGGCGACAAAAGTTTGCTTGTAATCATGGGCGCCCGCAGGATTTTTGCTAGGGGGGGGGGCAGAAGTAAAATGTACCTACTTTAAAAAATTGAAATTCTAAATAAGTCACTGTTGCAAAAAAATAAATGGCATATAATTAAAAGGCACCCGTTAGATATATAAAAATATTAAGGGTATTAATGCAATAGCGTAAGCTCGTCGTAAACGTGGTAAAGTTTTAAACTTCGTAAATCTGTCAAATTTTCCATACAAATTGTGACAGAATTACGATGTTTTAAACTTTACAACATTTACGACGACTTTACGCTTTTGCATGAATACCCATATTAATTATTTATCTAAATATTTTTTTTTAAACCTTTGACCTATGTACATACATATACTCAAACTCAACCTTTAAACGAGTGTAAAAAACACCGCGGTTACCTCAGCTTCTTAGTACCATCATATAATAAGCCGAAGTGAGTGCAGAGTGACGGACGTGTTCCGCTCGCTGCTCCCATAGGTCAGTTTCACTTTCAGCATACGCATGGGTTCGTGATATATTTGTTCCTGTTACTAATTTAGTTTTTGAGTTGTAATTCAAATTTGTGAAATGAAAAATTAAATTAGAAATTAGTCATTCAGGGAATCGAGACGATATGATGGAGCAATAGCTAAGTGCTAAAAAGTCGACGATGAAAAATAGCGTACATTCAAATTTTAATTAAATGGCAAGTGCAAAAAGTATGATTTGCTCTGCGCCAGTGTGTTTTATATGCTATTACTTTCAAGAAATTTGAAAATGTCAGAATTTTTTACAATAAAAAATTTTAAGTTTTTGTTTCAGGAATTCTAAAGAGGATGTTTTAAAGTCTAGGAAAAATGTTTCTTAAGATTTTAATTTGTTTACTATTCTACATATATTTTTTAGATGATATGTTTTTAGGACAGGCGAATTGCGACTTATTGTTTTCATTGCAAATTAAAAATAATGCAAGCTCTTATTAGCCCTGTTTTTTAGTGCATTTTTATCTTCGCTTAAAAAAAAGTTGCTTCTTAGATAAAACAACAATACGGAGTTATACCAAATTGTTGTTGTATTTAACATGCTACTTATTTGTAAGCGAAGATAAAAATGCACTAAAAAACAGGGCTATTGTTGTTTTTTCTTAAAACAATAATCGTGATCATTCTTAAAGTTCGACAGAAAAAAAAACTAAATAATAATACTTTAATTTTTATTAACATAGCTGGGTCCAGTGGACCCACGACTAAAGAAGTGAACATAATTTTCACGTCTGCAGTTTAGGGTTAATTAATAAGGCAAAATGGATTGGGTACGATATGTCGACTTTTTAAATATCGACTCCGTAATATCGACTTTTAAAATGTCGACAAAAATAGTTTCGACTGGTTAAAATATAGACACAAATTTGACCGACTTTTTAAACTGTCGATTTTTCAAAATGTCGACACTGATCGAGATTAATTGAATCGAGACTTCAACAGTCGACATTTTAAAAGTCGACATTTTGAAAGTCGACATTTTGATCAGATCATAGTTTAGGGAATGATGTTTACAAGCGCGCGCTTGAAAAATACGGACAAGACTATATTTTTCTCGACTTCTATCCGGACAGTCGACTTTTTGTCAAATCGAGATTTCAAACTGTTTATATTTTAATAAGTCGGTGAAAACAAAGTCGGTGTTTCAACTTACAGAAAAGTCGATAAAAGTCGACATTTTTTTTGTCGGTCATTCGTACGTAACCCGACAAAAACTTATAAAATAGACTTACAAAATAAGACCTTGTATGAAATATGGATTTATTCTTTTTCTCGCAAGAGAAGTTGTAGCCTTCTTGGTGCTTCCCTTGAAAATCTGTCCAGCACACTTTTTTCAAATGCTCGTGCGGCTTGAGTAGATAACCGATAACATAATAATTTCATGAGATGCAGAAAAACATTTTTTTGTTGGATATTCGATTATTGAGTGCCAAAAATTGAATTGCATTAGTGGTATGTTGGTAGGATACTTACATACTTTCTATATCCTTTTCTTATTCTAAATATTGAACCAGATCATAGTCCTGGACATTAAAATAAAATGAATGTACAGAACAAAAGTAAAGGCTTGACGTTCTAGGGGGGGGCAAATGGCCCCTTTGACCCCCCCTGCGGGCGCCCATGCTTGTAATTACTGTGGCCAGAACTGCCATCGAATCCCCACCTGCAAATAAGGTCAAAAGAATATCCAGAGTTTTCTTACCAATTTGAACACGGATTTTCTGTTGATATTTGGAAAATACTGTCCGCTGGCTCCCTGAAATTACGCCATAGAAAAAAAAATCCAAAATTGTTTGGCATACAATTTTTGAAAAAACGCCCGAAAATTCGCCAAAAAACGTGGAAATTAAATTTCGCACAACGGTAGGCCTTGTGGTACATACAAAGGAAAAAATCGAAAATCTGCAATTTTCTATCCACCGTGGCATCCACCCACTTTCTTAAATATTCTATAAATTATATGGAGCCTTTCCGATTGTTGTAGAACAATGAAAATTGGTAAGTTGGTAGGGTTTGAGGTACTTAGAAAGGAAAAAATTGAAAAATTGGAATTTTCCATATAGGGGGCGTGGCATCCACCCGAATTCTTAAAAATTCTTATAAATTATATGAAGCACTTCCGATTGTTGTAGAAAGATGAAAATTGGTAGGTCGTAAGGGATTAAGGTACTTAGAAAGAAAAAAATTTAAAAATTGGAATTTTGCATTCAGGGGGCATGGTATCAACCCACATTCTAAAAAATTCTTATAGATTATGTGGAGCACTTCCGATTGTTGTAGAACGATAAACATTGGTAGGTCGGTAGGCCTTGAAGTTAGGTTAGGTTAGGTAGAAGTGGCTGTCAGTACTAAGTACTGACACACTTAGACCAGAATTGGTCCGTTGTGATACCACATGAATCTTAAAAACTCTTTCCTTACTCGCTAAAACCACTTTGAGCTCCTGACGAAGCGTGTGAGACTATAAATGTCTGTGTTTGCCAGATCACTAGGATCGTTAAAGAAGTAAACTCCTAAATGGAGCCTACGTCTGAGGGAAAGAGCAGGGCATGTGCAGAGAAGGTGAGGAATCGTTTCCTCTTCCTCCTCGTCCATGCAGCTTCTGCAGAAATCGTTTGAAGGTACGCCAAGCCGCGCTGCGTGCCTGCCTATTAAACAGTGTCCTGTTATGACACCTACAATAGAGCTAATATGCATTCTATTTAGAGATATTAAACACTTGGAGCGTTTGAGGTCAAGGTTTGGCCATACTTGTTTTGTCGCCAAACAAGTAGTGATGTTTTCCCACCTTGTGTTTGTTCTCTTCAACGCATCTTGCTTCAGTAAAAGCTTACACGTAGCGATGGGTATACCAATGTTTACCTTTTCAGGTAAAATGGGTAGTAATGTTCCACTTCTAGCGAGTTCATCAGCTTTACAATTACCTGGAATGTCACTATGACCCGGCACCCAACAAAGGTGAATATTAAACTGTTTCGCCATCTCCAACAGAGATGATCGACAGTTGAGGGCTGTTATAGAGTTTGTACGGACAGAGTCCAGGGATTTAATGGCGGCTTGACTATCAGAGAAGATGCGGATATCCGAGCATGATATCACGTTTTCTTTGAGCCAAGACAGTACTTCTTTTATCGCTAGAAGTTCCGCCTGGAATACGCTACAGTGATTAGGAAGACGGAATGAGAGACTTAAATTTAGTCTTTCAGAGTACACTCCCCCACCAACCCCATCTTTGGTCTTCGATCCGTCAGTGTAGAAGTGAATTGATTGATCTTCTAAGAATTCCACATCCTCCCAGGTGGATCTGGAAGGTATGGTCACTTCAAAATTTTTATCGAAATTCAATTGTGGGATTGTGTAGTCAGTGTTACTAGGAAGTGTTCCGAATGAATTCAGAATAGCGGAGTGACCAATCTCATTATTGATCCACTGTGAAGAGGCTTTGAGGCGAATGGCTGTGCTCGCAGCCGTTTGTTTGCTGAAAATATCGAGAGGTGTCAGATGGAGAAGAGTGTCTAATGCAGCGGAAGGAGTCGACCGAAGTGCTCCAGTAGTACATAGACATGCTGTTCTTTGGACTTTGCTTAGTTTGTCGCGATGTGTCGCTTTATCCAAGGCAGTCCACCATACTGCCACGCCGTAAGTTAGAATCGGTCTAATTACCGAAATGTATAGCCAGTGAGTGATTCGAGGTTGGAGGCCCCATTTACTACCTACGGCTTTTTTGCAGGAGAAAAGTGCCACTGTGGCTTTTTTCACTCTTTCTTGTATGTTAGGTTTCCAACTTAACTTCTTATCTAAGATGAGACCCAAGTATTTAGCTTCGTCTGAGAATTTTAGTGGAACACCATTAATAATAGGGGGGTCTGTTTGCGGAATTTTGTATTTCCTGGAGAAGAGGACAAGATCTGTTTTATGGGGGTTAACTCCAAGTCCGCATCGATCTGCCCATCGTGTTAGCTTGTTTAGAGCGTTTTGTAGAAGATCTCTTAAAATGTTAGGATGTTTTCCTGATACTGCTATAGCAACGTCATCCGCATAGGCAATCACTCTGTAGCTCTCTGCCTCTAAGGTATTCAGCAGTTCATTAACTACCAAATTCCAAAGAAGGGGAGAAAGCACCCCGCCTTGCGGTGTACCTCTACTGACAGATCTTCTTGCCGAAAAGCCGCCCAGTTTTGAATTGATAACCCTGCTTGTAAGCATCTGATTAATCAGTTCACCAAGCGACCCATCCACATTCAGAGAAACCAGTGCAGATATGATCGCAGATGTATCAACGTTATTAAAAGCACCTTCTATATCTAGGAAGGCAACCATTGTATATTCTTTATAATGGAGGGAATATTCGATGGTACGAACTAGTGTGTGGAGAGCTGTCTCCACTGACTTCCCTTTGCAATAGGCATGTTGAGCTGTAGACAATAGTCTCGTATCAATGCTTGACCTTAGTTCGATATCAATCAGTCGTTCAAAAGTTTTTAGAAGGAAAGATGATAGGCTAATAGGTCGTAAATCTTTAGGGTTTACGTGGGAACATTTACCGGCTTTGGGTATAAACACAACTTTGACTTCTCTCCATAGAAGCGGAATATGGACCAGATTTAAGCAACCATTGAAGATGACTTCCAGAATCGGCAGAATTACTTCTAAGTTCATCTGTAGTTCAGCCGGAATGATGCCATCTGGCCCCGCCGACTTGTATGGTTTGAAGCTATTGAGTGCCCATTGTAATTTTTCCCTTGTAATCAGACCTTGTGGAAATGTTAGTTTTTCGCTTGTCCTGTAAAGGGCAGTGCTATTAACAGTCTGTGAGCTGCCTGGAAAATGAGTATCCAGTAGCAAATTGAGCGATTCTTCGCAAGAGTTGGTCCAGGAGCCATCAGCATTTTGAAGGCAGCTAGGCATAACTGGATTTGTGGAGAGGATTTTTCTTAATCTTGATGCTTCTGAGGCTTCTTCTATATTGCCACAGAATGTCCTCCAAGAAGATCGTTTGGTTTTCCTCAATTCTTTTTTATATAATTTTAATGATTCTTTATAGGAATCCCAATCGGACATTACTCTAGTACTTTTAGCTCGATTGAAAAGTTTCCTACAGTTTTTTCTGAGCGGTTCGAGCCCCGAAGTCCACCAATGTGGCTTCCTTTTACCCCTTATTAGAATAAGAGGACAGGAGGTTTCTAATGATTTGTTTAGGGCTAAAGTAAGATCATTGACTTTGCTGTCAAGATCGTTTTTGTTGGATGGAACACTTAAAATGTCAGGTTTAATAAGTCTCTTAAGTGTTTCTCTGTACTTAGGCCAGTCTGTTTTCCTATGATTACGAAAAGTTAACTGGCCAGGAGGTTCATCGTTCAAGCTGAATTGAATGTATCTATGATCAGAGAACGAGTGATCACTAGAAACTTTCCAGTTTAAAATCATCTGATAGATGTTGTCGGAGACAAGAGTTAAGTCTAAAACTTCTTGTCTGTTTCTGGTAACGAAAGTTGGTTCATTGCCTACGTTACTTACTATAAGGTTAGTATTTAGGATAAAATCGAAAAGAGACTCACCTCTATCGTTAATATCAGTACTACCCCATACTGTGTGATGGGCATTGACATCACTCCCAATAATTAGGCTGATATTTCGCCTTTCTGCTTCAGCGATAAAATTCTCCAGGGTTTTACCTGGGAGAGGGCCAAGGTGGTCATGGCCGAGATACGCCGATGCTATCCAAAGTGTGCCTTTGGTCGTCTCCAGTCTTGCAGCCGTAATATCTCGATCGCTGAAATTAGGTAGTAAATATACATTAATGCTACTTTTTACTAGTATGCAGGATCTAGGTTCACCTTTACCGGACGCATACAGTAGGTAGTATCCAGGAGTCCTGAGTCCCTTTACGATGGATTTCACAATCCAAGGTTCTTGGATCAGGACGATATCCTCTCCGTTGCTGGATATTCGGAGAAGAAGTGAGGCTGACGCCTTGATGGAGTGTTGGAGGTTAATCTGAACTAACTGCAGCATTTTGGCTACAATTAGGCAGATCAGCCTCCACCACGGTATTATCAGGTTCTTCCAAGTCAGAGGACGAACTTAAAAGCTCGTCTTCACTTAAAAGAACACTGTTTAAATAGTCTTCAGTTTCCATGTCGGAAAGGCTGTCGACGTTAGGAGAGGACTCCACTGGAGCCGAAGATGCCCTGGATGCATCATCTTCCAAACACGGGAAGGTGATGGACACACCAGGGTCCCCGACCACAGCTTCGTCTTCTTGGGGGTGTGGAGGAGCGCAAGCTGCATCTACCTCATCTTTTTTATAGACCCTAAGGTTCATTGTCTCAAACCCGAACCTAATCACACCTTTAGTCTGCGCCAGAGGAACAAGGGATTCTTTATTAATCACAATGATTGCGCCTCTGTAAAGGCCTTTTTGTTCCTCCAGTTTCGCGACTTTCCAGTTGTGAGTGGGAAGGGATGGATTCGAAAGCTGGATTATCTGGAGTATTTCATCCATACAGGAGGGTTCAGCCGGGATCCAGGTACGTGCTCTTGGCCTGCAAGGGATGTCCTCCTTAGCAATTACCTCAAGCTTCGCACCTGGCCAGACTTCTCCTATCCTGCTGATAGCCAGCTTATAGAGATCGCACGATCTCTGATCATCGCAGGCGATGAGCTTGACATGGCCCTGGTGCCAACCGCCATCACTAGTGATTGGAGGAGGTCCCGGGTTGTCCCTCATAAGACTTAAGAAGCCAGCCGAGAGCTTCAATTTCACCATCTGCCAATGATCAGAAGATATCGTACCATCTATATCGCTTCTATCAATAACCGCAACTACGATTTTATCTTTTAGAACATCTCTAAAAGATTTGATTGGGGGTTTGAGGGGAGTGCTGGTGTTTTGCACTTTTGTCCTTTTAGCGTAAGGCATGGTACCTTCAATAGACCGTTGTCGCTTTGACGTGGAGTCGCCGCTGGTCTGGTGTTTAGCTAAGAAGCTCTTAGCCCACCTTACTTTTGCTTCATGCTTTGAGTCACCTCCAACCTTCGGTCTCGCACCAAAGATCTTCAGGATCCTCTCAGCATTCCGCTTATCTTTGTAAAAGGACCCACCAGGTGTAAGCTTACGCCTACCCCCACTGGGACCCGTGTGAGCTACACTCACGTTAGAGGTGGAAGGGCCATGCTTCACGATCCTTCCACCACTAAAGTGAGGGTGCGAAGTTTGGGGAGGTTTACTCTCCGTAGTGGTGGAAGGGCCATGCTTCACGATCCCTCCACCACTGAAATTGGGTATTTCTACCTTACTCTCACTGTTCTTGTTGCCAGCAACTAGACCATGATTTCTCACGGTTTCGCCACCAACAGGCAAGACAGGAGGTACAGCAGACGACTTTACAGTCGCACTGCCGGCCGAACTTGAAGAAGAACCGGACTTACCACTAACATCATTTGAAAAATTCATTTGATTCCCACGAGTATCGGAGAAGGGGTGGTCACTCTGCCTTGAAGTACTTAGAAGAAAAAAACTCGAAAAATTGGAAGTTTCAGTTCAGGGGGCGTGGAATCCACCCACATTCTCAAAAATTCTTATAAATTATATGAAGCACTTCCGATTGTTGCAGAACCATGAAAATTGGTAGGTCGGTAGGGCTTAAAGTACTTAGAAAGACAAAATTGAAAAATTGGAATTTTGCATTCAGGGGGCGTGGCATCCACCGACATTCTTAAAAATTCTTATAAATTATATGGAGCACTTCCGATTGTTGTAGAACGATGAAAATTGGTATGTCGGTAGGACTTGAAGTACTTAGGAAGGAAAAAAATCGAAAATTTGGAATTGTCCATTCAGGAGGGGTGCCATCCACCCACTTTATCAGAATTGCTATTATTTGTATGGAGCACTTTCGGTTGTCGTAGAATTATGAAACTTTTTAGAGCGGTAGGGCTTGACTTTCACCTGGCAAAAAGGAGTGAAATCACAACAAAAACATACATGTTAAAAAAGGAGCCAAGTTCTTATGTGTACAAGAAACCTGCGCGTAAAAATCAGCCAAAAAAATTAATGAGATCTAAAATATATGCCAAGTTTTAAGTTCATGAAGTTTAATATCAAATATCTTAAGAAGAGTAATATCGAAACAATTCCAAATCATGACAGAAATTTGGTAATTAATGATTACTGATTAAAATTTGGTGGATTTACTTGGCAAGTTTTCTCTTAGGTAAATACTTACTTAATCACAAATTTAAAATGTATGAAAACTTGACCAGTGAACCCACCAAATTTTAATCAGTAATCATTAATTACCAAATTTCTGTCATGATTTGGAATTGTTTCGATATTACTCTTCTTAAGATATTTGATATTAAACTTGATGAACTTAAAACTTGGCATATATTTTAGATCTCGTTACTTTTTTTGGCTGATTTTTACGCGCAGGTTTCTTGTACACATAAGAACTTGGCTCCTTTTTTAACATTTATGTTTTTGTTGTGATATGTATTTACAAGAACCAAAAACATCTCTGAAGTATTCAAAAAATGATATTGTTTTTTCTTCTATTTGACGTTCACTTAGAATTTTGACGGAGAAGTTAATTTCGAAAAACAGCAAGGAAACCTAAGAAATTGCTTGTACTTATCTCAAAACCAACTAAAATTTGGATATGCCAAAATTCTTTATTTGGCTTTCTCTCTCAGTCTTGTTCAGAAACATAACTGAGTTCGGTCTATATAGTTTTGCGTAAACTGTTCTGACCGCTATTGCCCACATTACTTTCATTTGCACACTATCCCATATAAAAAAACACCATCATCGCAACCCTATTTATAACGGTTATGATAGTTATAAATGATGTTTTATATAAAACTAAGTTTTATCTTCGCGGATCAGCTGTAGTGTTTTACATGCTAATTATTTTAAAGCGTTAAGCGTATTATTTTTTGCACGTGCTCAAAAAAACGCACCTTATTTTTGCAACTATTCTCTGAAATAAATTTTCTTTCAATCATACAATACGACGCAAAAAATTGAATGCACTTTGTAATATTAGTTATGAACTTGTGAACGTAAAAGTTTTTTTTACTGTCTACCACAAAACTTCTGATGACAAATGGCACAAAAACAATCAAAAACAAAAATCGTTTTTTTTTTTACTAATTCCTTCCAACCAAAAATATAAATCGGTCTTCAATGGTTGAAAGGGATTCGGCACTATATCTGCTGCATGTATATTTATTTAATGGGTGCATGCATATTTACTTGAATGATTTATTTTACAATTAAACATGTAGTAATTATTATTAAACAGAAAGACTATACCTCGTGACATAATGGTTAGTGCGCAGGACTGTCATGCTCATGCTGAAAGTCTGGGTTCGATTCCCAGCCGCATAGGTGGTATAATAACAGAAATATTTTTTCTGAGGTACTGCCTCTTGTGAGGAATTGAAAAATCGTCCAAAGGTATTCTTGTCATGAGTAAGTGCTTCTCATCTAGCCGTTCGGACTCGGCAACAAATTGTAGGTCCCCTCCATTCCTGGCAACAACACGCACAGGAATGACTGAGAGTTGTAAGTCACTAGACCCTGGGTTCTCCAATCTCCAAGACCTATGGCGCCAACAATTTTAATTTTATTTATACCATCGCGTGGCAGAACAATGTAAGAAATAGAAAGAAAACAGTGGAAAAAACGTGTCAGTTTGCCAGGAAGAAACGGTTTGGTCCTTCTCTCTCACTTTTGAATCCTTCCGCCAGTTAACAAAAGATCACATTTGGAGAAATCGTTCTGAGTAAAAGCCTTTTCAGAACAAGTACCTACTGTCATTCTGACATCTGACCGCAATCGGAAAGACCATAAGTGTTTTGCAAGCAGTAGTATACCAAGCTAATCAATTCTAATTCTGCTGGAGTTACTGTTTTCAGTTCACCTTTTTTCCAACCCAAGAACAGTTCAACTTTACCCATTTCCAACTATAGACTACGGTGAAAGTTCTCGTTTGAACGGTGAAAAACACCCTGGGAATTTAGTTGTCTGAGGAACTTAGTTCTCATCAACTGGGAATGGGAATTAAATCCACTTAACTGGCTGAACAGAATGCAAAACGGAGCTGGAATAGATGTCAAAAATGCTGCAGCCGGAGCTGCAAGAGTTGAACAAATTTTAACTTTTACTGCAGCATTTTTGACATCTACTGCAGCTTTTTTGACATCTATTCCAGTTGCGTCTTGCATTCTGTTCAGCCAGTAAGTGAAGTGGACTTAGTTCCCATACAAAGTAGAATTTAATTCCAAGAAAACTGACTGGTTTTATTTCCCTTGAAATTAATTCTCACTTGGGCATTTGGGAACCTTATGCAATAAAACAAATGTAGCTTTGTCAAATGCATTACAATTTTATTCGCAATAAAATGCATTCTGTCTGAAAAATGTTATACCAAATATGTACATTATAGGTCACAACAGCTTTTACAAACTCGATTTACTTGCTTAACCTCTGAACGGCAGTTCTTTATTTTTGCAACTCGAATATGGAGCAATAATTACCTTAATATCTTTAAAAAACACTAAGGGGAACATCTATCCAGTGGAGGACTAAGCTTGTTAGAGGCCCGGGCGGCAATGCTAAATGGGGCCCCTTATGTGATCAGATAAGAGAACGAGTATTTTGTTGATGTATGTTTGTATTAGGGTGGCACATAGGTATTGTAAACAAATTTGGATTTTCCCCACCACCTAAGAGCGAAATTGTGTGCAATTTTTACTTGCGATAAAGGTACTATAGGGCAAGTTTTGGACTCGTGCAAAAAAAATTCGAGATAACAATCAAACATGACATTTCGATGATAGAGAACATGAAAAAAGTGGGTGGCACAATTCTGTCTGTCTGTCTGTCCGTACCTCAACCTACAGCCTAAACCACTGAAGCGATTTTCTTCAAATTTTGAACTCAAGGTTTTTTTGTAACTCTCCAGAGGGGAAATTGAAATTTGTTTTACTTAAAAAAATAACGGTACTTGCCATACAACCGTTAAGGAAAAGCTTATTTATCTCAAAAACGGTTCCAACGATTTTGATAAAAAAAAGTCTGTGTATTATATTCATATTCATATTCATATTTTTATTCGTACCTATAGACTTATATAATAAGATACAATATCTTTTTGGGTAATATAAGCTTAATTAATTAATTTACATGATGTGTTATAAAAGCAATAACAAAAAACCAACAAGGCAAATTTTAAAAGGATTCATAATTTAGAATTTTAAATTTAGGTAGGTACTTGATCGTTTGAAAAATAAATTGAAAAATTATTAAAATTGAAATAAAATAAAACGAAAAAGAAAGTGAAAGTAAAGAAAAGAGATTAAAAAAGAAAATAAGTTATGAAAAGAAAAGAAGAAGAGAAATCATCACAACGTTAATGCCTCCAAGTAATCCTTGAGTTTCAACCTGAAAAGCCTGGTACAGCTTATCATCCTTATAGATTGGGGAAGGGAATTCCACAGACGTATCGCGGTTATAAATAAAATGCACGACTGGATCGCACGTACTTGCTCTTATGTTCAAGTTGTGTGGGGCTTAAGAACTTTAAAAAATATTCAAGTAATTATAGAAAAAGCATAAAAAGCATTTAAATCGTTCTTTTAATTGTATAAACAGCCTGATAAATAACTTAGAGCTAAAAAAAAAGTATGCCATCTGATTACTTGAAAAAATATGAATATAAGCAAAAAAAAAATTTAAAATCGTTGGAGCCGTTTTCTTAAAAATTAATTTTTTATATATAAAATGTTTGTAACATTTTTCAAAAAAAAATTTGGTATGCCAATTTTGAGTATATATTAATATACATTTAAAACTGAAATTTCAAAACAATTCATCAACCTGTTTTTGAAATATTGAATTTTCAAAAAAAAAATTTGAATCTTTTTTTAAAAATCCAAAATTTATTTTTTCAAAAATTTTGGTATGCAGCATTATTAATATTCCAACAAAGATTTTGTGCAAAAAATTTCATTGAAATCGGATGAGCGGTTAATGAAAAAATCAAAAATCAAAAAAACCGTTATATGGCAGGTACCGTTAATAAATGTTTTTGGTGATTTTTTTTCTTACTAAAAGGTACATCATATCTACAATAATACACTGATTTTTTTTTTTATCAAAATCGTTGGAGCCGTTCTTGAGATAAATAAGCTTTTCCTTAACGGTTGTATGGCAAGTACCGTTATTTTTTGAGCTAAAAAAAAAATTTCAATTTCCCCTCTGGAGAGTTACAAAAAAAACTTAAGTTCAAAATTTGAAGAAAATCGCTTCAGTGGTTTAGGCTGTAGGTTGAGGTACGGACAGACAGACAGACAGACAGACAGACAGACAGAATTTTGCCACCCACTTTTTTGGTGTTCTCTATCATCGTAATGTCATGTTTGATTGTTATCTCGAAATTTTTTTTTTGCACGAATCCAAAACTTGCCCTATAGTACCTATATCGCAAGTAAAAATTGGCGCTCAGATATTAAGAATAGGTAACGTATTGGCACAAGGTCAAAAGATCTAAGAGACCGCGTATGACAGATCTTATTATAAAGGTAAGGCGGTTGATGTGTTTGCAAAATATTGTTAAGTAGAGTTAACGTTCGAAGTTTAAAAAGATTTTCAAGGGTAATGCCATATATAGATTTTGCAAATTGAGAAATGTGATCATATTTCCTTAATCCAAAGATATAGGTACCTGGCAATGCTATTGAAAGCAACATTCAATTTACGCTTGTGCTCATAATCACAATTGTAATAAAGTTCACAACCGTACAGCATAATAGGGACAAGTAATCTTTTGGCTAAGATGATTCGTGTTTTTAAGGGTGTAATCTTATAATTGGTCCACAGCATTCGAAGCCCTGCATAAACCCTCCCAATTGTCATTCTGATATGGTTATTCCAAGAAAGCGTCTTTGTAAAAGTTATACCTAGGTTTTTGGCAGAATCGACAAACTTAATTTGCTTATTATTTAAGTATATCTTGGGAAAGTCTGAAGTGTCAATGGGCTTTCTTGAAATAACCAAGCATTTAGACTTGAGTGGATTAAAATCTGTGTTTTATTGTAGATATGATGTATCTTTTAGTATGAAAAAAAAATCATCAAAAACATTTATTAACGGTACCTGCCATATAACGTTTTTTTTTTATTTTTGGTTTTCTCATTAACCGCTGATCCGATTTCAATAAAAAAATTTGCATAAAAGCTTTGTTAGAACATAAATAATACTGCATACCAAAATTAAAAAAAAAAATAAATTTTGGATTTAAAAAAAAAAGATTCAAAATTTCTTTTTGGAAATTCAATATTTCAAAAACGGGTTGATGAAATGTTTTGAAGTTTCAGTTTTAAATGTACCTACATATATTAATATATACTCAAAATTGGCATACCAAATTTTTTTGAAAAATGTTACAAAAATTTTAGGCACTACGAACTAACTCCCAAATGACTTAACTCCCAATGAACCAACTCCCAAAAAAAGTGGGACTTAGTTCATATGTACTAACTCCCATTTAAGAACTAAATCCCAACCGTGTAATGAATAAAGTCCCAAAATGAAGATGAACTAAGTTCATTATGAACAAAGTCCCAAATGAAAAAACTCCCAGTTCCTTAAGAAATAAAATAATTAAAACAGTTTTAATCGCAAAACTTGGCAAATATGAAACCAACATCCATTAACTATTGCATTTGGCATAACAGTTTTCAATACGTTTCGAAGGCCAGCTTCATAGTCCGTCATAAAACTTTTTGCCTCAAATTTGAAAATACTTTCATATCTGTAACTAAACAAATGGGTACAACAATCCCGACTTTTTTATCCATCAGTATAAAGAAAAAAGAATAGATCTGCAAAAAATGTATGTTCCTTAATTAGATCATAAAAAAATAATGACAGTGAAGGCTCGGTGCAGGGGGAGGCGCGCGCCCGTGACCACATGCCCACATTAATGAAATAATAAAAAGTGAAAACCCAGGGAAGGCTTGGCGCGGGGGGGGGGGGGCACGAGCGCTCGCGCCCGTCCGCGCGTGCTGCGCCGGTACGCGCTTGCACGCACCCGCACGCGCGTGCCATGCCCGTCCGCGCGTGGCGCGCCCATCCGCGCGTGCTGCGCGCGTACGTGTACTCATAATCACAATTGTAATAAAGTTCACAACCGTACAGCATAATAGGGACAAGTAATCTTTTGGCTAAGATGATTCGTGTTTTTAAGGGTGTAATCTTATAATTGGTCCACAGCATTCGAAGCCCTGCATAAACCCTCCCAATTGTCATTCTGATATGGTTATTCCAAGAAAGCGTCTTTGTAAAAGTTATACCTAGGTTTTTGGCAGAATCGACAAACTTAATTTGCTTATTATTTAAGTATATCTTGGGAAAGTCTGAAGTGTCAATGGGCTTTCTTGAAATAACCAAGCATTTAGACTTGAGTGGATTAAAATCTGTGTTTTATTGTAGATATGATGTATCTTTTAGTATGAAAAAAAAATCATCAAAAACATTTATTAACGGTACCTGCCATATAACGTTTTTTTTTTATTTTTGGTTTTCTCATTAACCGCTGATCCGATTTCAATAAAAAAATTTGCATAAAAGCTTTGTTAGAACATAAATAATACTGCATACCAAAATTAAAAAAAAAAATAAATTTTGGATTTAAAAAAAAAAGATTCAAAATTTCTTTTTGGAAATTCAATATTTCAAAAACGGGTTGATGAAATGTTTTGAAGTTTCAGTTTTAAATGTACCTACATATATTAATATATACTCAAAATTGGCATACCAAATTTTTTTGAAAAATGTTACAAAAATTTTAGGCACTACGAACTAACTCCCAAATGACTTAACTCCCAATGAACCAACTCCCAAAAAAAGTGGGACTTAGTTCATATGTACTAACTCCCATTTAAGAACTAAATCCCAACCGTGTAATGAATAAAGTCCCAAAATGAAGATGAACTAAGTTCATTATGAACAAAGTCCCAAATGAAAAAACTCCCAGTTCCTTAAGAAATAAAATAATTAAAACAGTTTTAATCGCAAAACTTGGCAAATATGAAACCAACATCCATTAACTATTGCATTTGGCATAACAGTTTTCAATACGTTTCGAAGGCCAGCTTCATAGTCCGTCATAAAACTTTTTGCCTCAAATTTGAAAATACTTTCATATCTGTAACTAAACAAATGGGTACAACAATCCCGACTTTTTTATCCATCAGTATAAAGAAAAAAGAATAGATCTGCAAAAAATGTATGTTCCTTAATTAGATCATAAAAAAATAATGACAGTGAAGGCTCGGTGCAGGGGGAGGCGCGCGCCCGTGACCACATGCCCACATTAATGAAATAATAAAAAGTGAAAACCCAGGGAAGGCTTGGCGCGGGGGGGGGGGGGGGGGGCACGAGCGCTCGCGCCCGTCCGCGCGTGCTGCGCCGGTACGCGCTTGCACGCACCCGCACGCGCGTGCCATGCCCGTCCGCGCGTGGCGCGCCCATCCGCGCGTGCTGCGCGCGTACGTGCGTGCGCGCGCCGGCCGGTGTGTTTACACGCGTGGACAGCCTTCACTGTCATTATTTTTTTTTTTTATGATCTAATTATAACAAACATTTTTTGCAGTTCTATCCTTTTTTCTTTATACTGATGGATACAAAAGTCGGGATTGTTATACCCATTTGTTTAGTTACAGATATGAAAGTATTTTCAAATTTGAGGCAAACATTTTTATGACGGACTATGAAGCTGGTCTTCGAAACGCATTGAAAACTGTTATGCAAAATCTCCTGACGGTGTATTTATCTCCGGTTCAAATCTGAACTCCGTTACAATAACTTAAAAATTATCAAAAATTCAATTTTTGACAAAATGAACTAACTCCTACTTTTAGCTTAGTTGTTGCTCTCTCGCAAAAATAAAAATGAACTATAACTCCCACTTTTTTCCTGGTGGGAGTTAGTTCAATGGGACTTTGTTCATAATAAACTAAGTCCCCAATGAATTAACTCCCAACTTTCTGAACTAAGTCCCACCAGTAAATTTGATGGGAGTTAGTTCATTTCGACTAGTGGGAGTTAAGTCATTTGGGAGTTAGTTCGTAGGGCCAAATTTTATACATAAAAATTAATTTTTTAAGAAAACGGCCCCAATGATCTTAAATCTTTTTTTTGCACATATTCATAATGTTTCAAGTTATCAAATGGCATACTTTTTTTGAGCTCTAAGTTATTTATCAGACTGTTTATACAATTAAAAGAACGATTTATATGCTTTTTATACTTTTTCTATAATTACTTGAATATTTTTTTAAAGTTCTTAAGTCCCACACAACTTGAACATAACAGCAAGTACGTGCGATCCAGTCGTTCATTTAATTTTTTTAGATCGGTTAACGTTAACACGAGCCGACAAGCACTTGAAACTTCTCATACAAGATACATAGAAATTACTGATTAAAGATTACGGAAAAAGTGTGAAAGTGGATAAAGAATCTTTAAGCTTGGAACATATACTAAACACCATAAGGAGTAGTTATACAAAGCTAATTATTTAAATTTTTTTCAAAAATATTTACCCCGTTAAAAATAACAGTTAATATCGTTGTTTTAGTGAATTTATTTGAATTTTATTTTATTTATTTTATGTTTTTAAAAAAATGGCTTGAAAAATAGGAGATAAACTATATTTAGAAAAATGGGTACATATTTTGATCTAAATGTCACCCAATGGTCCTAAAATCACCTTTTTCTGGAGTAGTACAAATTATTCAAAAATTTCAGACTTCTTAAAGGTTTTTTAATCCATCGACATCGTAGCCATCCGGATAATGGAATTTGACAGTTGATGTCATGACGGACTATACCGAACTATATTATACTTTCACATAAAAAGTAAATTTCGATCCAAATGTCAACTAATTGACATAAAATCTTATTTTTCCAGAGTAGTAAAAACTGTGAAAATATCATAGGTATTTTTTCGGATTTTTCAATCCATCCAAATCGTACCTATTGTTTTTAAATTTGGATCAAATTGAATTCGATAAAAATCGATACAGTATTGAATTGAATTTGTTAAAATCGGAGAGATTTAGTTCCATCGAAATCGAAATGAAAATTGAATCGGAAATAAATTCAGTGAAATGAAAATGATCGAAAGATCGATTGATTGAAATGATCGAATCATTTTGGTAATCGATTCCTATTAGATTCGATCATTTGAAATGAACGATTTACACAGCTCTTATTTAAAATTGAATTTAGCACTGAATATTGACAACAAAACTAGTAGGTAGGTACTTATTGACGTTAATTTTTGAGAAAAAGTAGTTTGAATTCATTTTTCAAAATTTTGAGTCCGAGGATAAATTTTAAAAAAATTATTTACTATACAAATTTGTTTTAAACAGAAAATTAACGAAATTCCAAACTCAATATTTTTATTTTTATCTAAATTCTTTAAAAACCTAACAAGTAACATCATCACTTTATAGACGCTGCAGTTGTTTTCGAAATAATTACTTATGTACCTATATTTTCGTTGAATACATTTTTTGAAAATATCGTTTTTGGGGGCCCTAAACAAATTTGTTTCTTGCGTAATGTACATTATGACAAACATTATTATTAGTAGGTACCCATTTTTTTCAAAATCGATACTTTTGTCTGGTATTTTAACATTTATGTAGCAGAATACATTAAAGCCAAAATTCTTAATTCTGAAATATCTAAACTTTAAAAAATGTGGCATTTTCTAATTGAATCCCAAATTAAATAGTATTTAATATCGATTAAAGATGCTAAAAAGATGATAAAAGAAAGTGGGTTACATCACTTTTGCACTCACAGCCTCGTATATTTTTTAAAATATATACATCCAATCTAAAGATATCGTGTTTGAATTGGATTTGGGGGCCCCCGGACACCAGGGGCCCGGGGCGGACCACTCTCCCGCCCCTACCTTAGTCCACCAGTGCATCTATCCCAAGATTAAATTATTAATAAATGTTCTCATTATATACTTTGCTTAGAGTAAGAAGAAAAGGAACATGAAGTTAATACATGTATTGCAATAAGTAATTTGAAAGCCTGTTTAACACTTTTGTGAATTTAAAATGTCCGTCAAGTTAGCATTACCACTTCAAAATTTTTAAAATCTAATAATTGGATTATTTGTCGTAAATTTGTCGTGAAAGAAAAAAATTTGTCGCGCTTGTTTTTTAAAAATTAACCCCTGGTAATGCTTACTTGACAGTCAAGTTAGCACTACCACCCCTCGAAATAGGGTAAAATGAACTCAAAAAAGAAAAAGGAGTATGTGAGAATTTGTCGTAAATTTGTCGTAAATATATCGTAAAAGAAAAAAAATGTCGCCCTTATTTTTTAAAAAGTAACCCCTGGGAATGCTAACTTGACAGTCAAGTTAGCACTACCACCCCTCAAAATAGGGTAAAATGAACTCAAACAAGAAAAATAAATATGTGAGAATTTGTCGTAAATTTGTCGTAAATATATCGTAAAAGAAAAAAAAAATGTCGCACTTATTTTTTAAAAAATAACCCAAAATCGATTTTTTCCTTTTTATTTCAATAAATCCAGCACTACCATATGAAAACTTTTTATTCTTTTCGGTTTTTGGTATGGAATTTGTTTAAACAATTGTCGTAACATGTCTTTAAATAAGTTGTGTCAAAAAATAATTTGTCGCGCCATTTTTTTTTATAAAAAATTCTTTGAATATGACAAAAACCCCTAAAATAGCATTTTTTTTTCTATAAATCCAGCACTACCATATGAAAACTTTTTACTCTTTGTGTTTTTTGGTATGGAATTTGTTTTAACAATTGTCGTAATATGTCTTTAAATAAGTTGTGTCAAAAAATAATTTGTCGCGCCATTTTTTTTATAAAAAATTCCTTCAATATGACAAAAACTCTTAAAATAGCATTTTTTTTTTCAATAAATCCAGCACTACCATATGAAAACTTTTTATTCTTTGTGATTTTTGGTATGGAATTCGTTTGTCGTAATATGTCTTTAAATAAGTTGTGTCAAAAAATAATTTGTCGCGCCATTTTTTTTATAAAAAATTCCTTGAACATGACAAAAACCCCTAAAATGGCATTTTTTTTTCTATAAATCCAGCACTACCATATGAAAACTTTTTACTCTTTGTGTTTTTTGGTATGGAATTTGTTTAAACAATTGTCGTAATATGTTTTTAAATAAGTTGTGTCAAAAAATAATTTGTCGCGCCATTTTTTTTATAAAAAATTCCTTCAATATGACAAAAACTCTTAAAATAGCATTTTTTTTTTCAATAAATCCAGCACTACCATATGAAAACTTTTTATTCTTTGTGGTTTTTGGTATGGAATTCGTTTGTCGTAATATGTCTTTAAATAAGTTGTGTCAAAAAATAATTTGTCGCGCCATTTTTTTTATAAAAAATTCCTTGAACATGACAAAAACCCCTAAAATGGCATTTTTTTTTTCTATAAATCCAGCACTACCATATGAAAACTTTTTATTCTTTTTGGTTTTTGGTATGGAATTTGTTTAGACAATTGTCGTAACATGTCTTTAAATAAGTTGTGTCAAAAAATAATTTGTCGCGCCATTTTTTTTATAAAAAAATCCTTTTCATATGGTAGTGCTGGATTTATTGAAAAAAAAATGCTATTTTAGGGGTTTTTGTCATATTCAAGGAATTTTTTATAAAAAAAAAATGGCGCGACAAATTATTTCTTGACACAACTTATTTAAAGACATGTTACGACAATTGTTTAAACAAATTCCATACCAAAAACCAAAAAGAATAAAAAGTTTTCATATGGTAGTGCTGGATTTATTGAAAAAAAGGGACAAATATCGATTTTGGGGCTTTTTGTCATATTCAAGGAAATTTTTATAGACAAAATGGCGCGACAAATTATTTTTTGACACAACTTATTTAAAGACATGTTACGACAATTGTTTAAACAAATTCCATACCAAAAACCACAAAGAATAAAAAGTTTTCATATGGTAGTGCTGGATTTATTGAAATAAAAAGGAAAAAAATCGATTTTGGGTTATTTTTTAAAAAATAAGTGCGACATTTTTTTTTTCTTTTACGATATATTTACGACAAATTAACGACAAATTCTCACATATTTATTTTTCTTGTTTGAGTTCATTTTACCCTATTTTGAGGGGTGGTAGTGCTAACTTGACTGTCAAGTTAGCATTCCCAGGGGTTATTTTTTAAAAAATAAGGGCGACAATTTTTTTTCTTTTACGATATATTTACGACAAATTTACGACAAATTCTCACATACTCCTTTTTCTTTTTTGAGTTCATTTTACCCTATTTCGAGGGGTGGTAGTGCTAACTTGACTGTCAAGTTAGCATTACCAGGGGTTAATTTTTAAAAAACAAGCGCGACAAATTTTTTTCTTTCAGGACAAATTTACGACAAATTTACGACAAATAATCCAATTATTAGATTTTAAAAATTTTTAAGTGGTAATGCTAACTTGACGGACATGAATTTAAAATTGGCTGTCATAAGCATTCACTATAAAACTTATATTAGCTTATAAGATAATGTATCTTAAAATGCAAGTTTGCAAATAAATAAATAAATAATAATAATAATAGTAGATAATAAATATAATACTGGTCAACAAAGTTTTTGTTACAGAAACCAAAATATATTTTTCCGTAGGTTTTTAGTGTGCTGAACTTGAATCTGAAGTCAGGAAGATTCTATCATGTCACGTTTTTGAGATATTCCCGTTATATAATCAAAAAAACCGTTTTTTGCTGTTTTCAAAGTTTGTATTGTAACGTGAGGTAAATTGTTTCAGCAAAATTTTTAATAGGCATGTTTTTTTATCATCGGGATCTGGATCTGGATTAACTTTTAGACGTAAAACAAAAACAAAATAATGGGAAATTTTCAAAATTGTTTTTGTAACACGAGTTAAAAGTTAATCCAGATCCAGATCCCGATGATAAAGAAACACGCCTAATGGTTTCTTAAGAAATAATTTTTCTCTTTTAAAATCAGTTTAAATCTTCCCGATACCTCTTTTCTTCTCTGAGAAATCTTCAGTTAGTTGAAGGCCTTTCATTTATGATATAAATACAATGTAAAGCAAAGTGGGCAGAAATGTATGGGAGCTGGTTGATTTTTGAATACGAATGTGTCATGAATCGTTGAAAAGGTTGTTGTAAGTACATTATTTCACTATACAGCCGTTGAGCTCTAAACCATGGGGTTCCCGAGATATTTGGCTTCAAAGCAACGGAAAAAATAGTAATGCAACTCCATATTTGGACATTGTGTTTCTAATCAGTAGCATTGTATATAAATTCTATAGTATTCTCATGAAACACGATTTTGTAGGTAGACATTTGGGCGATAGGTTCGCTGTGATCGCCTTACCGAGATCCCTTAACAAAAATTAGTATGGCATTTGGACGCATAGATGGCCACGAGCTTTTTTTCTTCATGAGAATACTATAGAATTTATATACAATGTCAGTAGTACTTTTTTTTTGCAGCACCTTTTTGTATCTTCTTTTTAAGAGCAGCCTGTTAAAGTAACACTTACTTTTCAACGTCGTCGGTACCAGATAAAAGTCAATAATCTTCCGAAAAAATGATTTCAGAGTTGAATTCACTTGTACACAAGTATAACTTTAAAGTTGGATACCTTTCTTACCTTTTTTACTGCAGCTTCTCGACACTTATTTTAAGTCATCATGTCATAAACATCCTTTACATCTTTTTCTTACTTTTCTATTTCGTGAGTCCTTAGTTTCATTTTCTGTCAGTTGATGTTTTATCCTAGAGGATGTGTATGTAGATTTTTTTCAATAGGAGCATCCTGTTCACATAATGCCTTGCAGATAGGCTGTCTGAATTCCAAAATTGTAAATTTTTTGCTATGACTTCTGTAGAAAACCAAAAACGCTATATTATGATACCATCGAATAGTTTTGCGCAATGGAGTTATATTTCAATTCCTTATTCGGCATGATCATACGTGTTTTTTGATTTCCTTTTTTCCCTGTCCCTACTTCCTCCAAGCCAAGTTTAGTGGTTAGTATGAGAACGTCACGTTTGTCTTTCCACTTTGCAACTACCAGTCTCGAGTATTCCATTTCTTTTACTTCATTTTTTTTTTATTTAGCAGACGTCTTTTGGATTGCATTTGCATTTGACTATCTAGATTCTAGAAGATGTTTAGCTAGGGACACTGAAGTATAAAAATTGTCGGTAGCTATCGTTCTTCCCTGGTCTAAATAAGGTTCGGCCTGATTCAAATTGATTTGTGTCCACCACGTGAAAGAACCATAGATTCGTCAACAGCCAAGACCTCGTTCGGAGTTCTCGCGTTGATGAAATTCCGTTCCAGAAGTTCTAGGAGTGCACTTTCTTTTCCCAATCGGTTTCCCTTAGTAAATACTCAAAATTTGCATCCTAAATTTTTTTAAAAAGTTACCAATGTAAAATGATATGTAAATAATATGATAATTGAATATGAAGAAAATTTGAAAAGAAATTCTTCTGTTTAAGTGGAGTGACCGAATATATAATTCAAAGTTAAAAGTTCAAGTGAGCTCAACTCCATGATTGCGTTTCGCCCAGGTACGATAGTTGGGCAGTTAGATGACTATCGTACCCTTCTAAGACGCAATTTTGTATCGATGTTTACCGACTAATATAAAAATCACAGCATTTAGATACTATGAATTTTATTATTCTAAGGGAATTTGGTTAAATTCAGACACTTAGAATTTCAAATGCCCGCGCTCAGGCTTTTTATAATAATTGAATATGAAGAAAATTTGAAAAGAAATTCTTCTGTTTAAGTGGAGTGACCGAATATATAATTCAAAGTTAAAAGTCATCTAACTGATGAGCCCAACTATCGTACCTGGGCGAAACGCAATCATGGAGTTGAGCTCACTTGAACTTTTAACTTTGAATTATATATTCGGTCACATACATATACATTTTATAGGTTTCTTATTAAGTTAAACAAGCATTTTTAATTTTTAAGTGACATATTACCTACATGTTATCATTCAGAGCTACTTGATTGTTGATATCTTTAAACAAAATGTAAGTGATTGCTGAGGAGCACCATAGGAGATTTAATATTCTTTGAAATGCTAATTGGGAAAAGAACCAGTCAAATTAAAATTTAAGGTCATTTTTGAATATGTAAATTTAATTTTGTTTTGAACAAAATAATAATAAATACATTTTTGGTTCATGAATTTATAATGTAATGATGATGATGACATTAATGTTTATTTATGTACATACAGGGTGTCCTGTAAATAATGGATAACCTTGCAATTTGTTATAGCAGGCCTTATGACCTTTCCGGAAAAAAATATAAAAAAAATATTTTCCCAGTGGTTACTTTGTTATGATGTTTTTTCCAAAAGTTGTTAACAAGTACTACTTTCCTCAAAAACGTGAACGCTACGACCATGGATGAACAATTTTTAATATTTTCTTATTTTTGTAATATTCTAGAATAAGTGTTGTAATAGATAGGTGGTAAAATTTAATAGTAGTTATTGCATTTTTTTACTATAATTTTTTAAAATATTTTTTTCAGTACAAAAATTTATTTTCAAAAAAGTTTGACCACCTCTAATAAATTAAAATTGTATGAGAACATTAATGGCCAGTTACGTAAAAAAGTTGTCTATTCAATGCACTTTTCAAAATGATATAACACATGCTTGTTTATTAACAAAATAGGTAACCAAGAAAATTTGTCAATCATCTAATAAAGCAGCTTTTAACATTTTCGCAAAGTGTCTATTAAAATGTTACAATAACCTCCAAATTTGAGTTGCACAAAGATTTTCTCTTTTGATGTGTAAAGGGGGTTCAGTGCAAGTATAACACTCGAATTAAGGTATTGAAAGCCCCACCATTTGGCCACCATATTGAAAAACGAGTTCAAAAAAGTTTTTCGTGGCAACTTAAATTTTATTGGTCTTAAAAAAAAAACTTTGGTATAAATTTGTAGTAAATTCAATTCTCTTCAATTTATGTCAACACAAATTTTACCACCTAGGTATCTATTACAACAGTTAATCTAGAAAATTACAAAAATAAAAAGATATTAAAAATTGTTCATCCATGGTCATAGCGTTCACGTATTTGAGGAAAGTAGTACTTGTTAACAACTTTTGGAAAAAACATCATAACAAAGTAACCACTGGGAAAATATTTTTTTTATATTTTTTTCTGGAAAGGTCATAAGGCCTGCTATAACCAATTGCAAGGTTATCCATTATTTACAGGACACCCTATATATGCGCGTAAGATACTTTCAAAAATACTAAAATCACTTTTTTTAAAGTGACATGTTTTGCTATCAACATAATTCTTGATATAATACATACTCAGCCTTATCGCCAATTCCGAGGGAGAAAGCTCTCCCTCGGATTTTATTTTTTCCCAGGAGTTGAATACTCTCATCGCCAATCTCCCCCGAATATCATTTCCCCCGGAAATAACTTCGAACTAGTTTCGGAATGACCCCCAGCTTTCAAATATTTACTGGTGGCTATCTAAATGAATTCAGTGCCACCACCAAAAAAAAGCATTTGGCATACCTACCTTCTATCGTCAAACTAAGTGCATGCTTGCGTTTTTTTTGCAGAAGGTGGCTGCCAAAAAGGTGGCTCAATCCAGCTTCAGTCTTGTCAGAAATTTAATTAATTTTTAAGATAGAGATATGCTTCAAATGCATCACTTTGAACACGGAAGATAACAAATGTTAAAATAAATAGACAAAACTGGAATAAAAAAGAGAAAAGTAAAACTAACGTGTTATATTTTCAAAATCCTCCAGCTAAAATTAAGTGAATTTTTTCCAGGGAAAAATCACTAAATTTCCTTCGGAAAAAAAATTGGCGATACCTACTTTTTTCCTAGGAATTTTTTCCTTTTTTTCGAAAATTGTTTACGATAGGAGAGTATCACACGGGGGAAAAAATCCGGGGGAAAATTTATTTGCGATAAGGCTGACTATGTACCTATCTAGCTGTCTAATCTACAACACCTCATACAAAATGAAAATCTTAGAGGTTAAAGCTTGGAGGTTGGAGCTTAGTTTTTTATTTGATGTCTGAAGCTATTATTAAAGATGCTGAATCCAAAAAATGGTAAAATAGTAGGTGCCAACGCCAGCAAAAAAAATAAATATTTGCAAAAACCATTAGATGTGAATTTATATGCAAAAAGTGGTCTGATAGGCTTTTTTGTATGATATGCAAATATATTCACTCGGTTAATTTCTACGCAGTTTTGATTCCTTGCTGCAGAATGCTGTCAAACATGAATGTGGATAAAGGGGCAAACAGTTTTAAAAAGTGATCGTACTTGCGTCTGCCAAACATTTAAAAAGATTTAAAGTTTCAGACAAGAAGTCGTTGATAGATATGAAAAAGAGATTCTTGGATTTATGCTGTGAGTTCCAGGCTTAAAATCATTGGCCCTGAGTAATATATCCGAATCAAGCTAAAGTCGACTATAACAAAAACATCCGTCAAAATAAAACACAAATTTCACTTCTAAATGCTAAGATTCGATTATTTTAAATTTAGTTTGAGGTGCTTCTAAGCATTTAGTGGTGAAATTTGTGTTTTATTTCTACGGATGTCTTTCTTAAAGTCGACTTTAGGCTAGGGCCATTGAAAACTTCTTGTATTGGGCCGAAAGGTGATTTCTAATGCAAGGATAATAACAGATTAATCGACACAAAATGAAAATATTTTCGATAAGACAGCTTGATTCCTAACTATGTATGTCAAACGCTTTTGAAATATTAAGTGTGATGATCATTTTTTCTTCAAAACTATTTAAGATTTGTGCCACTGTGGACCTATTGCTACGAAAGAGGTTCTGCGGGTCATTAAGAAGCTTTCGTTCTTCAAGATATTACTTAAGCTGATAATAAATTAATCGACGTTTCCTTGACCAATTGACCATTGACCATGGGAAGACGGGAAGTTAAATCAACTAAACCATATTTTGAGGGTGATGAATATTCGCCTTTTTTAGGGACATGTTGAACAACTTCTGTTTTCCATTCACTGAGAGAGTAAGCTCACACAGTGATTTTGTCAGCGTTGAAGAACGCCTCTTCAGAACAATAGAGGTATTAAATTTGGCCCAGTGGCTTTGAGTATATCAAGACTTTTCAGAACTTTAGAAGTGCACGAGTTCGAAAGGAGATCGGTAAAATTAAATCGTTTTCACTCTCAAGTCATAACACAATCTGGTAGCGTCAAACTGCAGAAGGTCAACAAGTGGCAACTGTCGGGGTTTCAGAATTGTATGGCCAAATATTTCTAAGTTAAAACAATGTATTTACTCAAGTTAAGCAAGCCTTAATTGTCCTTTTTGCTTGGAGTCCTAACGGTTGAAGCCCCCCATGACCAGAATGATCATAAGCCTCAAGGTAGAACTTAGTTGAAAGGGCACGCAAGTGATCGTTCGAAACCGAGCGAATACAAGTAATTTAGATGACGCATCAATAAATATGATTTGATACTTTTCGTCAAGTCTTCGTCAACTTTTGTCATCGGAATTCGGAAGTGAAGAGCGCTCAACGGCCGCTTATATGTAAATGGACTGACAGCTTGCTGCAAAAATTTAAATGGTGGAAGCAAACTTAAAACGATTTGGCTCTGCAAAGTAAATACATAATTAAAAGCCTATCCCTCCGTGCTGTGAATCAGTACCTATGAGAAACTTAACATAAGAGGTGTTTTATTGGAAAAACTAAAGTTAAGTTTCCTTAATTTTAAACTATGGCTGTGCTGGACTTGGATTGAATATAAAAGTGAGTAGGTATAGCGTTTCATTGGTACTTGAATTACTGCGCTAGCTATAACAACATAAAACACACCTATTGAACAAACAATTATATCCATTTTTATCACTTTCGACCACTTTAGTGCATATGACTTGTGAAATAATCGTTTCCAAAAGTCCCATTTTGTCGGTTTTGACTTAAGCTTACGCCTATTATACCTAGTTCTTCTTTTACAGATAAATTTAATTAATGATTTCTTGAAGTGGAGAGAAACAAAGACTCAAGATCTACATCTACATACTTTCGCAAAGTATTTTTTTTAATGTATTTGGCATAGTAAAAGTTTCTGTGTGTCCTTGCAGAGACGGTTCTTTTACGTTTCATTCAATCGTTTTCAATGTGCATAGGTGCATTACATAGATGCACACATACTTAATTCAATCAGCCTACTTTTCTCTCCAATAAGTACCGTTTGATTTCTTTGTTTATCACCAATTGTAATTCTAATGCTACCGGTTTCAGATCAAACCCAAAATCTGAATCAAAAACACTTCTTACCCAAAGGCGGAACTTATCTATAATCCCACACTTAACATGTCCACTAATTGCCGAGGAAAGATAGACAGAGGATAAGTTCGCAACTACGCAAATAAAGAAATACAATTTGAACTAAAAAAAAAATGAAACAGATTTGGTCTCAAATGCAGACCGTGAGCCGTGGCAGGCTTTCGAATGCTTTATCTTAAACCCAAAGCAAGGATAAGTTGCCACCAGTAGTGTTACCGTGGGCAACAAAATTTATTTAGCCATGGGGCTAAAGATATGGACTCTTTTAAGAAAAGTTAATAATATTTTCTTTAAACAAGAAGAGAAGAAACAAAAATAAAATGCTTTCTCTCTTTTGTTTATCATAGATGTGCATTTTTTTGTTATATTCACAAGAAAATGGGTCTTGTGAATAAAAAAAGCTAAAGCTAAAACTTGGATTTTTAAGTCATAGCTAGGTTTTGTGTGATTAAAAACTAGCTTTAGCTTGAAACTAAAAGATGTCTTCTAGTAATAGCTAGTTTAAAATAGCTAAAGCTAGATTCTTCCAGCTTTGGATTGTTTTTCCAGCTTAAGCTCTAAATGGTGTGATTATAATAATAGCTTAAGCTAGAATAATATAGCTAAATCTACAAAAATATCAGGATTCCTGGACCCCTGACTAGAAAGCTTTGACTAGTTCTTTTAACATGAAAACAATGGGTCTTGTGAATAGACAAATAGCTTAAGCTAAAACTTGGATTTTAAAAAATCTCCTTGCGTTGCTTTTCGGTCCCAAAAAAATAGTTTTAGTTTAAGCTTCTAAGCCAAAACATATGAATAAACAAACGAAAGCTAGAAATATTAAGCTTAAGCTAGAGTTTTCTATAGCTAAAGCTATTTAGCGTTATCTTTTTTTATTCACATGAAACAGAGCTTAAGCTAGAACTGTCTAGCTTAAGCTACTAGTAATAGCTATGACTAGCTTGCTTTAGCTTGCTCCAAAAATAGCTTAAGATTTATTTTTATTTACAAGGCCCTTTGAATAAACAACTTCAGCAAAAGCTGTTTTCAAACCTAAAATTTTGAAAAAAAAAAAATTTCTTCAAAATGTCGAGTTTGAAACAATTTTTTGCCAAAACTGTTCATCACAAAAACTTTATTTGAAAACAAGCCGTCAGAATGGACTTTTGGCTTTCTTAAAAGCTACAGAACTTAACTGCAAGTGTTGCCGTTGCTTTTTAATTATTTTTTTTTATTTATGTATGTAATTATTTTAATAGGAGGGAGATGTCACCCCTCTCTCGTAGGATTTTTTTCTTGTCTACTTCCCAGTTATATGCTCTGATTTTGTTGGTAGATTTAACGTGAATTTCCTAGTATGCAAAAAAAAAATGGGAAATTTAATTAACCCCTACAGCGACTATAGGGGATGAAAATAAAAATCTGAAAAAATTAATGATTTTTTTTTTTTTACTTCATTATAAGAGCCGATTGACGATGACCTTTTTTTAACGAGCATCACCATAATGTACACAATATGTATGCATGTGTGTAGTAGATATTAGGGTAATTGAAAATAGTAAAGGTACCCTTATTTTTTTTTCGTAAAAGGGTTTACAAAGTACATGCACTCAGAGTGGGAAAGAGAACGCTTATTTCGTCTGTTTTTTTTTCAAATTTCTTTGCATTATACGAATTAATAAAATTAGATATACAATTTTCGATTTACAATTACTTGGCGATACTAGAGTAACTTCATTTGCATTTTTGAGAACTATACTGGTAACTCTGATATTTTACAACGGTAGTAGTGATAAATGTTAATGATTATAAAGTTGCTTTAGCCTAATAACATGAAATTTATTCCCTCTATTGGAACTTTCATTAGTAAGGTAGTTACTTACTATCAAACCGCATGATGTGACTGACTAGCAACTAAAGTAAGCATATCGCGTCCAACACTTCTATACTATAAAGCTATGGCTCCATTCAAGTGGCCATATAGCCTGGAGTCTTTTTTTTTCTTCGTAGAAATAGTATGCCAATATCAGGATTAACCACAAATCCTGATTGTAATTGGAACGTAACCGTAATATCTGTTGTGTTGTGTGGCAATTTCAAGTGATAGGTAGTTTGTGGTAAGAGCCAAGATGCTTGTAATTATGCTTGTTAAAAAATTCAAGCTTTAGATATTCATTTCATATACATTATAAAATATACATAATGTAGGTATGTATTTGTATAAGCACAGTAGCGTATGCAGAGTTTTTGTTTAGGAGGGTGAGGGATCTGTCTCAATTTTTGTGATTTGTTTTTGTTTTCTAAGGTATCACTAAAACTATAACACAGAAATTAAAACCATTTTTATTGTTCGCACGGCTTTTATAATTTTTTTTTTTGAGGACATCTAAGAGTATCTGCATATTTTTTTTTTTAAGATTCCAAGTTATAATCTAACTCGTCAATAATTACCAAATCTATTACTGTTTTCAACTTCTATATAATTTAACATTCCTAGTTCTATGTTACGCGTTTATGATGGAATTAAAATAAATATATTTTCTAGTTCAAGGTCTAGTACAATTAATGCAATTTACACATGACACGTTCACATACTACAACTGGATATGTTCTGTCTTGTTTTCTTGGCAACAATTGAAAAATAAACGGTAAAAATTAACGAATAACATTGTAGTAAGGAGGGTTTACTGGATTAACATATTTTGCGGAAAGCAGGGATAGAGATATCTCTAAAAATAAATAATTGCATTGCAACATCTCGCGTGAGATTTTAACTTGCGAGGTTTTGATAAAAAAAAAAATATTTTTTGCAATGCAAATTTAAGTTTGCGGGATTTCATTATTGCGAGATTATGAAAAGCACGATTTTTTTATTGCGAGATTATGAAAAGTGGGATTTTATAATTGCAAGATTTTGTTATGCGGCGAGATTTTAATTTGCGAGATTTCGTACCCAACCCAAAGAGCCTGCCTTGAACTCGTCATTAAGTCTAGCAGATACGATTTACGTGGGAAAACAGTTTATTCTTTCTATTTAGCTGTTACAAAAACAAGAAAGCTCAAGCTATCTTTTAATTTTAAGGATACGAAGCTGTATCCCATGAAAAATGTCAACGACAACTGACTACAAATCTGATTTCCCAGGACAATGTTACCTATTCGCTAAGTCGCTAAGAGCCAGTCTTTTCAGTACAGAGTTGACTCTGAGTTAGATAGTGTTAACAACAGGGGTTTTTTTGCCCCGGAAACTCCGAGATTGCGCTCCGAACTCTGGGCTCCGAGTAATCAAGTTTTCTCCGGGTCTGCCCCCTGGCTTTGTAAAATATTATGCTACCAACATATTTTTAAAATGTCTAATTGACGTTTTGCAAATACATATGCACTTGGCTTTTGTCAGGGTTCATGATGATGATCAATTTGGTTAACTTGAATGTTTAGCAATGTTGAAAAAAAATGGTTCTCATTATATTTACTGCCTCCCTTACTCATTCTTGAAAAATTGGAACAAAATCTATTTTTATTTAATAACTTTTGGAATGATGCTCAAGTAATTTAATAAAATAATCGCTTAGTGGTAATGTGTGAGGGGAGGAACGAAATAGATTTTGGAAAACCTCCGGGTCTAGATATTTCCGGAGTTGGTAATATTGTATTTTTTGTATGAAAATTTATGAGCTATAACGCACTAAACGACAACTGAACTTCACGGCGCGGCACTATGCGGAAAAATTGATAATCTGAACTTTGCTGTGACCTGAAGTTCCGTTCAGTTCCGTTGCCGCAAATGCGGTATAGCAAGCGTCACGAAACTTTTGGCTGGGTGCTTTGTTTTTTTCTGTGCCACGAGGGAAGTAGAGGCTACTTTTTAGAAATACTTCGTGTTAAAAATAAAAAATGAATAAATTATATCGGTCAGGAGATCATATCAATATTGTAATATTTTCTTAGGTTCGTTAATAAAACTTATTTACTTTACTTAAAACGTCCACTTATTTATTTCACAATATAAAACACTTTACTTTTCTTATTACAAACAAACGATTTATTATTCACCACTGAAATTAATTCAAAAACTTTACTTTCACTTTTATCACAACCAACTTTATTCATTCACGATTAAAAACAAACTGTGTCGCTGCCGTTCAAACATTGTGCCTTTTATACTTGTTTTCCAAACTCTCGAAATAAGGAAAACGTTCTGGTCTCTGCTTCCAGAGCTTTCCGTAGGGGAAATTTCCCAATAATTTCCCTTCCAAAAGCTTTTATTTGACAGCTGGTAAATCTGCTATAATCCGGCAGATGGCGCTTCCTTCGTTTGAGAGTTGCTATAATTATAGCTAATAAGGGTATGTTTGCACTGCGACCGTAAGCTTTATTGTGTCCGTTTGTTTGCATTTCGGAGTCGTTATAGTTCAAATATGGAAAGTTATTACACTGCCCCCCTCTTAGGATTGATCGTCCCGAGCAAATTCATTACTTCCTTCACCATTATAACGATGTAAACGATCGATGTGAACTACTTTTATTTTGCCTCTTAATCCTCTCCGAATGCGGTAGACGCCATCGTTTACTCGTGTTACAATAGTATAAGGGCCTTCCCAATTTTGTTGAAGTTTCAGTGACATTCCCCTCCGACGCTGGGAGTTATAAAACCAAACAAGGTCTCCCGCTTGGAATCCTGTCTTTGTTGCTTTTGTGTCGTATCGCTTTTTCATCCGACCACTTGTTGGCTTCATATTTGCCCTTGTTCCCTCATGAACGCCACTCAGCTCCTCCTCTTCATTTCCCTTATCACTCCGATTCATGGGGCCAGTCTGTTGAATTTGCACTATCCTTTCGTTGTTCTTCAATGCCTTCTGCTGAGTTTTGATTGTCAGGACACCGTCCATTGAAACCGTTGAGATGACATCTTTGGCATCATACCCCTTCTGTAGCTGGTACTTCCGTACAAACTGACGACTTATGTAGCCATGTTCATCTTCACGTTCATGATTACCTTCCACTACCACGCTGTTGCCATCAGTTTTGACCATTAACTCATTTGGCTTGAAATGGCTGACATCCATGCACATTTGAAATCCGTCCGTTCCAACTTTGTAGTTCTCTTTGGAATCACGCTTGTCACCCTTTCATCGGATAGGAGTTAACTGCAGTGGAGTCACTTTTGGGCGATATATATCGCTTCCCGAGTCATCTTTTTGCGCAGTCCTCATTTTCCTTTTACTCCAATCGTAAATGGGATCGGCTCTCAGTCGCTGGATGGAAACAACTTCCTTTTCTTTTTCATGCGTGCAATTATTGTAGTCTGGTTTCCATGGTCTTCTAGGTGGCAATCTGCATTGGCGTTGGAGATGTCCAGTCCTGTTGCAATTCCAACATGGAGGTTTTCTAGGTGGCAGTCTACACTGGCGTTGAAGATGTCCGGTCTTTTTACAGTTCCAGCATCGAGCAGGTCCATCTCGCTGGTATCTTTGGAACGCAGTTCTCTGGCAACAACACTCCTCAACTCCTAGTTCTCTCAAGCGATGAACTCTTTGTGAAGCCTGTTCCGCTGCTTTCATAGTGAGGGCGAATGCTAGTGCTTCAGGAAGTGTGCGTTTGCCAGCAGTTCGAATTGCTCGCTGAAGGTTGATGTCAGATACAGCACGAACAAAGGCTTCTGTTGCGAGTTGGTTGATGATTTCATCTCCTGCAGCTGGATATGCCAGATGTGCCAATCGTTCGATGTCTGCTTGAAGCTGTTGCAGAGTTTCTCCCCTTTTCTGGATTCTAGTATTGAGTTGAACACGGAAGACTTCTTGCATATGGCCATCTCCAAAGCGTTTGCCAATGGCGTGAACAAGAGCACTGAACTTGCCACTCTTATCTGCTGGTATGGTTTGCAGCAGTTCAGCAGCAGTTCCTCTGAGGGCAAGCGTCAGAGCTATGTATTTGTCCTCCTCATCCCAGCCATTTGTTGCTGCGGCTGCTTCAAACTGCTTCTTGTAGATTGACCAAGAAGTTTGTCCATCGAAGGTTGGTGGATGCATCTCCTTTCTCCTAGGACATTCAACAGAACTTTCTCGAACCTTCATTTTTCTTACTTTGTCCAATTCCTTAGTAATGGATTCGATTTTATCTTCCAATTTTTCGAACTTTGATTCTACTGTCGACAATTTATTGCTTATCGACATTAGACAATTGTTGATCGACAGTTAACAATTGTTTATCGATAGAAGAAAATTGTTTATCGACACGCTCGTCAAGGGCAATAATTCTATTGTCAAAGGCATCTAACTTACATTCGAGCATATTTGTCTGTTTTTCCAGTAGACACTTTTGTTCTTGGCTTTGTTGCTCGAATCGTTCGAGAAGATTCTTTTGTTCACTACGTTGTTCTTGGCCTTGTTGTTCAAATCGTTCGAGAAGATTCTTTTGTTCATTCCGTTGTTCTTGGCTTTGTTGTTCGAAACGTTCGAGAAGATTCTTTTCCTGACTATCAAATTTGGCAAGCAGCTGAGACAGCATATTGGTCATACCCGATGTACTTACTTGCTCTTGCTGTTCTTCCATTTCAATGTCGAATATAAACGTGTCCGGGTTTTTTTCCGCATCTTTTTAAATCTTCTTGCAGACGAATTATAAGATCATTCTTTGTTGCAGCAGTAGGAAGATCTCGCTTATTCAGTTCTGCCTTAAGTTCCACTAAATTTAAATCATTCAAAGATTTACCCATTGTCTTTTTTTCACTTTCCACACAATAAATCTACTGAGTGCACAAATAAAATAAGTTTTATCCCACTTCTGACACCAATGTAATATTTTCTCAGGTTCGTAATAAAACTTATTTACTTTACTTAAAACGTCCACTTATTTATTTCACAATATAAAACACTTTACTTTTCTTATTACAAACAAACGATTTATTATTCACCACTGAAATTAATTCAAAAACTTTACTTTCACTTTTATCACAACCAACTTTATTCATTCACGATTAAAAACAAACTGTGTCGCTGCCGTTCAAACATTGTGCCTTTTATACTTGTTTTCCAAACTCTCGAAATAAGGAAAACGTTCTGGTCTCTGCTTCCAGAGCTTTCCGTAGGGGAAATTTCCCAATAATTTCCCTTCCAAAAGCTTTTATTTGACAGCTGGTAAATCTGCTATAATCCGGCAGATGGTGCTTCCTTCGTTTGAGAGTTACTATAATTATAGCTAGTAAGGGTATGTTTGCACTGCGACCGTAAGCTTTATTGTGTCCGTTTGTTTGCATTTCGGAGTCGTTATAGTTCAAATATGGAAAGTTAGGTATTACAATATTTTGTTGCTTGGTAGTTAATTCAAAAATACTATCACTCATGGCTTCACTTATGATGGGTATTACTCTTTTATTGATGAGTGAAGCCAATATATACTGTCGCGTAGCTGCAGTTGGTGCGGATTAAAAAAGTGCCGTAGAGTGCTGCTCAATGTCGTGCAGTTCCGTTGAAGTGCACGTCCATCAAGTGCGGTCTTACCTTAGACCCAATAACATATTCGATTCAGCGCGGTTAAATACGAAGAGAATTATATTACTTAGCTTTTTCCCAAAATCACAAATTTATCCCCACTGTGTGCCGTTAAATAGGACAGCAGTGAGATAGTTCGAAAAAGGGCTTCATTTTGCATTCGAAATTTTTCATTTTGACAGTAATTGACCAGAAAGAAAACTTACATTGAGTTGGAGTTTTTCCTTCTGAAAAATTTCCCTTTTTTAATTGAAAACGATAAAAAATATAAACATACATAGCATATGATAAAAATCATGAAATTTTGCTCAAAATTTCCCTGGGAAAAACAAATAAATTCACGCGGAGAGTTTACAGACGTTTGTTCGCAGAAAACTACGAAGCTAAATTAATCTCAAAGATCTTATATGACATGATTTAATGTACATTACTAATATATGTCTAAGTACGTACAAAATATGAACATGATAGAAGTTTTATTTTAAATAACAACGGTTATCAGTACTGTCAAATTTTCTAAGAGGAGTAGAGCATAATTTTAAATATATCTCCAACACATAATTGATGCATAAATAAGGGTTAAACAAAAATTCTACATACCTACATTTTTCCATGAAAATTCCTTGCGTCTATAGATTAGTTTGTTTTTAATTATCTCGATCAGACAGATTAAATTAATAATAAAATAGAGAAATATAATATGAACAAATAAATAATCATGATTTGGTATGGTTTTATTATACTTTCCTATTATTAACACATATTTGTTTGATAAACATTAAATAGAAGCGCAATGGTTACACTTTTGCCATACCCCCCTTCCACCATATCGCCTAAGGCCCGTGGCTTCACTGTGTAGACCAGCGGTTCCCAAACTTTTTAAGCTGTGGAACCCTAAACAATGCCCAAATATATTTCGGAACCCCATCCTGACAATAGCAAAAAATTAAAAACAACACATTTCAATATCAATTTTTTATTTAGTGTGAAGAATTAATCTGTTTCATTGTTTGATTTATAATTGTTTTTAAATTAACTTCTTTGTCCGAAAGTTGTATTCGAATATCTGGGGCAGCGTCCAGCCTCGATCTGTATTTAGTTTTTGTGTAAGTATACGCTGAAAATCCTACTTCACAGCGGTACATTGTAACAAAAGGAAGCAAATTCAATAAAGCTTTCTTGGCAAGCTCAGGGAATTCATTCTTAATACCAATCCAAAATTTGTTTAATGATACAGAATCAAATACCAATTTTGATGAAGAGGAGCTCTGCAGATCTATCAGGGATTCGTATTCTTGTATAATCAGGTTCATAGGCTTGATGGTTTTCATTAGAAATGGATTTTGTACCCACTCGATGTCAGTATTTGTATCTGGAAAGTAATCAAGCATGGGTCTTTCCAGACTAACCAAATGGAGAGCAATAACATTGCTAATATCTGCTCTGAGTTCAAGCATGTTTTCTTGCAAGAAATCATACACATGAGATAGTCCAGTCATATTGTATTTTTACCATGCAAATTATAGGGTAGTTTTGATTTGTTCGCTCCCATATGTTTTCGGGGGTGCTGAATCCAAATCTGAGGTTTGCCCACAAAATTTCGTGACGCAACATGGAAAAAATATGCTAAAAATTATGCAAAAATGCATTTTTTTGGGAGTTTTTCACGAAAGGCTCGAAAATTACCAACTATTCGAAAATGACATCAAAGTACCATTGAAAGTATACACAATTTTCAAAAAATCTCTATTCAAGGATTTTTTCTGCGACAACCCATTTGGACTCAAGCGCTTGTCGAAAATTGACATATTTGTACGGCTTTCGAAAATCCACTCGAAAGCGCTAAGAAATAAGTTTGTGTGACAAAATTTGAATTTTTGTCTGTAACATGAACCAAGATATACTTTTCTTATGGTCTTTGAAGCGCTGAGTTCGAATATATTTAAATCTAAAAATTAAAAATAAATGCAATTTTTTACAAATTTGGGGATTTTTTTTCTCGAGGTAATTTTTTTGGAAAAAATTTTTATAGTCATTCTGAAGTATGAACATTTTACTTCAGAATTCTTTTTGAATCTTTCAAATACCTCCATTCGTCTTCGAGAAATCGTTGGTTTTGTTTTACTACCTAATTCGAAAAATCCCACAATTTGCCCTATTGAGCACAAATTCACTGGATTTTTCGAATTAGGTAGTAAGACAAAAACCAATGATTTCTCGAAGACGAATGGAGGTATTTGAATATGTAGTTCAAAAAGAATTTTGAAGTAAAATGTTCACACTTCAGAATGACCATAAACATTTTTTCGACAAAAATGTTACCTCGAGAAAAAAATATAACTTCAAATTTGCATATAAAAAATGCATTTTTCTTTAATCCTTAGATTCGAATATCTCAAAAAAGTAACGTGCTAGAGCAACTCCAAGGCCAGATTCGAACTCAACGCATCAAAGACCATCAGAAAAGTATATCTTGGTTCATTTTACAGACAAAAGTTCAAATTTTGTCAGACAAAGTAATTCTTTAGCGCTGTCGAGTGGATTTTCGAAAACAGTACAAATACGTCAATTTTCGACTAGCGCTTGAGTCCAAATGGGCTGTCGCCGAAAAAAACCTTGAACAGAGATTTATTGGAAATTGTGTATATTTTTAATGGTACTTTGATGTCATTTTCGAATAGTTGGTAGTTTTCGAGCCATTCGTGAAAAACTCCCAACAAATGCATTTTTACATCATTTTTTGCTTTTGTTTCCATGTTGCGTCACGAAATTTTGTTGGCAAACCTCAGATTCGGAGTCAGCACCCCCGAAAACACAAAGGAAGGATAAAATCAAAACTACCCCACAATTTGCTCGCAAAAGTGCCTTTTTGAGCACAAATTAACTGGCCTAAGAACCAGAAATTAATTTTTCTTTTTAAAGCTGCCAGTTTGTCCTCGCAAAAAATACTGTAATTGATTTTTCCTGCAGAGCTGTAGCATTATCGTTGATCTTCTCGAAAATGTCTGCAATATAAGCTAATTTCGTAATCCATTGCTCATCATGCAATACATCAAAGAGGTTTGCAGGTGAAGACATATTTTTTTCCAGCTTGAACACATTCAAATCATCACGAAGTTGAAATAACCTGGATAAAGCTTTCCCTCTGGAAAGCCATAGGATTTCAGTATGAAGAAGAAGCGATTCGTACTGACTGCCTATATCTTTACACACAAATTTAAACAATCACGATTGGAAAGGACGGCTCTTTACAAAATTTACTATTTTCACAGCTTCACCGAGAATTTTTTTTTAAATCCATTGGCATTATTTTCTTAACAAGTGCATAGCGATGGAAAATACAGTGACTGCTGGTACTTCTAGGAGCAAAGTTTTTAGTATTTGAAACAACCCCTTTAACCTTTCTTGCCATTGCTGCGGCTCCGCCGCGCCGCTGCATATATCAATACATTTTCCCCAATTAATGATTTGTTTACTCATGAAACAGTTATGACCCTGAAGTTCACACTTCGATTAAAAAATATAAGCTCAAAAAAAAATGTTTGTTCAAATTTTTTTTGTGGAAATTTTTTCTTATTTTTCTTTTATTGTTTGTATTTTACTCTGTATACTTCAAGAAATTCGTGGAACCCTGAAAACTCTCCCGCGGAACCCCAGGGTTCCGCGGAACACACTTTGGGAACCGCTGGTGTTGACTATCACATACTTTGTGACCCATTTTGTTTTTTTTTTCAATTCAAACTCTTACCTCTCATGTTTCTTCTGCAAAATCATAAAATTAGCACCACGTAATTAAGCTTTGCTCCGAAAAAGACTGCAAAAGTTTCTTTTATATAAAAAAAATGTAAATCATGTTAATTTGCTTTAAGTAGAGAAGTATGTACATGTACATATATACTGTAGGAAATGGTGAAAATTGCATTCCATTTATTCTTCCAAAAGATCGTTATCGAGGTTAAGTTTTCATTTCTACTTTACCAGCAGGTGAACCACATAATAATAAAAGAACCCATCACGACCTCTGCGGTCGCAATTTGTTGAAAGATAGTTTTACCTTCTATCAAAAGAAATTTCAAAGTTTCATATTTTTCATATAAACAACAAAATTCTTTGGATGTTAAATATAGAAATTAATATAAAATGTTAGTTGGGTAAAATATAAGAACTTAGCTTGGATGATGATCAAATCATTTTCGTGTTAAGAAAAAAGAAAACTTAAAAGTTGAGGGTGATTCACCTAAGGTGTGCAAAAAATAGAGCGTGTACTTAGGTTAGGTAAAGACAATAAAATCATCGTATAGGTCGTGGGGGTCTATTCTCCCCATTTAGGTGCGAGGAGCAATTTTCTTATAAATTAACTTTAAACAGAAAAAATATTTAAAAAAGCAACAGTAACACTTGCAGTGACATGTTATATTTTTTTGTAAGGCCCAAATTCCCTTCTTTTATTTTATTCTTAAATAAAGTTGTGGTAATTACCAGTTTTTGCAAAATTAATTTTAAAACTAAAAAAATAAAGAAATGAAAACAAATTTTTTAAACTATCCCTATTTGACGTGATTTAGTATACTATTTTTTTGTCCTTATCAATTCTTAGTCTAACACTTAAAACAGGATGGTTCTTGGATTTAAATTTTTTTAAATATCACTCGCTCGTGACGCAACATGGACAAATATGCAAGAAATGATGCAAAATGATTTTCACTTATGGTGTTTTTGATTTATTTTATCACAAACTCTAAAATCAATAGCATATTTTTTTTCTGATTAATTATGAAAAAAGGGTCTCCCATGATAATTTTTTCACGTAAAATAGTTCTGAAAACCGATACAAAATTATAAATTTTATTTTTTTGAATAAAACTGATGCGTGTGACCAATTTAGAAAAAGGCAAAAAAATAAAATTGGACATATTTTTAAGACCGCTGGAACAACTAATTCTTTTTAAAAAAATGGACATCCTGTAGGGTATTCATTGGTAAATTCAGACTTCAATCCATAAAATTTATATTTTAGTGGTCGATGGAAAACGATTTCATTTAATTTAATTTTTGTCTGGAGCAACTTCAATTTCACAAATATGAGCTTGATCATAATACCGAAACTGCTTCTTTTTTATTTTGATCACAATTCTCCACAACGGAAAGAACTCTAACCAAACCAAAAAACCCAGTTGTCCAAACTAAACAGTTGAAAATTGTTTTGGCATTAGTACCGAGGGTGCCGTGACATAGGGCCATGGCGTCATAAGGCCATATTTTGAAATATGTCCTTAAGACACTTTCGCAATGTGTCATATGGCCATATTTTAACATATGGCCTTTTGACGCTTTGCCAAAGCGTCATGAGGCCATTATGGCCTAGAGTCACTTTCAAAAGTATTTTTGGTGCCTGCCAAATGAACCTATGAAATCCTAAATAATGAAATGCAAACATTGTTTATTATGAACATAAACTTTATATTCATTTTAAATATAATTTGTACTTTAAATTAAATGTAAGGACGAAGATAAAATCTGCTTATTGATTATATATCATGCTTGTAGAATATTTGTAAGCTTTTCATTCTTAAATTTGATTCAATATACATATAAACAAGTGGAGATACGCTTGTTCGGATTTGTGACTCATAAGAACATAAAAAAAGGATAAACCTGAAATTTAAAAGTCATAGGTATTTTATAAAATAACTATGCTGAATTTATAGATTAGTTTTCTTGATAAAACCCGTATGACACTACATTTTTTCTTCATTGTATTTCTCATTTAATCTATCAAAGTGTCAGCAGTGCCAAAAAGGGATAAGAAGAGTTTTTAAGAAAGGGATAGCATTTCTCTAAATTAAATTTCACATTTACAATGTGTCCCAAAAGAAAATATACATCTTATCTTAGTGTTCTCAAGGGTCCAGTGTATATCTACTTTTGTAACTGAGTGTACTTTGAAATAATTTTTCATTTTTAATTGTGAAATATCAAGAAAAGCTGCCAGATCCTGACAAATTTAATTTGAAAATCACATTTTTTATAGATTTTTTGTGACATTTTTACATTTATGGATATAGTGCGTACCCACTCACACCTATCAAAGTTTGAATAAGAAATTGTACGTTCCGCTTTAATTTCATTTTCAGTTTATTTAAAATGAGAGAAAAATGTAGTGTCATACGGGCTTAAGAAATTATTAATTTATTTAATTATAAATTATATAATTTATTTGACCCATGAAAACCCCCAATACTTAGTTATGATTGACATTGGTATTATGGCAATTGTCAAAATTCGTCATTCATTGGTATAAAATAAACAATACATTATTCGGTCTATGATGGCTGGGAAATGCTATGCTATAAGCAGAAACATTTTGGAAATCATATTTTGAAATTGCAAATATTTCTTGCTTTTTTTATTAGTTCTTTGAGTTCTCGGGGGGGGGGGGGGGGGCGATCATGAGTCGACGTCGACGCGTTTCGGAAATCAAAGTTCCATTATCAGACTCGAGATATAATTTAATTTTTTGCTTGTTATGATATACATTGTAAATATTTACCTATATACATAAGTTTAAAATAAATACTAATAGGTACCTACATCAGGGTTGCCACTTTACTGCAATTGCAATAGATCTACTGCTTTTTTTTCTCAAAATCAATCTGCTGCCTAAAAATAAAATCTACTGCACTTGGTCTTACGAAAAAAAAATACCCTCCACGCCTTATAATAATATGATATGTTTAATTTATGGCTATTTTGTTTGTTTTTTTATGTTTTGAGGAAAAACAAATGTTATATTTTATTTATTTTTCAGTTTTGTTCGAATGACATAAGTTTTTTGAAAAAATAAACTAAAAAAAGATATCTACTGCGAAAATATTGAATCTACTGCGAAAAATTTTCTGAGAAGTGGCAACCCTGACCTACATATGTATATACAATACATACTTGAAATTTAGAAAAGTTATCTCGTTCATTTTATAACGTCAAAACGCAAATTATGCTATGTTACAACCAATGGTTTATCCCAGTTCAGATTTAATAAATTATTCTTTTTGGTGTTTCCAGCGCACAAAAAGATTTAAAAAGGATTTACTTTGACAGCACATTTAATAATGCAAATGGTGTTTCATTTTTTCTTATGAAGAGGAAGAGAGATAGAGTATTTCCTTTGTGAAGAACTGTATTCAGCCATGAATGAATCCTTTAGCATCATACAAGAATAGGTTAGTTCGATTTGTTAAAGTATTTGTCCTAGGAAGATTTAACAAGATTTCTAATCTTCAAGGTTTACGAAATATATTTGTATGGTAAATATTCGAGATTTAAAGAAGATTTGAGGTAAATCTTATTAAATCTCAGATAAGCGTAAGGTAAAAATGTAGCATTACAGACCGAATCCAAAAATGATTCATTATTAATTTATTTGTGATTTTCATTGGGTTCCTTGTTTAGTTCGATTTTAAGTTTGGTAGTAGTTTTTACTCTGGTCAAAAGGAACATTTTTTCTGTAGTCAAACACTTACACAAATTTCGACAGATCCCACGTTCGCGCTGCGCAGTTGCAGTTAACTGGAATCGACTATATTTATAGAAAGCGGAAATCTTCACAAACATGCATCTATGTATGTATGTATGATTGTATGTATTGAATACCTAAAAAAATAAACAAAAATCCAACAAATCAAATGGAAGTTTGGATTTGAAATTTAAATTATTCGACTTGAAAACTATAAGCAAATTTCTAAGGTACATTAGCCGGGTATGCATGAAGTATAATGTTGATGCTATATCTTAAGCCGTAAGGTTTTTTTTGTATAGGTATATTATCGAAGTGCATAAACACATGTATCTATCTATACATATAATAAAGGTAAAGCAAGTGTTCCTATACAATATTCGTTTTTAGTGGCGAAATACACAGTTCACATGTTATAAACTCTGTTTGAATTACGGGGACTATTTGTTGTATAGTTATACTTAATACATTATACATTTAGGTATAACATGAGCACATCACAGCCATCCGGTATACAGTATACATACTATACTTTACCTTTTGTGCGCAAAGTAGGTATTATTTGAGACGGGAGAGAAGCCTTAATTGTTTAAGTTCACTTGTCGGTGTAAAAGAAAAGGGAAACAAGTGACTTCCACAATTGACTACGATTTCTTTCAAGCTGATGTGTATATGGAATGGATATCACTGTATCTAAAGCCCGGCAGCTAAGGCAAAGTGTAAAAGGGCGCAAAAACAGTTAAAAGTTTTGAAATAAAATGTTAAAATGTAAGATGTTCATTAATTCTCAATAATGATTTCTATTGGTACTTATTTACCCAAACCCTATAAATATTCCAATATTTTAAAATTTTCATACAAAAAAAATGATTTTGTATCTTTTTTCATAAGAGCAACCGTTTTTAAAAATTTTGAGTTTGCAAATTAATTTTTCAAAAACTTTTCACGTACCTAAATAATTGTATTTAAAATAAAAATAAAAGAAGAGGTTTTTAGCTTTACAAATAGGTAAATCATAGCATTGTATTGCTGCCGTTGTTTTTTAATAATTTTATTTTCTGTTTTAGGTCAATTTCATAGAAAATTATCCCTCTTGGCTAAGCGGGGGAGAATAGAACCCCCTTTCCCATACGGATTTTTACTTTTATCAACCCAACATACACGCTCTAACTTTTTGTCACATTTTATACGAATCACCCTGTATAACCGAAATACCATGTTGTGTGACTTTCGACCCCGTATGATTAATAAAGTGGAGCCCGAATCGATGGGGAACTTTCCCAAAACCTTTAACTAAATCCCTGTTCATATTTTTTGAACTGTTTTCAAACTATCACCTGGTTATCAACTTCAAAGGTGGTGTAAAAGAGAACATTTCCTACAGAAACATAAATTCCGTAACACTACCGATTGAATTATCTCGAAAGAGGTTACTCTTATAAAAAAAAGTACTTAAAATTTTTTGTAGGAAATTTTCTAAGCTACAATCTCGTGTTTGACATTTTTTCTGTAAGAATTATCGTTCGGGAGATTCGGGGGGGCTTTTGACTCCCCGTAAAATTGTTAGGGGTGCTCATATCGATGGGGACTTTTTATAGTTACCTTAGAATGCCCTGAGTAGGCTATGTACCAAAATTCAGCTTTCCGCCATTTTTTCCGAAGCAAACAGCTTAAATGAATGGACTATTACTATACCATAGACAAAGTAGGTACTGCAGTTACAGGCACCCGCAAGATTTTTCCAGGGGGTAAATCATGGACTCCGACAGAAAAAAGACAAATATTTGTCAAAAGTCCATAGCAAAAACTTTAAAATATATTTGTAGAGTGTGATATTTTCCAGAGCCTTTCCACCCCTTCAGGCACCTCTGATAGCAGTATTGAAATGTCATTAATAATACGACAGCTGAATTCAAACTCCGTTCGTTTGCTTCCAAAAACTTCCCAATTCTACCCATTTTAGTTCAAACTTTTGTCAAAGTTCACATAAAGGAAATAAAGTTGCCCTTAAATTGGAACGAAAATGGGCAGTTTTGGGAGGTAAACAAATAAACCAATAAGTATTCAGCCATAGGATAATTTTGAAAATGTCAATGAAACAATTTTTTAGTATGAGTGTAACTTGTTGTACGAGAATAGGCAATTAGGGCCATCAGGGAAAACCTTATCAGTTATTGCATGAAGGCAAAAAGATCTCGACAGGATTTCCATATTTATGTATATTGTTCACAAAAGTCTCATTCAGCCTGACTTGACTGTGTACCAAGAACATACCTACATACTTTAGATGGTTCTCAGCTAACTAGCTTCAGTGAAGACTTTTGGAAGCTTCTTCTTCTACTATTGGCTTGTGAATTTTGCACAATGCAAATGTAATGGAATACAATATTGAAAAAAATAATATAACGTCTGTTTAATTAATTTTTAATTACTGAAGGATTCAGTAGGTACCTACTAAAAAATATTTGAAAATAAAAAATATTTGAAAATTTTATTTAAGCTGCCAATTAATATTACCTATATCAAATTAAGGTTGAACGATTCCCACACAGAAAGCGATTGGTACTTTATTTTTAATCGCTATGAGTTTCAACTACTGGAGACATGACCCAACACCATGGGCGAAAAAATCTAGAATTCTTGAAAAGCGTAAATTAAAGAAAGAATGCTTTCATATTGTCACCTTATAATCTCTACATCTTTTGGTATCAACGTCAACAAGTTATTTTCTTAATAATTAAATCTGACATTTTTCTTAATACCTATTATGTGAAGGTATAGCAAAAAATCTTAACAACAATACCTTTATTATGCACATATATACATCTCATTTTTACAGCGTACAGCCGATTGTATTCAAGCAACACCCTACAACTACACTACACTAGTTTTTTTCTTCATCGAATATTTTATTCACTATGCCACCGCACCATCATGCAATTGTTTTTATGAAAAAACAAGTTACACGAAAAGAAAATCACAGCGAGGAACAAAAAACACACAAAGAAAGAAAGAGCTGAGGGAATGACGACAACGATCTAATGCGTTGGCGCAAGCGATTATACACGCTTGCTATACTGTCGACGACATATAAGCATAAGCCATTTTTTATTATGAAAAATATGAAATAAAAAATTATATCCGTTCCTTAGTCAAATTACGTGCATTCAAAATCACCGCAGAGTGAAATAGAAGAAGAAGTAGAAATCTTTTGTATGCGTTTGTCTCCTACCATCGTTATGCTATGGCTAGCCCCTCGATCCGGAAAAAGTGAGACTGGTATGACCGTATGGCATATCAGTGCACAGGTAATTGCACTAAAATAATAGTCACAGCTTATAGCGGAGCAACATAGGCTGGGCTTGGAGTAGTTTGTTAGTGGATTTAGCATTACAGTCAAAGCGCTCGAAAATTGTTACTAGCATCAGAAGTATTTGAAGTCTTTCTCGTATTTACTTCAGTTTTGTAATGTAGGTTAGGTAGGTAGGTGTACGTACATGTAGGTACTGAAATATACTCTAATTCTGATCTCCATATAAAATAGAACATATTTTAAGTTTTCTTGTGGCAATAATGCAGTATGGGGACGTACTACCTAGTGCTTCACTTCTTACATAAAGGTGTGGGTTTGAGCTCCACTCTAGGCAGCATAATTTTCCTTACTCCTCCAGCTTTAACTGGACCTTAATCAGTGGGATTTAATGAGATAATAGACATTTTATTCTCAGTCCACTGTGTCAACAAAAACTTCTTCAATATCCTCCTTTTCCTTCTAATGCTACTGGTTGCGTAATCTGTGAGCAAATGTTCTGACTACAGTGAATGCGTAGGAAATGATATAAACACAGACCCTGAAGGGCACTAGCCTGGCCAGTTTCCGTCAATGCCTCTGTGTCCTGGAACTCTAATAAGAGTGAGCTGCAGGTACTACTAAGGCTGGCGATCTGATCTCGGCATTGCTGAAACAATTTAGAGGATCATGTAGCCGAATCAATCATTAATAAAAGTTTTGTTTCGTGCGATATAGACGAGGAAAACTTTTCAAATGCTCCTGCGATCCTTGCTAGAAAAAAACTTGCTGCATATAACTATTTTGCGAGTTTTCCTAGCAGTAAGCGTATTATGCACCAGGTCCCAGAATCAGGTCCACATAATAGGTATAACTTTTTATTTTCCTTCTACGCAAAAAAGTACATAATTGGTGAGGCCCTATAAAAAACTATAAAAAATTATGGACCATTTTTCCAAGCAGGATCTTATGAATATTTTGCAATCTCTCAGAATGTAGCATTTTTTTCCAAGAAAAAAAATGTTTGATCTTTTTTTTTAAGACATGTTTGGCTGCATGAATAAAACTATACAAATATTTAAAATAAGCTTGTGCCCTGAGCCTAACTTAGAGGCATGTTATTTACTCAAATTTGTTTATCTTTTTTCTGAGTATGTTTTCAATTACTCTTTCACTGAATTTTGAGTTAGAGGTGTTTGACTGTCTATTATCTTGTTCACAGTCTACACCATCGGTTGCCATAGTATGTACATAATTACGAAAAAAAGAACAACAACTATACAACTGAAATGTGAGACTGATGCTATTGATGGTGTTTTTGCTTTTAAGAAAAGGTGTGTGAGCGTTTTCTAATTGATATTTTTTCTGAGTTATTATTTTTTGTACCTGATGCGATTGATTAAGAAAATGGGTCGTTTTCTAAAATGTCTTATCCTTCAAGCAATGAAGTGGGGCTCGAATTGTTAATAGCATTCACACATTTATCTAGTTATAATTTTCATAATTTTATCTAGAAAATCCTCTATACACAATTCCAAAATTCTTGTGATTGGATTTATTTTATAGCAACCAAAATTAGTTAAAATATAGCTATGTACATATTGTACATGCATATTCGAATTTTGTATTTTCGTTTTCCAGGTCAGTATAATTTCTTATACCTACAAAACGCTTTAAAAAGGCTAACCTTTTGGGCTGGCGGTTGTGGTCGGGGTGTCAACCCTTATAAAACAGAACTTTTTCTATTCTCAAGGAAATAAAAAATCTCTCATGTAGCTTTTTCCTATATCAAATTAACATTCTCTGATCGAACAAAATATTTAGATTTTATTTTAGACACAAAGTTTAACTAGAAACCTAATATACAGGAAAGAGTTAAAATGGCTACATTGGCACTCTTCTCATGCAAAAAATCCGTTGGAAATAAATGGGGCATTCAACCTCGTAAAACTCACTGCAAATGGCTATATACTTCAGCAACACCGATACTCACTCACTAACGGAGTGGACTGCTCTATATTAAAGCGGTAAATTGCGACAAACTAAGCAAAGTCCAACGCCCTGCTTGTTTGTGGGTGCATAAGTGAAGTAGGTACTTCATATGACACCCTCCGCCGCTCTAGACGATCGGCTCCATCTGACACCCCTGAATATTTTTAGTAAACAAGTGGATGCAAATACAGCCAGTCGCCTTAAAGCTTCCTCACAATGGGCCAACAATAATATTCGCCATTCCATTTTTCTGAATTCATTCAGATCAATCCCAAGTCGCACTGATTTTACGATCCTAAAACTACAGTCTGACAAAAACTTTCAAGTCAGCATTCCTTCTTGAAAGAAATAGGTAATCTTTATACCGACGGATCGAAAACTGAGGACGGGGTTGATGAAGGTGTATACTCAGATAGACTAAAATTAATGTCGAATTCCTTACAACCAAATAATCGATTTTTTTCTAAACAGAATCGATTTTTTTCTAAACAAAATCGATTTTATTCTGTCAAAACAAATCTTGCATTTTCAGCAAGATTTCAAATCGATTTCACACACACTAACAAGATTTAACATTTCTCTGGAGTTAAAAGTACTTTGCGGCGGGTTTAACAAATGTTCTGATTAAAAGCAAATAAATCATTAAAACTAATTTTAATTCATCAAAAAATAGTGAATGGTCAGTTAGAAGTTATAAAAATATCAACTTACTTCGATTCAAAGTGCCCAAAGTCAATTAAAGATATAAATCGCGCGCTCGCCGAAGTGTTCCTCGAATGATGTGTTTCTTGGATGAATTTGGGTTGTTTTTTTTACTTTAATGGCCACATAACTATTTTCTGTTTATTTTTGCAACTTTTCCTGGAAATATACAGGATGTCCTGTAAATAATGGATAACCTTGCAACTGGTTGTAGCAGGCCTTATGACCTTTCCAGAAAAAAATATAAAAAAAATATTTTCCCTGTGGTTACTATGTTATGATGTTTTTTTCCAAAAGTTGTTAACAAGTACTACTTTCCTCAAATACGTGAACGCTACGACCATGGATGAACAATTTTTACTATTTTTATATTTTAGTAATATTCTAGAATAACTGTTGTAATAGATGGGTGGTAAAATTTAACAGTAGTTATTGCATTTTTTTATTATATTTTTTTAAAATGTTTTTTTCAGTACAAAAATTTATTTTCGAAAAAGTTTGACCACCTCTAATAAATTAAAACTGTATGAGAACATGAGTGGCCAATTGCTTAAAAAAGTTGTCTATTTAATGCACTTTTCAAAATGGTATAACACATGCTTGTGTTTTAACGAAATAACCAAGAATATTTGTCAATCATCTAATAAAGCTGCTTTTAACATTTTGGCAAAATGTCTATCAAAATGTTACAATAACCTCCAAATTTGAGTTGGACAAAGATTTTCTCTTTTGATGTGTAAGGGGGTTCAGTGCAAGTATAAAACTCGATTTTAGGTGTTGAAAGCCAAACCATTTGGCCACCATATTGGAAAACGAGTTCTAAAATGTTTTCCATGGCAACTTAAATTTTATTAATCTAAGAAAAAAAAACTTTGGTACAAATTTGTAGCAAATTCAATTCTCTTCAATTTATGTTAACATACTTTTTACCCTAAAGTTATAAATAAAAAAGTTATAATCAAAATTTAAACATTGAAAAGATTCATATGTTTTTGATTATAACTTTTTTATTTATAACTTTAGGGTAAAAAGCATGTTAACATAAATTGAAGAGAATTGCTACAAAATTGTACCAAAGTTTTTTTTCTAAGACTAATTAAATTTAAGTTGCCATGGAAAACTTTGCAGAACTCGTTTTTCAATATAGTGGCCAAATGGTTGGGCTTTCAACACCTAAAATCGAATTTTATACTTGCACTGAACCCCCTTACACATCAAAAGAGAAAATCTTTGTCCAACTCAAATTTGGAGGTTATTGTAACATTTTGATAGACATTTTGCCAAAATGTTAAAAGCAGCTTTATTAGATGATTGACAAATTTTCTTGGTTATTTCGTTAATACATAAGCATGTGTTATACCATTTTGAAAAGTGCATTAAATAGACAACTTTTTTAAGCAATTGGCCACTCATGTTCTCATACAATTTTAATTTATTAGAGGTGGTCAAACTTTTTCGAAAATAAATTTTTGTACTGAAAAAAATATTTTAAAAAAATATAATAACAAAAATGCAATAACTACTGTTAAATTTTACCACCCATCTATTACAACAGTTATTCTAGAATATTACAAAAATATAAAAATAGTAAAAATTGTTCATCCATGGTCGTAGCGTTCACGTATTTGAGGAAAGTAGTACTTGTTAACATCTTTTGGAAAAAACATCATAACATAGTAACCACAGGGAAAATATTTTTTTTATATTTTTTTCTGGAAAGGTCATAAGGCCTGCTACAACCAGTTGCAAGGTTATCCATTATTTACAGGACACCCTGTATATGTTTTTAATGTAACAAAATGACGCGAAAAACTGAATGCACTTTGGAATATTTGTAAAAAATTTGTATGCGCATAGTTTGTTTACTTTTTTGCCTCAAAGCTACTGTCAAATGACACACACACAATCTCACACGAAAAACTTGATTTTTTGTGTGTTCCTTACAACCAACAAAAAAAATCGATTTGAAATTGTTGTAAGGAATTCGACATTAGTCTCTCCTCCCGTCTTCCTAATCATTGCAGCGGGTTCCAGGCGGAGCTTAAAGCACTCAATAAAGCTTTGTCTTGGCTGAAAGACAACGTTATATCAACTACAGATTCAGTATATTCTCAGATAAGCAAGCAGCTATCAAAGCTCTTGAATTGGTCTCTACTAACTCTATAACAGCCCTCAATTGAACTCAATAAAAGAAGTAAAACTTTTCCGATTCTACCTAATAAGGCATAGGTATGACAATCGCTACATTTAAACTTATGCTGGGACAAGATGCTTTAGAGGGAAAAAACTTTAGGTGGACCAACATCAAAACTTATTTGGCAGCAAAGCAAATGTGGCCAGTAATGGATTTAAAGCAATCTAAGTATTTTAAGTCTATTTCTAAGTAGATATTGCACATTAGCTCCATGATTGGTGCCGTGGTGGTATAACCGGACATTGTCTTATAGGTAAGCATGCAACGCATCTTGGCATATTCTCTAACGATTTTGGCAAAAGCTGTATAGACAAGGAAGATATATAATCGATCTCTCATATCCTATGCACGTGCCCTGCTCTATCTCATAGACTAGACTAGTGATCTAATAAACATATTGAAACAGGAAGTCTGTTACGCTTCATAAGAAGCTACAAATGGTTCACCGATCACCAAGTAAGATTCTTGTGGTATCACAATGGACCAAATCACGGTCTAAATGTGTCAGTTTTAACAACTGGCAGCCACTTCAATCTAACCAAACCTAACCTATACCTACGAGTCTAAATCCTGTAAGTAGGCTTGATGGCTTTCTTGCAATTAGTTTTCAAACATGCTACCCAGGAATAGAGATTTGGGTGTAGGGAATGTATTAATGATTTATGATCGATGAGGTTTTGAAGAGTGGAACTGTTTTGGTTCCTCAAGAAGAATAACATAACATGCGAGTATTTAGATAATATTATAGTTGCTAATCAGTTACACACAAAGTTAATAAAATGGTCTTTTTTTCAAAAAAAAAAATGGGCCTCAACCATTCCTGTGTACGTGTTGTTGGCAGGAGTGGAGGGGACCTACAGTTTTTTGCCGAGTCCGAACGGCTAAATGAGAAGCACTTTTTCATGACAAGCATACTCTTGGAGGATTTGTCCGTTCCTCGCAAGAGGCGGTACCCCAGATAAAAACATTTTTGTTTTTAGGTGGCACGACTGGGAATCGAACCCAGACCTTCGGCATGACAGTCCTTCGCACTAACCATCATGCCACGAGGTATAAAGTATAAGTTAATTTAAACAAAATTGTTGCGAATTGAATGTGAATTATTAACGCTTAAAATCAATGAATTTACGAATTGTTCTTTTTTCGGGTCACTGTGGCGTATGTGTAACTTTTTAATGTAGTTAATATTTTCCACTGACTACTTTTGAATATTATTTCCATCATCTATGTACCTACTTTATACATAAATAATCATGACTCGCTTAGTGTGTCTGAGCGCACAAAATCTCTTGAGTTTATTGAGATTTCTGTTCTATAGCTCGTTAGGAGGCATTTAATAATAATTTACTAAGGATATTTTCAGTTTTTTTCTGTGAAAACTAAAAAATAATAGTTTTTGAATAAGCATTAAAATGTATCGTCGATACATTAATTAATTAATGACTAGCTGAACCGACAGAGGTTTTACTGTCTTAACTATGAATATGCATATTGAACTAACTAACCGTGAAAAGCAAGCAATTCTCAAAAACCTAACTGAACAAATTTAAAACTTCACAAATTTTTCAATTTTACGACTGTACTCGTAGTGCACAGAGTGTAAGTTTACATAGACGTTAAGTTTTCTTTAATTTTCAACTGCCCAAAAACGCAGTTTGTATTTACTATTGAATAACCAAGTGACACAAAAACAAAAACCGGCACAGATTTATGATGAGGAGAAATAGTCACAAGTTCTCAAATTGAGAAACATTATTTAAAATCCATATTTTATATTTTTCGAGACTCTGCCAACACAAAATGTGGTTCGAACTGCGAAATAAGAGTGACGATAAATTAAATTTTATGGGTAATTTCACTTTGATAATAAAACATCGAAGCTTTTAAAAAAGCCTAGCGGTATTTTTTTCAATTTCTTTTTTATAGCTCGTTAGGAGGCATTTTATACCAATATGATAACAATATTTTCAATTTTGTACAGTGAAATTTATTGAATAAAAATTTTTTTTTTAAATAATAATTTTAGAATATCCATTTAAAATGTATATAGGTACATTGTACATGCATTATAAATACATTTTTTAATGATATCACAAAAATAAAATCCAATTTCTATGTGATTTGCTTTTTTTTTTCAAAAAATGGAGGACAAATTGAAACCATCTACCGAATAACGTTGGCACAATATCGATGGCCTCCTTTACCCAAAGCTTTGCAAACTGTATTTATTCCTTAAATGTCTTAAGACAGTTAACAAAGCAGAGTTTAAGATAAGCATGTTCTTCCTAAAATGGAGATTAGGCTGTAGAAAACCATCGATATTTATGTGCCGTTCATTTTAATAGTAATTTTTTTCCATTTTATCTTGAAATGTATTTTGCGAGCTTAAACAGCTGTAACAATTAAAGGAGATGCCCCATTTTTGAGTCCGGAGCGTTCATTCGATGAGAACAGTATCAAATGAAAGCTTGAATTAAGTACGTTAAATGTGTGAAATATTTTTAAAATCCCTTTTGTAGTTTTTGAGATATTTGACTTTGAAGTTGGAGTTCAAAAAAGTTTCAATCTTTTTCAAATAAGAGGTCATAACTTTTTATATATACTACGTAGAAACATTGGTACCAAAATAAAGAACACATATAAGGCTTTAAAATGATAGCAATATGATTTTCCTACGAATAGGTTTTATTAGGTTCATATCGTTTTTTAAAATATTTTTTCAGATGACCTCTCTAGGGTAATAACTTAAAAAAACTAGTGACGAAATATACAATTTTTGGCATTTCTGTTTACTTTGATTCATGAGCTTGATAAAGTTTTTTATATCGACTCAATTATTAAAGGTTTTAAAAACAAAGTAATGCAAAAATCATCTCCACTCACCACTCTTTTAAGAAAATCATTTAATTATAAATGTGAGAGGCTACTTTTTTGTAGCGGTAAATATTTGGAGACATTAAAATAATTTTACTAGGTTGGGTGTATGTACAGTTCCTCTCAAGCCTCTTGATATTTTCCCATCGTAAAACATTGGTATTCGTTGAACTCGAAGGGGTTCGTGGAGTGCAATTGCCTTTGTGTTTCTAATATACAAAATCCGCTCCAATCGATATTAACCAATTGCATATCTCCAGAAGAAGGTCATCATCGTGTCCTGTAACCCCGGCTGGGACATAGGGCGTCAACAAAACGTCTCCATCCTTCATGGTCTGCTGCAAGGTACCTTAGCTGTGGCCATGTCTTTCTCTGGGATTCTGCTTCCGCTAAGACAGTTGATTTCCATGTTGTTCATGGTCTTCCAACCCACCGTACACCCTGAGGATTCCATTCAAAGGACTGCTTTGCAATTTCATCGTTTGGTTTCCTAAGTGTGTGACCAAGCCGTTGCCATTTACGCTTTCTTATGTCGACGTCCAGCCGCTCTTGACTTGTCCTGCGCCACAATTCCTCATTTGATATTATTTGTGGTCAGCGAATTTTAAGGATGTGACGAAGACAGCGATTCACAAAAGCCTGCAATTTCTTCGAAATGGTAGACATGACTTTCCAGGTTTCACAAGCATATAACAGCACGGATTTGACATTGGATTCAAAGAATCTCAACTTAGTGTATAAGGAGATTTGACTGGATTTCCAAATTGGGGACAGAGTACCGAATGCAGCACGAGCTTTATTTATTCTACTTTTAACGTCCAGATCCGTACCACCGTTTGCAGAAACAATACTTCCAAGGAAGTTAAACTGTTCCACTACTTCAACTGGCACCTCCTGTAGAATAATACGCTGCTGTGTGGAGCGGGTGAGCATTATTTTTGGCTTTTTGCTGTTTTTTTCCTTAGACCACTCGACTCTCCCTTCACTTGCAGTGTTTGGCACATCCCGTTCAGCCCACTGATGTTATTTTCCAGTAGACATATGTCATCGGCATGGTCTAAATGACTGAGCCTTTCGAACGGTCTCCATTGAATGCCCTGTGCTCAGCTGTACCAACACTGGCCGTTAATATACGTCGTCCATCGCCAGCAGGAAGAGAATTGGCGATAGAACATCCCCTTGTCTCACACCCTGTTGCACTACAAAGGAGTCCTTGCGTTTATTTATAACATTCAGTTTCCCTGCAACCATAACTTCCCTTTGAGGCCAGTCTTTTCGAACAGTCACGGATATCCATCATCATCATCGTGTCCTGTAACCCCGGCTGGGGCATAGGGCATCAACAAAACGTCTCCATCCTTCACGGTCAGCTGCAAGGTACTTTAGCTGTGGCCACGTCTTTCTCTGGGATTCTGCTTCCGCTAAGACAGTTGATTTCCATATCATCATCGTGTCCTGTAACCCCGGCTGGGGCATAGGGCATCAACAAAACGTCTCCATCCTTCACGGTCAGCTGCAAGGTACTTTAGCTGTGGCCACGTCTTTCTCTGGGATTCTGCTTCCGCTAAGACAGTTGATTTCCATGTTGTTCTTGGTCTTCCAACCCGCCGTGCACCCTGAGGATTCCATTCAAAGGACTGCTTTGCAATTTCATCGTTTGGTTTCCTCAGTGTGTGACCAATCCAACGCCATTTACGCTTTCTTATGTCGACGTCCAGCCGCTCTTGACTTGTCCTGCGCCACAATTCCTCATTTGATATTATTTGTGGTCAGCGAATCTTAAGGATGTGGCGAAGACAGCGATTCACAAAAGCCTGCAATTTCTTCGAAATGGTAGACATGACTTTCCAGGTTTCACAAGCATATAACAGCACGGATTTGACATTGGATTCGAAGAATCTCAACTTAGTGCGTAAGGAGATTTGACTGGATTTCCAAATTGGGGACAGGGTACCGAAGGCAGCACGAGCTTTATTCATTCTACTTTTAACGTCCAGATCCGTACCACCGTTTGCAGAAACAATACTGCCAAGGTAGTTGAACTGTTCCACTAATTCAACTGGCGTCTCCTGTAGAATAATACGCTGCTGTGTGGAGCGGCCTGTGAGCATTATTTTTGTCTTTTTGCTGTTTATTCTTAGACTACTCGACTCTCCCTTCACTTGCAGTGTTTGGCACATCCCGTTCAGCCCACTGATGTTATTTGCCAGTAGACATATGTCATCGGCATAGTCTAAATGACTGAGCCTTTCGAACGGTCTCCATTGAATGCCCTGTCGCTCAGCTGTACCAACACTGGCCGTCAATACGTCGTCCATCGCCAGCAGGAAGAGAATTGGCGATAAAACATCCCCTTGTCTCACACCCTGTTGCACTACGAAGGAGTCGGATAGCTGCCCATTGTGCAAAACAAAATACCTTGCGTTGTTGTAGGACTCTTTAATAATGGCAACAATTTTTGGTGGAATTCCTCTACCAAGCAACGATCTCCATATACATTCTCGGTTAACTCGATCAAAGGCATTCTCAAAATCCACGAACATGAGTTAAAGCGGTGATTGAAATTCCATCGACTGCTCGAGGACGATACGCAGGGTCGACACATGATCGACTACTGTGGAAGCCAGCTTGATACCTCATGAGTGTAGACTCGATTTTTTCCTTTATTCGCTCGAGAATGATGGTTGCTATAGTTTTGGGAAAACGGACAAAACGGTGATACCACGCCAATTGTTGCAATTATTAAGGTCACATTTCTTTGGCAACTTAACAATCACACCATCCTTTCAGTCCTTGGGATAGCTTTCGTTTTCCCAAATGCTTTGTACCACCTGATGTAAAATACTAGCCACTGATACGGGATCGGCTTTCAGGAATTCAGCTGGTATTCGTCCAGTCCAGCTGCCTTGATGTTTTGGAGGAGATTTATTGATGTATGGATTTCCGATTCTGACGGGGGTTCGATGTCAATACCCCTATAGGACCTGCACATCTCGTTTAGTTGGGGCACTTCAGCACTCTGCTCAACTGAATCCTCATTTATTTAGCAGGGCACAAAAATGTTCCTCCCATCTGCGTAGCTGATCCTCAATTGATACCAATAGTGTGCGCTCCACATCCATTACAGGATGATTGGTGTTGCTTTTTTTCCAATAACATCTTTGAATATTTCGCACAATTCCCGGATATCTCTTCTGGCAGCGTTTCCACATTATCTGCGAGTCCATCTAACCTCACCCTCTTGTCACGTCTCACACAGCAATAGACCATCTTATGTGCAATGCGGTACTCGCTTCGCAATTCAGCCTTTCATTGAACATCTGCTTCAGCATTTATTTTGATTTTCAACGATTTGCGAAGTTTGATCTTATCCCATATGTCTTGGGATATCCAAGAGTCTCTACGTCTCGTTCGCTTGGGTACAGTTTCGGATCCAGCCTCCATAAAAACACTTTTAATTTCACCCCAGATCTCATCAATTGTTGAATGTTGGATTCTGTTTAATGACGAGGCTCTGTCGTTAAGGGTGGTGACATAGTTTCGACATAAGTATGTTGGGGTCATTTAAAGCATTCGTAATGAATTTAGAGCTCCTTGCTGCATCCTTCGCTGGTTTTCGTACGGCAGCGGTTCGTTGTTTGAGACTCATCACAACCAAATGGTGGTCGCTTCTCACATCCGCATTTCTTATACTCCGGCAGTCACACATTGACTTCCTCCATCGCTGCTGAATCATAATATGATCAATTTGGTTTTCGGTTTCACCATCCGGATATACCCAGGTATTTTTGCTGCACGTCTTATGCTTAAATACAATCCCACCTATCACAAGACGATTCGCGTTACAAAAATCGACAAGTAAGTCACCATTTTCATTCCGTGACCCCAAGCCATTTCTTCCCATCACGCGTTCCAGCCCGTTATTGTCTGAACCGACTTGGTCATTGAAGTCTCCCATAGCGACTATGATGTCAACTCTCGGAACACTCCTGTAAACCGAGTTAAGATGAGGGTAGAACGAAGAAGGTACCAGCTATTAATACTTTAAAAAAACTATGTACTATTTAATTTAAATCTTTGCTGTTAAGTTAAACTACTACGAGGGCTGTTCGATAAGTCAGTGACTTTCAAATGAAAGAGTGGTGTTTTATTTTAAAATTTATTTTATTTTCAACATAGTCACCTTTTAGAGTGATACAATTCTCCCAACGATATTCTAACTTTTTAACCCTTCCAAAAAATATGTTTTGTCAAACCCTGCAAAATATCTAGGCATTTGTTGCAGCGATAATTTCGTCATTCGATGAAACATGAAAATCTTTTTCCACCGAGCCATTTCTTCAAATTTGGGAATAGGAAAAAATCACAGGGGGCCAAATCTGGAGAATAGGGTGGATGAGGCAGCAGATCATAGCGCAATTTGGCTAGATCAAACACTGATCTGAAACTTTTATCCGATATTGTTTTTACTCACTTGTCAGCAAACGCGGCACCCATCTTGCTGATAATTTTTTCATGTCCAAATAGTCATGCAGGATCTAAATAATGGCATCATTTGAAATGGCTACAATGTTAGCTATCTCACAAACCTTGATTCGGCGATCATCTAACACAATATCGTGGGTTTTCCTTACCATTTCTTCAGTTATGGCGTCAATTGGACGCCCTGGTCGCTCAGAATCTTTGTGCCCATTCGACCACAAAGAAATTCAGTGAACCACTTTTGAACCATTCCATGCGAGGGAGCAGAGTCTCCATAATATATTGTAAGCTTTTCAAAAAAGCAAAAAGTAGTGCTTTATCAAAACTCGAAATTCACCTTTTTCCATTTTGAGAAATTAACACCGACAAAAATCCTTTCGATGACTGTAAAAAGTTTAATACTCAACTGATATATTTGATTTTTTTTTTGTCAAGGCCACACATCACAGATATCAGAAAAAAAAAATCTAGAAGTGATTCGAGCGCCATCTGTGTTATAAGTCACTGACTTATCGAACAGCCCTTATTTATAGTTTTTATTATTTACGACGAGTGATAATGCCTCAATATGTTTTTCTTGCTATCGGATTTTGGAAAGAATAAGTTCATGGAATGATCATAATCCAAGTCGAGAGTATGGACATATAAGAATTTGTTTATTATGTGGCGTTTCAATGCGATCGCCACACAACATGGATGACTTTAAAATTGCATCCTCTCTTCTCAATAAATTTCATCCATTGATCGAAATCAATCGCAAGCATTTTGTTGGGATTGCCCTTAAATAGACTTGAGACTCCTAACCATTTTGGAGATTTTGTTAAAGAAAACAAATCTGAATTATAGAGGAATTGCGCTAATCAATAGATAATAATTATCAGATAAAACAGACTTGCTCTTATTAAGGAGAACATTTGAAACTAAATGGAAAATTCATACTAGAAGTCAGTAAAACCTCTACACGCATCGATTCTGGCTATACACAGCGGTCATCAGACCGATACTCACTTATGGGGTGGCAGTATGGTGGACTGCTTTAGATAAAATAACTTATCGTGATAAGTTAAGCAAAGTGCAGAGATCAGCTTGCATGTGTATCAGCGGAGCTCTCCGTTCGACACCTGCCTTAGACATACTGCTTAACATTACACCCCTCGATATATAGGTACACGAAACAAGTGGCAGCGAGCACAGCTATTCGTCTCCAGAGCCATCTCTCAATAGTCCAATAACTCTATTGGCCATACTATCATTCTGAACAAGTTCGAATCAATCCCTAAACACTCCGACTACACCATCCCTCAGCCGATTTTTGGCAAAAATTTCCAAGTAATAATTCCAACAAGATCCACTTGGGATGATGAGGAATTCTTGAGAGATGAAACAATTCATTTCTACACGGATGGCTCAAAAACTGAAGAGGGGGTGGGTGGTGGCGTGTAGTCAGAACGACAAAGCATTAGTCTCTCTTTCCATCTCCCTGATCATTGTAGCGTGTTCCAAGCGGAAATCCTGGCGATAAAAGAAGTTTTATCTTGGCTCAAAGAAAACGTAATATCTACTTTAAATATCCGTATCTTCTCAGATAGCCAAGCTGCCCTTAAATCATTAGGCTCTGTTTCTACAAACTCCGTAACTGCCCGAAATTGTCGATCGTCTCTAATGGAGATGGCAGAACAGTTCAAAATTCACCTTTTCTGGGTGCCGGGACACAGAGATATTCCAGGTAACGGTAAAGCCGATGAACTCGCCAGGATGGGAACTATTACACCAATCAAAGGGCACGGTAGTGCCCAGCCAAGTTCGCGGCACTACACCCTTTTTACAGGAACAAACTCAGGCGATTTCAACCCCCCTCTAACTTCAGTACCAATAAAGTCAGAAACTTCAAACTCGGAGTATTTGCTGAACTGATCAAACACAGGTGGCTCACCAAATTTCAACTCTTTAGCATTTGTAGTTCCCAAGATATAGGACTTCAAAAATCGCAAAAACCGTAACTGACTGACTCACTGACTGACTGACTCACCAACAGATCATCAAAATTATGGAGCACTTCCCGACATCGTAGAAACTTGAAATTTCGCACAACGGTAGGCCTTGTGGTACATGAAAAGGAAAAAATCGAAAATCTGCAATTTTCTATTCAGGGGGCGTGGCATCCACCCACTTTCTTAAATATTCTATAAACTATATGGAGCCTTTCCGATTGTTGTACAACAATGAAAATTGGTAAGTCGGTAGGGTTTGAGGTACTTAGAAAGAAAAAAATTGAAAAATTGGAAGTTTCCATACAGGGGGCGTGGCATCCACCCACATTCTCAAAAATTCTTATAAATTATATGGAGCACTTCCGATTGTTGTAGAACGATGAAAATTGGTAGGTCGGTAGGGATTAAGGTACTTAGAAAGAAAAAAATTGAAAAATTGGAATTTTGCATTCAGGGGGCGTGGTATCCACCCACATTCTTAAAAATTCTTATAAATTATATGAAGCACTTCCGATTGTTGTAGAACGATGAACATTGGTAGGTCGGTATGTCTTGAAGTACCAACTTAGAAGAAAAAAATCGAAAAATTGGAAGTTTCAGTTCAGGGGGCGTGGCATAGACCCACATTCTTAAAAATTCTTATAAACTATATGAAGCACTTCCGATTGTTGTAGAACGATGGAAATTGGTAGACCGGTAGGGCTTAAAGTACTTAGAAAGAAAAAATTGAAAAATTGGAATTTTGCATTCAGGGGGCGTGGCATCCACCCACATTCTTAAAAATTCTTATAAATTATATGGAGCACTTCCAATTGTTGTAGAACGATGAAAATTGGTAGGTCGGTAGGACTTGTAGTACTTAGAAAGGAAAAAAATCGAAAATTTGGAATTGTTCATTCAGGGGGGGTGCCATCCACCCACTTTATCAGAATTGCTATTATTTGTATGGAGCACTTTCGGTTGTTGTAGAATTATGAAACTTTGTAGAGCGGTAGGGCTTGACTTTCACCTGGCAAAATAAATCTTTGCAAAAAGGAGTGAAATCACAACAAAAACTTAAATGTTAAAAAAGGAGCCAAGTTCTTATGTGTACAAGAAACCTGTGCGTAAAAAGTCTGCCAAAAAAAGTAATGAGATCTAAAATATATGCCAAGTCTTAAGTTCATGAAGTTTAATATCAAATATCTTAAGTAGAGTTATATCGAAACAATTCCAAATCATGACAGAAATTTGGTAATTAATGATTACTGATTAAAATTTGGTGGATTTACTTGGCAAGTTTTCTCTTAAATACTTACTTAATCACAAATTTAAAATGTATGAAAACTTGACCAGTGAACCCACCAAATTTTAATCATTAATAACCAAATTTCTGTCATGATTTGGAATAGTTTCGATATATGTAACTCTACTTAAGATATTTGATATTAAACTTCATGAACTTAAGACTTGGCATATATTTTAGATCTTATTACTTTTTTTGGCAGACTTTTTACGCACAGGTTTCTTGTACACATTAGTACTTGGCTCCTTTTTTAACATTTATGTTTTTGTTGTGATATTACCTAACAGGGTGAATATTGGAATACCAGTCATTACCTGTAAACTTATGCTTAAGCAAGATTCCATGATGATGACAAACAGCAGATGGACAGGTATCACTACTTGTCTGGCGACAAAACGGATCTGGCCAACACTGGATCCGAAGCGATCGAAATGTTTGTTATCTCTAAGTAGATTGCATATTAGCTCCACAATTGGTGTCGTTACTGGACACTGCCTCATAGGCAACCACGCCAATAGACTCGGCGTTCTTTCAAATGATTTCTGCAGAAGCTGCATGGACGAGGAGGAGGAAGAAAAAATCCCACACCTTCTTTGTTCATGCCCTGCTCTTTCTCAAAGACGTAAATACGCTTAGGAAATTTTTTCTTTGACGATCCCAGTGATTTAAAGATTTATTAAAAGCTCCAATTGGTTTAATTAGCGAGGATCATCTCGCAGTCTTTATGTGGTATCACAATGGGCCTATTCTGGCCTAGGTGTGTCAGCAGTTTTCCTGGCAGCCACCTTAACCTAACCTAACTTAACCTATGTTTTAGTAAGTAATCATTTAAATGTTCGTTTAAATGCTGCTGGATGTTGTGTGATCATCTTATAAAATAAAATTCAAGGCTTTTATCAAAACCGCTAAAACGATTTTCAAATTTTGTTTCGCATTATTTCATATTTGTTCTAGAATTCTGAAAGTAGTATCCTTTACTCCAGCTCAAAGCAGAATTAAAAAAGTTTTTTTTTTAGCATTTTAAAGTCGAACTCCATACTTTTAAACATGTTTCTCTTATAAAATTTATGTTTTCATACAATTTTGAAAATTGTAGGATACTTGAACATAAGAGCAATTACGCGCGAACCAGTCGTGCATTTTATTTATGTAAACAATTCTTTTTTCGCTCCAAGTAAAATCCTTGTGTTTTTTGCCCTCTTCAACAATACGTTAAAATTTTGCGGCACTTTATTTATGGTACCTACTGTGTCTGGACTTAAACAAAACTTTATTTAAATAACAGGCAGGCAGTCGGCAAAGCCATGGAAAACTGATTTTGTGAACAATAATTAATTTGACATTGTGCCTACAAGAAATTAATTAATAAATCACAGTATCAATTTATGTATCTACTTATTTAAATAACACATTCAAAACGGTTATTAACGCGAGTTATCTTTTCATTATGAACAACCAAAAACTTTTGCAAATCGATCATACATTTTAACTGGACTACCGGTTCCAAAGTCGAAATAAATTAGGCCAACAACATTCGGATATTATATAAAAATGGCATCAACATCGCATATTAACAACAACGGCATTTTGTGAATACCTACCTACTTGACCAACAAAAATGATTTAAATGTTTTTATTTTCAGATAGGTACCTGAACCTCTTTTCTTCTTCGACAGACTATACCTTCTTTCTATACAACAATGTTGGCAGATCCATCGGAACCGGTTCATTAAATAAATATGTTAAACTTTCGGCGCGATCGAAAACCTGTCGCTCGATTTATCCAAAGTTCATTCAAGGCTTTGAGCAGTTGGCGTCCATTCCTTGTAGTAGCTATAACATAAGTACACTTTGATATCTGTTGCAATATGTACTCAATGTATGTACATTTGTACATACCTACGTTCTTCTATGGTCTCACATAAAACAAAGACCAGTATGAATTCTCAAGCCAGAAGCTCTGCTCAAAAAGAATTTATCAATATTGTGCCGTTGAATGTTAGGTGCCTTGTATGCTTATAGATATGTAGATATACATAAGGAATGGAATAATAGTTCTATAATGGTTGAGGTACCGAGTATATGGTCACAAGCTGGTGGTTCTGTCTGAGAATCGATTTGATTTCAATGTGTGCACTATCGTGAAATTGTAGTTGATTACACCCACGTTGAATGCGTGAAGTTTTCACGTTAAAACAACAACGCCTGTTCGTGCTATCAATTATTCATAAGGCCTTGTGTATATGGTGGTTACTGTAAGTAATTCTCTAAAGTTTTTATTCTTTTCACATTGGATAATTGGTTAACGCCAACCGTCTCGATGAAGCGTTTTTTTCCTGTTACGATATTAAGTCTGCCTAGAAGTGGACAGCAAGTTCACATTTTCACCAAGAAAACAAATATTCTAAGAACTTCGACTGTGAAAATATTATAGGTTTAATAAGAATAAAATTCGGTTCTGAAAAAAAAAGCTTCTCGGTTTACTTTTGCAAAATGACTTAGGCTATCTCATTTCTCATTGTCATTACAATAGGTTTGAACCAGTGACGAAGCGTCCATATATTGAGTGGAATGAGTGCTTCCGTAAGACAGTTCACAAAATGATAATAGCAAAGAATTATAATACTCGAAAATTCAAATTGTAGATACATTAAATACATTTACATCATTGACCTATTATTATAGTATGTCAACGATTTACATTTTCTTAATATCTAATATTAATAAATTATCTCTTATATTAATTAATTATTTCCCAATATTAGGTATTACATATCACGGGAAATGATTATTATCTTTTAATAAAATCACTCACGAGAACAACGCTTAAATCCGCACATCATCTAACGAAACCCACAAATTTCCATTCTACGCCAAGCCAAGCCATTTGAGAATGCGTAACATCAATCCATTCTCCATTATAAAATACTATACGAGAGTTTTTGCTCTAGAATGCGCAACAGCTTGGCATTCTCTGATTTTACCTTCTTAACTCAAATTCCGTCCAAAATTCAAAGTAAAATCTGATGATTTCTTTCTGTTTGCCCAACGTGTGAAGAATGAGTTGAGTGAATTCATTATGAAAATTCAATAGCAAAACTAAAGAAGTATTGAGTCGTTTCCTGCCGCACATCCCTAATGAAAAAGGGGTAGTTTTAGTTTTATACTTTGGATCTTCGGTGTTGTGATTGTGTGTGCGTGAATGCAAATCGTATATAGTGTTTCATCCATAAGAAATGCATTGATTGGTGTTTTTTTTTTCGATTTGATTAAGTTTTTTGGGAGATATTGTTTTGTTTGTGATTGCTTTGGCGTTTTGCTTAAAGCTTATGAGTACCTGCAAATGCATAGCAAAGAGTATTTCAAATTAATTATTTCGGCTAGAGGAAATACATTTTTCATACTCTTTATAATATTATTAGGCGCAAAAAAGCGGTATGATATAAATTCTAAATTAAAGGACTTTTATTTTTTGAGTTTTAAGTTGTGTGCTTCCGCTTCCGAAAAAGTCACGCCTCGTGCCTGGTTTGAACATTTATAGCCCAGTCAAAGAAGGAAAAATAAATCCAATGAATCATGATCTCTGGGTTATTAATGTACATATATGGTAGAGGTGACCCCCAAGTATAAAATACTAAAAGTCCCCAGCCCAGGACGAGTTTAGGACAGGAGTGGGCTCCTTTTTATAATTTCTCGTGAATATTTTGAAAATTAAGGGTATAAACGAAAAATTTTGCACTACAAAATGAATGAAAATTAACTTTCCTACAAAAAAAGTTTTGGTTATATTTTCGGTAGGAGATGAAGGGAGGCATAGAAATTTCAAGTATTTGAAAAACAATGTTATTTGTCTTACATAATTAATTTTGATTGATCAATTTACCCAGAAATAACGGAAAAGTAAGATATATTAATCTTAGAACATGTCTTAAGATTATTTCACAAAGTGTTGGCCAATAACTTGGAGGCATCCTGTGTACTTCTTACCTTGAAAAAAACAGTGTTTCTCATATGAAAATAAACACTGAATGAACAAAATTAAATAAGGACATTTATAACTCCAACCAGGGAAACGAAGAAGCAGATTCCTTAGCGAAAATAGGGGCACCAATGACTCCCTTACTGGGGCATAAACCCTGTCGTGGCATTGGAGAAAATGTGATAAAAAACAAAATAAAAGATTAACAGGAGGCTAAAAGATCCAAAACTGGAAAGAACTCCCAAAGCTAAGGCAGATAAAACTATTATCTACTTGTTAATTATAACCGAGCATGTTTTACGGACTGCATCAAACTAAGTTGGAACATCCTAAGAAAATAACTGGTTTCTTCACTAACCACGGCAAACTAAAAAGACACCTCAGCATTTTTGGTCTAGTAAGCAGTCCAACATCCAGATTTTGCTGCACACAGGAGGAAACACCAGACCATATATTAGGAAAATACAATGCATTTATGCATCAAAGGAAAAACACCTGGGACACGACCTCCTTAAAAGTCCTCCAAATATTCAAATTTCTGAGACAAATAAAATTGGAGGAAGAACTTTAAGATTAGCAATCTTATTCAGTTTTAAAACTACATTCTTTAAACCCCAACCTTCTCTCATGACGTCACTGTAATGACCATGAATCAATATATACTTACTCTTCCGTTATTCCTGGGTAAATTGATCACTAAGCATACATTTTGTAAGACAATAACTTTTTTTTCTAATGTTTAAAGTTTGAACTCAACGTATCTTTCATAATCTTGCACCTACCAAAAATATGATTACAAATTTTTTTGTAGGAAATTTTATTTTATTTCATCTTGTTGTGTATACTTTTCCGCTAATACGTTTAGTTTTCAAAATTTTCACGAAAAACTTCAAAAGAGGACCTTTTAGTACGTTATACCTGAGGGTCACCCCTACCACATAAATTAATAATCCAGAGAGCATGATTTATTGCATTTATTTTATAATTTTGAATTTCCTTTGACTAGACTATTATGTTTTTGACTTTTGAGTCATCACTTTTTTCAAAATTCAATTAGTGCGAACGAGAAAAAATATCTTTTTTCCAATCTTCCAATCTTCCACCTTCGCACTAATTTAATTTCGAAAAAAGTCACTGTAATATTCATTCTGTTTTTTATGTCAAGGTTGGTAGGCATGCATGGTCTTATTTTAATCAGCGCAGCCGTTCAGTTTGTAGGCCTTGAAGCATTTAAAAACAACCGGAGAACTTAATTGCGGGCTTAACTACTTTTTTTTTTTTAATATTCTCAATAGTCGTAATGTCATATTTCATCAAAATCAAGAGTTCGAGTCTTATTACGAATGTGAAACTGGCCATGTAGTACCAAAAAAAAGGCTTTCGGGCCAGCACCTTGGAGAAAACATTACTGTTTTTTTTTTGTTCACACCTACCAAAGTTTGAATGAGAAATTGTACGTTCTGCTTTAATTTCATTTTCAGTTTATTAAAGACGGTGTTGGGATGAGCTTCACGTGAGGCGACTTATTTTGACGTGTCCGTTTTTTATCACTCCCATCTCTTTTTTAAAAATTCATACCTCATCTGGCCATCTCTTTCTTACCAAGAAATAAAAGCGAGATAAAAACAGAGACGTCAAAATGAGTCCTCACGTGAAGCTCGTCTGAGCACAAAACACAACAAAATACTCCTTTTTTTAAATAATTTTGAGTTTATAAGCGAATAAAAAAAAAAACGAAAAACAAACGAGAGCAAAAAAAAAACGTAGGTACATATAAACCTTTTAAAAAATGGTAAAGCACAGTATTAGCCGGTATGCCTTTGGAGCAGTAGCGTAGCTACTGCGGTATCAGCCGTATCAATGATACGGGGATCCGACATATAGGGGCCCCGAGATTCAGAGTACCTACTGGACGTGTGCAAGAAATTTTCCATTGAGATGCATTCGATACACAGTTTTAATAGTTTCACTCGTTGAAGTTTACCTAGATTTGACCCAGACTTTCTTGACAACCATAAGAATTGTCAAAAAAAACTGTGTTTTTGGTTTTAAGAAATCACTATACTCAATTGTGAAATAAGCAAGTTTCAACATTTTCTTTAAAAATGAATAGAAACAAACTACAGTTTCCATTTTCTATTTCTATTTGTTACTATTAAAGTAAATATGTTTATTCCTTAAATTTGTATTAAAGAAAAAAGCCAGAATTTCCTGCAGCACGTAAATCCACAAAAAAAATGGTTTGGAGCTCATGCCACTTTGAAAATTTATTCTTTGCCTCAACTCACCCCAACAAGAAACCTAAATCTACTCCAGGGCGAGATCAAGCAACTTTAGGTTTCAAAAACAGAATTTGCTGGTCAGGGTGCATTCAGGCTTTTCAAAGAAAAAGCTTTGGGGTGACAAACTTCATTTACATATTTTTAAAAATGTACCCATTACCAATTTTGATTACATGTGTGTTTTCGATATAGTGTTCCTTCCTATGTAGTTATCTCTATCTAAGTCCTACCAACGAACGGAACCACAACTGCAACGGTGCAAGTACCAGTAGTCCAGGAGAATTAGACGAAAAAATGGTAAGATTAGGAAATAATTTCGATGGAGAACTCTGTTTTACCTTACCTTCACTGCTAGTTTAGTTGAAAAACTTATCAAAATTTAATTTATTGATGGACAACATTTTTTGCACAATTTGTATTCGGGTTCATCTCCTTATTATAAAATAAAATGTTTGGGTGTAAGAGGTAAGAAGAAGGCCGTTTTTCAAAAATAAGGGTGTGAGCTGTGAATTTGTTTTCTCTTTCGAAAGTTATCTCTTTTGAATTTCATTTCACAATGAATAATTGAGGAACCAGAAACTTTCAGATAGTCTTATAATCTAAATAATGAGCTATTAATGAAGTCTAAAAGTTATAGCGTTTCAAAATTTGATTTTGACCGTAAACAAACATTTTATTGTAAATACATATCTAGACATTTTTTTTTTTTCAAAAATCTAGCTGGTTTAAGTTTTTTTCATAGAATTCTGCACAAGGAAGATTATTTCACTATTTCGTTAGAGCAACAGATTTTGGGAAAAACTTGCACAAACGTTATAAAATTATTATTGATATCTGTTTTACACTCAAAACTTTTATCTTATACAAAAAAAAGTTAGGTATAATTTTTTTTCCTATAATTTCATGAGCTTATATTTAAATCTTTTGAAAAAATTAACGGCTTTCGAGATACATATTTGTAAAAACAGTTTTTTGTCCCTTTTACCGTACAAAATGAAATATCAATTTGAGCTTATCTAATAAGCTGATGCAAGTAAAAAAAGGCTGAGCCCTTGTTCAGAAAAAAATGTTTGATACGGGGCCCCCAAAGTGCTCGCTACGCCACTGCTTTGGAGGTGGCAAAGTTCTCATGAGTAGATGAAAATCCACATCTAGTACTTACAACTAGACGTTAGGTACATTTGGGGTACAATTTTTTTTTATATTAAATTATTAATTTTTTTCAGAATTGGAATTGCCAAGCTCTGCACGAATTAATTTATCATAAATTTTTATAAGATATCCCTCTAGTGATATATATTTTTGTCATAAATGTTAGCATCCAAAGCCGAACCAACATTTTCTATTCCTTTATTTGTATGGCTAGTTGACCATCCATCGGTAGCTGTGTTTTTTTGTGTGCATTGTACATACATGTCTTCGGTTGAAAATAATTTGCATGTAAAATACAACATAAAACATAAGGAAAGCGATGATGTAATTTTTGTGTGCACTTTTATTTTAACCGAAGAAGTGGGTAAAGAAAAACTCAACTAATATTAAGTTGGTAAACCTTTCTTTATTTTTTTCTAAATATTTGACGTTGATCAGTTTTCCAAAAAATAAATATCAGCCTTTTAATGGTGAATTCGATTTTATTTTCTATAAAAAGATATGATTAAAGTGTTTTATATGTCTTACAAATATATGTTCAATTAATGCTCTTACAATTTGTCTTTCCTGAGCAACGATATGTTGAAAAAGAATTTCTAATTTTTTCTGCCTATCAGAATAACCTACAAATTTGTCTCTAAAAATCGTGGTATTCATGGTTAGGTTATAATGTGAAGGATATTTAACGTTTTATCTCTTTCAGAAGAAAGAGACGTAAATACTATACCAAAAAAGGGATGAATTTGGAAATTAAAGACTAGTAGTAAGTAAGAGGTTAGTTCAGATAAAGAGGCTACATTTAAAGGCTAGTTGACATTCCGGGGGCCGTCTGAATCTCCTTGTGAAGACAAACAATCAAGCACAGCTAGCCGTCCGACTGATCTCTTGAATTTGATGCTTCCATTTGAAATCTGAACATCGCATATTCTCACTACTCCATCCGGTCCAGGGTAAGTCTTAATAACCTTCCCTAGCTTCCACGTAGAACGAATGTCATTCGGCTCTACGAGAATGACAATACTCCCTTCAAGAACAGGCTTTGTTTGTTTGTGCCACTTAGATCGCCTCGTAATTTCTGGTAAATACTCCATATACCATCTTCTTATAAATTCGGTCATTAAGTGTTGCGATCTCCGGCTGTACAGCTTGCTGTTGATGTCGCTGTCGTAGAATATTCCGGGGGCAGTAATGTTTCTATCTTGATCTCCAAAGAGCATAGAGTTGGGTGTAAGAGGCTTCGGATCATCGGGGTCTACTGGTATGTGGGTCTGCGGTTGATTTGCCCTTGTGCTTCGATGAGAGCATTACGCAGAACATCTTCCCTTGGAACAATTCCTTTTAGAATGAAGTTGACTGTATTTTTAATTGATTGAATTAACCTTTCCCACGCGCCACCCATCCACGGGGAATATGCAGGAATGAATCGCCACAATATGCCTTCATATTTTGCCGAATATTCGCTTAAAGCTGTTTCCATCTCTTTGACATCTTTATCCAGAAGGTTTTTGGTTCCTAAAAAATTCAAACCATTGTCACTATACAAACATTTAGTAACCACTCCATTTACCAAAAACCTGCGGACCGCCATTGTGCATTGATCCAAAGAGAGATCATTTAAAAGCTCGATCTGAACAGCCCTAAACGTCAGACATGTAAAGATCATTCCGTACCTTTTTGTTGTTCCTCTTCCAAACCTGACAAACAGTGGGCCAAAACAGTCAACGCCGACATGCGTAAATGGTCTTGAATCGAAAGAAAGACGAGAGGTTGGTAGTTCTCCCATCAACGGCATTACTGGCTTAGCTGCTAATAGTTTGCACATGGGGCACCGGGTTTTTATTCTCTGAACTGCAACTCGAACATTAATTATCCATGCCCTCTCACGGATATCAGAAATAATACTCGCGGTTCTACTATGGTAATTGCGATCATGATGATATTGAATAAAGGTGTCTACTAGAGGATGACTCTTGGGCAAAATTGCAGGGTTGCGAGATGCGTATGACATCAAAACTTTTTGCGCTCTGGAACTCATCCTTATTGTGCCTTCAACATCTAGGAAAGGAGATAAACTATAGAGAGTACTAGATTTTTCCACTCCTTTTCCTACCTTCAGCGACATAATTTCATCGAAATATACATCCTGTTGAATTCTTCTAAGCAACCAATCCTCTGCGCGGTTGAATTCCGATGGAGTAATAAATTTCTCCCTTTGTATCTTTTTCTTGAAGAAGTAGTCTTTAGAGCGAAGTAGAAAGGCAATAGTTCTGACTGAAGAACCCCAAGTAGCTCGAAATCTTGCTTTCAACTCATCATATACGAGAAAAGAAATCTTATTCGAACTTCTGTGGAGAAAATTACAAACAGGCGTATCTAAGCTATTGACGTCATGTCTTTCTTTCTCGTTCGAGTTAATAGGCCAAAGTTCGAAAGGCTCTTTTAAAAACGTAGGTCCTTGAAACCACCTTAAATCATTGTTTCCCATATCAGAGTCTTTCCACCTTGTTGCGTCATCTGCTACGTTGTTTTCAGATCTTACGTGAAACCACTGGCGTGGTGCTGTTGAGTCTAGAATCTCTCCGACTCTCACTGCTACAAACGAAGGAAATTTATAGTCAGTAGATCGAATCCAAGACAGGACTGTTCTAGAGTCTGAAAGAAAGACAACTTCTTTAAATTGAATGGAATGAGAGGCCTTGACAGTTGATGCTAGACGGACCCCGAGGACGGCTGCCTGCAATTCTAAGCGTGGTACAGACAGTTTCTTTACGGGAGCTACCTTTGACTTAACCATGATCAATGAAACTTCTACGGTGTCTTCCTTCTCAAAGCGAACATATGCGACGGCAGCAAAGGCCTTTTCAGAAGCGTCTACAAAAACGATAAGCTTAGCTTCAGCCTTATCAGGAGAAAATGAAGCATATACACGAGGAATTCTTAATTTTTCTATATTCGTGAGCTCATTGATGAATGTAAGCCATTGTTTCTCTAGCGGCATCGCAACAGGCTCGTCCCAACTTGTACCATCTCGCCATACATCCTGTAGTATCATTCGACCCCATATAATGAACAATGATATTAATCCTAACGGATCAAAAATCCTCATTATTATCTTCAGAATTTCACGCTTGGTTATCGGAACTTCATTTCTTAACATCTTCTCAAACAATCCATCATCTGAAACTTTATAGGTTAGAACATCTAATGAAGGTAACCAATATAAACCCAAGACCTTCGTAATATGGTTTTCGGATTCGTTTGGATCTATACTTATGAGCTTGTCATTCACATTATTCCGAGGAATCTTTTTTAATAACTCAAGATTATTTGACTGAACATTTACTAACTCGAAATTCATTGACTCACATATTTTAATTGCGTCCATAGTTACTGATAATGCTTTCTCTTCAGTATCGTGACTGTTAAAATAGTCGTCAACGTATGTGCGGTTAACTAGCCCATCCACCGCATCAGGGAAATCGGTTTTGAATTTGTTGGCGTGAAAATTTTTAATAAACTGGGCACAGGCTGGAGAACATCGAGGGCCGAACATCATGACCTCCATGATATAAACCGTAGGCTCCCGAGTGACATCACCATTTCGCCAGAGAACGCGCTGACATTGTTGATCTTCCGGAGAAATCCTTACTCAGTGGAACATTTCCCTAACATCAGCATTAACAGCAACAATTCGCTCTCGAAGCTTAAATATCCCAGCATGAAGAGAGACTAAATTGTCTGGTCCTTTTAACAAATGCGAATTAACGGAAACACCATTCAATTTCGCAGCAAAGTCAGCCACATCTCTAGGTTTTGGAGGAATCTTATTTTTATTTTCAATAGTAAAAGTCGGAACGTACCACACGCGTGGCCACTTAGTTTGAAGATCGACATCGGAAGCAATTCTTGCGTAGCTCTTTGACAGCAGGCTCTCCATATGCTGGTTCTTCCATTCCAGTAGATGAGGTCTCTTTTGTAACGACTTTTCCAGCTGTTTGAGCCGGTTAAGGGCCATTGAATAATTATCAGGTAATTTAACATTATCTTCTTTCCAGAGTAATCCGATTTCATAACTGTTATTATGATAGTTCAAAGTTGATTCCATTATACTAAGAGCCCGATGTTCTTCTTTGCTTACAAAATTTCCTCTCGGGGGCATAACGCCAAAGTCTTCGGTAGAGAAATGTCGTTTAACTAGTTCGTGAAGATCATCTTCATCTCGAATAGCTTCATGAAATAAAAACCGCATATGTGGTTTAGAAATTTCGGCATCACAAGTTGGCCTAAAAACCGGAACGGACTTACCAAAAACTATCCATCCTAAAAGTGTTTTTAAGGCACACGGCTCCTCATCATTACCATGTCGCTGGTTCCGACCCAAGAGGAATTTAGCTTGGTCCAGTCCAACCAATATTTTAGGCTTCGCATTCACTAAGTCACTAAGTGGAAGTCCACGCAGATGGGGGTACAACTCTTGTAATTTGGATACATCTGTTGTTTGAACTGGAAGTTCCAAGCCTTTCACAGTATATACATTCCTCAAAAAATGACGTTGACGGTTCTTAACACCAGAGACAGATATATCTGTCCTCATAGACTCTTCACTCCTGGAAACACCCTTTGTCCATTGAAGAGTCAGCTTCTCAGGTTGTCCTTCGAGTCCAAGCTCGTCAAATAAATCTCTCTCAATCATTGTCAATGACGAACCATCGTCCAAGAAAGCATATGTGTCAGCGAATTTATTGTCATTTCCGTATATTCGTATAGGAACTTTTTTAAATAAAACCAACATCTTTGAATGATTGCTTCCGTCTCCACTCTTCATATAGACCAGGGCCCAGCTTGCATGACAAATCAGTCAAAACATAACCATTCGAAAGGTCATCGATTCTAGCGATTGACTTTAAATCGGCTACAAATCCGCTTACCTTGACCGCCCACACATGTAGATTCGGATCGCATTTTGATTTCAATGCTGGAAGCTTAAGGAGGTCAGCTGTCAACTCGTGAACCAAAACATCAGGACGACCAAATATAGACCGCAGGGAATCCATTATAGCCTCAGTATTTGTCGAATATTTAAGACGGTCACTGACCAGCTGATATGCTTCTCCTTTGAGCGCCTTGCGAAGACGAGCTACATTTTCTTTCGAACTATATTTTCCCTCTTCGGTTGTGGATTTGTACACCTCCTCAAAATATGGCCATTCTCGTTTATTACTACCCGAGACGATTGGAAGGTCCTGTACATTGCTTCTATTTAGAATGGTAAGTAAACTTGTCATGTCGGAATGATGAATCATCGAGGAATCTTGAAAACTTTCGTGATGAACGGAATTCTGACGCATTGGAGTTGATTGATGTAGAGCGGAACCTTTTACTAGATTTGAATGAGTAGCTTGAATTTTCTTTAGAACTTCTAATTTGTCTTGAGAAAATGCATTAAAGTCTGATGGTTTAATCGAAGGATCATTTGCTGCAACAGATGTAACTTTGGGCGTTGTGGCTTTAGCGAGCCTCTGTTTAGTCTCAAACAGTTCATTACGCAACGAAGTTAATTCCTCATCTTTCTTTGCTACAGCAGCCTGAGCAACAACAGCAGCCTCTAACAACAAATTTACAGTAGCCTCTACCTCTAACCTCTTACCTTTTTCTTGTGACTTCTCCTGATGATTATCTCCATGCACGACTTTCTCTGGACTCTCATCTCGGAAAACGCAATCAGCCTGTTCGCAGTGCCAAGGATCAGCAGTAGCATATAAATCTGGATCAAAATTTACACAGTTGAAATGCCACCATCGTTTACATGTTTCGCAGGAAACCATGTCTTGGCCATCCGGACGGGTGCAAGACTCCAACGTACAACAATTATTATGGACTGGCTCTGACATAATTGAGATACCACCAAATTAAAATAAAATAATGTCGTTGATCAGTTTTCCAAAAAATAAATATTAGCCTTTTAATGGTGAATTCGATTTTATTTTCTATAAAAAGATATGATTAAAGTGTTTTATATGTCTTACAAATATATGTTCAATTAATGCTCTTACAATTTGTCTTTCCTGAGCAACGATATGTTGAAAAAGAATTTCTAATTTTTTCTGCCCATCAGAATAACCTACAAATTTTTCTCTAAAAATCGTGGTATTCATGGTTAGGTTATAATGTGAAGGATATTTAACGTTTTATCTCTTTCAGAAGAAAGAGACGTTAATACTATACCAAAAAAGGGATGAATTTGGAAATTAAAGACTAGTAGTAAGTAAGAGGTTAGTTCAGATAAAGAGGCTACATTTAAAGGCTAGTTGACATATTAAAGCTGCAAATTTGTGTGTTCCAAAGCTTCTATAAAAAGTCTCAAAGCGTTACAGTCATCTTATTTAACGAAGTGTTTATAGTCTTAAATTGTAATGATTTCCCTCAAGTAATTTTTGTTCAGGTTCATGCATTCAAACAACCATGAAACAAGTGAATTCCATGAGATTTAAAATATTATTTACCAATAACTGTTGCTATACATTAAATCCTAGACGTTTTAAGGTGTATTTATATACTTGAATTACTGCTTCCCACTGTGATCTGCTATCTCTAGAAAGCGAATCACCCTGATTATAAAGGATGTAAATAGATGTCTTTTATTTAATAAAATAAAATAACCTTATACAATAAGCTAAACTAATTTCAACACTTTTAAATCTAATTTCAGAAAATGCAGAATGGTTCATCACGAGGACCAAGGGAGGATACACTTCCGAATGCTGTGATACAGGTTTGAGCTTTTTTATCTAATTATAGAACAAATCAACAAAAAATTGGTACTTTAATATGTCGTTCGGCTTTACTTGAATCAAGCGACGATCCCGTTCTTGCCAGCTCATCAGCTCTTTCGTTTCCCTGCACATCACTGTGACCAGGAATCCAGCAGAGTCTAATGTTATGCTGCATGCCAAGAACCCTAAGCTCTCACTAGCGTTTTAATTTTTGTTCAATTCTGCGCATCCATCAAAATCAGTGGAAAATGGCGAATCCCGTGACCCCAACTCGTTAAATGTCAAAATTTGTTATATGTTATGTGTTCATTTGTAACTTATTTATTAACAAATACAATTGTTTCAAGCTTTTTAGTGTTTATTAACATTATTTTATCATGCAAACAACATTCCTTCCTGGTTTTTAGTGCTATTTAAACTATCCTTTTGTGTTTGTTTTCTTCGTTGTTGTTGTAATACAGCGGACGGGGTCACGTAAGGCTGCCATCTTGAATTTCTTCTGACAGTTCTCATTTCGGACAACATGCGCAAGATAGTAACTTAGATATGTGTACTGTGCTTCGCAACAGCAAGTTACAAGCTTCGAGTGTATCTCGGTGGCAGAAATTGCTTTTATTGCTGCTTAGCTATCAATGAAGAGGGTGATATCAGCTCGTGGTATCGCCTTCATTGATATTTGCGTAGCTGCTTTGGTCACTGCCAAGACCTCAGCTTGGAAGACGCTGCAAAAGTCCGGAAGTCTAAAGGAGGTCGCTAGTCTCTAGAGCTTCCGAGAAAATTCCTGCAACAACTCCAGTGTTCATCTTCGAACCAGCAGTGCGGACAAATATCGAAGATTCATTACTGAAGGGTTGGTTGTTTTCCCTCTCCTCTCTATTAGGAAAAGAGGTAGTGAAGAGTCTATTGAAGTTTAAATGGGGAGTTATGTAGTCTGTGCAAACATTAATTCCCACATATCTCTAAGGAATCTGAGTATGGCCCGTTGTGCTTTGTTTCCAGCAGTTAGTCTGGTTTAGCCGGAAGGCATTGTATGCCTCCGATTCTTGCACGAATAGATCTAGGGGTCTCAGATTGAGTATCGCTTCCAATCCCGCTGTGGGGGTGGTTCTCAACGCCTCATAATACCTATGCATGCTAATCTTTGAACTTTTGTCAAAGTTTTCAGGTTTGTTGCTTTCTTAGTCGCGTTCCACCGTATGTAGGTTAGTATTGGTCTAACTTTTGCCGTTTTCATCCACCTTATAATTATTGGCCCGAGTTTTAAAATAGGTAGCTAAGGTATGTTTATTTTTAAGACACAAAATGCCCAGTTGCACCAAAATGCACTTAAAGCTGTTTTTCCTCAAAAGTTTTTAAAAATTATCGGCATTATACTATACCAAGAAACCGCTGTTTTAAGCGGTGGTCGCAATTTATCGTAGTTCCAGGCGAAAAAATGTAACGAAAAGGATGGAAGACTCACATACAAATTCGAATGGGAAAAGTATGGCCTTAGAGACACGGGGCGGAATATCATCAAAAGGGTACCATATCATACATTTTATTTGAGAACTTTTTTGTAGAGCATACAATTTTCTGTCAAAGCAAATAAGTAACTTTCAAATGGATTAAAACTAGTGTTTGAGATATAAGGATTAGAACGCAACACCATGTTTTGTCCATACCTTTTGTATGAAAAACTAAGAAATTGCGATGCGTGAATTCTTAATCAGGCCATGAGTGCAATAGTGGCTTAACTGAAATTTTATCGAAATTGAGTTTATTACAAAAATTCAATTTGTATGTATTAAACAACAGTTCTGCATTAAAATTTTTTAAATTAACGTCTTCATGCCATAGTTACAGGACTTTTATACTTAGGCCAAAAAAAAAAAAAGCTTAAGTGCAAGAGTGGCCTATCTCACTTAAAGGCCGCTATTGCGCTGGCATATTTGATTTTATTGTTTGAAACCTTAAGTTAGGCCCATTATTTAACTATTTGCTCACAGGTGACATCAATGCAATGAATTAAACATAAGTGAGTACCCCTCGGTTAGCCTTAAAGTTAGAGTTTCATACGCTCAGCGCAAAAAAAGAACACATTCACTGTCATAAAAATTACCAAAAAGCACTATTTCTCCACTTTGAAATTGGAAACAAATATTTCAAATTCTGTTTTTCATAATTCTGCTTTTCAAAATTCTGTTCTTCAAAATTCAGTTTTTCATAATTCTGTTTTACAAAATTCTGCCAAAATAAAAAGAAGTTTTTTTTGGAAAATGTTAAAAGCGCTCGAATTCATGCAGTGAATGCCGACATTTTTTGTTGTATATATGATTACCTACGACTTTTTTTACAGCAAATTGTTAAATTAAAGAATAAATAAGAACAAAAACATATTTACAGGCATAAGGGACTGTTTTATGTCAACTGCATTCACTGGTAAGCGTCGGCATTTATTTAACAAAAAAAATCATAAGCCCAAAAAGACTGGATATGAGACAACAATTATGAAAGAAGACGCTGTTCTTCAAAAAAATCGCTTTTTAATTCAGACCTGTGCATACATCAATCTTTCTCTTAAACCGCTGAAGCTTCTTCTTCTTGGGTCTTAAGGTTTGGCTAGAAGGACCATTGATTTTTTTAACTCTAAAAATAACGGTTTCTTCCATAAAACTGTTGAGAAAATCTTAAATAAATACATATGGTGGAGAACTAGAGCCTAGTGGCTTACAACTCTCAACAACTGTGTGCATGTTGTTGGCAAGAATGGTGTTAAGAAAAGCTAATTTATGTCAAAAATGGCTCTTAAGGTTTTGATAAATTTATTCCTGTGTATTATTGACTCAACAGAGTGTTTGTTAATAAATGGTTATATTAAACAAAAAACAGAATTAGCAGAATTTTCTTCTTCTTAAAACAAATTGACAGAATTTTTAAAAACAGAATTTTGGAAAGCAGAATTACGTCAGACAAAATTAAAAAAAAAAAAAAAAAATTTTGAAAAACAGAATTTTTTTGAAGAAAACAGAATTTTGAAACCAGAATTTTGACCTGTTCCCGTTTAAATCTTAACGATATCTTTTTTCTTCTTAATTTATGATAATAATAGATTATGCCAAACATATTTACTTCAACTTAATAATTAAAAGTCAAAAATCAGTTCTTCCAGAAAACGTTACAAATTTTACTTGAATAAATCACCTTATGTTATAACATAATCTTGAGAAAATAGCGAAAAAAACGGTTATTTTGATTTCAAAAACAGGACGTAATGGAGTATTTCTGACTTCGGATTCGAGTTCAGCACACAAAAACCTATAGAAAAGTTTGTTTTGGTTTCTGTAAGAAAACCCTTATTGACCAATGTTAATATACATTATTTACATTCTGTATATATGTATATACATATGTATGTATGTATGTACACATTATTTACAAATATACTTAGGAGATTTTTTTCTGTCATTACATGAGAATATCGTGAGTGGATTAGGACTGGCAGAAATACATTATGTAAACAACATAAACATTATACAATATTAATTTAAAAAATGCTTATGTTTATTGCTTCCAAATTGGGACAGGTATAGTTGGAATTTATATTGAGAAAAATTGTGTTAGCCGGGATTTTAGTGTGTCTTCATGTTGGCCAAAATGAGACCAGACATGGGTACGGACAGGAACTTGGTTGATATTGTTGTTAATATACATAATTAGCCCATTGTAAGAATTTTTACATACGTACTAATTTCTCAGCTTCCGTCATTCTATACCTACTCTTAAACCAGAGCTATAGCAATACTAAAAGAAAGGGAAAATAAATTAAAAAAATATCTTAGCCAGATGTTCCATGGGTTGCATCCAACGATCTTGGTTGCTAATATCTCAAGAATCAAGAGACAGAGAGATCGTTTGTTGTGCCCTGTGCCTCGATCAGGGAAACTAAAGCTACTGACTCAATAGAATTGACTTCTGAGTTGCTGCTGGTCTAGCTGCCATGCCGGTAAGCAAGGAAAAAGGCGAACATCAAAGAAGTTCGTTCAACTAGGAAGATGTTGAAATAATAAATGTGTGGTACGCGTACGCGTGTAGGTATGTTGTTTCTGGTCGAAAGGAACAAAATGAGGTATCTATTCGTATTTGTTAGTTACCTAGTGGTAAAGATAAAAACAATGTTAGCAAGTTTTGAAGTGAAGATAGCGAATGATATATGTGAGAGAAAATTAATAAAATTAATAACTTTTCTATCACCTCATTAATAAATTGATGTTCTTATTAGGGTTTTGTATTTTGTTTATAAAAATTGTTGACTATGGCAAATCATTATTCTTTAAATTTTTAAATAGGAAAACATAATTTATTTTCTGAAAAAATGTTATCATTCTTTTCACAAAAAGTTAATAGCAACAAAAAAAAAACTATTAAATTTAATTCAAGAAAAGTTGTATTTTTTAATAAAAACAAATTAAATTGAATACAAAATTAATTTTGTGCTGTTTTACTTGAGGCAATTGCACTCTTGCTCAACATGCTATAGTTTCGTGTTTTCTAAATGTGTGTTTGTTTATTTTTGTTGTTAATAGAAATCATTCATTATCCTTTAAAAAAAAAAGAAAAATCTGAACTCAATAACGTATTATTTTGAATAAACTAGAACATACATATTAGTCCAGTCAATTTGTGCTCAAAAGGGCTCTTTGCGAGCAAATTGTGGGGTAGTTTTGATCCCTGCTTTACGTTTTCGTGGGTACTGAATCCGAATCTGACGTTTGCAAACAAAATTTCGGGACGCAACATGGAAAAATGCAAAAAACTATGCAAAAATGCATTTTTTGGGAGTTTTTTATTTATGGCTCGAAAACTATCACTTCTTCGTGAATTACATCAAAGTACAATTGAAAGCATAAACAATTTCTAACAAATCTCTTTTTTTTCTCTGATAACCCATTTGGACTCAAGCGTTAGTTGAAAATTTTACTGTTTCCGAAAATCCACTCGAAAACACTTATTTACTACTTTGCGTGACAAAATTTGAATTTTTGTCGCTATTATGAACCAAAATATACTTTTCTGGTGGTCTTTGATGCGCTGAGTTCGTATCTGGCCTTGTAATTGCTCCAATACGTCACGATTTCGAGATATTCGAATCTAAAGCGGTTTTGATGCAAATTTGGGGTTATATTACTTCTCGGGGTAAATGTGACTTCTCTGCGCTCTATATTATGCGATGAAATGGTTGATCAAAATAATATAGATTAATAGTCCGCGTAATTTCTAATGATTTACGATTTTTCAACCCATCCGTTAAAAATATAAAAATCAAATATCCTACTTGAAAAATTGATCTCGAAAAATTTCGATTTTCAAACAAATTTTGCCCCAAAAACTCACACATCAATCAAAAATTCCTCAAACATGGTTAAATGATTTTGTCTTACCTTTACAAAAATATAAAATTTTCTATCAACAAGTATCATCCTGACATTGTATATAAATTCTATAGTATTCTCATGAAGAAAAAAAGCTCGTGGCCATCTATGCGTCCAAATGTAATACTAATTTTTGTTAAGGGATCTCGGTAAGGCGATCACAGCGAACCTATCGACCAAATGTCTACCTACAAAATCGTGTTTCATGAGAATACTATAGATTGGATATACAATGATCCTGATTAATTGCAAATTATTTCCTAGCCATCTTCTTCCCCGTTTTTGACTTTTACGTTCATGTCTCCATTCCTTTATTTTTCTGAATTTGTCACTACACCTGTGTACGACTTTCTTGTTATTGCATAATCTATCGAATACAGAAAAAAAACATCTTTCTACCTTCGCTCTTTTGGAAAATAGCCAAAACCGAGTTCACTCTTCAAACCGAAATGGCGGAAATCCTGCAAATGGTTGATGTTCGAAAACTTGGATTTAAGCTTCCTATAAACGACGGCAAGAAAAAATGTCTTTCCCAACATTTTATTAAATTCCCATAGGAGCTATCACTTAATACTGGAATAAATACCGTCTTATCAACAAAAGAAAAAAGTGTAGATGATCTTACGCGATACGGGCCCAGGTTTGAGCCATTAAATTTTAGAATTTCAGTTAACTGAAATGAGACCCTAAATCATAAAAACCGTTATAACTCCAAAACAAAGATGGTGACTGTTGGAAACCCTGTATTAAGGCGGTTTTAAAGTTCTCTTACCACGATTTGGCAACTATCATGGGTTTTTTAAAATTTTAGGTTATGACTAGCAGCTTCTCCAGCGTTATTCGATCCCTCTAAACTTCGCGTCTTAGACATGCACAAGATTCGTCATGCAGCGACGACTTTTCTACGCTCAATCTTATGCACACGAAGCGTATTATCGTCACCGAACAACATAATATGCAGAAAACCGATTTTTTTTTGTTTTGTTAGTTTTATCAATGATTATAATTGACGTAGACGTGTTGCGTGTTGGTTGCAAATTCATTGCAATTCAAGTGATGAAAAAGATGTTAAATCCCCTGTCGAAAAATAAAAAAAAGAACCGCAGAACAAAATACAAACCGAAGGTTATTTACTGCGGCCAAAGATTTACCGGAAGGTGATTTTAGTATTTGTTTTGCAATTGCTGCACATGCTTTTTCATAGTCACATCTGTTCTGGAATACTTCTGCAATGTATTATTATTTAACACTCATACATTTTCAACCGATAACACGAATTTTTGCGATAAATCCGGCATTTCACATAAATTTTCATACACAAAATTGAACATAGAAAGACACTGACATTGCTGTACGCCCGTCAGGCGATTTGCTGCTTATGTGCAGTGACGAATATATATGTTGCTTACACCTTGTGTGCACTTATCCATTGAAACCTTAAAATTTGCTGCACAAAAGCGTAGTGTGCGTCAATAATGAACAATGGCTCACTCGGGCGTATGCGCACTTTTTCTTACTTTAAAACCCTAAAATACGCCAAAATTGTATTTAAGTCGTGAAAGTTTAATTTTAATCTAAAGTACAAACTACGTGGTTAATAGAATACGATATTTGTGAAATGTTTGGCTCAGCTTTACCTACAAATAGTCATTTTGATGAAATTGTTCTTCCACGTTTTCGCATAATTGAGACAATGTTTTTTAGTCCATGAATTGTTGTTGGAACATTGCCGTAAAAATTTGGATATAGCCTGGAAGGAAAACTTTAAAAATGGTGTTAGATCGCACGATCTAAGCGATCAATAGCAGCCTCATTTGGAGAAATCACACCTCCAGAAAATTTGTTACACAAAAGAGCAATTATTTCAAAGGCTTTATGGCATATGGCTCCAAATTTTCTTCTTCCTTTCCTTTAGCTCGTTTAAGTACAAAATGCATGCTCGGCAAACAATAATAAACTAAGAACCAGGCGTTGAGGTCTAAACATAATAAGCTGCTAGGTGTGGTATAAAAACTTACTCTTAATATGTTTGAATACAATTCCATTTATTTTGTATTCTTCGTTTGTCAAATTCAAGTCCTTTTCACATACTACCTTGTAATTTTTGGCCGAAGATATGGCATTTTTAACCGCCATACCTCTAAAGCTTATAGTCTAGCCATTTAATCGATCTGAAATTAGTTTCATAAGATTCAGAAATAACTGTCAACCTTTATTTTTAATTGGTTTCTCTCTGAGAGTTACTACATTCCCTTAAAAAGACTTCGGTTTTGGTTTAACATTTATTTAAAAAAAAAATAAAATTTAGGTTATCGGTTGAGATTTATTTTAAATTTTTAGAAATATCTCTCAGTGGTTAAGTTTTTTGCGGAAAAATAAATGGAAAAGGTCAACCTTTAACCTTTTTCGCTGAAAATAAATCAAAAATGGTTTTAACGATTAAATCAGAGTTGGTAAAATTTCTATGGAAAAATTGCATTTTTTATTAAAAAAAGAATTTGAATGCAATGCGAAAATGCGCGGATCAAAAATTTTCTGCATTACAAAAAAATAGAATGCAATATGAAAAATAATTTTTTTTTGAAAAACCAAGTATGCCAATCGATTTAGAAGGGAGGTATTACCTATGCATACTCGGTTTTTCAAAATTTTTAGGTTGGTATTTTAACACCTGTCAAATAAAATGTGTTCTAGTGGTCCCACAGCGTTGGCGGGAACACTAGGTAATGCCCCCCTTCTAAATCGATTGGCATACTCGGTTTTTCAAAATGTTGGTGTTGATATTTTAATACCTGTCGAATAAAATGTGTTCTAGTGGTCCCACAGCTTTGGCGGGAACACTAGGTAAATCGATTGGCATACTCGGTTTTTCAAAATTTTGGTGTTGATATTTTAACACCCTGTCGAATAAAATGTGTTCTAGTGGTCCCACAGCGTTGGCGGGAACACTAGGTAATACCCCCCTTCTAAATCGATTGGCATACTCGGTTTTTCAAAATTTTGGTGTTGATATTTTAACACCTGTCGAATAAAATGTGTTCTAGTGGTCCCAAAGCGTTGGCGGGAACACTAGGTAATACCCCCCTTCTTAATCGATTGACATACTCGGTTTTTCAAAATTTGATGTTTGATGTTGACTTTTTAACACCCCTGTTAAAAATCGTGTTCATGTGAATCCACATCCTATCACAAAATGAGTACCCCATACAAACTCATTTGAAATTCGTGTCCTACCCATCATTATCACGAATCATGCCCTTAAATATTATTGACGTAGTTTAACGATCTAACAAAATAAATTTCTTACTTATTTTTTAATGCAACAAATTTTCATATTGCATTTACATTTTTATTTAATGCAAAACATTTTTATTCTGCATTAACATTTTTTTTAATGCAACAAATTTTTGAGTTTGCATAAACATTTTTTATTTAATGCAAAATATTTTCACATTGCATTCAAATTTTATTTTTAGTAGTTAATGCAAACAAAAATGCGTTTAAAAAAATGCATTAAAAAATAAATTTCTACAACTCTGCTCATCATAATCCACGAGTAGAAAGGTATTCACCGATGACTATAAAAAAATAAATTGGGTGGCGCAACAGCTCATGGAGAACCAGGGCCTAGTGACTTACAACTCACAACCATTCCTGTGTGCGTGTTTGGCAGGAATGGAGGGGACCTACAGTTTTTTGCCGAGTCCGAACGGCTAAATGAGAAGCACTTTTTCATGACAAGTATACTCTTGGAGTATTTGTCAGTTCCTCGCAAGAGGCAGTACCTCGAATAAAACATTTCTGTTTTCAGGTGGCACGGCTGGGAATCGAACCCACACCTTCGGCATGACAGTCCTACGCACTAACCATCAAGCCACGAGGTACTACACCGATGACTAAATAGCCTAATTAAATGCATATCTCCATGTAGGGCCTACGAAATTTAAACATTCATACTAAACGGACATTCTGATTGATCAATTTGCTGATGAGATTTATTTTTTTCTCTCAGTGATAAATCTCACTGGTTGACCGAAACATTAAAAAAATCAAAATAAAGGTTTCTCTCAGAACTTGATAGCCCAAGAAAATTAGACAAAAAAATGGCCAAACTTCGAAAAAATTGCGACAAAGCTGATTTTTGGTGGAGTGGCTTATTATGACGTCCTAAGCATTTCCTGAAAAGTACCCTTAATTTGGCCCGGGGCTAAATTTTTTAGGGAGGGTGAAAGGGGTTGAAGTTCAGTTTTTGGGAATTGCTCCTAAACTATCGGTTTTATTGAAAAAATGTGAAGGAAAAAATTAAAGCTGGTGTTATTCTACACAAAAAAATTTTAACATACTTTTTTTTTGTAGAGCCAATAGTTTAAGAGAAAAACGTTCAAGAACTTCATGGTGCAGTGAGTTTAGCCCAAAAAATTTATAAAATTTTTGCTTATCGCTGGGCAAATTTTGTTTTGTGATTTATGTTTAAGTACAACTTATTATTTTAAAATCAAGTTTTTGGGGTGGTAGGGGAAAGAGAATGGCCGCCATCTTGAAAACAAGGTTGATTTTGTTTTTGTTTAATAACTCGTTGAAATTGCGTTTTTCAAAAAAATTACCAAAGGACAGATTTTAGACAGTTAAATTATCTAAGAAATGAGCCATTAAACAGCTCTGTATGTTTATTAATCTCAAAGTTACAGCGGATCAAAAGTCACCTATGCCTCATATATGGTGGGGATGAAATGAAGTTTTTTAAGGTTTTTCGCTTATTTGTGAATTTTGTTGATGATGTCTAGAATATATTTTGCACTGCTCTTGATTGTTTGTAAAATGAGTCTTCTATTCTGACCAAAAAAATTCACAAATAAGCGAAAAGCCTTAAAAAACGTCATTTCATCACCACCATATATGAGGCATAGGTGACTTTTGATCCGCTGTAACTTTGAGATTAATAAACATACGGAGCTGTTTAATAGCTCATTTTTTAGATAATTTAACTCTCTAAAATCTGTCTTTTCGTCATTTCTTTGAAAAACGCAATTTCAACGAGTTATTAAACAAAAACAAAATCAACCTTCTTTTCAAGATTGCGGCCATTCTCTTTCCCCTACCACCCCAAAAACTTGATTTTACAAAAAGAAGTTGTACTTAAACATAAATCACAAAACAAAATTTGACCAGCGATAAGCAAATATTTTATAAATTTTTTGGACTAAACTCACTGCACCATGAAGTTCTTGAACGTTTTTCTCTGAAACTATTGGTTCTACAAAAAAAAATATGTTAAAATTTTTTGTGTAGAAAAACATCAGCTTTAATTTTTACATTCACATTTGTTCAATAAAACCGATAGTTTAGGAGCAATTCCCAACAAACTGAACTTCAACCCCTTTCACCCCCCTAAAAAATTTAGGGTACTTTTCAGGAAATGCTTAAGACGTCATAATAAGCCACTCCACCAAAAATCAGCTTTGTCGCAATTTTTTCGAAGTGAAAGTCTAATTTTCCTGGGCTATGACCGAAAAAAATTCTTTTTTAGAATAAAGGTTAGTGAGTGATTTTTATTGAAAATGACAACAAATGAGAGTTATTGAAGAACCTTTCAAAAGGTTGAGTTTTATTTCTGATCTCTGAGCATGACTTATGTATATTTATTGTTATTATTTCAAGTAACTTTTATTTTTAGAATTTAAAAGTTTAAGCATCATCGCACAAGAAATTATACAAAGTGGTATTCCCAAGACAGAGTTTCGTAAAGTTTTGTATGTCATTTGAAGCATAATTTTTCCCATCATGTGATTCTATTACTAGTTTTTTGCATCCTATTCAACTTACAGAACCTAATCGCATATCATGTTGTTTTATTTCTTTTAGCAGGAAGACGCACACTGGACTCCCCTTCACGAAGCGGCTGCCATTGGAGATGATAAAAGGCTTCAAGCACTTCTAATTGCAAATACCGATCGCACTGCCAAAGAATCAAAACACGGCAACACTCCGCTCCACGAGGCTGCGTGGCGTGGCTTTAGTCGATGTGTCAGCATTTTATGTGCACCACCAAATCCAAAGAAAGATCAAAAAGATAAAAAGCTTAAGGGTGTCCTGCAAGAGACTCGGGGTGCTCTCCATAGTGCTTTATTAGGAATTAAAAACGATGGCGGTTTTTCGGCACTACATTTAGCTGCTCAAAATGGTCATAATCAAAGTTGCAGAGAAATCCTTTTGGCCGGAGGTGATCCTGACATTCAAAATAATGTAAGTAGTGGCTTAACCTACTAGTAAAGTGAAGTTTTAAAATTTTTAACGAACTCTTTTGTCTACTTTGTTTTAGTACGGAGATACCGCTCTGCACACAGCCTGTCGTTATGGACATGCTGGAGCAACACGTATTCTCTTATCTGCCAATTGTGACTCAAATAAAGCGAATCTCAATGGTGATACGCCGCTTCACATCGCCTGCGCAATGGGTCGAAGAAAGCTGACTAGAATCCTATTAGAGGCTGGCAGCAACACAGCCTTACAGAATTCCCAGGAAGAAACACCCCGTGATATTTCAACCCGAAAAAACTACAATGATATCCTTAACATCCTCGATAATCCTAAGAGACCTCGCAGGGATAAAGAAAAATCAAGTGGAAGTGGTGGAGACAGACATTCCGGCCAGCGAAAAGGACACTCAAAAGGTGATCACGTGGATGGGGTGGCCAACCCTGTCAGCTGGTCACCATATGGCTGTCATTATTTTCCTGATCCCAGTTCATTCCCTTCACCAAAACTTGACACATTACCAAAGGAACCTTTGAAAAAAGGTGAACAATACTTTCTTGACCTGGCTGGCAATATTTGTAAGGGCCCAGTTGGTGTTGGCAACACTTGCTACTGCGGGCCATTCTTTAGGCATATCGAAGACAAGATCAACAAAAATCGTAAGAGTCTGCGGAAATACGTCTTTAAGGCAACCGAGAGGCTAGATAGTAAAGTTCAAGCTCTGGCTATCCGAACCGATGGCCAAATTGAACAATTGACTCGTTCGATAATAGCTGACCGTATCCGTTGTGAGAGTAGACGCCTTCACTTGGAACACTGGTTGAAGCGCGGTGATCCTTGTCGCGTCACAACAGCCGGTCATCAATCCCGGCCACGAAATAAGAGTCATACTCTAAGTAGATGCAAGAGCCTTGAGTTTCTTGACGACGAAAGCATACATGACACTAAATTGCAAAACTCAAAGAGCTTTGATGCGTTAGAAGAAGCCCAGGTTACAGTCCATCGTGGAGCTGAGCTTAGTGACGATGGTCATATTTCTGTGACGAGCCAGGGTCGAGCAGATAGAGATGAAGAAAGATGGGGCCGATTAGAAACTGATTATTTTAATGTGTCCGAGCGGCTAGAAGAACTTCTAGCTAAAACCAATGAAATCCTAGAAATGGAGAAAGAAGCAAGTAAAAAAAGAAAAGAGGAGCTTCTTGTTTTTGCAGAGCCGACCGTTAAACGAAGAGAACGAAGAGCTCAGAACGTGTTGTCTATGGGAAATGACATTATTGAACAGCTACAGCAGGTCTCACTAGGAGAAATGCCCAATGAAGATCTTAATGAGATAACCGTCTTACCGTTAGAAGAAGATAATTCGAAACAAGAACAGGACGTTTCAGGTTTCAGTGAAGCGACAAACGACTACGTATCATACCTCTCAACAATGCAGTCACAGCAATTGACCAATTATCCACTCACGGAAAAGTATCAGTCGTTTTCGCAAATCCATAGCAACGAAAATATGCTGCATGACGTCATCACCGCTATTCGGAAAGATCATCAAATGGTTAAGGAGCTTATTGAATCGGAGACTCTCAACGAAATGGAGAATACCCATGAAGACAAATTGAGCTACAAAGACGAGCAAACACTTCTCAATGTGAACGGATTCTTCCAAAATACTTGCTTTGAAGATGGCATTGGAGATTCGCCAAGCAATAGCGTCAAAGCTGAGAACAAGGTGACGATGACTTCGATGAAAAACATTTCTGAACTATGTGAAAAGCCGTTTGAAATTCCCACTTACGCTGAGTTGAATAAATTAAAGCCTAAGGTGGAAGTCCCTTCAAATCAATCAAAAGATTGGCGTCGAAAAGCAATAAAAAACTCAAACAAAGACCTGGAAGACTCACCAGAGAGGGTTAATGGAACCATTAAAAAGGTGGAGATAAAAAACAGTGAAATCAAAACCCTAAAGAAACCATCTATCCTCAAGCGAAACAAGGTTCAGGAGCTTGTTGCAAGATTACAAGGCAAACTTAGCAGTTCGGCTGCAGTAAAGACCACCGAGCACGATTTGTCTGAAAGCAGTGAAGATGAGCAAAATGAGCAAAACGAGGCAAACCAGTTGGATAACAATCAAATGCAAATGGGTGCTTACACCTCCTATCGACAGCCACAGATGAGTTCGCCAAACAATAGTGCTGTAGGATCTGCCAATAACATGGTACACACAAATCCAGCATTAAGTTTGTACTCGACAATTGTTCCAAACAACAGCTACCCTTATCGCTTTATCCCCAAAGATGCATATTTCCATGAGTTGCCGAATAGGGGCCGACCCAATCTTCAGCCCCATTGTTTTTCCAATCAGTCAGAACAACAAATTCAGCAGCTACCCATAACTCTGCCTAATAACTACTACCATCACCAACATCATCTCCAGAATCAACAAAAACGGGATCAGCTCCAAACGTGGACTCGCATACCCAGTGAAAGACAAATTCCAATGAGTCTCCAGCAGCAACAGGTTCAGGAACAACAGCAAAACACTTCTCTTATGAATCGTTCATACCCATCGCCTTACAACAACATGCCTCCCCTGATGGTACATACTCCTCCACAGCCTTTGCGACCACCCGTTACAGAGCGTCTTCTCACCAATAGAAAGTTCATGCCCCTAAACAGCAGTTCTCCGGATTATGAGTTAGCCACTACTCCAGTTAACATTAAGAACTGCAACCAGGTGCAAAATGCAAACATTCTAATTCGCCAATCATCCACCGCAGGTTTGATGAGTTCTATGGATCATAATCAGCAGCACATGGTGGAACGTGATGTAAGTAATGATTCAGGTTTTAGTACTCGGATCTATGGAGGAGGCAGTGAATCACACCGACCCAGTCCAAGTCTCTCAGGACACACTGATTACGGAGGGATGCAGTCACCATCACATGGCCTTATTTATCCAAGTGGACATGTTAAAACAGAAGTTGGAGATGTAACTTATTACATGGCCAATGTCTCCAGTTTAGTTTAAATATTGTTTTGTTTATATTTATGCATTAAGGATAATTTAACTATATTAATTATTATTATTAAAACAAATAACAAAATTTCCTTATTTAATTTGTTCTTACATTATCATAAATTAACCTATATTTTTTACTGAATTATTTTTAAGTTTTTTTTTACAAACAAAAATACACAAATTGAATTGTTTAGAAAAAAGGTACCTACAATTTTTCTTTATTTTGCTTTCAGAAATAGAAAATATTTCAAAATATGAAATGAAACAACAACTTTAGCTTACTGGCTAGCACAAAATTAAAACTAGACTTCTTGTAGCTATTTCATATGTGACAATCCGATCATAGGACTCCTTTTCGTGGTGCGACCGTTTGGAGTTAGTACTTCCGGAAAAGCTGGCATTTTCTTATGCTCTTATTTTGGTATTACAGGTAAGTGAATCGACCATCAGCTTGCCGACTAACGGTGTAAAACTGATTTCGGAAAAGCTAAGATTTTATGGCCATGGTAATGATGTCGTAGAAAAACGAAAAAACTGATTCGAGCAAAGTTGGTTTTGGCATAATAGTTGCCAGCATAAATAGTTGATCGAAAAAATAGTTTTATGAACTCCCACTGGTGCAAAAGCTACAGCTTTTTAATTTTACGATGGGATGCAGATTGCATAATTTAGAAAATTGTGTTTTGTATTAATCAACCGATGGACATCCATATCACTATCTTCACTTCGTTCAGATCGGGTTAATGGGTTTATTGGTAAGCCGTCAAAGTTGAAAGTCACATTCAGTCTGATGGCAAAGAAATTTGATTCGCTATCGCCCCGTTATAGAGCCTTCAGAAATGATTATTCCATATCATCACCACATACTGGAAATCTAGTACGAAGTACCTCTGATCGTCCTTCGGGGCGTCGGTTCAGGCCTTGTAGCCTTGAGAAAACCTTTTTAACTTTTTGTAAAACTTCTTGCACGCCTACGAAGCTCCTTTTTGTTTCATCTAAGAAGCCGGTATTCTTCTATCCTCTTCCGCTCGTAGTGCTCGCGAACAAGTCTCTTTCTATGTATGTTTCTTGTTTAGCTGCATGTGCTTACCAGTATTCACGGTGAAACCACGGGTTTCATTGTGATGGTTGTATCAAGCCTATGTAAAAGCCGGTATCTTTCATGGATCATGGCTTTTTGGAAATATTTTCACAGGTGGTAATTAGAGACTCGATTAGAAAAGAATCAGCGATTTATTGCGACTGTAGCCTTCCGGCGTCGAATTTCCTCAAGGAGGTAGTGGTCTGAGTCAATGCTTGCGTCAATCGCAATGAGGTCAGTTTGATTGACGGTTGATTGTGAATTTTTAGAAATGGGAGCACAATCTTTCGGCCCGAAGCAAAGTCGAGATATTGGAAGTGGTGTCCTGTAGACTGTTCTTTCCAACTGGACCACCAAAAATGTCTTCTCTTCCTAGCATGACATTAAAATCACCTTAATGAGTTATAAATACTGAGGAGATCGTGCACATAGTTAAGTACCTAGAATGTAGCGCAGTTTGCACCCTTTCGACTTCCCAGCCCGGTATAAACGGCCGTCACCTGGGGCCCAACTATGTAACTCGATTCTACAATAAAAACGTTCGAATTCGCAAAATCTCAACTCGCTAATTCCATAGCAATCGCTAATAAACTGAAATAGAACAGCGTTAATTGGAGATTCTGTGGCAAAAAGTCGAAAGCACTAACATTTGATCCTTTTTCATACGTATTACCACTTATTTTAGGCATTGAAAACAACTTTCGAATAGATTCGAAAGTAGAATAAAGTTACATAGTAGGGCCCCTGGGTTTGCGAAAGCCTATTCGAAAAAAGACGGTTTGACTTTTTCTATTCTATTAAGCTCTAAAATGGAACTGTCTAACACAGTAGAATATTCAAATTAAAAAAAAGCTCTCGATTGCAGCTTTCTCCGTTAATATTCAATTAAATCTTTGAAAATAAGTTTGGGTTTTCGGATCTTTGATATTTTTTGAATGAGTTTTCTTTGGTTTTAGCTATTGGAAGACGAATTCGAGAATATAAGACGCGCTGAAGTTGCGCAAGCACTTCGGATAAGAAGAATTTGAGAGTGAACTTCGATCCTCTGGAAATTGATGACAAACTGTATGTATAAGATAATTTTGTTTTTAATAGGTTGATCTAGAGCCAAAACTAAGAAGTTGCGAAAGAAGTTCTTCAATTCCCAATTCTATAAAACTGGCTTGTCTATTATGATTTTGTGCTCAGGGCAGTTACCAGGACAGTGGTGGGAATGGCTACTAGTCAACAGTATTTTCTGTTGTTCTAAGCGAGTTAACTGATGTAGTTGAAGAACACTTCCGTCGTAAATGAATCGAATTTCAAGGCACTAGAGAAAAAAGAGGAGGAGGCAAAATTGTTTTTTTTTACGAAAAGACTGGACTTCCAGCCATTATCGGTTGCATCAATGGAACGCATATCAAAATGCGGGAATCTGACAAACATCTTTATTATAATAGAAAGGTTTTTTTTTTATGATTTTTAGTACATTTTCATATCCCATCTTAATTTTAACCATGAAAAGGTTATAAAATACATTGATGCGAGGAACCCTGGTTCATACATATCATGATTCGATTTTATATGGAACATTTCAGCTCTAAAGGAAATATTGTCGGAAAAAAACTGTCTATCTACAGCTTGTTTGAAAATGGTTTCCTTTGTAATTGATTTGTTCATAAAAATACCAATTTAAATCAAATTACTTACTTATCGTTATTAGTTTCAAAGAAGGGAGACCATGCGTCAAATCTGGTAGTTGTAATTTTTTATTGAGTAATTTAACCCAAGATTTCGACCTCGAGCGCCGAACGCAACATTGGCAAAAATCTAAATGACCGCGATTTTTCCCCACTTTTTTTTAGTTATTGATGATTCCAACGCTCCAGGACTTATTTGAGATAGCAATTGTGTATACCGATTAATTACACAACTAAATTGACTTCAATTTGAGTCTTTAATCGTAGACCCAATAGTTTCCACAATATGTACAGCTGTTCAAAAGAAAGCCATATTAATTTTTTAGTAACAAGTAGTGTATAAACTGACATTATAATCTATATATATAAATAGGCTTGAATAAATTTTGTGGTACCATTTTCTCAAAAAGTATTGGACCGATTTGAATAAATTTCATTTTTTTATTGGTGTCGAATTTCGTCACGGGGTGGGGACGAGACTAATAATAAATTAACTGGCCTGAAAAAAGTGATGTAGATTTTGTTATTTTCAGTTTTCTACAAAACTAGGAGACCTATCAGCATCCGGTTTTTGATATTTGACTTAAAAAATTATGCGAAATTACGTAAAATTAAAAAAAGAATATATTAAAAGAAAAAATAATAGTTTTTATCAATATTTTGCGTTTGAAAACTACTTTTTCAAAAACTATCAACTAAAACAACCTTATTGAAAAAAGAAGAATGGATATTTGGCCTAAGACGAGCAAAAGGATTTTTCTCCAGACATAACCACTGTTTTTGAATACTTGTTTTTCTGTTTTAAGTCGGTTTTTAGATAATTACCCTTGTTGCCTGAACGGGAAGATATGCACCTCCCTTCCTATGTTATTTTTGTCTTCTTTTGACCCAACCTACACGCTCTAGAGTTTTGAAGCATTTTATGCCAAGCACACTGTTTTGTCATAATACTGTTAATTATACTCTTGAGTCTACAGAGACGATTCTGGACTCAAAATGATGCAAATTTAGTTAATTTCAAATCGTAGAACAACGTTTTCGTCAAAAACTATTCCTTTAGGTATAAAATTGACAATTGCTGAAAAAAGCGCGAACATTTTGCGGTTTTTTTAATTTTTTGCCATGCTACGTTCGGCGCTCGAGGTCGAAAGCTTGGAATATTTATAAGGCCAACATCATAAGCAACTCAGCAAAAAATCAGAACTACCGGATCTGACGCAAGGTCTGATGTACATATGTATATAGTTAGGCTTGTTTCACACATATTCGGTTTCATTCGGTTCGTTTTCAGTTTCAGTTTTGTATTTTCATACATATACGGTTCCTATAAGGTTTATCAATTTTTAATTCCAAAAATATCAACAAACTTCAGCCCTAGTTGTCAATTTCAAATAAAAACATATAAGAAAAACTTTATGGAACCGAATTTGTGTGAACGCTACGATTAGTTTTTGTGCCCTAGACCCGAATACGAGCAGATTTGAAACCGAATGAAAACGATTCGTGTCGAAGGGACGTTCGGTGCTATTCGGTTTATATTAGGATTTTATACTTGCCGTTCTCTTCGGTTCACACTTATCAGGCCCAACCAAAAATAAACCGAATACAGACCCAACCGAATGAAACCGAATATAGTGTGAAACTTTAAGTCTATTCGATTTTGATTCTATTTTAAATAGACTCTCGCAATAGGCCCTATTGTTTTGCACCTTTAATTTTATAAAATAGTTACACTATCACCATTGTTACGACAGTCGTTTTACTAAAACACCAGAAAAACGGCGAGGCTTCAGAAACGTTTTCGCTATTCCCACCATTTTAACTGTAGTCGTTTTACGCCAAGTGTCGCTTCTAGAGCCGTGTCGTTTTACTGGCGTTTTAATAAAAGGACTATCGTAATAAGGGTGTATGTGAAATTTTTTTAAGCAAAATGAATAATGTAACTGATCTTTTAAAAAATATCCATTCTTTCTGCCCAATTCTCTGTATAAAAATAGTTTGACTGTATTGATAACACCAAAGTTAGATTTTTAATTTACTTTAATACTTTATGATTTTTATTCTTAAAAACTAAATGGAAAACTTAAGACAGTTAGGGTATATTTATAACTGAAGAATTTCATTAACAACTGGAATCTATTCCATTTTCGTCAAATACACATAATGAATGAAATGAAAACATAATATTATATTTTTTTGTACAGTAAACAAATCATTAAAAATCGAATACATTTGTGACATACGATCTAAATAAAAAGGCCAACAAATGTATACTTTGAATTAATTAATTAAACAAGTAAAAAATAAGATTTGTGATTTATAGAAAATACCATTCACAAATAAAAGTGAGTATTTTCCGACTGAAATTGAAGGGGTATTCACACTTGAGAGCAAAAACTGCGATTTGAATTTAACTTTCATTTGACGCGCAGCGAAATTGAAAATTAGTTTAGCAATTTGTTGTTTTCTTCTAGTCTTTAGTATTAGCAACGTCCTTTGCAACTTTTTATTTTTGTTTTCTGAAAACCGTAAATACCCCTAGAATATATATCTTAAATAGGTTATCGTAATTTTTTGCTGTTCCCAACTATTTTAATTTAATAAATTATAATTACAAATAAGTTTATTCTGCAAAGCATACAATTTTCATTCTATACATACTATTATAGAATAACAAAATTACGTACTTAACTCGTACGAAGTGTTACTTTTCTTTTTCTACTTTAATAATAGTATGTTATTATGTTCGCAAATGGAATAACGTTTTCCTTTTATTGAATGAACATACAAAAGTCAATACATGCATACATAATGTACGTTATGTACGTTTAATTCTCTAGAATATTTATGTGATAGCCCATTGTAACTTCTTGTAACATTGTGGCTTTAAAAGAAGTTAGTTTGTATTTGTCTGCCAAACATGCGCAACATGTGGCAAACATGCGCTCAATGGAGCGGCATTTTGTGGTGCTATATTTCTTAACGGTAAATTGAGTTTCTTATTGTTTTAAGTTAGATACCATTTAAACTACAATTATATAAGTTATAGTCATTTGGGTGACTAAATAAGACCGCGTTTCTTCTTGTAGTCTTCTAAATTAAGTGAACGTTTTGGCGCTGCTTCACTCACCTTTGGTATAGGCTTGGGTACAACCGTCACTGAATTAACTGAAATAAATAAAAAGTTGTTAGTTTAAATTTAAGATTGATAAATTTATAAATTGAGATATAATGTGTGTTGCACAAATCATTATAATAGAAAGGCTTGCATGATCTATCCAACGTACAGTTTAATTTTGGTGGCGCGACAGCTCGTGGAGACAATTCCTGGTTTGCGTGTCGTTGGTGGAATGGGGGGGACCTAAAATTTTTATTCCGTGTCCAAACGGCTAGATGAGAAGTGCTTATTCATGACAGGAGGGTTTGTCAGTTCCTCACCAGAGGCAGTACTTCGGAAAATGAGAGGCTGAGAGTCGAACCCTGACTACTACTACTACAAAAAGGGGCCTGTTAAACAACATAAACAACAATAATGCTGACTGTATTACATTCTGAAATGGATACAACGAACGAACGCGGTGGCGTTCGATCGTTGCATATCGACCCGTATTTAATTATATTTATTCATTGTAAGCATTTATTTTATTTATCCATTGTAAGCATTTTATGCAATTAATAATAAGTATAAAAGAGGCATTGGCCCACAAATAAATATCATTTTAAAACAATTCGTTGAGTAGTAATTTGATCCACTTTTCACATACAGTTCAGGTTTCAAGTGCCTGCAATTGTACCATCCAATATCAAATTAATTGTGCACCATTTTACACAGAATAAACAAATCAAGTTCAAGTGCTTGTATTTGTTATCAAATTGTGTTCTGCACATTAATAATTCAATCATTTTGGTGACCCCTACATTCAAAGAACATCAGCTTTACTATGGATAGTTTAGCCAGGAGCCAACGCATATCTGGAGAGGAGATACAATCAATCATCCGCAACTTCTCGAAAGATTCCTCCACCCGCAAAACAACTAGAGAATACTTCACGTCAAGACTCAATCGTCTAAACACCGTATGGGAAGAATTCGAAGCTACAGATGGCAGAATTCGCGACACACCAGACATATCGTTAGACCACGAGTACTTTACCTCTAAGTATTTTGACCAAATCAAGACATTATACGAAAAGTATAAGCAAATCTTGAGTGATTCACTGGCGCAGATAGAGGCCAGTAACAACACCAAACTTGATGTCGTGCCAAAGGGTACAGAAGATAACCAATCTAAACCTAATGATGCATTGACATCAACAAAAAATCTTGCTCTTAAAGAACAAGATAACAACCCAAACATTGATACCCTGATGAGAAGACAAAAGGCACTTATGAATTCACTAGCCCGACTCATCAACGGAAAAATAAAAGAAGAAGAGCAAAATAACTGACAAAGTGGTGATGAATGCTATTGAAGAATACCTTGTCGTTCAGCTTAGGAAGACCTTGATGTTGTAGGGTAGAGAGTTGAGTCTGGAGATGGTTTAATGCTTCTAGATGACTGTTGTTGAATGTTGGAAGTGATTCCAGAGCTGCGTGCACATCTTTGGGTTTGGCAATTAAAGATATGTTCCCAAAGCTTATGTAGGATGATTGTAGAGTGCTGATCATCATCTGATTTCCTTCAATGGTAATGAGATTGTTTCTCAGTATACAATCATTTTCCATTGATAGAATGCCGGATCCAGTGAGTTCAATTTGTAAGGTTTTTGTTTTGCATACAGCAGTTAATTGAATATTATAAAGAGTTCCGAATACCCATTGATTTCTGCTATTCAGCTGGGTCCAAATTAAGTCATTACTTGGTTTAAGTATGCTACATGATGGTGCGGTATTGTTGTTGAAGAGATTAAATTCACAATTGTATGCTTGTGAACCAGCATGGTATTTTGCCTTTCTGTTGGCGCAAAAAAACTGCATGTCTTTTCCCTTGTAACAATCCTTAAGCTCGGATGCTGTCATTGCAAAGTATTGGTCTCTATGACGATTTATAGCCAAAATTTCCATTGCCGGACTGATGATGAGGAGCGTGTTATTAACGATTGACGGAAAGGGTGTGAGTTGAAATAGATTGAAAGATTCTTGTTCAACTAGTGGAATTTTAATGACAAATAACAGGTGATTTCCAGTAGCCTGACCCTTTGTTGTTGATATCTTATAGAAGTGGAGCAAGTCTTCTTGCTCGAATGGTAGTTTTTGGGATTGGGGTAAATTGTTTTTGATGTTGATAATTTCCGCCCTCAATTGAGCTGGTGATAGCAGGAGGGGACTTATGGTTCCATAATGTACGTCCGTAAATGTGTTGCGAATAGCGTTCTCAATTTGCTGCAGGTTTGTAGCCATAAGCATTAATTGCATTGTTAAAGACGTAAAAATTTGAAAGATTCTCAACTGATCAGTTGTGTCTCCAATTCTCGCAATGATGTGTGTCACTTGATTTTGAAGCGTTATCATGCGTTTTTCTCCTTCGAGATAATCTTGTTTCATTATGTTGATGGTGGAGTCTATGATGGAAGTCTGATTTTTTAGCATTTTTAAAAGATGCGCTTCATTTGTGTTAACTTGATTGATGGTTTTTGAGAGTTCTTCAGCGTAGTCAGAATCAAGCAGTCCAAATAACGAATGTGCTAAATTGCCGACTATGTTGATTGCCGCGCGTGGAGTTCGATGTTTTGAGATGAGGTTGGTGTCTGCTTGTAGGGTACTCCTCATGTTTGTAAAATGTGTTACTAGTGCACTGCACGTTGTCCTTAACTGTAGTTGGTTGCATAAATGTTCAAGAGCAATTGTTCCATTGTTAAATGACTCTAATTCTGATCGAATGGGTGCTAGATCGTAGTAGACAATAATTTTCCATTCGTTGGCAACTAGATTTGTGGATCCAAGATTTTCGAAATATATTCCTGGATTATTGTCAAATCTTGATATGTTAATCGGCGATGCACAAACTACGGGTAGAAGAAACAATGACAGTATAACGGTGGTGATTAATGACACACATGACGTCCTTCTTCGTTTTGTAGGCGTTTCTGTCGTTTCATTCATTCGAGATTCGGATTGTGAAGTTGCTACCTGTGCCTCGTCAGTGTTATCCTTGTCATCAGTACTATCAATGTCTTCGAACAGTGGGGCTAAGCGATGAATTGGTCGTTTGAATATTCCAGATTTGGTTTTGACATTGACTACTCGAACAACATTGTCGTCGCCCTTGAAGATTTGGACAATTCTTCCCAGTGGCCATTGAAGCGTTGGCGTGTTGTCTTCTTTGATGATAACCATGTCGCCAACTTTGATGTTTTCCTTATGCTGATTCCATTTGTTTCTTTGTTGTAATTGATTTAAGTATTCACTTGACCATCGTTTCCAAAATTCATGTTTCAAGTAGCAGATTGAATTCCATCGATTTCTCAGATTTATTTTTTCTGGAGCGCTGTCGGGATCAACTTGAGCAATCAATGGTTCACCAATCAGGAAGTGTCCTGGTGTCAATGCAGCCAGATCGTTTGGATTCGATGAAAGTGGAGTGAGTGGTCTTGAATTTAGGATGGCTTCAACTTCGGTGATTACGGTCTCCAATTCTTCATGCGTGAGTGACGATATGGAGACTGTTTTGACTAACAGATGTTTGGCTGATTTGACTGCTGCCTCCCATAAACCGCCGAAATGTGGAGCTCTTGGAGGGATGAATTTAAATGTTATTCCCTTGTTGCTGCTAGCCTTGATTATGGCTTCCTTCGCTTCGGGGGTGTGCAGTACACTGTTGAGTTCATGAAGCTGATTCCTTGCTCCCACGAAGTTGGTGGCGTTGTCACAGTAAAGAGTTTGAATTCGTCCACGGCGGTTGATGAATCTTCTGAGTGCTCCAATGAATGCCTCCGTCGTTAAGTCAGTCACAATTTCTAAATGTACTGCCTTGGTGGTGAAGCAACAAAAAACTGCTAAGTAAACCTTGTGTGGCCTTTTTCCCCTGATTTTGTAGTGTACCCATAGGGGGCCACAAAAGTCTACTCCGGAGTTTAAGAAAGGTCTATTTGCTGTGACGCGATCTACTGGCAGATTACCCATTACTTGAGTCATCAACTGTGGTCGGGTTTTGGTGCATCTGATACATTTATGAACTGTGTGTCGAGCCATGATCTTACCCTTAATAGGCCAAAATTGCTGCCTCAGAATTGATAACAATGTTTGTGGTCCACAGTGGTTGTGTTCGTCATGTTTCATTTTGAATAGCAATTTTGTGATGGATTCGTTGTACGGCATCAATATGGGATGTTTGGCATTAAATGAGATTGATGCGGCCTCTAGTCTGCCTCCAACTCGTAGAATCCCCCTTTCGTCTAAAAATGGAGCCAGGGTAATCAATGCGCTGGATTTGCATACTCCTCTGTGACCTTTAAGATCTTGTATTTCATTTGTAAATTCAGAAGATTGTATTTGCTTTACGATGACCAAAAGTGATTCATTGAGTTCCTTAGGTGATAATGCTGTTTGTTCTGCTGGATTTATGTCCATTTTCCTGGCTCTATTGGTGAACCGGAGAACATAGCCCATTGTACGTTGCAGAAAATTGAAAGAATTTCGATGTTTTATCTGGTAAATTAGGTCAATTGTAGGGTTTTGTTGTAGTGCTACTGCCACTGTGTGTTTTCTTTTCCGTTCTAGATCGGAGGGTATTCTAGCTCCTTTACGAACGGCTGGTGCCATGTTGATTCGTTTCCATGCAAGAAAAACGGCCCATAAAGCCACATGTTACATGACATAAAGCTTGCTGCAGATATTCCCCGAGATAGTAAGTCTGCTGGATTCTCTTTGGATGGGACATGACGCCACTGAGTTGCCAGGGAACATTCTTGAATTTTTGCAACTCGATTTGCCACGAATGTGTGAAATGATGACGATGTGGAATTGATCCATGATAGTACGATTCGTGAATCAGTCCAAAGATGTATTGGCGTGTCTCGCAGTCGTAAATCTTCTCTGACTCTGCTTGTTAGTTCGGCTCCTAAGACTGCAGCGCATAATTCAAGCCGAGGAAGGGTCTGTTGTTTTACCGGAGCAATTCTTGACTTCGCACAGAGTAGTCTGACGATGATTGTGCGATCTCTATAAGTTGAACGAAGATACACAGCTGCACCATATGCTTGTTCTGATGCGTCAACAAAGGTGTGCATTTGTACGGATGTTGGATTCTGTTGATTAAAGATGTGTCTGGGAACCTTTGCCTGATTGAGTGTTGACATGTTGTTCCTGAAGATTATCCATTCCTCCTTAAGATGTTGTGGTAGTTCGTCATCCCAAGACAGTTTTAGGTGCCAAAGCTGTTGCATGAAGATTTTGGCTTTAACTACTACTGGACCAAAGAGTCCTAGTGGATCAAAGATGCGTGCTATGTCTGAGCTGACTGATCGCTTAGTGATTGAGATAGTATCAGATATTTGTGCTCTTCCACATAATTGGTCTGATTTTGGTTGCCAGATTAGACCTAAAGTTTTGATTGTGCAATTGATTGAATCGCTGAAATCAAGGCTGACTTCTTGGTCCTCAGCTGGGATATCCTTTAATAATGATGGATGGTTTGCACACCATTTGCGGAGTTTGAGTCCAGCACCATTGAGTAATGAAGAAACCTGGTATTGTGCCTCTTTCGCATGAGCGATGCTGTCCGATCCACTAATGCAGTCGTCGACGTAGAAGTCATCTTGAAGTATTTGAGCCCCAATCGGTTGAGTTATTTTGTTTTGGGTTGCTAAGTATTGCAAGGATTTAGTTGCCAAGTAAGGTGCGGATGATGTTCCGTAAGTTACTGTTTTCAATCTATAGTACCTTATCTCTTCTGATGATCTCCGTCTCCACATGATGAGTTGATAGGGTTGATCTTCTTCATGTACCAGAATCTGCCTGTACATCTTCTCAACATCTGCTGTAAAAACGTACTTGTGCAGGCGAAAACGAAGTAGTATAGATAATAGTTCACTTTGAACTGTAGGCCCAGTGTGGAGGATGTCATTAAGCGATAGACCAGACGAAGTTTTTGCTGAGGCGTCGAAGACCACCCGTAGTTTTGTTGTACTGCTGTCAGGCTTCAATACGCAATGGTGAGGTATGAAGAAGTGGGGTCCTTGAATGCTGTCTTGTCTGATCTCTTCCATGTGGCCAAGAGATTCATATTCGTCCATAAATTTGACGTAATCTTCTCTTAGTTCAGGGTTTTTGTTTAGTCGTCTTTCTAGTGACATAAAACGATTAAACGCTGTTTGCATAGAGTCACCTAGTGCTACGCCATTTTCTCGAAATGGTAACCTAACGATGAAACGCCCAGATTCCGATCTAGACACATTTTGAATGAAGTGTGATTCACAGTATTTTTCTAATGATGTCATCTGTTTTGGTGTGTTTTCAAAGTCATCAAGCCTCCAAAACCGTTCAATAAGCTCGTTGGTTGAGTCTTCTTCGCAAAAGATGCCACAAGTAGCAGTGTTGTATGTCGTATCTTCAATTTTCCCGGTTACTACCCAACCAAATACTGTGTTTTGTAAAATTGGCATTTTGTCGCCGATTTGTATTTGTTCGGGGCGGATTAACTGATGATAAAATTCTGCTCCCAAAAGGACTTCAATCTTACTGGATCGGTGGAAGTTGGGATCTGCCAAGTTGATGTTTTCTGGTATAGACCAGGTAGAAGTATCTAGGTTTTGAGTGGGTTGAGGAGATACGATGTTCGGAAGTATGAAGGCTTCCAGTCTGCATGCGAAATTGCCCATTGTTGAGTGAAGTTGAATGTTTATTCGCTGTGTTGTGTTTCGTGTTCTTCTGCCGATGCCCTCAATGCATAGAGATGATGGTGTTGGTGATAAGGATAAGCGTTTAATAAGTCTCTCAGTTATAAGGTTTATTTGAGAACCGGAGTCTAAGATGGCTCTAACTTCACATGTTTGTCCATCATTTGCTGTGATTAGAACCCTTGCGGTGGCCAAAAGAACGTAACCTTGCTTGTTATTCAATTGTTGTATAGTGGCAACCGTGAGCGGTGATGAGCCTCCCACTTCTGATGACATCAATTTGGTAGGTGTAGCACCTGCTACGATGGTTGTAGATGGATTGGATTTCCTTTGATTTGGACTTGATGAACATGCCTTTTCTAAATGCAGTAAGGTATTGTGTTTACCTGAGCACTTAGTGCAGCATCGTGATGAGCATGATTTCGCATTATGATCAACCTTGAAACAATTTACACATAGATGTCGTCTTTGGGTCCACTTAAGCCTTTCAGCAGCTGACATTTTTAAGAACTTCTCACAATAGTAAATAGGGTGGCCTTTTATCCCACATACCTTGCAATTTTCCGTGTTGGACGTGGCTATTGTTGTCACCGCCTTGGCCTTTTCTTTTCCGCCAACAGCTTCTAAAGACTCAAATCGGTTTTTTAAAAATTTGAGAAATTCGTCCATCGTCTGAAGCTCTCGAGGGTTTTGAAGTGATTGTTCATATAATAGGTGGCTTTGTCGATCCAACTTCTTTATTAAGAGATGAGTGAGTAATGGGGCCCAAGATGCTGTCTCAATGCCAAGAGTTTTGAGTGCTGCAAGACATTCATGGATTGCGTCATGAAATTCTCTGATGGCCTTCATTTCTGGATTAATGTTCGGCAGACTGAGAATTCTCTGGATAAGTGCTGAGGTTTGCGCCCTTTTATTGCTGAAACGATCCTGGAGGATATTCCAAGCGATACTGTAGTTGTCTTCAGTCAGTTCAAGGTGGCGCATCAGTCTCTCTGCATCACCGGACACATTTGTCTTCAAATACCACATTTTTTGGACGGGTGGTAATGGTTGTTCATGTATCATCTTAGTGAAGATGTCTGAAAATGTTTGCCATTTTAAATAATCGCCGTCGAATTTGGGTATCGACATTTTAGGCAACTGAATTGCCGGGCGATCAGTTAGCTGTTTTGATGGCTCGCTTCTTTGAACGCTTGATGATGTTTTGCTCAAAGAAGCTTGATTTTTGAGAACTGATGTCTCTAATTCGGTGTACAACTCCATGTTGTAACCCTCAGATTCCGGATCATTGACAGCTTCCCAAATTGAGTGATGAATCTCCTCAACCTGGGTCCAAAGTCTGTTCATAGACTCCAGACATTGGATGTTTGTGGTCCACAGTGGTTGTGTTCGTCATGTTTCATTTTGAATAGCAATTTTGTGATGGATTCGTTGTACGGCATCAATATGGGATGTTTGGCATTAAATGAGATTGATGCGGCCTCTAGTCTGCCTCCAACTCGTAGAATCCCCCTTTCGTCTAAAAATGGAGCCAGGGTAATCAATGCGCTGGATTTGCATACTCCTCTGTGACCTTTAAGATCTTGTTTTTTTGCGCCAACAGAAAGGCAAAATACCATGCTGGTTCACAAGCATACAATTGTGAATTTAATCTCTTCAACAACAATACCGCACCATCATGTAGCATACTTAAACCAAGTAATGACTTAATTTGGACCCAGCTGAATAGCAGAAATCAATGGGTATTCGGAACTCTTTATAATATTCAATTAACTGCTGTATGCAAAACAAAAACCTTACAAATTGAACTCACTGGATCCGGCATTCTATCAATGGAAAATGATTGTATACTGAGAAACAATCTCATTACCATTGAAGGAAATCAGATGATGATCAGCACTCTACAATCATCCTACATAAGCTTTGGGAACATATCTTTAATTGCCAAACCCAAAGATGTGCACGCAGCTCTGGAATCACTTCCAACATTCAACAACAGTCATCTAGAAGCATTAAACCATCTCCAGACTCAACTCTCTACCCTACAACATCAAGGTCTTCCTAAGCTGAACGACAAGGTATTCTTCAATAGCATTCATCACCACTTTGTCAGTTATTTTGCTCTTCTTCTTTCAATGAGCTTTGCAATTGTAATTATTTGCAAACTCCGGAAGAGATTGACGTCAGCCACTAATTCTACACCTGTTCCACAACCAAGAATACAGTACGATGTCAACGTCATATGAGAATACAGTTGAATTGAGCCATTCAACGCGGGGAAGTATGTTAAACAACATAAACAACAATAATGCTGACTGTATTACATTCTGAAATGGATACAACGAACGAACGCGGTGGCGTTCGATCGTTGCATATCGACCCGTATTTAATTATATTTATTCATTGTAAGCATTTATTTTATTTATCCATTGTAAGCATTTTATGCAATTAATAATAAGTATAAAAGAGGCATTGGCCCACAAATAAATATCATTTTAAAACAATTCGTTGAGTAGTAATTTGATCCACTTTTCACATACAGTTCAGGTTTCAAGTGCCTGCAATTGTACCATCCAATATCAAATTAATTGTGCACCATTTTACACAGAATAAACAAATCAAGTTCAAGTGCTTGTATTTGTTATCAAATTGTGTTCTGCACATTAATAATTCAATCAGGGCCCATTGAATACAGTTTTTTTCTTGTTTCAATACATGGAACACACTCTTGCGTTTTGATGCGTCTTATGAAAACACCTTCTTTTTTACATTCTTTTATTATAAGCCTCAACTGGGAACCTATTACCAATAATCAAGTGATATGGCTTAGAATTCTCGATTTCAAGGACATATGTATTTTACTACCACGAGTAATGTGAATTTATATAGAGGGTTTTTAATCCATCAATATCACAGTAATAATTTAATGAAATATGTCTAATGGCTTCACACATGGAAAACAAACTATATTTTGAGTGTAGTATATATCGATCCAAATGCCATCGAATTGCCCTATAATCACCTTTTTTTCTGGATCAAAAAAAAAACACTGAAAATTTCCGATTTTTTAGAGAATTTTCAAACCATCGACATCAAATCAAATTTCCGGAGCAGTAAAAAAAACTTTAAGAATTTCTGACTTTTAGAAAATTCCTGATTTCCATCGATATCGTAGCCATCCTTCAAAAGAATTTGACAGTTAACTGCTTTTCAGATGGAGGGCGAACGGTCCAAATGTCGCCTAATTGTTCTCAAATCACTCTTTGCCGGAGCAGTAAAAAAAACTCTGAAAATTACAATACAAGTCAATTCACCAGCTTATTTATCATACATATACGAAAAATATTTGACTAACTGCCTTTGATTTCTCCATTGCAAAAATAAAAAAAAATCTTATATATAAAAATAAGTTGCCTAATGTTCGGACTCGATAAACTCGAGAATGGCTGGGTCGAATTTTTCAATTTTTTTTTATAAAGTTAGCTATCATATTGAGGATGGTCTTTTTTTGAAATTTGGTTAAAAATAGGTAAAGGGAAAACCGCGAAATGCATTTTTGGTGCATTTTTTAAATTAATAAAAATTATATTGATAGAGTCTTCTGATAGTGTCTATGAAGGTTTCTGTGAAGTTTGGCCACGATTCGGTATAGCGGTTTGCAATTTATCAACATAACAAATGTTTTTACTGTAATTATAGAAAATTATTTTCAGTTTGTCAATTTAATAACTCGAGAATGGATGGGTCGATTTTTTCAATTTATTTTTATAAAGTTAGCTATCCTATTGACGATGGTCTTTTTGTGAAGTTTGGTTAAAATTCGGTAAACATTACATTAAAATAACTAACAATTATTTTGGTAGGGTATTCTGAGAATGTCTATAACAATTATTTTGGTAGGGGATCTTCTGAGAATGCCTAAGAAAGTTTCTGTGAAGTTTGGTAAAAATTCGGTAAACATTACATTAGAAAAAATTTGGTAAAGCGGTTTGTCATTTATCAACATAACAAGTGTTTTTCATGTAATCATAGAAAATTATTTTCAATTTGTCAATTTAATTTAAACTGATTTAATTAAATTGAAATAAGATTGTAATCTAAGGACATTAACTCGGTCGATTTGTTTTTAAAATTTGGTATTCAGTACACCAGAATGGCCAAACAAGTATTCAAAAAAAAAGAAAAAATGTGAAGATAGAATTCAGGATATTGGTAAGATAAAAACATCATAATCTACATACATATATTTTTTGATTAGGTATTCATTTTACACTAGAGCCGACAGCAAATTTTGGGAGTGGATATATAACCAAAATCGGAGTATGAGGGATTATAGGTACATAACGGGTGATTTTTTAAGAGGTTTAGAACTTTTTAAAAAAAAAGACACAATAAATTCGAAAAAATTAATGAAATATTTATTTGAATCGATAGTTTGAACCTTGCAATTTAATGTTTAAAGATAATTTCATGCAAATGTTGACCGCGGCTGCGTCTCAGGTAGCCCAACCGCTGAGTCCAATTTTGGCATACTCTTTCACACATATCGGCCGGTATCTCACGAATGAATGCATGGATGTTGGCTTCCAGTGCGTCAATCGAAGCGGGCTTGTCCCTATAGACATTAGCCTTGACATACCCCCACAAAAAATAATCTAATGGTGTCAAATCGCACGATCTAGGCGGCCAATTGACCGGCCCGAAACGTGAAATTAACTGTTCACCAAACTCGCCTCGCAATTGCCCCATTGTTTCGTGTGCTGTGTGGCATGTGGCACCGTCTTGTTGAAACCACATATCATGCAAGTCAAGAACTTCCATTTCGGGCAAAAAAAAGTTTGTTATCATCGCTCGGTAGCGTTCACCATTGACAGTAACGCTGCGATTCGCATCATCTTTGAAGAAATATGGCCCAATAATGCCGCCGGCCCATAAACCGCACCAAACAGTGGCTTTTTCGGGATGCATTGGTAGCTGTTGCAATGCTTCTGGCTGATCTTCACTCCAAATGCGGCAGTTATGCTTATTTACGTACCCATTCAACCAAAAATGAGCCTCATCGCTGAACACAATTTTTCGATAAAAAAGCGGATCCTCGGCCAGCTTTCCAAGAGCCCATTCACCAAATAATTTGCAAGCGTTGTTCATTTGTAAGACGATCCATGGTTAAATTGCAAACCAAACTGAAGCTGTTTGACAGTGACACAAGGTACTAAACACACGTCAGCTGTCAAAACCAGTGTTGCCAAAACCAAACCAGCTAAAAAATCACCCGTTACATATATCGTGATATCGAATACGAAAGTCTGTCAGTTTTTTTTCAGTCTTTGGTGGGGGTGGGGGTTTAAAACCAGCTTGGTTGTTTATATGGTAGGGTCATTAACGCTTCAATTCACTTTTTAAAAATAGGAATTTATGCTCTGTCATTTTCCCTTAGTCTCAAGATTTTAATCTTGGTGATCCGATAATGACTGAGCATCGCATGTCTTATTTTCTAAAATTGAATTAAAGAGGTTATAACCCTGAAAATAAAAAAGGGGACCTAGGACTTTTTAGCCCCTCACCCCTCACAAAGGCTGAAAACAAAACCTGCCAGACTTTGATTCGATATCACGATATATGTACCTATAATCCCTCATACTACGATTTTGGTTATACATCCACTCGACTCCCAAAATTTGCTGTGGGCTCTTAGACTATTTTGTATGTTTTTTTTTTATATTGTTAAGATTTGGATTGTAAACTTTTAGAAATTGACATGGATCAAGTTTAAAAAATTATTGGTTCAAAGAGAAAGAGGTGTCGATGAAAATAAAAATGTTGATGTTGCTGGTTCTTTTAAAAAACCTTCATCAATTAAAGATAATACTGGTTCTTACGGCAAAAAAAGAAGTATAGGCGTCGAAAGTTCCAGTAAAGGCTACCTATTAAAAAAAATCAAAGTTTTGCAATCTACAACCGGGGCTTTAGTGATTAAACAGTGCATCGACAAAAAAATATGAGTCCAACTTCGAGTGTTTTCGTGTTAGCCGAGATAGGTTTTCACCTCTCCCTAGATAAGCTCATGGGATCACATATCACGGAATCCGAGACCCTTTCAGTGTATTCACCCTGCCAGACCGTTTACAAAATTCAAATTTCAAGGTTAAAACGGTTTTTTAAACAGTGTGGCAGTACCAACTATATAGTCAAATGATCTCATATACCCTTGTAATGGGATCGGAGGAGCTTATATAGGGTGGGGTGAAAACTAAATTCGGCTAAAACGACTACCCTCGAAGTTGCATTCATATATTTTTTTCGGTGCACTGTTTAATCACTAAAACTGCAAGACTTCAATTTTTTGAATAGCCTTTACAGGATCTTTCGACACTTATACTTCTTTTTTTGCTATCAATCACAATCACACAGCTATCCTATTGACGATGGTCTTTTTGTGAAGTTTGGTTAAAATTCGGTAAACATTACATTAAAATAACTAACAATTATTTTGGTAGGGTATTCTGAGAATGTCTATAACAATAAAATCTGCTATGGGCTATTAGTCTATTAGTGATGAATGGAATGGTTTTCACATATTGCCACAAATACGATGACTTGAGACATGCGTTTAATTCATTCCCCGCTGATGGTTTCAGAATCACGGGAAATTTTTGTTGGAGGTCGATCGCCAACTGTATCATCACGCAACCAAAGCGACGATTATTGTTGCACAAATCTTTCAATGTTCAATCGTGCTTCTAATGGTCGTTTGTTCGCAATCTTGCAATCATACCATGTGATTAATTTACAATCTTTCAACACTTTTGCTATGCCTGATTGCTTCGAAATGTTGCAAACAGGATTTTCGTTGATTTGCAGGTTCAACGAAAGCAAGTGAGTGTTCAATGTGCTGTTCTTTCACCTTTTAACAGTGTTGCAGCAACTCCGTTAGATGCGAGGCTTAACGCTTCCATTTTGAGAATGCATTGCTGCTAATATCAATTGTGTCACGAATATTTTCCCAGTTCCGTCGGGCGCATCAATGTTGAAAATGTTCATTTCACTTTTTCAGTTTTAAGTTAAAAATATTTTTTTTTTTTTAGTTTTTTAAATATTACAATATTATGACCCTCATTATGAACAGCGAATCGAACGTTCGCTTAAAAGCGAATGATTTAGCGAATTTCCTTATCACGGTTTTATCGATAGATAGTGAGCTTCCACATTCGCTTCAAAAATCAATGCTATTGTTGGCAACTTTGATTTTTGAAGCGAATGTGGAAGCTCGCTATTTATAAAACTGTGATAAGGGAACTCGCTAAATCATTCGCTTTAAAGCGAACGTTCGATTCGCTATTCATAATGAGGGCCTATATATTTAAAAAATGTATTTAATTTAATTCATATGAAACTAAAATTTGTGTAACCGTGCGGAGCCGGGTGGGTCAATATACATATACATATATACAGATGAATATCTAAATATGTATCACTTTTGTTTTGTTCATGGTATTGTTTTCAAAATTAAATATTTATTAACAACATTTTTTGAGTTTTAGGTTAACATTGTTTTTTCTCTTAGTTTTTATATACTTCAAAAATGTATTTCATTTAAGTAATTAGTATGAAACTAAGATATTTCTAGCCGAGCGAAGCCGGGTGGGTCAGCTAGTTAAAATATATTACTTCACAAGCGTAGTGAATTTATACTTGAAGAAGAATAATTTGTTTTAAGGATGCTTCCAAGTTCTAAAATATGATAAAGATTCCCGAATGATAATTTACGAAACCTGGTTTACACTAATGGATAAACCAGTTTTTTCAAGAACATCAGTATCAACGATTTCGTTCAAGAAATATAACTGAATTCAAATATCCATGACCTGCACCTTTTTATGGTTCCTTTTAGTATCTAAACATTCTATTTTATTAATTTTTAAAAACTGGGGCTTTTTGTATCCTAATCGATTTTTTAATTTGGACTTACGAGGTTTTAACAGAAAGCCGTCTATTGGATCGGAAATCGTCATACAAAAAACGAATTATTATTTAAACGCCATCATTCTACAACAGTTTATATATCAGTGAGCAGACAAATCCAAAATTTTTTGTACTTAGTATTTTACAGCAAAACCGGGGAAATTCTCTGAGCCCTCAGAATTATAAACTGGACAATTATTAATACATTTATTATATTGTTTGCTGATTTATTAAAATTAAATGAGTTATTTTGCACTGCAAAGCCTAGTACGCAGATCACGCTAAATTTTCACTACATTTCTCTTTAAACACCAGCTAAAACCCTAGGTAAATTTTGACATTCAATTTCGGTAAAGAATATATCACAGAAAACAGGTGTTCTCTGTAAGGAAATTTTATTTAACCATATCAAAGAATTTTGTTTCAATATTTCAAATAAATCCAATGAAATAAAATTTGACATTGATAAATCGTTTGCAATCGAATATTCCTTGCTTTCTGCTTTTATTTTCACAAAGTAAAGTTCATATAAACCTGTCAAAATTTGGCTCGAAAAGAAATGTGCCGAATATTATTTCACGTGCTAAATTTTGACAAATACAGTCACTCACACTCAAAGTGGGACAGCAAAGTAAAAACACGCATTTTTTGATAATAAACATTAAATGGCTTACGTTTCAGAAATACTCAAATGGTGATGCAGAAAAAAGAATGACTGGCTGAACAGAATAGAGTGCTGCAACTGGAGCTGCAGCTGCAACTGGAATAGCTGTCAAAAAGTGTCGTACGTGATTTTTTTTACGCGCCCACAATGCAGCTGTACAGCTTTCTGACATTTTAGTATCGAAAATAAAAATGAAAACAAAAATAAAAATTAATAATGATGAAAAAGAAGCTAAAATTGCTTTACGTCTTTATGAGACATTGAAAAGAGTTTAAACATTACTTTAACCCACATGTAAACACTCTGTTTTGCTCACAATTTCGAAACGTCAAAAAAGCTGCAAGCAAAAGTTAAAAGTTGGCCAACTTGTCCAGTTGCGTCTGCAGCTCCGTCTGCAGTTGCATCGTGTTCTGTTCGCATCATTGAATATGTGGGTATTCAACATTTTGACAGCTTTTCCAGATGCAGCTCCAGTCTCCATTCTGTTCAGCCAGTGAAGCTCTCATTTGAAATGGCTTGCAATGTTAGCTATCACCTAAACCTTGACTCAACGATCATCCAACACAATTTCGTCGATTTTTCACCATTTTTCCCAAAATGAAAAATTTAGATGCCCTGGTTTTCGACGTTTTGCTAGCTTACTCGAATCGTCGGAATATTTCCAAAACCTTTCTGTTATACTTAATGGAGTATAGAGTAAAGAGGAGTGGTTTACCAAAACACGAAATTATTTTTTTCCATTAAGGTGAAAAAACTTAAATTATAGAAATATTGATCACTGTAAGATCCAACATTTTTAACATATCTATTTGATTGTTTTGTGAATGGCTAAAAAATAACATACATTTCGAGGAAAAAATCATTAATGGGTCCAGCGCTACCTTTATGAAAAGTCACTGACAAACAGCCCTCGTAAACTACACTAAAATTTTGATTACTTAAAATCAAAATTTGCCTATCGGTTTTTTGTCTTGACTTTTTTTTGATGTGATCACATGAAAGCTTTACAAAGACTGCGACTGGAATAAGAGATAAGTCATCAGTCATCGAGCAACTACCACTTTTAGTGTGGGACCACTATTTTAGCGCGATCTGCGCACTAGACTTTAAAGCCGTATGCACTTATTGTTTGTTCAGTATTTCTCTTGTTCCACACATCAAAATTTTAGAATTTCTTATCACTCGTTTAAAAATCGATTTTGTCACTTATATAATTTGATGGTGTCCACTATTTTTTAAAATAAATTTCCCTAACTTTCCCTGACCAATTTCCAAATTTTCCCTGACCAGTACCTACGTTCTGTAACTCTCGCATCGAGAAATTTCTCGCATGGAACACGTGAATCAAAACAAATATGACGTGAATTGGCATTAAAATTGTTTTCTCACATTCGCCTGGTTCTGTAACTAGATTTTCTCGACTTGGAACTTTTCGGAATAAAATTTCTGTGAGAGCCTGGAAAAATATGAGTAAAACTGTGAGAGCCTGGAAAAATGTGAGTTAAACTGTTTCTGTAAGAAAAAAGTCGAGATAATTTCTCGATTTACCTGCTAAAATTACTCGACAAGTAAAACGCACGTGAGAAGAAAATTCAAGCGATTAAAAGTAGAGAAATTGTAAATATTTTGTATTTGTAATTTGTATTATTTCAAAACAAAAACAAAAGAACACTCTCCCTTTGGATTTAGCAAAGAGGGTAGTTTGGAAATGTAAATGTAAGCGTTAAAAACAAATATAGAAATACCTACTTATCAATCATTTTCTTCTTTGGTTCAACTTAAGTGAGGTGCGCTTGAGAACTCTCCTCACTTCAAAAGCAAAATTGAATGAAAGTAGATACGTAACAGACCCTAAATAGGGGCGATCATAACTATAATTCACTTAAGTGAAATTAGTAATTTTGTCTATTTTGTGCTTCAGTGTTGTCAGTTTCACTTAAGTGAGGTTTACCTAAGATTTTTCATTTTCACTTAAGTTCACTTAAGTGAGGTGCACTCGAGAGCCCTCATAACTTCTGAAGCAAGAGTAAATTCAACTAGACTAAAAGTAGCAAACAGTTATTATGGGCAGATTCACTTAAGTGAAATTAATAATCCTTCTTTTTTTGTGCTCAGTGTCTTCAGTTTCAATTAAGTATTGTATACTTCAGATTCTTCAGTTTCATTTAAGTGAAGTATGCTTTTGAAAGCTTACAAAATTGAAACTAGACCAAAAGTATCGAATCAAAATTATGGAAACGTCATTATATAGATTATATTTGCATAATTGTATGGTGATATATACATATACATGCATAGATATATCCATATACCTATATTATCAATGTGTTTAGATTGATATTTTTTCAATGAATGCATTAATAACCCTCAACAAAAAAAAAAAAAAAACAATTTATGTACATATATATTAATACGTAAACACTTTTCTACCTATATCTCCCTTTTAAACTGACTTAATGGCAATTTATTTCAATATTTTTTTATTTCAAAGGTATAGCCAATCGCTCGGGCAGAAGTTTTTATATTTATATGTTGCCGTTAAGACATTAATAGAGTCAGGTCGAATTTCGACTACTTGGCGATACTAGCTTATATAAATGCGTATTTACTTATTGCATTAAGCCGGCAAACCTACATAAGACATTTGATAAAAATACAAATATTTTTAAATATTTGAATTTTTACTGCCAATTACATAGTTTCCGGTAGATATTCCAATGGAAAGACAAATCAAAAGAGATGTTTCTCACATTGAGATACAGACACAGTTTATTTTTCCAAGTCGATAAACGTTGGGATTTTGTGTTCCATGTTTTCTCGATGCGAGAAGTTCTCGCCTAAGTTACAGAACGTAGGCACAGAATATTAAAAAATATTTTCTTTTTAAATATTTTTTTCAAGATAAGGTACTTTTTGTATATAATTGAAGAGTCCCGGGGGAAAACGGTTTAAGTCCACTTATTGAAAAAAAAACTAAACTAATGACGGCATCTTGTGGATTTTTATGAAGACTACTGATGTAGCTCTTTCCACAAAGGACCTTAAAAACTCGCAAAATGGCACATTTTCTGAAAAACTTTTTTTTTTTTTAAGTTTTGTTTTTGCTAAAAAAATTGAATATAAGGACATTTTAGTAAAAAAAACTTGTGATTAGACCTAGCGACATGTCAGCTAAATAATTAAATAAAAAAATATCCGATATTCTTAATATGTCCGGTCGATATCCTTTCCAAGCAAATTGAATTTCAAAAAACTATTCAATATCACGCTTGTGAAGATTATTTTATTTTTAGACTAATATTTAGAAAATGTAAAGATGGCTGAATAAAAAGCAACAAAAAAACTTTTCCAATTATTATACCCGGTTCTTTCAAAAGAAATTTTCAAAAAAAAAAATCGAAATTTTGGCTCCAACGTTGAAGGTTCTTATGGCTAATATAAGCGTATCAGGCAACAAAATCAAGAAGTTAAAATATGTTTGAATAGCACTGGCCAACAAACAGAAAAAAAAATGTTTTTTTTTATATTATAACGGGAATATCTCAAAAACGTGGCCTGATAGAATTTTTCTGACTTCAGATTCGAATTCAGCGCATCAAAAAACTACAGAAAAGTATATTTTGATTTCTGTAACAAAAACCTTGTTGACCAGTATAGTTGATTACTTTGTGCCTGACAAAAAAATTGTTTACTTTGATTAATTTTTCTTTGAATTAAGCGTTTTCTAGTAATAAACTTACAATTTCATTTCTCTCGGAATCAACCCAAGTGGACTTAAGCCGTTTTTCCCTGGACCCTTCAATTGCATAAAGTAGTAGAAAATGTACGGCTCTAAGATCTTAGCTCCTCATATATGCGATATTTGTAGAAAAAGGATGACATCTACTTGGTAAAAAAAAATCAACTGTTTAAGAAATTGGTCAGCCCCAAAAACTTGTAATCAATGTTTAAAGTTTCTGAAAGTCACGATTTTTGGCACCTCACTTGTGGAATACCATTCAATGAACCGTGTGTTCTTGATAAATGATAAACTATTTTCGGTAATTAGTTTTTTATATGAATTTTTGAGGTATTTTTCAAGGTCACAGAAAAAGTTTTTGGCACCTGATTTGGGTAATTTGAAAAAAAAATATTTGCCATAAAAGGTCAGTTAGGTTCTGTATTTGGTAAGCCATAGATATTTTTGAATGATTTTTTTCATGGTCACATAGCTTTTTTTTAAGTTTTTTCTAAGTCACGTACGATTTTTGGCACATAATTTGTGGGATAATCGCAAAAAAGCCACCTTACCGCGTAAAAAGCTCAACTATAGTTTTTAGTAATTATTGAGCCATAGATTATTTTTAATGAATTTTACTGTGAACTTGAAAAAAAAACTTGAAAAATTCATAAAAACAACTACGGTTGACCAATTCCTGAAAAAAGTTATCATGATCCAATGATATTGCGGATGGGAAACATTTAAATCAAACACTCCTTGGGATAAATAAATGTAATATGAGTTTATTTTTGTAGATGCCATCTAAACAAAATGTTCGATCAGGAAAAAGTGAAGGAGTTCAGCGAATTCCTTGACATTCCCTGACTTTTCTTGACCAAATTTTTTTTCCGACTTTTCAGTTTAGCGGACACCATAAATTTCTATATATGTACATATAGGTACAAGTAATTTGCAAATAATTTCAAGTTTAAAACAAATATTTTCTCGGTACATAAAAAGCTAATTTGATTTACTGCGAAAGAAAATAGTTTCTTTTGCCTTTGCAGTAAAAGTCATCGATTTTGTATGAAGAATTGTGTTTATATTTCAGGAACTGACGAAAATAACAGAGATTCATCTTTAGATATCATCTTGGGAGTTGAACTTCATTCTCTCCCGAAAACACGACTAAAGTGTGGTCTTAAAAGAACTAAATGATTAATCCTGTAACCCTACTCCACCGACATGGCACACAACTTCTCTCCAGAAGTCACCAATTGTATTCTAATTCGGCAATAAAAAAAAATCTACTGAAAAAAATAATTACAACTTTTTTTCAAAATTTGTCTTTGACGCTTAAAAAAACATTAAAGAATGGAATATGAGATTTCATGTTTTCTTTGATTTTTAATTTTAAGTTTTCCATTTCAAGTACATTTTTCAGATATTCACCATCCCCTTAAGGGGGTGGAGATATAAATTTCCCCGTATAATTTTTTTTTAGAAGGAATTATCCCCAAAATATCGTGCACGAATTAGGGGACACCCTGTATATTTTTTGCTTCTTAAGTTTCTTATCGTTAAAAAGGTATCCCTTAACGATATCCTATTCAAAAACATAATAAACCTCAAGCCAAATTTTGTATTCAAATATCTTCAGCTATTTGAGCGTGATTGAACAACAATCATCCAAAAAAATTTAAGTTAACATTTATAATATTAGTAAGAAGTAAGATATAGCTAAAGGACCTCACTTTCGTACCGGATTACATCGTACCGTAGTAAAACGAAAACATACATAACTAATATGGCATGTTTGATACTCACCGGGCAAAGGAACATCAAGATCAATGTCAAAATCATGCAGTGAATAGAGACTGTAGTCGTTTGACTGCGGCTTCTTTGATTCATCGGTTCTCCTTTTGCCTGGAGGAGGCGGTGCCGGAACCATGGGCAAGAGTTCGTCTTCTTTCTTTTCTGCAGACTTGAAACCCATTCGAGGTTGGGTAGTGCGTCTAGTAAACGGATCAGAAATTTTCAAACCCTTATTGGCTCGCACTTCTTCCATTATAGCTTTTTCAGCCTCCTCTACGTTACGTTTTCGATTTCTGTCATTAATATAGGAAATTAAACTGATACTACTTGATCTCTTTTTATCTAGCTCATTAGCACGGGTCTCCAACTGATCGATTTGTTTTCCAAGATCGGCAGCGACCTCGTACTCCCCACGCAACAGAGCCGCATCTCGTTCTTTCATCAAACAAGTTTTTTTCATGGCATAATTAGTGGGTCTATTCCTAAAACGACTCTTCTCCTCGACCAATTTATCTACGTCCTCTTCTTTAAACACGTAGTTGAATGCATCTTTAACGTCACGAGACTTCTTCTCCATCATTTCTAAAGTGGGCATTTGCACATTTTGGGTTGTACATATTTCACGCCACTTGCTAAACTCACTGTCAGTGAACTCTTGATTTGAAATAAATTCTAAGCGAAAAACTCTCTCTTGAGTTCCGTGCTTAAGTTTAAGTCCTCGATTTGTTTTAGTCGTCCCTAACTGGTAGATTTTTGCAGTTTCTACCACTCCGACAACCTCCGCTACACGGTATACAGGCTTAGCCCCATTGTTACCGATACTAATACGGACAAAGCAGTTCATCACAGTTTTCTCAAATACTGGCAAGTTGACAAAACGCTCCATTTTATACCGCGACAAACGCATTTTGTTGAGTTCTTCACGTGTCGAAATGTATACGGGCTTCTTTTCCGTCTTCTCTTCGTCCTCAGACGAACTTGATGATTTGCTACTGCTCGCTGATCGTTTTTCTGAAGGCTTTTCTTCTTCTTCAGAATCACTACTACCCGAATCGTCTGAGTAAATATCGGATGCTTTGAGCTTAACGCTACTTTGCTTCCCTGACGATACACCTTCAAGTTCTTCTTTTTCTTCTTCACGCTCCTTCTCAGCTTGGCGTTTTGCTTCCTCTTCCTCTGTAGATTTGAAAAGGAAAAATTAAAAAAAGCACTCATTTGAAACTTCAGAATCTTACCTCTTTTCGCTTTGCCTTCACGTTTGGCTTTCAAAAGAGCCATGGCATTACTTCTCTTATCGTCGGTTTTGTTCATTTCCACATTTTTTTTGCGCTCCTTAGACCTTTCTTTGGGGTCAAAGTAATCTGTGGAACCCATCATCCCTTCATCGTCGCTTTTCCTTTCTGGACTTGACATTACTGCGGCAGTTGGCGGCGGGCTGGATTTTGCTGGAACTATTTGTGGCTCTACTAATGCCACAGGCATCACTGGTTGCGGTGGTGGTGATGGACTTACCGATTTCGGTTTCTCAACTATAATTTCCTTAGCCTTTTTCTTCTGTTTCTTTTGCTTTTTTTGCTTCTTGTCCTTTTTGATTTTATCAATCACAGCCTTTTCACCACGACGTGCCAGCTTAAGCTTACGTTCGATTTCCCAACGGGTTCGCATCATATCACGACGTTCTATGCGTTTGAAGATCTCTGTCTCACGCTCCTTCTCAGATAGCCCGTTCAAGCGGGCACGATCCTCTTCGTCTCCCATTAGGTTCTCATCATAGCCATCATCAAACTCCGAATCGGAGCTAGATGATGACGAAGACGATGAATTTGAGGATGAAGATCCATCGCTCTGTTCATCATCGCTATCTGACACCTCGCCTTCTTCTTGCTCGGATTGGACCTCTTTGTCTGGCTTTTTTAATGCTAGCTCGTCTTCTTTTGTAGTATCAACATTGCTGCTTGGTTTATCTTCGTCATCTTCTGCACTATCGTTTTTGACATTCTCATCTTTATCCCAGTCGTCTTCGTCCGAATCAGAATCCGAACTTTTGCTCATTTTTTTTGTACGCTTCTTTTTTTGTGTTGTGCTCGGATTATTTTTACCTCCCGCCCAGTCCGAGTCTGAGTCTGAAGAGTTGTTAACTTTACTCGCAGTTTTTTCATTTACTTCTTCTGGCTTCTTGCGTTTTTTTGCAAGTGAAAGGAGTTCCTGGAAATAGTTAAATAAATTTTGTGAAGTGGTTAAATAGTACATACAAAACAAAATGCATACAAAAATCCAAAACCGCGATGAAGCAACGCAATTCTTAGTATTCAGATCATAAATATTTCTATAGATCACTGTTCCTAAAGCTATGAAGGCAATTGAGTAGGAGAGCCCTCTTTTAAATAACTTAAGGGTTACCTTATAGTTCAAGATCCCAGTTCTAATTTACGGTGAATAGACAGGATCATTCAAATTTTCAAATGTGCTTCAGGTGATTTAAAAAAGGCCACCGCGTGATTTCTGGTATCTTCTCCAATAAAAGTGAATGGAGGGGATACATCAACAAAAAACATTGGGCGTACAGCACACCGACCAAGCCAAGCTCAGAGTAAAGTCCAGCAACTGAAGTCGACGAATACTATCACTTAGGTGACGAAAGCATTTACAATAGGACTTCATTCAATTAACCATATGAAGCTGGAAACAGACAGCTAGGAACGTAGCTGGCTCGAGAAACCAGGCCTCCAAAATAATTGATCGCTTTTGATGTGTAGCCAAAAATCCTTACAAAAATTAATGAAACAAACAGCGATATTTATATGAATTAGATTAATTGGTAAAATCTGTTACAACTCTCGATGAATATTTATCGTTATGTTGGAGACCACAGAACAAATTTCAATTTTCTTGACCAACATGCTAGACTTGAGTACCTTGAGTGCCTTATTGAACTAGTATAGATTTTTTTTGGTAAACTAACCTTCCAGAATACTCGCAGACATTGAGTGAGAGCTAGACTTCAAGACTTAAGATCTTCAAAGTAACCCAAGGAAACACAATAATCTTGGTATAAGATTGATAGACCCATTAAACCAGCAGTGCATTGTTCGATATAGCAAATTTCATCAGCACCAACGAATAACTGATATGGCCACGACGAGAGGACTTTCATGTGCAGAATATTCAGATCAAGACAAATAAATAGAAGCAGGAGACGTTACTGCACTGCGTCACAGGCCTTTAAAAATATAGCACACATAAAAGTTAATTAGAATAGATATAGCTAAGTTCGCAGCATAATGTGACGCCATGAAATAATTCTTTTATGAACATCGATTAAAATATTTTCGGAATTTAGCTGTTTGAAGGCTTTTTTTTGTTAATGACAAATCGATGGTAGGACTGCACCTAGAGGTTGTTCAAAGAAAATACTTATAATACCCAACATTAAATAAACTTCGATCAAATTATTGAACTTAATTTTATTAAAACACTCGCATTTTGTGACGTTCCTTAACTGATAAACGTAATTTGTTTGGAAAAAAAATTGCTTTACAAAATTGTAAATAATTCGTGCTATGGTGGCAGCCATTTCTTCAAGAAATGTCAAAAAGCTGGCCTTCCAATCCTCTATTTTCAGTGTAGAAGCAATTTAAAATTCTATTTGTTAATATATTCTTTAGCGTTTCCTAAAAATACATTACATAATATGTGAAAAAACAACAAAATTTAATAATCCTTTCGTCGATGTGAAAATATTTTCTTGGTAGACACTACCCTGATTATACATACCGATTCCAAATCGGATTCAGAACCACTGCTACTCGAGTCTGAATCGATAAGTGGTTGATTGCGTCGCTTTCCCATTTTGGAAGATATTTTCAAGTTTATTTTTCACTTCAAATGAAATTAAATTAAATTTATTTTGAAAAACGTGGTAAAGTTGTGATTTAGGTGGAAGTGAAGAGAACTTGAGGGTTTAATGTAATCGAGTCAACCGCCTATTTTCACAAATCACAATTCACACACACACCACAGAAGTCAAAAGAACCAAGAAGCCAGGGAAATAATCGAAAATGTCAGGTGGGGAATTTTTTGTTTTGTTATGTTTTAGGGAATTTATTACGTTTCAAATTATATATGTGAAGGTTGGTACTACTTGAACAAAATCATTAAGGTAGCGGCTACATCGTGCCAAACACAACAGACGCAACCCAGAGACGCAGGTCGTTCTCCTGCAAGTGGCGCTAGTTTTGTATGCCTTCATTTAAAAAATTTAAAAACAAATCTTAAACGAGAAAATTGTAACATGCTTCAACACACTTTATTGACGAAACCTTTTCGTACGAACCTGTATTGGAACGCACCATGGAAAAAAGATTTTCTGCGACATTCTGTATTAAGATGAGCAAGCAAAAAATAGCTCTGCTCTTCACTCTTATAGTACTCCCACATCTGCTCGATTCCGAGAAGAGTTTGCTGTAACCCTGAAAAGCAAGGCGGGACTACAATTGCACTGCTGGATCTCCACGTAGATATCCAGTTCCTTGCGCTTATTAAGGCCTCGAGTGTGTCAGTGGACTCCGATAGGACTTGCTTATTTGGATTCCTAGAGTTAAGTTGTCCGGTATTGAGATTATCAAAGAGATCGTTCAATCTCTTGATAAATTTTGCCATTGACTCAGCTTTTCTCCTTTCTGCATCCGTTTTGAAGAAGCCTGTGCTCAGTGCATACATAATACCCGTATGCACATTATCACTGAAGACCTGGGTTGCTAACTTAACAGAATATTTTTTTCAAATGGGCCTGGCCGAATATGGGCTCTACTCAGCTTGAAAAAGACTGAAAGATCCCTTTCGTAGGCGTAGGCGTATTTCAGAATGCCATCGGTAGATTGTGCTAACCGATGGCAGCTTGAATCCTGCGCTCAGCATGTAAGATTAGCACGCTGGGGACTTGAAGAAAAATTTCAAAAATAAGTCTTTTTCTTTAGGTCCCCAAGGTGAGTTTGGGTTGTGAAACAGTTGAGCTACAATAAACGTCTGTAATTCTTCTGAAAAGTCTTGCATGTGTGAATCTACGTCTTCTTTCAACCTATATTCGCGGTTTTGCCTTAATTTCTTAGGTGTGCGAAAAATATATCGGGGAATAATACTACGTTCCCACCAGAGTGAAATCTCGGATTTCAGAGATTTCAGTCCAAATCTTCACATTTCCCCATACAGTTTTGAGATTTCGAAATGCGAGATTTCGTTGAAATCTCAATGGAATCTTTGTATTGATGCGAACATATCTTTATGAACAGACCCATTTTCTGCTTTCACCACACAATGGTGAAAAGCTTTTTGATACGAATTGTGATCTTTCACTCCAACGCCAAGCAGGCAAAAAGAGAGAGTATGATATTGTATTTGACATTTGGGTGGAGAGAAATACAAACACATAGGAACACAAAGGTAGTAGTTTGTGTTTATATGAGACGAAATCTTGGTTTTGGCAGTGTGAACACTAATTTGAAATCTCGAAAGTTTTCAGCTGAAAACCCAGATTTCGCTTTGGTGGGAACATAGTATAACGCTCACCCGATTTACTTTTCGCACCGCTTTATATGAACGTAGCTTGGGTGAAGGGAACTGAGAGGGAGAAATCTGTGAAGAAGAAGGCGCATCTGGAAGGGAAAAGTCTTTGATATAGGTTTTTGTAGAGCTTGCAGCCATATTTATCAGTGATAAAGCTGGACTGCAAGGTACGGGTGGATAAGGGGTTGGAGGTGCTGGTGGAATCTGAGCTGTGGCCTCAGGAACCCGGGTTGCAGATGTAACCGTTGAGGTTGGAACCTTCCGGGGCCTATCATGGGAAGTATCGGAGCAACTACATATAGAAACATTCGAAATCGGTAAGGCGTATTTCGTTAAACATTTCCGCGTGGATCTTTCTATAATATCTTTGGCATAGAAATGTTTTTCGCACATGGAAGAGGATTTCGGCAAATCCTTATCAAGTGGAATATTTCCATGCCTAAGCCAAATCTCCCTTCTATGATCAGTTGGTAAACTGAAAAATGAAATTAAACTCAACCGAATTTGCTGCTGCTCACAATTTGAATAACAACAAAAAACCATAATGAAGAAGAAAGTATATGTATAGGTAGGTATTTAATAAGAGAAAAAATATAAATATTTTAAAATCAATAAATTAATAAATAATTAAATAAAACAAATAAATAAAATAAAATGAATATAACACACAAATCAGTAAATAAGTAATAATATAAATAAGAAACTCACAAAATTAAGATTAAGATATAGCACCCTTCGCAATCAAAAACTAATTTTTAAACGCAGAAACTAAACTAACCATAAGAAAAGAAAAGCTAAAAACAATTTTTTTAAATCAAACTCGCTGTCTAAATAAAAACAAGGCTTTGGTTTAACTTTAATTTTTTTTAACTAAACTCCTAAATTACGAAAAACTACAAAGTCTAAGAACAACTTTTACTAATTATACAAACCCTTCACTAATAAAACAATTTAAAACTGATGTGTGTATTAACACCCTATGAATTTAATTTTAAACAAAAGCTGAAATAAAAAATTTTACTTTAATTTTAAAACAACACTGCACTTTTGCTAAATATAACAACACTGAAGTTATAAAAAATAAAAAACGGTCACATTGTGTAAGCACGCTATGAATTTAAGCTAAACAAATATAACTGCCAATTGAAACTAAAAGTTTCTCTAAAATTTAAAAGGAACACTGCACTTATGGTTAGTAATTTATTATAATAATATCTATGGACTCTTAAAATCCAGAAACTCACTCTGTCGCACAACAAAATTATTGACAAAATTCACTAACTAAATCACACCCGGTATCAAACTTTCTGATAATATTTAAATTAATTTAAAAATTCAATTTAGAAACGTATTGCAAACACTGAATTTGAAACCAATCGCACACAAAATGTCAATGACAATGATAATGGATTCAAAAAATCACAAATAGCTAATATTATTCTGAAATTATGACATATCTACATATATTTAACTATATATGTAACTAACAAACTTATGTACATTACCAAATTTCATTTAAAATCCGTTGAATCGTATATCAAAAAAAATGCACCATTGCCACATTTATAAATTTCTAGCCTAAATAATTTCACAGATTTTTTCTTGTTTGGATAAATTTTTTGAATCTTAGTTTATAGTTTTTACATACATATACATAGGTACATACATTTCCCATTTTTGTGCAAACAAATTATTGAAATGAAAACTAGCCCATGAGTTTTTGCTCAAAACAATGTACCTGACTGATCTTATTTTGTAGAAAATTTTATTTTTAACGTAGAAATTTTCAATTTTCTCAAAAACTCGAAGACATAAGTTCATCTAGTCTTCAGTTTTAAAAATTGATTAGGGCAACGAATTTTAGAAGACAAAAAAATAGTACCTATATTATTTTACAGTTTTGAAAAATTAAACTTTAAACTTTTCTTATGTTTTTTTTCCCAAACTTTGAGTTTAAAATTCGTTTTTTCAAAAACTATGCATAAATTTCACCATATTGAAAAACTAGCTAGTAGAAAAGAGTATTGATTTAAAAAAAGGTATAATACTTAGCTGTAAGTGTTACCGCTATTTTTTATTTTTTTTCCATTTTTAGTATTTTTCTTATGAGACTGCCCATCCTGCTCAAACGGGGGGAGATAGACCCTCCTCTTGTAGTAAAAAGTGATTGCATTAAACTTTTCTACAAAAAACCGTTATCATTTCTTAGCCCCGAAGTAATCGTACTCTTGCCAAAATTGTATAAAATACTTTTCAAAATTCGAGTGAGTTTTTATAAATTTTTAAGTTTCACGTGATTTTTATTAATAAATTATTTAGGTGTAAGTTTACCACGAGCTTTTCCCGTAAAATAATGTCACTGACACAATTTTGCGGGAGCTTTAATTAGCTAATGTAACTTATAAATATTCATGAGAACTTTTTAAAATTTACAAGCACTAAATTTGGATTTTTCAAATTTTCGTAGGAAATGAAAATTTTATAAAATAATTATAGAAATTTGTGAATTTTCATTTTGTTTTTAAATTTCACGTGGTCTGAATTCCATGCATCCATTTATATCTTATAATATTTTATAATAACATTACATACCTACCTTGTACTTAATTATAATTATCGAACATTTATCCACCTACACAATTTGAATAACATCCTACTATAAAATTCAAACAAAATTCTTTTTCTTAAAATATTTAATTTTTGTGAGTGGTAACCGTTAAAATTGTATGCATCGAAAATAACCAACAAACGTTCTTTCCCACAATATTTATTACCGTTCGTCTTCTATTAAGCCTATTTGTATAGAAAAGCAATACAAGAGAAAGCAAAAAAAAAGTTTAGTTTTTGTTTCTCTTGAACTCTCATCAATTTTATATATATCTTTCTCTATCTTCTATCATTTGCTTAACCTTAATTTTCGTCGCTTTATCATGACATTCTCAAAATTTTTCAAGTCTACACAAGTCTACACCTGAAGGAAATTATTAGTTCTACAAGTCTTCACCTTTAAAGCGCTGTATTCGTTTCCGTCATGATAGTACTATAGAGTTTATATACAAAGACGAAGCTGATCCCCGATTGATACCAAAAGTGTGCCATCCACATCCATTACAGGATGATTGGTGTTGCTTTTTTTCCCGATAACATCTTTGGCTATTTGGTACAATTCCCGAAAATCTCCTCTTCTGGCAGCAATTTCCACCTTATCTGCGAGTCCATCTAACCTCAACCTCTTGTCACGTCTCACACAGCGATAGACCATCTTATGTGCAATGCAAAGTCATCCAGTATTACCTTGGTATAATTTTGGAGCCCAGCATGAAACTCACACATCATTTAGAACAAAAGCTATCATCATCTAAGAGCCTCATAAGCGCGTCATGGAAAAATGTTATCAACAAAAATGAAATCGCAATCTCCGCAAAATACCGTGTTTTTGAAGTGATGCGTTCAGTTATGTGTTATAGTTGTCAAACTTGGGGATTCAGGCAATATGAGGAAGTTGAGAAACTACTCCGCTTTTTCCTAAAAAATATATTCCGCCTTCCTATATAAAATTTATCAGACATTTTAAATTTTTCAGTTTCACCAATGTAGAAAAGGGATATTTTAGGGATATTTTAATTTGACTGAGTTTGCTCACATCCCTGGATTCAAAAACAGAGGTTGTTTCCCTCGCACATGTGAAGTGTATGAGAAAAAGTGAAAAAACATTATGGATGAGGGACAATTATTCTGACAGCAGAATATCAGCTGTTGTTGACTGGAATTTCTTAACAAAAAAGACTTTTAAAATTTAGTGAGACAAAAATGAGATTTGAGTTTACAAGGGCATTTAAAATCTTCTTAAATATAAAAGCATTTGGTGAAACCAAAAATCACCATTTAAAGGCTAAATGGCTAAAAGCCTTTGGTGAAATTGGCCATAACAGAAATTGATTTATACTGAACTTAACTACAATCTGAAAAACAAAAATTATTTTGATGTTTGTCGTAGCATAGAGGCGATATCCTTGATATGCAGAGTTAGATGTGAAATGTTGAATTTGAACGGGCCCCCTTAAAAAAAAAATGATACAAACCTCTGCACAATACGCAACTTAAAATCAAAAGAAGACACATTCCACTTCTTGGCAATATGTCCGATCTACAAAGATCTAAGAATTGTATATTTCGGAAAGCGTTCATTGACAATGGAAGAAACAAAGAACATTCTAAACGGATATTAAAATCGCACTTTCATATCGAAATAGTATCATAACGGAATTTTTATAGTTTAAACAAGTACCTACATATGAGATGTCATGTTTTTATTGTAACTTTGGTTTTTTTCTTTTCCTTTTCACCTTTCAATATTTAAATACTTTTTAGAAATGACATAAAAACAAAAATTTTAATGCGTTAATCAGGCAGACGGCAATGCCATTGCCCACTTATTTTATTTTTATTTTATTTTTGTAAAAATATCATTCGGTGGTTGGATGTTGTAGGGCCTCGAGCAGTATCTTTTCCTACACATCAAGTGCTTACAATACCTCCACGTTGGTAGCCGCCGGATACTGGTCTTGGCCTTATGCCTTGACTTGCTAAACTTGTAAGTGCAAATGTTGACCAAGGAAAGAATTGCAACATTAAACCCATGGCCCTACGAGAAGCCTCGGATAACGACCCCCCTCAAATGGCAACCAGACCCGGAACGAAAATGGACTATGACCTACGAGTATGCACCTGGAATGTAATGACACTCTATACACCAGGTGCTACTCAAAAACTTGAATCTGTCCTCTCGCGGTACAAGGCAGATATTACCGCGATCCAGGAGATACGATGGATAGGATCAGGTATGTATAACGAAAAGAAAAGATTGCGACATTTATTACAGCTGCCATCAAAGACTGCACATGTTAGGATGCGGATTCGTCGTGGGAAATCGACTCAGATCGAAAGTCATCGATTTTAAGCCAATCAGCGATCGCCTGGCTGTGATCCGTATCAAAGCTACCTTCCAAAACATCAGCCTAATATGTGCACACTCCCCTACCGATGAAGCTGAGGAGTCTAACAAGGAGGAGTTTTACGACCTCCTGGACGGAGCCTACGGAGCCTGTCCGGAGTACGATGTCAAAGTCGTGCTCGGAGACTTCAATGCTAAAGTCGGAATGGAAAACATCTTTGGCGGATTAGTTGGAAAGCACAGCCTCCACGAAATGACAACAGATAACGGCTTCCGACTAATCGACTTTGCTGCAGCTCGTAATACGGTGATAATAAGCAAACTGGCGATCTCCAGATGGTCGAACCGCCATCGAACATCTTGGACGTACGAACTTTCCGAGGTGCAAACGTGGACTCTGACCACTTTCTTGTTGTGACAAAGTTCAGAGCCCGACTGGACTGGCACGCAAGCTCTTCGAAACAGCGAAGGTAACCTAGTCACCGAAGCACAGGGAATTGTAGACGTGTTTAAGCAGCATTTCCAGCAGCTGCTTAATGGGCATTATGTAGAGGAGGCAACAGAGGAACAAAGAAGCATAAGACCAGTCAATGAAGATCCAGTCCCAGCGCCCAGTACTGAAGAGGTTAAGAAAGCCATCCACAAGCTTAAGAACAACAAATCCGCTGGCTCGGATGGCCTACCTGCGGAACTCTTTAACGTATGGAGGAGATGTCCTGGTAGGGTGCATGCACCAGCTCATCAACCAAGTGTGGGAAGAGGAAAGTATGCCCGACGACTGGTCAAATAGCTCCATATGCCCAATCTACAAAAAAGGCGATCCTATGTCCTGCAAGAACTACAGAGGCATATCCCTGCTTAATGTTGCCTACAAGAAAACTATCCAACGTACTATGTGAGCGTCTAAAACCTTTCTGCAATACTATAGGGTTGCTCAAAAAACATCGATACATCGAAAACATCGATGTTTACTATTCAATATATCGAATAAATCCGATGTTTCGCACCCTTTCCATGTTTACCGATACATCGATGCTTTTTATTCGATGCATCGAATGAAGCAAGCATTGAAAAGACTCACTCAAAGAGCCAAATCTGCAGTTAAATTTATTTCACATGCTCTCTTCTCTTTCAATTTATGTATCAGTGTGATGGTGTATTCTATCCATATTGAGGGCACCTGTTGGTCGTCTCAGTGAAAACCCTTTGGAAATATGGTCCGATTACAAACAACAATTCCCAAAGCCTTACAAAATTGCGTACAAATACTTGACTTTGGTAGCAAGCTCAGTGCCATCAGAAAGTCGGCATTTACATTACCCGATTTTTCCAGTGAGATTTTTCCCAAAATCGTGTGAAATGTTTACATGAAACGATATGAAACGATTTTTCCAGTCCGATTTCTATTCCTGTCCTCTTCATACTTTATGGCTATCTCTTTCATTTTGCATTCAGAGGTAGATGGCATATTAGGACCAGCGTTGCCTATTGCATTTTTTTTTCGTAAAACACATCTACTGGCAATCAAATACTTTTTGGTTTTACGAAAAAAAATTTAATTCAACAAAATTAAACCCACAAAGAATTTCATCATCATTGTTGTTGTTTTTTCTCCTGAAACCCAGCCTTTAAGTGCCTTGCATATGAGCTGTGTAGCAAACTATGTATGTACTTTCAATCCCTTATATGTATTATTAATTTCTTCTTCGAAAATACAAATACAAATTTGGAAATGCATATCTACTGCGAAAAAAAAATAAATCTAGTTACTGCATTTTCTTTTTGGATCAGCTTCGGAAAATTCTCCGATTAGTGGCAACGCTGAACACACAAGACTCTGGGAAAAGTATAAAAGAGAACGCAAACATACTGGAAAAATCGTTAAAGTTTGCCAGGAACGGACGATTTGGTCCTTACCCCTCACTTTCTACTCCCTTCATCTATGAACAAAAGATCGTCTGAGGAAAAATCGGGTGGTGTAAATGCCGACAAAGACTTTATTCAAAAGCTTCACAAGTTTTAAACCAGCAACGTAATAGGATTCAACGAAAGCGCGTAAATAAAATTTTATTTATGCAAAGCTTAGAACAAAAGTATTGGGATTTTTAATTTCAAAATAATAACGCCCATATTATAATTAAATTAAACCGAAATTTAATTTAAGATTGTGTCTTTTAGATTTCAAATCTCTCGATAATAGTGCCAAGTTTGGGAAAATATGCAACTTCAAGCATTCCTTAATAGACCAGGAAAAATAGCACAAATCGTATGGGGAACCTTGAAAAAATTAATTCATGAAACATTAAAATTCGAATCGACGCAGAATTGCAACTTCTATAACATATCCAAAGTCCCCCAAAATCCCTGCATTGGCTTTTTGTGTAGATGCATTTGAAGAGGTGCAGACGGGAAGAATTTGGAGGTCTATCAAACTAAAATATTTGTTTGGGTAAAACCTGATCATATGATACATGTTTTAAGGGTAGTTTTTAACGCTGAATCTAATGAAACCAAATTCAAAATGATACAACCACCCAAAAAGAAGTTATAGTCCTTTTTATGTAATGATGACTTTTTTTCAGGTACAACAGGTAAAATATTACCGAAACCCCTTTGAAAATAACGGTATATTAATGAAACTTGGAATGAATGTTTCATTTGTTATAGGAACTAAGAATCAAGAGAGTCCCTAAAAATATCCATGGTGAAAGGGTGTTTTTTTTAAGGGGGGGGGACAACAAAGAATGTTAACCATAACACCCACGTAAAAACTCTTACACTCATGAAACTCGCCAAAAATATTAAACTCTTCATGGCAACCAAGAATCAAAATAGTCCATACAAATATCTTTGTTCTAATAGTGTTTTTGGTGACTGTTAACTTTTGACTTGTTCTACGGAAAATACGATTTGAAAAATTAATTTTTGCTTGAAAAGGCCCATAACTTTGTTAAGGGTGCTTGTATCATTTTAGTTTTGCTTTTATTAGATTCAGCGTTAAAAAATACCCTTAAATCATATACCATACTTTGTGTATATACCTCAATTACACCAAATCGGAGTTTTGGCTCAAATCTTCCAACTTCTTCCCAGATTTTCCCTCTCTTTAATAAAAAACCCCAGAACAAATATATTTATGAGGACTATTTTGATTCTTAGTTGCCATGACAAATTTAATATTTTTGGCGAATTTCATGAGTGTAAGAGTTTTTTCGTGGGTGTTATGGTTAACATTCTACACTTGCCCCTCCCCCTTAAAAAAAACACCCTTTCACCATGGATATTTTTAGAGACTCTCTTGAGTCTTAGTTTCTATGACAAATGAAACATTCATTCCAAGTTTCATTAACATACCGTTATTTTCAAAGGGTTTTCGGTAATATTTTACCTGTTGTACCTGAAAAAAGTCATCATTACATAAAAAGGACTCTAACTTCTTTTTGGGTAGTTGTATCATTCTGAATTTGGTTTCATTAGATTTAGCGTTAAAAACTACCCTTAAAGCATGTATCATTTGATTAGGTTTTACCCAAACAAATATTTTAGTTTGATAGACCTCCAAATTCTCCCCGTCTGCACCTCTTCAAATGCATCTATACACAAAAAGCCAATGCAGGGATTTTGGCGGACTTTGGATATGTTATAGAGGTTGCAATTCTGCGTCGATTCGAATTTTAATATTTCATGAATTAATTTTTTCAACCTCGGAACCCATTTTTCCTGGCCTATACCTATAAACATGCTTTGAGATAAAACTTGTTTTGAAATTCGTTCATATTATTGGTCGTTTATGTTTCCCTTTCTAATCCCTAAGATTGCTTTATAATGAAACTTATGTTATATAAAATTATAAAATCTTATTCTGAATAAAACTCATTAAAAAATAAAAAAAATATTTTATTTTTTCATTCGATACATCGAAAACATCGATGTTTTTATGCGATGCATCGACAAACATCGATGTAAGGTTACGATGTATCACATCGAATAACATCGATGTTTTTTTTCTATTAGCATCCCTACAACACTATGATCGGCACGTACCAATGTGGCTTCAGGCCAGGCAGATCAACGATAGACCAAATCTTCACATTGAGGCAAATCCTGGAAAAGACCAACGAATTTCAAGTCGAGACTCACCACCTATGCCGTATGACGTTACAAAATACGCGGTGCAACGTGCAAATGGGTAACAGCTCATCCGAGTTATTCCAGACGTGTACAGGGTTCAGACAAGGAGATGCGCTATCATGTGATTTCTTCAACTTAGTCCTGGAGCAGATAGTGCGCAAGAGTGGTGTTAACATGGAAGGCACTATCTTCAACAGGTCTTCTCGACTGCTGGGCTATGCGGACGACATTGACATCATCGGCCGCTCCAAGAGAGCTGTACTTGAAGCATTCACAGCTATTGATGAACAGGCGAAACGCGTTGGTCTTGAAGTGAATGAGGACAAAACAAAGTATATGATATCAACAAACAAAGCCTCATCTGTCCATCGCCTAGGACAAAACGTCACTGTTGGTAGCAGTAATTTCGAGGTAGTCAAGGAGTTCACCTACCTCGGAACAAACATCAATTCCACGAACGGCACCTTAGTAGAAATCCGACGAAGAATTACCCTAGCGAACCGCTGGTACTTCGGTTTGGCCAAACAAATGGGTTCAAAACTCCTTTCTCGAAAGACAAAGTGCACGCTATACAAAACGCTAATTTTACCACTTCTACTCTACGGCGCCGAGTGCTGGACGATAAGTAAAAAAGGGGAATTGTTACTGGGCACTTTTTATTAATTTATTTATTCTTATATATAAAATCAATCGTTGTGCGTTAGTCCTGCAAAAGCTCAAAAACGGGTGAACCGATATGGATGATTCTTTTCAGGAAATGTTTGGTATGAGCTGGTGGGTGTTTAAATGAAGTTTGGTCTAAGTCGGTCTTGCGGTTTGCCAGCAACGAGCAAATATGCCATTTGAGTGCCTGTTTTACATAAAAAAAAATAAATATGTAAATCAATTTGGGTTTGAAAACATCAATCAATCAATAATTATTATGGAATTTTTGTCTAACAAAATAAAATTAAAAATTAATTTTACAGTCGTGTCTCCATTATCCGGAATTCCGTTAATCGAGGACCGGATTTTCAAGACGAGAGTTTAAAGTGCGACCAACATTATACTTAACAGTTAACACATAAGAAAATGCCTTGCCGGTTTGGTAAAATGCGAATAAACTGTTGATGCAGGATATTTTTAAGATGGTTTTAGGGGATCAAAAACTTGCATTTTGAGTGTTGTAATTGCAGTGCATTTTGCAAAATTTCTAAAACAAGTCAGAAATTGTATAATTCGTTCAACTACATACAAACATAGTTGAAGGTAATGAACATGATATGACCTTTGGTAGTTAGAGGTATAAATATATAGGTAAAGCTTTTCCTGATGAGAAAATTTAAACTCGCTTAACGCGAGTGGGTGATGGGATTAGTCTAATTTGTTTCGTGTTTTTTTTTTCTTTTGAAAAGTTGCGATAGCAATATGGGGTCGGGTATATACTTTGTTTGCTTTTTTTATAGTCTCAGAGACTTCCGGTCCGATTCTAAAAATTGATATTTGTGTTTGAAGGTTACAAAATGGCTTTTAGAAATGAGTATTTTTAAAGATCTAAATCTAATGTGAAATTATGTTAAACAAAAAAAAATTATCGTTCCACCAAAATTCAGGATGGCATAAGTACAGTGAAAGCTCTACTTGCCGATAGCTACGATAAGCGAAAAAATTCCCTTAAATTGACATATTTTTGCGAATTAACTTTTTTCTCGAATTTCTCATACAAATTGCGTTCCTATATACGGACACTCCCTTAAACGGACTCGGGCACTTATTTTAGCCGATTTCAAATAGAAAACGTCACAACAAATGGATACAATGGAAAAATCAAAGGATTTGTTTTCAAAACAGTTTCGATTTTTTTTTCAATTCAAAAGCAAATCTCTAATAACCAGACAGATCACTCTTACTTTGAAAGCTTAGTTCAGGATTTCCCGGGTAATTCAGTTAACGTTATTTCTCCACCGCGTTTTGGCGTTGTAAATGTTCTACAGCTCTTATTTCTACGGTCATTTCATTTCGGGATGCTCTGATAACCGGACAAAAAAGAGGAGACAATGAATGTTCCCTTTTTTTTATAGCTTTCACTGTACCAGGCTACCAAGACTCAGAAGTTCTATATAAGCCTATTTAAAAAAATATTCTATTACAAAGTCAGGTGACCACGGTCTAGTAAAAAAAAAAAAAAATCTTTGGTAGTGTGGCCATAGAGAATGAAATTGTTCAAAATTATATTCGGAGTTTGCCAACAACTGCATTTTCAAAGGCATTACAACGTTCGCTGGGCTTAGCCTATGGAATGTTACACTCACATTTTTTAAATTAATTTATGGTGGAACGAAGTTCACCGGGTCATCTAGTATATTAATAAATACAATGCTAAGAAAATATATGGATATCTAGTGCTTGCTTAAAGATTTTGAAGCTGCACAAAATAGTATCCAAGCACCTTAACATTTTTATCATACAAAAGTAATACTGAGGTGTTCGATGTGAAATCAAAACCCGGGCAGCCCCCAGTTTTTTGACATTTGAATGACATTCCCCAGTGCGCCCTGGGGCAGGGAACAGCGAACAAACCTAAAGATTATCTTTTAAAAATCGGAATTTAAATGCTTAATTTGTTTAGGCTTTAAGAAAAGTTATTGATAAGCTCTAGTCAATCAGTCACCAGTGAAAAGACCAAAAAATACATCGTTCCGAATTCCAATCTGCCTCACAGACACAGAGACTGTAGTGTTTATATAGTTTTTTATAAAATTTAAATTACATTCAAATGTATTGTATGTTCAATTAATTACTTTTTTATAATTATATGTATATGTCCGCATTCAGCTTTCCCTGGGTATTTTTTCCACTACGATCATCTTCTTTCTTTACTCCTAAATGCATTTGAATGCCTTACATTTCTTAAATCCTGTACTTCCCTCTTCTAGTTCTGAGTCATCAAGTCAATAAAGGTAAGAAAAACTTGAAGATGGTGTGAAACATCCCACGAATAACCTGTGCCTTCGTTATATAACTCTCGCATCGATAAAATCGAGAAACGTTAAAAAATGGAACAATACTCGTGCATTTCGTTTCTCGACCAGTTTTTTCGATGCGAGAGTTACAGAACGTAGGCACAGCGAGTAGTTCAGAGTTTTATAAAAATTTTGAATGAACAACAACAACTTGCGTGTGTTACCACCAAGTATATATATATATATATACTTGGTGGTAACACACGCAAGTTGTATGTATCCAAACTGAGTTTGGTGGAATTTGCGTAACACACCAATTTATATTGAATAATATACACACGCAAGTTGTTGTTGTTCATTCAAAATTATTCAATATAAATTGGTGTATAACTTGCAGCATGCACTGCACACAAAAGCCAACTTAAAGTTTTATAAAAATGTTTGGAAATCAAATTCCACCAGACTCAGTTTGGATCACTGATGACTGATCTCTATAATACACTGGATACACTGATCTCTATAAAACACTGGATAGTGTATCGATACAAAAATATTGCTTCCATTTGAAGAATTGTTATATTATGAAGCTGACCACTTTTTTGTATACCAGTATAACTGTATAACATGTAATACAAAGATAATCCATTAAACAGACATCAATTCTCCGTTCGTTTCACCCCCCGAGATCTGTTTGCTAACATTTGTTGTGTTCGTAATTTAAACTCATTCACTAAATAGTAAATGAAACGGAATCATTGTATATAAATTCTATAGTATTCTCATGAAGAAAAAAAGCTCGTGGCCATCTATGCGTCCAAATGTAATACTAATTTTTGTTAAGGGATCTCGGTAAGGCGATCACAGCGAACCTATCGACCAAATGTCTACCTACAAAATCGTGTTTCATGAGAATACTATAGATTGGATATACAATGACGAAATAACAAACGTAAAGAGTGTGACAAGGAGGTACAATCATTAAAAAAAAGGCAGAATATGCAATCGCATCCTCCTCATCATAATTATTCATTAGCTATTTTGCTCAACTTGTTCGCAAACTGCAATGATTTATCCACCATGTAATTATACTAAAAAAAATATACCAAATGCACACAGTGAATAACTTAAAGATAATAAATAATAAAACAAACTTCCACAAAAGTTTATATTTTCATATCATAGTCTGTTTCCCTTTCTTCAGATAGACATCTGGAAATAGGGATGAGCGATTTTAATCGATATTTGCAAAATATCGATAATAAATATTTCGATGTTCTGCAACATCGATATTAACATCCAAAACATCGGACTAAAAAACAAACAAAAAGTTAGTACGAAAATGATTGATTCTGCTAGTAAAATCGAAATGGAGTGACTTTCATAGTTTTTAAGTCATCTGTAACATTTGGAATTTTTTGAAAAAGGAAATCATCAAAGGATCTCCCAAACCAAACTTAAAAATTCAGAACCACAACGAAACTTTCGATGTGCAAAAAGGCACAGATATAAGTTTACACATGAAGTGCCTATCAATTTTGCTTCCCTCAAATTTGTTTTGTGCTTATTTGTGCAAAAGAAATATTTTTACATCGATATTCAAGCATTAATATTATCGATGCTCAGCAAGACGTATTTTTAACCATACAAGTTTTTGTACACACTTTTGCAAGCAAAAATATCTTGCAATATCGTTAGATAACAGTGTACACATGAAATACTTGCAATATTGCTTCTATAAAATCTGTGGACGATATATTTTGCAAAATTAAAATTTTAGCATCGATTTCCACGCATAGAAATAATAGATGCTCAGAAAGACCCAATTTACACCAATGCAAGTTTTTGCACACAACTTCGTGTTTTGCAATATCGATATATTCCAAAAAGCCACAGAAAACAGTTTACACAAAATTCCTTGAAATATTACTGCAAAATACATATTTAATATAGATTTTCACGAATTTAAATTATCGATGGTCAGAAACACGCAGTTTACACCATGCAAGCTCTTGCGCACACCTTCGTGTGAAACAAGATTTTTAAATATCGGATTTCAAAAAGGGCACACATAACAGCTTAACACCATGAATTGCCTTGCAATATTGTTTTTATTAAATTTGTTGATATTAATTGTGCAAAATACATATTTTAACATCGAGTTTCACCCATTAAAATCATTGATGCCTAGAAAGATACCACTTACACGCGGTTTTAGCACACAAGCTTCTGTGCATCATTATTTTGCAACATCGATGTTTAAAGTTGAAATACCTTGCTTATGAATTCATATTTTTCATTTGAATGAAAATTTAAATCGATTTTAAGAAACTTAAGAAAAATAGCCGGCACCAGAAATTTTGAAAGCTAAAATACATTAGAGCATAATATGACGCATTTTTTGCTTTGGTCAAAGAAAAAACTTGAACCAAAACACCTGAAAAAACATCGATGTTAAGTAGCATCGATATTTTGGGTTCGATGTTGAAATCGATGTTGTTTCAATATCGCACATCCCTATCTGGAAAATACTTTTTTTTGTGTAATTCAGACGTCAAATTATGAAGCCGACCACCTTATTATCATCTTCAAATGGAAGCAAAGAAACTGTTATACATTATAAGGAATACACTATCCAGTGTATTATAGAGATCAGTGACTGGATAGTGTATTCCTTATAATGTATAACAGTTTCTTTGCTTCCATTTGAAGATGACAATTAGGTGGTCGGCTTCATAAGTTGACGTCTGAATTACACAAAAAAAAAAGTTTTTTCCAGATAGGGATGTGCGATATTGAAAGAACATCGATTAAACATCGAAGACCAAACATCGATGTTTATAAATATCGAACCGAAAACATCGATGCTACTTAACATCGATGTTTTTTTCAGGTGTTTTTGTTTAAGTTTTTTGTTTGACCAAAGCAAAAAATGAGTCATGCTATGCTCTAATGTATTTTAGCTTTCAAAATTTCTGGTGCCGGCTATATTTTCTTAAGCTTTTCAAAATCGATTTAAGTTTTCATACAAATGAAAAATATGAAGTCATAAGCAAGGTATTTCAACTTTAAACATCGATATTGCAAAATAATGATGCACAGAAGCTTGTGTGCTAAAACCGCGTGTAAGTGGTATCTTTCTAGGCATTAATGATTTTAATGGGTTGAAATCGATGTTAAAATATGTATTTTGCACAATTTATATCAACAAATTTAATAAAATCAATATTGCAAGGCAATTCATGGTGTTAAGCTGTTATGTGTGCCCTTTTTGAAATCCGATATTTAAAAATCTTGTTTCACACGAAGGTGTGCGCAAGAACTTGCATGGTGTAAACTGTGTGTTTCTGACCATCGATAATTTAAATTCGTGAAAATCAATATTAAATATGTATTTTGCAGTAATATTTCCAGGAATTTTGTGTAAACTATTTTCTGTGGCTTTTTGGAGTATATCGATATTGCAAAACACGAAGTTGTGTGCAAAAACTTGCATTGGTGTAAATTGGGTCTTTCTGAGCATCTATTATTTTAATGCGTGGAAATCGATGCTAAAATTTTAATTTTGCAAAATTTATCGTCCACAGATATTATAGAAGCAATATTGCAAGTACATATTTCATGTGTACACTGTTATCTAGCGATATTGCAAGATATTTTTACTTACAAAAGTGTGTACAAAAACTTGTATGGTTTAAAATGCGTCTTGCTGAGCATCGATGATATTAATGCTTGAATATCGGTGTAAAAATATTTCTTTTGTACAAATAAACACAAAACAAATTTGATGGCAGCAAAATTGATAGGCACTTCATGTGTAAACTTATATCTGTCCCTTTTTGCACATCGAAAGTTTCGTTGTGGTTCTGAATTTTCAAGTTTTGTTTGGGAGATCCTATGATGATTTCCTTTTTCAAAAAATTCCAAATGTTACAGATGACTTAAAAACTATGAAAGTCACTCCATCTAGATTTTACTAGCAGAATCAATCATTTTCGTACTAACTTTTTGTTTGTTTTTTAGTCCGGTGTTTTGGATGTTAATATCGATGTTGCAAAACATCGAAATCTTTATTATCGATATTTTGCAAATATCGAATCTTTATTATCGATATTTTGCAAATATCGATTAAAATCGCTCATCCCTATTTCCAGATGTCTATCTGAAGAAAGGGAAACAGACCATGATATGAAAATATAAACTTTTGTGGAAGTTTGTTTTATTATTTATTATCTTTAAGTTATTCACTGTGTGCATTTGGTATATTTTTTTAGTATAATTACATAGTGGAATGAGATAAATCATTGCAGTTTGCGAACAAGTTGAGCAAAACAGCTAAGAATAATTATGATGAGGACGATGCGATTGCATATTAATATTCTGCGTTTTCTTAAAATGATTTTACCTCCTTGTCACACTCTTTACGTTTGTTATTCCGTTTCATTTACTAATTAGTGAATGAATTTAAATTAAGAACACAACAAATGTTAGCAAAAAGATCTCGGGGGGTGAAACGAACGGAGAATTGATGTCTGTTTAATGGATTATCTTTGTATTACATGTTATACAGTTATACTGGTATACAAAAAAGTGGTCAGCTTCATAATATAACAATTCTTCAAATGGAAGCAATATTTTTGTATCGATACACTATCCAGTGTTTTATAAAGATCAGTGGTTTGGATACATGTATGTATGTAGTTATACCAGAATGTCAGAATGATATCACTGATGGACGCACGCTACTCTCCCTACATTAAAGTTTGTATAGATCCTAGTGATCTTCACCCATTCTGGGAAAATTCAACTCCCATGCATATGATGCAGGTTGCCAACTAGTTATTCCACAAGTCACTCTTTCAGCAAACTTTAAGCGTGGTACACATTATCAAACCTGAGTGTCACCCGTGTTGGATATCAAACCTGCGTGAAAAGTTTCGCAGGATAAGTGTTATCAGTTATGTTGGGCATCAGGCAAAGAAATTCCATTACTCTCAGAAAATTGTTTCTTTTTATTTCGAGACTATTTACGCCATGCATCGTGTTAATTCTCTTTTTTACATGATACTCACGAGCTTTCTTATTTTGTTTGCATTTTTTCCACTAATTCGCTTTAAAAATTCGTGTTTTGTTCCGTGAATGACGGCTCATGAATAAAATTTTGTACACATCATCGATCAGACTCCCAACAAACCAAGGGTTGTCAAGCGTGGTACACATTATCAAACCTGAGTGTCAGCCATGTTGGATATCAAACCGAACTGACAATGTGTACACGCTGAATGATGGTTTGACACTCAGAACTGCCTGCTCACAAATTTTTTTGATACTGCGTGAAAACCCTCGGTTTGTTGGGTGTTTGCTCGATGATGTGTACACAATTTCATTCATGAGCCGTCATTCACGGAACAAACAAAACACGAATTTTTATAGTGAATTAGCGGAAAAAGTGCAAACAAAATAGGAAAAAGCTCGTGGGTGTCATGTAAAAAAAAGAATTAACATGATTCGTGGCGGAAATAGCCTCAAAATAAAAAGAAACAATTTTCTGAGAGTAGTGGAATTTTTTTGCCTGACGCCCAACATAACTGATAAGTGTGTACGCGAAGCTTTTCACGCAGGTGTGATATCCAACACGCGTGACACTTAGGTTTGATAATGTGTACCACGCTTCAGGCAATATCAAAAAATTTTTTGAGCAGGCAGTTCTGAGTGTCAAACCATCATTCAGCGTGTACACATTGTCAGTTCAGTTTGATATCCAACACGAGAGTCACTCAGGTTTGATAATGTGTACCACGCTTTAATGTAGGGAGAGTAGCGTGCGTCCATCAGTATAGGGTAGAGGCGGGAGGTTTCGACACCCTAACAGTTATTGAATTTTAGTTTTTTAACAAAATGAGATATGGATATTTTCTTACTTGTATCTTAACTTTATACATATATCTTACAGTTATAAACTAAGTTCAGTAAGTTATTATGCTTTTTTGAAAACTTATAACATAAAAAAGAAAAATAGAGAAATTGACGAAACCTCCCCAATTTAGGGAGCCTTCGTCAACCCCTAGGGAGGATCCGACATAGGTTGGGAGGCTTAGTCAAATAGAGAAATTTTAAAATATAAATAGCAAAAATTAAGACAAATACAGAAAAATACTTTTATTAAATGAATTCATATTATTTAATATAATACATGATGAAGAAATAATATTTAGCGAACATCATAGTTTGTAAAATTCACCGAAAACATAAATTTGGCCTTGGCACGAGAAGTTCCTGGTGGATGTGCCGGAGCTGGTAAGATAGATACTATATCTTGCTTCAGAACTAAGGACCTGTCCTCAATTAATGGCTCAACAAAGTATTGTGTTTTTCTCAATCTCCGGAGAAACTTAACAACACATGTAGAAGTGTTAACCTCGGTTACTAATCCAATATAATAAAAATCTGCTTTATCAGTGAATTTCACCAATACAAAGTTGTCTTCTTTGATGGTAAGATTAGTTCCAATTCCAGGTATTTCTGGGAGTTCTGTCGACTCCTCGGAAATATTGAAGGACTTATCCGAGTCTGCTAGACTGAAAGCTTCACTGCTGCTTGAGGAAGTCGAGTCCCTGGCAATCCTTTTTTTAATATTTGTACTTTTTGACTTCTTTTTTTGGACTTGAGCTGTTTGTTTACGTTGAGGCTTTTCATTTTTCTTGTTTCGAAGCTCTTCAATTCTTGTCTTTTCTGGCGAGTCAGTGTAGATCCTTGATTTGCCTTGGTTTTTTAACAGAGTTTTCTTTTTTAAAACCCTCGGAAGGGGACGGATAATCTCCGGGGATAAAATGGCTGATGGTTGGGAGACCATACTTGTTTCTTCTGATGCAATGGGTGATGAAGGTTGTTGTTCTAACTGCTGAGAAATTAGCTGTGAACGTGGTTCTGAAATATCTGGCTGCAAAGAGGTTGCCTCAGGTGGCTCGGTGATGGCACTGTCAGCTTGGATATCAGATTGCGAAAAATCCGATTCTGGGAAAATCAAATCATTGAAAGGAAATATTCCGGTTGAAGAAAATGCTTTGATAACATTTTCTGATGAGAATGCTCTCATAAAAGGAGTTTTTGTCAAATGAGCGATGTCGGTTAGATCGATTTTTACTCCAGGATTATTAACTGTAAAATTGTTAAATGATTGTTTGCAGAACTTCTTGAAAGGACCAAAAACACAAACATCCAGAGGTTGTAATTTGTGTGAGGTATGAGGCGGGAAAGAAAGGAGACAGATTCCATTATCACGGCAGTACACAATACTGTCTAGTCCACAATGCGAGGCATGGTTATCCATAAGAAGTAGGATTGGGTCATCTTTAGAACAGCGAGTGTGTTTTTGTATATGATGAAGAACAGTTTCAAATAGGTCGGCATTCATCCACCCATTCTTGGCAAGAAGTGCTTGTGAACCCGGTATGCATTCCTTGAGGAAATTGGAATTCATTCTTTTTCGTGGGAACACATAAACTGGGGGAATATGGTTTCCAGATGCATTTATTATTCCTACCATGGTAACTAAACTTCCTCGCTCTGCCGAAGCAGCCTGGGAAACCGTTCGCTTTCCTTTTTCAGCCATGACCTATAGGAAGTATGAAAAAATGTCTTCGCCTAAATAAAATTGATTAAAACTTACTTTTGGAGAATCAAGCACAGTGCTTATTCCTGTCTCATCTATATTATAGATGCGGTCCGGGGTAAAGTTGTGTTTCATTAAGACGGTCTTTAAATTTAAAAAAAAAATCTTGTGCAGCTGCTTTGGAGAATCCGAATATGCGAGCGATGCTTGTGTTTTCAGGCTTACGAAGACTTATGTCTGGATTACGATGCATAAAATATTTTAACCAATCCTTTTCAGCTTGCTTTTCGGTATCCCACTTTTCTGGTCGTTTTAAATTATTGCGGCGAACAAACTCATAGACAAACCTTCTTGCAAGTTCATATGAAAGACCGTGATGCAAATTGGAATATCTTTTGAAATAACTTGTTAGCTCCTTTTCTTGTGCAGCCGTGAGGACTTGATTGGAAGAGAACTTTGATTGGTATTCCTGTAGGAGTCCTGAACTGTGCTGTTGTTTTTTTATTCGGGACAAAATAGTTGTTCGTTTAATATCGTACTTCTTGGAAGCACTTGAAGGTGTTTCTCTTTTGTCCCTTATATCTGATAGAGCCTTTTCCATGTTCTCTTCATTGATTATTTTTTCAGGATGTTTCTTTTGGTAAAAGTTAGGCATTTTTCCTATAAATTAAAAAAGGACATTTAACGCTAATTACACAATGTCTGAATAAAACTCCGATTAGTTTTCCCACATATATATAAACTACAAGTTAAATCAACCCATTAAAGGAATGAAAAAAAAGCAGAGGGAGCATTCGACACTCTGTCAAAGCCTCCCAACTTGTTCTTGACGAACCCTCCCTCATGTATTTTTTAACTATTTTCGGACAAAAAGATATGTATATATCAACTTTTTTTTAAAATACTCACACATAATAAAGAACTCATATACATCTTAACATTTCTAGAAACACTGAATAAATTGACACTATATTTATGAAAATACACACTACAACTTACCAGCTAAATTTAACAATTTTTTTTGCGATGAAAAACGACATTAGAATTTGATCTTGTCCTCGATTTGGGACCCGATCTTAACAGATAACTAGATTGAGATCGTAGAGACTGTGGAACACTTGGAATGAGAAGGGCTACGGCTGCCACTAGCCGATTTAGATTTACTTCTGCCTGATCCCAACCCAGAGAGAGAGGTGTGACCTCGACTTCGGCTTGTAAACAGATCATCTACCACTGCGTGATTTATAGCACCTGCCACTCCTCGATTGTGAACCTGAATTTCTCGTTATCCAAAACAATAAGCTTGCGTCCCCGCCTTTTAGTTTTGCTGTCACTACCGCTCTTTCACCGCCTGCATGTTTATGAAAACATTAAATTTGGGAATCTTCCAAATTTATTCTTTTTAAACTTACTTAACTTTAAATTGAACACTACATCAGCTATCCGAATGGAAAATTGCTGCTGATTTTTGAAAAACTATTTCAATTAGATGATCTTCTTCTTCAGTAATTTGATGGACAAGGCATTTATGTTTCCAGCAGCATCGTCAACACGTTGATTTTCAGCTGCCTTTATTTGGATCGTTGCGATAAGCTGAAGGTCCTTCCATGAGCAGAGTTGATGATGGACAGGTTGACTGCAATAAAACCAGAGAATATGAATAAAACAAAAGAAGTTTTGCGTTTTGTCTCTCCAAATTTAGCCATGTACATTGTACACATACAAATCTGTATTTGTTCTCGGTGATTTTAGTACGATCAAGAGTTATATCTGTTATGTCTGTAGAATGTAATTTGAACTCTTATTTTATCCAAGAATCCGATGAACTAATGCACCATATGGTTGTTGTTAATCTTTATAATACAGACAGTTGTATGATAAAGAATCAATCAAAACTTCGGTAGCCTTTGAGAAGAAGCAGAGGTAAATTATTTTCTGTAAAAATAGATCAATATAAATTAAACAAAACATATTAATAGCCATTTCACACTATCCCACTGAGTATTAATACATGTCAAAAAAGTGTGAAGAAATCATGTATAATAGTGTGGAAACAAAATATGAAATTTCATCACACACAACTTGACAGCGCATCCGACACGATCTGACATGTGTTAATACATGGAAATATTTAGGATCGGTTCTAAAACCATCACACTTTCTATCCCACTTGGACGTTTGAGGTTATGGTGAAACTGATTTTTTGATGCAAGTGTGGAAGCAAAATATGAAAGTCAGTTACATCACACAAATTTGGCAGTCGTATGAAATTTCTTCCCACTTTATTCTGACATGTGTTAATACTTTGTGGGATAGTGTAGAGGCACTTTAAGGGTATTCATGCAACGATGTAAACTTTCCGCCGTAGTAAAATTGTAAAGTTTACGATACACGTTTCATGAACACCCCTGGAAAACTGTTTGCGTAAATCCTCGCGTTCCAATGTTTATTCGCTATGCTATCTAGCTATCCCAAAAATTTTGAGATAACTTGAGTTGTTGTTGCTTCAGCTATTATCAGCTGTTTTTTAACAAGGGATTACAACAACACAAAGCTATCCGGATAACTGAGAATAGCCAGCGGAACGTGCCCAATGCCTATCGTAAACTAAACAGCTGTTTGCTTATGCTATGTTTCTACCAAAAGTTTATCTCAGATTAGATTTAATAAATCTTTTTGATGTTTCCACCGCACAAAAAGATTTAAAAAAGATTAAATTTGACAGCACCTTCAAAAATGCAAATAGCGTTCCAATTTTTCTTATGAAGTGCGAATGAGACAGAATGTTTGATTCGTGTGAAACAATAGGTGTGTTTTATTGGGAAAGCTATCCACAGCACAGTGAAATTTTATATGAATTACAAAAACAGCATCGGCAGCAAAATTACTGCCGAGAAAAGTTAAAGTAGAATCCCGCTGCCGATAAACTTTTGACGTTTGTTCGAGTATCGAACTCAATTGAATAGGATTTTTGTGTGTCGTCATTGGTACGACTGGTACTTTTCTGTGTCTCGAATTCTCGATGGCTATGTTCGTAGAGTAGAATTATGTTGAATGAATGGCCCTGTTTAGACTGCAACTTTTCACTTCGTCAAGACCATGCTTTTGTAGAAGAAATCGGTGAAGAGAAAATTTCACCCATAAATTTACGTCATGGTGGCGTAGTGAGAAATTACAGTCTAAACAGGGTCGTTTGTAAGTGCATGGTTGTTTTGTTTTACCTTTTCGACAAAATGAAAAAATGATCCTATCCTATGCTATGCTAAAAAAAAAAACGCTGCCTTAAATTAGTTTAAAGTGCAAAATTTAGCATTTTTATTTATAAGTGACAAACAAGATATATTCTGCCGACTGTCAAACGATAATTCGCAAACCACAAGATCAAGACGCATTTCACAAAGCATTTTTCTTCACATTTTCTTCTATAGGCAACCAAACAAATTACTCAAGGGAATGGAAGTTCAAAATTCACGATCATTCGCAGCTCATATGAAAAGCTCTTTTTGTAAATCTTTGGTCTATAGGGACCAGTTTGTATAGCCAGTTTGTATAAGTCACTGCTTTTGGTGGAAAGGCTACTTGTACAAACGTGGTTCAATCTTTGATGCGTGGTTCAATTATTTTAGCTCACTGATTTCGGCAGTTTAACTGAGGTTCAACACAGGCGCGGATCCAGGAATTCAGTTTGGAGGGGGTCATAAAATTTTAAGATCAATAAGAATTCCTTACCAAAAGTCCAGCTTAATCATGGCTTCAAGACAGTCGAAGGCATGATCAGGGAGAAGCTTAAACATATAATCGGACTCCCGCATATATGTATGTGCTTTGAGCTAGAAACTGTATCCATCAACAAGATTTAGCTTCATTTCATACTTTTCGAACAATGATGAGAATAAGATAAACATTTAAGATTGGAAGCGAAATTGACGAGAGACCCGTTCTTTTGAAAACTTTTGAGCAATTTACAAAGAATAGAATGGATTACATAGATATAGGTACATAAATGTAAAACTAAAAAAAAAATCAAAAGGGGTAATTCAAGTATCAAGTGCCAATTGCAGATGAAACAGATAGAAAAAATTGTAAAAATATGGTGGATTCCATACCGAAAAGAAAAAAAACTGCTATCAAAGCAAAAAGGAGGGTATTTTCTTATTATGTAATATTATTAAAAAAACTTGCTTGTAACCCAAACAAAATAATTATTTCAATTTAACAATATTTACACAAGAAAACTATGTGATCATATTAATTCAATACTGTACTTGATTTCAAAGAATAAGGATAGTTTAGATAAGCTGTGGGTGAAGTTTGCACCGTCATTTTCGATTTTCAAAAAAAAAAGTTGTACTGTATTCTGCTCAACTTGGGAGAATTTTTTGAAATGTTTGTTGTTTTTTGGCCGCAAAAGTTGCAAATATTCCAATTTTTGCATCTCCATATGGCAGCACAAACTGAGCACTAAATAGCACAGTTAAGTTTTTTCTATAAAAATGTAAAACTTAAAAAAAGGCATAATATATGTACTAGGGGTGTCGGAATTTTTTTTATTTTTTATATTCAAAATGGGTATGGTGGATCATGTAAAGGGTTTAGAAAGATGAAATTTTTGTTCTGAGATATTTTCCATAATGAAATTTTGAGACCCCGCGGCCCTTTTTAGGTAAAAAAAACAGCACAATTCGAAAAAGTGGTCAGGAAAATCCATTAAATTTTCGTCGATATATTCTCAAAATTACTTATAATGTTTTACTTTGGCTTTCTTTTCTCATAAATATTTACCGAACATCAATTTGAAGATGCTGAAGAGTGTTAAGTAGCTAGTTTCAACCAATTCGAGAATTCCATTTAGAAAAAATAATCGAAAACATCTAGAAAATCGATCTATTTTTCGGGAGGATTTAATGTAAAAAGTTATGTCATGATATTTTGGCAAGCAGATTATAATGCAATTTTCTTAGCAACAGGTTACAAAGCAAAACAAAAATCATTATAAGTTACTGTGACCTCATAAAATATTGGTTTTTCAGACCACTTTTTCGAATTGAGGTCTCTTAACCTAAAAACGGCTGCGGGGTCAAATTCAAATTCAATTTTGCCAAATGTCCCAGAACAAAAATTGCTTCTTTCTTAACCCTTTACAAGATCCACAATACACACCAACTTTCCACAAAAATTGACTTTTAATTTTTCAATGATCATTGGTAAGGTAGTTCAATCATTGAAATAAGAAAAGTCTTTTTATGTGGAAAGTTGCGCCTATTTGAAAATTTTTTTTGGCTAAAAATATTAATTAGGTCTTTAGCTTTATTTGTCCATCAAAAGAATAAATGATTTTACTTCCTCAAAATCAATCATTAAAATGTCAATGATGAGTTTCAATGATAGCTATAACTGGCACCTTAGTATTTGGCCTAAAAGTAGCAATCATTAGATTTTTCTTATCTTTTTGACGCATGACAGCTCAATCTGAGCACAAAACAGCATACCTTTCACTTTTAAGAAATTGCGAAATTTCGAAAAAAAATGATTCATAAATTAGCATATTTGCAATTTTATTAATTTTCGGCCCAAGTTGATCGCAATACAGCAAAGCGAAAATGGCGGTGCCAACTTCACGCTACAGCCCTTCGCATTTCATTTTTGTCCATTTACGTTGCAATTTTGCGAATTTTATTTGTATTTCTTTGGCACCTAGCAGCAACTGAGCAAAAAATAACACAACTTTCTCTTTTAAGAAATATTGAAATTAAAAAAAAAAATAATTTGCAAAATTTACAAATTTGCGATTTTTTTAAATATTTACGGCACAAGGCAGCACAAAATGAGCACAATACAGCACAATTTTACTCTCAAAAATCAAAAATGGCGGCGCTAACTTCACACACAAGCACATTAAGAAAAAAAAGACACCCAAGTTATATTTTTAGAAAATTTAAAATAAGCAACTTACATACATAGATCTTGCTATAAAATTTTCAAAAAAAGAATGCTACCTATTTTGATCCCTTTTGATCGGTGCATCCGCAACATAATGTCTGTGACACCCAAAACTATTTTCTTTTCGGTTGAAAATAAAACGGAGTTTAATTAATAGAATGTTAAAATGCTTTGATAACTTGCATCACACAGTTACCACCGCAGTTGAAAACCATGGGTTCCTGAAAAACTTAAGAGGTATTTTTTTCATTTTCGATTTGCTTTGGAGTTGTAACGGTTTTAATGATTTAGGGTCCCGTTTCCTTTAGCTGGCTTAATCTTTGTCAAACTACGGCAGAGTATTATTTTTTGTTAATGGTGACTGCGGGGAACGGTTATTATCTAAGAGAGTCCGCAGAATTTTATGTCAGATGGATAAGACCATTTAGTGTATCCTCGAGGGTTAGCAGTGATTTTTGATCAATATTTCTTTCCTGTCCATTTCATTATCAAGCTCGACTTTGTTAAAAGAAAATAGAAGCTAACCATTAATAGGTCATGTTTTTCGAATACAAAATATGGAATAACCCAAAAAGTTTTTCTCTGTCCTGAATGTTTTTGAATAATCAGTAAAAATTGCTCGTGTTTGTTGCTTTCACTGGAGTTCTGGGGGGGGTCATGACCCCTATGACCTCCCCCCTGGATCCGCCACTGGTTCAACAAGGGTCAAGCTTGAAATTGTTATAACAACATACTTGAACCTTGGAATCATCGTTGCACTTCAGTAGATCCAATAAAATTGATGAGTCACAAATGCTGAACCATGGATCAAATTTTGAACCAGTTAGTACAGCTGAAACTAACTGAAGTTCAAGGAAGGTTCAGGCTTATTTGGCTACTAATGTACTCAGTTAATCCGGTAAAATTAGTGAGTTAAAAAATTTCCAGTGGAAAACTAGGTAAATGCATTAAAATTAGCCATACAATCATGTCCTTATGGTAATTTATAAAATTATCGCTAATATTATCTACTCCATGTGTATTGAGTCTGTTATTATACGACGACTTTTGAGCCATGACTTTTTTCAAAATTAAATGAGTGCAACTGAGAAAACAAAATTTGATTTTACTTTCACAATATTAAATTTCGAAAGTCTGAACTAAAAAGTCTTCGTGTAATAGCAGACTAAATCATGCCTTTTTTACTTTGACCATAGTCTACCAACACACCCCTACCCCTTTTCTTTTCTTTTATAGCTGCAAAATCAATTTTCGTATCTGAAAATGCCAAATAAAGAAAAAAGGAACATAAACATTTGATTGAAAACATTAATTATATAAATATATAGTTATATTTCCCATTTAACTTGCAAATATGTTAGTTTTTGTTAATAGTTTTGGTTTATTTCTACTTTTAACTTTCACAAAATTCACTTTTGTGTCGTGACAGCTGTTCAGGCGTACCATATTGCAAATACAAAAATATAGGCAGCTGCGGATGCGTTTTTATGGAAATTTCTCACTGTACTATATATAAAATCCCAAAAAAACACGCCTAATGAAGAACTGAATGCGAGTCTCGAATGAATCGTTCAGCGCCATTTGAAAAAGGTTAGTTCGATTTGTAAATCTATTTGTCTTAGGAAGATTTAACAAGATTAATTTCTAATCTTCAAAATTTACGAAATAAATTTGTATGGTAAGTCTCCGAGATTTGAAGGAGATTTGAGGTAAATCTTATTAAATCTCAGATTAGCGTCAGGTGGAAATGTAGCATTAGACGTCAAATAACTTAAGTCAGTCGGTATGTCATTTTGTCTCATGTTTTGTGTAATAATTGGATTTTTATAAATTTATTTTCAATAATTTAATTTTCAAGAATGGAATGCCTTAATTTTGGACTAATGAACTTTGTAAATGAAAATGCAAACATATTTAAAAAGGTCGTGCTTGCTAAATGATTGCCTTTTGATAACAAACGAGTTTCAGTGTAATAAAACTGTTTCAAACAAAGTTTTGTATTAATTACTCGTGTTGAGTGCACTTTTTCACTGTAGTGACCAATTTAAATCCTATTTCCAAGGTTAAAAACAACTGGGAGAGTCTTATTTGGAAGTGCTTTTCAGTGAATAATTCAGTGAGCCGTGAAAACTTACAGCTCTGATAACATTAATGGCCTTTTCGACTCCCATCTTTCAGTCGACAAGTACATACTTTTGAGCATTATATGTGTATAAGAATGTGATGTAGGTACCAATGTTTCAATTGATTGGTTTTTTTATCATCATACACACGGACATTGAAATAGTCGAACATGCAAGGGAATAAATTAGTTCCTTTCAATATGAAATCTGTAGGATGAGCTGTACATAGAATAAGTAATCTCATCCAGCTCTAGATCTAGATATGGGCAGGGCACAACAGATTTTAAGAAATGTTATTAAACAAACCTCATAAGATTCAGGGTGCTTCTTGAAATCGTCAACTATATTTTTGGATTTAGGTGACGCCTTTTATTTTTTTAAATGTTCTGGAAATTAAAATTTAGAGATTATTTTATTTTTCATTGTTATTCTTTAAATTTTTATATCTGCTTTTTATTTTCAATTTCGTTTGATTAATGATTAGTCTGATGGTTAGTCGTTTTTCTTTCAAATTTACTTCATATTTGAATAATTTTGACGCATGGAATTTGAAAGTATCGTTTTAAAGTTTACCACGTTTACGATCTTCATTACGATACAAATGCATGTAGGAAAGTTTACGATTTGTTGAAAAAGATTTTTCATACAAACTTTGACAGTTCATTTACGACGTAGTAAACTTTCCAATGCTTACGATGTTTACAATGGTTTTCCGACGTTGGATGAATACCCTTATTAACTAAAATAATTCTGAAATACTTGTTTTCGTAATTTAATTTATCCTTTGTTGATGTTTATTTTTCTCTTGACGCTTTCCTTCTGTCAATACTTCTTGTCAACAGAAGCAGAAACAACAGCAAAAAAAGAAACTTGTACAGCAACTTGCTTGGCAGCTGGCGTGTCGCCTACCTCACAGCAAATACACGAATACGAATTGGACATACAATATACAGTCAATTCCGATTAACTGCACTCCGCTTAACTGAAAACCTCGCTTATCTGAAACAAGAAATTTAAAACGGAGTTTTGAGCATTTTTCACACAAACTTCTTCGCATAACTGAACTCCCATTATATGAAAACTTCACATAGTTGGAACAAATATTTTCGTCTCAAATGCTAATTTTGCACTTATTCAACTTCGTATAGTGAAACTACCATTGAACGCTGCCAATAAATCTTAATCGAGCACACCCCTCGGATTTGGAATGTCAAAAACTCATTTCTTGTCAATCCGTCGCTGGTACGTAATATTGTGAAATGTTGGGGAAAATAAACCAAAATAAATGAAATATATTTTTTGTTGAATGAAACCAATTATATATTTAGACGGAATTCCACTTATTTGAAAAAAGTTTCAGTTATCCGAAGTTGAAAGCTCCGCTTAACTGATACAAATATTCTGCAATTATCGTATTCCAGTTAAGCGGAGTCGACTGTACATATGTACCCAACTGGCTTGCCAGTACTGGTTCGTGTGGCCTCAGGTTAAAGGACGTTCAAGAAAACTCCGTTCAAGATAACGGTTGTCTAAGCATCAACGCACATTGTTGAGAGTGCAGTGTTCGTTTCATAAGGTAAGTGAATCTGTTTCTATTGCAATTTGGGATGTAATAGAAAACGCACTCTTTCAGGGTCTCTATGTGATCTATTTGTGATGTTTACTCCCAGTAATTATAACCACGACAAGACTACACCGTTTCCAACATCCCATTTAATGGACTATACGATACCTAACCCGGTGGATACATTTGAACAAACTTGCATACAATGGATCACCCCAACAAAAACAAATAAGTATTTCCACAGCAAATATCTGAAAAAGAAAATGTTATCATTAAGCCACTCTATTTTTAAATTTATTTATTTACCTTTTTAGTTGGATCCATTTTTATTTTAAATCCTTTTAATTTTACTATATTTTATCTTGTGTTTTGATTTCTTTTTCTTGCGAGCCTATTAACTGTGAACTACCCAAAGAAAACTAATTTTATATTCACCACGAATTTTTTTCGTACAAAGCAATGTCACTGAAATTCCGAAAAAAATGCGTTTTGCATTTGTGTTTGCTTTTTCATAGATCAGTCTCATTATTTTTTTTTTTTTTGGAATCTGTAAACTGACGAAATTTTCCACAAAAAAAAATAACACCACGGACATTTTTTTTGTGGAAAGTATTTTTTTTCTCACCTTGAAGAATTTATTTACTCAAAAGAACTGTATACTTAGCTTAAACAAAAAATACAAAATGTGTGAGTAACGGGACTCGCGTGGAAGATGTGTAAACATTCATTTTCACCTGAAGGTAAGGGATCGGGTCATTACCACCCCAGCAAACATTTCCCTTCAGAAATGATTTATAAATAATTCACAGAAGTGAAAGAAACCCTCATTTATGAACTCATTTATAAACCGGTTTGGATCAAATTTACTGGGTAGCATTACTTCGAATTCGAATCGTTTTTATGTGTTTCATTAATAATATAGTAATTCTTCACTTTAGTGAATGTAAATAGGACGCTTATATATTCATTTCACTGAACAATTCATGAATCTTTTTTGAATCATTTAAATGAGACAGATTTGATTCATTAATATGAATATAAATTGTGGTTTCCTCATTCAGTTTAGTGAATATAAATTGAATTATATTTAATTCATTATAATGATTCTTTAATAATCCGAATGTATACCATAGAACTGAATTTAAATATTATTTCAATATGGTTATACAAAATGCTATTTTAAAATGGTAAAATTATCTGCATAAACAGTTTGATTCCCCTGGATTTATCGAATGAAACTTATGATAAATTTTGCTAAAGTATAATAGAATATTCGCGGCTATTCTGATATTCGGTCGAATTAATTCCGTACGGAATGAAAATGGAAATCAAAAAGATATTCCAATTGAAAAAGTTAAAACAAATGGATTATTGTGCTTCCGTTCATTAAGCCGAACGTCTATGAATCGTAGATGTGCGACTAGGTCCCGTTATGGCTTTTCTAAACAAAATGAAAGGGACATTCAGTTTATGTGAATACAAATGGACGCACCCAAGATAATACCTCTTTTGAGGATCACTTGTGCGCGTTCACTTTTATTCTATTATGTGAAGGAAATAAGAATCTCGAAATGTTTTTATTATGAAAAAAAATCAACACAACAATCCCCTTCCCCGCGTATGAGGTAAAAGTGATGGGATATTTGAGTATATTCACATTTGATTCACTGGAGTGAGTGTTTCTCGAATATATATTCTTCTTTTTCACTGAATGTTCAATGAACGTTCACAAAAATGTTTGCTGGGACGTATGGCAAAAATTAGGAATCTGTAATGTAAGCGCTAAAGCAAAATGGTTGCACGACACAAATTATAATGAATTTACCCATTAAAAAACTCCTTCCGAGAAAACTCCTCCGCAAATAAACCACCACAAATTAAGCTACTTCAATAAACTTTATGACGTCACTGGATTCAAAGTTAAAGTGTCAAAAAGTAACTTTGAGTACATTTTTCCAACTCATCTCTTTGATACTGAGTTGAAATGGTTAATCCGTCAAAAGCAGCTGAAATCACGATGTTTTCATTTGGAGTTATCTTTTGTTTGCTTCTCGATCGTTCGGTTTGGAATTGATCTCATTTTTGTGATATGTAAGAGTTTAATTTTATTATCCCCCAGATCTGTGCCTACGTTCTGTAACTCTCGCATCGAAAAAACTGGTCGAGAAACGATGAAAACTGAAACAAAATGCATGAACTTTGTTCCATTTTCAACGTTTCTCGACTGATTTTATCGATGCGAGAGTTACAAACGTAGGTACTGATCCGGATTAGATAATCATAATAAAACAAACAGGATCCCAGTGCGACAAGAGTGTTATATACCTATCCGATCCCCGTTTATCCTTTTGTTTCTGTATTTTCTTTCTACTCTATTCTCTATTTTCTCCCTATCTTCAACACAAAAAGCCATCTACCTGTGAGAGAAAAACTCATTTTTGCAAAAAAGTACAAAGGGTGTATGGTCAGAACTAATTTGCAAATCGAAATCCAAAAGCAAGGTCGGATTTTGTGTTGTTTTTGTAATACATGTATGCATATACAATCCAGATCAGATCTGGGGGAAAATATAAAGCTAATATATTTTTATTTTTATTGATTTTACGGTCGATAGTGAGTTTGGAAATTTTGTCTAGGTTTTGCGACATTTTTCTTATCTGATTTGATCGATTTGTCGTAAAGAAATTTGTGGAAGTAATGAATGATAAAAAAACTTGGAAATATTTTTGCTTAAGGCGCCAGTTATAGCTATCATTGAAATTCATCATTGAAAATTTTAATGATTGTTTTTGAGACGTTTAGGAAGTAAAATAATTTATTATTTTTGTGGACAAATATAGCTTAAGATTTAATTAATATTTTTTAGCCAAAAAAATAGTTCAAATAGGACCAAATTTCCATATAAAAAGACTTTTCTTATTTCAATGATTGAGCTACCTTACCACTGATCATTGAAAAATTAAAAGTACATTTTTGTGAAAAATTTGGCCTATTTGAATTTTTGTTTTACAAGAAATATTAATTAAGCTTTGAGCTTTAATCGCCCATCAAAATAATAAATTATTTTACATTCTAAACGTCTCAAAATCAATCATTAAAGTTTTCAATGACACGTTTCAATGATAGCTATAACTGGCGCCTAAATATTCAATTTTGAGCTAGAATGAAGTTAAATGAAATTTAGTTTGAAAAATTTATGCATTTTCGAAGTGCTGATCAAAGTTCTTTTCAATAATGAAATCACAATTTCTTCTTGATTTTTAATTTCAAATCTATTTCGACTTTTTTTCACCCAATTTCTTTGACAAATTAGCCATAATTTTAGCTTTTGTCGTTCCTAAATGAAAATTAACTCAAAGTAACTTTTTTAAATATGACATTACAACACTTCTTTTTGACACATTAACCACAGCCAACTAGAGAAACATAAAAGAATGCGCCACTTGGCAAATCATGTTATGACATTTCAAATCAAGAAATTGCAAATACCTAACACTTAATATCACAAACCAAAATTGCCACCCGCGATTGCAGAGATTAACATCAAAAGCAGCATATGGATACAAAATAATGAAATAAAAAATTAAATTTCTAGAAAAAAAGCAACAAAATCTTCACCTGGCAAAATGTATGTCAAATATCTCTGTCAATATATGATTGCATCTTGACATCCAATCAAGATATGAAACGGAGTGACTCCGTTAGATGTTTAATGTCAAGACGAACATTTTGAGAGAAATTATCTACTGTGGAGTCGGGCTGTAAGGATTTCACTCATCTTAGCAAATACCAAAACCATTAGGTATAAAATGAAAACTACCTTACCTATTCGAGTTTACAGAGTTCTACCATTGAATAAATATAAATAGAAGTGACACCGCATTACTCAAAGCGCTACTAGAAGGTGTATGGCCAATAGAAACAAATAAATAGAAATTATGAAACTTTTGCGTACGCAAACCAATTCTCAAAGGGATATTTATTTATTTAATATTTCCTTTATTACTGGTTTCCATGACGATTATGGGTCAATTTATTATTTTGTATTTAAATTTTGTTTACAATTTGTGTTATAAGGCATGTTGGTGGTTGTTTTTGTTTTTTTTTTGTTGCCATGACTATGATTTTTCAAGCTAAGCAGAAGATTTTATTTTTCTTATTGAAATAGAGAACTAAATTATTTGAGGATAGTCTTATTATTATTTCATAATAAGATAAAAAAAAATATATGTGGGAAGCTTAGAGACTTATTGATTTTGATTATTTATGCAGGGTGGAGGGTTCATTTTCGTTTAGTTTCTTGTATTATTTCTGCGAAAAATAGTTTTTGCTCTTAGATTTTAATAAGGGATGTAGCAACATATGTACTGTACATACGCATGTACTGGCTCAGTAGAGTAAGTCATATTTTAAACAAGACAAACACTTTGTTTTTGAAATCGTTTTGTCACCTTTCGGAAGCTAAAGTGCGTGGCTTCAACCATGAGAAGTGCAACAGGTCCATTGCTAGGACATTAATTATAACATCTTGCTCAGAAGCTCTTATTGATGTCTTAATGTCATAATGTTTCTCCTCTGTAGGAGTATCCACGCATATGAAGCTTTAGTTGGTGAATTCAGACCTGAAGCGATTTGTCATGAAGCATCGACAGATCCACACCTAGATAGACGTTGGTTTTGGGCTTGATAACAGTCGATACACTGTGTTCAAAAATCAGTCTTTGATAAATGCTTAAATGTTATTCTGTCATTATTTTGTCGTAAAATAAAATTCGATCGAGCTGTTGAATAAAAACCAAATCACTTTCTTTTCCAAGATGACGGCCTTCTCCTTACCCCGGGCAGGCAACCCACAAACTTGGTTTTATATTGAGAAGATATAGCCAAACACAATTCGTATAAAAAAATTTGCCCATCGATTAATGAAATTTTAATACATTTTTTGACAAAATTAGCGTCACCATGAAGTTCTTGCACGATTTTCTCTGAATCTATTAATAGTATGAAAAAAATATGTTAATCTTTTTCGTGTAAGATTACATAAGCTACACATTCTTTCAAAAAAAGCTGCTAGTTTTCGTGAAATAAAGAAACATTTGAATTTTACCCCCCCTCCTAAAAAAAATAGACCCCGGCCCAAATCTACGGAACTTTTAAGGAAATGCTGAAGACGTCAAAACAAAGCTCTCCACCGAATTTCAGCTTTGACAGAATTTTTTCGAAGTTTTGCCATTTGTTTGTCTTATTTTCCTAGGCTATTCCTTTTTCTCTCTAAGAAATCCTTAATTAAAATGTATGAATTTAGCGTACTTTCATACTATCTTGTTTAAGACGAAAGCTAACAACTAATTAATGATTTTCTCAAAGATGAATGAAGGTATTTGGTAGATTCAAAAATAATTTCGAAGCAAAATGTTCATACTTTAGAATGACCATAAACATTAATTCGAAAAAAGAAATTACCGCGAGTTTTTTAAAAACAATTTGCATCAAAACGCATTCCTTTTTATGTTAAGATTTGAATATCTTAAAAACGTGACGTGCTAGAGCAATTTCTAGGCCAGATTCGAAATCAGCGCATCAAAAACACCCAAAAAAAAGTATATCTTGGTTCATGTTAAAGACAAAAAGTCAAATGTTCTCACGCAAAGTAGTAAATTAGTGTTTTCTAGTGGATTTTCGGAAACAGTAAAAACACGTCAATTTTCAACTAGCGCTTGAGTCCAAATGGGTTGCCGCAGAACAAAAACCTAAAACAGAGATTTTTTGGAAATTGTTTATGCTTTTGTTATGCATAAGCATGATAGTAAATTTCGTTTTTAATTAGTCTGCATTTTTAATGTTTATTCTTCAACATAAAGTTTCTTTGTTCAAATCATCGCTATAGAGCCATTGTCTAAAAGTCTCTTGTCTGTTGACTTCGTACTTCGATTGGTATATGTTGCATTGTAACACTATACTTTTCAAGTGTTGTTTCAATTTTGTTTATATTTCAAGTAGAGACCAAAACGTATCATCATTAAATTCATTTTGATTTAAGACAGAATGTTTATGCATACCACATCACTTTTTTATCTCGTTTAAGCATCCAATATGAATTTCATATTTGATGCATTTGTTTATCTATACGTACATATGTATAAGAGTAAATCTGTGGTTGATATTTCCACATTTAATTTTTGTAAGTTAGTCTTAAGTAAAACTCCAAACAATAAAGATACATCTTTATTTAATAAAACAAAGCTCGACAAATCTTTTATTTCGCGGCATAACACTTTCAATTGCTCTCTGATGTAATTCACGAATAATGGATAGTTTTCAAGCCATAAGTAAAAACCTCCCAAAAAATCCAGTTTTGCATCATTTTTTGCATTTTTGTCCACGTTGCGTCATGAAATTTTATTCGAAAACCTCAGATTCCGATTCAGCACCCCCGAAACCATAAAGCAGGGAACAAATCAAAACTTCTCCACTATTTAAATAAATAAAATAAATGCTAAAAACACAATATGACTGGACTAAATCGCAATGTAACGAAAACGATGGATTTTGAACGATAATCGTAGTTCGTTATACGGGCCCTGCATTGGGATTGGTCTAATCATCTGGCCTCAGTCCCACGGTGTGTTGTGTATCGGCTTTTGAATCACTTGATTCATGGATCTCTCCCAGATTACGGCAAAGGGCTTTTCAATAAATATGAGCAAAACGAAATACTCGTTAAATAGCTATAACTCCATGCTAAACAGCTTGGTGGTAACACACACAGGTTGTTGTTTTTCATTCAAAATTATTCGAAGTTCAGCCAAATTTATTAAAAATGGTAATGGTTCTGAAAGAGTTATAATTAAAATAAGAATTATCCTGATATAAATTAGTGAGCTAGTAACAGTTCCGACATTTTGTTGAAATTAATTAACTTAATACAAAGTTCGAAACGATTTTACTTGCTCAGTAGTTGTTGTATTAATTTTGATATCTCCTCTCTTTTTATGGCCATAACATCTTAGAATCACATTATTTCAATTATTATTTAGTCAATCAAAAAAATTATGTCAGTCTCAAACAAAGAAAAAGTTTTCTAAAAATTATAAGTTGTTGCTAATCAAAACCTTATAACTCTATAAGATAATCTCCATCAGGTTTGTCTAGTAATAATGCGTTAACTACATCTATGAATATGCCCCAATAAGTTGTTAATTTCGTTTTCAACCGCGTGCCGGTACCTATTTGATTATTTTGTGTAAACAACACGTCTGTACCGTCACTGATGTCATAAACAAAATTGTAATATAAGTAGTACAAGAACTTAGTCTGTTATACCTCTTTTTTTTCAATTCCTCGATTTTCGATTAATTCGATATCAAAACGCACATACCAGACCCCTATATTCATATTTAGGTGATGCATCCACATCCAAACTAGCTATTACTATAAGCGCTCAAAGTGACGGTAGTATTTTTATTTTTAGTTCTTATACTTACATCTTAACATCTATTTAATTATTTATTCAAAAGCCTTGATAGACCTTAAACTTGAATATGAATATTTAAAATAGCTTTTTATGGCCTTTAGTTCAAAAAATGGCGTTTCGTCCGGCATACTCACTTGGGCTCATCAGTGACATAGTGCGGGCCTTTGTCATACGCAATTTGTATTAAGTTCAGTTTAACTTTTTGGCAAAAAACCACTGTAAACTATATCTAACAAGATTAGAGTTCCTAATCATTAAGCTGGAAGTTTCTTTGTCCGGGGCCGGGCAGAGCTCCTATAAGGATTTTTTACTATATAAATTCTATATAGTACTACTGAAATAAATCAGCCAAGTAGAAGACTAAGCATTACGGATTGGACTTGTTGAATTATTTTTTCAGTAGTATATAGAATTTGAATTATGTATACAAAAACCTTCTTATCTTTAAAATATTCATCATAAAATCGAACGATTTTCTAAACATTAATAAAAAGTTTTTGGGGTTTGGAAATTCTGTTTACCAACCTATATTCTTCTCCCATGCCTATCTCAAAAAAGTGGTACTAGAATATATGTAGCTTATTTTATCTCCTGTATATTAAAAATTTTATCCAAATGATCAGATCAATTGAACTCAAGTTGGATACCTCAGCAATGCTATGCAGCTTTCGTATCAAGAAAATCAGTACATTTATTATTTATATACTAAGCTTTGAAAAAAAAAATTAATTTGAAAAGGCAACGAAAATCATTCAAAACTTCAAATTCTAAAGAAAATTTAAGTTTCATATTAGAACACAACTAACATCCAAAGCAGACACTACAATCGTCCTGACACCCATCGTTTCCATAGCAATTCATAATAAACAAAAATAACAAACAATGCTATTATTGAAAAATTCCCTTTCGAATACACCAACTTTTTATAATTAAGGAAATTAATTTTATGTTATACACCAACCTCATCATAATATTTAAAGCGAAGGCAGAGCTACTATAAAATCATGCGGCCATTTTGCCCGGTGTCACCTTCTATTTATATTTATTCAATGGTTCTACTTACCTACAACAAACAAAATGGTTCCAAACGGAACCGTGAGCCCATATCCGTTACAGCCTATTTTCAATTTTACCCATACCGAGCGCTAAGATGTTTACACATCAAAAATGGAAAACGTAGTTGAAGTAAGTAAATTTTCTTTTATTAAAAATTGCAATATTTTCATAGGGTCATGTCCCCAGTAATCGAACACTTAGTAGTTCATAATAAAGTAATCGACTGCGAGGAAACCATTCAACGTAAATATGTGATTTAAAATTATTTAGCAGCTCAAACTCAAATATTTGTTATAACTTTTAACGTTTTTCGAGTAACTTTAACACTTTAACACCTAAAAAAAAAACAAAAGCTGAAAAAAACCAAATTCCCCAGTTGTCGAAGATTAGTTTCATAAGCCCGAACAGAAAGTTTCCTTATTGCGAACACAAGATTTCGTACATACTTTCAACCAAAAAAATCATTGAAGTAATTTTCTCTCAGTTTTATTAAACAAATCGTGTTTGTTTATTTGTTTTTATTCAATTCTTTTAAAAACAGAATAAAACAAAAACAGTTTAACGGGTTCTTAGTTTGAACACAATTCAAAAACTGTTCGAACAAAGGAAGCAAGCAATTACATGAGTTTCCTTGAATCGAACACTGGAAGAAAAGTAGAAAAAGGTGTCCGAATACTGGACCCAACGCTCCTCTCAGCTCTCAGTGTTCTTGACGCAAAACCGTAAACTAAACTTAATTTTCTATAATATTTATTGCCTGAACGAAACAAAACAATTTTGACGGAGTTGCCTATATTCGAACACTAGTGTTCGAAGAGGCAACTGTAACAAATTTGATTTCCTATGTTCGAAGAGTCAATTTATTAATAAATTATTAAGCTTTAAGTTAAAACTTTAAGGCCCATTTGCTGATACGAAACTTAAATATTTAAGTAGAACATAAAGGGCTTATGTGACAGTTTATACAGAGGAAAAAGTAGAACATAAGCTTTTAAGTAGAACATAAATGCTTAAGAATCGTATCAGCAAACGGGTCTAAGTTACATAAATAAAATAACTATTATCTAACAAGAAAACGTGTTAAAACAGGCATTGGGCCTGCACACACGGGATGATTTCTGCCGGCAGAAAACAGTTTGTAGGAGAGGGAAGTGAAACGTGCGGTATGAAGTGGCATAAAATCTTTTACCCTGTTTGGAGTGGAAGAACGAATAGAAAACACACACAACTATCTTGATTTTGACGTCTGCAAAATGTGTGCGTCATTTTAGATCGCAAACGCATTTCATTAGCCGAAGAGAGAAAATGGAACAAAAAAGTAGTGATACCTCGCAAAACGAAATCATTTCTTGGTCGAAGGAAGAAACCCTATTTCTTAGGTGCCAGTTATAGCTATCATTGAAACTCATCATTGAAAATTTTAATGATTGATTTTGAGACGTTTCGAAAGCAAATTCATTTAATATTTTGATGGGCGATTAAAGCTTAAGACTTAATTAATATTTCTAGTCAAAATTTTTTTTCAAATATGTCCAACTTTCCACAAAAAATGACTTTTAATTTTTCAATGATCATTGGTAAGGTAGTTCAATCATTGAAATAAAAAAAGTATTTTTTAAGGCGCCAGTTATAGCTATCATTGAAACTCATCATTGAAAATTTTAATGATTGATTTTGAGACGCTTAGGAAGTAAAATCATTTATTATTTTGATGGAAAAATAAAGCTAAAGCCTTAATTAATATTTCTAGCCAAAAAAATTGTTCAAATAGGCCCAACTTTCCATATAAAAACACTTTTCTTATTTCAATGATTGAACTACCTTACCAATGATCATTGAAAAATTGAAAGCCATTTTTAGTGAAAAGTTGGAACTATTTGAAATTCTTTTTGGCAAGAAATATTAATTAAGTCTTGATCATTAATCGTCCATCAAAATAATAGATGATTTTTCTTTCTAAACGCCTCAAAATCAATCATTAAAGTTTTCAATGATGAGTTTCAATGATAGCTATAACTAGCACCTTATTCAAGAATATAAAAAATATCCTGTGCTGTACAAATACAGATAAGCTCCGCGGATCCCATATCACGGAAATTGAGATCACTTGAGTGTTTAATTCGCCCTGCCAGACTGTTTAAAAACACCATTTTTCACTTAGAATTTTGAATTTTTTAAACGGTCCGGTAGAGCGAACTATACACTTAAATGGTCTCAGATTCCATTATATGTGATCCGAGGAGGAAGGAGTGAAAACCAATTTCGGCTAACACGATTATCCTCGAAGTTGCATTCATATTTTTTTTTCGATGCACTGTTTCTCGCAAAGGCCCCTGTTGTGGACTGCAAGACCTTGATTTTTTTAATAGTCTTTAATGAAGCTTTCGACGCCTATACTTCTTTTTTTGCTATCGTTCACACCCAAAATCTGCTGTGGGCTCTTAGTCTAAAATAAAAATATTAGCTTAGAAAACCTTGTCTAACGTAGCAACCTGTATCTTTTCTTTTTATTTTACCTAATGATTTGTTTTTTTTTTTTTTTTCAGTCAAAAAGAATGAAAATGGAAAACGAAATCGAAAGGTTTAAAAAAATTGCAGAAAAGTCACTGCAACTGATGGAAATAATGACGCAGAAAAGGTAGATGCGTTTTGCCAATACTTATGCACTGAACTCAAATCTTTATAATTGGAAGAGAGCTTTGAAGAAGTTCAAATGACATTAATGGTGTCTTTGCAAGCCGTCAAAGCCAAAGAAAGAAGGCAATGCAATCAGATGTGGAGAGAATCATCGTCAGCGATGTCCACTCCTCTTTATCTTAGCAGCCAGTCAAGCTCTCTGGAATCCATGGAATCCATCGAATATTTGGATGAAACTTTAGAGGCACCTAGTCCACCCTGCAGCGAAATAATTCAATCTCCTCCAAAAGCTGATATCTTACTAGGAGCTCTCCAGGGAATTATAATTTATAAAACTAGATGTTTCAAATAAACTCAATAATTTTGCATTTCTTTAAGTTCACAAACACATATTTTATTCATATTTTGTATTTCTTAACATACATAATTTCATTATAAAAAAAATAAAACTAATCATTTAAAGTTCATATGTAAATACTGAGTCTTGAATTTATTATCCACACAGGATCAAAGGTATAAGTTAAGTGAAAAAAGATGTCGGTTTAGGTTTTTCCATACGATTTATATCTTAAGATATACAAATTATTCCCTTCGAAATTAATTTTTTAATGAAGAAACCTTCGAGCAAATAAATCAAAGCATTAATATAAGATCTCACATTTTCACTTACGTGTTTTTTCACTTAACTTAAGCTTTTGAAACTGTTTGAAAGAAAATCAAAAACAAAAATTATCTTTTCACATAACATAAATATTAGATCTATTTTTTTAAAATTGCCTTTATTTGCAAATTAGTCCATAAATGTTCTTCGGATGTTTTCGATTTCCTTGTGTGTAAGTTTCTGTGCTCCCTCGTTGGTATTGGTATTGTCCTCTTCGATGTCCTCGAAATTTAAACCATTCAAAATGACTATATCATATTATTTTTTCTCCGCGTTCAGTTTTATTGTGGTTTGAAGGATTTTAAACCTATTTGCAAAAACTCCGAAAGCCCGTTCGATATTTTGACGGGCTCTACTCAAGCGTGCATTATAATTTATAAAATTTGTTTCCCCTTTGCTCCTTGAATGAGGTGTTATTAAGTTAGCCATATTAGGGAATGCATTGTCTGCAACAATGACATAAAGTGCTTTCCTGTTATTACCAATGAAATCAGGTTTCGGAAACACTTTTTCTCCTCGGTTAAGAATAATCATTAAATCGGAACGCATCAGCACACCACCGTCACTTATGCGACCGTTGCACCCAATGTGAAATTACAATATTAGCATCGCACATCGCCAATAATACGATGCTGCTAAATCCTTTGTAGTTATGAAACAAAGGTTCTTCTTCCTTCGTAGGAGTAAAGGCAATATGCTTCCCATCTAGCGCACCTATAGGCAATGTGGTAACTGCCAAAGACTTTCAAACCTTTCTGCGATCTTCAGCCACTTTTCCTTTGAATCGGGAAACTGCAATAAACAATTAAAAACTAATTCTTAATATACGGTTTTAAGTTGACAGTCATACTTTCAAATATTTGTCTTTCATGTTTTTGTAAATTACTTCACAAACGTCTAATATATTACTCCCCAGAAATGACGCCGAAAGCTTTGTGTTCTCATTTAGTTCCTTAAAGTTCTCCCCCGTTGCCAAAAATCTCATCGTGCGTCGATGCCAATCTCTCTCTACTGGCTGAACAGAATAGAGTGCTGCAACTGGAGCTGCAGCTGCAACTGGAATAGCTGTCAAAAAGTGTCGTACGTGATTTTTTTTTACGCGCCCACAATGCAGCTGTACAGCTTTCTGACATTTTAGTATCGAAAATAAAGATGAAAACAAAAATAAAAATGAATAATGATGAAAAAGAAGCTTAAATTACTTTACGTCTTTATGAGTGATTGAAAAGAGTTTAAAAATCACTCTAACCCACATGTAAACACTTCGTTTTGTTCGCAATTTTGAAACGTCAAAAAAGCTGCAAGCAAAAGTTAAAAGTTGGCCAACTTGTCCAGCTGCGTCTGCAGCTCCGTCTGCAGTTGCGTCGTGTTCTGTTCGTATAATTGAATTTGTGTGTATTCAAAATTTTGACAGCTATTCCAGTTGCAGCTCCGTCTCCATTCTGTTCAGCCAGTTAGGCGGAACGCAAGGTCTTATTGACGTACATATCTTTCCGGGTTATGTGTGTCCGCTTCAACGCAGCATTAAAGTTCTGCAAAGCACAACTCGTCCATCAAAATATATGACTTGTAACTTTTCAAGTCTTCAGAGAGGTTGAACTCGTTGAGAAGCGTTTGTATGTTGCCGCACCGCTGACGTTCTTCTTTCCAAGACTTTACCCACAAAGATCTCCTTTTTCGGTTCCGTTTTCCAGCAATAATTCGAGCTCCAATGGCTGAGGAACAAATTGCTAGCATTCCTGCTGCTGCTGCTACCATTTGGGCATCCGAATTTTCCATTTTATTATATATGTATATATACATGTATTGTAAAATGTAAAAATGCCAGTTCAGCCAAAATCGAGGTTACGGGAGTTAGTATCACAATCAAAAATGAAAGAAAAAAACAAAAGGGTTATATCTCACCCCTTTTATTTCGATATTTGTAGATAAATTGTTACAAAATTCTGGAATTTTTTATTTATTGATTTTATTCCTTTATTTGACTTTTATTTTATATTCATCTCTTCTTCTGCCAAAGTTCTGTCAAATAATAGAAATACTAATACATTGAAAAGAGGTTTATATATACATTTTTTTCTGCCAAAATAATTCAACCAGTGTGTGCTTGAAGCGAAGAATTGAAGCAGATTTTTACCCGGCAGAAATCATCCCGTGTGTGCAGGCCCATTAAGCTTAATTTTCACACCAAAATTCACAGTTTCCCAGAACACTTCCAACAGTTGTCCGAAATGAGAACTGTCAAAGAAATTCAAGATGGCAGCCTTACGTGACCCCGTCCGCTGTATTACAACAACAACGAAGAAAACAAACACAAAGGGATAATATAATTAACACTAAAAACCAGGAAGGAATGTTGTTTGCATGACAAAATAATGTTAATAAACACTAAAAATAAATAAATAAGTAACAAATGAACATATAACACACAACAAATTTTGATGTTTAACGAGTGGGGGTCACGGGATTCGCCATTTTCCACTGATTTGGATGGATGCGCAGAACTGAACAAAAATGAAAACGCTAATGATATTACCTTTAATATGTGTACTGTGTCCTAAAGCCTCTTTCTAAGTTCTTTTTTTTAAACTTTAGGATGAAATTTGACTATAGCCTGTCCAGGAAAAATTGTCAGTACAGGGCTTATGGGCGACCTTTTTTCAAAACCAGTGCTGCCTGTGTATACCACCACAACACTAAAATTATAAATCTGCCACTGAAAAAGATACTAACCCACTTATTAACATACATGAGTTGTTGTTGTAATTCTTTGAAACTGTTCGTACGCTCCAATATGACCGTCATTTTTCAATGCCACAAGCATTCTGATCGTATACTCGCTTTCGCTTCTACCCTACCTTCGCTGTGTGAAATAAAACCAAAGAAATCACATTCCAACAGAGTTACCTTTGCCAAGTCGGATCAATACAATAGAGCTTTTGCAGTGGTTTTTGTGAAAGAACTTTCGATTTTGAAGCTTTTGAGAACCAAATCTAAAGGGTGATTTTTTAAGAGGTTTAGAACTTTAAAAAAAAAAAAACACAAAAAATTCGAAAAAATGAATGAAATATTTATTTGAATCGATAGTTTGAACCTTGCAATTTAATGTTTAAAGATAATTTCATGCAAATGTTGACCGCGGCTGCGTCTCAGGTAGCCCATCCGGATTGGCATACTCTTTCACACATATCGGCCGGTATCTCACGAATGAATGCATGGATGTTGGCTTCCAGTGCGTCAATCGAAGCGGGCTTGTCCCTATAGACATTAGCCTTGACATACCCCCACAAAAAATAATCTAATGGTGTCAAATCGCACGATCTAGGCGGCCAATTGACCGGCCCGAAACGTGAAATTAACTGTTCACCAAACTCGCCTCGCAATTGCGCCATTGTTTCGCGTGCTGTGTGGCATGTGGCACCGTCTTGTTGAAACCACATATCATGCAAGTCAAGAACTTCCATTTCGGGCAAAAAAAAGTTTGTTATCATCGCTCGGTAGCGTTCACCATTGACAGTAACGCTGCGATTCGCATCATCTTTGAAGAAATATGGCCCAATAATGCATTTCGCGGTCTTCTGTCACACTAGCTGATACGGCCGCAATATTTTCTTCACTACGCACAGTACGTAAACGTGTTGGTGGTTTAATGTCCAACAAAGTAAATTTGGTGCGAAATTTGGTCACAATCTTCCGAATAGACTGCTCAGAAGGTCGAGAATGCCGACCATAAAATGGAAGCAGCGCGCGATGAACATTTCGAACCGAGCACGAATTTTGATAGTAAAATTCAATAAATTGCAAGCGTTGTTCATTTGTAAGACGATCCATGGTTAAATTGCAAACCAAACTGAAGCTGTTTGACAGTGACACAAGGTACTAAACACACGTCAGCTGTCAAAACCAGTGTTGCCAAAACCAAACCAGCTAAAAAATCACCCGTTATAATGGTGAGAGCCAAAAGTGTGTTCGTTTTGATTGTCCCCTTTTTATTAGTTTGTATTTCTGAATAAAGCCTAGTACGCTGCTGATGCGAAACGAAATTTTTAGTTGGTCTCCAACAAGACAACGAAATGCTTACGAAAACGAAGCGGAAAAATATTCATTGACAGTTGCACAAATTCAAAAAATTAAAACAAATGCAAATGCAAAAAAATCACAAGCAGCCATGCTGTAATGAAAGAAACAACAAAAATAAACACGAAAAAACACAATTGTCATTTTTTCGTACACAATAAATGGTCTGGGTAATTAATTGTGTGCGAAAAAAGAGTGTAGACTTCTCCAAATAATCTGCTACAATTTTCAATTTCGCTCATCGAACAGCGTACTGCAGAACGAAAAGTAGAACTAAATTTTTAGTTTATGATTTCGTTGTGTCATTTTTGTATGGGATTTTTCGTTTCGCATCAGCAGCGTACTAGGCTTAAACTTATAAAATGCAGTTAAATTTTGTCCGATTTAAGTCTTTAAGAAGGAAAAAGTTATTTGCACAATGCAGTTAAATTTTGTCTGATTTAAGTCTTTAAGAAGGAAAAAGTTATTTGCACCAGAGTTTTAAAAATGCATTTTTGTCTGCATTAATTATTAAAAATAAAATTTTAATGCAATGTGAAAATATTTTGCATTAAAAAAAATTGCAATATGAAAATTTCTCGCATTAAAAAAATGTTAATGCAAGATCGAACATTTGTTGCATTAAAAAAAAAATTTTGGTGCGGTCACAAATTGTCTGCATTAAAAAAAATGTTAATGCAAAAGAAAAATTTGTTGCATTAAATTAAAATGCTAATGCATGCCAAAAATTTTTCTGCATTAAAAAAAATATTAATGCAAAATTGAAAATTTGTTGCATTAAAAAAATGCAAATGCATCCCAAAAAATGTCTGCATTAAAAATAAAAATTTAATCCCATATGAAATTTTTTTGCATTAAAAAAAATGTCAATCAAATTTGAGAATTTCTTGCATTAAAAAAAATGCCAATAGATTTTGAAAAATTTTTTGCATTTAAAAAAAAATGTCAATAAAATATGAAAATTTCTTGCATTAAAAAAAAAAATGTGAATAAAATATGAACATTTCTTGCATTAAAAAAAAATGTCAATAGATTTTGAAAATTTCTTGCATTAAAAAAAAAAATTTATGAAAATTTCTTGCATTAAAAAAAAAATGTATGAAAATTCTTTGCATTGAAAAAAAATGTGAATGAAATTTGAAAATTTCTTGCATTAAGAAAAAAATGTATGAAAATTCTTTGCATTGAAAAAAAATGTGGATGAAATTTGAAAATTTCTTGCATTAAAAAAAAAAATGTCAATAGATTTTGAAAATTTCTTGCATTAAAAAAAATGTGAACAAAATTTTAAAATTTCTTGCATTAAAAAAAATGTGAATAAAAAAAAATTGCGATGAAAACTGATTGCATTGAAAATTTTCAATGCATATAATTTTTGGTAGAATTTTATATTTTTTGATTACAGGGTGGGTGTTTCAGAAAATGATGCATTAACACTGCAACAATCATGAGAATAAATAAGTGGATTCGAATAAAAAAAAATTTGATTACGAAAAATGGTAGGTAAATAGGTACAAAATGCATGGGCTTAAGGTCATGTTTAAGAAATTAAAAGTTAATTTTAGGTTGATGTTGTGCTGTTTCAAATCTACATGTAAGTAAATGTGAGTGTGTTTCCTTCTATCGTCTTATAATTTCGTCTTAGAGCATCCTTGCTCTTTAGGTAGATGGTGTCCGAGAGATTTTTGTTGCGGTAAATTTGAGCGTTATAAGCTGAAACAAATTTGTATAATGCTCGGTGTTGGAAGAATGACATCTTCTTGTTTTTTGAATAATTCTTAGGTAGCTGTGAGAAAAAAAAAACAAATTAATGATATTTGTTTAAGTTTTTTTTTTCTTTTCTTTTTCTCTATTTTTCCTGTAGGGTAGGCGAATATGCATCATGCACCGTCAGGAGGGCGTTACCCACACCTGGTGTGTCAGACTTCAACTGACTAAACTCCCCCTATACCTTTGGTCTCAGATTCAAAAGTACTTAGACTTTTGAAGCGTTTGCCTTTGTTAAAACTCTTTCTTCAAAATGACTATCGGAGAGTCGGTTGAAGCGTGAAAAATTAAGCATCGTGGCATAGCTGAATAGCCTCTCCACACTAGCTGACGATGGCAATGGAGTATTATATTTTAAAAATACTTTTTTGACTACTGGATATTCCTGAAGGATTTCTATTTCTATTTATGGCGCTCAAAAAATATAAAATTCAAATGGCAAAAAAAAACAATAATAACACCATACAGAGTGAATATACCACTGTACTGGCAAGTAAATTCTGGACATAATATGGTAGGTATATAGCAACAGGAAATTGGAATGAATTCATTCTAACCGTACCTACATATGTAAGTAGGTATGAATTTAAGTTGTGTTTCAATATAAGAATACTAAAAGATACAATGCAATGTGTACAAATTGTCAAATTATATCTTTAAAATAAAATGCTTATTCCAGAAACATGCCGATTTTCAATTAATTTACATAATTACAAGTTGTACCTAACTTATGGTATTAAGTGCGTAAGCGTAAGTGGAGGTAGGAAAAACAAAACAAAAATGTGTGACCGAGTTCCGTTTAAAAAAAAAATTATTCCGGTAGGTAGCAACACATAATAAAATATTTTCTTGGGTAAATGTAAGCCCAATGAAATAAATAGAACTGTATAGATTTCTTTTATGTTTATGTTTAGGAAACAAACAGCAAAGGAAAACTCAGTTTTTTTTCAGACAACTGGACAATAGATCCAGATTTGGTTGTTGCTCCAAAATAATATGCATATGCTTGTAGGTATATATAACTAACCCACGCTCCACTTTCCCGAAAAAAAAACAATATTTCGGCACTCAATGCACAATGCATTCACAATTTTATTTCGTAATTTTTTGTTCATTATTGCAACGGTCTCATCAAGTGCATTTGCAACTTCACTACTGTAGTGAAAAAGAGAGATGATACGTGATGATACGAGTATGATATGTTATGTACTAAATGCAAAAAAGAAACAGCAAGAGAATACGTTCCGTCATAGGGTAGTAACAAACATGTTTGGCAAACAAAGTCGAAATGATACCTACTTGAAAAAATGTTGAAATTCATGAAAACAATAAAAAGGACTGTGTTCCTCAAGGATCAACGTCAACAGTTTACTTTCAAAAGGAATACAAACAAAATTCAATTAGATACCTAATAAACAAAAGTCTAGATCTAGAAGGATTTCTCTCAGCTTTATTTATATACATAGGTACACATGTACCCATTGTACATATATTATTATTTTATTTATATTGTAATTTACCAATAAAAATGGGCGATAATGACAACATTTACACTAGGTCAGATCAGATCTTGAGGATGAGTAAATTGTATCGCATTAAATGGAATTTGCATTTGATATGCAAATTTTAAAAGAACACTTTGAACTGTTATAATCATAGCAAAATTATATCAAGTAAATATTTTCACTTTGATATATAAAAGCGATGCAAAAATAATAATTACTTACTTTGTTTCAAATTTTAACGGTTAACAACAATTGTAAATTTAAGTTTAATTACAATTTTAAAGAATTATTATTTTTCTTATAATGGCACTATTTTCACTTTTTTCACTTTTCACTTCAAAAATAATTTTGGCATAAGCTGAATGTTATTCGGGTTTAGGGAATGCAAAATTAAATGAAAACCGGAAACATAAATTTTTTTGCAAACAGCAATTACTCGCTTCATACCCTCGTTATCATTTTTGGATTTAAATCGAAAATAGTGACATCTGTGTTCTGACGATTATAACAATTTTATGTAAGCTTAGGCTTTGGTTACAGTGATTGCGTATTCTGGCGAACAATTCCTCTGGCGTATTCGTCAAAAAAAAAAAAAAAAACTATTATGCTCTTATAAAAGTGGTTACACTACATCCGTTTTGTTTGTCAGGATACGCACGAGTTTGCCAGATGCAGAACAGATTTACCGATCAAACTGATTTGCTTTTGTTCAAGCCTTCGACAGTACTGGTATTTGAAATAAGTCGTTTGTATGGGTTCCAACGAATTCACTGTTACAACTCGATTCTGAAGAATACGAAGTGAGAACAATAATTGTTGGTCAGAATAGACAACCACTGGCATTGTAGTCCAAAGCGTCGAATATTAATTGAACCACCATCGGTGCTTAGTTCGTTAGGAACAGATAGTTTTACAAATATTAATTCCAGCGCATAGAGCTTTTTTAACATTTTGTTTCAGAACAAACAAAAAACAAACGCAAGTCCGAAAAAAGATAATTTTCACTATACCCTGTTCAGAAATCACAAGACTGTCATTCGATTACCAATTGAAAAGACCAATTGTGTCGTAAGCTCAAACTATTTCTTATGAAGTTAGATTAGCTTTAATTCTTTTGTCTTTTGTATTTTTAATTAATAATTATTATAATATAATTAATTTTTATCGTAGCCCAAAAGGCTTCTCGACAACCTAAAAACTGAAATAAAACTTCCTTGATGGGAATAAGTACAATGTGTTACTAAGAAAGTATTCTCAATATAATTTTTGAATGCTAGAAATTTTCAAATTTGATTAACATTTTTTTTTTTTAATGTAAGAAATTTTCAAAGGACAATTGGCAAAAATTTATGGAAGGTGGCTTAGGAACCAATAACAACAAGACGTATGTCATTGCAAAGGTATATTAATGCGCTACAATAGTCAATAGCTGTATTTTATTATCCCCCAAATCTGTTCCGGATTCGATTTTCATAATAAAACAAACAGGATCCCAGTGCAACATGAGTGTTATATACCTATCTCTGCTTATCCTATTGCTTCTGTATTTTTTCTCTACTGTATTCTCCATTTTCTCCCTATTTTCAAAACAAAAAAGCCATCTATACGTCAGAGAAAAAACTAATTTTTGCAAGAAAATGCTAAGGGTGTGTGGTCAGAATGGATTTGTAAATCGAAATCCAAAATCAAAGTTGGATTTTGTGTTGTTTTTATAATACTAATAATAATATGTTCGTATGCAAATCCAATCCAGATCATATCTTGGGGAAAATAAAATACAGCTAATATAGCACTTTATTTCAAATCACTGTGCGAAAAAAGTTTTTCGCTAGCCAAATTTTTATTTTGGTGCATTTTAAAAAGTGGAAAAAGCTATACAAACTTTACCAATAAGATGTATGTCATTGGAAAGGTATTTTCATGAACAATAATAGTTACTATTACAACTTATTTAAAATCACCATGTGGAAAAAATTATTCGTTGTTTTAGTGAATTTTGATATAGATAAAATGTATGTGGCATGGGTAATAATAAGCGAATAACTTTTTTCGCAAAGTGATTTGAAATAAGCTGCCTCATCGACTATTGTAGTACATAAAATGACCTTTCCACCGATATACGTCCCGTTGTTATTGGTTGAACTTGCGTTCACACTTTTTTGCCTATACAAAAAATAAAAAATTTGTTCACACTAAATGAACCACAATATTTCATACTTTCATATAACTTTTTTCACCCATTAATTTGAATTGAAGTGCTATTAAAGATATCGTGGGTAATGCGAATGCAATCATAGTAGCTATTGTAGAACATAAAAATATCTTCCCAACGACATATGTCTCGTCGTTATTGTCCGTTGTCCTATTCTCCTTTCATCCACATTTTTTTTTTCAATCCAAAGAATTTTCATACATTTTTTTTTTTTTCAATGCAAGAAATTTTCAAATTTCATTCACATTCTTTTTCAATGCAAAGAATTTTCATAAATTTTTTTTTAATGCAAGAAATTTTAAAATTTTGTTCACATTTTTTTTTAATGCAAGGAATTTTCATACATTTTTTTTTTTAATGCAAGAAATTTTCTAATTTTATTCACATTTTTTTTTAATGCAAGAAATTTTAAAATTTTGTTCACATTTTTTTTTAATGCAAGAAATTTTCAAAATCTATTGACATTTTTTTTTATGCAAACAATTTTTTAAAATCTATTGGCATTTTTTTTTCAATGCAAGAAATTCTCAAATTTGATTGACTTTTTTTTTTAATGCAAACAAATTTCATATGGGATTAAAATTTTATTTTTAATGCAGACAATTTTTGGGATGCATTTGCATTTTTTTTAATGCAACAAATTTTCAATTTTGCATTAACATTTTTTTTAATGCAGAAAATTTTTGGCATGCATTAGCATTTTTTTTTTAATGCAACAAATTTTTCTTTTGCATTAAAATTTTTTTTTTAATGCAGAAAATTTGTGACCCGTATTAAATTTTTTTTTAATGCAACAAATGTTCGATCTTGCATTAACATTTTTTTTAATGCAAGAAATTTTCTATTGCATTAAAATTTTTTTTTAATGCAAACATTTTTTATTCTGCATTAAATTTTTTTTTTATGCTGAAAATTTTCGAATTTACACTAAAATTTTTTTTTAATGCAAAATGCATTTTTTTTGCATTGACATTTTTAAAACTCTGATTTGCACTAAGTTTTGAAATATTCATAAAGCGTTATGTGATCATATTCATTGGAAAAGGTGTGACATGGTGAAAAAAGATCAATGGATCTTTTTTAATATGTTTGAAATCTTATCCATGGTAACCATATACACATTGTTCTTCGATTTACGGCAGTTTAAAATTCAAAGTATGAAAACCCTGTGAGAGCTTTAACTTGAGACAAATATATGAAGCCAATGCAACCAGACTGAGAGGCAAACATCCTATCTTCCCTGTACTGACAATTTTTGTTCGATAGAGTATAGTTGATAGGACTTCAAGGTTTGAAGGAATAACGCATGAATTAATCTGCGTTTATAGAAGTTGAAAATCTGAGAATTAAAACAGACTGTAAGGTTTTTTCAAAAAGTGTTCGACTACTGGGAGTGTTCGAAATTAGGCGACTCTACCCTAACTCTTTCATTGTTTTTTATTAATAATATATAAATATTTCTTTTTAAACTTCTGAAAGATGTCTGCACAAGCAAGGCCGTAGCCGGGGGGGGGGATCACAAGCGTTTGATCCCCCCCCCCCCGAAATTTTTGAGAAAGGCATTTGTAAATCATACTTTCCATTTTAGTATGAAATTTGTACTCAAATGTGTGCGATGGTTATTAATTAATTTAATTTGATTTAAGGCCGTGTGTCAATTGCGTTAAAATTCTGGTTAAATTTGGTCCCAGCTAAATTTTATCCGTTTTTATAGGGGTGAATAAAATTTAAGGTTTTTGCTGTGTCAATTGAATTAAATGGGACTTTATTAAAACAAACATATCCCATTAGTTTAGTTGTTATATTTTTTTTTTTGTAATGACAGTTCGCTGAACAAATAATTCAGTTTGCAAAATAAATGATCATCTGAAAAAGTATTTTCAATAAATTTTATTCTTCTTTTGCATTTTGAAGGATTTATCACAGGAATTCAAACAAACGGGGAAGAGAATTTCGAATTTTTAAAAGGAGATCATTTGAAGTGCCGCAAACATTTACCTACGCTTAAAAATTTATACTTTGAAAAGAACCATGAGACCCTATACAAATGAAAATATTGAATATTTTTTTGTTTTGATTTCTTGAGTTCATTATTCTAGGCCTTTGTCTATATTTCTTAATCTTTTCATTTGATTTTAGTTTTTTTTTAATCTTTCCCGAAATGATTCATGACTTCATGACAGCAAAATAAAATATTTATCTACATTCATCTCCCTCACTCTTTCATTAGCATGTCAAAAATTAACCACTGGCTAAAATTTTAACGAGCTCCTGAGCAGGTTAAATTTAGCCATGATATCAAATTTAACCAGGATTTTAACGCAATTGGCACACGGCCTAACTCGCGTACTACATAATTTTTAATGAATATTGTACCTTGATGATTTCTTAAGTCAGCTTAAATGAGATTCGTGTATTCTGATTCCCTCAAGTCTTGGCAAAAACGAACAAAAATTTAAAGAAAACTTCAATTTTTAAAAAATTTTGGATCGTGACAATTTAAAGTTTAAAGACTGAATGAATGATATGGTAGACAAAATGGCATACATAACATGATTCACATACACAAGCTTATTGAAATTTTCACGACTCTAACGGTTTTAACATGCACACCGGAAAGAACTTTTTCGACAGTGAAACGTCTAAAAATTGACCTAAGAGATTCTACCGATGAAGATAAACTTTTAGGGTTGGAGTAAATGTCAGTTCATCGACAAATTGAGACTTACACTGAGGCAGTTATCATATGGGAAGAATCTATTTGTCATAGGAGTGAGCGCAAACAATTAAATGTTTGACGATAAAGCATAATTTACAGTCCCCATGCAAAAGAAAAATCAAATTATTCAAAACAATTTTGCACCTATTCTGTGCTTAATTTTATATAATATTTTAGGCACAAAATGTTTGCCTTTGCCTAAGCTACCCATTGAGTCATTAATTAACCTTTATTAATAAATTATAGGCTTAAAATAGAAAAAAATAAGTTTTGGATGCAAAAACAATTTGCATGCAAATAATGCTGTGAGGTGAATATATTTTTTTTCAGGAGCGTAAATATTTGATATTCACCACTTTATCTCACGCGAAACAATTTCCCAATTGTTTTGCAGTTCTATGACGCCAATGGTTCATTTAAGCATGAAACTGTTAACCAATCAAACAAAAGAGTAATTTTGTACTTCACCTCAATCATTTTTGGCATGCGAAAATATTTGCATAGATTTTCGCACAGGAACTGTAAACTAGGCTTTGGATTTTGCTTTACTATTAAAAAAAAACGTTTACAGCACAGAAACTCTGAGGTTAATGATGGAAACAAATATCTACCAAATTTTGACCTGGGCTTTATCCGCAAACAATCATTCTTTTTGTGAACATTTCCATCGCACTTTCGCATAACTGGAGAAAGTCGAAGAGATCCTCCTGGAAAATTTTCTGTGGAAAAATAGAGGAAACTTCAGAGGCATCTAGGCTAAGGAAAATTCTCTCTACAAATCCAGTAATGCCAAGCTGCTTAAAATATGCTGATGGCTCGTGGACCAATTCCTGCGAGGAGTCGCTTAACCTGCTATTAGGTACTCATTTTCCTGGTAGCTCACAAAATATTAATAGCTTCGACCATTTTAGGTCTGATATGAAGTCAAGATATCCACAAGGTCTGATTACCAGGGACAAGCTGCTTTGGGCACTCAACAGCTTCCAGCCTTGCAAATCTGCGGGACCAGACGGCATAATACCAGCCGAACTCCAAATGAATAGAGAGTTGATTTTACCTATTCTGGAGTCTATCTTTACCAGTTGCTTAGCACTGGTCCACATTCCCCTGTTCTGGAGAGAAGTCAAGGTTGTGTTTATACCCAAAGCTGGTAAATGTTCCCAAGTAAACCCGAAATACCTCAGACCTATTAGTCTATCATCATTCCTTCTTAAAACCTTTGAACGTCTGATTGATATCCACTTACGTACTAGCATAGACATGCAGCTACTATCTACTGCTCAACATGCTTACTGCAAAGGGAAATCGGTGGAAACTGCTCTACATACTCTCGTACGATCCATAGAATATTCCGTCCATCATAAAGAGTACACCATGGTTGCTTTCTTTTCTTAGATAAAGAAGGCGCTTTTAACAATGTCGACACATCTGCAATCGCATCTGCACTGACATCCCCGAAGGTAGATGGTTCGCTTGGTGAATTGATTAACCAAACGCTGACTAGCAGGGTCATCAACTCAAAACTGGGCGGCTTTTCTGCTAGAAGGTCTGTCAGTAGAGGAACGCCACAAGGCGGGGTCCTATCTCCTCTTCTCTGGAACTTGGTGGTAAATGAGCTGCTAACATGCCTGGAAGCGGAGGGGTACAGATTGATTGCCTATGCGGACGATGTTGCAATTTCCGTATCAGGAAAGCATCCTAGTACCTTAAAAGAACTCTTACAAAATGCCTTGAATAGGCTAACCAATTGGGCGGACCGGTGTGGTCTCGGTGCCAACCCTCATAAAACAGAACTTGTTCTATTCTCCAGGTAATATTAAATCCCTCATGTAGATCCTGCTTCTATAAAAGGTATTTCATTAAATTTTACTGATCAAGCGAAATATTTGGGTCTTATTTTATATAAAAAAAGCCGTTAGGAATAAATGGGGCCTTCAACCTCGCATTACTCATTGGCTATATACTTCGGTGATTAGACCGATTCTCACTTATGGTGTGCTCTAGATAAGGAGGTAAACTGCGACAAACTTAGCAAAATACAACGCTCGGCTTGTTTATGTATAAGTGGTGCGCTTGGTACGACACCCTCTGCCGCTCTAGACGTTCTGCTATATCTGACGCCCCTCGATATTTTTAGCAAACAGGTGGCTGCAAATACGGCCATACGCCTACAAGCTTCCTCACAATGGACCAACAATAGCATTGGCCACTCCACCATTCTGAATTCATTCAGATTACCTAGTCACATTGACTACACCATCCCGAAACCACAATTCGGTTCAAACTTTCAAGTCACCCATTCCTTCTAGAACCCTCTGGGAGGATATGGCATTCTTGGATGATGGATTGGTCCATATCTACACAGACAGCTCGAAAACTGATGAGGGGGTGGGTGGCGGTGTGTACTCAGAAAGACTAAAATTAAGTCTCTCATTCCGCCTTCCTAATCATTGTAGCGTGTTCCAGGCTGAAAGAAAACATGATATCAACTACAGATATCCGCATCTTCTCGGATAGTCAAGCTGCTATCAAGTCCCTGGAATCGGTCTCGACTAACAAATCTGGCCAGTAATGGATTTAAAGCGATCTAAGTGTTTGATATCTCTAAGTAGATTGCACATTAGCTCCATGATTGGTGTTATAACCGGACACTGTCTTATAGGAAAGCACGCAACACGTCTTGGCGTGTTCTCTAATGATTTTTGCTGAAGCTGTTTGGATGAGGAAGAAATAGAATCAATCCCTCACCTCCTATGCACGTGCCCTGCTCTATCTCCTAGACGAAAACTTCACCTTGGTGATTTTTACTTCAATGATCCTAGTGATCTATCAGATTTAGACATAGGTAGTCTTTTATGCTTCATAAGAAGCTCCAATTGGTTTCACCGAGTGAGGAAAAGGGTTTCCTAGATTCATGTGGTGTCACAGTGGACCAACTTATGGTCTAAGTGTGTCAGTCTTCACGACTGGCAGCCACTTAAACCTAACCTAACCTTCGCATTTTTAGTAAAATAATTTGCAAAGGAAATAAAATACATACGTACAATTTATTCTCCTTTCGGCTCCTAGCTTTTATTATTTGTTTGCTCTTTGTTGACTAATGTAATGATTTTTTTTTTTATGGTTCTTGTAAGGAACACACAAAAAATCAAATTTTTCATGTGGGATTGTGTGTGTGTCATTTGACAGTAGCTTTGAGGCAAAAAGTAAACAAACTATGCGTATACAAAGGTGCAGGGAATTAACTTCACGGGAACTACCTTCACATGGGAATTAACTTCACCACTAGTGGGAATTAATTTCACTTTTTTGAAGTGAAATTATTTCCCACTGAAAGTGAGTAATAATTTCACTTTTTTGTGGGAATTAATTTCACTTTCATGTGCGTTTCTTAAAATCCAGATTCTTTAAATGCAAAAGAAACTTTGCATACACCCAGCCTCGCACCTACCCCAAATCCTATAATGTGCCCAAGCAGGGGGGTTGCATACATACCTCACTTTTTATTCGCCGTAATGCCTTGCCTTACATAAATACAGTGCTAGCAGCAAGCATTACGGCGAATAAACAGTGAGGTATATATGGGGGGGCATGCTGCCTCCCTGCAACCCCCCTGCTTGGGCACATTATAGGATTTGGGGTAGGTGCGAGGCTGGGTGTATGCAAGTTTCTTTTGCAACACAATTTTACATTTTTGTAATTTTTATCATATCATAGGTGGGTAATTACTTCACATAATTTTCGGATGAAATTATTTCCCACCTTCAGTGGGAAATTACTTCACAAAAAAAAGGTGAAATTAATTCCCACTAGTGGTGAAGTAAGTTCCCATGTGAAGATAGTTCCCGTGAAGTTAATTCCCTGCACCGTATACAAATTTGTTACAAATATTCAAAAGTGCATTCAGGTTTTCGCGTCATTTTGTTAGATTAAAAACATACTTACATATTTCCAGAAAAAGTTGCAAAAATAAACAAAATATAGTTGTGTGGCCATTAAAGTAAAAAAAAACAACGCAAATTCATCCAAGAAACACATCACTCGAGAAACACATCGGCGGGCGCACGATTTATATCTTTTATCGACTTTGGGCACTTTGAATCGAAGTTAGTTGATATTTTGATAACTTCTTATTGACTATTCACTATTTTTTGATGAATTAAAATTAGTTTTCATGATTTATTTGCTTTTAATCTATTTAAATGACCGACGAACACATTAGAATATTTGTTAAGCCCGCCGCAAAATACTTTCAACTCCATAGAAATGTCAAATCTTGTTAGTGTGTGTGAAATCGATTTAAAATCTTGCTGAAAATGCAAGATTTGTTTTGACAGAATAAAATCGATTTTGTTTAGAAAAAAATCGATTCTTTTTAGAAAAAAATCGATAATGTGGTTGTAAGGAATTCGACATAAATTCACCATTTTGTTTTGTTATTTTTTGACACTTCACTTTTTTTTGTTCAGTGCTGACAACATTTACGAATCAAAATTATCATCTGGTGTTCAGAATTAAAACTAATTTTTGCATCTTGATATAGATCCAGATAGAAAGCAGAATCCTAAATTGTTTTTGTATTACGTGTTAAGGTTAATCTAGATCCAGATCCCGATAAAAGATAATAAAACATAGCGTTTTACTATCGACCAAGATCCATATGGATCATTATTTGATAAAAAAACGATCCGGATCCTAAAAAAAATTTACTTTTCAACTGTGCTATTCCTGACTTTTTTATTTTATTAAAATTTATAATTATAAACTCTTTCATTGCTTTTTATTAATTAATAGGTGTGTTTTATTATCATCGGGATCTGGATTTGGATTTACTTTTAACACGTGTTACAAAAACAATTTTAGAAATTTTTCCATTATTTTGATTTTGTATTACGTGTAAAACTTAATCCAGATCCAGATCCCGATGATATTAAAACAAACGTAATTATTAAACTTATGAAAGATGCCTGTGCAAGCTAAAATTGGACCATCAGTTCTTAACGCACATTTATTTGATCTGTAAGCTCAGAAGCTCTTGGAAAATAAAGCCAACTATTTGCATCTGGCCGTGATGGATGCCAAATTTAATTTTTGGGCATACAGTTGTAAATGCCTTTGAAATAAAATGAAAGAAAGTTCTAAGCGTCCTTTAAAGTAGTGACAAAATTATGAATTCAGCTGCTTTTTCTTATATAGACTGCATTCTTCGAGACACGTGATGGTATCAAATCCTGGTCAATGAATCGAGCCTATGGCAGATGCCAATATGAATCTATATACATTCCATACTAAGCCAGTTGTGCAAAGTGCTCAGGAAGTGTTGATTTGTCTATTTTAATTTAATTTTGGTGGGGGCAAAACCCCCATTTATTCGGCTTAATACAAGCTAATTCTTAATCTAACTTAAAAACTAAGAACTTAAGCTAAGTTTCGTGAGGCGTTGAGCGGTTCAGGAGTCGGTTTTTTAAGGAAGGAGTACTTAGGTTAAAGTCGAAGGAGCACATGTTTGAATTAACAGCCCGCAGCATACGAGAGATTGGTTCGTTGGAGCCATAAGAGGTTCGGTGGGTGGGTATATAAAAGAGACGAGGATTACGTGTATTACGAGGGTTAGTATTAAAAGAGACAGAGTTGTAGAGCGATATGCAGTCAACGGAACCAGAGAGAAGTCGATGAATGAAGAGAATGTCTGATATTTCTCTTCGTTCTTCCAACGAATTCAGGTTTATTAGTTTAAGGCGATCTAGGTAGGGAGGCAGGATCAGAGGGTTGTTCCACGATAGACCTCGAAGAGCAAATCGTAAGAAACGACGTTGGATGCTCTCAATTCTTGAAATGTGAGTAAGTTGGTAAGGGGACCAAACTTGAGAGGCATATTCTAGGAGAGGACGAACAAATGATATATATAAAGACCGGGTAACATAGGGGTTGGAGAATTCTTTGGACCATCTTTTGACGAAGCCGAGCGCTGAATTTGCTTTGAGAATGATATCGTCTATGTGAGTGAGAAAATTAAGCTCTGGGTCACATAAAATGCCAAGGTCGCGAATATTATCAACTATGGGTATGGGTTGATTATGGAGCAAGTAAAGACGGGGAGGAGATTTGATACGTTTGCGTGAAAAAGTGATAGATTGGCATTTGGCGACGTTTAGCTCCAAGTTATTTTTTAGACACCAAACTGAAAAACTGTCAAGATCCTGTTGAATAAGGGAAGAGTCATGTGTTGAGGAAATGGTCTTGAAGAACTTGGTATCATCGGCGTACAGAGAGATAGAAGAATGTTTGATGACCCTTTCAATATCGTTGATAGCGAGAATAAATAAAAGTGGGCCTAGGTGGCTGCCTTGGGGGACACCGGAGGAAGCTAAGAAAGGGCAAGAGGTGGCAGATCTGAATCGAACGCTGTAATAACGGTTTTCAAGGTAAGAACAAATCCATTTTAACAAAGATAGTTTGAAAAGAATAAGCTTATGGGAAATTTTGTCGAAGGCTTTGCTGAAATCTGTTGAGATAGCATCAACTTCGTAGCCTTTCTCTATGGCTGAGAGGGTGTAGGACACAAATTCAACAAGGTTAGTGGTTGTAGACCGGCACTTGAGAAAGCCATGTTGTGAGGAGGAGATGAGAGATTTACAGTGGAAACTTAAGGTTTCATACAAAATACTTTCGAAGAGTTTGGGTATGTGTGAAAGTTTAGCAATGGGACGATAGTTGTTTTAACATCGCTCTTCGGACCCTTTTTATGTACAGGAGTTATGAAAGATGATTTCCATATCTGAGGAAACTGTCCTTGATTTAGGGAAAGGCTAAAAATTTTTGAGAGAGGGAGAGAGAGGGTGGAAGAACATTTTTTTAGAAGTATGGCAGGGAGACCATCTGGACCCGGATTAAATTCATCGTTTAATTGATTCAATTTATATTCGATGAGAAATTGATTGACAGTTCGAGGGAGAAGCGGTCCAAGTGAAAAACTTTGTAGATAATTGAAATAGGCAGAATCAGGAACAAAGGAGTCATCAGCAAAAGATTGTTTGAAGAATGTGGCAAAAAGGTTGGCAATAGTGCTAGGATCACTCGAAGTTACGTTATTGAAAGAGAAAGTGGTTGGGTAGCCATCGGGTTTTCTTTTGTAGTTAACAAACTGAAAGAATGACTTAGGATCTTTGATAAGGTTGGATTGCATTTCCGTTAGATAACGCTGGTAAAGGGAATTGTATAGCTCGGTAAAATGGAGATAAGAACCAAGATAGTTAGAATAGTCAGTAAGCGAACGAGAGCGGAGGTAAATTTCCCATAACTTATTTCTTTTATTCCGCAGAGACCGAAGGTTGCGATTATACCAAGGTGGAGAAGTAGACGAGGTTTTGTGGCGGGAAAAAGGAACATAAAGAGAAATAGAGTAAAATAATTCTCTGTAGAATAGAGTTAAGGCATCATTTACGGTTAATTTATCAAAATTGAATGAGACTTTGCTAAGGTATTCATTGATTAGACGAAAATTTGCTTTGTGGAAGTCGTAAGAAGATATATTCGTAGGGGGGGTGGACTGTGATGGAGAATCGTGAAAGAACGAGAGAAGAAGGGGAGGATGGAAGTTGTCGATGGTTGATAGAGAAAGGGGACTAGGAGATACAGAGGAGTTGATGGGGTCTGTTGTGAAAATAAGGTCAAGTTGCCTACCCATATAATTTGAGATGCCACTAACTTGGCAGAGGCTTCCATCAGCAATGCTATCTAAGAAGAGACATTCTTTGGCAGATGTGGGATGGGAGGCAAGATAAAACGAAAGATCGTCTGATGGAGTCCATTTTAAATTAGGAAGGTTGAAGTCACCAAAAAGAAGGATCTCATCATGGGGTTCACATAAATCAGTGATATGATCAATCGTTTTAATTGCAAGTTCATAGGATTCGATGGGTTGTGAAGGTAAGATGTAACAACAGACAACGAATAGTGACTTTCGGGGTAGTGAGATCTTAATTGATACATAATCAAGAATAGGGGAACAGGATATGGCAATAAGGGAAGAGTCTATACAATTTTTTACAGCAAGAAGGACACCACGGCTAGGGCAATCATTGGTGGGTCGGTTAATATCATCATCGCGATAAACGTTGAATGAAGAAGGGAACAATTCTTGATTTTTGATGCTGGGGATAAGATTCGTTTCAGTCAGTGCATATACTTCGAAGGGTAAGGCATGAGTTTGTTGCAAAACTGACTGAGTTTTGGAACGAAGGCCTCTTACATTCTGATAGTAGAAAGAAAAAGGGAGGTTTTTGGAAAGAGAAGTGGAGGTTGGGAGTACATTAGGAACGAAAAAATCTATCATGGTCAGCTCTGCTACGTTGAAGGTGTGAAATCCGCTTTGAGTGAATATACTGTCCCAAGGCCTCAAGATCATTCGCCACCTTTTGGGGAGACAAATTAAGAAAATCATGATATTTTATGAAGAGGTTTTTAAGACTGGCGACATCAGTGGGGAGACCTTCCTGTTGAATGGAGACCATTACACTAGTTTTCGTTTTACCTTCAAAGCAGACAGAGTCAGGTTTGTCGTGCAGATATGCCAAAAACAGACGAATGTTTTCGTAGGTTTTTTTATCTCTAAGCCTAGAGAGAGCATAGCGACATTCAGTGGATTCACTAGATTGTTGGGTGCATTTGACTGTAGGGGGTAGAAGGGGATCAATAAAGGAAGAAGAAGGGGACATTGCAGTTGGGAAAGTTGTAAAAGACTGAGTGGTGATTAAGGAAGGGGTAATTGGTGTCGGGGGAGAGTTAGAGTAGACTGAAGAATGAGAGATGGAGATTGATGGGTTTGGTGAAGAAGAGGATGTGTGGTTAGGTGTTGTGCTGGGGAGAGAAGTTGGTGAGGGTTAAGAATATGAGAACTGCGAAAATTAGGATATTTGGCTCCAGAACTGAGGTCGAAGTTTGGATTAGAATTCGTTGGGGGTAGTTGGGTTGGAGACGAGAAAGGCGGAGATAAGAGGTGAGTAGAAGGAGTTAGATTAAAAGAAACTCTTTGACCTTTAGGCTTAGATGGATTACCGGAAAGAGATGAGTTCTGGAATAGGGAACGAGAAAAGTTAGGTATGATGCCCATTTTGAAGGACCAGTTATTAGAGTTATTTTTATTCCTCGATGAAGACGGCTGCTGTGGCTGACGAAAAGGATTTTGATGTTGCTGTGGCATAGAGTTGGGATCTGATATGGATAGGTTAGATGAAACACGTTTAGAATGTGGCTTACCAGAAAAATGAGTGGATTTACGCTCCCGGGAAACAGAGGGTTCACTGCGATTAGAGGGAATATACGTTAACTTAGAACTAGGGTTTTTATATTTAAAAGTTGAAGGGCTGGTCTTCCATTTAGATAGCATCATGTTCTCTAGGCAAAGCGATCCACTAGGGTGGTGAAACATCCAGTCGTACTTTGAAGAAAACTGGATTTTATAACAACTGGACGACATCCGATGACATTCAGAGACAGTGATGGAGAATCGACGCTTAAAATAAGATCTGACCCATGTTACATTGGCAAAGTGGGGAGTGTTTTTTAGGCAAAAGCTGTTATTATTGGCAGTTTCCAGTTTGCTTAATCGATTTTTCCATTCAGATAGGTTCCAGGAGACGCCAAATTTTTGTATCATGGGTGAGGACGGACGTGTAGGAGTGACATCAGTGGCTGTTGATCGGTTGCGTACATTGGCAAAGTGAGGAGGGTTTTTGAGGCAAAAGCTGTTATTATTGGTGGTTTCCAGTTTACTTAATCGATTATTCCATTCAGTTAAGTTCCAGGAGACGCCAAATTTTTGTATCTTGGGTGAGGACGACAGTGTAGGAGTGACATCAGAGACTGTTGGTCGGACGGGTGATAACTCACGAACTGTAGAAGAAGTTTGATCAGCAATTTGTGAGAGTGATGAAGGAGTCACAGCGTTGGTTTCAGCGTTCTGGATTTCATCAAGGATAGAAAGATTGTTATACACCATTACCGGCTGTGGTGCGGAATATCTGGGTTGTCACACCCAGTTCCATTGCCCAAGGTGTTTAGGGCAAGACATTTATCAAAGAGCTGTAAAAGTAAATTGTATGTTATTCATGAAAAAATTACATCTTTTTCTTAATAAATTCTTACTCACCTCTTCGCAGACTTCTGAAACTTTCTTGTTTGAATGTTGGATTCTCACAAGGACAAACTGCATTACTTCCTCACTAGACATAAAATTCCAGATACCATCAGAAGCGAGACATCTGGGTAATGCTGAGATCACTTGTTCGTCAGGGGAAAGTTCCGTAATCTAGAAGTAAATCATTTTTGGAAATTTCTATAAGTAAAATAATGAAAAATAAATCCAAACCATCTCAAACCGCATGGTTCGTTTTCCATTGAAATACCTGCATTGATCTCAAGTTCGGTTTTCTTTACTACGGTCTTGAAATCAAAACTTTTAATAAGGCTTTGAAAAGGACTAAATACAGATTCCGAAATGGTTTCAGTCATTACCGTGGCATAAACCGTTCGAATGTAACGTACCAAAACTTTTTTGAATTTCCTTCAGTTTTCCATCAAAACACTTACATTGATCACAAGTTAGAATTTCTTATCTGTTTTCTTGGAATCAAAACTTTTGATGCAACTTTTTAAAGGACAAAATACAGTTTCCAAAATAGTATCATTCATTTCCATGGCATAAAGCGTTCGAAAGTTACATACCAAAACCTTTTTAAATGTTCGTTAGTTTTGCTTAAAAACACCTACATTGATCTCAAGTTCGATTTTCTTAACTTCTCTCTTGGAATCAAAACTTTTGATGCAACTTTTTAAAGGACCAAATGCAGATTCCAAACATAACCGTTCGAAAGTTAAATGCCAAAATTTTCTTCATTTTTTCATGACAAATGTAAACCTGAGTGGTTTTTGGAAACTTCATTGCTCTCTATCTTCTTAGGGACTAACTATAGAGAGTTTGACCTATGACAACAATTGTTCAAAATTGTAAGATAAATATTTGCTGTATGCACACTTATTCCCTTCGATCAATAGGCATTGAAATAAATCGATGTAAAAATTGTTCGTCGTATTGATATGACTTCCTATGTTACGCAAATGACTTGACTTTTTATGCCGTTTTGGCTCTCTGTATGTGAAACAGGTGTTACAAACATTTTAAAAAGTTGCTGAGTTTTATTTGTTCAACAAGCACTTTATGTATTGTGTTATAGGCCCCTGGTGGTGCTGGCAAGTTCTGAGGATCTGAAATTACGTTGCACCTGTTGTAGGCGGTAGATTGGTAAGATTAATTTTGATTGCACTTAAAAAATTAAACTGCTGAAGTACTTACTAGGGAACCAATAGATGCAAAATTAGTGGTCGATGGTGATATGCCATCAATATTATATATTTTAAAATCCTGTTTAAGATTTTGGTTTGATTTACTCTATACAAAAAATGCTCTTGGGGAAAAAATATATGTCGTACTTTGAGAGTTTATGTTGATTTTGTGTCCACACCCTCATAGTAGTGCTGCTGCAGAGCGAATGTTTTCGATTGTAAGCCTAGTTAAAAATAGATTACGAAAATATTAAATGTAAATACTCTGGAAGATGTAATATTGTGTAAGGAATCGAATGTCAGCAACAGTTTGTTGGACCGATAAAAAATCTACTGCGGAAAAATTGAATCTATGCGCTCCTCTTTTCTTGATGTGGCAACCCTGAAAACCACAAAAATACGCTTTCCTGCCTCTGTATTTTCTTGAACCCTGGCATTTGAATCTCTAAACTTTTCCACGGCCTCAAGTTAAAGTGGGGCTTTTGACAAATTTAGCAAAACTTAGTTTTTCTAAAACCAAATACGTTGGAAATGGTGTCACATCCACTAATGGCATGAAGTAACTAATAGCACAGTAACAGCTACAGTTCTTTTGAATGCATCTCAAAGATAGAGTTGTATACTAATATTAATTTTTGAATGATTTTTCCGCCCGTGACCAACATCCTGCGTACGGCCTTAACGTGAGCGCATGCAATAGGTTAAAGTAACGTTTGAAGAGAGTGCTATGCGTGCGCTTGCGTTTCTAGCTTATCTGGAAGCTAGGTTAAAATCGCTAAAACCGAAAAGAGAAAAAAAAAGGGTAAATATATTATAACAAAAACACTTTTTTATCAATCCTCTCCTCATCCCATTGTATTGGTCGCAAAATAAAAATTGTTACATGCAATCGATAGGTAAATAAATTAGCTACAAGATTGATAATGAATAATTTTGTCCTAAACTCGCCGCGCCGGCCGGTAAAGGAGTTATTGCAGTTTAAAATAAAATGCACGACTGGATCGCACGTACTTGCTCTTATGTTCAAGTTGTGTGGGACGTAAGAACTTTAAAAAATATTCAAGTAATTATATGTAGAAAAAGTATAAAAAGCATATTTAAATCGTTCTTTTAATTGATATATTATAAACAGTCTGATAAATAACTTAGAGCTCAAAAAAAAGTATGCCATTTGATTACTTGAAAAAATATGAATATATACAAAAAAAAAATTTAAAATCGTTGGAGCCGTTTTCTTTAAAATAAATTTTTTATATATAAAATTTTTGTAACATTTTTCAAAAAAAAATTTGGTATGCCAATTTTAAGTATATATTAATATACACTTAAAACTGAAATTTCAAAATAATTCATCAACCCGTTTTTGAAATATTGAATTTTCAAAAAAAAAATTTGAATCTTTTTTTAAAAATCCAAAATTTATTTATTCAAAAATCTTGGTATGCAGTTTTATTAATATTCTAACAAAGCTTTTGTGAAAATTTTTTTATTGAAATCGGATGAGCGGTTAATGAGAAAACCAAAAATCAAAAAAACCGTTATATGGCAGGTACCGTTAATAAATGTTTTTGGTGATTTTTTTTCTTACTAAAAGGTACGCCATATCTACAATAATACACTGAATTTTTTTATCAAAATCGTTGGAGCCGTTTTTGAGATAAATAAGCTTTTCCTTAGCGGTTGTATGGCAAGTACCGTTATTTTTTGAGCTAAAAAAAAAATTTCAATTTCCCCTCTGGAGAGTTACAAAAAAACCTTAACTTCAAAATTTGAAGAAAATCGCTTCAGTGGTTTAGGCTGTAGGTTGAGGTACGGACAGACAGACAGACAGACAGACAGACAGACAGACAGACAGACAGAATTGTGCCACCCACTTTTTTCGTGTTCTCTATTATCGTAATGTCATGTTTGATTGCTATCTCGAAATTTTTTTTTTGCACGAATCCAAAACTTGCCCTATAGTACCTATATCGCAAGTAAAAAGGAAGCAAGAAACTGAAAATCTTACAAAACACGAAATTTTACCGTTTTGGGAGCTCCTAAGCGCCGGCCGTTTGTATTGGTTGTATACATTACTTCCTGAATCATATTTGTAGGAATTTTTTTTTGCAAATTGCCAAATAACTTGTTTTCTTCAAAACTACACCAGAAAAAAATTAAACGCAAAAAACTGAAAAATACCGATTTTCGGTTGTTATTTCAGGGTTTTGAAGGGTGCGGAAGGGGCGTGGAAGTAAAAACTAGCAATTTTCATCCAGGTACCAACCATTGCATTTAAACAAATCAAAAATTTAGAACTAGAAAATTGTTTGTAGGGTAAGGGTTACCCTGCTATTTTTACCTCTGGTACTGACTGGGCTATTTAAATCATTGACCAAAGCGAGAAAATCTTAGCTCTGGGTGTAGGTACATATATTAATCAGTTTTTGGCATTCAATGTCTATTTGTGTAAATGTATGTACATAATATAAATTTGGAATTTAATACGTGGTGGTACATCGTACATAATTATTTTCTTCAAACCCTTTTTCAAATTATGGATTATAAAATAAAACTAAATAAAAAGATAAATTATACGACCTTCCTAATGAGTGTAACCCATTCACCGTCTTAGTATAGTCTGTCAAAACAACACATGCAAATATCCTTCTGCTTTGATTCGTTTAACAAATTGAACAGTTCCGTGATTATATTTGGTGGCAATAAATCTCACCTGGAAACTATCTCATGCGTGTATTGTATGGTATGTTGTAGCAATTAGCAGGTTTGATCTAATATCCATGGCGCAAGCAAATCTAGATTATGTGTGGTATAGAACAGAGTGCAACTCCCCCATCACATACTCGTAATGACACTTGTGAAGGTGAGATCACAGCAATAGTTATAATCGTAAATAAAAAAAAATGGAACACAGAACTAACGAAACTTCAGCAATTAAGGAACCACTGTTACAGCCATTATGGAAAGGTGTTGAGGAATATTCTTATGCTGGCTGGGGAATAAGGCCTGATAATATGTGAAGGTCTCGCATAGTAAAAAACGAACATGTTATAATTTATTCAATTTTGATTTGAATTGTCACTGAAATTTTGTTCTGAATTGCAAATAAACACGAACGAAATAAGGCTAACATGTAGGTAATTCATAAAAACTTGTTGTTATTAAGGTACATGTAGGTAGGTAGGTACTTTTCAGAAAAAAAGAGACCAGCATAACATACATTAATGAAGAGAGCAATATTTCTCAAAACATACATTTTGTCTATGTTATTATTGCTGTAAGAGGCTAGAGGCTCCGGGATCGGTCGAAGTCCTAGGATTGACCTACCTACCACTGGTACAACAACAAAATTGTGATAACAGAGGTTAGCATTAATTTTCATCATCATCATCATCATCAAGTCCTGTAACCCCGGTTGGGGCATAGGGCGCCAACAAATCGTTTCCATCCTTCACGGTCTGCAGATAGATATTTTAACTGTGGCCACGTCTTTCTCTGGGAGTCTGCTTCTGCTAGAACTGTTGATTTCCATGTTGTTCTTGGTCTTCCAACCCGCCGTGCACCCTGAGGATTCCATTCAAATGACTGCTTTGCAATTTTATCGTTTGGTTTCCTCAGTGTGTGACCAATCCATTGCCATTTACGCTTTCTTATGTCAACGTCCAGCCGCTCTTGACTTGACCTGCGCCACAATTCCTCGTTTGATATAATTTGTGGCCAGCGAAATTTTAGAATATGGCGTAGACAACGGTTCACAAATGCCTGCAATTTCTTTGAGATGGTAGTCCTGACTTTCCAGGTTTCGCAAGCATATAACAGCACGGATTTGACATTGGATTCGAAGAATCTCAACTTTGTGCGCAAGGAGATTTGACATGATTTCCAAATTTGGGAGAGAGAACCGAAGGCTGCGCGAGCTTTATTTATTCTACTTTGAACACCCAGATCAGTACCACCATTTGCTGAAACAATACTTCCAAGCAGCGTTGCCGCCAAAACAAAAATTTTCGTGCCACATTTTTTGAAAAAAAACGTGCCATTTATGAAATTTTCGTGCCATATGAAAAAAAAGAACTCAATTTGTTCTTTAAAAATAAATTTTAATTCTACTATTACTATTACAAAAACAAAAATCACTTCCTCTATTCGTGTAGGCATTTTCCAGAAACAGGAGTTTTTGGAAAGTTCATAACTTCCTGTTTCACATCACATTATGATAGACTAAGAGCCCACAGCAGATTTTGGGTGTGATCGATAGCAAAAAAAGAAGTATAGGCGTCGAAAGCTCCATTAAAAGATATTCAAAAAATCAAAGTTTTGCAGTCCACAACTGGGGCCTTTGCGAGAAATAGTGCATCGAAAAAAAAATATAAATGCAACTTCGAGGATAATCGTGTTAGCCGAAATTGGTTTTCACCCCTCCCTAGATAAGCTCCGCGGATCCCATATCACGGAATCTGAGATCATTTGAGTGTTTAATTCGCCCTGCCAGACTGTTTAAAAAAACCGTTTTTCACTTAGAATTTTGAATTTTTTAAACGGTCCGGTAGAGCGAACTATACACTCAAATGGTCTTAGATTCTGTGATATGTCATCCGAGGAGCTTATCTAGGAAGGAGTGAAAACCAATTTCGGCTAAAACGATTATCTTCGAAGTTGCATTCATATTTTTTTTTTGATGCACTGTTTCTCGCAAAGTCCCCAGTTGTAAACTGCAAGACTTTGATTTTTTGAATATCTTTTAATGGAGCTTTCGACGCCTATACTTCTTTTTTTGCTATTGATCACACCCAAAATCTGCTGTGGGCTCTCCGTTTATGAGTATTATTATTATTTAAAAATTTAAAGACGTAATAAAGCTTTGTATGACAACTGAATATTGAAAGATCTACGCTCTACTACATTGTTATGAAAAAAGTGTGTTCATACTATGAGTAAGAATGGATGCATCCAGTTCTGTTGAGGTGATAAAGTAGACACGTCCAGTTCTTTTGATGATGAATATTGACAGTGACACTGTGTTTATACTATGAGTTTAAATTTATGTAAGATAATGAAAATAAAAAAAACGTGCCATATTGAAACTTTTCGTGCCACCGTGCCACGAGAAAATTTCCATGTCAAAATGGCACGATCGTGCCACATCGGCAACGCTGGTTGCAAGGTAGTTAAATTGTTCAACCTCTTCAACTGGCGTCTCCTGTATTAAAAAACGCTGATGTGTGGAGCGGCCTGTGAGCATTATTTTTGTCTTTTTGCTATTTATTTTAAGACCACTCGCCTTTCCTTTTACCTTCAGAGCTTGACACATCCCGTTCAGCCCGCTGATGTTATTTGCCAAGAGACATATATCATCGGCATAGTCTAAGTGGCTAAGTCTTTCAAACGGTCTCCATTGAATGCCCTGCCTCTCTGCTGTTCCAACGCTGGCCGTCAAAACATCGTCAATCGCCAGTAGAAAGAGAATTGGCGATAGAACATCTCCCTGTCTCACACCCTGCCGCACTTCAAAAGAGTCGGATAGCTGCCCATTGTGTTAAACAAAGCATCTTGCGTTGTTATAGGACTCTCTTATAATGGCAACAATTTTTGGGGGAATTCCTCTACCAAGAAGTGATCTCCATATACATTCACGGTTGACTCGGTCAAAGGCCTTCTCAAAATCCACGAACATGAGGTAAAGCGGTGATTGAAACTCCGCAGACTGCTCAAGAACGATACGCAGAGTGTTGATATGGTCGACACAAGACCGCCCGCATTAATTTTACTAAGCAGTAAATTAATAAAGTTTGAAGATTTTTAAAAATTGCAGATATACACATCATATGACATAATCAGATAAGAACTCGACTTTCTTAAAAATTCCTTTCAACCAAAAAAGGAAATCGATTTTAGGTGGTTGCGCATTAATATATCATTTGTTTATTTATTTAGGTATTATCTTTCAGCAATAGATAAAACGATTTGCTGATTACTAAATAATGTATTTATATAAGAGTGTTTCCATCGTTACGGATGTAACAGTGAGACTCCATATTTTATTAATTATTAACATACTAATCCCAATTTATAAATTAAAACTTTACTAATTTACAGGACACCTGAAGTCCTTTAAATAAATTAGTATACTGACTGAAGTATGAAAAATTAGTGGTTCAATTAAAGGATTCAATTTAGTTGCGTTACGGATGTGACCTTAGAAAACTGTGATTTGTGATCAAGATATCTAATTTTCATGTGCTGTAAAACATAGCATGAAAAGGATGTATCATTCTTTTGCAAATATCACTTCGATAATTGTTCTTCAGTTTCACTTAAGAAATGAGAAGTAAAACTATGAAAAACAATACACAATTTTAGTTTGAAAACGTTACGGGTGTGACAGATTATCGTTACGGAAGTGACCGAGTATGATTTTTGTGCATGAAAACAATATAATAAACGATATCTTAACGGGAAATTGTTGTCATAGATGTATAATCATTTCTCACATAACGTGAGAAACAATTTCTCTAGGAAAATAAAATTTGTATCACTGAAAAGTGAATAAATTTGTCACTTCAATGAGATTTTTTGCATTTTCTTTTAAAGTAATGAAAACTTTCACATAAAGCCGATTAAATTCGCATTTAAAGTAGATTTTCTTAGAATTATATTCCCACGTCATGAATTTCGTGTCTCAAAGCAGGAAAACCAAAAATGAGCTAAAAACAAAGAAAATATGTTTTGGAATGTCAACTTGTTATGGGTGTGACATACCCGTAAAATTTTTAATAAGGGCTCAGTATTTATTTCAAATTCTCTAAATTTCGTCAGGCAGTAGATCATAATATTTTCCTTTTTTTCCATATTATCAATTTTATACATTTTTTTTTCTTCTAGTAATGAAACATATAATTATTTTTGTTACGGGTGTGACACTAACCACTTTATGAATCAACTGCCCAAAAAGTAAAAGTAAGTTTGCATTCACTATTGAATAATTGAATGAGACGAAAACGTACTAAGAGTTTTGATAAGAGAAAATAAGCACCGGTTCTCAAATTCAGAAACATTTAATTATTGAAAATATGGTTTTGAACTTCTTATAACAAAAAGTGATTTCTGGAAACCTATTGTATTGTATATAAACTCTATATAAACTCTATAGTATTTTACGTCCGAAAGTTGTATTCGCATATCTTGTTCTTTTGTACACATGAGATAGTCCAGTCATATTGTATTTTTACCATGCAAATTGTGGGGTAGTTTTGATTTGTTCGCTCCTTTATGTTTTCGGGGGTGCTGAATCCGAATCTGAGGTTTGCCAACAAAATTTCATGACGCAACATGGAAAAAATGCAAAAAATAATGCAAAAATGAATTTTTTGGAAGTTTTTCACTAATGGCTCGAAAACTACCAACTATTCGAAAATTACATCAAGCTACCATTGAAAGCATACACAATTTCCAATAAATCCCCATTCAAGGTTTTTTTCGAAAAAATGTTTATGGTCATTTTGAAGTGTTAACATTTTGGTTCAAAATTCTATTTGAAACTTTCAATTACCGCCATTCGTCTTCGAGAAATCGTTAGTTTTCGTCTTACTACCTTATTCGAAAAATCCAGTCAATTTGTGTTCAAAAGGGCCAATTGTGGATTTTTCACAAAGTAATTCTTAGCGCTTTCGAGTGGATTTTCGAAAACAGTAAAAATACATCAATTTGAGTCCAAATGGGTTGTCGCAGAAAAAAACCTTGAATAGAGATATATTGGAAATTGTGTATACTTTCAGTGGTACTTTGATGTAATTTTCGAAGAGTTGGTAGTTTTCGAGTCATTCGTGAAAAACTCCAAAGAAATGCATTTTTGCACCATTTTTTGCGTTTTTTTCCATGTTGCGTCACGAAATTTTGTTGGCAAACCTCAGATTCGGATTCAGCACCCCCGAAAACATAATGGAAGGAAAATAGCAAAACTACCCCACAATTTGCTCGCAAAGAGCCTTTTTGACCATAAATTAACTGGGCTCAGAGCCAGAAATTAATTTTTCCTTTCAAAGCTGCCAGTTTGTCTCTCACAAAAATACTGTAATTGATTTTTCCTGCAGAGCTGTAGCAATTTCGTTGATCTTCTCGAAAATGGGCAAGATAAGCTAATTTTGTTATCCATTGCTCATTATCACGCAATACATCAAAGAGGTTTGCAGTTGAGGAAAATTTTGTTTCCAGTTTGAACACATACAACTCATCACGAAGTTTAAATGACCTGGATAAAGCTTTCCCTCTGGAAAGTCATCGGATTTCAGTATCAAGAAGAAGCGATTCGTACTGACTGCCCATATCTTTACACACTAATTTAAACAATCTCGATTGGAGAGGACGGCTCTTTACTAAATTTACTATTTTCACAGCTTCATCGAGAACTTTTTCGAGTTGGCATTCTTTTCATAATAAGTGCATAACGATGGAAAATAAATGACTGCTGGTACTTCTAGGAGCAAAGTTTTTAATATTTGAAACAACCCCTTTAACCGTTCCCACCATTGCTGCATATATTAATACATTTCCCCAATTAATGATGTGTTTACTCATGTTTATTACCTTGAAGTTCACACTTCGATTAAAAAATATAAACTTTAAAACAAAATTTTGTTTAATTTTTTTTTGTGGAAATTTTTAATTTTTTTTTCTTTTATTGTTTGTATTTTATTGTTTATACTTCAAGAAATTTGTGGAACCCTGAAAACACACTTTGGGAAACGCTGCTATAGAGTGTATATACAATGCCTATTGTGCTAAGTGGTTCGTATTGCGAAATAAGCGACAATGAAAAAATTATTGTCAGTTTCACTTTTAAAATGAACTATGGCTTCAATGAGCCTCTAACTCGATACATTAGAGAAACAAATATCATTTGTAATCATGTTGACTTAAAAATTTTGTATTATTAAAAAATATTTACTATATTTATTACTTAGCTCCTACACTGGTAATTTAGGTTATAATCTTAGTTGAATGCATTTTATTTATGTTTTTAATTCTTTATTATATTTATAAACCTTGCTCTGTAGTCTGTAAGCTTCAGGATATTCGACTGCAGATAATATATTTGCTCTCAACACAATTATCCGAGATTTCTCAATTCGGAAGCGTAAACGGTATATTTTCTTTGTTGATTTTAGACAGCATTTGATACAATAGACAAAAATGCTCTTTATTTTAAGCTTAGCCAACCAGGTATTTCTACAAAAATGTTAGAAGTACTCAAACAATTATTGTACAACGGCACAAAATCAGCGGTTTGGCATGGTACATGCTTCAGAATGGTTCGATTCTAATAATTCACTCAAAAAAGGGTGCCTTTTAAGTGCAATATTGTTTATTTTGTATATGGACGATGTAATGGAATTAAGATAGCTAACATTGTTATAAAAACGTTGCTATATGCAGATGACCTTACCTGAAACACCTGAGAGCTTACACTTGATGATTAACAAGTTATCTGATTACTGTCGCACTTGGAATCTTTTTGTGAATTTATCAAAATCAAACAAAAGTGATGGTTGCTGGATAAATTAGAGGGAGAAGCTCACTGCGAGAGAATTGGCGATATGGACAAGAAAACATTGAAACGGTCAAAAATTACAAATACCTGGGTGTTAACATTACTCCATCCTTCAACATGAAATTGCATCTTGCAGTATATGCAGTGTATGAAGCAGTAGGACGCTCAATGATGTGCTATGGAGCTCAAGTGTGGGGGTTTCAAAGGTATGAAGAATTAGAAAAACTGCAAGGATTTTTTTTATCAAAAAAGCATTCCAACTACCACAAAACACTCCGAATTATATGACAAATTTGGAAACTGGACTAGCCCCACTCTACATAATTATATTCCTTCAAACTTCACGTTGACATACATAATATAATTTATCTCAACTTATAAGCATCAGAGAGTGCCAACATGTGTTGGGATTGCACGCGATCGAGAGGAATTTCGCACTATATGCAACCTCAATGCGAGGAGAGATACTTTCCTCTTTATTGCTATATGCACTGTTTTTCGTCAATGGAGACTTCAATTTTGTAAAAAAACTACACTTACACTGGAAGAAACAAATGCAGTTTTAAATGGACCGCAGTGGGATACACTGTACGGCTATTGCGAATTAGCATTAAAGTACCGAAAATACATCATAAATGAATACTATGAACTTAAACTTTTACAACAAAAAGCTAATTTTTTTTATGTCAATCTGGCAGACGGCCAATGTAGCCAATGTCTTTTAAATCATTTGAGTTTTTTTTGTGATATTAATGTAAATGTAAAAGCCTTCAAATTTGATCAATAAATTAATCTTTAATCTAATCTGATCTAATCTAGTAGTTAATTTATTTAAAGACATTTAAAACTATGACGAAATTGAAAAATTGAAAAACTTCAGTACCAATCGACACTTTGAACGCGTTAGACGTTTATTCTTTTCTGTGCGGTACCTTTAAAAGAAATCAAAATTAGTAAGAGATCTCGATCCCCATCTGGTGAAGACACCATGTCTTCTATCAACAAAAACCAAAAGATAAGCTCTGTAGAGCAGAACCGATGGATACCCCTGCAAACTCATCCAGATACCGATATTGAAATTGATCAGGATGAAACTGTTGAACAACCAACTGTGTCAAATAAAAAATCAAAACTACCATCGGTCTGTGTTTTACAAAAAACGAGCGAAAATATCCATTCATTATTTCTTGAACTCAAATTGCAAGACTACAGTGTAAAGAAAATGTCTATTGGCATTAAAGTAAATTGTGAAAGCATTGAAACCCATACCAAACTTTGCGATGCCCTTAGGTCAAAAAACTGGCAATACTTTACACATGATTTGCCTTCTGTTCGGTCCTTTAAAGTAATGCTCTATGGCTTACATGAACTTAAAATTGAAATTCTTAAAAATGAACTATTATCGCTCGGTTTAAAATGCCTTGACGTAAAAATAATTAAGAAGAAGTATGATAGTTTTATAGATATCTTCTATCTCATCTATCTCGAGTGTGGCTCAGTAAAGTTAAATGATCTCAAGAAGCAATTCAAATCCATATTTAAAACTCAAGTGAAATGGGACTTTGCCCGAAGACAGAGAAACAAACTCACACAATGTTATAACTGCCAAATGTATGGGCATGGAGAGAAGAACTGTCATATCAAAACCCACTGCGCCAACTGTGCAGAAAACCATGAAACCAAAAATTGTAATTCAATAAAAATTAAATGTGCAAATTGCAACGAAGTGCATAAGGCCAATGACCCGATTTGCATCAGCCGCCAAAGCTTTTGTAAAATTCGGGAAAAATTATCTATTCGAAATAGATCACACACAACGATGTCGACTCGAGCTGTGTACCAGCAGCATACTACATCTGCTTCTGCATACATTCCAAATAAAGCCGACTTTCCTGCACTCACGCCATACAAAAAGTCCAAAGTTCAAATCTCAACTGATGTTACAGCTTTAAACGATAACTTGAGAGACAACAACAATCCAAACTCCAATGTGTGGACAAACATCTCGCACTCGCACCAAACCGGTTTTACTGGGAACAGTGGGAACAACGATCTTTTCTCGATGGATGAAATCAACGCCCTCACAGCAGAGATGATCACTTTACTTAGTCGATGCAATACTAAAGCAGATCAGTTTAATACGATTGCACAATTAGCCGTTAAGTATCTTTATTCAGGTAAATAATGATGAATGCTAGTTCTAAGATAAATTGTTGGAATGCTAGAAGCATTCGAGGTAAAACATTAGAATATTTTGCTTTCTTAAGCAAGCATAATATTGATGTTAGTTTAATAAGTGAAACTTGGTTAGATGAAAATGTAAATATCTCTAATAAAGACTACAAATGTTATCGTTTAGACAGAGAAGAGAGAAGTGGGGGTGGTGTTGCCGTGGTAGTTAAGAAAACGATAAAGCATAAATTAATCCCTATGATTAAAACAAAACTTATCGAAAACATTGGCATTGAGGTGCCATTTGAAAATGGGCATTCTATTAAAATATTTTCAATTTACTTTCCGGGCGGTTCTGCTACACCAAGTAAAAGGTATGATTTCCGGAATGATTTACGAAAATTAGTTACATTAAACGATATATTTTTGATTGGAGGAGACTTCAATTGTAAACATAGGAGCTGGGGATGTGTCAGAGCCAATGCATGGGGTAATATATTATCAGACTTAGATTCCAGACACCCATTTAACATTTTATATCCACCTCAACCTACTTGTATTCCCCCTAACAATAGATCCAGTCCTTCCACTATAGATTTATTCCTCACTAACACGCCTGATATATTCACCCCACCTACTGTTTTAAATGATCTAAGCTCAGATCATCTCCCAGTTTTAATGAATATAAGCTCTGCCCCTGTAGAAAAATGCAATCTTTACTATGATTTTGAAAATGCTGATTGGAAAAAGTTTAAAAAATGCATGCGAACGAAGCTTAAAAATATACCAGAAACAAATCCAAATGCTATAGTTTCCGAGCAAATAGATGGAAATATAAGCGTTTTCACATCATCAATTCTTGAGAGTGTTGCGCAATCCGTTCCTAAAAAAAATCGAAATAGGAAAAACGGTAATGCACTTCCTACGTACATAGTTGAAGCGATTAAAACAAGGAATGGGTATCGAAACTTATGGATTAGGACAAGAGCCCAATACTACCTATCTGAAATGAACAGAATGAACGACTTCATTAAATCTTCGATTTTTCTTTTTAGGAACCAGAACTGGAACAATAAATTGCAGGGTTTGAGTAAGGGCAGCAGGCCTTTTTGGAATATAATTAAAGTAATTAAAAAGAAAAATGTTCACATCCCCTCCTTTAAGATTAGTAATTCAACTTTAATATCTAATGAGGAAAAAGCGAACGCACTAGCCCGAACATTTAGTGCTACCAATTCAGCAGCTGGCAGCAGTTCGACAAATAATGATATCGAACGTATTGTACACCAATCTATGACTTTACTTAATGCAAGTCCTCTCGCTGTCACAGATGATATGGTATCTCTTGCCGACATTGTAGACATTTTAAAATGCCTTAAAACTACGAAGTCTCCGGGATTTGATGGAGTAAGGAACCTATTTCTTAAAAATCTTCCCAGAATAGCCGTTAAATATCTCAAAACAATATTTAATGATTGTTTCAAGGTAGGATATTTTCCAAATGGAAAGTGGCTAAAATTATCCCTGTCCATAAGCCAGGGAAAAATGCTAGTGACCCTTGCAGCTACAGACCAATAAGCTTGTTGAGTTCGCTAAGCAAATGCCTAGAAAAATTAATAAGGAACAAATTAGTTTCGCATGTTGAACAAAATGAAATTTTGCCACCTGAACAATTTGGATTCAGAAGGCATCATAGCACTATCAACCAAATTGATAGAATAACTAGGCATGTTCAAAATAATTTAGCTGTAGGACAGAGCACAGGAATGATTCTTCTAGATGTCGAGAAAGCTTTTGACAATGTTTGGCACGAGGGACTATATCATAAACTAGTGTCCTTGAACGTTCCCTTGTATATCACCAAAATTATAATGTCCTTTCTCTCAAACCGTAGCTTTAAAGTCTGTGTAAACAACTATTATACTGGTGCGAATAATATCACTGCAGGTGTACCTCAAGGATCGGTATTAGGACCATTCTTATATAACATATACACTTATGATTTCCCCAAAATCCAAAACTGTGAAACTGCTATATTTGCAGATGACACATGCATTTATTCATCAGATTCAATTGGTTTTAGCATTGAAACCAATTTGCAATCTGCTCTGAATACAGTTCAAATATACTTTAAGAAGTGGAAAATAAAGATAAATGCCTCAAAGACGCAGGCTCTCTTTTTTACCAGAAAAAGAAAGCCTTGTTTACTCCCTAACAATAGCTTTCAAATAAATGGTATACCAACAGATTGGAAATCAAGTGCAAAATATCTTGGGGTACACCTGGATAAAACATTGACATTTAACATACATATACAGGAAACGCTTAATAAACTAAATATTGTTATAAAAACACTTTATCCGTTTATTAATAGAAAGTCTAAAATGAGTACAGAAAACAAATTACTAATTTTTAAGTCTATTTTCCAAAGTATTATGTTTTATGGCTCTCCTGTCTGGGGGAAATACGCTAAAAGCCATATAAAAAAATTACAAATAATGCAAAATAAGATTTTAAAAATTATGCTTAATCTTCCCTGGCATTTTTCTATAGAAGAACTTCACATAATATCCAACATCGATAAGGTTCCAATAAGAATATCAAAACTATATGACCGCTACATTTTATCGTGCAACAATTCGGATAATAATTTAATTTCAAACCTGGCTACTTAAGGTGTTGTACGCTCAACTTTATTAATATCTTATGTTTGTTTGATCAGTTATTTATTGTTCATTAATTTATTTGACTATTTATTTATTTATTTAATTATTGATTTATTTATTTATTTACTTATTTATTTACATATTTATTTATTTTTTATTTTTATTTAATTTATTTATTTATTTATTTATTTATTTATTTATTTATTTATTTATTTATTTATTTAATTATTTAACTATTCATTTATTTATTTATTTTTGTTTGTTTATTGTTTTTATTTGTTAATGTATTTATTTGTATTTATTTTTATTTTTTTTTGTTAATTTATTTATTTATTTATGTGTTTGTTGTATTAATTTATTTATTTGTTTTATTAATTATGTTCTCAATTATTTATTTATTTCTTATATCTTGTTTATATTTATAAATTATATACTTATATTTATTACTGTGATATATCTTAAATTGATGCATTTAACATGTAAACAACATCTTAGGAGAGCTTTCCGCGCCCCACTTCTCTCTTCCAATGGAAAATTAAAAAATATGTCTAGTTAAAAGAAGGTTTTTAGTAGCTTTTCCTTCTAAATTCATGTATTATCTGTGATATTATTGAATACAAATTGTAATTATTTTCAGTAGTAAGGTAGGATATATACACCATATCTCTGTAAATTGTGCAATCTAGGTTTTTAATGAAAAGATTATAAGAATTTAGCTACAATAAAGATCTATCTATCTATTGAAAAACTTCGAGATAAATAATAACTAAAATTTATTAAGTTCACCGTGACGTGCGGGACAAATTTGTTACGTGTGGGACACGTACGAAAGCAAAATTTAAAACCTTTCGTTTAAGGTCGAAAATGTATTAATGCTTATTATAGGTACAGCATTGGATTTGGACTTAAAAATACCTTGATCCCGTTTTATAAAAACTTGAATTTACTAATATCAAATGTGTAGCAACAACTGATGTTTTCAATAATTGAAGTGTTTTTTTTTTATAAATTCATTTTTATTTTTCCATCATCTTAAAACTATCTTAAAGCTAGACAAAAATTCATAAAAACTAGCCTACTTATCAATATCTTACAACTAACTTACTGGCCCCATTCGGGCGCTCTAAGTTAAACTAATAACTTAATGCTAATGCCTTTCGGCCTAAAAACTATATTAATTCTAAAATTCAGGTTGGTTTTATTTCTCACCAAGAAGAATTGGGAAAAAAACTTGGTATCTATATCTTTTATTTTTTGGTTTTATATAAAACTTACAAACTAAATAAAACTAAATTAAGACTAATTAAAACTAATTAAAACTAATTAAAACTAATTATAACTAATTAAAACTAATTAAAAATAGCATACAACTACTTAAAGCTACTTACAAACTACTTACAGACTACTTAAACACTAGAACAGCCACAGCAAGCATTTTCGGGTTTTTATAATTTTTTTGTGTTTTTATTGGTTTATAATTTTTTTTTGGTGTTTTTGTTGGTTTTACATTTTTTTTTGAAGTGTTTAAGTATTTGAATACTAAAAAAGTGCCCTTTTGAGCATTCTGATCATAGAAATACTCAAAGAAATGTGTAATATTTCCATAAATATAGTTATGTTTAATCCTAACAGATGAACTATCACTATTTGCTACCTTTAAAATAGTTTTATCACGAATGTTCACCCTATTTGCATCGGAATACAAGGTACAAAACTGCATCTTCATTTTAACAACCTAAGGTAGGCTTAAGTACTTAGATATTATTGAAGGTGAACAATATTTAATCAACAATTATAATTCGCTGTAAATGTTTTTTTTTTAGCTTAAAATAACCTAAAAATAAATGCAAGGCCTTTTTATGATTTTTGAATTGCAAGCCTTACGTGTGGGACAACTTTTGAAGTTGGATTTCACAAAATCTATTCAATGTAAATTAAAATATTAATAATATAATAATATAATAATAATATATTTTGAAAGTTTTTATTCTCTAAGAGAAAGTTAAAATACCTGTTGTTTTGATTAATTTTTTTTAAAATCATAAATCATTAAAACCACATCGGAGCAACAAATTGAATTGTTGTCCATATTGAGAAAAAATCGGATGCGAAAATATGTGTGGAAACAAATGGGGCTTATTAACCCATTTCCGCCTAACGTTGACAACGCAAAGTCATACGTGTGGACGTATAGAACTTTACTGATGATAAATTTGAATGAGCTGATTAGTGATTTAATTTAAGTGAAAGTTAATTTAATTATCTAATCGACCTGTTTTTGGATTTTTTTCTAAAAATTTGTTTTCATGGTTTTTCTGCACCTCCAAAATCGGAAATTTTCGAAATTTTTAGGTAAAATTTTTGAACCACTCAAAATATCTTCAAAATTATAATTTTTCAAAATAAAGTCAACGGCATGTAAAGAAGGGTTCAAATTATATTCTAAAATAAAGTTGACGCAATTTACAGAGTTGCCTGCTTGACAGGTGAGGTGAAAGCACTGCGTTGCGTTTTCGCAACGTTCGTCTAATGTAGTAGCATTTGAACCTAAAAACAATATTTGCACTTCGTTGCTTTTTCAAATCAGAATAAACGGTTTTTTCTCGGAATATTGTAATTTTATGATTATATTGCACGAATTTTTGAAATAGTGTCAATTTTTGTTGCATCCTGTCAAACAAAAGGATGCGTATTCTAATTCTGAGAAAAGAAAAATACAATTCATTCAGTGCTATATTGGAAAAACCCTTTTTACCATCCACGCAACCTTATTCTTAGAAGTAATTAGACAGTAACTCCTGCGTATAGGAAACCTCAAAGCACAGGTAATTTTTCTAATGAGTGTGGTCCCTATAAGAAAACTCTACTGTACTCAGGTACGGTACTGATGGGAGTGCAAGTGCATATTCCAATTCCCAGAACAGAAAAAAATTAAACCAATTGCTGTTTTGGAAAACCCCATCACGTATATAAGTTTTTTCATTCGATTTATTTTTTACTTATAAGCTGTGAGTTGTGCGGTCAAGTTGTGTAGTTAAAAAATATATCTGTGTTAAAAAAAGTGCAAAATTATGTATCGCAGAAAGTTTTTATCAGCTAGAGAACTCGAAGAGTTATTGATGAACCCGAGTTCTGACGAAGAAGACGAATTTAATTTGAATATAGATGCAGCAGTTGAAACAAATGTTATAATTTTGCCTCCAAAAATTGATGCTGTAAGCGATAATGAGGAGATTGATGATAATGTGCAGCTTTTGGAAGATAGAAACGTTTTCCCAAATGAACTAGCGGGTGAAATTGAGATTGAATGTACATTCGACGATTTGAATTCTCCAAAAAAATACCACGAACCGGAAGTCGATGTTGTATCAAATTATTTAAGCAATCCATCAACATCCCAAAACATCGCTTCAACATCCAATAAATCATCAACATCTCTCCATTACGAGTTGCCAAAGTGGTCAAAAAGGCATCGAGTTGGTTTTTCAAAGACTCCAGTAGACGTATCAAGTGAAAAAATACGAAAAATTTATGAAAAAATCGGTAATAATATACTATTATTCAGAATATATCCTTTCTTGAAAGAGTATAAGAGATGACCCTTTCTTTTCTTCTCTCAGGTAATTTGAATCCTCTGCAAATGTTGGAATTATTTCATGATAATGACATAGTTAATTTTATTGTTGAAAGTACAAATGTGTATGCTAATGTGGACAAAAATAATCCCACGTTCAAAACTGATTGGAACGAAATTCGTAGATTCATTGGAATATTGTATTTTTCTGATATGCATACAGTGCCTCAGTTGCATTTGTATTCGTCTAATAGTCCAATATTCCGATGCGATATAGTAAAAGATGCAATGAGTCGAGATCGTTTAAAAATTATCAAATCGTATTTACATGTTTGTAAAAACAGTACAATCGATCCCAGCGAGAAGTTTGCGAAAGTTACAATGCTCAACGATATGCTCAATGAAAGATTTATGCAGTTTAGAGTACTGTCCCACCATCTTTCAATAGATGAACAAATGATACCCTACTACGGACGTCATTCCGCTAAAATGTTCATTAGAGGAAAACCCATTCGTTTTGGATATAAGTATTGAAACTTTTGCTCACATGATGGATACTTGTTTCAATTTAGTCCGTATGGTGGAGCAAGCAATGAGAACTCCTCTGAGTTCGGTTTGGGAGAAAATGTTGTACTGAGATTACTTTCGAAAATCGATATACCAAGCCAACACATGGTTACTTTCGACAACTTTTTTACGTCGCACAAACTTATCTATCGTCTTTCAGAATTGAATTACTTCGCAACTGGTAATTTTTATTTATTCTTAATTTTATAGTGAAATATCAACCGTTCTAATATTTACAGGCACAGTTCGTGAAAATAGAAGTGGTAAAGCAATGTTGACGGATCCAAAACAAATGAAGAAAAAAAGTCGCGATTCTATTGATTTTGCATTCGACAAGGAAAATGAAATTGTAGCTGTGCATTGGAACGACAATTCCATTGTAACAGTTTTATCAAATCATTTGATGGACCAACCAATCAAACAAGCAAAACGGTTTGATCGCAAAAAGAGGAAACACGTAAACGTTCAAATGCCAAATGCAATTCGCGAATACAACATGACGATGGGAGGAGTTGATTTGTTCGACAACGCTACAAGCAACTATCGTATACGAATTCGAGGAAAGAAGTGGTACTGGCCACTTTTATCAAATGCACTCGATGCAGCATTGGTAAATGCATGGAAGTTACACTGTATTTGCAAGAAAAATGCTAAGGAAACAGCAATGACACAACTAGAATTTAGGACGTTTGTTGTAGAGTCCTTGTTGCGATCGGAGTCAAATGTTCAACATGTGCAACGTAGGTCAGGAAACCCCAATGAAGTGGTTCGTTTCGATGACATCAAGCATAAAGTCACTAAAACAGAAAAGCGTCTTCGATTTCGCAAGTGCTCCAGCCAAACCGTTTTTTCCTGCAAGAAATGTAATATCCCGCTTCATCGTAAATGCTTCGACGCATACCACACAAAAACCCAGTCTGTATAAGCATATCTTGATATTGTGTATACTTTCTTATAAACTTCTTCATTGTAACTTTTAATTTATACATATTTATTACATTTTTCATAAAATTCTCAAATAAATTTCATTAATGTTCCATCTTAAAAAAAAAAAAAATTAATAATTTTGCTACCCCTTTCGCCGAACGTTGCGAAAACGCAACGTGAATTTTCCGGGAAACTATAAGCTTTTCCAAAAATTTTTTTTGGTATTTCCCTCAGTTAGACCAAAAATAGACGGTGTATGAAATTTCACGTTTCTAACTCAACTGGAACTGGTAGCCGTCTTAAATGGGTTAACTAACCGAAGGTTATTTTTTCAAAAATCAAATAGTTTAATAAGGGTAGCATGAGAAGCTTCACATCTTCATACGAAATTAATCTCAGAATCAAAGTTTTAAATTTCACATCTGATTACCGTTTTTCGTGGAATGCTCCTATTGTCCAACATGACAGCGAAATGCTTACGAAAGATCATTGAAAACATATTCATTGACAGTTTTACCAATGCTCTAATGAAAGAAACAACAAAAATAAATACAAAAAACACAAATGAAATTTTTTCGCACACAATAACCCTGCTCGTTGGTTAGTCCCAAACAGTTTCAAACCGTTTCAGACCGCCAGATTTAGTGCGGGACCAGTACAATTTTTCAAGTGTGGAACGGGTTCGCACTAAATCTGGCGGTTTCAAACTGTTTGAAACCTGGCAAGGAACACAGCTATAGCTGTAAAAATGTAATTCACAGTTCAAAAGTTTTATAGTTTTATGGTAGGTATAGTATTTTATAAATTTGTGTTATATCTTCATTTAGAGGAAAGTCTAATAGAATTTAAAACAAAAAGTTTATATTTGTTTTCATAAATAGCTATGTTTTTATGCATAGCAAATAAACTTATGTGTGAAATTTGTGAAACTTATCCTTTAATTAAACAGCAGTTATTATTAAACGAATAACCTTCCATCTGAATAAAAAAAATCGAAATAAATTTTTTTTTCATATATATTTTTATTTCGTTTTCTGCTAAATATTTTACAAATCCACTTCGTTCTTTGAGCATATTTATTTCACTTTCTTGAATCGGCATTCTCATCCCTGGATAAGAACCCGTTCCATACTTGAAAATTTGTACTGTTTCGGACCAAAGAGAGCACTCACGAGAGAGTTAAAAATTTCCCCTCCTTACCAGATTTGGTCCGAGAAATTTCTGGTAGCTGTTTTGTACTAGCTGTCAAATATGGCAAGTTAACTTAATTAAGACGTTTGTTGCATTCAAAAAATGGCCTGGGTAATAAATTATTCGTATGCGAAAAAATAGTGCAGACATTTCCAAATAATCTGCTACAATAATCAATTTCGCTCGTCGAACAGCACTGCACAACGAAAATTAGAATTAAATTTTTCGTTTATGATTTCGTTGTGTTATTTTTGTATGGGATTTTTCGTTTCGCATCTGTTAATCTCATCGCACATGGGTTATGTTCAGCAGCTGGACTTATTGCTTCACGACGCCGGCCGCCGCGTCAAGCCGGCCGTAGAGGACGGCAAAAAACTAAACGCAGCTGATGGATCGTCTGACTGAAAGTCGATGATCGTCCAATTCACATTGTTCCGGAAACTGAGATTATTGGAACCATCGATCGTGATGTTAGTTTGCCCTCCATAACACCGTCATAGATGCCCAGAAGCACTGAAACACACTTGATCGCTTTGGGGTGTATGTGCATTGTGTGATCGTTAGAAAAAAGGTCGTCTTGGATAGGCCGCGATAATTTTGTTCAATTGTCAACTTTTTCGCATGGTGCCGCGATATGAAGTTCAGTTGTCACTTAGTGCGATATATGTAGCTCTTACAATTTCATACACACAATATTTCGAAGTTCAGTTGCAGTGCAGCTCTACAGAAGTGCAATTACCTTAAATCGGAAAACTCCTAATTTTCTCAGGTTTTATTTTCATATATCTTAGTCGCTGAAATGGTTAATTTAATTGCCTATTTTTTCTTGCGTAAAATCTGCCAAAAAATTCAGGGCGTATAGGTGGGAAGTAGACAAGAAAAAGTTCCATGGGAGGGGGTAATATTTCCCCCAGTTAGACAGGGGGTGCAATTTTATAAAAAAATACATTAAATAGAAAAAAAAAAACAATTAAAAACAATGGCAACACTTACAGTATAGTTTTGTAGCTTTTTGGAAAGCCAGAAATCCATTCTTATGGTTTATTTTAAAATTATTTTTTTTTTTAAGAATAGGAAAATTGTTTTCGAACTCATTATTTTGAAGACAAATTATTTTTTTTTTCAAAATTTTAAGTTTAAAAGAGTTTATTTGACTGTTTCGACGGGCTTAGATATTGCGTTTAAGAATATGGAATCTGAGAAAAGTGGCCTTTACCACTTTTTGGTTCCGCATTCGCAGCGCACTAGGCTTTAAATAGGTACAATTTTGAACAAACTAGCTTTTATGAACAGCCTCAGTTGCAGAGCTTTGTTTTGAGTTGCATGATTGATGTTATTATAAAAACCCTAAAGTTCAATTATTTCTAGGACTATACCTATACCTACATATCTAATGCGAAAAAAAGATAAACCCTTTTCATAATTTCGTTTTGATTTAATCGGATGTCCTTGCACGAATTGATGCATAGAGTATTTGATAATTTATTGTCATTAAATATCCAGGCAACTCACTGGGAATCTGGTCATATGTCGTTCAGCAGGTCTTGTCGCTTCTAATTGTAACTATACGGATTTAAGTGGTCTCGTCCCGATGGGATACACATGTAGTAAAAAAGGAAGAATCATCATCCCTATTACCAATAAAACAAAAGCATTAGTGGAAACATGTGTGCACAATCCACAACTAATTACGTAGTTGATGATGTTGCCGATGGAAGTGATAAACTTCGACGAGTGTTGGGCTCAAAGGGAATACAGGAAAAATACAAAATTCGATTTTTTAACACCAACTTATCCCTCACCCTCACAAAGCCCTTCCTTGAATGGACATGCTATTAACTATAATTGCATGACCTATGAGCGGACATGACATGCACTAGATATTTCTGTTTCGTATTTACTGAGCTAAGTTTGATTGGAACGCATATCGGTTTGACCCTTTCCACACCTTTCACCTGGCTTAGGTCCCGGTTAAATTACTGCTCATTTTAGTAGTTGGTCCTTATTGGATATGTGATTTAATATTCTCTACAGTAGGTATAGGGAAGAAAATGAGTACGCTTTTATAGTATATTTTTTTCTTTCTATTTTTGTTTGTCTAAATAACTTGACGAGTAAGCTTAGCTAGTCCAGCACTAATAATATGCGAAGGGGAGGGGACTTGACTCAAGTATGATAATGTCAAGTAAAGACTGGTAAGTACAGTGGAATAAATGAATGTTCAATTATTTGTTCTGTGTGATAATGACACAACCTTCTTTGGGTGATATATTACAGCTACATAAATAATAACAAAAGGACTTCTTTCAAATATTTGCTTTGTGGGCTTGATTAAAAGTTTGGTGAAGATTGAGATGCCATGTAATATTAGATTTGTTATAAAAATAATAAAGGTATCACTAACCAGTACTCAAGGGGTTATGATTACCTAAGAGTAAATTTGTGTGGGCCCAAGGAAAATAGGGAAAGATTTAAAATAATAAACCAATGAAATGATGTGATAGAGCGAAGGGCTTTTGAAAACTAAATCTCGAAAGATTGTCAACTCATCTTACTATATGCATACAAAATCCCTAAGAAACAGCTTTAAGATATAAAAGGGGCGTCTCGTTTCAATCCGTTTAATCTTACAAAAATACTGCACATCTTGCCTTATTGGAGAAAAAAACTCGCCTGAACATTATGCAATTCTTAATGAACACTAAGAAGCAATGTCAAACTTATATCTAATGGAAGTGGAGCTAGAGCTTGAGGGAACATTTTTAAGCAATAGTTTCAAGATACCTACAGGTAACGGGCTTGTATTTGTATCGAAATCAAACAGTGAAAAGTTTGGAAGATTGACTTACTATGTATACCTACATATAAGAAAACTTAAAATAATCCTAATCTTCGGTATACAAGACGGATTTGTGTATTTTGAAGTTGCGAAAGGTTCAACCTAATCTCTTTTCGTTAAAACATTTTTGTTATTTTTCTTTCCTTTGGTAAAAATAAATTAAGTATGTTTGTGAACCATGCCAACTCATTTGACTTTCATTAAGCAGCAATAGCGGCTTGATGGCCTTTTATAAGGTTGTTTTTTCAGCTAATGGAAGGAGGTGGTTCTTATTCAAATTCTTCTTGGACTTAAGGCAGCATCTGATTCGGTATCCGGGGTTCGGGAAATTCTCACTGAGGACTTAAGGGCAAGATGGTGGTGCACTTGCAAACCATCGGCAGTGTCGTGATAAACTACTGCCGCGAGTTAGCATTCCTAATGTAGTGTAGGTAATTCGAAATATAGTTTTTTATCGTTGGTTGTCGAGTTAAACCTTAAACCGTTAACCAATTTTTCAAACCTTATGCATATTTTTCATAAATATTTTAATTTTGAAGAAAATCGGTTAACTCGTTTAGGCTCTAGCTCGATGTAAAATCAACGTGAGTTATCCTTATCATATTTGTACCAAACACCACACGAAAACGTACGACTGGATCGCACGTAGGTACTTGCATTTATCTCCAAGTTAATTGGAAATTATAATTGTGTTTTAAATTAACTTCTATGTCCGAAAGTTGTATTCGCATAGGCAGCGTCCAGCCTCTATCTGTATTTAGTTTTTGTGCTAGTTTACGCTGAAAAGCCTACATCATAGCGGTACGTTGTAACAAAAGGTAGCAAATTTAATATAGCTTTCTTGGCAAGCTCAGGGAATTCATTCTTAATACCAATCCAAAATTCGTTTAATGATACAGAATCAAATACAATTTTTGATGAAGAGGAGCTCTGCAGATCTATCAGGGACTCGTATTACTGTATACTCAGGGTCATAGGCTTGATGATTTTCATTATTAATGGATTTTGTACCCACTCGATGTCAGTTTTTGTATCTGGAAAGTAATCCAGCATACATCTTTCGAGGATAACCAAATGGAGGGCAATAACATTGCTAATATCTGATCTGAGTTCAAGCATATTTTCTTGCAAGAATTCATGTAAAACTGGAAAACACTCAAAATTGTTCTTCTGTACACATGAGATTTGTTGATTTGTTTGCTCCTTTACGTTTTTGGGGGTGCTGAAAATGCAAAAAATGATGCAAAAATGCATTTTTTGGGAGTTTTTCACTAATGACTCAAAAACTACCAACTATTCGAAAATTACATTAAAGTAAAGGGTCCGCTAAATAACTTTTTTTTTTTTGAAAATGCTACTACTACAAGGAGTGTATAGCTTCGGCTGTGTGGCACGTAGCGCCGTCCTGTTGAAACCAAATGTTGCCAATATCCTCCTCTGCAATTTTTGTGAACAAAAATTCGTTCAACATGGCCCGATAACGATCGCCATTGACTGTAACGGCCACTCGAAGAAAAATGGCCCAATTATGCCTCTGGACCAAAATCCGCACCAAACAGTGACTCGTTTTGGGTGTATCGGCTTTTCAATGGCGTGCAGGTTTTCTGTGCCCCAAATGTGACAATTTTGCTTGTTTACATACCCGCCAAGATCAAAATGAGCTTCATCTGAAAAGATGATTTTTTTTGGCAAAATTGGCATCTTCTCTAAGTCGATCGCAGGCCCACTTAGCGAAGCAGCCATTTGAATGAAATTATTTTTCATTATTAACCGGAAGAATTGAACTTTCAAATAAAAAAAGAAATTTGAGAAAATATTCAGTAGTTTTTTATAAAGAATTTTCAATAAATCCCTATTTAAGGTTTTTTTTCTGTAACAACCCATTTGGACTCAAGCGCTAGTCGAAAATTGATGTATTTTTACTGTTTTCGAAAATCCGCTAAAAAGCTCTCAGAAATTACTTTGTGTGACAAAATTTGAATTTTTGTCTGTAACATGAACCAAGATATACTTTTCTTATGGCCTTTGACGCGCTGAGTTCGAATCTGACCTAGAAATTGCTCTATCGCGTCACGTTTTAAGATATTCAAATCTAAAAAAAATTAAAAATAAATGCATTTTTTATACAAATTTGGGGGATTTTTTTTTCTCGAGGTAATTTTTTTCGAAAAAATGTTTGTGATCATTCTGAAGTATGAACATTTTAAATTTTTCAAATAGCTCCATTCGTCTTCGAGAAATCGTTGGTTTTCGTTTTACTACCTAATTTGAAAAATTCCACAATTTGCCCTTTTGAGCACAAATTGACTGGATTTTTCGAATTAGGTAGTAAGACGAAAACCAACGATTTCTCGAAGATGAATGGAGGTATTTGAAAGATTCAAATAGGATTTTGAAATAAAATGTTCACACTTCAGAATGACCATAAACATTTTTTCAAAAAAAATACCTCGAGAAAAAATATACATAACTTCAAACTTGCATTTGCTAGAGCAATTTCAAGGCCAGATTCGAATTCAGCGCATCAAAGACCATCAGAAAAGTCTATCTTGGTTCATGTTACAGACAAAAATTCAAATTTAGTCACACAAAGTAATTTCTTAGCGCTTTCGAGTGGATTTTCGAAAACAGTAAAAAAAAATACACCAATTTTCGACCAGCGCTTGAGTCCAAATGGGTTGTCGCAGAAAAAACCTTGAAAAGAGATTTATTGGAAATTGGGCATACTTTCAATGGTACTATGATGTAATTTTCGAAGAGTTGGTAGTTTTCGAGCTATTCGTGAAAAACTCCCAAGAAATGCATTTTTGCAGCATATTTGCGGTTTTTTCCATGTTGCGTCACGAAATTTTGTGGGCAGACCTCAGATTCGGGTTCAGCACCCCCGAAAACATCAAGGATGAAAAAAATCAAAACTTCTCCACAATTTGCTCGCAAAAAGCCTTTTTGAGCACAAATTAACTGGACTTAGATCTAGAAATTAATTTTTCTTAAATTAATTTTTCTTTTCAAAGCTGCCAGTTTGTCTCTTGCATAAAATACTGTAATTGAGTCATGCTTAACTGAAGCAGTTTGGTTGATCTTCTCGAAAATGTCTGTAAGATAAGCTTATTTTGTAATCCATTGCTCATCATGCAATACATCAAAGGGGTTTGCAGTTGAAGACATATTTTTTTCCAGTTTGAACACATTCAACTCATAAAAAGTTGAATTAACCTGGATAAAGCTTTCCTTTTGGAAAGCCATCGGATTTCAGTATGAAGAAGAAGCGATTCGTACTGACTGCCCATATCTTTACACACTTATTTAAACAATCTCAATTGGAGAGGACGACTCTTTACAAAATTTACTATTTTCAGTTGACATTCTTTTCATGACAAAATGCATAACGATGGAAAATACAATGACTGCTGGTACTTCTAGGAGCAAAGTTTATACTATTTGAAACAACCTCTTTAACCTTTCCCACCATTGCTGCAGCCCACCGCTGTATAGGTAGGTATATTAATACATTTTCCCAAATTAATGTGTTTACTCATGAAACAGTTTATGACCTTGCTAAACTTCAAAAAAAAAGTTTGTTAAATTTTTTGTTTGTGAAATTTTAAATATTTTTTTCTTTTATTGTTTGTATTTTACTGTTTATACTTCAAGAAATTAGTGGAACCCTGAAAACTCTCCCGCGGAACCCCAGGGTTCCTCGGAACACACTTTGGGAAACGCTGCTCTACACTATACCTTTCATTTGCCACCCTATTTATAGTAGTACAGTAATTACAGTAACGGTGGTCTTCAAGATGCGGCAGGTTTCACTAAAATGGATCCCAAAAGTAATGATGCAGATTTGTAGGAAATAGTCTCAGGATTCTAAATTTGTAAACTCCAAAATCGTACCTGATCCGTTTTTTGAGATATACTCATATTTACAAATACGGGAAGGCATTTTGACTTTGAATGGGAAAAAAATTGTTAAAAATCAACGAATGTACATATTTTAATGCACTATATCTTCTTAGAAAGCTAAAATTCTGTTCTTGAATTGTATGTTTAGTTTAAGTTGATTAAATGAATAGTTTTGGAGAAATTTAATTCCAAAATCAAGATTTTAGAAAAAAAAAAACAAAAAAAATTCAAGTTTATTTTTTTTTTTTCAAAATTTTGCACAATAGGGTACAATTTTTTTCCAGAATTCAATGCTCCAATAAATGTTCAATCTATTAAAAAAAAACCGCATGCCAATAAATATCTTAGTTCTTTAGAAATTGAAAAAGAAGAGAGGTACTTTTATTTTTAAGTTTAATTTTTTCTAAGGAAAAACTAGTATATTAGTCCAGTAAATAGAGGTAAAAATAGGGGGGTTACCCTACAAAAGGTCGGGTAGTTCTAAATTTTGTATATGTTCTATGGTATGGTTGATAGATGAAAATTCCAAAATTCCACAGCCACGCCCCCTCCGCGGCCTTCAAAATCCTGGTAAAACTACAAAAAATCGGCCCTTTTTTCAGTTGTTTGCTTATAACTTCTTTCCGGTATATTTTTACGGAAAAAAATGGCACAGACATTTATTTATAGGTAATAAAATTTCCTACAAATATGACTATGAAAGTATTTTTGTACAACCACTACAAACGGCGCTATTGAGCTCCCAAAAAAGGCTAAAATTTCTCTTTACAGCACAATAACTCACAATCAATCTTGTAGATAGTTTCGGCTACCAATTTCATGTAACTACAGTCGACAATCTCTAAGTCGAACTCCCCCTAATTCGATTTTCTTCTAACAAGAATTGTTTCACCATGTTTTGTAGCGGATCGCCCGATGACAAATAATTATACGCCGCGATTAGTTGCGCTGCTTGTGTTCTCTGATTAACTTTTGTAGTATTCACTGAACGCACTCTACTTTTAATATTCGAATTCCGAATTCGAACTCGACAAAAGAGGAAGTGCTGTTTCACGACATGTTGTCTCTTTCCTCGACCATTTCGTTCGTTCATTTCTTGTCTGGCATCTTTTGGCGGTAGTCGCCTCATAAAAACTCTTCTCGACTCTCAAAGTAAAAGAATAATTTAGAACGGGTAAGTTATTTTATAATAAAATACGAAATCCAACCTAAAATTATATAAAAATAAGTGTTCAAATATAATCCTCAGTCAAAAATCTAAAGAGGAGATAAAAATATAAATTAAAAACCATTTGCTGCCAGCAGATGAAAGCGGATTTTTTTAAAGCGTCAGTGATTCTGCTACAAAAGGTAGGTTAATTCCTTTAAATTTTTGCTCCTCAAGCAATAGTAATTGAAACCATCGTTTTGGTTTATTTCCTTTGCCTGTTTCTACAGATTGTTTTTAAACAAAATCGGTTGCTCCCACTAGAAGTGCTTGGACGTGCATTTTACGTCACCGCATGGTGCGATTGCCCGTAGGAGCACCGAAAGGCCATCGTTGACCGACCATAATTGGTCTTGGGAATTTGCCTTCGTTGTACCACCATTGGGACATCGAAGAGCAGCAAATTATTTTGAAAATCTTTTGGCAACGTGGGAATAATCCCAGCTAAACACGCCGCCCATCAGATCTGCACGCCTCTCGCCACTACAGCACCAGGAAACCACCAGAAAGTCCACATATCAATCTGTGGCTGCAACAAAATTGTGCAAGTTAATTGTTCGCCGGTTATACTCGCGGCTAATCGCACTAAAATACATAGTTTGGTACAGAATTTACGCCCAGTACGTGCACCTCCTTTTGCGTTCGGTTGCCGTAGCTACTACGAGTGTGGGATCACGTAACCGATCCCAGAAGCAGACCGCTTTCATAAACGTATACGTCCTTGAGTGTCGCCCTTTGTTGGCTTGAATAAGAAAAAAAAAATTAAAATTAAATTTCGATTCGTATATCATTCGGGATTCCTGATTTCGTGGATTCAGAAACCGTCCAATATATCCCACGTTGTATGTTCCTGTTCGTCGTCCGGAAGCCGCCTCGCTCATCAGATTCCTGTTCCGATTCTTCTTTTATTTGTCCAACTTTTCCTTTTTTTTAATTTTTACTACGCGAATTTAAGAATTCGATTTTGCTTTTTCGATTTAAGTATAATGAACTTTTGTAACCGAAACGCTCGCGTTAGGCTAAGTAGTATTTAAGTAAATTTTCATAAAGTAGAAACAAAAAAATAATAATCTTATTTAAAATACCTAAAGTGTAATTCCCTGAGTGGATCCTATAATTTTGCTAAGTAATTAAAACTCTACGAGCCGCTGAAAATCAAACAAAAAATAAGTTTCAGAATTTAAAGAAAATACCTACGCAGCAGATCCGGAGGATTTTCGTGCACGAACATCAGTCCAATCCAGCAAGAAAAAAGGTTAATTTAAAAATTAAACCGTGAGTACATTTTACTTAAATCTATATTCATTGATTTTCTTTGGCTTGAGTAGAAAACAAAAAAATATTTTTAAGTCACTAAGTAAACATTTTTTAAATAACTTTTATTACAAAAACTAAATTTGACATATTGAAATACCTAAACCTAAATACTTAAGAAAGAAATTATATTAAGAAAAAATTCATATGATAATCGATACAGAGTATATCGTAAGTCTATAGATTTTAGCTTCGTAAAATATATATAAAATACGATATTAGAGCGTTTCGTGAACTTGACACAGTTTCTTTTCCTTTTAAATTTTAGATTAAGATACTTAATCGAACTATCGAACCGAAGATGATTGCTACTCCGCCAGTATCAATCTGAAACTCAATCGTCACTTATATTAATTTGTCGGTTGTTCCTTCTTTTGATCTTTTTGTCGATCTTAGAACTCAGAGATAAATTTTTGTAAAAAGAAGTATGCTTTCATAATTCAGTTTTAGAAAAATGTTTTTTTTTTGGGAAATTGAAATCCTACATTATAATCCAAGAACATATACATAGCTACTTTCTCTTCCAAGATTTATATTGATAGTTTTAAGCGATTCTTTATTCTTTTTCTTTAAATAAATATGTTGGTCTTAATTAATTCTGAAGAACTGAGCAACTTTTTCTTTAGTTGGATTTTTGAATTTCTGCCTACGGTATTGGATTATGTTTGCGAATCCATACTAGTAATTTCAGCCAATAGATGGATATAGAGAAAAGATAATACGATTTCTTTACTGGAATAAGAATTCCATTTATTGATATGTACAGAGACACATCGGTGAATATGATTCATTTTGTTTTCATTATGAAGCGTTAAATTATTTACTTCATATGGTGATGACATTTGGTAAAAGTAGACGAAGGTAGGAGGATGACGTTTTCTTAATTCTATTTAGGGGCCGTCAACAAAATTAAAGGCCATTGACGGCCATGGAGCCCTGACATATTCGTCAGTGGTTGGGTGGGTACAGCCAGGGTCAACAACACCGACCCATTTTTGTATTTCGTGTTTCGTCTTCCCGATTCCTCTTCCTTTAGACATGCAACCTTTTTTGCATATTTCCCTTACTAGGTACGCTTTCGGCAATAACAACCGCCGATATTTTTTTTTGTGAATTCAACATCCTATATTAGGATATAAATTTTTCCCTATTCCTCATTCATCCTCAGTTCCTTCCACGGCATGATAAATTATTTTTTTGTGGACAAAGGACAGCGGAAAAAACCCCCCCATCGACCGAGTTATAGCCGAGCTATACTGCCAGCATGCCGTACTCTCCGCTGGGTAAAACGAATTTTGGTTTTCCAAAATAAGTTATGTCAACCTACCCTTAGTCTGTCACAAAAAAATTTGGCGCCCAACTTAAGGGGCCAGACGTTGGATATACCAACAGCCCCATATCCGCAACTTGTCCTCTTTATATTTCATTATTATATTCTTAATGATTTTAGTAGTTCGACCCATAGCTGTAGAGCGAAGAAAGTAACACTTAAAATCATTCGAAATATACGAGAGTTTGATAACTTTTTTGTAGCTGCCTTCTAACATCTATCGCTTTAAAAAAAGTTGCAATTGCAAACGGACTCGCAGTCGTTTGCAAAGCTACGTAATAGAATTTACAAAAAAAAAGTTTACCAATCGAAATTTGTTTTTGCTAAATTTAACAGTACCGATAATCTGATGTAATCCTCTAGGAGTCCGTTCTACTGTAGGGTATTGAAGCTGTTGCACTAGAGGTTACAGATTAATAGACAGTCGTTAAATCTTTTGGCAGAAATAATTTCGTTTATACTAAAAGCTACCTAGTTGTTTGTCTTCAAAAAATTTTCTCCTTAATTGTTACCTTCAACGTCATCCTTATATCACTTTACTTTACCTTATCGAAATCACCATATATTATGAAAATGAAAACAAACTTTACAAACCATATCCGATAAAAGTTCTTTTTTTTATTTACACACCTAATTCTTTTTTTTTTGTATTTTTCCAAAATCCTTTCATACAAAGTAAAAAAGCACAAAAATATATCATGAGTACTAATAAGAAATCCAATACTGGAGCTTTTCCAAAAACTAGTAGGCATTCAGCCTTCGATGCTAACAGAAATACAATGAAAACGCGTAAAGACGGACCGTGTGAAAACCTGTCCTTATCTATGTCTAAAGTAGGTTCCATCCCTATCAGGCATTCACCTCCTCATATGGTAAGCCAAGCGAGTTCTCATCCCGTTAGTCATTCGCCTCTACAAAATGCTAATCAATTGGGAGGGAACGTCCTTCACTCACCCAATTTCGACTTAATCCACGATGGTAGCATTTACCACATCCGAAATCAACCCATCGCACCGAATTTGGTAACTTCTCCTATTGCACCAAATGGATTACACTACACAGTCACTACAAGCCCTCAAACCTTTGTCACAGTCACTACAACAACCTCTATTTTATCTAGTCCTCGTATGTCACCCCTTGCAGTAAATGCAAATGCCCCGAATAGAAGCATTTTGGATAATCAACCAAATCCCAATCACTTGGTACCTCAAAATCCCGATCCTGTTGGAACATCATTTACAGACAATGACGATGTAAATAATTGTGCACCTGAAATTAATTTAAATAACATTGGATACATTAACCAACGCTTAAATGAACCAATAGTGAGTTCACAATCTCAAACTCTATATGTCCCTTCAAGTCGTCTCCACAACCACATAAAGAGTGTGGTAGATTCGAGCTTGAAAACCATCCAAACTTCTCTTTTCAAAGATTTACCTGTACTTATCACACAGAATGTCGAGCAAACCATGAAAAATTTGTTACCTCCAATTGACCCCATCATCGGAGTCGCAAAGGAACCATTATCTTCACAAGCAAACCGACCAGCACCTAATGCTAATTTGTCGGCATGCTCTGGCAATCTATCTACAAGCTCACGCTTTCGTGAACTTACAAACGATTATAATAGACCAAGTAATAAAAACTATCAAGATTTTCCTCCTCTTCCTAATTATCGCAATCGCAACCCACTTGAGTTCGATAGAGATGATCCGTATCTTCGTGACGACCCTCGAGTCCATTTCGCTGAAACAAATCCGAGTTATATGTACCGCTCTCAACCGATTTATAATCGATCTGACCCAAATAGAGTTGACCAACAGCGAGATTTTCCTCCTTTCATTCGTGATCCCATGGATTACGGTAACTACGGATATGACATGAGATATCATCCAACTGATCGTCGACAAGATTTCGGATTTCCCTATGATAGACCGTATTCACGTCGCTTTGAGACGTTGTGGAGTGTTCGTTTTGATGATACGACTAAAGGTATGCCCATACGAGAATTCGTTTCTCGAGTTGAAATATTACAGGAAAAATACCGTTGCCCTTGGGAAGAAGTGCTTCGCAATTTTCACCATCTTTTAGTTGGTACAGCTTCCGACTGGTATTTTGAATACTTACGTGAGCACCGCCGAGTCGATTGGCTGACTCTTAAAAATGCTTTGCTAAAACAATTTCAGAGATACGAAAGCGATCTTGAAATTTTGAAAGCGATCATGGATCGTAAACAATCGCCACAAGAATCTTTTGATGAATTCTTTACGGCTATAATCAATCTTAAAAGGCAATTACGCGATCCAATGAAAGACGCGGACCTTGTTCCTATTTTACGGAACAATATTAACGCTCGTCTTATGGCTTTCGTTTATCCGATGAGTATATACTCCTTAGAACGTTTTAGAGACGAATGCCGACGAACGGAGAAAATGCTGCAAGCGCGTTATGCCTCACAAAATCGTTCAAACTATGTAAGAAACGTACATGAAGTACATTGGCCCGGTGGAACTTTAACCGACGAAACTTTTTTCGAACCGGATGTTGAAAACATCGATGCCTTTTCTTACAATCGTCCAACCAACCAAGACAAAAACCCATTAAGCAATATGAAGTGCTATATCTGCAAGGAAATAGGTCATCTCTCGACCAATTGCCCTTCGAAGATGAGTAAGCTCATCTACTGCTACCGTTGCGGTTCAGAAAATTACACAGTTCGTGATTGTCCGAACTGTAATGCTACAAAGGGAAACTTCAAAACGAGCGTGATGCCGCCTGGGGAGTCACGTTCGACCCAAACAAACCCAGTTTAAACAAAAAAGATGCCTCGACAAATACCTCCTCTTCTTTAGATACTTGTCGAGATACCCCCTCAGTCTCAAAGTCTACAGAGATTGATACCGAATTTGAAAACGGCCTTAAACTAGCTAAGTCTTTCGATACTGATTCTTCAGTTATGTTAGATAAAAACTATTCACCATTAAAACCCAAAACAGTAATAATTCGTGAGCCCAAGGATGTCACAGAAGACACTCCACCGCTCTTTAAAATTAAACCGGACAAAAATTTCATTCCTTTATATAAAAAGTCCTTCGAAGAAAGACTTATGAACTACGAAAAGATTAGAAACCGTATCTTTAAACTCGAAGAAGTATCCCATCCTGACATTCCATCCAAATTGTTAAAAACTAGAAAAAGAAGTGCGAAAAGATCCGCTTTCCGAACCTTTGTAGAAGAAACTACTCTCGGAGGAACTCCTCACGACATCAGACCATATGCCAAAATCTCAATTAAAGGTCGAGGAATGGCTGGTTTACTAGACAGTGGAGCCTCAATATCCTGTCTAGGTAATGGTTGTATGGAGTTCGTAAAATCTCTTAACATTCCTATTACAACCTTAAAATCAGAAGTAAAAACCGCCGATGGCAAAGGTCAGAGAATTGTTGGACGCGTTTCCGTACCGATAGAATATGATAATGTGATAAAACAGCTTGATCTTTATTTAGTCCCCGAGTTATTTCAACCCCTCTATCTTGGAGTGGACTTTTGGTCCAAGTTCCAAATTGCTCCGCACATCATTAGCGAAGTTTTCGGTTTTTCAGCCGACCATGAAAAATGTGATTCTGGAAAAATCGACCAAAAACCCTCCGAGCTTCAGGGTGTTTCAGCCTTTATAAATGAACTATTCTGTCCTCCTGGCAGCAAAGATTGTGTTGAGGAGAAGTTAAGTAAACCTAAACCACCTATGCATGAGCTCACTTCTGAGCAACAAAACAAACTAGAGTCAGTGATCTCCCTATTTCCATCATTTGCAAAGCTTGGGTTGGGTAAAACCTCCCTTGAAGAGCATGTGATCGATACAGGAGACGCTAAACCGGTGAAGCAACGACATTACCCTATGTCACCGGTGAATCTAGAGATAATCAATAGGGAGCTGGATCGCATGCTTTCTTTGGGAGTAATTGAAGAGAGTCACAGTGCTTGGAGTTCACCCATAGTTCTTATCAGAAAACCTGGTAAGGATCGAGTATGCTTGGACTATCGCATGGTGAACTCTCTTACAAATGGAGATGCGTACCCGCAACCTCTTCTGGAGAGTCTGCTCAGCCAACTTGGAGATACACATTATATGAGTAGTGTGGATCTCAAAGATGCGTTCTGGCAGATCCCTCTGGAGGAGAAGTCAAGAGAGAAAACCGCATTCACTGTGCCAGGTCGACCATTGCATCAATTCACCGTCATGCCATTTGGGTTGTGTAATGCACCCCAAAGGTTGTGTCGGTTAATGGATAAAGTGATCCCTTCGGCGCTTAGGGAATTCGTGTTTGTCTATCTTGACGATCTTCTGATTATCTCCCCTGATTTCGATTCCCACCTGAAAATTCTGTCGTTGGTGGCGGAACACTTGAAATCAGCCAACTTGACCATCAATGTGGAAAAGTCCTTCTTTTGTTTTAAAGAATTAAGATACCTTGGCTATATCATAGGACAAGGTCATGTAAAAGCTGATCCCGATAAGGTATCAGCTATTAAAGAGTTCCCGTTACCAACGACCCAGAAACAGGTGAGGAGATTTCTCGGTGTCTGCGGGTGGTATCGTCGCTTCATCCGGAACTTTTCAGCTCTAGCGGCACCCTTATCTGATTGCCTTAAAAAGGGATGTAAATTTCCGATTTCTCTAGAAGCGAAAGAATCTTTTGTTGCCTTAAAAGAAGCCTTAACATCTGCTCCACTTTTAAATACACCTGACTTTTCAAAACCTTTCACGATCCAGTGCGACGCCTCGTCAAAAGGTATTGGTGCTGTTTTGTTTCAGCATGACGACGACCAAAATGAAAAACCAATCGCCTATTTTTCTGAAAAATTGAACGCCTGCCAACAAAAATACAGCGTTGGAGAACAAGAATGCCTCGCTGCACTTCGAGCAATTCATAAATTTAGACCCTATGTGGAAGGTAGTACCTTCACGGTAATTACCGACCACGCCAGCCTCAAATGGCTGATGAACTTAACGGATCTCAGTGGCCGCCTAGCTCGTTGGTCGCTGAAACTACAAGCATACACTTTTCATATTAAGCACGTTAAGGGATCACAGAATTTAGTGCCGGATGCGTTATCCAGAATGCATATGGATCAGCTAACTTTATCACCAATAACCGAATCATCTGAATTTAAATCAAAAGAATATCTCGACCTGATTGAAACCATCAATAAAAATAGCAAAAATTTACCAGATTTGAAAATTCAAAACTGCATTGTATATAAAAAGGTCATCCCAAACAGCAATGTAAATACAGATAGCCTCTGGAAACTTTGGATACCTTCTGGCTTAACCCACCAAATAATCACCCAAAACCACGAACCTCCCAATTGTGCCCATGGTGGCATACAAAAAACCCTTGAACGAATAAAAGAAACTTATTTTTGGCCTAAAATGGCTCAGCAAGTGCGAGATTTTGTCAGTAAATGCAGCAAGTGTAAAGAAAACAAATCCCCAAACTTCATAATGAGACCCCGTATGGGATTTCAACAAAATATAGAACTCCCGTTCCAAAAAATCTATATAGATTTTATGGGCCCCTACGTGCGAAGCAAAAAGGGAAATTTGTTCCTCTTTATTGCACTTGATTACATGACAAAATCCGTATTCTTGAAACCTATGCATAAAGCCACCTCAAAACTAGTAATTGACTTTCTTGAAAAAGAAATTTTTTTGAAATTCGGAGTGCCGGAGTTCGTGCACAGCGATAATGGCAAACAATTCGTGTCACAAGAATTCAAAAACTTTCTCTCCAAGTATGGCACGAAACACATCAAGAATGCCCTCTATTCTCCACAGGCAAACGCTTCGGAGAGGGTAAACCGTTCAATATTATCAGCCATACGAACATATCTAAAAGAAGACCAAAAGGATTGGGACCTGCACTTACCACAAATCCAACAAGCCCTGTGTACTTCTGTACATCAGTCTATAGGCATGTCCCCATTCTTTGCCTTGTTTGGTCATCATATGATCACCCATGGAAGTGCATACCAAATTCTGAAACAGTTAAAATCCCTAAGCGATGGTGAAATAGAAGTATTACCCTCTCCGAACGCCCTGCAACTGATGCGAGGAAAAATAAAAGGGAATTTGAATGAAGCGTACAAACGCAATCAAAAGGCGTATAATGCACGGTCAGCTATACGTATATTTAGACCCGGAGAGGAAATTTATCGCAGGAACTTTGTTCTGAGTAACGCCTCCAAGAATTTTAATGCAAAACTATCCAAGAAGTTCGTTAAATGTAGAGTGGTAAGCCGAAATAACAATCTATACGAAATAGAGAATATGCAAGGGAAGAGAATAGGCATCTTCCATGCCAAGGACCTGCGTCGATGAATCTAAAACCCCGAAACATATCACTTGACTGCATCCCACACAAAACACAAAATCCCTAGTAAATACATACATATATCCATATATGGATTAACTTCATAAACGTGGGAAAAACAAACTATTACCAAAGTTAGTTCTGTAACGTCACTGAAATAACACAGTTTCTGTTACCTACCCTATTCGAAACCTCAGTTTGAAAAACTGAAACTGAAACTCTGCGTCTGCCTTGATTTTTCAGTTATCAGACAAGAAAAAGAACCAAAAAACCCTAGCACCAACCTCGCGAAACCCATGATATCTCATATGAGAACCTACTAAAACGGAAATAGCCAAAGGTAACACACTATGCACTGCAACCATAAATCTCTTTCTTTTAAAGATTTGTTGTTTATTTAAAAATCATGTTAATACACATATGCATAATCTTATATCTAAAGTAAATAAACGTTTTCAGAAAATCTTATGCAAGCTTCATGGATGGCAACTGAACTGAATGTCGATGTTTTCCATAATCAATAATGCGAAAAGTTCGTTTAATTGGCTTAAAGCCGAGTGATCAATAAAATAATTCAAAGACGAGTGAATTTCCATTAGACCACGCGCTTCATTTTAGTTGCCATCCAAAATAGATATGTAACTACAAAATCGATAAAATTCTAAATGAAATACCGAGTTGAATCTTGTATGTGAGAATGGATACATATCCGGCTGTGCTCCTCCATCAGAAATCATATCCTGTCACCGTCATCAAGCCATACAAAAGCCGACAGCTTGCTATTCCGATTTAAGAGTGGCCAACAATCGTGACTAGTTCTTTTTGAACTTTCAAAGCATCTTCATCGAGATGAATCGAACGCTGTGCAATGTGCATTGCAGGAAATGCATCGTCATAGGAACATCTCGAATAATCGAATGGAAACCTATATAAAAACTGTAGTGAGTGAGCATTGTACGTATGCACATACCTAGTTTTGGAATTTATTCCTACCTAATTGAATTTTTGGCACTGCGAACCTCGGACATTTCAGAGTTCTGAACAACTTCCGAATCATGAACTGACTTCCAAACTATTTATAGCAGAACATTTTCTTTGCAGTCGTGTTGCTTGTTCAAGTTTTTTTTTCGGTCAGCAGACGAAACGATTGAGTAAGGATATGGACTGCCTGGACTTCTTGTGGCAGAAGTTCGTTCAGGTTGTTCGCCCTGCTCCTTTAAATTGATCAAAGATAATCCGTGGGATCTCAAAATCTTGAACCGGTGGAAATGAGTGCTCCCTCAATAATTTTGTTTTCGTGATCCACAATTAGTTCAGCGATGGATAACGATGAAAGCTGCCCGAGAACTTTGAGTTTTTCCCGATTTAAGCTTCAACTTTACTACGCCGCGCCGCAGAAATAATTTGTTTTAAATTAAACGAATTTGGTTGAAAATTTAATAAGCTAGACAAATTTTATTTATTCCGCCTACTTGGATCTAAAAATTTAAAGTTGTAAACAAAGTTTTTTTTATTATTCTGTTTTGACAGATTGCAGGGTCGGTAAAGTAGTGACATGGAGAACTCGAAAAAGTAATAGAGGCATATTGTTGAGGTTGACTACACACTGATGATTGAAAGCGATCAGTGGTGGAAAATAGTTGTAGTATTTTATGGTTGATTTTATTTTGAAATGTATCTCAGGCCGTGGGTCGAATACTATTATTACAACCCATTTACAGATCACATCCGAATTTCGCTATAGATGTTAAATTTCAATCAGCGAACCGTTTTTCATGTCTTGTGACAATACAGGTATTGCCTCAATTCACGATTTTGTAGCGGATCGCCCGATGACAAATAATTATACGCCGCGATTAGTTGCGCTGCTTGTGTTCTCTGATTAACTTTTGTAGTATTCACTGAACGCACTCTACTTTTAATATTCGAATTCCGAATTCGAACTCGACAAAAGAGGAAGTGCTGTTTCACGACATGTTGTCTCTTTCCTCGACCATTTCGTTCGTTCATTTCTTGTCTGGCATCTTTTGGCGGTAGTCGCCTCATAAAAACTCTTCTCGACTCTCAAAGTAAAAGAATAATTTAGAACGGGTAAGTTATTTTATAATAAAATACGAAATCCAACCTAAAATTATATAAAAATAAGTGTTCAAATATAATCCTCAGTCAAAAATCTAAAGAGGAGATAAAAATATAAATTAAAAACCATTTGCTGCCAGCAGATGAAAGCGGATTTTTTTAAAGCGTCAGTGATTCTGCTACAAAAGGTAGGTTAATTCCTTTAAATTTTTGCTCCTCAAGCAATAGTAATTGAAACCATCGTTTTGGTTTATTTCCTTTGCCTGTTTCTACAGATTGTTTTTAAACAAAATCGGTTGCTCCCACTAGAAGTGCTTGGACGTGCATTTTACGTCACCGCATGGTGCGATTGCCCGTAGGAGCACCGAAAGGCCATCGTTGACCGACCATAATTGGTCTTGGGAATTTGCCTTCGTTGTACCACCATTGGGACATCGAAGAGCAGCAAATTATTTTGAAAATCTTTTGGCAACGTGGGAATAATCCCAGCTAAACACGCCGCCCATCAGATCTGCACGCCTCTCGCCACTACAGCACCAGGAAACCACCAGAAAGTCCACATATCAATCTGTGGCTGCAACAAAATTGTGCAAGTTAATTGTTCGCCGGTTATACTCGCGGCTAATCGCACTAAAATACATAGTTTGGTACAGAATTTACGCCCAGTACGTGCACCTCCTTTTGCGTTCGGTTGCCGTAGCTACTACGAGTGTGGGATCACGTAACCGATCCCAGAAGCAGACCGCTTTCATAAACGTATACGTCCTTGAGTGTCGCCCTTTGTTGGCTTGAATAAGAAAAAAAAAATTAAAATTAAATTTCGATTCGTATATCATTCGGGATTCCTGATTTCGTGGATTCAGAAACCGTCCAATATATCCCACGTTGTATGTTCCTGTTCGTCGTCCGGAAGCCGCCTCGCTCATCAGATTCCTGTTCCGATTCTTCTTTTATTTGTCCAACTTTTCCTTTTTTTTAATTTTTACTACGCGAATTTAAGAATTCGATTTTGCTTTTTCGATTTAAGTATAATGAACTTTTGTAACCGAAACGCTCGCGTTAGGCTAAGTAGTATTTAAGTAAATTTTCATAAAGTAGAAACAAAAAAATAATAATCTTATTTAAAATACCTAAAGTGTAATTCCCTGAGTGGATCCTATAATTTTGCTAAGTAATTAAAACTCTACGAGCCGCTGAAAATCAAACAAAAAATAAGTTTCAGAATTTAAAGAAAATACCTACGCAGCAGATCCGGAGGATTTTCGTGCACGAACATCAGTCCAATCCAGCAAGAAAAAAGGTTAATTTAAAAATTAAACCGTGAGTACATTTTACTTAAATCTATATTCATTGATTTTCTTTGGCTTGAGTAGAAAACAAAAAAATATTTTTAAGTCACTAAGTAAACATTTTTTAAATAACTTTTATTACAAAAACTAAATTTGACATATTGAAATACCTAAACCTAAATACTTAAGAAAGAAATTATATTAAGAAAAAATTCATATGATAATCGATACAGAGTATATCGTAAGTCTATAGATTTTAGCTTCGTAAAATATATATAAAATACGATATTAGAGCGTTTCGTGAACTTGACACAGTTTCTTTTCCTTTTAAATTTTAGATTAAGATACTTAATCGAACTATCGAACCGAAGATGATTGCTACTCCGCCAGTATCAATCTGAAACTCAATCGTCACTTATATTAATTTGTCGGTTGTTCCTTCTTTTGATCTTTTTGTCGATCTTAGAACTCAGAGATAAATTTTTGTAAAAAGAAGTATGCTTTCATAATTCAGTTTTAGAAAAATGTTTTTTTTTTGGGAAATTGAAATCCTACATTATAATCCAAGAACATATACATAGCTACTTTCTCTTCCAAGATTTATATTGATAGTTTTAAGCGATTCTTTATTCTTTTTCTTTAAATAAATATGTTGGTCTTAATTAATTCTGAAGAACTGAGCAACTTTTTCTTTAGTTGGATTTTTGAATTTCTGCCTACGGTATTGGATTATGTTTGCGAATCCATACTAGTAATTTCAGCCAATAGATGGATATAGAGAAAAGATAATACGATTTCTTTACTGGAATAAGAATTCCATTTATTGATATGTACAGAGACACATCGGTGAATATGATTCATTTTGTTTTCATTATGAAGCGTTAAATTATTTACTTCATATGGTGATGACATTTGGTAAAAGTAGACGAAGGTAGGAGGATGACGTTTTCTTAATTCTATTTAGGGGCCGTCAACAAAATTAAAGGCCATTGACGGCCATGGAGCCCTGACATATTCGTCAGTGGTTGGGTGGGTACAGCCAGGGTCAACAACACCGACCCATTTTTGTATTTCGTGTTTCGTCTTCCCGATTCCTCTTCCTTTAGACATGCAACCTTTTTTGCATATTTCCCTTACTAGGTACGCTTTCGGCAATAACAACCGCCGATATTTTTTTTTGTGAATTCAACATCCTATATTAGGATATAAATTTTTCCCTATTCCTCATTCATCCTCAGTTCCTTCCACGGCATGATAAATTATTTTTTTGTGGACAAAGGACAGCGGAAAAAACCCCCCCATCGACCGAGTTATAGCCGAGCTATACTGCCAGCATGCCGTACTCTCCGCTGGGTAAAACGAATTTTGGTTTTCCAAAATAAGTTATGTCAACCTACCCTTAGTCTGTCACAGTTTGTTGTATACTCCTCTCAAATTTCAAAACTTATTTATTTCTCTCTTAATCGAATTTTTGCAAAACTCTCTCTCTAACTCGAAATAATTTTGATATCCCGTGAGACCTCGACTTGGAGGCAGTCGACTGTATTTTCATTTTGTGACCAATACAATCGGTAAATTTATGCAAATTTTTCCACGTTGCTTGTATACGGAGCAAGTCTTTTCATCCATCTTACTCATTGGAATACAAATTGTAGGTAGTTATGATAAAGGACATCAAAACGAATGCCAGTAAAAGATCAAAAATCTTAACCCTCAGAAAAATTCTGGAAATGACCAATGAACTTCAAGTCGAGACACAAAGTTTTTGCATTGGCTCCAAGGCCGCTTATGGAAGCATATTCATCGTCAATAGCTCTGTATGGCGATAACTGAGCTCGAGATCTCGAGAAAAAAGATTCAGCTGTATATCGTGACATTACCTATATAACACAAGGTACAATATGGCAAATGCAGTGTGCAACTAGAGAATAGCTTCTCCGAACAGTTCAAAACATGTAGAGTGCACTCGGCGAGGAAATGCGATAACATTTTTGTGTTTTTTAAACCCTTTCTAGAACAGATAGTGCATAGAGCAGCTGTTAACACAGAATGCCCTATCTTGAGTTCCATTCTGTCTTTATAGAGTTCTTAATTGTGATTAAAGAACAGTTCAAATATAATGATTTTGAAGTAAACGAGTAAAAGTCCATCTAACTGCTGTCAAGAAAAAAGCATACATATGTTTACAACCTAGGCCAAAACATCACTTTTATTAGCAGCAGCTTCGAAGTAGTTTAGAATTTCATTTACCTTGGAGTCAATACTCGTATTTACTCCACGGATGACACCTATGTGTATTATTTTCAACGAAAAAATACTTTTGGAAACCACTGCTATTAATCAGTTTGTTAAACAATTAGGTTCAACACTCTTCTTACTCTCAAGACACTCCTACTGTCGGTAAGATGAAAATCAGAAATGAAAACAGATACTGGGCTCTTTCGCAAGTAATACTGGTTTTATTCGACAGATTTTTGGAGAAGAAGGCACAAACGTGAGCTCAATGAGCTTTTCAAAGACAATGTAGTCCAAAAAGTCAAAATACGTCGGCTTGGCTAAGCTAGATTGGGCGAATGGGAAACAATGCTCCAGCCTTTTGAGTTTCTGAATACCAAAGTTGAAGACAATAAAGAAGATCGAACTTCTGGTTTAGAGGGTAAGCCATCACCAGAGCACTTATGGTTTCGGCCCTTCATGGGTCATCTGAACAATACCCGAATTTTTATAATTTTTTCCGAAAATATTATGTTTTAAAAGTGGGAGAGGCAGTGGGTGGAAATTAATTGTATTGGTTTTTCATATCGTCAATTATATTTATTGGTCACAAAATGAAAATACTGTCGACTGCCTCCAAGTCGAAGTCTCACGGGATATCAAAATTATTTCGAGTTAGAGAGAGAGTTTTGCAAAAATTCGATTAAGAGAGAAATAAATAAGTTTTGAAATTTGAGAGGAGTATACAACAAACATGGTGAAACAATTCTTGTTAGAAGAAAATCGAATTAGGGGGAGTTCGACTTAGAGATTGTCGACTGTAGTTACATGAAATTGGTAGCCGAAACTATCTACAAGATTGATTGTGAGTTATTGTGCTGTAAAGAGAAATTTTAGCCTTTTTTGGGAGCTCAATAGCGCCGTTTGTAGTGGTTGTACAAAAATACTTTCATAGTCATATTAATTAATTTTATTACCTATAAATGTCTGTGCCATTTTTTTTCGTAAAAATATACCGGAAAGAAGTTATAAGCAAACAACTGAAAAAAGGGCCGATTTTTTGTAGTTTTACCAGGATTTTGAAGGCCGCGGAGGGGGCGTGGCTGTGTAATTTTGGAATTTTCATCTATCAACCATACCATAGAACATATACAAAATTTAGAACTACCCGACCTTTTGTGGGGTAACCCCCCTATTTTTACCTCTATTTACTGGACTAATATACTAGTTTTTCCTTAGAAAAAATTAAACTTAAAAATAAAAGTACCTCTCTTCTTTTTCAATTTCTAAAGAACTAAGATATTTATTGGCATGCGGTTTTTTTTAATAGATTGAACATTTATTGGAGCATTGAATTCTGGAAAAAAATTGTACCCTATTGTGCAAAATTTTGAAGAAAAAAAATAAACTTGAATTTTTTTTTGTTTTTTTTTTTTTCTAAAATTTTGATTTTGGAATTAAATTTCTCCAAAACTATTCATTTAATCAACTTAAACTAAACATACAATTCAAGAACAGAATTTTAGCTTTCTAAGAAGATATAGTGCATTAAAATATGTACATTCGTTGATTTTTAACAATTTTTTTCCCATTCAAAGTCAAAATGCCTTCCCGTATCTGTAAATATGAGTATATCTCAAAAAACGGATCAGGTACGATTTTGGAGTTTACAAATTTAGAATCCTGAGACTATTTCCTACAAATCTGCATCATTACTTTTGGGATCCATTTTAGTGAAACCTGCCGCATCTTGAAGACCACCGTGAGTAGTTTTGTAAATTAATTGAGTTTGGGTTAATCTGAAAAAAAACTGTAACAATTAAATTTTTGGTACAACATAATGGGTTACTGTGCCTGCAATGGTTGCCTTTGCTAAGAACTATTTTTTGATTTTTTTTTTAATTCTGGAGCATTTTTTGAGAAAAACAATAATGTAGAATTGCTTAAACAAAATTATGGCAAAAAAAAAATTAAAACGTCTGTTAGGATTGGCCAAAAAATGTACCTACCAAGTTTGAAGAAAATCAATTCAGCCATTTGGCCTAGTATAGCTCAAGGAACAGAATTGTGAGACCCGCACTTTCTCGCCTTCCCTAAATTAGACTGAGAGCCAACGACATAAAAAGTCAAGTCATTTGCGTAAAGTTGTAGGTTAGGTTAGGTAGAAGGGCTGACAGTTGATCTCGTTACCGTCACACTTTGATCTATGTAGATCCGTTGTGATACCCTAGGAAATTGTATTCCACTTTATGTAAAAACCTATGTGTTCTGTTAGCAGTCAAGCCATTTAGAGGCGTTGATGAAATTCAGAAGGCTAATAGCCGAAGTTCCAGAAAGTTCCTCTAGGTCGTCATAGAAATGATTTCCTAGGTGTTTCTTTCTTAAATGACAGAGTGCTGGGCAGTGGCAAAGGAAGTGTAAGGTATCCTCATGTGCTTCTTCGTCACTGCATCCTCTGCAAAGGTCATCAGTACTGAGCCTCATTTTCTTTTTATGGTATCTCAGTAGGTTGTGTCCGGTGATTATGCTGACAAGGGAACGGAGATGTTTCTTGTCCATTTGCATAATTTTTTCTGTTCTCTGCTTATTGAAATTTGGCCATAACTTTCTAGTTGTGGCGCATGTTTTGTAGCGGTTTCTGATGGACTTATTTAGAAAAAGAGCGATGATATGCCTTGCAGTGTCTGTTTTAGGACCACAGATTCCTTAATATCAACCACAAGAAACTAAATAAGATGTCAAGCTAGCAAGGTACGGCTCGGCATGCTTGCTTCCACCGTAGACCAGCTCGTCGGTGGGGTGGATTCTTGCACCTGCCGCTAGACGACCGCACATTATTGTTCATGCCGAAAAAAAAAATATTATTTTTAAAAATCCTATATACCGCTAACGAAAACTAATTCCTAAAATTTCCCAATGTAGATCCCCGGATGTTAAATGGGATCCTGAGTGTAACCCTCCCTCTTATCTCCTTAAACAAAAAGAGACACCTTGGTTATTGAGCCACTCTAGATTTTATTTCAATAACCCCTAATTCAAAGATGACTTATCTACCTAGTAAACCATCATCTTGATGTCTTCCTGTTGCAGCATCTCCGATTATACCTTACCCCATGCACTAAAATAAACTCACTCCATTATGACTCAATTGTGAGCCAAATAAACAAAATCCTTCATTGGCTTATTTAAATTCATTTACAAAATTTATTTAATTCAAAACAATAAGATTAAAAGGTTTTCAAAATTTGTCTGCTCATCGTCGAATATATGTAAATAAAATGGAAATATTTAAATTGATTTTAATAATATATAATTCTCATTAAAGCTAATTTCTTTATACTATTAGAGAAAAGAAGCACGACTTCATTTCACGTGTAAGAGTGAATAATATAAAAAATTGAATCTAGCGCCGAGTGTGATTCAAATCATGAGCGCAAGAGATAACAACGAAATATTAGAAGTGTAAAATATCAAGATCAACTGTATATGTAATTTTATTTAAGAACAATAAATTTGTTCCAATGTTCATAAAAAAAAACTTGTTTTGTTTTATCTTGTATGGACAGTTGTCTCACTCTATTTCTCTGTTGTTTTCACTTATACTCATTGCATGCACACGTTAATAAAAGGATTCCCTCTTATTTTTGACAGTACTTAGATTAAGATAGAATTTAAGAGATTTATAGATTTTGAGTTAGATATAAAGTTATTTAAATTTCTAAATAAAATTCGTTCAATTTATGCATAAGTAAACAAACAAAAATGTGACGGACTTACCGGCTCTTCAAAGATGATGTGCACAGCATCCCTTCAGTGGTCGGAGCACTTTTTCTTTGTTTTGGTCCAGCGCAGCTAAGCAAAGTCTAGTTGGTAAAGAATTATTACGCACAAGTTGAACGAAATGAAATTAGGCAAACAGATGATCGATGAGAGACACAGTTAATTATTAATTTTAGGTCGAATGATGATTTAAATAATAAGATGAATGTTCATAAGCGAATTGATGATAAATATATTGGCACCAAGTGAGCAGCTGGAGACGTCGGATGGTCGGAACGGAGGTTGAGTCCAGGGACTCCGGACCACGATATGAGTCTGATAATTGTTTAATTCGTGTTGTTGTTTGGTTTGCTCTGGAGTTTGGAGTTGACATTCGATTTTATTTTCGGTTTGGTATCGGATATGATATTAAATCGAACTGGATATATTTTGTATTAATTTACATACTGATTAAGAGAAATTTGATAGTGTTTGACTACGAGACGAGTACTTGACTATTGTTGGAATGAGCTAATCTTGTCGCCTGGATTTTTGATGCAATAAACGTAATTCCTTTTGAAGCTCGTGACGTAGGTGAAGGTTTGGAATTGGTGGGAGTAGTGATTGATCGGTTTGAAGCAGCAATTTTTGATGATTTGATCTGATCGTGGGCTAGTTTGGGCACACGTGGAGGCGTTAATGGCTCAACCAAGAATCGCTTAAAAATCGCTTTTCGATATAAAACCTATATCACAATGATTGTATTTAATATAAATAATGGAATTAAAGCTGTTTTACCTACCGATGAGTTTTAATGCATATGATTTGAGTACCCTTATTCCAGTACAAGTTTTGGTGGTTTGGAGAATAAAGTAGATGATTTTTGGTCTCGATGGATTGGAGTTCTTGGAGTGATCTTGAGGTCAACTCCAAGGGCTGTCTTACTTTGTAAAGAAAAGGCGCGCGAATCAGTGGTTCCAGTCGATCCGAATTTCGCTACTACATATGTAGTTATAAAAAAAATTATTTTCTATTTGTCTTGTCTTGGAGAGACTAATGTCAAAATTAGAATTTACCTCTTGATTAAAAAAACGATGGCTTCATTCGGCCTTCACTTTTCTTAAAAAAATGATTAAAAGTTTTATGAACATAAAACTCACTTAATTTAAGACAATTTTTCTTTAATTTTTTTATATTAAAACTCTGAAACTTATTAAAGCTCTATTGGGAGATTGAGGCGTTCTACCATTGGCGAGAGTTGAAGTTGAAGAGATTGATGCACGGAAATGAAAATATGCTTTAGGCTAGAAATTTCGAGGTTGTTCGAAGGAAATGAAAAGTTCGAAATTTTCGCAGACAATCTTAGACCATTCAGGCTATGTTCGATGGTGTGGAATTACGTAAGCGTTCAGCTCTACAAAAATTATTGTGTGCGGAATTTTTTAAAGGGGATTTCACATCGGCCTACACACAACATTTCAATTTTGTGTTTTCGATGAAGACACGAAAATGGAATGGGAAAAGGCGGTTTCTTATTTTCAATTCGACCCACGCCTCATAAGAGGTTCTTGGCCTTTCAAAATGTCATGTCCCTTTTCTTAAGCTCGCATATCTTTGGCATGAATTATACCAAGAGGATTACCTTTTAAATCTTCTAATTCATACAAATTGTTACTTACGATTTTTTTTATTTTTGCTTCTACAAATTTCGGACATAGCTTAGCATTACGCTTTTTTGACTTGTTACTAAGCACAAAATTGCGCTTTAGAACTTTTTGTCCCACCTTGTATTTGCATGTTTTGCTACGAGTATTATATGTCTTTTCATAAAGTTTGTGTGCCTGAGCTAAAGATTCTTTAATGTTATTATGGATCATGTTCATCTTCACTGTTTTTGGTAAAATATCGAACTCAGAGTTGTTAAGACCGTGTAGTTTTTTTAGCAAGGCGTAGTCGGAACCATGTTGAAGTTTGCTTTGACCGAAGAGTGCTTCGTGTGGTGACATTCCTATTGCAGAATGCACACTCGTTCTTAAGGAACTTAAAATAAGGGTTAGGTGTTTATCCCAATTTGTTTGGTCTGAACCAACATAAGATCTAATCGCGGCCAAGATTGATCTATTGGCTCGCTCACTTGCGTTTGCTTGTGGGGCGTACGAGGCCGTGCGAATATGTTTTGTCCCATTGGATTCTAAAAACTTTGTAAATTCTTTGCCAATAAACTGTTTACCATTATCTGAAAGCAGCGACTCTGGTACTCCAAATAGTGCACAGACGTCTACTTCCAAAAACTGAATAGCAACCTCAGCAGTGGCTTTTCTAATTGCTTTAGCAAGTATAAACTTGGTTAATTGGTCAAGACAGACAATTATATACGAATTCCCACTTTTTGATCTTGGATATGGCCCAAGAAAATCCACAAAAACGTGTTGAAAGGGTCTGTCAACTATAAAAGATTGACCCATAGGTGGCCTCAAGACGTGATTTGGAGCTTTTGAAGATTTACAGACTATACATTCCCCAATGAACGATTTCACTTGCACCGCCATATTGGGCCAGTAAAACCGTTCTCGCAGTCGATATAAAGTCTTTGCAACTCCACCATGCGAGGCTCGAGGAGGGTCATGTGCCAGTCGGATTAGTTGGTCAGTTAGGGCAGTGGGAATCCACAGTTTCCAGACGCAATCGTCCTCTCTGGGATCCCCTGTGCAATGTTTGACCTTCTTGTAAACAAAATTTTCTGATACTTGAAGGTCAGGTAGCTGGGTTTTGTTTTTCTCAACAGTTTCGATCAACCTCATATATTCATCCGACTTGAATGCCGGATCAGAGAGATTGACCTGAAGAACATCGGAAGGGCTTATGGTGTTTGTATTAGTAAGTGTAATTGCATCTGCGGCATACACTCGCGAAAGTGCATCCGGTGCGACATTTTGGGTGCCCTTTCGATGCTCTATAACGAAAGAGAATCTTTGGAGTCTCAAACTCCACCGCGCTAACCTTCCACTTAAATCTCTTTGGCTCATGAGCCACCTGAGGCTCGAATGGTCAGTGACAATTGTAAAATTGTGTCCTTCAATATAAGGCCTAAACTTTTCTACACCGAGAACAGCAGCTAAGCATTCTAGCTCTGTAACGCTGTAATTCCGTTGCGCTTGGTTCAATTTATATGAGTAGTAGTAAATGGGTTTTTCTTCACCATGGTCATCAAGTTGGGTTAAGACGCATCCTACACCTGTTGTAGAGGCATCACATAAGATTATAAATGGTTTGTTAAAATTTGGGTTTTCTAAAACTGGTGCTGTAGTCAAAGATAGTTTAAGTTTTTCAAATGCTAAGAAGGCTTCAGGAGTGAAGACAAATGTTTTACTTTTCTTCAAAGTGTCAGTTATTGGGGTAGCAAGATCTGAGTAGTTGGGTACAAAACGCCTGTACCATCCAGTTAAGCCCAAAAATCTCCTTACCTGTCGAGGTGTCTTTGGTACTGGAAAGTCGTTTATGGCACTTACCTTATCTGGGTCGGTTTTAACACGACCTCCACCCACAATAAAACCTAAATATCGAAGTTCTTTAAAGCAGAAACGAGATTTATCTAGATTTATAGTTAATCCTGCTTTACGCAATAATAAAGCTAGTTTACGCAAAGTTTCAACATGTTCCTCAAACTTCTCCGACACAATCAATAAATCATCCAGGTATACGAAGATGTTTTGTTTCAATTCGTTAGGTACCACTTTGTCCATCAGTCTGCACAAGCGTTGAGCTGCATTGCAGAGGCCAAAGGGCATTACCTTGAATTGATATAAGGGTCTACCGGGCACACTAAACGCTGTCTTTTCCCGTGCCTCTTCAGCTAGAGGAATCTGCCAAAATGCGTCTTTCAGATCCACACTGCTTATATAGTGTGTCTCTGATTGACGACTAAGCAGATTCTCTATATGAGGAAAAGGATAGGCATCGTTTTTGGTCACCTTGTTGAGTTTTCTGGAGTCTAAACACAAGCGATTCTTTCCTGGTTTGCGAACCAGAACGACCGGCGAGCTCCACGCACTTTCGCTTTCCTCGATGACATCTAATGCCAGCATCCTATCCAGTTCCTCATACATCATCTTCTGGATGGCTGGAGACACGGGATAGTTTCTCTGTTTAATGGGCTCCGTGTCGCCTGTATTTATTGTGTGTTCTTCCATTGTCGTTCGTCCCAGCCCTTCTTTGGCATAGGACGGAAATAGACGGATAACTTTTTCAATTTCAATGGACTGATTGATTGAAAGGTCGTGAGCGTTTGCATCACATATGCGAAGTGAAGGAGAACTAATTTCGGACACTATAATAGGGGAAATTTCAAATAGTTTCCAAAAATTTATTCCTAGATATAGGGGTTGTTCTAGCGATGGTACTAAATAGATTTTCATCTCCTTTGCAATATGTTTGTATTCCACAATTGTGGTTACCTCGCCGATTATTTTCTGTGGTTGTCCACTGGCTGTTTTGACATTTGAGACAAAGTTTTTGAAAGGAATATTGAGGTCTTTTAACATTTGTAAGCACCCCGATCCTAGACAGGTGATGCTCGCACCACTGTCCAAAAGACCAAGCATCTTTTTCCCAAATATGGAAACGCTCGCATAGGGTCTAGGATCTTCAATATTGCAAAGTGTTGTAGCACAAATTTCACGGTGAGTGTTTTTCTTGTTCCTGAAGCGATCTCTGAGTTTCTGTATACGTGGGGTTATTTGAGAAAAAATTCTACCACGAACGTCATAGTACTTTTGTAACCGTTCGTGAAGAGAAACGGGTGGATTTAAAGCTGGGGGTGGTTTGTCACAATTAGGGGTTTCACGTTTAAGAATTTTGACTTGTTTGGTTTCATTAATCATCTCTAAAGATGTTGAAGCTTCGAATGTTTTTGTCGAGTCAGATGTTGGGGTCAAATCAGGTGGTTTGTTTATGTCCTGTGAAAATAAACAGTCGGGTTGCAGAGAATGAGTTGGGTTTTCTTTCACATTTGTTCCGGGCTCGCTTTCGGTTGACAAGACTCCCCGGTGGTTGAATTGCCCCGTTTTCGGTTTCCCGAACATTTTGCACAATTTGGTGTGGTGGTATTTTCCAAGCCACACTTGTAACAAAACAAGTTGCGCTGGGAACTAGGACATTGGACGAACGAGTGTCCTTTTGCCTTGCAGTTCCATCACGTGTAGTTGGAATAGTTTTGTTGACACTGCGAAGCTTTTAAGGCATTTACCTCAAGTACGTCTTCTTCTAGCAATGGCTGGTCTAACTCGCTGACTTGTTTTTTATAATTATTTTGTACGGAGGATTTTGAATGGAACGCTTCTTTCTGAGCATGTTTTTCTATCGACCTACAGACGTATACCATCTCGGCTAAGCTTTGGGTACTAAAAGTGATCAGGAGTTCCCCTGTTCTCTTTTTAACATTCTGTTTAATCAGCTCAATTAATTCTGTTCGAGTTTTAGGAATATGGAGACGTGCATTCATAACGAGAATATCATTGTAAAAGCTATCGAAGCTTTCATTTTGACCCTGTCGGCGGTCGAACATTTTCCTCGAAAGTTCCGAGTCGGTTTCAATGCTCCTATACTGTTCCACTAACGCAAATTCTAAGGATTGCCAGTTAGCATTAGGGTTGGTTTTAAGATATGTCCAAAACCAAGTTTCGACATCACCCTTAACAAAAAGTTGGAAGTGTAAGAAAATATCTTCCCACGAAGCGTTATAACTCATTTTGAGTTTGTTAAGGCGTAATATAAAATCATCGACAGTCATTTTTATGTTGTCGAATTTTAGGCCCCATTTATGGAATTCGAGTGCACGATTGTTGCTGGTTTGAGATACGTTCCGACTACTATTGGGGCTATTAGCATTTAAATCTAGTGCTTCTATTCGATTCAAAAAGTTTTGAGTATTTCGACTTAGTTGTGGAGGGCGTATGTTGTCGGCTGGGGCTACAGGTGCATGAGCAGTGCTGTGTTCTCGCGGATGATTAATATCCGGAGCAGGTTCAGGTGCAATCGATGGAGTTCTTGCTCTCTCTAAAGTTTCGCGAATAATTCTTTCTACATCCTCTCTGTTTCTAGCTCTCTCCTCTTCCAACTCCTTCTGTCTATCCCGCAAATCCTCGGCTCTACTGAGCCCAATCGTGGCATTTACCATATTTACTATATATCGTTGGAAACTATCATTTAATAAAATAGGATTTGGAACTTGCACTGAATTGGCCTTATTTTGATCATTAATCTGACCATTATTTTGTTCATTAAATTGTTCATTATGTTGATCATTATTTTGACCATTTATTAGCTCTTCAGTTTGAAGAACTTCATCTTCGTCTGTATCGTTGGCATTTGAAGTACCTGGTTTACCCGCAGCTGCCACGCGCGAGTTGCGTGTAACAGTTTTGCTTTTGTCTTTCGACTTGTCCCTTTTTGGTGCCATTTGGCTAAAACGAGAACTATTACCAGATCAAACTCAAGTATTCGAATGTTTAAAAATTTAGAAACGTGTAAAGATTTTTTTTTTTTTTGTAGATTGTAGTTCAGAGATCAAACAAAAAATGTGTATAAAGGGATTTAAAAAAAAATCAAAAGGAAATTATCAACTCAATATTCATGCGTGCTGGATAAGATAAAATCAGGAGTGTGCAACATTAAGCTAAATAGTTAAGGAAATTTACAAAAAAATTATCGTCGGCAAAAAAAAAGATTGTATACTTGCATAAAATTCATAAACGCAACTAAAAGATTGGTATTCGTTACCTTTTCTTCTTAGGTCGCCAGAGTGATAAGCAATATTATCGCTGAGATTTTTTTATTAATGAAAATAGGACTTTAAAATTTATAGACGGGGCTCAATTTTTCAAGTTTCAAGTTTGATGTTGATCGTTTGTTATATCACAGACGCAACAGACAGGATAAAGTTTGAACGAACTGTGTTTTCCCCGGACGTCCATAAAAAAAAACAACGATATGTCAACAAAAAAAAAAAATGTTCCTTAAATTCAAATCAATGCATCTGACGGGAAAGTTGTATCCAGTACATGAAAGTCCCCGGTCATTAATCTAAATCTCTAGACAAATGTTTCTTTATAACATTCTTCATAACAAACTGAAGCTAGCGCTTCCACTAACGTGATCAAAAGACCGAAGTTAAAGGGTCGTTAACTGAAATTTTTATTGTTACTTTAGACTCTTTTATTATTGTTGGAAATTGACTTGAAAGTATAAAAATTGTGTTTCTAGGTGGAATTGAATTTACTGTCTATATATTCGAAGCCCCACGTTAGGCGCCATCTGTGTAGCGGTTTCTGATGGACTTATTTAGAAAAAGAGCGATGATATGCCTTGCAGTGTCTGTTTTAGGACCACAGATTCCTTAATATCAACCACAAGAAACTAAATAAGATGTCAAGCTATAGCAAGGTACGGCTCGGCATGCTTGCTTCCACCGTAGACCAGCTCGTCGGTGGGGTGGATTCTTGCACCTGCCGCTAGACGACCGCACATTATTGTTCATGCCGAAAAAAAAAATATTATTTTTAAAAATCCTATATACCGCTAACGAAAACTAATTCCTAAAATTTCCCAATGTAGATCCCCGGATGTTAAATGGGATCCTGAGTGTAACCCTCCCTCTTATCTCCTTAAACAAAAAGAGACACCTTGGTTATTGAGCCACTCTAGATTTTATTTCAATAACCCCTAATTCAAAGATGACTTATCTACCTAGTAAACCATCATCTTGATGTCTTCCTGTTGCAGCATCTCCGATTATACCTTACCCCATGCACTAAAATAAACTCACTCCATTATGACTCAATTGTGAGCCAAATAAACAAAATCCTTCATTGGCTTATTTAAATTCATTTACAAAATTTATTTAATTCAAAACAATAAGATTAAAAGGTTTTCAAAATTTGTCTGCTCATCGTCGAATATATGTAAATAAAATGGAAATATTTAAATTGATTTTAATAATATATAATTCTCATTAAAGCTAATTTCTTTATACTATTAGAGAAAAGAAGCACGACTTCATTTCACGTGTAAGAGTGAATAATATAAAAAATTGAATCTAGCGCCGAGTGTGATTCAAATCATGAGCGCAAGAGATAACAACGAAATATTAGAAGTGTAAAATATCAAGATCAACTGTATATGTAATTTTATTTAAGAACAATAAATTTGTTCCAATGTTCATAAAAAAAAACTTGTTTTGTTTTATCTAGTATGGACAGTTGTCTCACTCTATTTCTCTGTTGTTTTCACTTATACTCATTGCATGCACACGTTAATAAAAGGATTCCCTCTTATTTTTGACAGTACTTAGATTAAGATAGAATTTAAGAGATTTATAGATTTTGAGTTAGATATAAAGTTATTTAAATTTCTAAATAAAATTCGTTCAATTTATGCATAAGTAAACAAACAAAAATGTGACGGACTTACCGGCTCTTCAAAGATGATGTGCACAGCATCCCTTCAGTGGTCGGAGCACTTTTTCTTTGTTTTGGTCCAGCGCAGCTAAGCAAAGTCTAGTTGGTAAAGAATTATTACGCACAAGTTGAACGAAATGAAATTAGGCAAACAGATGATCGATGAGAGACACAGTTAATTATTAATTTTAGGTCGAATGATGATTTAAATAATAAGATGAATGTTCATAAGCGAATTGATGATAAATATATTGGCACCAAGTGAGCAGCTGGAGACGTCGGATGGTCGGAACGGAGGTTGAGTCCAGGGACTCCGGACCACGATATGAGTCTGATAATTGTTTAATTCGTGTTGTTGTTTGGTTTGCTCTGGAGTTTGGAGTTGACATTCGATTTTATTTTCGGTTTGGTATCGGATATGATATTAAATCGAACTGGATATATTTTGTATTAATTTACATACTGATTAAGAGAAATTTGATAGTGTTTGACTACGAGACGAGTACTTGACTATTGTTGGAATGAGCTAATCTTGTCGCCTGGATTTTTGATGCAATAAACGTAATTCCTTTTGAAGCTCGTGACGTAGGTGAAGGTTTGGAATTGGTGGGAGTAGTGATTGATCGGTTTGAAGCAGCAATTTTTGATGATTTGATCTGATCGTGGGCTAGTTTGGGCACACGTGGAGGCGTTAATGGCTCAACCAAGAATCGCTTAAAAATCGCTTTTCGATATAAAACCTATATCACAATGATTGTATTTAATATAAATAATGGAATTAAAGCTGTTTTACCTACCGATGAGTTTTAATGCATATGATTTGAGTACCCTTATTCCAGTACAAGTTTTGGTGGTTTGGAGAATAAAGTAGATGATTTTTGGTCTCGATGGATTGGAGTTCTTGGAGTGATCTTGAGGTCAACTCCAAGGGCTGTCTTACTTTGTAAAGAAAAGGCGCGCGAATCAGTGGTTCCAGTCGATCCGAATTTCGCTACTACATATGTAGTTATAAAAAAAATTATTTTCTATTTGTCTTGTCTTGGAGAGACTAATGTCAAAATTAGAATTTACCTCTTGATTAAATAAACGATGGCTTAATTCGGCCTTCACTTTTCTTAAAAAAATGATTAAAAGTTTTATGAACATAAAACTCACTTAATTTAAGACAATTTTTCTTTAATTTTTTTATATTAAAACTCTGAAACTTATTAAAGCTCTATTGGGAGATTGAGGCGTTCTACCATTGGCGAGAGTTGAAGTTGAAGAGATTGATGCACGGAAATGAAAATATGCTTTAGGCTAGAAATTTCGAGGTTGTTCGAAGGAAATGAAAAGTTCGAAATTTTCGCAGACAATCTTAGACCATTCAGGCTATGTTCGATGGTGCGGAATTACGTAAGCGTTCAGCTCTACAAAAATTATTGTGTGCGGAATTTTTTTAAAGGGGATTTCACATCGGCCTACACAGTTTCAAGCAGATTCCATCTTTCATTGGTTTTTTCTAATATTTTGTTACCAATTTCCTGTTTGATGCTACAGGTTGGTACTTTAATATTTTGTTCGGCTTGACTTGAATCAAGCGACGAACCCGTTCTCGCCAGCTCATCAGCTCTCTCGTTTCCCTGTACATCACTGTGACCGGGAAACCAGCAGAGTCTAATGTTATGCTGCATGCCAAGAACCCTAAGCTCTTCGCGACAGCAAGTCACAAGCTTCGAATGTATCTCGGTGGCAGAAATTGCTTTTATTGCTGCTTGGCTATCAATAAAGAGGGTGATATCAGCTCGTGGTATCGACATCATTGATATTTGCGTAGCTGCTTTTGTCACTGCCAAGACCTCGGCTTGGAAGACACTGCAAAAGTCCGGAAGTCTGAAGGAGCTAGCTAGTCCCAGAGTTTCCGAGAAAATTCCTGCACCAACTCCAGTGTCCATCTTCGAACCATCAGTGAAGACAGTTATCGTAGATGCATTACTGAAAGGTTGGTTGTTTTCCCACTCCTCTCTATTAGGAAAAGAGGTAGTGAAGGGTCTGTTGAAGTTTAAATGGGGTGTTGTGTAGTCTGTGCAAACATTATTTCCCACATATCTCTGCAGAATCTGAGTATGGCCTGATGTGCTTTGCTTCCAGCATTTAGTCTGGCTTAGGCGCAGGGCACTGTATGCTGCAGATTCTTGCACGAATAGATCTAGGGGTCTCAAGTTGAGTATAGCTTCCAGTCCCGCTGTGGGAGTGGTTTTCAACGCCCCCGTAATACCTACGCATGCTAATCTTTGAACTTTTGTCAAGGTTTTCAGGTTTGTTGCTTTCTCAGTCGCGTTCCACCAAAGTAAATTACCGTAGGTAAGTATCGGTCTAACTATTGCCGTGTACATCCACCTGATAATTTTTGGATTGGGTCCCCAGGATTTACCAAAGATCCTGTTGCAGGAATAGAACGCAACCATAGCTTTCTTTGCTCTCTCTTTAGTGTTGAGACTCCAGTTCAGTTTCTTATCAAGGATCACACCCAAGTATTTGGCCTGATCCGAGATTTTGAGTGGAGTCCCTGCAATTGATGGTAATCTAAACATTGGTATTTTTCTTCTGTTAGTGAAGAGAACCAATTCAGTTTTCAATGGATTGACCATAGACCACAATTCTTTGCCCATGTGTTGACCTTTGACAGGGCATATTCTATTTGTTCATTAATAGTGGATGGGAATTTACCTGTCGCAAGTAGTACTAGGTCATCTGCATAAGCTACTACTTTGACTCCACTATATTTTAATTTTACAAGAATTTCGTTCATGACTAGTATCCAAAGAAGCGGAGAAAGCACCCCTCCCTGGGGTGTTCCTCTGGATGTGGATACTATTAAACGTGATTCGTGAGTTCTGTATTAATATGCCTGTTTTTTAACATGCACATAGTCCAATTTATAATTGATTTTTCTATATTCAGCTCTACAAGGGCTCTCTTAACTGCATCATTTTCCACATTATTGAATGCTCCTTCAATATCTAGGAAGGCAGCAAGAGTGTATTCCTTGTCTTTGAGAGTTTTTTCAATTGTATTAACAACACAGTGAAGTGCAGTTTCTACGCTTTTGCCTTTCGTATAGGCATGCTGCATTGGAGAAATCACCTCCGGGTTCAGTGAGCTGCGAATATAGATGTCCAACAGTCTCTCGAAAGTTTTAAGAGTAAACGACGTGAGACTGATTGGTCTTTAGTCTTTAGCTTCCATTGGCTGGGTTTACCAGCCTTCGGGATAAATACAACCTTGACTTCACGCCATGCTTGAGGTACATATCCCCATCTGAGGCTACTTGAGAATATGTTTTTCAGGTGTGAAGTAATCAGGTTTTCACTTTTTTGTAACATAATATAGGTTCTCTATGCTCTTCACCAGTTTAAAAATACGGAACACGGTAGTTCCTAACTACCAGAACAGAATAGAGTGCTGTAACTGTAATAGCTGTCAAAAGGTGTCGTACGTGATTTTTTTACGCGCCCACAATGCAGCTGTACAGCTTTCTGACATTTTAGTATCGAAAATAAAAAAAAAAAAAAATAAATAGAAATTAATAATGATGAAAAAGAGGCTAAAATTGCTTTACGTTCTTATGAGAGATTGAAAAGAGTTTAAAAATCACTTTAAGCCACACATAAACACTCGATTTTGCTTGCAATTTTGAAACGTCAAAAAAGCTGCAAGCTAAAGTTAAAAGTTGGTCAACTTGTCCAGTTGCGTCTGCAGCTGCTTCGTGTTATTTTCACATTATTGAATTTGTGTGTATTCAACATTTTGACAGCTATTCCAGTTGCATCCCCGTCTCCATTCTGTTCAGCCAGTAAACTGCATCCACGAAAGAGACAAAATCCTCACGAAGACTACCATCAGAAACGTATCTTATGACTTATACAGATGTGTAGCAACTCTGCACGTATCGCTGCATGGAACTCCTTACTCGAAACATATGTGCATTAGGGTGGTCGTTATAATGGGTATTTTTTTGTTTTATCATTTGGATGGGCCTAAATCAGCTCTAAATGAAGAAACAAAAAATCCCTAATTTTTTCAGATATTTATTTTCATCCCCTATAGTCGCTGTAGGGGTAAATAAAATTTCCCCTTTTTTTTGGAAATTCGCGTAAGATCTGCCGAAAAGTTCAGAGCATGTAGGTGAGAAGTAGACAAGAAAAAAAAATCCTACCGGAGGGGGGGTAATATCTCCCACTGCTTGGACGGGAGGAGCAATTTAGTAAAATAATTGCATAAAATAAAAAAAAAAATAAAAAACAACGGCAATACTTACAGGAATATTTTCTAGCTTTTTGGAAAGCCATAAGTTCATTTTAATAGTTGATTATTAAATAAAGTTCTTTGAATAAGCAATTTCAGCTAAATCTGTTTTCAAATCGATAATTAAAAAAAAAAATAATAATTTTTCTTCAAAGAGTTGAGTTTGAAACAATTTTTTGCCAAAAATGTTCATCAAAAAAACTTAATTTAAAAACAAACCGTAAGAATGGATTTCTGGCTTTCCAAAAAGCTACAAAACATTACTGTAAGTATTGCCGTTGTTTTTTAATTAATTTTTTTCTATTTCATGCAAATATTTTATTAAATTACCCCTCCCGTCCAAGCGGGGGGAGATATTACCCCCCTCCTGTAGGATTTGTTCTTGTCTAGTTCTCACCTACAGGCTATGAATTTTGTTGGCAGATCTTACGCGAATTTTCTAGTATGCAGCGACTAAAGGGGATGAAAATAAAAATCCGAAAAAATTAGGGAATTTTTTTTCTTCATTTAGAGCCGATTTGGGCCCATCCGGGATGACCTTTTTTAACGACCACCCTAATATGCATACGTACCTATTCTTGAGGTGCGTATCGTTTTGAGAATAAGAAAACGGCGAGCAGTTCGGAAGAAGCTCTCCAGCGTAAAACTCGCAAGTGGATTGGACCATTGTATATCCAATTTATATACAATGATTGGATACATTCATGAAATTAGCTCACAAAAGGGGAAGACAGATATCCGAGAGTCACTCTCGAGAGTTATAGTTAAAGTACTCTCTCAAATAGAAACGCACATCTAAAAATTTATCGTAAAAATGAAATGTTTATTATTTTAAATAAAATCTTTATCTTGTAGATCTGAATTTTGGAAGGAAAGTTACAATATTTTGTATAGTTAATTAGATTGAAGTAGGTATTTAAAAGTTTTTTTTGTTTTAAATAAAATTAATTTTAAGGTGGAAAAATTAGATAAGTGCCCCTGCCACCTCTCCTGTTACATTTAATTATAAATATATGAATATGAATATATATTAAGCATGTACTACCAAAAAGATATTATTATGTATTTTATGTACTATGAATCTATTAAATAAACAAATACGAATACAAATACAAAAAAACACTAACGAAGTTGTAGAGGAGGGTCGGGGCCATAACTTTTTTAACATTATGGGTATTCATGCAACAGCGTAAAGTCATCGTAAACGTTCTAAAGTGTAAAACTTCGTAATTCTGTCAGAATTTCTATGGAAATGAAGAAGTTTTGAGCCGAATTTCCTATGAAGATAGACTCCTAGGCCAAGCTGCAATGGCGAAACAAACGATCTTGGTCGGGCGGTTGCAATAATTGCATGACTGATATTAATTTCTTTTCTCTTGGTAAATTCGTCATTTTCGAATTCCTTTTTCTTTTTTACAAGAAACTTCATTATCGTTATTATAAATATCTAGTAGTAAGTCTTCTCTACCAGATGCAATATCTTCAGAGGAAGGATAAACGGAGCAGTCGTATAAACGAGATCTGATGTCCTGTCGAATAATATTGGCTGCAGCCAGGACTATTCTCATGCTTACTCCCTGAGGATTGAGTTATACCAACTATCCGTCAAGATTTTCTTTGATATTTCGGTGAAAAAAACAACACTTGGCTTGCCAACTTGTTCAGCGATAACAATTTGGTCTCCATTATCTTTCAGCTTTCTTTTAAGATGTCTTTCACTGTATGTAACTTCTTCTGGGGAACATGTCTGGATAAAATCCATTAACTCTGCAAATGTAAATACTGACATTCATCGTTCGTTTCCAAATATTTTCATAACTTATGGAATGCTTTTAACTTGCTATTATTCATAGGACGGCCGGCCTTATTATCTGAAGAAATTCTAAACGCTGGAGGAAATTGACCCTGACTTTCAAAATAACTGTAACATTTACCATGATATCGATATCGAGCTTCTGCTGCTACGAGATCAGTTTCGTTGTTTAACCTCAACAACACGTTCTCTGCCCAATCGTCAGATCGTCTTGACGCTATGAAACGCACAGAGTCTATGATGTGAAGTGAAACCACTGAACTAAACGGTTCTTTTCTTTCCTGATGTGCCTCAAAATTGACCTCGAACTCGAAAAACAGGCACTGCCGTTTAAAGTCAAGACTGTCGACTGACGAACGGGACTTTCTGCTCACAGGCTCCTCATCCTCGTGCAAAGCAACAAATTAATGTTCAAATCGACGTGTGTATGCTTTTCGACAGTTAAAATGAACTGGTTTTAGAGTCCCCAATTACCGCTGCGATTCCGTCATTGCGAGCATAACTAAACCGGGAAATGTTGTCGATGCCTCTTTCTACTCTGAAAATAGCAGCCAGTTTTGTGTCTTCACACAAAATACACAACGCGTTATCCATTAATAAAATTAACCTCCTGGGCTAAATCCCAATTTAGAACAAAAAAGTTCATCCTTCCCCTAAAAAATAAATCCTTTAGGGGGATCAAATCATGGAATTCGAAGAAAAAACGATAAGTATTTTATCCACTGTTCTATTAACTAGTTTTTGAATCAAGTGAAATCTATACATGGTTTTTGAAAAAACCGAATTTTAAACACAAAATATTTGGGAGAAAAAAGCATTAAAAAAAAGTTTAAAGTGTAATTTCTCAAAACTGTAAAATTATATATCATTTTTTTTTTCTAAAATTCGTTGCTCTAATGAATAAAACTAGATGATATATAATCTTACAGTTTTGAGAAATTACCCTTTAAACCTTTTTATATGCTTGTTTTTAGCAAATTTTGAGTTAAAAACTAATTTTTTTTTTTCAAAAACCATGTATTATAGATTTCACTTGATTCAAAAACTAGTTAATAGAACAGAGTATTGGCTTTAAGAAAAGGTATAATACTTAGTTGTAAGTATTACCGTTATTTTTTAATATTTTTTTTACATTTTGGTATTGTTTTTATGAAATTGCCCCTACTGCCAAAACGGGGTGAGATAGACCCCCCCCTCCTAAAGTAAAAAATGCTCGTATTAAACTGTTCTAAAAAAAAACGTTATCATTTCTTGGCGCCTGAGTTATAGTACTCTCCCCGTGAAGTCCTCTTTCGGCTGCCAAGAATAAATTTTATAAACGTATCACGATAAAATATTTTTTGATTACATTTTACTATCCTATTCCCAGATTGTAAAAAATGTGCGGAAAAACGAAGAAACATCAATCAAAGAAATGCTTGAACTTATCCTTAAAAGGATTTACAAACAAGATTTAAACATAAAACAGCTAAGCGAAGAAGTCGCTCTTAAGAAACAATGATGGACAGAACACTTAAAATCGCAACATGGAATGCAAACGGTCTTTTACAACATGTATCAGAACTAAACATCTTTTTAGACAGAGCATATAGACATTTGTTTGGTGTCCGAAGCTCACCTCGCTATAGAACAAAGTCTTGATAATAAATTACCAAACTATACGTGTTATCACGCTCCGCACCCAACTGACAAAGCTAGGGGTGGATCAGCAATACTTATAAAAAAGTTCTCAACACACTATGAAGAACCAAAGTTTACTAATGAAAATATGCAAGTAACAACAATTAGTATTGGTATAAAACAGAAAGAGTTTAAAATAGCAGCTATATACTGCCCTCCGAGGCGCTCTGCAACTGAAGAAAACTTTGCAGAACTCCTTACTTTGTTAGGACATAACTTCCTTGTTGGTGGCGACTTCAATGCTAAACACACCCACTGGGGATCTAGGCTCATAACCACAAAAGGTAAACGGCTATACCAAGCAGGCCGCAAATACAACTGCGAATTTTATTCTTCTGGTTCGCCAACATATTGGCCATCTGATACTAACAAAATGCCAGACCTTATAGACTTTTTCGTAGTTAAAGGTATTAAACGAAACCATATAAGTGTCGAAGGTAACTACGACTTATCTTCAGATCATACTCCAGTAATTTTAACACTGAGTGAAGCGGAAATAATAGAAAAAAGTAATCCTAAGCTCGTGAATAAGAGAACAAACTGGAACGAATTCAGAGATAAACTTGAAAGTTTTATAAGCCTCAGATCCCCTATGCAAACAATTGAACAAATTGACCATGAAGTAAAACAATTTATTGCTGATGTGCATCAGGTTGCAGAAGAAAGTACTCCAACTGTTTCGAACTCAAGAGAAAAAGAAATAAAATATCCTGTCGAAATAAAGGAGCTGATGAAAAAAGAAGAGATCGAAGAAAATGGCAAGTTACCAGATTTCCAGGTGATAAGGCAGTTTTTAACCGTCTTAACAACGAACTTAAGAAAAGAATCTGTGAGTTTAAAAACGATTCACTGAGGAGATTCCTGAATAGTCTTACGGCGGATGCTTCTACAGAATACTCCTTATGGAAAGCAGCTAAGCGCTTAAAAAGACCACAGACACAAAACCCGCCAATAAAATCTCAAAATGGTAAATGGGTCGGAAATCCGAAACAAAAGTCTAATCTCTTCGCTGAACATCTAGCGAATGTTTTTAAGCCATTCCCAGCAAACACAGCTACAGATCCCTTACAGTTTGTTGATAAAAACGACGAATGCGAAATACCTTTTGTCACGCTCAAAGAAGTAAGAAGCATGTGTCAGCATAAGTTGTCTAACAAAAAATCACCAGGGTATGATCTCATAACTGCTCAGGTTTTAAAAGAAATGCCTTTAACAGCCGTCAAGAAACTCCAATTTATAATAAACGAATGCCTTAAACTAAGATATGTGCCACATCACTGGAAAATTGCAGAAGTCATTGTTATACCTAAACAAGGTAAGCCACCAACAGAAGTAACATCTTACAGACCAATATCGCTTGTACCAATCATGGCAAAAGTTTTTGAAAAACTGCTACTGAAAAGGCTTAGCAACATAATAGAAGAAAGAAGACTAATTCCGAGCCATCAGTTTGGATTTAGAAATAAACATTCCACGATAGACCAAGTGCATCGAATTACGGATGTTGTGGAAAAGGCACTTGAAGAAAACAAGTATGCTCGGCTATATTCTTAGAAGTTGCTCAAGCCTTTGACAAGGTTTGGCACTTGGGACTTGAGTACAAACTGCATAGGGACCTTCCCAGGCAGTACTACGAAATACTGAAATCCTACGTTACGAACCGACTCTTTAGAGTACGGAGTTTTGTTTACGGTTCGTTTCGTTAACAAAAAAAATATATATATATTGTATTCTCTTGTGAGAATACCACCATCAAATAAAACACTAGTGATTTTTTAATAATATAAATTTATTATGAGCTTCAGATCCCTTACCACTGGTGGGGGGAAATCTTCAGCTATACGTTGGAATACTAATTAGAACTAAACTACTAAGTGATCGAAGAAACCCTTTTATACTTCATATTTGTTTACTCAGCAATATGATTGAAGATCATATGCTGCTCTTTGTTTAATAAAATTGCTGACACAAGAATTCTATTGGAATTATTAAAGATGCTTTGTGCACACAAGTTACTGAAGGCAAAATGTGCTTATATGCAGTTTTATATTTATAATATCGGATATCGTCATTCGCTATGAGATGAAATTATGAATCATTGTGTGAGCATTACATTTGGTATATGGAAAGATACTTTGTATCTTTCTTCATTATCATAGGGTGTTTAATATTATTACAAAATTATGTGAGGGTGTTCTGATAATGTAACCCCTCCCTCCTTAAGTTTGATGCTATAATTCTATTTTCAATTTTAATTTTTTTGGTTTCTTTACGCTTACAATATAATAATAATATTGCAATTACAACAATTATGATTGTTATACTTGTATATGATATAATATGTTTTACATTGTTCTCATATTTTAATTCTTGTAATTCTTTTAAATTTTCGATTTGATTTATATGTATATTTTCTAAAGTAACATTTATTTTTGTAAAGTTTAGTGTATTATATAATGGAATTACAATATTTTGCTTGAAAGTTTCTTTTTGATTTGAATACAAAGTTGCATTTATTTTGATATTGCAATCTTTAAAATGTATTAGGTTATTTTTAGTAATTTTATATTCAATATTATTACAATAGTCATTTAGACTTGTTTCTAATAAATTTTTTGTTAATATAAGGCCATCTTCTATTTCTATTAATTCTTGATCTTTATTAGATCTAATCTTACAATTTTCGTATTTTGTTTCATATAAATTTTGTATACATATTGGACTTTTCTTTAAATGTTTAACATATTTAATTGCATTATTTTCATACAATGTTTTGTTATAAATTATATAATTATACTTTGATATTTCGATTTCTAGTCCTTGTTCATTTGGAACAGGTAAAATAATTATGGTTTCATATTTATATGTAAATACTGGTATTTTTAAAATAAAAACTAAATTGTTATTTCTAGTTACTAAACTACTTTCTATATGTTCTAATTTTTGTACAGATATATTAAATCTTTTATTTTCTTCTTTTGTAAGAATATTTCTTCCTAGAATTCCTAATCTTGAAAAGACTATATTGTCTTGTAATTTCTCAACTTCATTGTTTAACAACATTATATCGATATTAATTTGTAAGGATAATATACTTTTAGCTAAATTTTCTTGTTTTGCTTCTGTTGAATTAATAAAATTTCTAAGCACGTATTGATGTTTGTTTATTCTGTCTGCCATAGTTTCTAACTCTGTTTGGAATTATGTATTAGTCCCTATCTGTTTGTTTAATTCTGCTATAGCATTTTTATTGTTTTCTTCTATTATTTTCAAATGATTCTCAATTTCTAATCTTTCATCATTATCCATATCCATCATTATTATTCCTCTCTTTTGTCTAGAATAAGGAAGTATACTATGTAATTTTGATTTTGTATCTCCTAATGCTTCTGTCATTAGTCTTTTTAATCTTAAGTCATTAAAATTATTATAGCCTGTTTCTATAGAAAATTCAATTTGTTTAATTATTTCATCATAAGTTTCTAAATTAATAATGTGAAGTATTTTGTCATATCTTTCAATCAATTCAATAATTGGCTCTTGTTTAATTATAATATATCCTGCTTGGTTACGAATTTCTTGCAATAAGAACTCTGATTTCACCATGGTTATGATGAAGAATAAATAAATACTTATGGCTTTCATATTGCCTGTAAAGAGATTAAATTATTTATCGCTATTTTGATATTTATATTTTCTTTTGAAAAAGCTTTTATGTATTTTTTTCTGATTAGCATAATATTTGTTATTTATTTTTTCTACTTTTGTTTTTTTATATTTTGCAGCTATCTTCTTTGCTGTTCTAACTACGTCTGCTTTTACGTATAAATCCTTATTTAAATCTGGTTCAACAAAATCTATTTTATTTTTATTTCTTTTATTAATATTATCTTCTTTAACTTTATGAATCTTTCGTCCTATTTCTTCTAACTCTTCTACCTTAATTTTGTTTTGAATAAAATCTATAGGCTTTCTTAATGTCGTTGAATGGATTGTACAGTTATATATACTAACTGCTTTTATTACTTTCTCTTTTAAATTTAATACGTTCTTTTTCTTTTCTTGTACATTATATATTCTTATATGTTCATTGAGTGTACCGTGCACTCTTTCTACATCTGAGTTTCCTGTCTTATGATTTGGAGTTACAAGTTTTATCTTAATTCCTTCTTCGTTACAATATTCTTTAAATGCTAGGCTATTAAATTCATTGTCGCATACGATTTCTTCAGGTTTGCCTAGTATAGAGTTTCTAAGTTTAAGTTGCTCAATTATTTTGTGAGTGTTTCTACTAGCTATGGGAAAAGCTGTCAAATGTTTAGTAAATTTGTCAATAATTGTCAAAAAGTAAATATCTTTACTTGGAATATATATATCCATGTGTATAAGCTCATTTGGCTTAAGTGTAGTTTTACTTATTTCAAATTTTATTTTCTCTGGATTTCTATCATGTTTCGCTGTTTGACACACAGTACAATTGTTTATGTATCTTCTTATTAATTCCCTTAATTTTGGAAAATAGAATTCATTTTTAATTTCAAGATATGTTTCTTGTATTCCTCGGTGATTATCTTGTTCATGAATCTTTTCAATGAGATTCAACGCATCATTTGTATTACTTAAATCTTTTAAAAGCGTAATGCATCTTAGTAATATCAGTTTACTTTGATTGCTGTAAAGCTCAACATATTTTTCCTGAATTTTGCAAAATAAATTATCACTTGGACAATATAATGCCACTTTTCCGTGATCGGGTAAAAATTCCCTTAATGCTTCAGTAAAATAATCGCCTACATCTTTTGATTTAATAGTTAGTCTTCTTACACCTTGGTATATACATTTTATATTTTTATTTTCATCTTCTGACTCTATAACTTCTATTTGATGTTTAAACATATTTGTAGGTAATTCTGAAATTCCTATATGATCATTTCTTTCTTCTATACCACTATGATTTGTGGCTAACGATGTATCTTCATTTGCATTGATTGCATTGATTTCAAGTCGACTAAGGTAATCTGCTACACGATTTTCTTTTCCTTTTAAATATTCGATATCAAAGCCATATTCATTTAAACTTATTTTCCATCTCTGGAGTTTTAAATTTGGTTCTTTAAGGTTACTTAACCAAATTAAAGGTCTGTGATCGGTTCGTATTTTAAATTTGCGACCGTAGAGATATGGTCGAAAATATTTTACTGACCATACAATACTTAATAATTCCTTTTCAATAGTGCTATATCTACGTTCATGTTCGTTAAGGGTTCGAGATGCATAGCATAATGGATGATTTGATTGTGAAAGGACAGACCCAATTGCATAATTTGATGCATCTGTTGTTAACACGAATTCTTTAGTGTAATCAGGATATTTTAAAACAGGGTCACTAGATATGAGTAATTTCAGTTCTTCAAAAGCTGTAATATATTCTGGGTCTTTAATATTTATCTTTGTTCCTTTTTTCAGGTATTTTGTCATAGGCACTGCTACCTTTGAATAATCTCTTATAAACTTCCTATAATAACCTGTTAGTCCTAAAAACGATTTTATTTGTTTAGTTGTGCATGGAATGGGTATTTTTTCGATAGCTTTTATTTTATCTGGATTTGGCTTTATTCCATTTGTAGTAATAACATGACCTAAGTATTCTGTTTCTTTGCTAAAAAATTTGCATTTATCTATTTGTATTTTTAAATTATTTTCCTTGAGTTTCTGAAATACTTTATTTATTGAAGAAATATGTTCTTCTAATGATGTGCTAAATATAAGGATGTCGTCTAAATAGACAACACATATTTTTCCTACAAGTCCTTCTAATACGTGATTTATCATTCGCTGAAAAGTAGCGGGGGCATTTTTTAATCCGAATGGCATCCGATTAAATTCGTAATGATTATTAGCTGTTGAAAAAGCAGTTTTATGCCTGTCTTCAGGGTTCACCAATATCTGATGAAAGCCTTTCGCTAAGTCAAGAGTAGTAAAATATTGGGCTCTCCCCAATTTACTGAATATTTCGTCAATATTTGGAATAGGAAACTTGTCTTCCACGGTTATTTCGTTAAGTTTTCTATAATCTATGACAATACGCCATTTCTTGATTCCTGAACTATCTATCTTTTTGGGTACAACCCAGATAGGTGCATTATATGGGCTACTACTTTCTTTTATTATACCTTGATCTAACATTTCAATTATTTGGTTTTCTACTTCATTTTTGTGTATTTCTGGGTATCTATACAATCGTGTATATATTGGTTTATTATTTTTCGTTTCAATTTTATGAGTAACTTCTTTAACATTAGTTAAAATATCTCCTTCTTTATAAAATAATTTCTTATTATTCTTGAGTATTTGAATTAGTGCTTTCTTTTCTTCCGCGTTCATATAAGGTTTAATTAATTTATTTATTAAATTTTCATTTTCATCAATTCTACATAAGTTTATTTGTGCATTTGATAACTCTAGAATATAATTTTCTAAAGGATAATTATCCTTGGGTTTTGATAGTAATGGTATTTCTATATTATTAATTTTCACAGTATGAGTATAATATGATAATTCGGCTTGTAATGGTATAAGTATATTGTTTCCTAAAATTCCGTCGAATGTACTATTCGTAATTGGAGTAATTAAAAATTCCATGGTCGATTCTTTTTTATTAAATTCACTTGGTAATGGCAAAATTATTTTTGTACGTATTAAATTATCTCTAAATAATGTTTTAATGGTATGTGGTTTATCTAGTTTAGTTTCAAAATGTTTTGGAAATATATTTTCTTTCAAAATAGAAGTTGCAGCTCCTGTGTCTACTAATAATCTAAGCTTTTTATTTAAAATATGGACATCTATGCAGGGTAATGGTCTGCTGAGGCATGTATTGGAAAATTTGATGTATCTTGAGTTAAATGATCTACTTCCATTGGTTCTGGAATATTTCTTTGCGTAACAAATGTATTACGATTTTGATTGGAAAAATAACCACTTCTGATCGGTTGCCTATAATACTGTACGTTTTGGTTTTGATTATTATTTCTATTAAAGTGTTTACCATTGTTATTAAAATTTCTCTTGTTATTATTCCTATAATTAAAATTTTTGAAATCATTTTTGTAATTTTTATCGTTTCTATAGTTTGGATTAAAATTATTAGATTTATAATTATTATTAAAATTATTATTGTTATTAAAATTATTTTTGTACTCATTATTTTTAATGTTTCTATCGTTCCTATTATGAATATCTTGTTTTGTCCAATGACAAGATTCTAATTTATAGAATGCTTCGCTAAGGGTTGTTATGTTATGATTGATTATTATTGAACTTGCGTTCGGGGGTATTCTTTCACAAAATTTAGATAATAATGACGCTTCATTATTGAAAGGATTGTATTCTTCCGGTTTATTTTCAGATAAATAATATTTATTATTTAGTCTACAGAGGATTTCTGAGAATGTATTATATAGTTGAGAAATGTTTTTTGAATAAACTTTATCTGCTAGTTCTTTTAATTTTAGAAAAGATTCTTTCTCACCAAAATTCTTTACTAGAATATTTTGTATGTCTTGCCAATTATTAGGGTCGCCACTCCTTAATACTACCTCTAGGGCGAAATCTGTTATTTTTGATTTTATTTCACTCACTATAAATTCTTTTGAACCTTCGTTATACAAACTACATGAATTTATTACAAATTCTGCTTTTTTAATAAATATAATTAAATTACAATTCTTCCCATTATAGGTTGGTAAATTTTTTAATAATTTTAGGGGGTCAAGGTTGATTGAAGCCATTTTTACCTGATTTTCTAATCTTAATACTGGTTCACTGTTTTGTTGATCTGCTGCTACTGGATCTGTTGATTTGATCTCCTTTTCGTCGGGTTTTAATGCTGGTGGAATCCTATATGGATTATATTTCCTCATTTAATTATTCGATCTCGTTGGGGCTTTCGACTTGGATTATTATTTTTGCCACATAAAGTTGTTCTTCCTTCTTTTTACACGTTGGGGCTTTCGACTTGGATAGTTCTGCCTCGTAAAGTTGTTCTTCCTTCTTTCACTTTTTCAATTTAGGTTATATACTATACATATATTATATTTTTGTTTAAACTTTTTCTTCTGTCCCAGTTTTGTTTTTAATTAATTCTCCATTTTAGTTGGAGTGAGCTACTAATTAGTATTTCTTCGATTTTAGTTCGAAATTCGATTTTCACTCGAATATATATTTTTTTTTTTTTTTCACTTTGTGTGTAGTATCTCTGCGGTGCTCTGCTCCCTTTTGAGTTTTAATTTCCTCTAGTTGCATTCAATATATATTATATTATTTTTTTCCTTTTTTCAGTCCAACATTCCCTCTATGGGATTTCGTGAAATTGTCCTTCACGGATCTGTATTCACTATGTTTTTCACTGAATATTATTAATTTATTGTCCTATACCTTTTTGGTTATATCACTTAACCGGTATTTAACTATTTCAATTAGTACGGACGATTATTATTTTTTTTTTAAATCCCGAATAAAACTTTAATAAGTACGATTCATTGATCTTTCGAGATCCTACCGACTGCGCCAGTTTTGTTTACGGTTCGTTTCGTTAACAAAAAAAATATATAAATATTGTATTCTCTTGTGAGAATACCACCATCAAATAAAACACTAGTGATTTTTTAATAATATAAATTTATTATGAGCTTCAGATCCCTTACCACTGGTGGGGGGAAATCTTCAGCTATACGTTGGAATACTAATTAGAACTAAACTACTAATGGCCAATTTCATAAACAAACACTAAAATTACTTTTATCTAAACTCCTTCTAAATTTTATCAGACATTTAAAATTTGTCAGTTTCACCAATACAGAAAAGGGATATTTTAGGGATATTTTAATTTGACTGAGTTTGCTCACATCCCTGGATTCAAAAAATGAGGTTGTTTCCCTCGCACATGCAAGGTCTATGAGAAAAAGTGAAAAAGCATTATGGATGAGGGACAATTATTCTGACAGCAAAATATCAGCTGTTATTGACTGGAGTGGCTCAACAAAAAGGACTTTTATAATTTAATGAGACAAAAACGAGCTTTTAGTTTACAAGGGCATTTAAAATCTTCTTAAATATAAAAGCATTTGGTGAAACCAAAAAACATAATTTTAAGGCTAAATGGCTTTTAAAATAATTAAAAGCCTTTCGTGAAATTGGCCATAAGTGATCGAAGAAACCCTTTTATACTTCATATTTGTTTACTCAGCAATATGATTGAAGATCATATGCTGCTCTTTGTTTAATAAAATTGCTGACACAAGAATTCTATTGGAATTATTAAAGATGCTTTGTGCACACAAGTTACTGAAGGCAAAATGTGCTTATATGCAGTTTTATATTTATAATATCGGATATCGTCATTCGCTATGAGATGAAATTATGAATCATTGTGTGAGCATTACATTTGGTATATGGAAAGATACTTTGTATCTTTCTTCATTATCATAGGGTGTTTAATATTATTACAAAATTATGTGAGGGTGTTCTGATAATGTAACCACGGTACGACCAAAATTACTCGGAACTAAAGAAAATTGAAGCCGGTGTACCACAAGAAAGTGTCCTAGGACCAACGTGTCCTAGGATCAACGCTATCATGGCCACCTTTGCTGATGATACTGCAATATTGGTGCCAGATAAATCCGTTACGAAGGCTACACACAAATTGCAAAATGCAGTCGATAAAGTTAGTGATTGGACGCAGATATGGCGCATCAAACTATACGAAACAAAATCGACGCATATAAACTTTACAAATAAAAAAATAAACAATGTTCCAATTTATATAAACAGTACAGCAGTACCTTACTCCAATACCGCCAAATACCTTTGGAATGACTTTGGATGCAAAGCTTAAATGGAAAGAGCACATCAAAAAGAAAAGAGAAGAACAAAACTTGAAGAACAGAAAAATGTACTGGTTACTAGGAAAGAACTCTGACCTATCTATCCAGAACAAACTAATGTTATATAAGCAAGTATTGAAACCCGTTTTGACATATGGCATCCAACTATGGGGCTGTACAAAGAAAACAAATGCTGAACCCATCCAAAAATTCCAAAGCAAGGTCCTTCGTGGAATAATTGATGTCCCTTGGTATATAAGAAATAGCGATCTTCATCGTGACCTTCAAATTGAAATGGTTACAGAAGTGGTTAAAAAACACGCTGTATCACACAACCAGCGACTGCAAAGTCATACAAACTCTGAAATGGAGACCGTCCTAAATGTACGAAACAATGTTCGAAGATTAAGAAGAACCAAGCCTCATGGGCTGATGGTCTAAAAGCTATGGGAAAGTGTTATAACTTTTAACTTCCCCCAATGCGATTTAAAAATTAAGAAATAAAAATCATTTGTCGATCTTTCATAGATTGGTCCTGATTCACCGGTGGTTTTAGTGCGGTAAGAGTCGCACACTACTTGGTACCGATTCTTACCGAGTGTCTTTTGAAGATTTCCATCGGATAGTAAAAAAAAAATGTATTAAATTCATATTATATGCTTCGTTCGTTCTTGCCCAGGGTGGGGGGATGTTGCGTTTGCACCTATTGCCCCCCCCCTCCTGCTCAACTCGGTTCAACGATGGTTCAAGTATATGGAGGAAGCTACCGACTGCTGTATTTTGTTTAATAAAAGCCAAAAACAGTCTTTGTTTCTAATTAATATTTATTCAATAATCGCCGACGTTTCGATTCTTGTTGGAATCTTCTTCAGGGCCTGGAGGAACAATTTATTATAAGTAAATACATACATACGTATCAACTTTACTTACTCTACAGGTAATATCAATTGTGTCTTTTTATATTTTTTATCAACAGCAGCCATATAAACAATATTTTATTTAAAATTATGTAAATAGCTACTGTGGACACGTTAACAATTATTAATAATTAATAAAATTTATGAAACTTGAGCAAACCCAACTAGCAAGTCGTAAGTAATAATATGAATTTAAATGTCAAACTACAACTTATTAGTGACAGTGACTAGCTTTGACAAGTAGATAGAAAACAGGGTGCTCAGATATTTATTTACTTATTTATATGATGATGAGCCAGAAGGGCCAAAATATTTAGTATATTAATTATATAATGCAAATATATGGATACAATTGAAATTTAAAACGAACTATTATGGAAGTTTTCTAAAAAAAATCATATAAATATCACTAACATTTTTTGATTCTATGCTTTTGGAATTTACACAATTTTTGCTGGATTTAATATGAATTTCTTCTAAAAGTAAGCGTTTCCTGTAGAATTTTTCACGTTCAAGTATTTCTACTTTTTGAAAATCAAAATTGTGGTTGTAGGTCACAGCATGGTTAGGCAATGCACTCCTCGTTGGCCGATTATTAGTGACGTCCGATTCGTGTTGTTTCATTCGTTCTTTAACTTTTTGTGAGGTAGTGCCAATATAGCACTTGTTACAGCTTTTACATGGAACACGATTAACAACATTCACAGAATCACCAATAGGCTGTTTGCCCTTCAATTTTGAATAAAGTCGGCCGACATTATTTGAATTTTTGAAGGCAATGCGCAAGTTGTCGCAGGTTTTGGTGAGGGATCTAGCGATTGATTGTGAAACATTTGGAACGAACTGTATGGAATATCGACCGGCAATGTTTGCGAATGAGAGATATTTCGTATATTATAGCGGTTGATTAAGCGATTGACAAGTCTCATTGGATAATCATTCTTAGTCAGCATTTCAATTAAGAGTTTCTCATTATCCCTAGAGAAACGTTCGTGACTTAAACGATTAACACGATCAATGAGTCCATATGCTGTACTGATTTTCTGATTCATTGGATGTATAGATTTGAAGTTCAATAAACGACCCGATGACACAGGTTTTCTATACCATCTAGTACAAAATTTTTTGTCTTTTTCATCGCGAAACACTGTCATATCCAAGAACGTAATACTATTTGATGATTCACGTTCGACAGTAAATTGTATTCTGTCGTCAACACTGTTGAGTAAAAACAAAATCTCTTCAACCAAATTTCTGGGTATCAGCAAGAACATATCATCAACATATTTTTTCAAAATTTTTATTCTCTGTGAGTGCTTCTGCATTATTGTTTGCATCTTGTCAAGGATGTCATCCAATAACAGCTCCACGAGAATCGGGGATATTGGGGCACCCATCGGGGTACCATAGCTTTGTTTGTAACATTGACCGTTGAATGAAAAATAGCTGTTCGACGTACAAATTTTAATCATTTCCATAAACTCATTTTGCTCGAGAGAGGTATGGCATTTGATTTCGTCCCATCGTTTATTCAAGATGTCAATGATTTTGTTGACTGGTGCGTTCGTAAACAACGAGACCACGTCGAAAGAAACCATCTCTTCACCGTCTTCAAATGTCGCATTGTTAATGAATTCACAGAATTCATATGAATTTTTGATATGATATGGTGACTTAGATAGTTTATTCAGGATTCCCACCGCGTATTCAGAAAGATTTCTTGTTGGACCGTTCAAATCCGCTGAAATTGGACGAAGTGGCATATTTTGTTTATGATGTTTTGGCAGAAAATACATGAGTGGTGGTGTGGCATGATGTGACGATAATTTATATTTGGTACCAACATCGATTTTGCCTCCATCAAATAACTTTTTAACGAATGCATTATTGGCTTTTTTTATTCGGACGGTTGGGTCTGGAATTTTTTGATAGGTGGTGTTATCACTCAACATTCCCTCAGCCTTCATTATGTAATCTGCTTTTTCCATAAACACCGTCTTTGCACCTTTGTCCGAACGAACGCAGAGAATATTTTCATGTTCTTTTAGAAAATTTTTACATGATTTTCTTTTTTCCAAAAGAAAATTATCTAGCGATGATCGATGATTGCTTGTAATCGCTCTTCTCAGTAAATTAGTGGTGTTGTACCTAATGTTGTTCCGTTCGGAGGTAATACGAATCGGACGTCACTAATAATCGGCCAACGAGGAGTGCATTGGCTAACCATGCTGTGACCTACAACCACAATTTTGATTTTCAAAAAGTAGAAATACTTGAACGTGAAAAATTCTACAGGAAACGCTTACTTTTAGAAGAAATTCATATTAAATCCAGCAAAAATTGTGTAAATTCCAAAAGCATAGAATCAAAAAATGTTAGTGATATTTATATGATTTTTTTTAGAAAACTTCCATAATAGTTCGTTTTAAATTTCAATTGTATCCATATATTTGCATTATATAATTAATATACTAAATATTTTGGCCCTTCTGGCTCATCATCATATAAATAAGTAAATAAATATCTGAGCACCCTGTTTTCTATCTACTTGTCAAAGCTAGTCACTGTCACTAATAAGTTGTAGTTTGACATTTAAATTCATATTATTACTTACGACTTGCTATTTGGGTTTGCTCAAGTTTCATAAATTTTATTAATTATTAATAATTGTTAACGTGTCCACAGTAGCTATTTACATAATTTTAAATAAAATATTGTTTATATGGCTGCTGTTGATAAAAAATATAAAAAGACACAATTGATATTACCTGTAGAGTAAGTAAAGTTGATACGTATGTATGTATATACTTATAATAAATTGTTCCTCCAGGCCCTGAAGAAGATTCCAACAAGAATCGAAACGTCGGCGATTATTGAATAAATATTAATTAGAAACAAAGACTGTTTTTGGCTTTTATTAAACAAAAGATGGTTCAAGTATGTTATAATAGCCAGTTTAATGCCTGAACTATCGTTGAACCTCAGTGCATTCTCCGAAGTCGTTGAGAAAAAATTGCTGAACCACGAGTTAAATATTTGCACAACTGGCCCTAAGATTTAGATTAACCTTCCAAGAAATAATTTATTAAAATGTGATAATCGTGTGGTAACATATTCTCTGCATTATATCGCCATATCGCCTGCAATGCCTAACCACATTTAAAAAAAACATAAAGACCGCTAATGTTTTGTAAACATTTTTTAATTTAAACAATTATTTGTGGTTATTGAGAAAAAAACTAAGGAAGGTATAGGTACACATTAAAATGTATACTATTGTACAACCAACAAAAACAATACATAATTTAAAATCAATATCGAAACGTTTTAAGTCTTTAACAACCATGAACATCTTACTTGGCAGATGTCACTTTAACTGTATTAGAAATAATTCAAAGGGGCTTAAATTACACATTACAGAACGTAACAGTATATAGGTACTATAGTGAAAAGGATTCACCCCTTTTGCATGCGGCTCACCTGCCCAGGTGACATTTCACATAACTTAATAAAAGAGTTGAATAATTTGTCACGTTATAAAATCTGCCCCCTGCGCTGGTAGGACATTTGTTAACTTGCTCATAGCCATCTAAAACAATAGAAAACCTAAGAAACTACATTATTTCACTATTGAAGGCAGTAGTTAACCTTTAGAAACGTTTTATATGTTGTTAACTTTCATTGTTAATTACATATAGTTTTATCTCAGTGGTACATACACATACTGGCATTACAGACGGTTCTAAAGTTTTTAGATTTTGAGAAAATTGGAAATAATGAAATCTTCTTTTTTGATGTTAAAAATTATTTTTGTTGGGTAACTAGTACCAAAGACCGTATAATACCAAGATATTGCATCTAGTGTAAAAATTCGCAGTCAAAGCGCTAGTACTGTGACGACCCCAGTGGTGACCCCATAGATGTGTGAGTGAGAACCCCGTCTATGTATAAGTTTTACAATCGTCGGTGGCGCGGTCGCTGAGTCGTCCCAGCAAACATTTCCCTTCAGAAATAATTTATTAATAATTCACAGGAGTGAAAGAAACCCTCATTTATGAACTCATTTATAAACCGGTTTGGATCAAATTTACTGGGTAGCATTACCTCGAATTCGAATCGTTTTTATGTTTCATTAATAATAGAGTAATTCTTCACTTTAGTGAATGTAAATAGGACGCTTATATATTCATTTCACTGAACAATTCATGAATCTTTTTTGAATCATTTAAATGAGACAGATTTGATTCATTCATATGAATATAAATTGGGGTTTCCTCATTCAGTTTAGTGAATATAAATTGAATTATAATTAATTCATTATAATGATTCTTTAATAATCGGAATGTATACCATAGAACTGAATGTAAATATTATTTCAGTGTGGTTATACAAAATGCTATTTTAAAATGGTAAAATTATCTGCATAAACAGTTTGATTTCCCTAGATTTATCGAATGAAACTTATGATGAATTTCGCTAAAGTATAATGGAATATTCGCGGCTATTCTGATATTCGGTCGAATTAATTCCGTACGGAATGAAAATGGAAATCAAAAAGATACTTCAATTGAAAAAGTTAAAACAAAAGTTAATTTATTCAATTTATTTTTTTTTTATTTTTTTCTTCACTGCCACAAAGAATATAGTTCCGTCCGTACAATAACAAATAACAATACGCAAAATTTAATGAAAGTGACAAATTTCCTCTCTTCATAACTTTTGTTTCAGTTTTGGCACGACTAGGTCCCGTTATGGCTTTTCAAAACAAAATGAAAGGGACATTCAGTTTATGTGAATAAAAATGGACGCACCCAAGATATACCTCTTTTGAGGATCGCTTGTGCGCGTTCACTTTTATTCATATTATGTGAAGGAAATAAGAATCTCGATATTTTTTTATTTTGAAAAAAATCAACAAAAATCCCCTTCCCCGCGTATGAGGTAAAAGTGATGGAATATTTGAGTATATTCACATTTGATTCACAGAAGTGAGTGTTTCTCGAATATATATTCTTCATTTTCACTGAATGTTCTATGAACGTTCACAAAAATGTTTGCTGGGGTGGGTCTGCGGCGAATAAAGGCTTGCATGTCTGTATGTGTTATGTGAGTTCGAATGTGAATGAGGATGTGATACAATACGTGGGAATGTTTCCCTTCCCCCGACCGACCGCATCTAAAGCTAATTTTTGGTGGTTGGTTGAGATGTAGGGTGGGCCGAAAAACCAATATTTTCGATTTTTAAATCACAATAACGCGGAAAAGTTGCGGGTGGGGAACTTAGAAGGGATACACAAACAAAATTAAATTGGTTTATATCTTCCGATCGCGCATGAGCCCTTTACTTTGGCGAAATGAGCAAAAAGTCACATTTTTTCGATAATTATTTGTCTAGCTTACCTTACTAATTATTGAATTCAAAAGCTTAAGTTAGCTTCAATTTGAACCGATAATTAATTAAAAAAAAGAATGGTTCAAATCGATTGAAGTCTTCTCGTAAGGCATGTGCCCCAAACTCTGCCAAAATATGGAAAAAAATCACATTTTTACGATGATTTTTAATCTTCTATAACACAGGTTTACAAATATCGGTTAACTTTTTCGACACGTGAAAGTAAGAATCGTTCTAAGGGTAATTTTTTACGCTGAACTCAAATCCGTTATCCGTTTTTCGCTATCAGCTCTGGTTTTCGAAATATTACCGTTAGAAAGTGCCGAAAACCCCCTTTTTCGCTATTTTTGGGGTTATGTAACTGTGCAAACTGATTTTTATTTTTTTAATTGTACAGATTTCTGAAAGTACTAGTTTTAATCTTCAAGTTTCAGCTTTAATCGTCCCAATATCTCTTTTACTTTTTGAGAAACCTTCAGTTGCATTTCTCAATATATTGTGAAGAGCAGGGAGAGCGACTTCACCAAGATTTAGAAAGAATAGAAAAAAGTTACAAAGGTTTTAGGGATGATGGTATATTAAGTGACTATTGTTGGTCTCTTGTACGTGAAACGGACCAAAATTTATATAAACCGTGCAGTTCCGTTACACTTTGTTTTAATTTGTAAGATTTATGTCAAATTTAAAAAAAACTATGGTCAAAAAGGGTGATTTTTTAATTTATTTCCAAAAGTTAAGCCGATAGCAAAAAATGTATTTCAGATTTGAAATCTATACTAAAAGCTCTGGAACATAGTTTACCTGCTCCTGTCGAAAACAACTTAAGGCATAGAGAAAGCATTTTTTAAATTATATGTAGTCAGATGAGGAATAATAACTAATTTAATATCTTTCAAAAAGTAAAAGAGATATTGGAACGATTAAAGCTGAATTTTGAAGATTAAGATTAGTACTTTTAGAAATCTGTACAATTAAAAAAAATCAAAATCAATTCGCATTAGTTACATAGCCCCAAAAATGGCGAAAAAGTGGGTTTTCGACACTTTCTAACGGTAATATCTCGAAAATCAGAGCTGATAGCGAAAAACGGATAACGGATTTGAGTTAAGCGTGAAAAATGACCCTTAGAACGATTCTTACTTTCACGTGTCGACAAAGTTCAACGATATTTGTAAACCTGTGTTATAGAAGATTAAAAATCATCGTAAAAATGTGATTTTTTCCATATTTTGGCAGAGTTTGGGGCACATGCGTTACCAGAAGACTTCAATCGATTTGAACCATTCTTTCTTTTAATTAATTATCGGTTCAAATTGAAGCTAACTTAAGCTTTTGAATTCAATAATTAGTAAGGTAAGCTAGAAAAATAATGTGATTTTTGCTCATTTCGCCAAAGTAAAGGGCTCATGCGCGATCGGAAGATATAAACCAATTTAATTTTGTTTGTGTATCCCTTCTAAGTCTGCCCCACCCGCAACTTTTCCGCGCTATTGTGATTTAAAAATCGAAAATATTTGTTTTTCGGCCCACCCTATTGAGATGCGGTATCTTGGTATTATACGGTCTTTGCTAGTACATTCAGAAACTAAACGAAACAATTATTTTAGACAAAATACAAGTAAACTTAATATGCTTAGATTCAATTTCAACTCAATGTTGTTCAATTTTTCACCAGAAGCACATAGTATGTCTGTTCGCGTGCCTCCCAAAACTACGAATTTAGCCCATAGTTTTTCCTTACAGCCTCCTCCATACAGTGCAGTGAATACGTTTTTTCCCACAGACGCAATAACACTTTGACTGGCTTCTTCGGATTTAAAAATCTTCACGGTTTTCAAAAGGTTTGGAGCTTTTTTCAGCGAAGAGATTAGCTTCCTTTTTCCAGATTTGAAAATGGCAGAGGTTATGTCACAGCCTGTGAAGGCATGGAGAAAAAGAATATGTTCAGAAAGAGTTTTGTGCAGGAAACTTTTTGACGAAAACAGGACTTCGACCTGGTTTTTTTTGAAGAAAACGTTTTTAACATTTTCCCCGTATCCCTACACAATCACAAGTAAATCAATACCAGTAAATCAATATCCCACAATAAATAGCGTGTCAAATTCAGAACACATAGAAATGGTTGTCTATACCATAAGGATGTTTGCATCTTCTGAGGCCTGACCGCGATCTTCAAGATATTTTTAAGCAGAACGATAAATCGTTTTTATTTTTTTGTCGACCAAAAACGGGTCTTTCTTCAATCCTCAAAAAATTGTATTTTCATCAAAGATGAAATCAGCTGCTTTTTGAACTGCAGATCGTCGCAGTGGCGTATTTACCATAGGGGCAATAAGGGCCATAGCCCAGAGCGGCACACTGCGAAGGGCGGCATTCAACTTTGGATGCAAAATTTAAAATTCCTTTGCAAATATCTATGGGAGAAGTAAAGCCTAGATGCGCCAGGCAGAATATCATCATATCGGTGTCATAGAGGTAGAAAAGATACCAACGTATTTAATTCTTATATATTTTTGTAGAACGTTACATTTTCTACCATAAATATTTATATTATATAGTAACTTTTAATTGTACTTATCAGTCCTAGAGATATCAAAGTAGGAACGCAACGTAGTAAATAAGTAGGTACATACAATTGCGATAAGCCCAACTATAAATGTCAATAGGCGTGTCTCATCAAATATAATCTCTGAACGCTCAGAGATTTTTTGAGTGCGACAAATGCAACAGAAAATCTCATCTGAGCACTGTGATGTTTTTTGGAGTCGAACATTTTTTTGATTAATTTCTCAGTGTCCTTTCTTACCAAAAACAGCTGTTCGCTAAACTGCAATTTTTTGGTAAATTGCAAATTCGAAAACGATAAATTAATAGAAAATAAAGGCGGAATGTTTAGACAAATGAAAATAAATTGAACTTGCTATTATTTTTCATTAATTAATTTCATAAAGTTTTGTGCTTTCACAATTAAATATTTAAAGTAAAGTTGAAATTTTTTCCAGAAGCTCAGTATGAGAATTTTTACATGTTTTTTTACAATTCAATGGAGAATCTTGTCCCACCAAATCATTCCGCCTCCGCCAAATTGACATTGAACGCTCATCAGTGAGATCTTATTTAGTGAGACTGACTTAATATGAAAAGCTCAAATTTAAAGAGGATAGATATTTACGATTTTTCGGCACAGCCCTATAAATATATGTATGTCTTAAAATACTTTTATAGATTGCTTAAAAGCATTCCCAAATGTTTTAATAAAAAAAATGGGTGTCTCACTTGCCACAGGGGTTACCCTGCGAATAATGTTTCTGAAGACTTTATGTTGGCAAAATCAAATAATTTTGATTTTTAAATTTGCATTTTATTTATTTAAAAATGCACAATATTAATGCGAATTTCATTTTAAAAATTGAAAGAACAATCCATTTTAGCTACAAAACTCATTTATGCTTACAAAATTAGTATATTAAAAGCTAAGAATCATAATTTTCTTATCTTCGTTCGGTTACTTCATTCTTGTTTAGCAGAAACTTAAATATTCAGAAACTTTAGAGCTGCAAAATCGGAGTGTGCGCTGCAAAGTTAGCATTTAATTTTCTACATGCATTTAGTAAGCTGCAAATTCAGATATCAAAATTATTTTATTCCGCCGAAAAGTGTCCACCAAAATAAAAGACGTCAGTTAAGCCATGTCTTTAAATCCTTAATTTTGACGAAGCAGAATCGGTAATTTATAACAGTGCTATTGATGAATGTTTCAATTAATTTTTGTGCCGTCAAAAGTATTAAAATTCTGTTTGTTATCTTATGACTTTTTGATGGGGCGCCAAATCTTATTGGCCCGGGGTGCCAAATCTTTAAATACGCCTCTGGATCGTTGGCTTCTTTCAGCTAATTTTGTTCCAGTTTTAGATGTATCATCTGGGTAGCCATCAAAAAATACCTTTATACAAGGTTTAAAATGGTTGCGCATATACGCCACATAACAAAATAGACTTTAATCCCAATCTCAGCTGTCTCTCAATAATTATTATATTTACTGACAGAAAATACAGAGCTTGTTTTTGAAATAAAAACTTAATTTTTTTCATATAAAAACATCAATTTTTCTTTTTTATGATAAAAGTGCAGCGCAAATCATTGAACATTTCTCGAATAACTTCTTAAACCTTGCCAGTCATTTTTTGAATATAACCTATAAATTTGAGCTAAATCTGACGTTAAGTTTTTGAGTCTATAGGTCATACACAGAGAAACATTCATTTATATATATATAAAAAATAAAATAAATACATAAATAAATAAATAAATAATAAATAAATAAATAAAATGATAGAAGAGAAGAAGAAGAATAGATAGATAGATTACAAAGAAATACCAAATCTGTATTATGTTTTAATAATAAAAAGGTATTATAATATGATACTTTATTTCTTGAAATTTAATTTGTAGATTCTTTTCATGAAAATTAATACAAAATATATTAAAAAAATAATAGTAATGAAAGACTGTTTTTGTGAGTGTATTTATCTTCTAATTCAATTATTAATGATGGCATTATTATATTTATTGTTTTTCACATACATATATGAGAACTAAAATATTAATGCGATGGAAATTTTATCTACTAATTTGTAGGTATATTTAAGCTCGAAATATTTCAACGCGCTTTCAAAATAATGCATATTTAATTTGTTTATTTTATATTATCAAGCAAAAAAAAAGTTGCCACTTTTATTTTGTTGCTGTTTTAATATAATCTGTATTTAATTTTAATACTATGGTATTAAAAACATATGCTTCATATTCATATTTAAATATGGCTGATGCATGTTTGTAATGGCTTCCTGTTTTAATACAAATTGTATTAGATTTTAATCCTTGTATTAAAAGTATATGCACAGCACTATTTTAATACAATTTGTATTAAATTTTAATACAATTTGTTTTTAAACTACACGCGTCCCGACTCCCGATCCTTTTAATACAATTTGTATTAAATTTTAATACTTTTGCATTAAAAATGCTAGAGTCCCGATCCTTTTAATACAATTTTTATTTAATTGTAATACTTTTTGTATTAAAAATACACGCATCTCGAATCTTTAAATACAATTTGTTTTAAATTTTAACATCTTTTGTATCAAAAATAAACGCGTCCCGATCTTTTTAATACAATTTGTATTAAATTATTATTACCTATTAATAACAAAAGATTATATTTTATTTCATTGGATTACTTTTCAATCTTTTTGTATTACAAATAACAATTTCAATACTAAAATATTAGAATATAATACAACGTTATTAGAATTTTTGTAAATATTTACGGATTATTAAAAAGTAATATAATCTGTATTGAATACGGCTGTAATTCAAAGGCTGTGTCAAAAAACACCCCAGAATTTTTAACCTTGCAATTCCCTATTGGGACTACCGATGTAGTAAGCAACAGTTTGCTTCCACGCGGCGTGAACACCATTGCTTTAGAGGCTGGGACGTCAATCCTCCATATTCCGAAGTCTGTTAAACCATAAATGATATCATCTTTTACGTTATATTCCAATTCCTTTTTGATGGCCATTTCATCAAAAAGGAGGACGCACTTCTTTTCCATTGGACTCATTCCTTGAGATTTGCTAGTCAGCGCATGTCCGTCATTGGTTTGGTGAATCCTGCAGCCAGTCGGATCTCCGAATGCCATCCATCGGTAAATGGTGCTTACCGATGGCAGCTTAAATTCTACACTCAGCATGTTTTTGTAAAATCCCAAGCCTTTGCTCCCCAAGGTGAATTTTCCTTCTGGAAGTGGTGGAGCTACGGGGATACCTATGTTCGCTAGATAAAGTGCAGCTCGCTGTATAATTTGGCTAATGAGCCGCAATTATAAAAATAAAATTTTATGTTGATAGTTTTAGAACTGATTTTATTATCCAATATTTCAACGCTATTTATACTACTTAAAATCATTGGGTTATCCCCACTTAAGAGTGTTCCGAACTGAACAAAACCAGTCATTTGCTAACTTTTTTTTTTGCATATATAAGACCGGTTTTTTTCACTTTCATCAGATAATTTGTTTTATAAAACTTTGCATTTTTACTAATTGGTCACTAGTAGGCGTATTATGGTACTAAAAAAAAATTTTTCTAAAAGTAACTGATTTTAAGTTCCAAATTTACATAAATTTTCTGTGAAAAACTGCCTTTTAAGAATTAAAAATTTCAATATCAAATGATACAATTATGATCATATAATTAATGAAAATCGTGGAAAATATATTGAATTTATATTCACTGCAAAAACAAATATGAAAAAAATACCGTTAGGTATAAAAAATTGACTGTCAAAAAGGCGTTTTTTCAAAATTCACAAGCATTTTTATTTTGCACTACTAAAATTTTTATTAGGTACAAAATTAAAAATTTTCTCCAATAGTGGCATTTTAAAAATATGGAATTTTATGTTATTAAACTTTTTTTTGCAAAAAATGTCATAGTGTAGGCTACATTTTCTTTGAAAAACGGCCATTTTAGCCATTTTCTCGATTTCTTAGAGGCTTTTACCAAAATCTGGAGCACAAAATTAAATTTTTTTTCCAATGATGGCATAGAGAATAAGTTTATCTGTCCATAGACACCTTAATCGTTTTGATCGGACAAGTACACGCTTCACAATCTTTTTCATGAAATCACCATTTCAGTCCGGAACACTCTTAAGCTTAAGAACTATATTACAAATACTTTTGTGCTGCATCAGCATTCTATTTTCAATATATACAATATGTTGGGGCAGTCTAATAATTATGACTCAATGAAATTATGAATCTGGAACATAGTGTAACAAAATACTTCTACGACACTTCATGTGCATAGTCACCCAAGTGGTGGCAATGCCCTGAGCACAACACTCAGTTTCGTTTGACAAAAAGAAACAAATAAATAAATTTGATTTTAAACTTTATAGTTTCGAATATCAATGAAATTACTATATCAATTGTGTCGATCGAATACTACATGTGGCTTTGTTTACGTTTGAGAAATGAGAAATGATTTACGTTAATGAAATGAAAGAATGCTTTTATTACACTACATCCTTCCCCTTTAAAAAAATGATATTTGTTTACATTTCTAAAATTTAAATAAGTATAATTTGACTTTTTTTGTGATATTATTATTTTGAGTTTATGTATAAGTTATTTATTGTTAGTTTGTATTTCTAGCTTTAATTAAATTATTATTATGTATTTCATATTTCTTATCATCTAATAAAATAGTACTATTTACACTGTTTTGAGATATAATTTTATATGGTCCTCTAAAAGGTTTATCGAATTTTCTTGTGTTTTGATTATTTAAATATACATAGTCTCCTACGGTAAAGTTTGATTTGTTTACATTTTTCTGAGAATTTTGTCTTTTATATTTGTCTTCAATTAAGTGATTTTTTGCTTGTTCATGAGCATGTCTTAATTTGCATTTCAAATCATTCAAGTTATTGTCAATATTATAAATTGTATTTTTATTTTCTATTACTTCACATGGAAGTGTACATAATTTTCCAAATACAAGTTCAAATGGTGAATATAATGTTGAGCTGTGTGGTGTGGAATTATAGCAATAAATGTAGAATGGTAACCATTCTTCCCAACTATCTCTATTTCCTATGCTCATAATGTGTTCATTAAATACTCTATGGTTTCGCTCTATTGATCCCATTGTTTCATGGTGAAAAGGTGTAGAAACTATTTTATCTATTTTCAAGAGTGTACAGATATTTTTCAGCAATTCATTCGTGAATTCTGTTCCCTTATCAGTTTTTAGTTTTTTAAAACATCCGTATTTAAGAATAAATTTTTCAACTATTGTTTTCGCTACAGTATAAGCTTCTTTGTTTTCTATTGGGAATGCTTCTACAAATTTCGTTAAATCACATTGTACCGTTAGTATATATCTATAACCATTTGATGGTCTTAATGGTCCTACAGTATTAATTGTTATTGTTTCAAATGACGTACTGGGTGTATCTGTAATTACAATATTTTCTTTTGTGTATCTAGTTATCTTTGTTTCATTGCATATTTTGCAGTTGTTAACAAATTTCTTAACCATTTTATTCATATTCTTCCAAACATATCTTTGTTTTAACTTATTGACGCATCTTCTGATACCGCAATGTCCTCCTATTTTGGAATTATGATATTCTTCTATCAATTTGTGCATTTCTTTCTCATCTATTATCTGCTTTGGAGGTTCAAATAATATTATGTCTAGACATTTATCCTCATTTATATTTTCTTGCAGCTTATTAAATATTTCTTTAAATTCTTGTATGCATACTTCATTAAATATTAGACTATTTCTTGCTAGCGCTAGTCTTTTAACACCTGCATTGTTCATTTTCAATATTAGCTTCCTCAGAATCAATTTTATCTCTGATAAAGATTTATCGCTATATTCTACAATTACCGTGTTTGCTGCTAATATTATTTCATTTCTTTTTTTCTTTGTAACGTTACTTTCTTTAAAATCTAACTTCTTTAATCGCCTTATGTCCGATATTGATGTACAGTCCCAAATATGAAGGTAGCTAGTCTCCACAATTGAGTCCAAGGCTATTGCACAATTTTCTTTTTCCTTTGGTATCTTCTCTTTATTTTTCTTCATTGCTCTAGTTAAAACGTCTACGTTGTATTTTGGTATCATTTCTTTCAATTCATCAGATTCAATTTTTATTCTTGATAAAGCATCTGCATTGGTATTCATCTTGCCCTTTTTAAAAATTATTTCAAAATCATAATCCATCAAGTCAACTCGTATTCTTGTTAATTTCGATGATGGATTTTTATGCGTGAATAAACTGACTAATGGTCTGTGTAAACTATGAATTTTCTACCAAAAAGATAAGACCTGAAATAATTTATTCCCCAATGTATCGCTAACAATTCTTTTTCTATAATGGGTTTGTTCAATTCGTGTTAATTTAGTGATCTACTAGCATATGCTATAGGTTTATCTGTCCCAATTTCTCCCTGTGACAAAACTGCTCCTAAAGCAAAATTCGAAGCATCTGTAGTTAGAATGAAAGGTTTTTTGAAATCAGGATAGCTAAGTATGGGAGGAGTTATTAAATTTTGCTTTAGTATGTTAAAAGATTTTTCACAGTCATCTGTCCAAGAGAATATTTTTGTCTCTTTTTCAATAACAGGTTCAAGGGTTTAGCTATCCCTGCGAAGTTTTTTATAAATTTTCTATAGTAGTTACAAAATGCTACAAATCTTCTTACATCATCTGCATTTTTAGGCAGTGGATACTTTTTAATTGTTCCATACTTCCTTGGATCGGGTTTAATTCCATCTTTGTATCTACACTTTTAGTTGTAAATTAGCCTCTTCATAATCAATTCGATTAAATTTTTAGTAATTATTTTTATTATTTTTAATTCTACTTGAAAAATTGTCAACAATAATAATTAGAATCCTCTGATTTTTATCTAATACAATTTGATTATATTTTGATTAACATCTATATCTAATAATTTTAACATATCAATTCCTTTTTTTTTTTTTAAGTTTTTATTTTACATTTATTGTATGTAGGTACATACTCGTATATACCTTCTTATTCATCCAAAGTTAATCTAGTTTTAAACTTCTTTTTAAGTCATATATTTTTTTTTATTAAATTTTTACAATAGTTTTTATTAAAATTAAGTACATAATTATTATAAAATAAACAATTAAAATAACAATAGAGAACATTTTTCGACTCATATTGAGTATACAAATATTTTTTTTTTTTTGTTTTTAAGAAGCAAAATAGTTATCAGAAGTGAGATCAATCACTTCTTCTTCACCTTCAGAAATCAATAATATATGTGGTGGGAAGACCATGGATGATTGAAGAGTTTTGAATCTTTTTCTGATTGCTAACTCACATGTTGTTGCAAGCTTCGCTGGTAGATTTTTGTTTGAATAAAACCACTGCAGCAGCTTTACATATTTTTCATTTTGTATCGGATCTTTAGCTGTAATGTACTGCAGAAAAGGAATATACTTTCTAATTTCGTTGAATCTCTTCCGATCCAACTTCCTCCTAGCATTTTCAATTTCAACATCATCGGACAAATCGATAACCATAGTTTCCATCTTGAATTGAAAGCTAATATAAGAATTGTTTCGATTGTTTCTTTTTTTTTGTCTAGAAAACTAGCAGGATCGAGTTGTTGCTCGTTGTAGCTCATTTGTTTATGGTCCGCTACTGGTGGTAAAACAAAATATATTTGTATACCTAACAGTTTGGCAGGATCGCCATGTGGTGGGAGCTACGGGGATACCTATGTTCGCTAGATAAAGCGCAGCTCGCTGTATAATTTGGCTAATGAGCCGCAATTATAAAAATAAAGTTTTATGTTGATAGTTTTAGAACTGATTTTATTATCCAATATTTCAACGCTATTTATGCTACTTAAAAATCATTGGGTTATCCCCACTTAAGCTTAAGAACTATATTACAAATACTTTTGTGCTGCATCAGCATTCTATTTTCAATATATACAATATGTTGGGGGTGAGGCAGTCTAATAATTATGACTCAATGAAATTATGAATCTGGAACATAGTGTAACAAAATACTTCTACGACACTTCATGTGCATAGTCACCCAAGTGGTGGCAATGCCCTGAGCACAACACTCAGTTTCGTTTGACAAAAAGAAACAAATAAATAAATTTGATTTTAAACTTTATAGTTTCGAATATCAATTAAATTACTATATCAATTGTGTCGATCGAATGTGGCTTTGTTTACTTTTGAGAAATGAGAAATGATTTACGTTAATGAAATGAAAGAATGCTTTTATTACACTACAGTTGCACCAAAATAAATGTACGCAACTCTTCTTTGAACCCCTCCATTTGTTTATCTAAACTTTTACGTAGTTGATACTCGCGACTTTTTATTAGCTTACTGGGAGTATTAAAAATATACCTAGGAATTTTGCCTAATTAACTTTTCGTGCAGTACCTCGTGGCATGATGGTTAGTGTGTAGGGCTGTCATGCCGAAGGTGTGGGTTCGATTCCCAGCCATGTCACCTACAAACAGAAATGTTTTATCCGAGGTACTGCCTCTTGCGAGGAACTGACAAATCCTCCAAGAGTATACTTGTCATCTAGCCATTCGGACTCGGCAAAAAACTGTATGTCGATGTCCCCTCCATTCCTGCCAAAATCACGCACACAGCAATGGTTGAGAGTTGTAAGTCACTAGGCCCTGGTTCTCCACGAGCTGTTGCGCCACCCAATTTTTTAATTTTATTTTAACTTTTCATGCAGATTTGTACGAAAAACGCCTTGGGGAGGGAAACTACGAAGGAGAAATATGAGATGAAGGAGTAATTACGCGAAGCAACTGCAGCCCAGTTTTCTAAAGAAAAAGCTGGGCCGCAAACTGGGCGAGGAACTGCAAATTGAGGTAAAGATGAAAGCGCAGAGATTACAATACCAGAATTTACCGTAGAGGTAGGTGGTTTCGGGATAGCAGACGTAACCTTAGAGGTAGGTCCTCGCGGCATCCATTAAACTAACACATGAAATAACACTGGATCCCAGCAAACATTTTTGTGAACGTGCATTGAACATTCAGTAGAAATGAAGAATATATATTCGAGAAACACTGACTTCAGTGAATCAAATGTGAATATACTCAAATATCCCATCACTTTTACCTCATACGCGGGGAAGGGGATTTGTGTTGATTTTGTTCATAGTAAAAAAATATCGAGATTCTTATTTCCTTCACATAATATGAATAAAAGTGAACGCGCACAAGCGATCCTCAAAAGAGGTACATATATCTTGGGTGCGTCCATTTTTATTCACATAAACTGAATGTCCCTTTCATTTTGTTTTGAAAAGCCATAACGGGACCTAGTCGCGCCAAAACTGAAACAAAAGTTATGCAAAGAATAAATTTGTCAATTTCATTTAATTTTGCGTATTGTTATTGTACGGACGGAACTCCATTGTGGCAGTGAAAAAAAAAATAAAAAAAAGATAAATTGAATAAATTAACAAATAAACATATAAATTAATAAAAATAAAGTGACATCTCATTTGTTTGTTTCATTCGATAACTCTAGGGAAATCAAACTGTTTATGCAGATAATTTTACCATTTTAAAATAGCATTTTGTGTAACCCAAACTGAAATAATATTTACACTCAGTTCTATGGTATACATTCGGATTATTAAAGAACCATTATAATTAATTAAATATGATCCAATTTATATTCACTTAACTGAATGAGGAAGCCCCAATTTATATTCATATTAATGAATCAAATCTGTCTCATTTAAATGATTCAAAAAAGATTTATGAATTGTTCAGTGAAATGAATATATAAGCGTCCTATTTACATTCACTAAAGTGAAGAATTGCTGTATTATTAATGAAACATAAAAACGATTCGAATTCGAAGTAATGCTACCCAGTAAATTTGATCCAAACCGGTTTATTAATGAGTTCATAAATGAGGGTTTCTTTCACTTCTGTGAATTATTTATAAATCATTTCTGCACTAACATACTGAAGGAAGAGGTATAGGCAGTGCATTTTTGGTCAGCAATGTTTTTGTGCCTGTCTTTGGCATAAAAGTGGTTTTGACACATCAAAGACCTAGGTTTTAGATCGTCGATGTGGGACGCACATCCATGTTTTACCCAAACCGATCTTCTATGAAAAAACAAACAACGAAGTTGGACAGAAACTTGTTTGCCTTTCTTGGCACTTAAAAAAACAACACTTGAGAGGCATTTTCAATAAAAAAATTAGAACACTTTTTAACGCTTTTTTAATATAATTGGAAACAAATTATTTTCACACAAACACTTAATTTTCACCAAAACTTAAAAAATTAGTTAAGAACAATTTTTCCGATATAATAAGTATACAGTGCGTCCTGTAAATAATGGATAACCTTGCAAGTGGTTGTAGCAGGCCTTATGACCTTTCCAGAAAAAAATTTAAAAAAAATTCCTAGTGGTTACTATGTTATGATGTTTTTTCCAAAAGTTGTTAACAAGTACTACCTTCCTCAAATACGTGAACGCTACGACCATGGAGGAACAATTTTCACTATTTTTTTATTTTTGTAATATTCTAGAATAAATGTTATAATAGATGGGTGGTAAAATTTAAAAGTAGTTATTGCATTTTTTTATTATATTTTTTTGACATATTTTTTCAGAACAAAAATTTATTTTCAAAAAAGTTTGACCACCTCTAATAAACTAAAATTGTATAAGAAAATGAATGGCCAGTTACTTAAAAAAGTTGGCGATTTAATGCACTTTCCGTTCACATTTTTTTGATTATAACTTTTATTTACAGCTTTAGGGTAAAAAGTGTGTTAACATAAATTGAATAGAATTATTGAATTTGCTACAAATTTGTACAAAAGTTTTTTTTCTTAGACTTAAAAATTTAAGTTGCCGCGGAAAGCTTTTTAGTACTAGTTTTTCAATATGGTGGCCAAATGGTGGGGCTTTCAACACCTTGAATTGAGTTTTATACTTGCACTGAAGCCTTTTACACATCAAAAGAGAAAAATCTTTGTCCAAGCCAGATTGGGAGGTTATTGTAACATTTTAATAGACATTTTGCAAAAATGTTAAAAGCTGCTTTATTAGATGATTGACAAATTTTCTTGGTTATTTTGTTTATACACAAGCATGTGTTATACCATTTTGGAAAGTGCATTAAAAAGACAACTTTTTTATGTCACTGGCCATTCATATTCGCATACAATTTTAATTTATTAGGGGTGGTCAAACTTTTTTGAAAATACATTTTTGCTCTGAAAAAAATATTGAAAAAAATTATAATAAAAAAATGCAATAACTGCTATTAAATTTTACCACCCATCTGTTATAACATTTATTCTAGGATATTACAAAAATAAAAAAAAATATTGAAAATTGTTCATCCATAGTTAACAACTTTTGGAAAAAAAACATCATAACGTAGTAACCACTGGGAAAATATTTTTTTAATTTTTTTTCTGGAAAGGTCATTAGGCCTGCTACAACCAGTTGCAAGGTTATCTATTATTAACAGGACACCTTGTATAAATACTTAAAAGTACATATTTATTATTTATTTTTGAAACGGAATAAATAACGAAATTAATAAGTTGAAACTAGAGCACCCTATGCCACTATTATATAAAAAAAAATTACTCGTGCAAATAATCCACCTCCTAAAAAAAATGGAATTTTGTTGTTAAATAAAATTTAATATTCCTAATAGTAAATTTATAAAGCAGTCCGCTTAAATGCTGCAAAAGGTTGAACAAAAATAACATAAATTTTATTTAAATGGTAAATTTTACCGGGGACAGGAACACAGAACACACACCAAATCACAAAAAAACACGGGAAAAAAATAAAAAAAAAGGAAATTAAAAAAATTAACACACAAAACCAAGAAAGGAAATTGTTAAATGGGGGTATTTGGGCAGAAAATACAAAAATTTAAGGTAAAAAAAAACAAATTCATAAATGAAAAAAACGAAATGAATTAAATTACAAAAAATTAACACACAAAACAGAGAAAAGAAATTGATTAATGGGGGTATTTGGCTAGAGAATTACAAATTTTAAGGTCACAAAAAAACACAAATAATTGAAAAAAAGAAACTTAATTAGATAAAAAGTTAACACACAAAACAGAAAAAAGAAATAGATAAATGGGGGAATTTGGATATAAAACTAAAAATTTAAAGATCACATTAAATTTTGTATGTGCAAAATTTGTAATTTTTTATATTTGGGGTTGGTAATTGCGTTGCAACACCCTGCGTATCGTCCTCGAGCAGTCGATGGAATTTCAATCACCGCTTTACCTCATGTTCGTGGATTTTGAGAAAGCCTTTGATCGAGTTAACCGAGAATGTATATGGAGATCGTTGCTTGGTAGAGGAATTCCACCAAAAATAGTTGCCATTATTAAAGAGTCCTACAACAACGCAAGGTGTTTTGTTTTGCACAACGGGCAGCTATCCGACTCCTTTGTAGTGCAACAGGGTGTGAGACAAGGGGATGTTCTATCGCCAATTCTCTTCCTGCTGGCGATGGACGACGTATTGACGGCCAGTGTAGGTACAGCAGAGCGACAGGGCATTCAATGGAGACCGTTCGAAAGGCTCAGTCATTTAGACTATGCCGATGACATATGTCTACTGGCAAATAACATCAGTGGGCTGAACGGGATGTGCCAAACACTGCAAGTGAAGGGAGAGTCGAGTGGTCTAAGAATAAACAGCAAAAAGACAAAAATAATGCTCACAGGCCGCTCCACACAGCAGCGTATTATTCTACAGGAGACGCCAGTTGAAGTAGTGGAACAGTTCAACTACCTTGGCAGTATTGTCTCTGCAAACGGTGGTACGGATCTGGACGTTAAAAGTAGAATAAATAAAGCTCGTGCTGCCTTCGGTACTCTGTCCCCAATCTGGAAATCAAGTCAAATCTCCTTACGCACTAAGTTGAGATTCTTCGAATCCAATGTCAAATCCGTGCTGTTATATGCTTGTGAAACCTGGAAAGTCACGTCTATCATTTCGAAGAAATTGCAGGCTTTTGTGAATCGCTGTCTTCGCCATATCCTAAAGATTCGGTGGCCACAAATAATATCAAATGAGGAATTGTGGCGCAGGACAAGTCAAGAGCGGCTGGACGTCGACATAAGAAAGCGTAAATGGCGTTGGATTGGTCACACACTGAGGAAACCAAACAATGAAATTGCAAAGCAGTCCTTTGAATGGAATCCTCAGGGTGCACGGCGGGTTGGAAGACCAAGAACAACATGGAAATCAACTGTCTTAGCGGAAGCAGAATCCCAGAGAAAGACGTGGCCACAGCTAAAGTACCTTGCAGCAGACCGTGAAGGATGGAGACGTTTTGTTGACGCCCTATGCCCCAGCCGGGGTTACAGGACACGATGATGATGATGAATTGCGTTGCAAATTAAACACTGGTAATCCACTATCCACTATCTATCTATCGCTATTAAAGTTGATTTTCCAATAATTTTCACAACGCAAAAATTGCAAAGACCAACGGTTATTGTAAGCAAAAATTTCGATCCGATTAAGAATCGTTACACAAAGCTGAAATATCTTCAAAAAAATAAACGCGAAAAGTTTTTTCTTTAAATAATATCCTACACTACACAGTCATACAAAATCACATACACACAAAAAACAATATGCCAAATTTCTTTAAATACTACCGTAATCTCTGTTCTTCTGGTCTATTTTTTTCTGCTTCTATACATCCTTCTGAGTCTTGCCATTTTATTATTTTCTCATCTTCTTCATCTCCCCCACGGGGAAATATCTCCACTGTCAATGAGGGTGTTCACATTGGACTGACTCCTCCGACTTATTTTGACATTCATCCAACTTCTTTTGTTCAGACACAAACTAATGTGAACACCAACAGACTCACTTTGAAGTTGAGAAGTCGTTTAAAGAAAACACAAATCTGAGCTCGTTGAGGGATTAATTAATTTTTTTTCATTCCAAAACTTTAATTTCATTTATTTAAAATGTTTTATGAAGTATTTGTATTGTTTTGTGTAGTATTTGTTTGCCAAAGAAAAAGTACAGAGAGAGAAAGCAGTTGTCACAAAAGAAAACGTCAACAAAAATTCATAGATTTTCAAAAAATTTAAAATATTCTGCCTGTCCTTCCCATCTCTTTCTCACAATGAAGTGGGAGTGAGATAAAGTACAGAGACGTCAGAAAAAGTCGTAGGAGTCAGAGTCAGTCCAATGTGAACACCGTCAATGAAGTGCCTCAACATTCAAATGTCAATGCCGCGAAGAAAAAAGCAGTGAGGGCCTTTTCGAAAATTTTTAGGGGCCATTTTATAAAAGCTGGGGCCAAATATTTAACATATTATGTATGTATTATTTATTAATTTAATGCATTAAATAAATAGTTTAAAAAAAAAAAAAATCACAGATGCTTGACATCTGTTATAATTTAACGATTTCTTTCGGCTTTGATCCATTAAATAAAAAGAACTCAAAAATTTGGAAATATTTTCAAGTAAGCACTACTATAGGTACGGTGACCATATTTTAGAAAGCTGAATAATGAACAAAAGAAAAAAGAAACAAAATTCAACTCAATTTTCAATAATTTATTCCATTTAATAATAAATATATATATTCTCTGAGGAAGAATGGCTCAACTTAAAATAGAATAAACTCTAATCAATTCAGTCTTTGCTTTAAGCTTAGTACGCTGCTGATGCGAAACGAAAAATCCCATACAGAAATGACAACGAAATCATAAACTATAAATTTAGTTCTACTTTTCGTTCTGCAGTACGCTGTTCGATGAGCGAAATTGATATTTGTAGCAGATTATTTGGAGAAGTCTACACTCTTTTTTCACACACAATTAATTACCCAGACCATAATTGTGTGCGAAAAAATGAAATTTGTGTTTTTTCATGTTTATTTTTGTTGTTTCTTTAATTACAGCATGGATGCTGGTAATATTTTTGTATTTGCATTTGTTTTAATTTTTTGAATGTGTGCAACTGTCAATGAATATTTTTCCGCTTCGTTTTCGTAAGCATTTAGTTGTCTTGTTGGAGAACAACTAAAAATTCCGTTTAGCAGCAGCATCGTAATAAGGGCCCAGCCCATAGAATCCGTTGCGTCCGTTGCGGCTAGTGATGGGCGCATTCGAATGATATAATCGATTATAATCGATTCAGGCAACATCTCGAGATATCTCGATTCTTCACTTGAATCATTCGAATGATTTTTCATCAATACAAATCTTGCTCACCTACTTACTTTTGTAACTGTAACTGCATTGAGAACTCAAGAGCCCGAGACGAGAATCAGGAACAGAAATGAGAATTAAAGACAAGTAAGAGAAAGAGGAACACTCATGAAAGAGAACTCGAGACCGTTGATTGTTTATGTAAGTGTATTCAACCACGCGATTCAACGCGATGGGAGCTCGAGAGTCGACAGCAGCTTGAATTTACTTCGAATGATGAATGAATGAATCATTCGAATGATTTTACATTCGAATGATTTAGCATTCGAATGATTTTCCTATCTACCTGCTAACTATTGAAGAAAGTGTAGTGAGAACTCGTGTCGTGAAGTCGAGATTCAAGATATATGAGAACGAGAGACAAACAAGAAAGGGAGAAACAGACATTATCGACCTGAGAATTGATTGTTGTGTAGTTTGTGTGAGTGTATGGTGTATTCAACCACTCGAGTCAACGCGATGGGAGCCCGAGAGCCGACAGCAACTTGAATATGCTTCGAATGATGAATGAATGAATCATTCGAATGATTTGGCATTCGAATGATTTTCCTACCTAACTGCTTACTATTGTAGTAAGTGTCATGAGAACTCGAGAGGTCGAGATTCAAGAACAAAAATGAGAACGAAAGACAAGCAAGAAAAAGAGAAACACACATTATCGACCCAAAAAGTTAATTGTTGTGTAGTTTGTGTGAGTGTATTGTGTATTCAATCACTCGAGCTAATGCGGTGGGAGAAATAATACAAAGAAAAACACAATTAATTGAGAACTCGGTGTTCGGGACGCTCACTGTTTATGTATGTATAGTGTACACAACTACTTTCGAATTCTCAGTGTTGACTCGAGTGGTTGAATACAATCATACATAGACAATGAATATATTGAGTTCTCGAAAGAAAGGTTTTCGTTCCTTTTCTTTCGTTTTTATTTCTTGGTTCTCGGTTCTCATATCTCGAATGATCATTCGATTATTATGATCACTCGAATACTAACATCTCGATTATTGAAATCACTCGATTATGCCCATCACTAGTTGCGGCGACAGAGCCACTGATGTTGCCGGATGCGACGGATTGAGGTAGCCCAATGAATGCGTTGACGTTCGCATAATAACCAGTTGAAATTCAAACACACACATAACCACTTGAAATTCAAACACACACACATAACAACCACTTGAAATTCAAACACACACATAACAACCACTTAAAATTCAAACACACACAAAAAAAGTTCCTGTCAACGCATCTGTCGGAGAGAAAAAGTTAAAAGTTCGGCTACTCTTTCTGTTGCGTCCGACGCTTGCGTTGCTATTGGGCCAGTTCCCATAAGAAAACATGTATTTTATCGAGCTGTCAGTTGAATGCGTCGTCATAAGGGATTCTATGGGTCGGGGCCTTTAGGCTTTAAATACAAACTTAGAAATAAAAAAAACTTAGGTCAAGAACTTGTACTGGCTTCAGGGTAAGCTAAAATAATTTTCAATATTGAATTTCTTTTTTATAAATAATTTCAAATAAAACTTACAAATCACAATTCTTCAGCGCAGACGCAGACAACACATAGTTCACAGACAGCTGATGTGTTCATGAAATGAATAGTTTTTGACTTGCACATGACAGATGAGGCCAAAAGCGATAAAGGGCGGCAAGGAAAAATAAATTCGTACAAGATTTATTATTTCTTCGTTCACTAACTAAGGGCATGTTAGCATCATCAGTTTCTTTTATTAAATTTGTACGTTCCCAATGTATGCCTTATTGTTTTGAACAAAATTAAAAAAATACAGAACAAATAATGAACAACTAATAAAATACAGAACATTTATATGTTTTCGTGTACAAAATAATTAATAATGAACAATATCTTCAAATACAGAACAGTTCATTATTATAATGAACGGATGGTCACCGTAATTATAGGCGTTTTTATTTCAGAGCAGAGCCTGTCGTGTCAAAACAAATTCTGTTTCTTTCTTAGCTCCAAGTGCTCAGAGCTTAAAATGTGTTCCTTTTTTTTTGTTCTGAACATGTTCAAAGCGCGCTCTCTGAGCTCAGAATAAAATAATGGAACAAACGGAGTTAAATGCTAAACAAAAGCATTTGACAGCTAAGATTCAGATGTGCTTCAAAAATAATTCCGAGCACTCATAACACCCTTGGTTCAGAAGATGTTCAAAATATGCTTGATATCTATGCTCGGACTCTTTTCAGAGCTCTATTCTAAATTAAAGAGAAAAAGGCCCTAATATGCACATATGTATTGCATGTCTTATTTCGTTTTACAAAATGTTGTTTGGGAATATAATTACCATAATTACTCAAGTTGCCCTGCAACGAATCTTTGAGGCTCATTAACGAGCGAATAATTTAATACGGTTACCTATTTCGATTATCCGTTTATAAATTGTTAAGAGACGAAAAAACACGCTCAGCAGATGCACTACTGTGTGAATGACTTAATAAACCAAACCCACCATTTACTAGCGTGTGAATATCATGATCTTCTTTATCTATCTCTCCTAAACAGTCTTTTATCTCTATATAGCCATTACATTTTTAGGGCAACGGAATGAGTTCTGAAATTATTATTGTATGTGTGTAATTAAAGAGAAATCATTCTCAAATCATCACTTTTTATTGAAAAATGGCTCTGGTTAATATTTAATTCTGTACAGCTTTTTAATTATAACTAACCCTCGAGTTATGTTAAAGCTTCTGAAATTAATATATGGGGGCCATTTCTAATAGGCCCGGGCTAAGGGCCAAAATATAAAATAGGGAGCCAAAAGGCCCGATCGGGCACTTTGTGGCAACGCTGCCCATGGTATTACTATAAAGTATGCAAACAATGTTAATTCATTAGCTCCACTAAAACAGAAGAATATTATTTTTAATTTTCTTCAAAATCATAATATCCAATTTATACATTCTCTTTGAAGATCTTCCTGTTGCTATTGGCATCTTATGAAGAATTCATGACGCGACATCCTTTTTGTCGAATATAACAATAATCTCCTGATCCACAATCTAATTAATTGATAATAAATTGACTTCTATTTCAGGAACGTAGAGGACATCATGAACTTGAACACTTCTTTTACCTTTGGGAGCTAATACGCTCAATGCTACGCCAGCCTTGATTACTGCGTCCAAAGTAGTGTAATTGCAGTCTTTATTGACCCCTTGAATGGTTTGAAGGGGCCGGCCCATAGAATCCGTCAATACGTCACCGTCAACTGATACGTTGCTGTCAAAGTAATGAACGGATTGAATAGTCCCATAGAATACTTCACATACGTTGACAGTTTGATTGAGGAACATAACTTTTTTTGGTGTTGTGGTGGAAGATCAACTGTTTGCAATAAAATTGACTGTAAAAATATTGAAATTGTGCAAATATGGATGAAGAGGACATTTACTTAATAGCCTGTGTGTTATTATAAATGGAAGCTTTTGAGTGTTTAAAAAAAATGAATCAATAGCGACGTTTTTGGGTTCGTCCCTTTTACCAAGACCGGGACACCAATGGATTCTTCGCACGTCACTTTAATCATTTATACAATAATGACCTGGAACAGTTAAAGGTGGCCGTGTGGATGAAAAAAGAAATTTTCGATTTGCTGTTTAATCTAGCTAAGGAAGATTTGACAAGGCATTCAAACAGACCTGTAATACCAGCAAAGTGTAGGCTGTTTGTTAACCTTGCGTAAGTAGAGCATATATATTAATTTTCATGCTTCTCTTTACCATGTTTATCCTCACAGGTATTTGGCACATGGAGGCACCAAGCAATTGTTCTCAATGTCTTTTAAAATGGGACTCACAAGCGTTAAACGGATCATCAATGAATCATGTAATATTCTTTGGAATTCCTTGGGCCATATTTACTTGTCAGTCCCAAAGGAACATGAGTGGAGGCAAATTGCAAACGATTTTTATAATATGTGGAATATGCCTAACTGTGTAGGCGCCATTGATGGCAAACATATTAACGTTACTTGCCCCTCAAACTCAGGTTCTCTTTTTTATAATTATAAGGGGACATATTCTATGGTCCTTTTGGGAGTCTGTGACGCAAATTACGCAATTTACTGGAATTCACATTGGTGCATATGGCTCTTTTTCAAAATAAGCTGGATTTGCCTAAAGATGTTTGTTTGCGGAATTCGAACGTCAAATTCCCACATTACTTTGTTGGTGATGCTGCATTCCCTTTGAAAACGTTTTTAATGCGGCCATATCCAGGTATACCTACTATCAATCTTAATTTATAATTCTTTCTGTTATTTACTTAGATTTTTCTAGGCGACCCATCTACATCTGGACCGGGAAAATTTCAATAAACGTCTTTCACGAGCCAGACGTGTCATTGAAAATGCAATTGGCATTTTAGTGTCCCGATGGATGATTCTGTTGGGCCCTTTGAACATGGCTCCGGAATCAGCAGAACAAATTGTAAAAGCAGCGGTTTTACTCCACAACTTTATTAAAATGCATGATGTCGCCTATATTCCAACAGACTTTGTTGATCGTTACCAAGGCCAGGATGTTGAAAACGGCTTATGGCGGAAAGATCCCAACGCAAATTTAAAGAGGCCGAAGAAGGAATTTTTTAAAATAACGCATCCAAGGATGCATTTAAATTGCGTGACCAATTAAAAGATTACCTTTTGTACAACACAACTACCTAGTAAGTCTTAAATTTTTCTTTAAATATCTTAATATTCACCTATATCTTATTATTAAAGTGAATTTCATTCTGTTTTTTTTTTAGTACCAAAAAAAGCTCCTGTGAATCAAAACCGAAAGCTGTGAATCAAAACTGATAGCATAAGAATTTCAATAATATCAATAATATTTTTCATTATTTTTTCTTTAACTATTACCTTAAGTATGTTTTATTTTTATTAGAAATGGAATATGTATGTACATAAATAAGCAATAGCAATATAAATGGAACAACTTTTCTGATTGGACGGAAAGCAGACCCCTGCTCAGTCACAAAAAAAAATCTCTGTCGTGGACTAATCAAGATCTCGGTTCTTATATTCTTCAAGTATTGCAGAATAATATGGGTCATCAGTAAAAGACAAAATAATTGTTTAATGAACTTTGATGTACATACATATAAAACTGTGAATTAAATTAAACTAATTCAGAATAATGGTTGATATACTGCAATAAAATATAAATAGAAACTAAAAGTTTTTTTAAGTAAAGTTATTTACACTTAACACTTCGTACATTAGAAAAACTTTGTGTTGGAATGGAAACCAAGATTTTAAGGGAAATCAATTCACTTAAGTAATAGACATTTTTTAAAGTTAGAAGTAGCTATCATTGAAGATGTCACTTCAGAAATCTCATACCTTGAAATCTCACAAGTGTAGGGAGAGATATGAAGATTAAGATTAAATCATTGGAGTCTGTCATTTCGCTTCAGCGGATACTCAAACTGAAAGTCGAATTTAAGCTTAATTCGAATCTAATTCGGTCTATTACTCAAGCCCAATTATATAACGAGCACATACATTCTTTTAAATTGGTATAAAAACGTTGTACGTTTTCTTACACATTATGTTTTCTAGTTTCTTATAAATATTTTTACTTTATTCATAAATGTTGAATAATGGTAAGTGGTTGTTTAAGTGAAGTTATAGTCCGCTCATTCATTCAAGGTATGCTCAGCCAGCAACAAATGACAAGACACAATCCTGAGCCACAATAGAACATATGAGATTGTATGGCTGTGGCCCGTGGCGTAATGGTTAGTGCGTAGGACTGTCACGCCAGAGGTCTGGGGTTCGATCCCAGCCTCGTCCACCTATAATAAAAAAAAATCTAGCTACTGGCCTCGTGCGAGGAAGTGACAAATCCTCCAAGAGTAGTCCTTGTCATGAAAAGTGCATCTCACTTAAGCCGTTCGGAACCGGCATAAAATTGTAGTTCCCCTCCATTCCTGTCAACTAATTCACATACTTATGTACGTAAAATTATACGTGTTCTTATAACACAACCTACTTTAGATTAAAAAAAAACATTCGAAACAATATTCTTATCAAAAAAAAAAAAAACTGTTTATTTTTCACTTTATCATTTGACAATTATTTGCGCTTATTAATTTCGCACACCACCATTTGAAGCATGTTAAATTTAAGTTCATCCTGAACATCAGTAAGGAGCTTCAAAAGGTATCCCTCCAGTACGCTGTAGAAACTTTCGTTCCTATTTTCAGCACTGTTCTTTTTTCGATGTAGCTATCCACAGTGCCCAGGAGCAATTCGAATTTTTCCACTGCCATGCCGGCTGCAAGGCTTTTTTTGGAAGAACCACATGGCGTCTCTGTCGACGAGCAGCTTACGTCCTGATTGAAGTCAAAATTTAATGTTTCGGATGCTTCTGAAAAAGACATCGATGAAGATTCTGCCGGTGGAGTGAAAGGTGACTGGCTGGAAGAAAAATCTGCCTCTTTCTCGTTATCATCACCCCATACATTTGAAAACGTTCTTAAACAAGAAAAAAATGTTAAAAATTACAAAAAATGAAACAAAATAGTTACCTTCGTGGCGCTACGTGACTGTGGAGAAACTGCATCGTTGCAAAGTATTTCCATTCACCATCCTCCACCGGAGTACTTCCTGACCTTGGCTTCTTCTGGAGTTCTTTCAGAAACCTGTCACGCAATGACCTCCATCGCGTCTGACAATATTCAACTAGAAAATAAATAATTAAAAGATGTTAAAAAATTAGCTTCTGAATATTTTTACCTCGACGCCAACAAGTTCCACTACTTCAGCCCACGCTTTTTCCTTTGCAATTTTATTTCTATACCGCTTCATTGATTTGTCGTATAGACATTTTGGATTGTACTGCCTCAATAAGCTTTTCTTCAAATATTGCTCTAAAAAATATTTCTCTCTTAAATAACATAGGTAAATTGAATATTTATAAAGTTAAATTAACTTACTTTATATCCTCCTTTATGCTTTTGGTTTTGATCTTTTTGATTCGACGCCATTTTTTTCAATGAATTTATTGTCAAATTCAGATGTCAAAGGATGAACGGACGCAAAAAGTAGAAAGTTGACCAACTCTATTAGTCACATCCCTCACGTACGTTGCTTATGGGACGTGTTCCATAAGAATACATCTTTGTATTCAGCTGTCAGTTGAAAACGTCAACGTTGGCGGATTGCCGGATTCTATGGGCCGGCCCCTTGAGTGCCTTAAAATAACTAGGATCAGACGTCATATGACCAGTTGCACCGCTATTAAAACACCATCCATGCTATTTGGACTCTCCATGGAATACTGCAAACAGAACCACCTTTTGTTGCCTTGACATCTTTCCATTTAAGCTTGGATGGGCACTCCGAAGCGAAATGTCCAACTCCGTCACAGTCCAATATTGGGCTTCATTTTCTTTTGCACATTCCGAAGTCTCTTTTTTGGACATAAGAGCAGAGTTTGATGACGCAGAATCAAATTTCACATCCTGGAGCAATTTCATTTTGATCGAATCTGCCGTTAGTTGTTTTCCACTGCAGCCGATGTTCATGATCATCGGCATACCTGAGTGTACAGAATGACTACATTTGGTAGTCCTTTAAGTAATAAGCTTCCAACCCATTCATCATTGACTACAATCTACAAACCCAATTTCATTTAATTTTTGAGCTGTCGAAATGATTTGGCTGACATAATCCTCTAAAGATGAGTACTCTACCAATACCACCGGGCACAGCTTTTGTAGCAACCCAATGCATCTGTTTAAGCTTCAGTCTTGAAAAAAGGCAAGCCAGTTGACTAGCGAGTAGAAAAAATTTCGATGTACATATTAGTAACTCGCTAGCGATTACTAGCTCGTGTGGCCTAAGTGGTAAATCAATCAAAGTGTCAGCAGAGTAAAAAAGGATAAAAAATGATTTTAAGAAAGAGATAGCATTTTTTCATAATTAGTTTTCACAATTACAGTGTATCCCTTGTGAATATACATCATAAACTAGTGTTCTCTAGGTTCCAGTGTATACTTACTTTTGTTACTGAGTGTACCTTGAAATTATTTTTAATTTTTAATTCTGAATGTCAGGAAAAAGCTGCCAGAAGCTGACAAATATAATTTGAAAATCACATTTTTTATAAATTTTTTGTGAAATTTTAACATTTATGGATATAGTGCGTACCCACTCATACCTATCAAAGATTAAATAAGAAATTGTACGTTGTGCTTTAATTTAATTTTCAGTGAATTAAAAATGAGAAAAAAATGTAGTGCCGTAGTGGGTTCTCTATTTTCATTAAGTTTAATATAATCATCATTAAACTACGATAAGAATTCGGAAACCTGTTAAAACTTCATCGCAGAAGGTGGTCTACGTAATCATCGGCTTTAAGCCCGTATGACACTACATTTTTTATTCATTTTATTTCCCTTTGACGGTGTTCATACCAGCTTCACGTGAGGCGACTCATTTTGACGTCTCTTATTTTTATCTCACTCTCATCTCTTAGAAAGAAAGAGATGGCCAAGTGAGTCTCAAGTTTTTAAATTTTTTGAAAATTTCTGTCTCACCTCGCCATCTCTTTTCTTCTAATAAATTGGAATGAGATAAAAAGAGAGACGTCAAAATGAGTCGCCTCACGTGAAGCTGGTATGAACACCGTCTTTAAAACAATCAAAGTGTCAGCAGAGCAAAAAAGGGATAAAAAGTGTTTTTGAGAAAGAGATAGCATTTCTCTAAATTAGTTTTCACAATTAAAATGTGTCTCAAAGACGATGTTCATACGAGCTTCATGTGAGGTGACTCATTTTGACGTCTCTCTTTTTTGCCTCATTCCTATTTATTGGAAGAAAAGAGATGACGAGGTGAGGCAGAAATTTTCAAAAAAATTAAAAACTTCAGCTTCACTTGGCCATCTCTTTTTCTTAGCGATAAGAGTGAGAAACAAATAAAAAACGTCAAAATGAGTCGCCTCACGTGAAGCTCGTATGAACACCGTCAAAAGTGAATATACATCCTAAACTAGTGTTCTGTAGGGTTCAATGTATATTTTCTTTTGTGAATGAGTGTACCTTGAAATTATTTTTGATTTTTAGTTCTAAAATGTCAAGAAAAATCTGCCAGAATCTGGCAAATATTATTGAAAGCCACATTTTTCAAACATTTTTTTGCGACATTTTTACGTCTATGGATATAGTGCGTACCTACCCACTCATACCCACAGCACACAAATCTAAGGTATTATACTGCGCAGGTTGTCAGTCAGAAATAATAAAATGGCTGTGAGCGTGAGGAAGAAAACACACGTAAAAACAACAACAAATTAAAATTGAAATTGTCAGAAATAAAAATGGCTGGGAACGTGATGACTTAAATACACGTAAAAGCAACAACAAATACTGACATTTGACACAAATTTTGATATATGCGCAGAAGAAACAAAAATCAAAACTCTAATGATATTACCTTTAATATGTGTACTGTGACTCATACCTATCGAAGTTCGAATAAGAAATTGTACGTTCTGATTTTATTTCATTTGCAGTTCATTAAAAATTAGAGAAAAATGTAGTGTCGTAGTGGGTTCTCTATTTTCATTAATTTTAATATAATCATCATTAAACTACGATAAGAATTCGGAAACCTTTTTAAACTTCATCGCAGAAGTTGGTCTACGTAATCATCGGCTTAGAGTGAAAAGCAGCTAACTCCTATTTTTCATTTTTTACAAAGAATTATTTACAAAAAAGTATTCGCATTATTTGAATATAACCAAAATTACGTTAAGTATTTTTCTAAAATCGTTATTGCTAAATTCAGTAAAATCGAAAAGATTTGATAGATTTTTGTATTTTTTAGCAATTTCTGAAGTGGTATGTAATGATCAGGGATAGGATTTTGCTAACTTTGCCTTTTTTTTGTGCGTTATCGTATGAAAGTATCGACTTTATATACAAACACGTTTCATGTCCTTCTGATTCCAAAAATATATAGTTTATTTTGCCTTTTTTTTGCCTTTTTTACCCGTTAGTGCCTTTTTTGCCTTTTTTAGTATTTTGCCTATTTTTCCTTTTTCGCCTTTATTTTCTTCAAAGTTTACTGTTTTCCAATATAAAGTACAAAAAAAGTAAGCTTTGAGCATCTGTGTAGGTACGTACTTTTTTTTAATTTTTACTCGGCCAATGTTACTTATTTCTTCAATTTTTGTGCCAAACTTCAAAATGTTGTTTGTTTTGGACAGAAGAGAGTGCTTTCCAGAGAGTACCAAAACCAGAGAGGTACCAAAACCAGAGAGGCACAAAAAAGTTAAAAATTCATCTTTGCCACACTGACAATTTTTGTCCAAAAATCTCTGGAACAAGACTACTATTTTCATCAAGGAATATCAATTCCAGTTGGGCAAGTGTTCTCGAATTTAAGAATGTCAACAAAAATTAGGTAAAAATTAAGGGCCGATTCCAAATTGGGTTTTGAAAAAATTCACTGCTGTTTTGAATTCAAATTCGGGACTTAAAACAGTTGAGCAAAAAATGCTGTAATGAATGGCGACGTCATTTCCAAACATGCCAAAAATGTTGAAGTTGGATGTATGGAGTTTAAAATGGGTTCCACTCGTTTCTTTTCAAGGAAAGAGGCCCATTAGGTAGGTATAGGCACGGCAGCGCACTTTTAAGAGACTATTTATCGTAGAAAGCTGTAAACTTAGAATTTTTAAAAGCTGTTGGTAGTTTAATGCTTCTATATGAACGCTAAGTTATGTTAGTATTGTCCTTATTTAATAAATGCCTTTTTTGCCTTTTTCAGGATTTTATTTTGCCTTTTTTAAGTTTTTTTGGTCAACAAAATCCTTTCCACGGTAATGATCAACAAAAATGTGGAGTTAGCCGCATTTCACTCTAAGTCGACGATATGTACATGGTCAATTTTGCTTAGAATTCGGCGCTCCCGATTGCTGCATTTATAGTATGCTCCTATTTTAATGATATATATATTATATACTAGAAAGGTGGTGCATTAGATGCACCATCGCTCGTAGATGGTGATATCTACATCAACCAAGTCTGTTACAACTTCATCTTTTGTTAGATTTGTGCCATCATTAGAACAAACGAGTACATCAGACGATCGTTTCTCTAACTGCACGTCGTCGTTGACTCGTTGTTTATTTATCAGTGCTTCCTTTTCTTTATTTTGACCTCGATTTTTAGTGCAGAATCTGTTTCCTAAAACTCAGGGCAGTAAGAAACTTTTGAATTTCCGGGCTCAAAATGTTGTATCCATATTCCCTTTGATACATTCCGAACTATTGCTGACTTACAGTTTTAATTTTATTACGTACATATTTTGTTGTGGTGAGTGAGTAAGAGAGATTTGAAGAAAATTTAAGGTAAATCTAATTAATTCTGGGTTTAGAGGTAAGTGGAAACCTTAGTGTTAGCTGCTGAAATCTCTTGTCCATGCCCAATGCCCATGTTTACAATTTTTGCCATGTTTTTAAAACAATGGATATCAACTCTAAAACTACTTTTCAGTATTCAGACAGGTAAATAAATCAATGGACTTTCTTACGTTTTGAATTTTTAACTTAGAAACATTAACAAGCACTCGCACATCGTAATTATTTTTTAGGCAATTAAATATATAATACTCTAATTCTAAAACCCGCAAGTCACAACTCTGATTGGTCTACCCCATCATTAGGGAACTGCTTTGCTTATATTATAGGTCAAACCGACCATATTTAACATTCTACACAAATCCTTGCTTTCAACCACCAAACACATGAGTTCTGCTCAAACTGATATTATTCTTTCGTTGTGATAACCCAACCCTCACATTAGTATCCTGTTTTGTTGGTAAACATAATATTAACCCTTATTCTTGTCGTATAGGTAGAACACATCCCACTACACAGTGAATAACATCCAATAACAGTTATATGGAAAACTTGTAACCTGTGAGGTAAATGAATGTCATTCGGCATGGAAAAGTGTCGTACGATGGAGTAAATTACTACTAACATTGCGTGATTGGTTGAATCAGAACCTAGACAAAAGAAACTGCCTTCCTGCCAGTCAGCCCCATAATTACGAGTAGGAATTACTATCCTCGCCTACGCAAGTGTTCTTTTCGAAATGCAAAATGGTATATAATGGAACTTTCTTTCAGGGAAATTTTAGTATGCAAATAGCTCGCGTAACATAAACTTAGAAAAGTTTAAGCTTGGTAAACAGAAAGTTTCTTTAAGAAATCTGTTTAGAATAAACATTCGAACATGTGTAACAGTGCAGTGCATCGATCATTTGATGGAATTGTCGATCCGTTTTCGTTTTCAACTTTTCATTTGCTAAGAACATGCAATCGGTTAATGCTTCCAACAGGTAAGCCGTCGCGTTTGTTGAACTTTTCATCATAATATTTGATAAAAATCATAATTTTATTTTCCCAAAAATCAAAAAATCTAATACACTTTCAAGTAAAAATATTGTGAAAGTTGCAAATTGCAAGCGCAAGAATACCTAATTCTTAAAGAAACAAACATAAATATCAACTCTTATGAATTAAAAATTTCCAAGAAAAAAGATGAACTTTTAAGTGTTTTTCCGTCTCTCGTTAAGTGGTGGTTTTTTCTTAAGTTTCATTCGTTTAAGCTGGCTTGAGTTGTTGATTACTCTTAATACTGTTGAGCAACTTGCGTTTACGCCGACTTTTTGTTTTATTTTTGCCACAGAATCAGAAGAATTTGATGCATATCTTAAAATTCTTCGTCTCTCAGCTGCTGTTGTTGCTGTTTTCTTACCTCCCTTCATGTTTTTGCCGTATGCATCTTTATTTTTCAAGTAAGAATAAACTACATTAAAACTTCGGCCAACTTTATCAGCTATTGCACGTCCAGTTGGGCCTTGGTCTCTAAGTAAATCGATTTTAGCTTTTTCAACACTGTTAAGACACGTAGATCTACCCATTTTTCTAAAAATTTGAAATCAAGAATTAAATTTTACTGAAAACACTAAAATCGTTAATTTAAACTGTCAAGCACTCCAAAAAACTTATAAACAACGAAGAAAATGGCGTTGTACCTATTTAGTTGACTAAAAAAAAAACTCCTACTTTGCATATAAAACACTTTGCAAGTGGTTGAAGAAAAACTCACGGTTGTTTTTGGATAATTCTTTCGGAATTATCTGCTTAACATCTTAAGGGAATAGTTAGCATCAACAGATGGCATAATAACCATCACTGTTTGGAAAAAATGGATAAAGTATATTAAAAAATGTTTGTGCGTATTCAGTTGACGAGGAGTGTATGTCAGTTCGTGAGAAGAGGGACGATATAACCGCTAAGCTGTAGACCATGTTGTTCGAGAGACATTTGGAAAAAACGTATTGTAGAACTATAATGCAATTACGTATTGGGAGCTGGTCGCCTAAGTCAAGAGTAATGTATCGTTGATCATTGAAAAGGTTATTGCATGTACTTTATTTTGTTATATAGCCGTTAAATTGTAGACAATGGGGTTCAAGAGATATTTAGAATAAAAAAAGCGAATCAAAAAATTATGTAGTTCTGCTGGCGCGCTGGTCTATCTACTTAACACGTATACGTCATACATCGTTGAAAAGGTGATTATGAGAACTTCATTTTACTATATAGCCGTTGAACTCTAAGCCATGGGTATCGAGAGTTAGGTATTATAAAGTATTTCATTGTTTTCGATTTACCACTTAAGTGACCCTTTGACAAGGGTTGCCATGTCTTGAACTAGTTCCATAGCCCATTTTCAAAAATTGTGTAGCCCAAAATCGGAGCCGAATAAGTAGCCCAAATAGTAGCCCAATATCAATAATTTTTTTTTAATTTTCTGATAACTTCAATCACAATTTACTTATTTAAAAAAAAATCGAATCGAGAAAATAGAATTTGTGACAATATTATTATTTTCAAATTTGTTTACTTGCTGTTTCCAGTGGGAACAACACATGACGGTGTTTATAACCAGCTTCACGTACGTGAACTCATTTTAACGTCTCTTATTTGTATTTCACTGTTCAAATTTTTTGAAAATTTCTGCCTCACCTCGCCATCTCTGTCCCTCCAATAAATAGGAATGAGATAAAAAAAGACACACGTCGAAATGAGTCGCCTTACATGAAGCTGGTATGAACACCGTCCATAAGCTTCAAAATTAAAAAAAAAAAGAATTTGTAGCTTTTTAATTTGAGCAACAAATTTTAATTTAAAAAGCTACAAATTCTGACATAAAAAAAATTTTACATAATTTTTTTTTTTTTTTTTAATTTTGTCCGTTACACAGGGGGTAATGTCTTATTTTAGCGGGAAACTGAATGCAAAGAAAACCAAGCGAGCTACAAAATCGCGGTTTGGTGACTTATCTAGTTAGAGGAGTCTTCAAATTTTGGCAAAAAAAATTGGGTTTTGTCATTTTTTTAGATTTTAAGGGCTTGAGTTTTAGCTAACTTTTTAGCTATGCTCTATCCAACAAAAATTGTCAGTAAAGGGAAGATAGGACGTTTGCCTCTCAGTCTGGTTGCATTGGCTTGTATGTATCTGTCTCAAGTTAAAGCTCTCACAGGGTTTCCGTACTTTGAATTATAAATTGCCACAAATCGAAGAACAATGTGCATATGGTTACCATTGATACCATTTCAAACATATTAAAAAAAAGATCCATTTATCTTTTTTTACCACAGCAAAACTTTTTAAATGAATTTGATCACGTAACGCTTTGTGAATGTTTCAAAACTTAGCGCAAATAACTTTTTTCTTCTTAAAGACTAAAATCGTACAAATTTTAACTGCATTTTATAGCTTTATTCAAATAAACAAACATATAATAAGGGGACAATCAAAACGACAACACTTTTGGCTCTCACCTTTATAAATATTGTTCTCAAATTCAAATTCAAATTCAAATTTATTATTTCTTCAGTGAAATCATGTTACATGGTGTAGAATATATTAAACATAGAGATACAATGATTCTTAGCAACTAAAGATTGTATAAGATATAAGATTAATATGAAAGTGGAGATTATTTTGAGAAAAATTGCAGAAAAAAAACTCAATAGATGCAAAAAAAAAAAAAAGTGGCTTAAATCTACGAATAAAATAAACTTAAAAACTAATTTAATAATAACTTAAACTAAATTGGTAAGTGAATTTATTAGAAAATTTTCATGGATTGAACATTTATTCTCAAAATTCATTGAAAGTATATTCATTTTAGACCTTATTGTTGAAATTTTAGTTATATCATGCAGTGCTAGTGTGGAAAAATGCCAGGGAAGATTCATCATCATTTTTAAGGTTTTATTTTGACAGATTTGAATTTTTTTGAGGTGACATAAAGCAATTTTGTTCCAGCAAGGGGAAGCATATACTAATGAAGGAAGTATGACTACTTTATAAAGAAGTAGCTTATTTTCCTTACTTAGATAAGAATTTTTATTAATAAGGGGATAGAGGATTTTTATTAAAAGATTTGCTTTTTTGATACAAGCAGTGATATGATTCGAAAATGTAAGTGTTTTATCGAGAGTGATACCTAAGTATTTTATTGTAGTTGTCCATTCAATTGGAGTGTTGCAGATCGATAGACTATATTAAGGCAGATTAGAGGCTTTTCTCTTTCTTGAGAAAAATATTGCTTGCGATTTCGATGGATTTATTTTTATTTTCCACCTGTGAAAAAACTTTTCAATTATAAATAAAGCGTTTTGTAAATTCGTTAATATACTTTGACAATCGTTAGAACTACAGAATATAGCTGTGTCATCAGCAAAAAAGGCATTTTCACAGTGTACATTTTTGGGAAAATCAGCAATATACAAGTTATATAAAAGTGGTGATAAGGTTGATCCTTGAGGAACGCCCGCTTTAATAGGAAACAAAGGAGATGAATCAGAAAAAATTTTGACATAAAAAAGCCTGTCTGATAAAAAGCTTTGAATAATTTTAAGAATATAAATAGGAAAGTTAAAAGTTCAAGTGAGCTCAACTCCATGATTGCGTTTCGCCCAGGTACGATAGTTGGGCTCACTTGAACTTTTAACTTTGAATTATATATTCGGTCACTCCACTTAAACAGAAGAATTTCTTTTCAAATTTTCTTCATATTCAATTATTATAAATAGGAAAATTTTGTGTGAATAGTTTGTGTAGTAAGCCTTCATGCCAAACACTGTCGAATGCTTTTCGGATGTCAAACGAAACCATACCTACGGATTTTTTGCTTATAAGTGACTCTTTTACTATATTTGTGATTCTCTTCAGTTGATGAGTTGTCGAGTGTCCCTTTCTAAAACCAAACTGTTCGATCGGAACAAGATTGTTTGATTCCACAAAGTCATTCATTCTAAGGAAAATAATTTTTTCGAACAGTTTACCTAAACAGCTCAGTAAGCTTATTGGGCGATAACTAGACGCCTGCATCAATGGTTGAGTTGGTTTTGCTATTGGAATGATTTCAGCAATCTTCCATCTTTTTGGAAAATATCCATGTAGTAGACAACTTTGAAATAGGGAAGTAATATACTGAACAGCATTTTTTGGTATGTTTCTGATGACCCTGTTTGAAATTTTATCATTACCAGCAGCTTTCCTTATGCGAATAGAAGAAATGGTATCTTTAACAAGAGATACTGGTATTTGGATATTATTGGCTTCTATTGAAGATACATTAATGCAGTTGATACTGTTTTGAACTAATTGTTTCGTTTGTATGTCACTATAGCCATCTGTTATTGAGTGACTAGAAAGAAAATATTTTCCAAATTCTGTGGCTTTCTCTTCATTAGTATGGAAGATTTCTCCATCGCGTTCAAGGTATGGAATTCTATTATTTTTTTCTTAAAAATCTTCGAAAGTTTCCATATTTTTTGGTCGTGTTTGTCAATTTGGGATAACATTCGGTTCCAGTCTTTATTACGGATTTCTTGAATTTTTTGAATAACTAATTTGTTAAGCAAATTCAGTTGAAATTTTAGAAATAAGTCCCTTGATCTTTGATAACGTCTGCGAATTGAATTCCTAAATGTAATCGTCCTTTTTACGTCATTTGTTAGCAATGAAACTTCGCTATTTTTCTGGTGGGAGGAAGAAAGTAAAGGAACAGACGCTTTGATTCCTTCTTTAATGGTGTATTCAAATGTTTCAACTTTTCCATCAATTTCCTCTAAAGTAAAGGTAGAGGGTTGAGAAAAGTCAGAGAGTGAATCATTTACGCAACGTTTAAATTTTTTCCAATTAGCTCGATTGAAATTATAATTTTCAATTGGAGCTGCAAAGGTAAATGATTCATTCAAATAGAAAACCACAGGTTTGTGGTCAGATGAAAGATCATTAATAACAGTTGGGCGAGAAATATTGTCAATTGTATTTGATAGAACTAGATCCAAAGTTGAGGGAAGTCCTCTGCCATTGGATGGTATATAAGTTGGCTCAGATGGAAAAGCAATATCGAAATCTTCGAAGACCTTAAGGTCTGACAAAATATTTCCCCAAGAGTTTGCGCGAACACAACCCCATGAAGAGTGACGACAGTTAAAGTCCCCACATAACAGATAATTTTCTTTTGTTCTTATAAACTTCAAGATGTCACACTTAGATTTTTGTTTTTTTTCCTTGCTTACTCTACCATCAGGAAAATAGGCAGCCATTATTTTGAATACTTTTATAGGACTACATTCAACTTCAATTGATAATGTTTCTACAAAAGAAGTTTTAGTAATTGGAACTAATTTATGCTTCACTGACTTGTTTACAAAAATGCATACTCCTCCACCCCTCTCCGATAATCTATCCGATCTGTAACAATGGAAATTCCTGTTATGTATACTAATAGTTGGCTTTAGCCAAGATTCAGTTACAACCGCGATATCAATTTTGTTTTCAATTAAAAAATTAAAGTATTCTATTTCTTTGTTTTTCAAACTTTTAGCATTCCACAAAAGCATTTTTAATTTATTGGCCATTGTTAGTGTAAAGGTATTTAATGCTTAGATCAGCTATGACGTTAAATTAGTCTTGCCTACTTTTACATAGAGATAATTTACTTAAGATTTCATTTTTAAGAGAAATAAGTTCATCTAAACTAAATAAATTGTTGTTTTGATTGAAAAGATTTTGCGGTCGTGAATCTGTTGTCATCTGTAAACTTCCACTGGTGGATGCTGCTGCAAAATGTCTCGATGCAGGCACGCGACGAATGTTGTTGACAGTTGGTGTGCTGTTAGGCATTGATGGACTTTGTTTTTTCTGGCTTAAGCCAGGGAAATCAGAAGTATTGAGGTTAAAGCTGGTATGTTTGATTGGAAGTGGAACACGACTGACATGCTCAGATCCAAAACTTCGTCTCCTATTACTGGATTTGAGTCGGTTTTGTATTTCGATGAATTCTAACCTCTTTTTACACGAGGCGTCGCACAGTGGGCTCAAAAGCAAATCTAGCGGGTCAAAAATCCAAATCTTTGTAAATGAGTGGTGTGTGTGTCCTAATCTTATTTCAACACCTAAATATCCTAGCAAGTGCCAAATAAAGAGAATAGTCATTTCATGGTTATGTGGACAATTAATTATTTTTTAAAGACCACAAAGATACAGAAATAATGATGAAATGATGTCTCAATGTCCTTTTTTGGACTAAATTATGGTTTGAACATAGGTAAAACTATATCAGCTAATATTGTTTTGACCACTGAGGTATTTGACACTGATAATTTTTCACTTTTTAGCCAAACAACAGGACCACTGCCGTTAAACAACCTGTAAGATGTTATGTTTTACTTTTTCCAAACGGGCAAAAACGGGCAGATGAAAAATAAAAATATGTTATCTATATCAATCCTGGAACTCAAATTTAGTTCAATTTTTTTGTACAGATTTGTACAGAAAAAGTTGCAGCCTACAGAATAAATATTTCATCAATTTTTTCTTACTAATAAAGAAAATGCCATGGTTCTTTAGCTTAAACACCGTAAATCATAAATAAATAAACTAAATAATTTTCTTAAATATAGTCCATTTGGGAATAATAACAAAAAAGTTCATAACTTTTCAAACAAATAAGAGGTAAGCAAAATCTTACCATCATAAATATTGAACGAAAAATGACTGAATGATGTGTCTGCAATTAACGGTATTATTGCTTAAAAACTAAAGTCTTCTAATAGTTATTTTGACTCTATTCATTGTCTCTGAAATGTATACAATCAACTTATGTACCACCTGCCCTGATATAAAATACATATTTTTTGGACTTTTGACCCGCTAGATTTGCTTTTGAGACCACTGTGCGTCGGTGGCTGTGTGTTGTTCACCGCAGTTAACGCATTTAGGTATCTTTTCTTTGTTAGGGCATTCTTGCGAATTGTGCGTTTCAGAGCAGTGAGAGCATGCTTTTTTTACATTACAAAAGGAAGAACCATGTCCAAACATTAAACATTGATGACATTGGGGCACGAAGTATGGATTCTTGCGATAAAAGTCCCAATATACCGAAAAGTGGTTAACAAACCTAGCTTGTCTCCTTAGTTCATTCATTTTAATGCTTTTATTGTTAAGGTAAATTAAGTAATTGCACTGTTCTTTGTATTTGGGATTCATTATAGTAATTTGGAGTACTTCTAGCTTTAGATTTGTACACAATTCAGTTTTAAGCTCATCAGTATTCATTTTATGTAATCCGTATAATACAACTTTAAAAGGTTTCTGGTTTTTAGTATTATGTGTGAAAAATTGTAGTTCTTTTTGGCAAATGGCAGATTTGATTGTATTTAATTCTGTTTCAGAGTAGAGATTAAAACGGCACCCAATAGAAGTATTTTTGCAATCAAATTTGGCTATGCCGTTATCTTTCATGAATTGAGACACAAAAACACTATTTTTTCCTATCAGGTGAACAGGAGGTAATTCTATTTTAGTGGCTACTTTAGGTGCAGCCTCTGTCATTGTTTCTTCATTATCAGAAAGATCTGAAAGATCACTAAAGCGATTAAACGAAGATAAATTATGTTGGGAGCTTCCCGCAGTTTTTATAATTTTTTTATGTCGGTTCATTTTAACAGTTGGGGGATTCTCATCGGACGATGATGAGTCCCGTAACCGTTTGCGATTTTGCAAAATAATCAAGCGCAGTTAGAATAACACAAGAAAAAAATTATCTCGAGCAGGTATAACGATGCGCGCGGCTTGACTAACTGACGAACACTCCAATCTCCAATATTGTTCTCAAAAGCTTCAAATCTGAAAGTTCTTTCATAAAAACCACTGAAAAAGCTCTTTCGTACTGTTGCAACATGGAAAAGGCAACTCTGTTGGAATTTGAATTTTTTGTTTTATTTCACACAGCGAAGGCAGAAGCAAAAGCGAGTATACGATCAGAATGCTTTTGGCATTGAAAGACGACGGTTATGTTGGAGCGTATGAAATGTTTCAAGGAGTTGCAACAACAATTCCTGTATGTTTATCAGTGGTTTAGTATCTTTTTCAGTGGCAGGTTTGTTATTTGTGTGTTGTGATGGTATACACTGGCGCCACTGTTTTGAAAAAAGCTCGCCCATAAGCCCTGTACTGACAATTTTTGCTGGATAGACTATAGTGGGAAATTGAGTACCAAAAAAACCGTTAGAGCTACATATTTTAGTTATAGCAACAAATTAGCATAGGATATGCTATACATTTTTGCAAAAAAAAATTGAAAATCTATTTTTTGAAGATTCCGCTGGCATTTTTCCGAGCTTATGTTAGTGAAACCGGAAATGCACTTTTTTAAACCTTAACTGTAAATAAAAAATTATCCATAAAAGATACAAAATTAATTTTTGCGCAACAAATTAGCATTCAAAAAGCTACAATTTTTGGCATTAACACAATTATGATTTTCAAATTTTTGTCCGCTAACTTCAGTCTTATTTTAGCGGAATTTTGAATATTTGAAAAACCGTTAGAGCTACAAAATTGGAGTTTGAGCAACAAATTAGCATTTAATTAGCTACAAATTCTGGTTACAAATAAAAAGTAAAATTAATATTATTTTAAATTTTTACCGCTAACTTCAGACTTATTTTAGCGGAAAATTGAATAACTCGAAAAGTACTCGAGCTACAAATTTTTGGTTTGAGCAACAAATTAGCATTTAATAAGCTACAAATTCAGATATCAAAATTATTTGATTCCGCCAAAAAGTGTCCGCCAAGATAAGGGACGTGAACCCGATGGCTTAGAGCTTAACGGCCACATAATGAAATAAAGTAATCATAATAACCTTTTCAACGATTGGTACATTCGTGTTGTGGAATGGACCGCTCCCATACATGTTTGCTCATTCTCCTTTAAAAATCTTGTTTGGTAATAAATTGCAGGAAAACTGTTATACGCAAAAAAAAAATTGTAAGCCAAGCTACGTTTAAGCGATTTCAAAATCCTGGTTTCAATGCAAACAAAATATAAAGGCGATCTGTGGTAGTTTGGTAAAGACATAGCCAGTTAAATTAAACGATATCCAAAATCATAAAAACTGTTATTACTCCACAACAAATAGAAGCAAAAACAAGAAAAGTATCTCTTAAGCTTTTCGACTTAAAATAAACTCAGTAACCCAAGCAATGGCAAATCCGGCCATCTTAATTGAATTGTTTCAACTTCTTTTAAGAATGGCGTTTTGGCTTCAAAAAAAGGTATAGAAAAATTTTGTAAGTATTGCCGTTATTTTTTAATATTTTTTTTCCATTCCAAGTCATTTTCAAAGCAAAATTGCCCCACCCACCTAAATGGGCGGAGATATGAAGTGGCCCAATATCTTAAAATCATTGTTTTATAATGTGCCAACAATGATTAAAATTATTTGCTTTTTATTACAAAGTGCACAATCATGCTTCATATGGGCACTAAGCCGCCCCACTCAAATATAACTTTGAAAAACCAGAACTATTTTTTTTTATTTAAAATAAAAAAAAAAACACACTTCGAATGAAGCTCAGTCCGTTTCAAACTTTTATAATATAAACCGATCAAGTGTTTATGGTGTCTTGTTTGCGGTTCATATTATTATTTGTAATTAATAAGTAAGACAGTAAAATGACACGGTTTTAGAAGCGCCTATTCGTGTTTCAGTAAAACATAATTATCATCATAATGGTGCGAAGGGTGAAGGTAAGAGAGAATCACTAAGTTTGAAGACTTGTCGTTTTAGTAAAAGGATAACCATTATATGGGTGATATGAGAAGTTTCCAAAGTATACCGTTTGGAAACAAGCTTGTCCGTTCCCACCATTTTCCACTCCGTCAAAATCTGATTTATGTCCACAAATATTATGATGTGTAAGACCAGTGCGGTGGTTGGATGTTGTAGGAACTGGGGGCCTCGAGCTGTATCTTTTCCTACACATCCAAGTTGGAGCCGCCCGCCGGATACTGGTCTTGGCTTTATGCCTTGACTTGCTAAAGTTGTAAGTGCGAATGTTGATTAAGGAAAGAATTGCAACATTAAACCCATGGCCCTACAGATTGGAGGTTAGTGCGTTGGGCTAACGACCCGACCACAGTAAAAAAAAAAACAATTGGTATGAGAGAGACGTATGCAGCCTTGGATAACGACCCCCTTCAAATGGCAACCAGACCCGGAACGAAAATGGACTATGACCTACGAGTATGCACCTGGAATGCAAGGACACTCTATACGCCAGGTGCTACTCAAAAACTTGAATCTGTCCTCACGCGGCATAAGGCAGATATTACCGGGAACCAGGAGATACGACGGATAGGATCCGTCGTATCTCCTGTTTTCACCAAAGACTGCACATGCTAGGATGCGGATTCGTCGCTACCTCCCAAAACAATGACCTAATATGTGCACACGCCCCTACCGATGAAGCTGAGGAGTCTAACAAGGAGGAGTTTTACGACCTCCTGAACGGAGCCTACGGAGCCTGTCCGGAGTACGATGTCAAAGTCGTGCTCGGAACTTCAATGCGAAGTCGGAAAGGAAAACATCTTTGGCGGTTTAGTTGGAAAGCACAGCCTCCACGAAACGACAACAGATAATGGCTTCCGACTAATCGACTTTGCTGCAGCTCGTAATACGATGATAAGTAGTACTAGGTTCCCCAGGCGAAGGATACATACAGCAACCTGGCGATCTCCAGATGGTCGAACCGCCAACCAAATCGACCACGTGCTAATTGGCGCAAGGTATGCATTGATTATCTTGGACGTGCGAACTTTCCGAGGCGCAAACGTGGACTCTGACCACTTTCTTGTTGTGAAAAAGTTCAGAGCCCGACTGTCCAACGAAAAAATTCAGCATTGCATGCCTTAGCACATCTGAGAAAGCCAGAGACTACAGTGAGCAGTTGACAGGGAAACTCTCTGCCGTACATCCAGCCACAAGCGTCAACAACAAGGGAACCAGTATCGCGACATCATTAAGGAGACAGTCAAGACCACCATTGGCTATCAACCACCCAGAAAATAGAACCCGTGGTATGACGATGAATGCGCGGTATTGAAGCAGGAGACGGAAAATCCACGAATGCAAATGCTGCAATGGAAAACAAGAGCAGCAAGAGAGGAGTACCGTGAAAAGAGAAGGAAAGAGAAAAAAACCCTGCGCAGAAAGAAAAGAGCATCCGCAGCCTCACAGCTCAAGTATCTCGAAGAGTCTAGCATCGCCACCAACACCCGCCGTTTCTACAAGACAGCCAAGCAACTGGCATCTGGTTATATGACTGGCACGCAAGCTCTTCGAAACAGCGAAGGGAACCTAGTCACCGAAACACATACGCATTTTAGCAGCATTTCCTCCAACTGCTTAATGGGCATTATGTAGAGAAGGCGACAGAGAAACAAAGAAGCATTTGACCAGTCAATGAAGATCCAGTCCCAGCGCACAGTACTGAAGAGGTTGAGAAAGCTATCCACAAGCTTAAGAACAACAAAGCCGCCGGCTCGGATGGCCTACCTGCGGAACTCTTCAAGTATTGAGGAGATGTCCTGGTAGGGTGCATGCACCTACTATCAACCAGGTGTGGGAGGAGGAAAGTATGCCCTCCTATCCCTCCGATCCTATCCAACGTGAGCGTCTAAAACGTTTCTGCAACACTATGACCGGCACGTACCAGTGTGGCTTCAGGCCAGGCAGATCAACGATAGACCAAATCTTCACATTGAGGCGAATTCAGACAAGGAAATGCGCTATCATGTGATTTCTTCAACCTAGTCCTGGAGCAGATAGTGCGCAAGGGTGGTGTTAACATGGAAGGCACTATCTTCAAAAGGTCTTCCCAACTGCTTGGCTATGCGGACGCCATCGACATCATCGGCCGCTCCAAGAGAGCTTTACTTGAAACGTTCACAGCTATTGATGAACAGGCGAAACGCGTTGGTCTTGAAGTGAATGAGGGCAAAACAAAGTGTATGCTATCAAGAAACCAAGCCTCATCTGTCCATCGCCTAGCACAAAACGTCACTGTAAGTAGCAGTAATTTCGAGGTAGTCAAGGAGTTCACCTACCTCGGAACAAACATCAATTCCACGAACGACACCTTAGTGGAAATCCGAAGAAGAATTACCCTAGTTTGGCCAAACAAATGGGTTCAAAACTCCTTCCTCGAAAGAAAAAGTGCAAGCTTTACAAAACGCTAATTTTACCAGTTCTACTTTACGGCGCCGAGTGCTGGACGATACGTAAAAAAGCGGAATTGATACTGGGGACTTTCGAGAGAAAAATTCTTCGGCGGATATTTGGTCCTCTATGCGAAGAGGGCCATTGGAGGAGAAGATTCAATTGTGAATTGTACGAGCTGTACCAAGATGTGGATGTAGTCCAAAGAGCCAAAACACGTCGGCTACACTGGCTCGGCCACATAGAGCGAATGGACAACAACGCTCCAGCCAAGAAAATCTTCGAATCCCAGCCCCCAGGTTCGAGACGACCAGTGCTGAGATTCAGCTATTTCAGCGAGTGAGATGAGATGACTCGCCATACTCGCCGACTCATCTCACTTCACTCGCAAAAGTGATTGAAGTGAAATGAGTAAGTTCGAATTAAGTTTCGAACATGAGACAAAGAATAAATATATAAGAGCTAAATTCTACCTCCTTGTCACACTCGTTACGCAAAACGAAATGAAACAACAAATACAACAATTTAAACATTGGAATCCTTAATAATGTAGTTTGGAGTATCATTTGTTTCAATTATTTTTTTTGTCATAATTAAAGTTTAATGTGAGTTTCACCCTTGAGAAATAAAAAGTTTAAAAGTGTTGAATGTGCATATAATAATAAAATAAAATTAAATTAAAGAATCAATAAAAGGGTAGTTGTTTTTATATACACTACTCAACAATATTAAAGGAACAAATTTGTTTTCAATTTTTGTTAGCGTTTTTTGAAGAGCTGTATCTTTGTGACGAGTGGTCGTATTGAGTTGAAATAAAAAGCATTTTACAGCTTTATGTTTTTTGTTTCGAGATTTGTTTGCAAACAAATTTTTTTGAAGTACCGTTATTGCGTTATTGCAAAAAATGAGACGAGACAACTAAATTATTTTTTTTTTTATTTTTTTTGAATGTCCTCATTTCTATGGATAATTTTTTTTGAGTCAATTAAATGTCATGATCCGATACCTTGTTTATTCAGCTTCAATTCAGTTTGTTTGTTGTTGTCGTACGATTTTTTTTGACATGCTTTATCTGACTTTGAATGAAAAAAGATACTTTTAGCCTTGATTACCAATATCTCAGGATCTCAGCAAATAATGACGTTATAAAAATTTCAAAGACAGTTTTGGAAATTTGAAAAAGCGTTTTACAAGATTTTTTTATGATTTTGTAGAAATTATTTTTTTTTACCGTTCACCGTTAGTTTAAAAAAAGTACTAAAAACTGACGTTTTGTGGTCTTTTCGTAAATCTTTTTTTTTCGTTGCAAATATTGATTGCATGGCTTGCGTTGGTATGCAAATTTATAGACTTTTAAATCATCAATATTCTTGTAAATTTTCAAATTGATTCATCGAACAGTTTTTCCTCACCAAAACTTCAAAGTCTTACAAACCAGGTAAAGGAACAAATTGTGTTATTCCTAAACAGTGCGTAGTCGTCATCAAAATGACAAGAAAAATGTAATTCCAGTGGATTTTTTTCACAGTTTTGCATTAGTTAGATATTTTTTTGAATTGAAATGAAATAAAAAGTACAGTTTTCCAAAAAAAAAAAAAAAATAATTTCAAAAATTTTTCAAACAAAAAAACTTGATTTTTTTTTAAAATTTTTTTTTTGGAAAAATGTACTTTTTATTTCATTTCAATTCAAAAAACTATCTAACTAATGCAAAACTGTGAAAAAAATCCACTGGAATTACAGTTTTCTTGTCATTTTGATGACGACTACGCACTGTTTAGGAATAACACAATTTGTTCCTTTACCTGGTTTGTAAGACTTTGAAGTTTTGGTGAGAAAAAACTGTTCGATGAATCAATTTGAAAATTTACAAGAATATTGATGATTTAAAAGTCTATAAATTTGCATACCAACGCAAGCCATGCAATCAATATTTGCAACGAAAAAAAAGATTTACGAAAAGACCACAAAACGTCAGTTTTTAGTACTTTTTTTAAACTAACGGTGAACGGTAAAAAAAAAATAATTTCTACAAAATTATAAAAAAATCTTGTAAAACGCTTTTTCAAATTTCCAAAACTGTCTTTGAAATTTTTATAACGTCATTATTTGCTGAGATATTGGTAATCAAGGCTAAAAGTATCTTTTTTCATTCAAAGTCAGATAAAGCATGTCAAAAAAAATCGTACGACAACAACAAACAAACTGAATTGAAGCTGAATAAACAAGGTATCGGATCATGACATTTAATTGACTCAAAAAAAATTATCCATAGAAATGAGGACATTCAAAAAAAATAAAAAAAAAATAATTTAGTTGTCTCGTCTCATTTTTTGCAATAACGCAATAACGGTACTTCAAAAAAATTTGTTTGCAAACAAATCTCGAAACAAAAAACATAAAGCTGTAAAATGCTTTTTATTTCAACTCAATACGACCACTCGTCACAAAGATACAGCTCTTCAAAAAACGCTAACAAAAATTGAAAACAAATTTGTTCCTTTAATATTGTTGAGTAGTGTAGGTTGTTGTTTTTTATTTCGTTTCCTATCCATGAATAGGAATTCTTGAGAAAAGCACATATACCTATCCAAAACTAGAAATTTACCAACACATACACCAAGTCACTGCGGATGCGGAAATATCTGGCTAGTACCTAATCTGACATTTCATTTCACTCGCTCACTCACTCCCTTTTGCTATCTGAATCGATTTTCGACGAAAAGTGACTCATCTCACTCACTCCCTGTGGCTTCGAATTAGCTGAATCTCGGCACAGGAAGACCGAACCTCCGCTATAGGGACCAGGTGGTCACAGACACAAGAGCCCTTGGTCTCGACGACTGGAGGGAGCGTGCGAGGGACCGCAACCGATGGAAGACCGCAATATCTCAGGCCGGATAAATCCCGGATAAATAAGTAAGTAAGATGTAAGACCAGTGCTGTCTTACCAATGCTTTTTTGATTGATGTCGGACCTGTGGTTCAAAATTGACAAAGATATTTTAATGCTAGACTGATGCCTGTTTTATTACTTTTCATCGCTCCTTTGAAGTTTTCGGATTGTTTAGTTTGGGATATATATCATATAATACCACTCTCTTTATATTACGTCTATTCTTGTAGTTGTAGTCGTCTATCAACAGGGGCTTCGAATTTCTGGACACATAACAAGCTCTGTATAATCCCGATGAGGTAATTATTGTCTAGGAGAATTTTAATGACTTTTTTTCTTTTGCGGAGTGGAATTCCTTGTCAATAAACGCAAAGACTTTATTCACTAGATTAAAGGCTGATTTATAAGAATATAATTTGCCTGGTTGGATCTACATTCTACATACAAATTAAAAAGTCTACCAGACGCTGTATCTTTCTGACATCAGTCGAACGAGAGTCGGTCATTAATGCGATGAAAATTATAGTTGTTTTTTAAAAGCAATTACTAAACTGAAAATCTTTTGAATTGATGAAAGTTTAAGTTTTGAGAAAAAACTTGTATGCCAACATAAAATGTACCTTAATATAAAAATGTTATAATCTATTATTTATCTCATTAATAATATTTCTATACCTACTAAAACAAATACTTGCCGTTCACAAATTAATCTGGATTTGTGGCTTTCGTTTCAGATGTCCAAAATTACTACAGCATTATGAAAGACACAAATAATTTTTCGCATAACAGCCCCTTGAAGTCACCGCCATCTTCAATTGATCCCAAAGAATTACAACCTCAGCCGCCTGACATAATTAACCAGAACTTATCAATGTTTCCGCAAAAATTAACCGAAAATGAAAAACTTCCAATTTCGTTGCAGCCAGTTTTGAATATTGTCACTAGCACAGACAACTGCTCACCTCTAGGATATGAATATGGACCAACATCAGACTATCCTTTGACTGAGCTGAACCGATCCGGTGTATTCTCGTCATTCCTGCAACGGAGACCTCGTGGAGAAAAAAGACCCATACCAGAAGAACAAAAAGACGAAAAATACTATGAACGTCGAAAACGTAACAACGAAGCAGCTAAGAAATCGCGTGACGCTCGCAAAATACGTGAAGACAGAATAGCTTTTCGTGCTGCATTATTGGAACAAGAAAATTCGATTCTGCGGGCACAAATAGCTGCTTTGAGAAATGAGTTACATTCTGTACGAGAAATGTTTGCGAATGGATCTGCCAGCAGGCAATCGTAAAGTTGTTGATGATGTGGAATATATTTAAAGGTGCAATAAATCTAAGTGATTTTGTAAATATTTAGGCGTAGTAATAGTGATATTTGTTGTAAATATTTGTTGTTTTTATGAAAATTTATGTGAAATAAGTTAAGTAAATAAACGTTAGAGTAAAAGTCATACAAGAATTGGTAGGTAATATTAATATGTAAACAAAAAGAGTTTCTAGGTAAGTACTCATTTTATTTATCCTAAGCTTCATTATTTGTAAATTGTAAACCAAATTAATTATTGGTTTTGCTTTCAAAACTTCTCAAAATTATTGAGGAACGAAATTTTTAATGATGAGTTTCAATGATAGCTATTGAGTACTAACAAAAAAACAAATATAATAAGGGTATTCATACAACGGCGGCAGAAGGCCGTTGCGTCGTAAACGAAGTAAAGTCTTAAACTCCGTGATTCTGTCGAAATTTGTATGAAACATTTGACAGATTAACGCAGCTCACAACTTTATTACGTTTACGACGACTTTAAGCAGTTGCATGAATACGCTAAAGGAGAATAGGACAAAACGGTCTACAGGACCAATAACGACGAGACATATGTCGTTGAAAAGGTATTTTTATCAACTACAATAGTTACTATGAAGGCTTACTTCAAATTGCTGTGTGAAAAAAGTTATTCGCTAAAAAGAATTGTGTTCTGGTGTATTCTAGTATGAATAAAATATATTTAGTATTGGCAAAATTTATGAAAACTGGTCAAACAAATAACAACAATTATGCCATTGGAAAGCTATTTCCATTACCTGCAATACCTTTAATAGCAGTTCAGTTCAAATCACTGTGTGAAAAAAGTTAATCGAAAATAAACGAATTATTGTGGTTAATTTTAGTGTGAAAAAATGTTTTTTTTAAGTATAGGCAGAAAGTGTGAACGCAGGTTCACCCAATAACAACGGGACGTATGTCGTTGGAAAGGAAAATTTATGTACTACAATAATTAATGAGGCAGCTTATATAAAATCACTGTGTGAAAAAAAGTTATTTGCTACTTGTTACCAATGCTCCATTAATTTTACCTGTACCGAAATTCCCTAAAACAGCGAATAACTTTTTCCACACAGTGATTTTAAATAAGTTGTCATGGAAACTATTATTGTTCATAAAAATACCTTTTCAACGACATACATATTATTGGTATTAGTAAGACCAGTTTGTATAAAACTGTTCCACACTGAAATGTACCAAAACAAAACCTTGGTTAGTAAACAACTTTATTCACACAGTGATTTAAAATGAACTGCCATAGTGACTTTTGTAGCGCATAAAAATACCTTTCCAACGACATACGACTCCTTTTTATTGGTTTCTAGACCACCTTCCATACAATTTTGCCGATTGTCCTTTATATAGAATCTTGAAATACATGTCCCGATTTGTTTAAAGTCAATTAATTGATGTACACTGAACCAAAAAAATTTCAGAATTTTAACAAACGGCGTTTATTAAGTGGATATTTATTGTCACAATAAACTTTTTATTGTAACAATAAACGGTTTATTAAAAAAATCTTGAAAATTTAATCACCGTTTATCAATTCCGTTTATTGACCGTTTATAGGGGTATTTTGGTTATTAAAATTAACAAATCGTTTATTGTTACAATAAACAGCCGTTTTGCGATTGAAAATTCTTCAAAATAAGCAATGAGTTATTGTTTCAATAAACTTGTTACTTGTCACAATAAACTTTTTTTAATGAATTTAATAAATCGTTTATTGTGATAATAAATGAAATTTATTGAGAGCTAAATTTTAAAATTGATAAACAGTTTATTGTTTTTTTCAATTTTCTTAATTGAAACAATAAATTTTAGTTATTAAAATTTAATAAATCGTTTGTTGTGACAATAAACGACATTTATTAAGAGCTGAATTTTGAAATTGATAAACGGTTAATAGTTTTATTTCTTTTTTTTTATTGAAAAAATAAATTTTAGTTATTAAAATTTAATAAATCGTTTGTTGTGATAATAAACGACATTTATTAAGAGTTTAATTCTAAAATTGATAACCGGTTTATTGTTTTTATAATTTTTTTAAATGAAACAATAAATTTTAGTTATTAAAATTTAATAAATCGTTTGTTGCGACAATAAACGAAATTTATTAAGAGCTGAATTTTAAAATTGATAAACGGGTTATTGTTTTTAATGTTTTTTTTTTTGAAACAATAAATTTTAGCTATTCAAATTTAATAAATCGTTTGTTGTGACAATAAACGACATTTATTAAGAGCTAAATTTCGAAATTGATAAACGGTTAATAGTTTTAATTATTTTTTTTTATTGAAACAATAAATTTGAGTCATTAAAATTTAATAAATCGTTTATTGTGATAATAAATGACATTTATTAAGAGTTTAATTCTAAAATTGATAAACGGTTAATTGTTTTTGTAATTTTTTTAAATGAAACAGTAGATTTTAATTATAAAAATTTAATAAATCGTTTGTTGTGATAATAAACGTTATTATTAAGAGCTGAATTTTAAAATTGATAAACGGTTTATTATTTTTAGTTTTTTTTTTTAAATTGAAACAATAAATTTTTGCTATTCAAATTTAATAAATCGTTTGTTGTGACAGTAAACGACATTTATTAAGGGCTGAATTTCGAAATTGATAAACGGTTAATAGTTTTAATTATTTTTTTTATTGAAACAATAAATGTTAGTTATTAAAATTTAATAAATCGTTTGTTGTGATAATAAACGATATTTATTAGGAGTTTAATTCTAAAATTGATAAACGGCTTATTGTTTTTATAATTTTTTTAGATGAAACAATAAATTTTAGTTTTTAAAATTTAATAAATCGTTTGTTGCGACAGTAAACGAAATTTATTAAGAGCTGAATTTTAAAATTGATAAACGAGTTATTGTTTTTAATTTTTTTTTTAAATTGAAACAATAAAGTTTAGCTATTCAGATTTAATAAATCGTTTGTTGTGACAATAAACGATATTTATTAAGAGCTGAATTTCGAAATTGATAATAGTTTTAATTATTTTTTTGATTGAAACAATAAATTTGAGTTATTGAAATTTAATAAATCGTTTGTTGTGATAATTAACGACATTTATTAAGAGTTTAATTCTAAAATTGATAAACGGTTTATTGTTTTTATATTTTTTTTTAATGAAACAGTAAATTTTAATTATAAAAATTTAATAAATCGTTTGTTGTGACAGTAAACGAAATTTATGAAGAGCTGAATTTTAAAATTGATAAACGGGTTATTGTTTTTAATTTTTTTTTAAATTGAAACAATACATTATAGCTATTTAAATTTAATAAATCGTTTGTTGTGACAATAAACGATATTAATTAAGAGCTGAATTTCGAAATTGATAAACGGTTAATAGTTTTAATTATTTTTTTTATTGAAACAGTAAATTTGAGTTATTAAAATTTAATAAACCGTTTGTTGTGATAATGAACGACAGTTATTAAAAGCCGAATTTTAAAATTTGCAAACGATTTATTATTTTTTTATTTTTTAAATGCAATAAATAATTTTAGCTATTAAATCTTAAAATGGTATTGCTTTTATTGTTTTTAATTTTTCTTTACTGAACCAGTTAACTTTCGTTATTAAAATTTTAGAAATTGATTGTTTTGATAACGAACGACATTATTATGAGCTTAATTCTAAAATTGATATGGATATTATAGTTTTTTAACTGAAACAATGAATTTCAATTATTAAAATTTATTATTATTTAATTGTATGATGCGATTATGAACATCTTACAAAAGAAATAATGTCAACAATCAATGTAATCAATTATCAATGAAACCTTTACAAATTGAATTAATACAAAATTGATTTTTTTTTAGAAATGTATTGTTTTTATTAAACGAGTTATTGAATTAAAAGACAATTTATTGTTTTTAATAAACAGGTTATTGGATTATAAAGCAATTTATTGTTTTTAAAAAACAAGTTATTGAATTGAAAAAAGCTAGTTATTGTGTTTAATAAACAAGTTATTGAATTAAAAACCAATTTACTGTTTTAAATAAACAGATTATAGAACTAAAAAACAATTAATTGATTTTAATAAACAATTTATCGAATTCAAAAACAAATTTATTAAATATGATAAATCGTTTTTAAAAACCTGGTTTGGGTTTTTTAAGTTTCATTAAGGCAGAACTCACACTTTTACTCTCCGTAGAAAAATTATACTAAATATACTTTCATTACATAAATTAGTAACAAATTCATTTTCTGCGTACCCATATGTGCTAGTATCTACATAATATTAAATTTTAACGTAGTTCTGCTTTTTAAAATAATATCATACATCATATAATGTTGAATGATTAAATTTATCAAAGAATTTGGAGAGAAAACGAAAGTTTTGCTGTAACGCTATAAGCGGTTCAACATAGTTTCTTGTATTGCAGTCACCCTTGCCTTCCTATTTGTTGGATTACATACTACTGCTCCTACTGCCCTTTCATTACCACAATTTAATTTTAAGTCTTATTTTCAAACTGACTAATCCATGGATTAAGAATTTTCCACAATCAAAGTGTTTAGTGTTCCAGTTCAGTCCAGAACATTCATAGTCCATGGATTAATTAACTTGTCATTCTCCAATAATAAAAAATAATAAGTAGAGATACATATATACAAAATATTATCCGCTTGGTCCAACAGAGTGCGGACTAGTGATCTTTGAAAAAGTTTGCAAACTTAATTTGACTGTCGTGTTCTTACTTTCCAATAGTAAAGTAAAGAATTGACCAACCTTTCGTTGGCCCGCACACTCTTTGGAAGGCAACAAAAAAAACCAAAAGAGAAACAAGAAGCTAAATCTATGCATTATATACATTATAATACATCAAGATACAAACAAACTATGTAAAGCGATCCCAAACTTCGGCTGTCATACCTACTAGCTTTGAAAAATAGCTTAGGTTTGTATTATATTTGAAAAAATATGTATCAGTGAATAAAAAACACTTATATTTCTAACTCCCTTTCCGCCACCACGTATTGACGTCTCTATATGTATCGAATGAAAGAATACGAGAATTCTTTATCATTTGACTTTAAGCTCCGATCATATTTAACCAAACTCAAAGTATGGTCCACTTTGTGTGTATTTTTGTAAAGCCCATAAATTATCACTGTTGTACAAACGTGGTTCAAATTTTGATCCGTGGTTCAAATATATTTACTGACTGATTTCTGACTGATTGAATAAACAAGTTATTGAATTAAAAACCAATTTCCTGATTTTAATAAACAAATTATTAAATTAAAAAACAATTTATTGATTTTAATAAACAATTTACTGAATTCAAAAACAAATTTATTAAATATGATAAATCGTTTCTTAAAAAACCTTGTTTGGATTTCTAAGTTTCATTAAGGCAGAACTCACACTTTTTCTCTCCTTAGAAAAATTATAATAAATACACTTACTTTACATAAATTAATAACAAATTCATTTTCTGCATACTCAAATGTACGAGTAGTTACAGAATATTAAATTATTACGAAGGTCTGCTTTTTAAAACAATAACATACATAATATAATGTTGAATGATAAAATTTATTAAAGAATTTGGAGCGACAACGAAAGTTTTGTTGTTCAACATAATTTCTTGAATTACAATCATCCCTGCCTTCCTATATTTTGGAGTACATCCTACTGCTCATACTGCCCTTTCATTACCACAACATTAATTCTAAGTTGTTCACAATGGGTTAAATCTGTAATAAGTTTTTCACATGCTCTGGTTAAATGGATCTAATCAACCAATATTGGCTGATTAGTGGTTTCGATAATTAACAACTCAAACTATGGATTCATTAAATAAAACTGTGGTTAACAAGCAGATTCGCGGATTAACCAGTCATAACAATCTTTGATTAAAGATGATTAGCTGTGAAAAATGTGTGTTTATTATTAAAATACATTTTTTCTCCAAGGAAATATTTTAAAATCGATATTAAATGGGTTTAAATTATCTAAATCGTCAGTAGGTAATCGAAAAATTATCAGGAATGTTGTGGAAAAAATATTACAGCGTAATCTAGTATTCTTTCATTCATGAATGGACCTTTGGAAACAATGCACCTATTATCGATTCCGAGTGACAGAAATATCGAGTACACTTTTATCATTTTAGTTGGCCATCACCTAAATAAAAACCATCATAGCATACAATTTAACAGAAGGTGTTTTTTGTGAGTGAATAATTTGATGATTAAAAATGTTTTACTTTCTGAAGAACAAGAAAATAACAAAGAATGTTAAACAAAAAACAATAAATAAATTGTGCTGTGCAGTGTGCGTCCCATGGCGGTCGCTTAAAAAAGGTAAGTAAGTAAGTAAGGCAATAAATTATAATTATAATAGCTTTTATTAGATGAATAACAGAGAAACACAAAAATTAACAAAATTTTCCCAACTCCGAAAATATTTTTACTATGTAAATGTTTCTAGTGATTACCAAAAAAACGAATGGAAATCATACTTGGTATTGCAAAAACGATAGTTTAGAAAAAAAAACATGCTCATTTTCAAAGAAACAACTAAATTTTTTCACTTGCCCAAATGAAAACGCAGCATAATTGTTAATTGTTGTTTATGTTTATCGATTTTATAATCCCATTTACTGCCACAATAAACTGTTTATTGTATCAATAAATTGTTTAATCTTCCCAACACGGTTTGTTCAAAAATTTAACGAAGCGTGTTTTCTAAAATTTGCTGTAGATTTGTAATAATAATCTTGTTTGTTAAAATTAATTAATTGTTTATTGTCATAATAAACGTATTTCTTCTTCATTGCAAAAATTTAACGAAGCGTGCTTTATAAATTTACTGTTGATTTGTAATAATAATCTTGTTTATTAAAATTAATTAATCGTTTATTGTCATAATAAACGTATTTATTATTTATTACAAAAATGTAACGAAGCGTGCCTTACAAATTTACTGTTGACTTGTAATAATAATCTTGTTTATTAAAATTCATTAATCGTTTATTGTTATAGTAAACTGTTTATTATTTTAATAAACCCTTTTATTTATGTAATTATCTTGTTAATTAATTTTAATAAACCTTTTATAAATTGCCAAGTTCGTGGCTAGTTAAAAATTAATTAAATAATACAAGATATTATTTTCTCAACAACAGATTGTTTACATCGGGTTAAATTGTAATAAGTTTTTCAAAGGCTCTGGTTAAATGGAGATAATCAACCAATATTGGCTGATTAACGATTTCGATAACTAACAACTCAAACTATGGGTTCATTGACTCAAATGTTGTTGATTAAAAACACTTTTGCGGCTTTATCGGTCACAATAATCATTGATTAAAGATGATAAGCTGAGAACAAACTGGCCCTAAAAGAAGATATTTTTCACTGGGAAATATTTTCAAATTGATATTAAATGGTTTTAAATAATCTAAATCGTCAATAATCCAAAAAAAAATCAAGAGTGTGGTAGAAAGTATTATTATTTTTGCTATTGTTTTAATTAATAGAACATAAAGTACACAATACTGAATTGATAGATAGACAAGAAAAAAATCAACATAAAACCAAATTTAATTAACTTAAAAACTTCCCGTCCCTATTCCGTATTTTTGTATTCTTTCATTCATGGTGTGAACAGAGCTCAGCAATGTTCGTATAGAGGGAACATTTTTTGACGAACTTAACGAACCAAGTTAAATGACGCCGACTTGCAATTGGCCATAGCAACGAACAACGATTCAGTTAGTAAAAAGAAGCAGCCGCCGCCACATCTTCCAGCAAGCCAGAACAAGTGAGTGAACAAAAAAAATTAAAAAGCCGAACAAGTGAAGAAAAAAGTTAAATGAAAAATTAACAGGATTAATTTAATCCTGTTGGAGGCCTCCACCGAAAATTTTTATTTGTCCACCCAGTCACGTAAGTCATTTTAATATATTTATTTATTCTAAATTATACCTATATAAGCAAAAATTCAATATCGCTGCCATGTGCTGCGTAATACTATGGCGGCCGGCGACAAAATTAATGTAAGTACCTATCTATTTTTACAAATATTTTCGGTCAGAGATATTGTGAAATCACATTTGAAGATTTAATTAGGTTTTTAAATTGAAAAAAAAAGTTATTCCAAAGTTAATTTCCAAAACTTGAAACTCTGTGCTGAAAAGACGACTCCATCAAAATGGCCGCCATGTCTGGCGAAGATAAAATGTTTTTATTGGTGAACGCATTGCGTTTTTTAATCATAATTATGACTTTTTTTACTACCCACGACGGTTGGCATTATTTTCATGGGAAAAAAACTTGAAAATTGAAAAAAAGTTTTCCAAACTTAATTTCCAAAACTTGAAACTCGGTGCTGAAAAGACGACTCCATCAAAATGGCCGCCATGTCTAGCGAAGATAAAATGTTTTTATTCGTGAGCGCATTGCGTTTTTAATCATAATTATGACTTTTTTTTCTATCCACGACGCCGACGGTCGCCACAATTTCCGTGGGAAAAAAACTTCATAAAATATATGAAAATCAATCTTAATAATTCGATTAAAAAAAATATTTTTGGTAGCATGTAATTTGAAACGAGTTTCATTGTGACTTCCACTTAAAAATGTCATTGTGAACTATAAAGTGAAATGTCAAATTGGTATTCTTCAAAATAAAATTAATTCATATAACTTTAAATCACATTTAATTCAGCTTTTATCGTCGCCGTTGTTGTTTTTATTGGTAACAAAATTAATGCGTCCGACTCCAAAAGATTTTGCTGTTGGATCACCATCAACCGCTGCTTACGAACCTGTGCACTCGATAATTTTGTTAATTAAAAACAACCTACCTTTTTCCAAATCGCAAGTTTTTCCACGGCAAATTGCTGTTTGTGCTCCCTTGGGCAGCTTTAAGTATTCGTGAAAACTCATAAAAGTGGTCAAAATATCAGTCCATGCTTTTCTTAAAAAAATCACTGCCAACGATAACTATTTTCTTCGAGTGAAAACTTTTGTTTCAAGCGTCAATCTCAAGTTTGTGTGCTGTCGGATCTGACGATGCAATTGAGGACATTCGATTGAACCAAAATAGATGCTGCGAATGCTCGATTGTATCGATTAAACTCGATTGTAACAAGTTACTTGCTGGCACCCCAGACTTGGAACAAAATACATTCACCCCTGTTCTGACTTTTGATAGGAATCAAATCGTCTTGAGTTGAATCACTAAGAAATAAAAACAAATCTGAGCTTACGAACAATTTTTTTCGAATACATACGGATTTCATTCCAACCGAAAATCGGAACAGGGGTGATAAAAGTTAAAATTTCCTTTGAACCAAATAACTTCACGTAAATTAAAAATATTTGCAACGAACAACGATTTAGTTACCAAAAAGAAGCAACCGCTGCCGCCAGCCATGGAGAACAAGTTAAATGAAAAAGTTAAATACAAAATTAAAAGGATTAATTTAATCCTCTTGGAGGCCTGCCTCCAAAATTTAAATTTGTACCCAATCACGTAAGTCATTTTAAGTCATTATATGAAACTAATATATTTATATATTCTATGTTATACCTATACAAAAATTCACTTTCGCTTCCATGTTGCGTATTACTGGCGGCCGACCTATTTTTATAAATATTTTCGGTCCGAGATATTGTGAAATCAAACTATAAAGTTTTAATCAGGTTAATAAATTGAAAAAATATACCTAAAAGTTAATTTCCAAGACTCGCGAAGATAAAATGTTTTTATTGGTGACCGCACTAAGTTTTTTATTCATTATTATGACTTTTATTTCAATCCACCACGGTCAGTATTATTTTCGTGGGAAAGAAACTTCATAAAATATATGAAAATCAATCTTCTTTATAATTCGGATCGTAAAGCACGGGCATGAAGGTCAGACTTGGAACAAAATACATTCACCTTTGTTCTGTTCTGACTATCGTTCGTACGGATTTGACTTATAACTATAATAGAACCTTCAGATTTTCGTTTTGAGTCAAATCCCTACCAATTCAAAAACAAAAATAAATGTTCTGAGCTTATAAAAAATTATTTTTTGAATACATACGGATTTATTCCGACCGGAAACAGGGTTGACAAAATTTTAATTTTCCTTTGAAATAAAATGACTTCACGTGAATTAAAAATGTTTGCAGAATAGGCCTTAAAGTAATACTACTAATCCATATGAAGCCAAGAGAACCAAGATGATCTCGCTGATTAAATTAAAATATTGCGTTTTTGGAATAATTATTCTGTCTAACTGATTGAAGTATCATATATATAGGTAGAGGGCTCGAAGCTGTACCGAACCAAGTCATAATTTTTTTTTTTGCAAATTTTTGTGAATATTTTTCAACTCAAGTTTTTCATTTTTAAATAAAAGAGTTATAATAATAATTTAGTTTAGAGAATAAACTTGTCCTTTTTACGAGTAAAATATTCATTAATTAATGGCAGTTTATTTACTAATCCTCTTATTACCGTCGAATTTTCTTTTTTTTGACTTGGTTCGGTTCAGCTGTGAGTCCTCCATATGTAGCTACTAGTTGCAAAAAATTCAACAATAGTTTTTCACGTTTTTAAAAAACAATGCAAATAAATCATAAGATCGCTCTGCTTCTCATGGCCTCATTTAAATTTGAAAGAACATATATGTTCCTACATGTAACTAAAAGTACTTTTAAACATTTTTACAGATTTTTTAACGGAAAAGTACGGTATCCCAGCGAGGTGTTGCACAGCAGTCATCAAAGTTATTTAAAGCGTAAGTTATTATAATTTGTATATATTACGAACACATTATACATTTTTCGTGACAAAATCTTCCTTTCCTCTTTTTTAAGACAAAATTTTTAAATTTGTTTCTTTGACAAATTCTTGGTCTTTTTTGGCTTAATATTTCTTAGTGTTTATCTCGCAAAGAGTCTTTTTTTATGAAAAATTTGCTCTCTCTTTTTCTCGAAAATTTTTCTAGGTCTTTTTTAAGAAAAAATTTCTGAGTCATTTTTTTGGAAAGACAGATTTTGAACAAAATACAATATTTAATCAACTTCGTTTGGAATAAATAAGACAATAAAAAGAAAGTTGAACCCTATACATAAATAAGTAAAAAGATTTGAAATTTTCCTTTTAAAAATACAGTTGATGACGGATATAAGAAAGTCAAAAAATCCAAAGAATTCCTTTCTTATATCTGTGTTTTATGAAATATTGTATATAACAAAGAAATTTTCTTTTATTAGTCAAATGCATAGTAAGAAAGTAAATTTCCTTCAAATATAACTAAATCATTTAAATTAAGTTTCCAAAGCATTGATTGAAATTAATGTATCCTGTATTTGCCTTAATTTATAAAAAAATATCGCTCATAACATTTCATCCTAAAAGCAAACATTAAACTAAATTAATTTCTTCCAAAATCGCTTTAACACGGGATTATTCCTTATAGCCGTTTAATTTTGTATGCATTGAGACTAATTTTGTACCAGAATAAGTTTCTTATATCAGTGTTTTCTTACAAACGTTTTTCTTGTATAAGATTCAACTTTATGGGAATGTGCAGGGTGTTTTAGAATGTCTGTGTTTTAAACGAGTTTTTCTTATTTTCATCATCAAATGTACCTGTTTTGGTAGGTACATAAATTAATGGTTAAAATTTTGTGATTTAAAACTTTTTTGCTTATAAAATTGATCAACCATGTTAAGTTTCACAAGGATCAGCATTATTCTATGCTAAGAAAAGTTTAACCAATTGAGCTTTAGAATGCAAAAATAATTTTTTTTTTTCAAAATAATTAACTGATGAGTCAAAATCATTACAGGAAGGTAGGCCATTGAAAGAGTACTTTGCTGAAAAAATCATTTTTCAATAGATTGGTATGATTATTACAAATATTATTTTTATATCTTTTACAATATCAAGGGGTAGGGTATAGCAGCAAAGCTGTAAATGTTTTCAACATTATTTTGCGTGGTTTGCTGTTATACCTACTCAACCTATACTTTCCTTTTACTTAATTTTTAAAACAAAATTTTAACAAACCTTAACATAAAATCAGACTTATTTTGCTTTGATACTGGATTTAATTTCGTATACCATTCTTCTGTGTTAAGAAGAAAAAACGCATCTGCATTTTTGACATTTCGAGATAATCGCGTTTTTCTGTTTTTATCTCTATCTTTTCTGTTTTGTTGATGAATGTTTTTCTGTCGTATTTACAAATAAATCAATTTTTTTTGCTTAGATTATTTCTAAGATGTACAAATGCTTGTATGGGAGTCACTTTTTTTCTTAAAATAAGTGCTAAGACGGAAATTTTTCTTAAAAATTGCATGGTTCTTTGAGCGAATATCATTTTTTTGGAGCGTTTTAGACCATTACAAAAGCGAGTTAGGGCTTTTATTTTTAAAGAATAAAATAGCAAACATATCAAAGATGTCAAAACTGGCCCTAACTAAAAACAGCCAAAATGTCAGTTACGTTTTTCCTTCTTAACACGGCAATAGTCTTATCCAAAAAAAAAAAAAAAGCAGACACTACCATATCCTCCAGCTAGCCAGAACAAGTGAAGTAAAATATTAAAAAGCAGAACAAGTGAAATAAAAAACTTAAATACAAAATTAACAGGATTAATTTAATCCTAGTGGAGGGCTCCACCCAAAAAAACTAATTTTGCCACCCAATTACGTAAGAAATAAGTAAGACAATTTCTGCTTTGATACCGGATTTATCTTCGTATCTTACTTATTCTTATCCATTGAAAAGAAACTATGTAGGTCTTAGTTAAATAAAAGCGTATAAATTGTTATTATTGGTATTAAAATCAAATTTAAACAAATATTACGGTCATGAAAATTCCACAAATTAATATTGGTCACCATTTGCAACCTTTGAAGCAAAATGATATGACTAACATTAAAAATGTTTGCAGAATAGACCTGAATAGAAAACTATTAAACGATATAAAACCATGAAAACAGGATAACCTAGCTGATTAAACTGATTTTTTTTTAAATGATACCTATACTTATGTATCTATTTATTGAAGTATCATATAGCTATTTTATCTAAAAAATTATTTTTGTTAAATATAATATTATGTAGTTTTTGTCGTTAAAAAGTGGAAAAATCAGTACGTTACTCTGCTTGACATGGTTTCACTTAAGGATAAAATATATACAGGTAACTAAAAGTACTTTTAAAACTTTTTACAGATTTTTTTAACGAAAAGGCGTAGTGTCTCAGCGGGGTGTTGCAGCAGCTGTCAAAATCATTGCTCCTGAGAAATCTCAAAAGTTAATGCAAAGATGTGAAGATTTTGGCTGAATCACTGAAATCTGGCATTTTTTTTCACTGAAAACATATACCTAGTTACAAGATCGAATCCAAGGTAAGTCTATTGCTAAAGGCTGTTTTTTAGTCCGTAAGTCATCATATTTTTTATATATTACATTAACATATAAAATATTTTTGCTGGCTTTCAATTCGTGATGGTCAGATTTTCTCGAAAAAAATTTTAAGTCTTTTTTTGACTAAATTTTTCTTTCTCTCGAAAAATTTTTAGTCTTTTTTAAGAAAAAAAGTCTTTTTCTCTTGAAATCGTATAGCAGCAAGCTGTAAAAGTTTTCAACATTCTTTTGCGTGGTTTGCTGTTATACCTACCAAGCTTACTTTCCTTTTACTTGCTTTTTAAAACAAAATTTTCACAAACTTTAATATACATGCATTCATCAGACTTAGTCTGCCTTGCATCCGAATTTGCTTTAGTATCATCCTATTCTTATCCTTTGAAAAGTAGGACTTATTTAAACAAAAGCATAGAATGTTATAAATAATCAAATTTAAACAAAGATTATAGAACTATTAATTGATATGAAACCATGAGAACAAGATGACCTAGCTGATTAAATTGAACTTTTTGTTTTTGAAATAGATAATTCTATTAATTGAAGTATCATACAGCTATCTACTATATCTACAGAAAATATTTTTTTAGATATAGTATAGTTTTTGTCGTTTTTAGAAAAGTGAACAAAATCCAGTAGTTTGATATGCTCCTCATGGTCTCTCTTAAAGTTCAAATATCTGTATACAAGTAACTTAAAGTACTTTTATACAATTTACAGATTTTTATAAATGGAAAAGTGAGGTGTCCAAGCGAGGTGTTGCAGCAGCTGTCAAATCAACATTTAAAACGTAGGTAAGTCATTATGATTTATATATATTACGAGTATTTAAATTTTGTATTAACAATAGTAATAATTATAATAATGATAATAATAATAATAATAATAATAATAATAATAATAATAATAATAATAATAATAATAATAATAATAATAATAATAATAATAATAATAATAATAATAATGATAATAATAATAATAGTAATAGTAATAATAATTATAAGTTCAAAAGTGTCGTAGTCTTTTTTTGAAAATTCTCTAATTTTGTCATTTTAAAAGCGTTTTAGACTATTGAATAAATAAAATTTTTCATTGCTAACTATACCGATTTCCGGTTAGTGTTGACGCAACGTCACATTTAACGACGTTTGGAACTTAACTGATGATAAATTCAAATAATCTAAATATTGAATTTGTGAGTTAATTGAACTATCTAATTGACCTGTTTTTGGACTTTTTTGTAAAAAAAATGTTCATGTGCTGTTAAAACCTTCGAAGTACGAAGGATAGCGTTGCGAAAACACAATGTGAATTTTCTGGAACACCAAAAGCTTTTCCAAATTTCGTTTAAGATTTCCTATAATTGCACAAAGAGCAGACTGTATGTAACATTTTAAGTTTCTAAGTTAACTAGAACTGGTAGCCACCGGAAATGGGTCAAAAAAAACAAATGAAGCGTTTAGAAGATGAAGGCGCTAAGTGACATTTTCAAAGTTTTGAGTAATCAGCTTTTGATATATAACATTTTTGGTAAAAACCTTAAAAATAATATACGGCCAATTTAAAAGTAACATAACTCAAGTGTTTTTAATACTTATATTCTTCTTTGTTGAAAACAAAGGACTTGCGAGTTATTTACAGTTTTGTGTAGTTAATATCTTTATCGACGAACTTTACTGTGATTTTTTAATTATTTTTCTCATAGAGGTCTTATGTGGCATCTATGTACATATGGAGGGCTCACAGCTGTACCGAACCAAGCCATAATTTTTATTTTGCAAATTTTTGTGAATATTTTCCAATTCAAGTTTTTCATTTTTAAATAAGAGAATAATAATTAAAATTTAATTTAAAGAACAAACCTTAGATTATCCTTTTATGAGTAAAATATTCATGAATCAATGGCAGTTTATTTACTAATCCTCTTATTATTTTAGAATTTTATTTTTCTGACTTGGTTCGGTTCAGCTATGAGCCCTCCATATAACTCTTATGATTTATTTATTTTGACCTGTTTTTTCTCTTTAATTTTCATCAGCACCTGTTAAATTAGCATTGGAATAGAAATATGATCTACCTCCACTGGAATGAAATTAATTTGCTCATTTAAATTTTAGAAACTGAGAAACTTATAGATTTCATATAATATGAATGGGTAATTGTATCCATTGCTCACATATCACCTTCGTGCACATAATAAAGTAAAATAAAACGTTTAAGTAAAATTGTTTTTGCATATAAATGAAGGTCTTAAGCACGCTCAAAACATTTTTCCAGTTAGTTTGTTGAGTTGCATATATAACACTTTCATCCTTTGCTAAATTTGAATCGAGAAGTGCAGATGAGATGGAAATTTAAGTTTTAATATAGGGCCTTCATCTGTACGAAAAAACGATATGTCAAAAAATGTCACTTAGCACCTTCATCTTCTTAACGCTTCAATGTGTGTTGTTTGAAAAAAAGTGTCAGTGTACTTTTGCAGTTTTGTCTAAAATGCAGATGTTAATAGAAGAGCAAGATATTCAGTAGTTAAGATGTTTGAATGATTTTTACAAATAATATTGTAAAGAGAACTAGGAAAAACGCTTCAATTCAATTTTTTTTTCATTTGTTTCTTTATTTTTAGCTTATGATTCTCATGTAACCGAAGCCATTCAAGAAGATATAAGGTTTGACATTAAAACCTATCTATATTCTACAGCATCGATAGTTATTTAATAATGTTATAATATTATATTAAAAAATACTTATATATTACTTAATTATTTTTAGTTCAGACAAAAACTATAGACAAGAGTAGTCAAATTTAACAAAATGATTTGCTTTATCTGTAAGGTTAGAATTTCATCGGTAAACTTGTTTATACAACACCTAAAAAAAAAACATGATCTGAGTACTTATAGTAATTTTAAATGTAGGGAAAGTAGTTGCTCACAAGAGTTTCAAAATATAAGTAGTTTTAAGAGACATATAATCAGAAAACATGACGGAGGTTCAATACCCAACGTGAATAGTACAGATAATTTTGATAAACAAAATGATGCACCTCAAAATCATTTCTGCGAAAAAAAACCAAATATCTAATAGTTTAGAGGAAAGCTCAGAATCACGCGAAAGTTATATTCATGAAGCAGAAAGTGTTGAAACCAAAGAATTACCTATAGAAGACAGTCTTAATAATATGTTCACCTCTGCTACGCGTTTTGTATTGAAAATGCATGATAATAATAGTTTTTCAAGAAAAAATATTTTAGAAATTCAAGAGGATATACAAAAATGTTTCTTAAATCCAATGCTTGAATTATTTAGATCATTTTCAAACGAAAAATTGGCAAAAACGAACATGAAAGTTCATAATGAATTTGTCAGTCTATTATCAAAGTGTCGTAACCCTTTTAACTATTGCAACACCGAGTATAAACTATTTGAATGGCTTAAAAAAGAATTTTTTTTGGGCAGTTTATATGAATTTTCGGTAAACAATGAAATCAGTACAGTTTTTAAGAACGGATGTCTTGCGTATGATGAGAAAAACACTAAAGGAATATTGATGCCTCTAAAATTTCAATTTAAAAAATTTTTTGAGGTCGAAAACATCTTAAATAAAACGAAACTTCATATGGAAACATTAAGTAAAGAAAAAAAAATTTCAAATTTTGTTCAAGGTGAGCTTTGGAAGAAAAAAATTGAAAAGTATCCGGGAAAAGTTCTAATTCCATACTTTTTATATACCGATGACTTTGAAATTAATAACCCTTTAAGCTCTCATGCAGGTGTTCACTCGATATGTAATATTTACTATTCATTTCCTTGTCTTCCTTGGAAAGAATCAAAGTTGGATAGTGTTTTTTTAGCAGGAGTTATTAAAACAAAGGATCTCAAAACATTTGGCAACGAAAAATGTTTTCAATCATTAATAAATGATCTAAAGAGTCTTGAAGTTGATGGTGTAGAGATAAGCTTAGGCAACGAGATAAAAATAAAAGTATATTTTATCTTAGGTCTTGTGTTAGGGGATAATTTGGGCTTAAATACTGTTTTGGATTTTAATAAATCATTTTCAAGCAACTCTTTTTGCAGGTTTTGTAAAGTAAAAAAAATAGAAACGCAGTCGTTGGCAATTGAACGAAATGATTTGTTGAGAAATCGTTCAAACTACGAAGAAGATCTTCTTCTTAACAACCCTTCTGAAACGGGTATACAAAACTATTCACAACTTAATGAAATTCCATCGTTTCATGTCGTAGAAAATTATTGCGTGGATCTTATGCATGATGTTTTTGAAGGAGTTTGTCATTACGACATTTGCCATATAATTGAATATTTCATTAACAAAGCTAAATATTTTAACCTGGAAACTCTTAATTTAAGGAAACGAACATTTCAGTATGGTGCAATTGAGATTGACAATATTTCAGGTGAAATAAAAATCGGCCAATTAAAATGTAAACATCTAAAAATGACTGCACGAGAAATGATGACATGTTTCTTTTTTTCACTTAATGATTGAAGATTTAGTGCCACATGATGATGAAGTGTGGCAATTCCTTCTTAATTTAATTGAAATAATTGATTTATTGCTTGCATTTGAAATTTGTGATGAAATCATCCCAATGTTAAAATTAAAAATTGAAAACCACAACAAAGATTATGTTCGTCTTTTTAATGACAACTTGAAACCAAAGCATCATAATTTAACTCATTATCCCAGTGTCATTTAACAGTCAGGGCCTGTTCGTAGTTTTTGGTGTTTTAAATTTGAAGCTAAACACAAACAATTTAAGCTTTATTCCCATGCTATCACATCTCGTAAGAACATTTGTTTGACCTTAGCGAAAAAATACCAACTTAAGACTGCATTCAAGTTTTTTATCAAATATTGATAATAATTGCATTTGTTACTTTGAAATATATGACAAACATAAAATCGAAAGATTTTACGAATTTAGTATCAGAAATACTAAGAGTCTCTAAAACAGATATAGAATTTTTCTCTAAAGCAAAAATCGAAGGTTATAAATACCAACAAAGTTTTTATATAGCGCGATCTAGAGCTGATATCGAGTTATACGTTATAGTTGACATAGGTCTTTTGAAAAAAAGTCAAGTTTTTTTGTTTTGCCAAAAACTAAATAGGATCCAGTACAACCCAAGTATATTATCATTTGAAGTTGACGAAAAACAGTTGGGTGCTTTTTCTATAATTTTTGGCAATGAAATTGTCGGCCCACCAACTAATTTGATAAAAACGGCTACCGGAAAAACTTTACTAAGAGTTAAAGAGTATTATTTTTCACAATAGGCAAAAAAATCATCTCAAATTTTTTACTAACATAAGATAAAGTATTATTAGAGAATGTATATAGGTATCTAGGTCCCAATTCCGCAAGTCTGATTTTACTCTGTGTACACATACAATTGTTAAATATATTTTCGTTTTCAAAATATTAACATTTAATTATGCTTGACCAATTCAAAAACCACTCATATTTTGATATTTAATAGAATAATTATCTAACTAAAATCATTTTGCGGATTTGAGATCTGGGCTTTAGTTTTAGTTGTCTAGAAGATATATGTAATATTTTTTGTAAATTATTTTAATATTTTGAATGTCTTGTAATGTTTTAATGTTTTTAATAAATTAATAATAGTTGTCTATACGAAAACAGAATTTAAAACTAAAAATGGCAACGCTTGATATATCTGTGTGGGAAAATGGGTTGGAGGAAGTATTAGTCGATGAAGTAGAGGTCGATGAAGCAGAGGTCGATGCACTAGAAGTCAATGAAGTAGAGGTCGATGAAGTAGAGGTCGATGAACTAGAGGTCGATGAACTAGAGGTCGATGAATTAGAGGTAGATGACGTGGAGGTTGATGAACTACAGCTCAGTGAAGTGCAGGTTGAATCAACTGATGAAAGGGAAAGCATTCCGACATTTTCAGAAGCAGAATTTCAAACATTTTTGGGCGACAAAACGATACCAACGAATGTTAACATAGATCCATGCAAGGAAATAAAGGATTTACTGGCAAAATGGGGCCTATTAGAATTACTTGAGCATTTCAAAAGTAAGTTTAAATTAATTTTTTAATAATTAATTTATTTTCATCAATGTTTTGCAAACAAATTTTCTAAGTCTTTTTTGGAAACATTTTTTGCCTTGATATCAATCATTTTTCTTCCTTTTTTTCGAAAAAATACTAAAAAGTTTTTTGCGGGCAAACATTTTTCTTTTTCTCCAAAATTTTTTAGTCTTTTTTTAGCAAAAATTTCCAAGTCATTCTCGAAAATTTTCCTAAGTTGTTTTTAAAATAGAATTTCCTAAGTGTTTTTCTTGAAAATTTTTCGAAGTCTTTTTTACTAAGACTTTTTCTCGAAAAGTTTACCGTCTTTTTTAAGAAAAACTTTGTCATTTTTTCGAAAATTTTTCTAAGTCTTTTTAAAGAAAAAATTTCTGTGATTTTCTCGAAAATTGTTCTTTTATGGGAAAAAACTTTGTCATTTTCTCGAAAATTTTTCTGTCTTTTTTACTACGTTATTTTCTCGAACATTTTTTTAAGTCTTTTTCACTTAATCTTTTTCTCGAAATTTTTCTAAGTCTTGTTTAAGAAAAAATGTCTCATTTTCTCGAAAAATTTTCTAAGTCTTTTTAAGAAAAAATGTTTGTCATTTTCTCGAAAATTTTTCTGAGTCTTTTTTAAGAAAAACTGTCATTTTATCGAAAATTTTTCTAAGTCTTTTTTAAGAAAAATATCTGTCATTTTCTCGAAAATTGTTCTTTTATGAGAAAAAATTTGTAAGTCATTTTCTCGAAAATTTTTTTAAGTCTTTTTTACTACGTCATTTTCTCGAACATTTTTCTAAGTCTTTTTTACTGTCATTTTCTCGAAAATTTTTCTAAGTCTTTTTCTCGAAAATTTTTCTGTCTTTTTTAATAAAAAATTTCTGTCATTTTCTCGAAAATTTTTCTAAGTCTTTTTTACTAAGCCTTTTTCTCGAAAATTTTTCTAAGTCTTTTTCAAGAACAAATTTCTAAGTCATTCAAGTCTAAGCTTCGAGATAAGAACAATACATCCATAAGTAATAATTTAATTTAAAACTTTATAAAATTTATGAAGTGGTAAGAGAACCTTTACTATTTTAGAATTTAAAAAAAAAAAACAAGGAAAAAAATTTATTGAAAACTTGTTGACAATACAAATTATTTAAAATTCAATTTTAGCTCAAGAAATAGATATTGAAGTTTTGAAAAATTTGGAGTGTCACCACCTTGCTCAAATTCTAAAGCCCTTCAAATACCGAACCTTAATTATGTTCGAATCAAAGCTAAGAGAATGGCGAGAGTTGATTGGAATGCCCCTTTTCATGTATTCCAACTCGGAATGTGGTCCATTTCGTAATATCACTACTTGTTTATCAGAAGCATCCTCACCTTATCACCTTTCAACAAGATCGAATACACGCAGCTGTCCAAGTTCGCCAACAAGTGCTTTCGAATCTGCCTCTTCAATTTCCCTAGCAACAATTTTGAACAGTAACTTAAAAAGTAGTTCACTGGTTGAAATTTATGAACAAAATAAAAATTCAACAATCAGCAAAGAACACAATTGATTACAGCAATTGCTAGTTATTTTGATCACAACAAAATTCATTTAGATTTACATTTAAGTTACGCCATTGAAAAAGAAATAATGGAAAGATTTCCTTCTGAGCAATTGGTAAACTGTTTATTTCTATTCTGTTACTTTCTCTTATTTTTAATGTCAATTAAATATTATAAGGTATATTATCGCACTGGTAAAAGAGGAAAAATTTATAATAAATTCTGCAACTTGAAATTCTCAAATAAGACGACGATGGAGAAAACTTTAAAGCCTTCAACAAGCAAGACCGAAACAACAGATTACAGTTTGGATCTAGGTTTGTTCAATTTTGAGTAAGACAGCCACCCCAATTCTGACCTTCGTTTAGATTCGTACGGATTTGAATCTGACTGGAAGTCAGAACAGGGGTGTGCATTTCAATTCTTCGTTAGATTTGTTTTGATATGATAGGTGTCACAAAAGTAATGGTCAAAACTTATTTAGTTCACATATAATAAACAGCTATAATATTGTTTTAAAAACAATCATTGTTTTAAGAACAATCAGTGTTTTTAAAACAAACTGTTTTTTCTAAGGCTTGATCTTGGATTATCAGATGGGTACAAAACCATAATAGCTTTTTTAAGGAACCAAAAATATATTTCCCAGTCTCGATTACTTACTATTTAGGTTTGGTATGTACAAGTAACTCTTTCATAAGATGACCATTTCTTTCGGGATTCCCTGCATGAACATTTTTACAACTAAAAACGTTTTTTTTTGTCATTCTCTTACTCTAAATTGAACAGCTTTCATTATGATGAACACACTTTTCATAGATAATTGCATTGATAACGAATTCTAATTTTTAGTTCCCGAAGAAGATTCGGAGCAAACTATTAGATCCTTGAAATATGACAAATTATCGGGAGAAGCATTAGACCGATGCTGGAAAGCGTGTACAAATACAAGGCTTTTAGATATTAAGAACTCTTCCTCTACTTCTCAAATACTATTCAAGTGGCCAAACTATAAATGTCCTACTGGCTATCGTTTCGTAAGTTTGAAATTTGTTAGGTTAGGTTAGGTTGAAGTGGCTGTCAGTCATGAAAACTGACACACTTAGACCATAAGTTGGCCCATTGTGATACCACAAGAATCTGGGAAGCCTTTTTCCCTACTCGATGAACCATTTGGAGCTTCTTATGAAGCGTAACAGACTACCTATGTCAACATTTACTAAATCACTAGGATCATTGAAGTAGAAATCTCCAAGATGGAGTCTTCGCCTATGAGATAGAGCAGGACAAGTGCATAGAAGATGAGGAATCGATTCTACCTCTTCCTCGTCCATACAGCTTCTGCAAAAATCGTTAGAGAATACGCCAAGACGCGTTGCGTGCTTGCCTATAAGACAGTGTCCGGTTATGACACCTATCATGGAGCTAATGTGCAATCTGCTTAGAGATATCAAACATTTAGACCGCTTAAAATCCATTACTGGCCAGATTTGTTTTGTTGCCCAGCAAGTGGTGATATTGTTCCACCTAACGTTTGTTTTCTCTAAAGCATCTTGCTTCAGCATAAGTTTACATGTAGCGATGGGAATACCAATATCTGCCTTACTAGGTAGAAGAGGTAGAGTTGTTCCATATTTAGCGAGTTCGTCGGCCTTACAATTACCTGGAATGTCTCTATGCCCCGGCACCCAACACAGGTGAATGTTAAACTGCTGCGCCATCTCCAGCAGAGATGAACGACAATTTAGGGCTGTTAAAGAGTTGGTAGAGACCGATTCCAGAGATTTGATAGCTGCTTGACTATCCGAGAAGATGCGGATATCTGTAGTTGATAACACGTTTTCTTTCAGCCAAGATAAGGCTTCTTTGATCGCCATAAGTTCCGCCTGGAACACGCTACAATGATTAGGAAGACGGAAGGAGAGACTTAATTTTAGTCTTTCTGAGTACACACCACCACCCACCCCATCATCAGTTTTCGATCCGTCGGTGTAAATATGGATTGATTCATCTTCCAAGAGAGCCGTATCCTCCCAGAGAACTCTAGAAGGAATGCTGACTTGAAAGTTTTTGCCAAACTGAAGTTTTGGGATGGTGTAATCAGTGCGACTTGTGATTGATCAGAATGAATTCAGAATGATGGAATGGCCAAAGTTGTTGTTGGTCCATTGTGAGGAAGCTTTAAGGCGAATGGCTGTATTTGCAGCCACTTGTTTGCTGAAAATATTGAGGGGTGTCAGATGGAGCAGAACGTCTAGAGCAGCGGAAGGTGTCGTACGAAGTGCTCCACTTATGCACAAACAAGCAGAGCGTTGGACTTTGCTCAATTTGTCGCAATTTACCGCTTTATCCAGAGCAGTCCACCATACTGTCACTCCGTAAGTGAGGATCGGTCTAATCACCGAAGTATATAGCCAGTGAGTGATTCGAGGTTGAAGGCCCCATTTGTTCCCAACGGCTTTTTTGCAAGAGAAAAGTGCCACTGTGGCTTTTTTGACTCTTTCTTGTATATTAGGTTTCCAGCTTAACTTTTTGTCCAAAATAAGACCCAAATATTTTGCTTGATCAGTGAATGTTAGTGGAGTACCTTTGATAGAAGGAGGATCAATATGAGGGATTTTATATTTCCTTGAGAATAGAACAAGTTCTGTTTTATGAGGGTTGACACCCAGACCACACCGGTCAGCCCAGTTGGTAAGCTTATTTAAAGCATTTTGTAAGAGTTCTTTTAAGACAGTAGGATGCTTTCCTGATACGGCAATAGCAACATCGTCCGCATATGCAATCACTCTGTAACCCTCTGCTTCCAGGCATGTCAGCAGCTCATTTACTACCAAGTTCCAGAGAAGGGGAGATAGGACACCACCTTGCGGCGTACCTCTACTGACAGACCTTCTAGCGGAAAAGCTGCCCAGTTTTGAATTGATAACCCTGCTAGTCAGCATTTGATTAATCAATTCACCAAGCGTACCATCTACCTTCAGGGATGTCAGAGCAGATGCGATCGCATATGTGTCGACATTGTTAAAAGCGCCCTCTATATCCAAGAAAGCGACCATGGTGTACTCTTTATGATGGAGGGAATATTCTATAGTTCGAACTAGAGTATGTAACGCAGTTTCAACCGATTTCCCTTTACAATAAGCGTGTTGAGCAGTAGACAAAAGTCGCGTGTCTATGCTTGTTCGCAGGTGGATATCGATCAATCTTTCAAAGATTTTAAGAAGGAATGATGATAGACTAATAGGTCTGAGATCTTTCGGGTTTACTTGGGAGCATTTGCCAGCTTTGGGTATAAACACAACCTTAACTTCTCTCCATAACAGGGGAATGTGGACCAGGTTTAAACAACTAGTAAGAATGATCTCCAGAATTGGCAGAATTAAATCAGAATTCATTTGGAGTTCAGCTGGTACTATGCCGTCGGGTCCTGCAGACTTGTATGGTTTGAAGCTGTTGAGCGCCCATTGCAGCTTTTCCCTAGTAACAAGACCTTGTGGATATCTTGGCTCATTATCTGACCTATTATGGTCGAAGCTATTAATATTTTTGGAGCTTCCAGGGAAATGAGTATCTAGTTTAGCGATTCTTCGCAAGAGTTGGTCCATGAGCCATCAGCATTTTTCAAACAGCTAGGCATCACTGGATTTGAAGAGAGGATTTTTCTAAGCCTGGATGCCTCTGAAGTTTTTTCTATATTTCCACAGAAAATTCTCCAGGAGGATCTCTTAGACTTCCTCAAAGCTTTCTTATATAATTTAAGGGTTTCCTTATAGGATTCCCAATCCGACGCTACTCGGGTACTTTTAGCTCGATTAAAACATTTACGACAATCTTTCCTGAGCGGTTCAAGCCCTGAATCCCACCAATACGGCTTCTTTTTTCCCCTTACTTGAGTAAGTGGACAGGAAATAGCCATTGATTTGTTAAGGGCTAACGTGAGATCACTGACCTTGCAGTCAAGTTCAATTAAATTTGAAGGAGGATTTAAAAGATCAGGTTTTAATAGACCTTTGAGTGTTATCCTATATTTAAGCCAATCGGTTTTTCGAGGGTTTCGAAATACCAAGCGGCTAGGAGGTTCATCATTTAGACTGAATTGGATGTACCTGTGATCAGAAAACGAGTGTTCATCAGATACTTTCCAATTCAAGATCTTGTGATGAATTGTATCTGAGACAAGAGTAATATCCAATACTTCTTGTCGGTTTTTAGTAATGAAGGTAGGTTCGTTTCCCACATTACTTACTATAAGGTTAGTACTTAAAATATAATCAAAAAGAGATTCACCTCTATCATTGATATCAGTACTTCCCCATACTGTATGATGGGAGTTAGCATCACTCCCAATAATGAGACATATCTTCTGTCGTTCTGCCTGTGCGATGATTCTCTCCAGTGTATAACCGGGGAGAGGGCCGAGATTGTCATGGCCCAGATACGCCGACACTAGCCAGTACGCACCATTGGCCGTTTCCAGTCTAGCAGTGGTGATATCTCTATCGCTGAGATCAGGGAGTAAATATACGTTAGTGGTACTTTTAACTAGTATGCAAGATCTAGGTTCACCCTTACCAGATGCATACAGTAAGTAGTATCCAGGAGTTCTGAGTCCTTTAACCATGGATTTAACAATCCAGGGTTCCTGGATCAGAACAATATCCTCACCGTTTCTGGATAGACGGAGAAGAAGGGAGGCCGAAGCCTTAATAGAGTGTTGAAGGTTAATTTGGACTAATTGCAACATTTGGCTACAATCAGGCGGAATAGCCTCCTGTACGGTGTCGTTGCGTTCTTCCAAATCAGAAGATGAACTCAATAGCTCATTCTCACTCAATGGAACGAGGTTAAGGTAGTCTTCGGTCTCCATTTCGGTCAGACTGTCGACATTAGTAGAAGACTGAACCTTGATCAGGGATGACCTGGATTCCTCATCAACAATGGATGGAAAGGTGATGGATGCACCAGGGTCCCATCCCACAGGCTCACCCTCAGTTTTTTGTGGAGGGACGCGATCCGCGTCAACCTCATCTTTTTTGTATACTTTGAGGACATCACTATAGGTCTTGGATACGCCGCAATGGAGAGTTCTGGTGTTTTGCACCTTGGGTCGTTTGGGCACCGGGATGGTATCCTCTAGAGACCTTTGTTGCTTTGACGTGGAGTCGCCGCTGGTCTGCGCATTGGCTAAAATGCACTGAGCCCATTTTATCCTGGCGTCCAGCTCCGTCTTCCCTTCGACCTCCAGCTTTTCATTACCAAAGGTATTGAGAATCTTAGGAGCTGTCAGCCTGACCGTATAGCTGTCCTTTGACTGCCTATTCAGCGTAGTTGAAGGTAACGTCTTCGGGGGAGAACCCTCTCCAGTGGTGGGAGGACCATTATTCACAACCCTTACACCACCGAGTTGGGCTCCCTTCCGAGACGTACTCGGAAGAGGTTCACTCTCTCTAGAAGTGGTCGGACCGTTATTCACAACCCCACCACTACTGAAATTAGGTATTGCTACCACCTTACTTCTCTCGCTGGAATCTGTATCAGATGGGGGACCATGACTTGCCACAACCACCCCACTGAAACCGACCCCAGGAGTAACGGCAAACAGCTTTGACGCCGTGCTGCCGCCCGGTTTCGAAGGAGAACCGGTCTCACCAACTATCCTTGTTTTTGTCTTTTGTTTTGACATACAATTATTTTGGACCCACGAGTAGCGAATAAAGGTTGGTCACTCTACACAGAGATTCGCATATGTAGAGAAGGCAAGCTGATCCGAAAAGTGCCAAAAGTCGGATACTCCGTTAACGACTGAGCTAGTATTTTTAATTGGGCCCCCAGCCAGGCTGATCATCGGCACGGGTCGTGTAACACCTTAGATCCAGCCCAATAGGAAAATTGGAGTGGGTGAGGAAGGGGATATGATTTGATAAGAGTGGCAGACAGCTATTCGCCGTACTGTCAAGGAAAGGAATACTGTGTATAGGAAAACACGTCGAACAGCGATACGCCGTACCAACATGGGGGAGAACTCGTTGAACAGCTTTTCGCCGTACCACCGAGGGGGATTACGTGGACAGCTATTCGCCGTACCGACGATGGACAGGGATGGGTTTGGATAGGGAAGGTTTATGGATAAGTTATTTCAGGACTCAAGGGAAGAGGATATGATAAGATAAGAGTGACAGACAGCTATTCGCCGTACTGTCAAGGAAAAGGAGTAATGTGTTTGGGAAAACACGTCGAACAGCGATACGCCGTACCGACATGGGGGAGATCTCGTTGAACAGCTTTTCGCCGTGCCACCGAGGGGGATAACGTGGACAGCTATTCGCCGTGCCGACGTGGGACAGGGATCGGGTGTGGATGGGATAGGTGAAGCGCCCTTTGGTTTCAGGACTCATCTGGAGTTAGACTCGAGAATCTTTGACCTTACTCAGCTTCTACAACTCGTCAAGTTCGACGCTCAGGTAGAAGATTTGAAATTTGTTGGATGCCGTTAAAATAGTTATAAAAAAAATACTTTAATTCATTAGATTGACATGGACTTTAGCTACTTATATAAAAATGCCGATTCATTTTTGGATAATTGGGAGCAACTTAAACAGCAGATTTTAAAGTTTCTTCTGACTGATAACCATGTGAAGGATAAAAGTACTCTCGAAGTTTTGACACAATTGTCATCAAATCAAACAGATACAAGCAGAACCGCCAATAGTAAGTTGTCGGTAACTAAATATGTTTTTATATTTGCATGTCAATGTAAAAATATATTGTTAGCAATTTGGTTTTCATCATGATTTTCAAATATTATATCCCAATATTTTGACGCAGTAAAGTTTTTATTTAAAAGTTTTTTTAAGATTTGCTTGAAGTTTTTTTCTGTTCAATCTATCAATAGCCACCTGGTTATTCTTTATTTTGGGGTTTAATCGAAACACAGAAATTTGGCCCAAGGTCACACTGAACACCAAATTTCTGTTTATTTTTATTACATTTTAAATTTTCTTGATTATATGAAAAATCAATTTAATTTGAAACTTCAATAAAGTTTTTATATTACCAGATTGCGACGATGCAGCTATATTGTGGGCGCTACACGGATATTTCGTTCCATATCAAAAAGTTGCAAGGAAGAGCAATGAAGGAAGGAAAAGCATGACACGATTTAGTATCAAAGACTCACAAAATGCATTTGTTTGGGTCGGTTCAACAATCCAGGAGATTGAGGACCATATCGGATACTTAAACGAAAAGTCTGAAAATGTTCAACCCTTCATCGTTGTGCATGGCAGTTCAATACTGGACTTTAATGATGTTTTCCTGTATTTTGATGGGGTAAAGTTTGTATTTAAAAGCTTTTTAAGAGCAGTAGACATTTGTTTTAAGATCTTTTATCTATTCAATCTTCAATATCCCTTAGCTTGTTCCTCATTTTGGGGTTTTATAGAAACAAGATATTTTAAAAAAAATAAAAAAGAAATTTGTACAAAAACTCATATCTTGCTGAGCGAGATAAAATCAATGCATATATAATAATTTATTTTAAAATTTTGTATCTCTTCAATCTTCAATACACATTAGCCTGTTCCTCATTTTGGGGTTTTAAAGAAACGAAATACTAAAAAAAGTATTACGTATAAAAACTTACTATGTTCCTTAACGACATAAAAACAATTCTATTATAAAATCAAACGAGATAAAAACAATCATACGCAAATTTGATACAAAATAAAATGTTAAAAGCAAAACAAACAAGTTAATCTCTTTTTCAGTTCTGACTTCTCGATTTTCAGCATAAAGTTTATATTTTGAGCAGAGATATGGTTTCAGTTTGAGAAGCAAGATAAGATGACTCTTTGGTACTGTAAACAGGTTTGTAACTGGAAGTTTTGAATCCCCTTTAATTTTAACAATACTAATAATGCGATTTCTTTTGTAGGCTTCCGGTGAATCTAATGCTGAACGTACACGATGGACAAATCGCCGTAATGTCTGCCATTATAATTCCATATTTTTGTCATAAATCAAGTTTATGACAATGAATGGCTAATATATCGCAGATATAATGGATTTCTGTCAATTGTGTTAGTACAACATTATGTTTGATTTATGGGACTGACAAAACGCCATTATTTCTGCAGAAATAATGACATTTTGTCAGTAGTGTAAATCAGCAAAAAGGAGGCAGGCTTATTTCAATAAGCCCGTTTGTCATTTTGATAAAGGGTTTATTAATTTAACAAACCAAATTATTAAATGCATCCATTTATTTGATAAACTGGTTTGTTAAATCAATAAATTCATTTATCAATTTAATAAACGGGTTTATTGTATTTATAAACGAAAATAATAAACGGTTGTTTGTATTAATAAACGCGTTTATTAAATCAATAAACTCCCGTTTCTTGTTGTCAATAAACGGTTGTTTGTATTAATAAACACGTTTATTAAATCAATGAACTCCCGTTTATTGTCGTAACAAACGCATTTATCAATTTAATAAATGGTTGCTTGTTTTAATAAACACGTTTATTAAATCAATAAATTACCGTTTACTGTCGTAACAAACGCATTAATCCATTTAATAAACGGTTGCTTGTTTTGATAAACACGTTTATTAAATCAATAAATTCCCATTTATTATCGATACAAACGCATTCATCAATTTAATAAACGGTTGTTTGAATTAATAAACACGTTTATTAAATCAATGAACTCCCATTTATCGTCATTACAAACGCATTAGTCAATTTGATAAACGGTTGTTTGAATTAATAAACACGTTTATTAAATCAATAAATTCCCGTTCACTGTCGTTATAAACGCATTTATCAATTTAACAAACGGGTTTATTGCATTTTAGAATTAAATAATAAACGGTTGTTTGTATTAATAAACACGTTTATTAAATCAATAAATTCCGTTTATTGTCGTTACAAACGCATTAATCAATTCAATAATCGGGTTTATTGCATTTATAAAACAAAATAATAAACGGTTGTTTGTTTTAATAAACGGTTTATTAAATCCAAGCATTTCTATTCACTGTCATTATAAACGCATTTATCAGTTTAATAAATAGGTTTATTACTTTCTTAAATGATAATAATAAATGAATATTTATTTCTATAAACGAGTTTATTATATCAATAAATGACTGGTTTATTGTTTTTATAAACTCATTGTTTAATGTGCAATGGTTGAATCGAATTGAATGAAAATAACAAACGGTTTGTTAAATTAACAATCGTTTATCAATTCTATAAACGACATTTTATTGTATCAACAAACGAGATTATTGGTTGAATTTTAAGAAACGGTTTATTGTGACAATAAATATTTTGCTTGATTCTACGTACCTTTTTGGTTCAGTGTAACTTGCTTTAAGAAAATCTGAGCCATTCCTCGCGTTCCAATGTTTATTCGCTATGCTATCTAGTTATCCCAAAAATTTTGAGATAACTTGAGTTGTTGTTGCGTCAGTGGTTATCAGCTGTTTTTAAACAAGGGATTACAACAACACCAAGCTATCCGAATAACTGAGAATAACCATCGGAACGTGCCCATTGATGTTGTAGGTAAGTGTTTCCGTTGCTTTTAAATTATTTTGTATCTACCTACCTTAGGTAGGTAGGAAAATGATATCTTACAAATGACCGGAGGGAAATAGAGGATTCTTTCTTAGATATTTCCCAAAGTATTGGCTATTAACTTAACTTATTATACCTGCACTAGATTTTTGTCGGGAATTTATTCTTGGTAACCTCTATGGAGTCTGGATGGCACTTGGTGGTATCTTGATGTAAAAGATCCACAGTATATATCGATACCTTCCCGTAAGAATGTACTAAGCGACATTCTCAAAATTTTAAGTTAAAATTTTAAAAAACCTCTTGATCAATTATTTATTTATGTATTTTGTAGTAATAAACTGATTTTAAGTAGATTTTGAGTTGAAAATTCTGTTTCAAAACTTTTTATTCTCTTAAGGACACAAATAAGTTTTTTTTCAATGCCTCTAAAATTTTTGAAATGTCGCTTAATAGGTACATTCTTACGGGAAGGTATCGATATGTATTAATTAATTTCTTTTTTCTTTTTTTCTTAAAATTGCGAATATTGTTTTGTACACAATAATTACAAATTCATATTCTATAGGAAAAATAGACATGTGACTAATTTTGGAAGTTTAAATATTTCAAATAAATGTATTCAAAAAATTAACCTAGAACCACCTACTTTTGGTAAATCTTTTTTGACGCAAAACGAAATTACATTTTATTTGCTAAATGGTGAAGATGCTTTTGATTGGGACAAATTGGTCAAGAATATAACTGAGACAATAACATTAAATAATTATCAAAGGGCACGGTAGTGCCCAGCCAAGTTCGGGGCAATACACCCTTTTTACAGGAACAAACTCAGGCGATTTTCAACCCCCCTCTAACTTCAGTACCAATAAAGTCAGAAACTTCAAATTCGGAGTATTTGCTGAACTGATCAAACACAGGTGGCTCACCAAATTTCAACTCTATAGCATTAGTAGTTCCCAAGATATAGGACTTCAAAAATCGCAAAAACCGTAACTGACTGACTCACTGACAGATCATCAAAATTATGGAGCACTTCCCGACATCGTAGAAACTTGAAATTTCGCGCAGCGGTAGGCCTTGTACAAAGGAAAAACTCGAAAATCTGCAATTTTCTATTCAGGGGGCGTGGCATCCACCCACTTTCATAAATATTCTATAAATTATATGGAGCCTTTCCGATTGTTGTAGAACAATGAAAATTGGTAAGTTGGTAGGGTTTGAAGTACTTAGAAAGAAAAAAATTGAAAAATTGGAATTTTCCATACAGGGGGCGTGGCATTAACCCACATTCTTAAAATTTCTTATAAATTATATGGAGCACTTCCGATTGTTGTAGAACGATGACAATTGGTAGGTCGGTAGGGCTTAAGGTACTTAGAAAGAAAAAAGTTGAAAAATTGGTATTTTGCATTCAGGGGGCGTGGTATTCACCCACATTCTTTAAAATTCTTATAAATTATATGGAGCACTTCTGATTGTTGTAGAACGATGAAAATTGGAAGGTCGGTAGACCTTGAAGTACTTAGAAGAAAAAAAAAAGAAAAATTGGAAGTTTCAGTTCAGGGGGCGTGGCATCCACCCACATTCTCAAAAATTCTTATAAATTATATGAAGCACTTCCGATTGTTGTAGAACGATGAAAATTGGTAGGTCGGTATGCCTTGAAGTACTTAGAAGAAAAAAAACGAAAAAATTGGAAGTTTCAGTTCAGGGGCCGTGGCATCGACCCACATTCTTAAAAATTCTTATAAACTATATGAAGCACTTCCGATTGTTGTAGAACGATGAAAATTGGTAGGTCGGTAGGACTTGAAGTACTTAGAAAGGAAAAAAATCGAAAATTTGGAATTGTCCATTCAGGGGGGGTGCCATGCACCCACTTTATCAGAATTGCTATTATTTGTATGGAGCACTTTCGGCTGTCGTAGAATTATGAAACTTGGCTTTGCTTGGCTTTCACCTGGCAAAATAAATCTTTGCAAAAAGGAGTGAAATCACAACAAAAACATAAATGTTAAAAAATGAGCCAAGTTCGTATGTGCACAAGAAATCTGTGTGTAAAAAGTCACCCAAAAAAAGGAATGAGATCTAAAATATATGCCAAGTTTTAAGTTCATGAAGTTTAATATCAAATATCTTAAGTAGAGTAATATCGAAACAATTCCAAATTATGACAGAAATTTGGTAATTAATGATTACTGATCAAAATTTGGTGGATTTACTTGGCAAGTTTTCTCTTAAATACAAGTTTTCTCTTAAATAGGTACTTACTTAATCACAAATTTTAAATGTATGAAAACTTGTCCAGTGAACCCACCAAATTTTGATCAGTAATCATTAATTACCAAATTTCTGTCATGATTTGGAATTGTTTCGATATTACTCTACTTAAGATATTTGATATTAAACTTCATGAACTTAAAACTTGGCATATATTTTAGATCTCATTACTTTTTTTGGCTGACTTTTTACGCACAGATTTCTTGTACACATAAGAACTTGACTCCTTTTTTAACATTTATGTTTTTGTTGTGATTAATGGTAAAATTATTTTACAATAATTTATGTTGTGTATTTAATTGATTATTTAATTGGCAAAAAGAAATCGTGCACCTTTCCTTGATAAAATTACCGACCAACAACTATGCTTAGTAATTTTTTCATTGAAATTTCTGTCGCTTCATCGATGCAGATGGAAACAAGTTTTAACGCATCAAACCACATACAAAATCATAACTGAGCTTTCCCAATCACATTTTTTACTATTGACATTGTTTTTGCTCTACCACTTACCACATGAAATTTTGGAGTGGAGAATTGTATTTTTTATAAGAGGCACTAAATGATCCATCGCAAAGAATGAAATATTATGCTCGGCAAGGAATGCCGGTAACTGGACGGTCTGTGCCACCAATTTATTTCTACTTTCTTGTTGAGAAGAAAACGGTGATTTGCTCACCAACTTCATTTCATTTGCATTTCGTTAATGTTTGGAAATTTCGGCGTGTTTTTTCATGTCGGATAACCTAGGAATTCTTTCAGTTTGCATTTGCAAACTGTGCTGTTCACAACATCGCCAAAAATTTCCAATAATGGATATTTTATTTTATTAATCTGCATTTTCCTTTTGATATGTAAACATCTTAGCGCTCAGTATGGGTAAAATTGAAAATCGACTGTAACGGATATGGGCTCACGGTTCCGTTTGGAACCATTTTGTTTGTTGTAGGTAAGTAGAACTCTGTAAACTCGAATAGGTAAGGTAGTTTTCATTTTATACCTAATGGTTTTGGTATTTGCTAAGTGGAGTGAATTCCTTACACCCCGACTCCACAGTAGATAATTTCTCTCAGAATGTTCGTCTTGACATTAAATATCTAATGGAGTCACTCCGTTTCATATCTTGATTCGATGTCAAGATGCAATTTCATTATTTTGTATCCATATGCTGCTTTTGATGTTAATCTCTGCAATCGCGGGTGGCAATTTTGGCTTGTGATATTAGGTGTTAGGTATTTGCAATTTCTTGATTTGAAATGTCATAACATGATTTGCCAAGTGGCGCATTCTTTTATGTTTCTCTAGTTGGCTGTGGTTAATGTGTCAAAAAGAAGTGTTGTAATGTCATATTTAAAAAAGTTACTTTGAGTTAATTTTCATTTAGGAACGACAAAAGCTAAAATTATGGCTGATTTGTCAAAGAAATTGGGTGAAAAAAGTCGAAATAGATTTGGAATTAAAAATCAAGAAGAAATTGTGATTTCATTATTGAAAAGAACTTTGATCAGCACTTCGAAAATGCATAAATTTTTCAAACTAAATTTCATTTAACTTCATTCTAGCTCAAAATTGAATATTTAGGCGCCAGTTATAGCTATAATTGAAACGCGTTATTGAAAACTTTAATGATTGATTTTGAGACGTTTAGAATGTAAAATAATTTATTATTTTGATGGGCGATTAAAGCTCAAAGCTTAATTAATATTTCTTGTAAAACAAAAATTCAAATAGGCCAAATTTTTCACAAAAATGTACTTTTAATTTTTCAATGATCAGTGGTAAGGTAGCTCAATCATTGAAATAAGAAAAGTCTTTTTATATGGAAATTTGGTCCTATTTGAACTATTTTTTTGGCTAAAAAATATTAATTAAATCTTAAGCTATATTTGTCCACAGAAATAATAAATGATTTTACTTCCTAAACGTCTCAAAAACAATCATTAAAATTTTCAATGATGAATTTCAATGATAGCTATAACTGGCGCCTAAGGCAAAATATTTCCAATTTTTTTTATCATTCATTACTTTTTTTTCTTACTACAAATCGATCAAATCAGATAAAAAAGTCACAAAACCTGGAAAAAATTTAAAAACTCACTATCGACGGTAAAATCAATAAAAATAAAAATATATGTATTAGCTTTATATTTTCCCCCAGATCTGATCTGGATTGTATATGCATACATGTATTACAAAAACAACACAAAATCTGACCTTGCTTTTGGACTTAGATTTGCAAATTAATTCTGACCATACACCCTTTGTACTTTTTTGCAAAAATGAGTTTTTTCTCTCACAGGTAGATGGCTTTTTGTGTTGAAGATAGGGAGAAAATAGAGAATAGAGTAGAGAGAAAATACAGAAACAAAAGGATAAACGGGGATCGGATACGTATATAACACTCTTGTCGCACTGGGATCCTGTTTGTTTTATTATGATAATCTAATCCGGATCAGATCTGGGGGATAGTAAAATTAAACTCTTACATATCACAAAAATGAGATCAATTCCAAACTGAACGATCGAGAAGCAAACAAAAGATGACTCAAAATGAAATGGATTAACCATTTCAACTCAGTATCAAAGAGATGAGTTGGAAAAATGTACTCAAAGTTACTTTTTGACACTTTAACTTTGAATCTTTGTGACGTCATAAAGTTAATTGAAGTAGCTTAATTTGTGATGGTTTATTTGCGGAGGAGTTTTCTCGGAAGGAGTTTTTTAATGGGTAAATTCATTATAATTTGTGTCGTGCAACCATTTTGTTTACAGATTCCTAATTTTTGCCATACGTGGTAATGACCCGATCCCTTACCTTCAGGTGAAAACGAATGTTTACACATCTTCCACGCGAGTCCCGGTACTCACACATTTTTTTTTATTTGTTGTTGCTGGAAGAAGTACCTGCTTCTGTTTCGTCTTTTATTTATTTATTTATTTATCGTCTATCAAGTTACAAAACTTTATGGAGACTACACTTAAATGATTACTTAATACATATATACATATATACAATTTTCAATAAATAAATTATTAAGTTATAATAAAGCCCGTATGACACTACATTTTTTCTTCATTGTATTTCTCATTTAATCTATCAAAGTGTCAGCAGAGCAAAAAAGGGATAAAAAGTGTTTTTAAGAAAGGGAAAACATTTCTCTAAATTAAATTTCACATTTACAATGTGTCCCAAAAGAAAATATACATCATAACCTAGTGTTCTCTAGGGTCTAGTGTATATCTACTTTTATAACTGAGTGTACCTTGAAATAATTTTTAATTTTTTATTCTGAAATTTCAAGAAAAGCTGCCAGAACCTGACAGTTTAATTTGAAAATCACATTTTTTATAGATTTTTTGTGACATTTTTTTATTTATGGATATAGTGCGTACCCACTCACACCAATCAAAGTTTGAATAAGAAATTGTACTTTCCGCTTTAATTTCATTTTCAGTTCATTAAAAATGAGAGAAAAATGTAGTGTCAAACGGGCTTAAGATTTAAATTAATTCCAAAATTTTTTTCCTAATTTCATTTCTATTCATATTAAAATCAATAACATTGTCAAATTCATTAAAATCAATACAAGCAATTGTAAGGGGATTGTGCTTAGCATAACTTGTACTATGGCAAGGAACATATAAAAAATCACCGCTTCTTGGTCGCAAAGTGCGAACAGGTGCATATATATTGAACGCTGATAACAACATTGGACAATTTATAGTAGAACAAATTACATCAAAAGCAAAAAGTACAGAATTCAATTTTCTTCTCGAATTGAGAGGTTTTAGGTCAATAAGAACACATCTACTCTCATAACACGGAACACTAGAATTTCGAAAGGTTTTTCGTAAAGCATACTTTATAAATCTTTTTTGAACTTTTTCTATACGATTGATACTTGATTGAGTATAAGGATTCCATATAACGCTGCAATACTCTAATAACGGTCTAACAATACTCATGTAAAGGGTTTTAAATGTATATTAAGGATCATCAAAACACTTTGAATTTCGGATTATAAAGCCCAACATTGAATTAGCTCTAGATATTATATGATCGATATGAAGTGAACAATTAATTTTAGAGTCAAAGATCACCCCGAGATCTTTCTGGTTGTCAATTCTTTGTAAAGAATCGTTATTTAATTTGTACTCAAAATGCAATTGGTTTTGTAATCTTGAATATGTAACAACACTACACTTTTTAGTGTTGAAATAGAGTCCATTTAGCGTACACCATTTAATAATTTTATTAAGATCACTTTGGACTTTATAAGTATCTGAAAAAGATCTTATGCAGCTAAAAACTTTAAGATCGTCAGCATATAAGAGACATCTAGAGTATGAAAGAAGGCTCGGTAGATCATTGATGAAAATAATGAATAGTAACGGTCCGAGATGACTACCTTGAGGTACACCTGAGAAATTTAAAATTTCCTTAGATAATACGTTATCAATTTTGACAAATTGCTTTCTTCCAACTAAATAACTTTTGATCCAACTTAGCAGCAAGGAATGAAAGCCAAACATCTCAAGTTTTTTCAGTAGAACATTATGCTGAACACGATCAAATGCCTTTGAAAAATCGGTGTATATAGTGTCGATTTGGGAACGCGTTTCCATATGATTAAGGCAATAGCTTGTGAAAATCGATAAATTTGTTGCTGTTGATCTTCCACTCATAAATCCATGTTGGTGTTCAGATATATGATTTTGAACTAAACTAAACAATTTATTTTTGACTATTGCTTCAAAAACTTTTGGGATCAACTGAAGTTTTGCAATAGGTCTTTAGTTTTCAACATAGCCTTTTGACCCACATTTATGAAGGGGAGTGATATAAGAATATTTCCATGTATCTAAAAATAGTCCTTGAGTTAAAATAAATAAATAAATAAATTGGGTGGCGCAACAGCTCATGGAGAACCAGGGCCTAGTGACTAACAACTCACAACCATTCCTGTGTGCGTGTTTTTTGGCAGGAATGGAAGGGACCTACAGTTTTTTGCCGAGTCCGAACGGCTAAATGAGAAGCACTTTTTCATGACAAGTGTACCCTTGGAGGATTTGTCAGTTCCTCGCAAGAGGCAGTACCTCGAATAAAACATTTCTGTTTTTAGGTGGCACGGCTGGGAATCGAACCCACACCTTCGGCATGACAGTCCTACGCACTAACTATCAAGCCACGAGGTACTCCTTGAGTTAAAGACATATTGAAAATAAAGCAAAGTGGTGCTGCAAGATGAAATCTACAAGTCTTTGAGAGAACAGGTGGAATATTATCGGGCGCGATAGAAAAATTGTCATCAAGTAAAGACAACGATGCAAGAACATCACTAACAGATAAATTCAAACTACCAGCGTCAATTAAGGAATTAAAGTCTTCAATTATTCCACAATTTAGTTTCAAGTCAATAAAATTGGATTGAAAAAATTAAGCAAAACTATTGCAATTATCATTTATACTATTTGAGGAGACCCCATTGTATGAAACGTTAGATGGAATCCCAACCGATTTTCGTTTAGTATTTATAAATGACCAAAAACATTTCGGATTATTTTTTATGTTTGATTCCAGAGAACAAATGTATTGCTTGTAAATAAATTTTCTCAAAAATTCATATTCTCTTCTAATTTGACTAAATTGCTCACGAAAAGAAACAGAAATTCTGCACCTTTTGTGTAACTTATTCATTACATTCTTTAGTCTCGATAAGCTTTTATTGAACCAAACAGGTTTCTTAGAATTCTTTAATAATTTTAAAGGAACGAAAGCGGAAATCATACGTTCCAAAATGTTCCGAAACATAGTATAAGCTAATTCTAAATCTGTGCAATTGAAAATTAGGTGCCAATTAATGGCTTCTAAATGATTATTCATTGAAGTAAGGTCAGCATTTTTAAAATCATACATTTGAACAATATTATCAGAAGATTTAAATTCATTTAAAACAGAAAAGTTAAATAAAATTTCAAGTTAATTGTGATGAATACTATTACCTAGCAATTTAAAACTTGCTTCATTACATTGAACTTCAAGATTACAATCAATAAAAATTAAGTCTAAAATACGGCCTATAGAATTGGAAACATTATTAATTTGGTACATATTTAAAGCTGTTATGCCATCAATCACATTATATTCAGAATCTTTAGTAACATTACAAGGAAACATTTTTTTGTTCATCATTTGAATAAAGCCATTTTATGTTAGGCAGATTAAAATCTCCAACAATAACAAAATAACAATTTTCATCACTGTTTGTATAATTTCGGACTGTAATTCTTATAATTAAATAAAATAAAACACGCACACTTTTAGAGTCGGGAAACCAAGATGGAAAACCCGACTATTACCGAGATTTTATTAATAATCAATATTATTATTGTCTTTCCTGTACACTTTACGATCTAATTATCAACGATATTCTAACCTGTACTCTGTACATTTATTAAGATAAATTTATACTTTATACTGTACATCTTTCGATAAATAAGTCTAACTCGACCGACATGCTCAATTACGTCTTATCTGTACCGAACTGTGTAGAGAACTGAACTATATAAGAACAAGAAAAGGGTAGATTTACTAATATTATCACAAACAAAGAGTTAGACGTTATTTAATACAAATACAAATACATTGACATTCTTTTGTATTGCATGTCGGTTCGATACAGTGCCAGCAAAAATTAACAATTTTTATATTTATTCTTTGTAGTTAAACATTTACATTTGTTAGTATACATAATGTCTTCATTCCTTTACAATTAAATTCTTACTTTTTCTGACCTTTAAGGTCCTTTAATTCAATCTTTACATTTACATACATTTCAAACTTATTCTGTACATGTGTTGTTACATAGTGTTTTTATTTCAATCTTACTGTACTTTATCTCTTTACAACATGTCTATATCCTTACTTAAAAGTTTTTCTGATTCTATTGGAATTACACAAATTTTCTGTACTGGTCGGCTTAGTTTTCCTGTTTCCGTCTGCACAACTACAGATCTTACCAATCCGTCTTTGCTGGTGATGAGCTCATGGATTCTGCCTAACGCCCAGTGCGCTGGTGGAAAGTTTTCGCTAGCTATGGTCACCAATTGCCCAATGCGGAGCTTCTCCTTCTCTCTACGCCATTTCTTACGTTGCTGGAGAGTGATGAGATATTCTGTGCTCCATCTATTCCAGAAAACTCCTACGATTTTATATCAAAAGGATATTTCGACTACCACCAAATGCGCCGAACTACATGCTGATGTTAGAAACCGGTATCTCTCCTCTATTTATTAAAACACTTAAATTGCAAGTGGACTACATATGTAATGTGCTTAAGATGTCTGAGGAGCGTCTCCCTAAAAAAGCAGCACTTCAGGCAATAAATAGTAGATCGAGTTGGTTCAGAGATTGGATAGAGCTAGCGGAAGAAGCTAATATAGATCTTGCACCAGATGATTACTTAATGTGGAAACCCTCTCTATATCAGCTGATATCGATTATAGATGATCGATTAAGATACGGGTTCGCAGCGGAAGCAGAAGAATCCATCTATAGAATGTTATATAGTAAACTGAACTACAACCTAAACCATAAGAATTACTTCCGTGATGACTACAAGACAGATCAAATATCAATGATATTTAGATTAAGAGGCGAACTCCTTAATCTCAACTTCATCCCGCATCGTGAAGAGTTGCCTTTGTATTGTGAATTGTGTAATATGGGGGAAAGAGAGAATATTTTCCATTTTATGGGTAGGTGTCCTGTGCTGCGAGAAACAAGAAGACATATTTTTGGATGTGACTTTCTATCAGAAGAACTTATAATACATCATCTTAATGAAATGGAAGTTCCTAAACTGTACAAATATTGTAAAATAGCGTTAGCGTATAGAAACAGAATTCTAAATGGAAATTTTTAAAAAAATAAAAGAATTGTAGAATGAAAAATTTTGAAAAGTTGTCAATCAGGCAGACGGCATATAGCCATGCTTTATTATTGTAAAATGTATATTCGGATACTATATTTTATAGAAATAAAATCTAAATCTAAATCTAAAATCTAAAATCTAAATCTATTCCAGAAATGCTTGAGCATCAGTTGGTGCTCTTTCCAAAGTCTAACTCCTGCTGTACCTGGCTGATCGCTGACATCGAAGGGAATCGGTAGTATGGTTGGCTCACCTACAAGAAAGTGAGCAGGTGTAAGAGTTTGTACATCTGAAGGATCATCGCTCAGCGGATGGATTGGCCTCGAGTTGATTATAGCTTCGATTTGAGTCAATAGCGTCGACATTTGCTCATAAGACAGTTTCTTTAGCCCAACGACTCTCTTTAGATGATACTTCAAAGACTTTACGGCTGCTTCGTAAATACCACCTTGGTGAGGAGCGGCTGGCGTCATGAAGTGCCATTCAGTGTGTTTGCTGTTTAGATGTGATATTGTTGCCTCTCCTGTCCATTTTTCTATAGCTCTTTTCAATTCGTTGTTGGCACCTACAAAGTTTATGCCGTTGTCACTGTACATCCTTTCGCATCTGCCTCTTCCGGCTATAAAACGTTCATAGCATGCTATAAATGATAGTGAGGTTAAATCGGTAACCAGATCTATATGTACGGCTCTTGTTTTGAGACATACAAAAATTGCCACCCAGCACTTGCTTCGTGTTATCTGATCGCCTTTCTTATCTAACATCTTGATCTCAAAGGGTCCTGCGTAGTCTACGCCACAATGGACGAACGGTTTGCCTATCTGTACTCTGTCTGCTGGTAGCTCAGACATTATCTGTTGCCCCAGTTTGCAGCTGTACCTTGCACAAACGACACATTTGTGCAAATAGTTCCTTAGTTCACTCCTTAGCTTCGGGATCCAGTACTTCTCTCTCACAAATTGCTTAATAACCTGTACTGCACCATGTTTTGTGTTGCGGTGTGCGTGATTTGCAACTAACCATGCTAGCCTTGAGCCATTGGGAACGATTGCAGGATGGTTCATTTCGTATGAGTTGCTGCTTCTGTCTAATCTACCACCTACTTTTAGTATATTCTGTACATCTAGAAGTGGACTCTACAAATTTATAAAAAACTCGCTCAAATATCTTAGTTTAATAATAAACGAATTTAGTTAAAACTTGCTTAGCTTTGCTTAAATGTAATTAATTATTTTTTTTTTTGAACCTGACAGACGACTTAAAAACAAGTTATTGTCATATTTAATTTTGAATACCAGCTTAATCATGTTTTTGTTAAAAAATTTTAATGGAAAATAAAATTATATTATCTATCTATCTATCTAGAAGTGGATTGAGCGGTCCCAGATCACTTCCTTCTGGAAGACCTTTCCCCTTCTTCAGCCATGTTATCTCTCTACCATAGCGTTCTTCCTGTGCCTTGCGCAAGAGATACGCCATTGCTTTTGCTTTTTCTGCCAAGGTTGGCACCTGTACTTTGTCTGTACGTCTCTTTACTCTGATTTTAAAGTTGGCTTTTTGGACCAGTTATCTATGAAACGAATCAAATAGCTGACTATATTGACTAACCTTTCTAACCTTTCAGTTTTTCGACTTTGCACTCGCTTGATCGGGTCACCTGCTAAACAATGTGCTCTGTGTGTTATAAATGCTTAAATTCCATAACTACAAATATGTACCTATCGTGTGGATTATGCGGTTTACAATCACATAGTGAATGTTGTGTATTATCATTGTATATAAATCTAATAGTAGTATTACTTGAGGAAAAAGATACTAGCGCTACAGACGACTGAAGCATGAAGTGTATTATTCCCTCATCATAGCTTCACACCCAACTCACAGCAGATGAAAGATAAAAAAATACATTATTTCCTCACAACATGAGAGAAGGCAATAATTATCTTCCTTCTCCTCACGTCACAGCAGTGCCAATATACGAGAGTGAGAAGGGAACAAAAACAAACTGCCGAAAAAAAAATAAAGAATGAATTGGTATGTATGTATGTACATACATACATACTTAGGTACAGACATTGAGGAGAAGAGGAAACAAAAAAAGAGGATCAAAACAAGTTTTTATCGTTACATAAAGGTTCAATACACATCGCATATTTTCTAAACAGAAACAAATTCTTTTGTTCTCGATGACTGTCGTTTGCCAAGATAAGGCACATAAAATGCTTTCCGTGTCGGGAGCCTTTAAAATAGATTGGAATGAAAATTAGAAACTGATGTCTATTTGCGTAGGTATTCGTTCTTATTTTCTTGTATGTAGGTGGAAACAGGTTTTTTATTTTTTTTATCGCTTTCTAAGTGGTTTTTTGATGTGGAGCGTCGAGTTTCTCAGATTTAATTCAAAGCAATATGAGGCCGTGAGTGCAAAAGTGGTGTAACCCATTTTTGGCATTGTTGATATAACGGGTGATTTTTTAAGAGGTTTAGAACTTTTTTTTTTTAAAAAACACAAAAAATTCGAAAAAATGAATGAAATATTTATTTGAATCGATAGTTTGAACCTTGCAATTTAATGTTTAAAGATAATTTCATGCTAATGTTGACCGCGGCTGCGTCTCAGGTAGCCCATCCGCTGAGTCCAATTTTGGCATACTCTTTCACACATATCGGCCGGTATCTCACGAATGAATGCATGGATGTTGGCTTCCAGTGCGTCAATCGAAGCGGGTTTGTCCCTATAGACATTAGCCTTGACATACCCCCACAAAAAATAATCTAATGGTGTCAAATCGCACGATCTAGGCGGCCAATTGACCGGCCCGAAACGTGAAATTAACTGTTCACCAAACTCGCCTCGCAATTGCGCCATTGTTTCGCGTGCTGTGTGGCATGTGGCACCGTCTTGTTGAAACCACATATCATGCAAGTCAAGAACTTCCATTTCGGGCAAAAAAAAGTTTGTTATCATCGCTCGGTAGCGTTCACCATTGACAGTAACGCTGCGATTCGCATCATCTTTGAAGAAATATGGCCCAATAATGCCGCCGGCCCATAAACCGCACCAAACAGTGGCTTTTTCGGGATGCATTGGTAGCTGTTGCAATGCTTCTGGCTGATCTTCACTCCAAATGCGGCAATTATGCTTATTTACGTACCCATTCAACCAAAAATGAGCCTCATCGCTGAACAGAAGCAGCGCGCGATGAACATTTCGAACCGAGCACGAATTTTGATAGTAAAATTCAATAATTTGCAAGCGTTGTTCATTTGTAAGACGATCCATGGTTAAATTGCAAACCAAACTGAAGCTGTTTGACAGTGACACAAGGTACTAAACACACGTCAGCTGTCAAAGTCAGTGTTGCCAAAACCAAACCAGCTAAAAAATCACCCTTTATTTGCCTCGTATTTTTACATTTATGCATCAAAAGTCATCAAAGCTAAAATTTTAATTTCTAAAAGCTTTCCAAAAATGTGACGTATACTATTTGAATCTCAATAAAAAGATTATTAAAAATCTATTCAAAACGAAAAACATGATCAAAAAAAAAGTGGGTTAAACCGCTTTTGCACTCACAGCCTCATATATGATTGTATGAAAAAAAATATTAAAAAAAAATAATTTTTATATATTAAATTCTTACAACATTTGAAAGGAAAAATGTTGACATGCAAATCTTAAGTATTTATTTATGTACATATAAAAATTAAATTTCAAAAAAAAATTTTGAACCCGTTTTCAAGACATCAAATTTTCAAAACAATAATTTGAAACTTTTTTAAAAGTCCAGAAACTAGTTTTTGAAAATTTTGATGTGCAATATTATTTGAACTTATTTGAAATATGTATGTATATGGGTGATTCTCTGCAAACTCTGATTCTTTTTTTAGATTATTTTCAAAAATTTAAACTTCTTGGAAACAATTTTTGTTTTGTGTTTGTGGCTTCATTTAGTCAGAGTATCATATCCGTAAAAGCATTTTGCTACAACTTTTAAAGAAATAAAAAATATAGTGAAATGTACTAAAACTAGTATAGACGATAAATGAAACTCTTTTTCTTTTTTTTCTTTTTAGTTCTCCCTCTTTTTGACCATATTTTTGTTGAGATTCTTGACTGTCTAATATACGTTTTGTACTCTTGACATTTCAACTTCCCTTTTTTTTCTTTAAAAACTTATCTCTTTTTCGTTTTTGAAGTCTGTTTTTCTGAATCGCAACCCTTTTCCTTGTGTTGGGTTATTACTTAGTTTTTATTGCACGGAATGATTTTTTTTGGCTCGTCCGCTACCGTTCTTACAAGGAAAATTGGTAGAAAAAAGTATTATTGCAAAAAATAAGTTAATTATATTTAATTAAAGTTCAAAAAGTATTGAAATGCCACGGTACTGACATCCACAGTACTGTCATTTAGACAGTTTATGTGACCTAACTTCTCTATGCTAACGAGAAAAATAATTTCCAGGACAATTTTAACTTATGCCGTTAAAAGGAACACAAAATTGTGATAATCAGCCAAAAACATGTTATAACATGCTTTAAAAATACTACCACGGTACTGACAAATAAATTTGTGACATACTTTCATCCCATGAAAACATATCACTCTTAAAGTACAACAACTTTCAAAAATTAAAATGACTGTTGTTAACTATACATAACTAGTTAATCTTTTAGAAAACCACAATACATACGTGTTAAAGCTAAAACAAAATGGCGGTTGAGCGGGAAATCTTTTTAATTCAAAAATAGAACCAAAACCTCGGACAACATTCATTCGTGATTATTTTATTCAGCAATAAGTACTTTGACTTAATTTTTGCATTATTTTGTCAAGCAAGTATTGCACTCAAACTTTTCTTAGGACAACATTTCAATTCAATGAAGTATTTCATTAGAAAGTAGCAATGAATATGATGATATCGAATGTAGATTGTAGTAAATAGCCATTTACACAATTTAAACCAAAAATATATACGAACATTTTACATTAAATAACAAAAAAAGCACTGGACACAAAGAATCACAGTTGAGACGGAATCACCCATATATAAAAATTAATCTAAATCCGTTCTGCTGATAATAAGAAAATTCAAAATATAAAAAACCATTGTATGAGAGGTACTACTAATAGTTGCTAATGTCGTTTTCGATTGGATTTTCTGACTGTTCTACTCCTTTTTGATTCCAATAGAATATGAAACATCATGTTGTCAAATTTACACACACACTACTAAATGACACCATATTATAAAATGGCTTCTTCAAGCATTCATCACTTTTGACAAGTAGTGCGACGAAAAACTATGTGTATGCGTGTGTTCCAAATCTACACCTTCTTCAAATCGGGAACAGAAAAATACTCCGAAAACAGTACTCCGAACAGCCAATCGAAGGTTTTTGGAGTAGATGGAGTGAAAATGGAGTAGAAAAGGCGTACTCCGAACGTCCAGTCGAAAACGACATAAGATTAAAATTTTATAATTTTTGATAGTTTAAGCATACGGAAAAAGTTTAATTAAAATCGTAGGAATCATTTTTGAGAAAAAAATATTTTCGTTAACCGTTTTTTAACTTTTGTATGTATGGTACCGTTGTTTTTTCATAAAAGTAAAATGTTTTCTTAAAATATTTTGGAAAGTATTAAAAAACTCTTGAGTATCAAGTTTTAAAAATATCGATGATGTCGTTTTCGAAATATTTGATTTAAAAAAAAAATGAAAACATTTTTTTTAAATCAAAAAAAAAATTGTTTTGAAAATTTTGGTATACAATACTGTTTTATTTTCTGGAAGCTTCTGTATTAAAAAAAAAATATTGAAATCATAGTCATACAGTTTTGACAAAAATGTTCAATTAGAATGAAGTTCAACTTTGGATGCTCTGCCAGTCAATTTTAGTCGTGTTGATAGAAGCTTAAGAGACTAGAAATTGTATAATTCTTTACGAAGCCTATAAATTATATAAATAAAATAAAATTAAATTAAATTAAATTAAATAAAACATTTTGAATATTGGTTCGAAAGTTCTATCGATAATCTTTGAACCGTTGTAAATAAAATTGGAATAAAGCGTGGGAAGTTCAAAATTTACAAGAAAAATAGTTTTTTGTCTTAGATTTGTGTCTACAAAAATAGATATACATAGGAATACTTAATCTATTTTTTTTGTTACCTTTCATAATGCAACGTTTGTATTGATATTTTGGAGCTCCCTCTTATTTTAACTTGATCGTTAAAGACGAGAAACACAGGAATAGGTATCTACCTAATTAACTATACAAAAACTATAACAACCTTGCCAGAAAAAAAAAATAGAAGTCACGAAGATTTAAATTTTTAAATATTAAATAACTCTAAACCCCGACAATTTTAAGATGAAATAAATTCTTGGTTCATGTTTTCAACGAAAAATAACTGTCCACCCACTTCCATAGCTAAAAATTATAGATCTTAATTGACATCACATTTCTGCAAGGAAATCACTCAGAACTCCAATTAGGCAGGCAGATACCTAACTCCTTTTAGAGTGCATGAAAAATAGCTTGAAATATTGAAAATAAATTAATTGAAAAACTTCTGGCACAAGAAAACCAAACTCAAACTACCTTCGAATGAGTTTCTCTATCTCAATTTTTTTTAAGTATACTTTTTCTTACTTCAAAATAAACTACCAGAGTTCAGACAAGAGAGACCAAACAAATCGAACCCGAAACCACAAATAAGTTTTTTTCTCTGTCATTTTTTGTGTGCTCTGCTCATACTTACAGTTTTTTTACATTGACTTCTAAAAAATAAAAACTTATCGTAGCCGCAAGTAGATATACCCACATGCTACATGCTACAATGCTCCTATCGAAAAATCGAAAAAGTAACAAGTTTTTCTTGTTTTTGTCTGTCGTTTTTTTGTTGTTTGGAACCAGTTTTTCTTGTTTTTATCTGCCATTTGTTATGGGCTCTTGTGCTGTTTGCTCAGTTGTTTTTTTTGCCTCAGTAAGGGAATTTTTAATTTCCCTTTCTGTGAGAAGCGATCATACGACATCTGGTTTGTGAAGGAGTCGAGAAAAAATTTCGTCTGATGATAATACTATTAGATTCATATACAATGGTATTATCTAGTGAACTGATACAATCTATCATGGATACAGAAAACGTTTTTTATAAATGCGATAAATGTGTAAGCAGTCGAATTGACTTGTGCATACAAAAAAATTAATGATCTCTTTGCACTCTTGCAAGAGAGTTTAAGCGTGTTCAATAAATATGTTCAACCTTTGGACTCCCAATCCCAATGCATTGATCCAAATGCTAACCTAAATGCTAGCCGGAACATTCGCAGTACTACTCGAATTCAACGTAAGCCTAGGGTGGATGAAGTTCCAAAGCATAAAGCTGAAAAAAAAGTCAACAACAAGAATACTGCTTTATCTCGTGTTTCGTCTTCAAACATTAAAAGCTCTCCCGCCAACTCTCGCTTTGGTATTGCTGCGGTGAGCACATCTAATAAAAAAAATGCAAATAATGCACGTTTATCATCATCTTTTCCAAATCTTAATACTCGCAATAATGAATCCATCATTAAGAAGAAGAAAATTGATATGCCTATGGGTGATAACGTCAACACAGTTGCTCCTCATGCTACCAAAGAGTTCAACAATGAATCCTCGTTTGCTGATGTTATTAATGGTGCTCCTGTTGCTGTTGCTGATACTGCTGCTGATGATGTCACTGTGACCCCTAATGCTGCTGTTGCTATTGGGAATTGTCTTGTTGATGTTTCTGATACTGAGCTGCATGCTGTTGATACGCATGTTAATTCTAAAGGTATACCGCAGGTGTTCTATCGTTTGCTGATATTGTTGATGGGGATTTTGCTGCTGATGATGATACTGCTGCTGATGATGTCGCTGTAGTTCCTGATGCCGCTGTTGCTGTTGCTGTTGCCGATTGTGGTGTTGCTGTTTCTGATGCTGAGGTGCATGCCGTTGATACGAATGTTAATTGTTGATGGGGGTTTTGCCGCTGATGCTGATACTGTTGCTGATGATGTCGCTGTAGTTCCTGATGCTGCTGTTGCTGTTGCCGATTGTGTTGTTGCTGATTCTGATGCTGAGGTACTTGCCGTTGATGCGCATGTTAATTCTAATGGTGCCGCAGGTGTTAAATCGTTTGCTGATGTTGTTAATGGTGGTTTTACTGCCGCTGCTGATTTCAATGTAGTTGGTGTTTCTTCCAATAAAAACGTCACTACCGCTGCTGCTGTTGTTTTTAATGGTTATTCTGCTGCCGCTAATGGAAGTTCAACTTTACCATCTAATCTCCCCTCTGGAAGTAGATATGCCGCTACAAAAACTATACGTAAAACGAAAAAAGTTATTTCGGGCACAAGCGTACAAAATACGGAATTTGTTGTATACAATAATTTGAAATGGTTTCACTTGTCAAAATTTACGCCATCCACGTCGACTGAATCCATAATAAAATACTTATCGACCAACTTGAATGCGACGGAATCCGTTTTTAAATGCTTCAAGCTACTAAAGAAAGGAAATGAAGAGAATCTTAAATTTATCTCCTTTAAAATTGGAATTCCTGTAGATTATGTACATTCTGTGTTCAGTTCTTCTTTTTGGCAATATGGAATTAAGATTCGTGAATTTGATTTCATTCCAAAAAACGTATCAGGGATGGGGAATCAAAGAACTATCCAATAAGTCAAGCTTCTCCATCAAATACTGCAACTACTAACTCTTTGAGGATTTATTATCACAACGCCAGTGGGATTCGAACGAAAGTACCTGCTTTATTTCTTGCATCAAATCATGTTGATTATGACATCATTATTATTGTTGAAACCTGGCTATGGAGCGGAATCCTAGACACAGAGATATTTGACAATTCATACATAGTCTTCCGAAAGGACCGCTGTAACTCTGTAGGAGATCGTGGAGGTGGTGTAATAGCTGCTGTCCGTTCGTGTATATCTTGCAAACTAGTGCCACTGCCCATTTCTGATGTTGAACAAATTTGTTTTTCAATTAATCTTGAACTAGGTATCTTTATGTATTTTATAATTAGTTATATTCCGCCCAAAAGTAATATTGAAATTTACGAAAAGCACTTGGCTAACATTGATTATGTGAATAACTTGAGTAACAACTTGCAAAAAATGTGTGTAATTGGCGATTTTAATTTAGGAGATGTAAATTGGTCGTACTCTGTTGCGGATAGTATGCTTATACCTACTAATTTAAAAAGAGATATTGAAATTTCCTTCATTGATCACCTGTATGCTCTTAATTTATATCAAGTAAATAGAATTGTTAATAATTTATTCAAAATTCTAGATTTAGTTTTCATTCATCATGATGAATTAAAGGCATCAATTACTGAAATTGTTCCTTTCTCATTGTTAAACAACTCGATGCATCATAAAGAATTATATATTGAACTACAATTTTACAGTTATTTGAGAAAAGTGGATCATTTCATTGCCGATTCATTTAATTTTGCAAAAACTGATTTCATTGGACTCAATAATTACCTTGAAAATGTTGACTGGAATACCGAGTTTCTTAATTTAAACTTGATGAATACTTTTAATAATTTCGTGTACATCTTGACTAATGCTTTTTATTTATTTGTGCCATGTAGAACCAAAAAGAATGGATCCAAACCTCCTTGGTGTAACAAGAAATTAGCTCATCTTAAAAATCTAAAAAATAAATCTTTTGCTAATTTTAAAAAATCAAATAGTACAGACGACAAAAATATTTTTTGTAAATTTCGTAAAGATTTTATGGTGCTTAGTAAATTCTCGCACAGAAATTATATCTTGAATCTGGAGCTTGACTTAAAGAGTTATCCTAAACGTTTCTGGTCGTTCATAAACTCTAAACGTAAATCTCTTGGAATTCCAAATTCTATGAATTTCAATAGCGATGAATCCACTGATGTTCATAAAACTCTGGAGTTTTTTGCTCAGTTTTTTGAATCGGTGTATTCTAATTTAAATCCAAACTTTCCTCAACCTCCTCGGAACGGCCCTAAGGTAGATATTGGATCTATACATTTGGAATACTCTGATGTCTTAAGCGGACTTAACTCTCTTAAGCCAAATTCTAATCCAGGTGTTGATGGCATCCCTGCCATAATATTAAAAAGATGTTCTGAGTCTCTTTGTGCACCTTTGCTTACAATTTTTGAACGATCTTTGTCATCTGGGATGTTTTTAGATGACTGGAAATCTTCTTTCCTAATCCCCATCTTTAAATCGGGTTCTAAAAATAGTGTTGAAAATTATAGGGGTATTTGCAAGTTGTCCGCAATTCCCAAGCTTTTTGAGAGTTTAGTTAAATCCAAACTTGATTTTCTTGTGAAAGAACATATAAATAGTGCTCAACATGGGTTTCTTTCGGGTAGGTCAACTATAACAAACTTGACTTGTTTCTCATCGTTTGTTGTTGATGCTATAGAAAATAAAAGTCAAGTCGATGCTATATATACTGACTTCAGCAAAGCTTTTGATTCGGTAAACCACAGCATTTTGCTTCTTAAACTTGATGCTTTTGGAATCCATTCGACCTTACTCAAATGGATTTCTTCATTTTTAACTGGCAGGGTTCAAAAAGTTAAGATTCAAGAATATACTTCAAGATCAATTAAGTGTACGTCTGGTGTTCCTCAGGGTAGTCACCTTGGCCCATTGCTATTTATAATATTCATTGATGACATTGTCAACCATATCAACTTTAGCAAATGTCTCATTTATGCTGATGATCTCAAATTATTTTCAAAAATAACTTGTGCAGATGACTGTCTCAAGCTGCAAAAGGATCTGGATAATATATCTCACTGGTGTAACTTAAACCATTTAAATCTAAATATAAAAAAATGTTTCATAATTTCCCTCTCTAGAAAACTTCTTACTTATGAGTTTATATATTCTCTTGAATCCAAGCCTCTTCAGAGAACATTAAAAGTGAAAGATTTGGGAGTTCTTTTTGACTCTAAATTTTCATTTTCTCTTCATATTGATGCTATTGTTGCGAAAGCTAACTCAATGTTAGGGTTCATTAAAAGGAACTCCACTGATTTTTCTGATCCATACACCCTTGTATCATTATATACTTCTCAAGTTAGGCCAAATCTTGAATATGCGGATGTTATCTGGAATCCTTGTCAACAATTTTTATCGGATAGAATACAGAGAGTTCAGAATCGCTTCACAAGATATGTGTTTTACAAAATGCGCTGGAACTTCCATCCATGTTCCCAAGCCAGGCAAAGCTTTTTGGGCTTACAATCTCTGAAAGCCAGAAGAACAACTCACGATATTGTTTTTGTGCGGGATATTCTTTGCTACCACATTAGATGTCCTGAGTTACTCTCCTTTATGTGTATATATGCTCCCACGAGGCCGTTGAGGGAAAGATCCCTTTTTTTTGAGTCCACACATAGAACGAACTACGGATGTAACGAACCAATTTCAAGGTCAATTAGAGAGTTCAATAAAATTTATGATCATGTTGACTTATATCTCTCCAGAGAAAAATTTAAGAATGTATTATACTATTTATTCTTAAGATATTAAGTATTTGTTATCTATTTTTAAGTAATTTTATAAATTTATACTATCTATTTTTTACCGATATGTAATCTGTTAAGCTATAAAGCTCGTAGATGAAATTATTAATAAATAAATAAATAACTTATCTGTATATTCCAAAAGTGGAACATTGTAACCTTTTCTGTTTAAACCTATACATAATTGTGGTTTCAATTTTACTACTATACAAACTTTAAACTCTTTCTGTACTTCTATTGATGCATCTGTACTAAGGCCTCCATCAGGCCAATCTGTATCTAGGCCTGTCTCTGGCCATTCTTTATCAAGACCTGTTTCAGACCAACCTGTACGTGGTTGTTGAAGCCACTTGGGCCCTTCCAACCATAGTTTATTGTCAGCTAACGCAGGCGCCTGTACACCTCTACTCAGTAAATCGGCTGGGTTTTCTTTTGTATTGACATAGTGCCAGCATTTAGCCTGTGTGTTCGACTGTATGGACGAGACACGATTGGCTACATAAGTCTTCAGGTCGCACGGAAGCTTCCTTATCCAGTGTAGTACAACTGACGAGTCTGACTTTAGAAAGCATGGTGTATCTGTCCATTCCATGGAATTTCTTACTTCTACTAACAACCTTGATAGCAACTCTGCAGCTGCTAGTTCTAACCTAGGAATCGTGATAGTCCTTAATGGAGCTAAACGCGTCTTTGATATGAGTAATCTCCCTTTGCCTGTACCATTTGTGTTTTCTATACGAACATAAATAACTGCACCGTAGGCTGCACTTGAGGCATCTGAAAAGCCATGAAGCTGTACTCCGGATGCACCAGTGGTGCCTAACCATCTGTCTATACGAAAATTCTCTAGGCCCATTATCCTATTCCAGTACTCTTTCCATCTTTCTTCTATACCTGACGAGACTCTTTCGTCCCACCCTGTACCTAATCTCCAAATGTCTTGGATAATTATTTTTCCTATTACTGTGACTGGGGATATATAGCCGTTTGGGTCATAGAGCTGTGCTACGCAGCTTACTACTTTTCTTTTGGTGAGAATCCCTACTAGACTTGGTGTTTTCACCTCATAAGTGAATTGATCTGAAACAATTAGCCATTTAAGGCCTAAAATGGATGATTTCTCTTCCCCTGAAAACACCATCGTGGGGTCAACTGTGCCAGCGTGAAGCTCTTCCATGAAACTTTTGGAGTTTGATTTCCACTGGCACAATTCGAAACCAGCTCCCTTTAATATCTCATACATTTCTTTAGCTAACTGAATGGCTTTCTCTTCGTCGGTCTCACCAGTCGCACAATCGTCCATATAAAAGTCATTCTTAATTGCATTAGCTGCTTGTGGGTAGTTGTGCTGTGCTTCTTTGGCTGCTTGTAGTACTGAACGCACTGCTAAATGTGCCGACGAAGTCAGACCAAATGTGACGACCGTTAATCAATACTCTTTGAGCTGTTCATACCTGTTTTCTCTCCTAAATATGCGTTGTAGATCCCATTGTTCTTTGAAGCCTGATTTGATTGAACATCTTCTTGATGTCAGCGAAAATTGCTATACGATGCTTTCTGAAACGCATGATTATCTCATGCAAGTCCCTTTGCAGTTTCTCACCTAACATTTGTATATCATTCAATGATATACCTCTATTTGTGCGACAACTTGCATCATATACTATACGGAATTTCTTTTCTATACAATGATGAGGTATATAATAGACTATATCGTTAGCTCTAGGGTTTCTAGTAGCTACCTGTACATGTCCTAGTTGGATGCTTTCTCTCATTTTCTGTACATAAGCATTTTTCATCTGCTCGTTTTTCTCTAATCTCCTTTCTAAATATGTGAACCTACGCAAAGCTGTTTCGCGTGAGCTGCTTATTTCTTTAAGCTCTGTTTTAAGTGGCATCTTGACAACGAATACACCATCTTTGTCACGATAGTGGTTTTGTTGAAAGTGTTGCTCTACCAATTCTTCTTCTGTTCTCTTAGACCATGACTTGATTTCGTCCATTTCCCAGAGTCTCCTGAGTAGATTATCTAACTGGTCGTTTTCTGAATATTCTACAGTCGAGCAAACATTGACTTGCTCATTGTACCTGATCAAATTTGAACCTAGTACTACCAAGCCTAGCGATGTTTCTAACAAAACTGTACCATCTTCATTTTTTCTTAAACACTGACTTTATGGATTTTGCGAAAAAAATCTACTCCTAACAAAATTTCTATTTGCTTTGACTTATAATATTCTGGATCTGCATATTTATGTGGGTCTATGTTACCTGCCTTAACAGTTTCTGCTGTATGCGTAGGTAAAATAGGTTTCCATTGACTTTCTTCTAGGAGGAACCAAAATGATTCGCTTTCGTGCTCTTCGAAAGAACCTGTACTGTACCACGGCAATATCTTGAACATGGCTTGCCGTGTTATTGTAAACGGGCCACCATTTATACCTACTAACTTTCCTGACGCCTGTTTCGTTTGTATCTTTAGGTCTCTTCTCAACTTGTCAACCATCAGGTTAATGTGAGCTCCAGTGTCTAACATTGCCCTATATGGACCATAAATAAATCCATCGGCTTTGATTCTTACCATCGCTGTGGGAATAAAATCTGTTCTAATTTCTAAGTCATGAACAATATGCACATAATTTGTATCATTTACTGAGCAAAATTTCTTTGAAAATATATCAAAGGGCACGGTAGTGCCCAGCCAAGTTCGCGGCACTACACCCTTTTTACAGGAACAAACTCAGGCGATTTTCAACCCCCCTCTAACTTCATTACCAATAAAGTCAGAAACTTCAAATTCGGAGTATTTGCTGAACTGATCAAACACAGGTGGCTCACCAAATTTCAACTCTTTAGCATTAGTAGTTCCCAAGATATAGGACTTCAAAAATTGCAAAAACCGTAACTGACTGACTCACTGACTCACTGACTCACTGGGTGATATGAATAAAACAAAGCACCTGCTCAAAACTCAACTTTTCGAAGCAGGTGCTTCATTTGGTGTGAATAAAATACTTGAGAAGTTGCTCAACGATTGAGCATCTCCATGTTTGATGAGAACCTTCTCAGGGTAAGCACCTGCTCCATTGTAAGGAATGAATAAACCGAAGCACGTGCTCTATCGAGACGAGCACCTGCTCCTCATTTGTAAGTTAGATTAGTTGGTTGCTCAACCTTGAAGTAAATAGCGTTTAATAGCGTTAATAGCGTTTGTTGCTTCATGAATGGGGAAGTTTATATACAAATTTTTAATCGCAAGGTTAAATTTTATAAGAGAAAAAGAGAAGGATTAAAAAAAAATACGATTGCATTCCTTATAAATTCGGCACAGAAAATGTTATTTCTTAAGGAACCATTTCTTTTTTATTAATTAAGGATAGAGGGGTGGTGGGGGGTTTAAAACAAATGTTGTTCCTTTCTTATTAGTCCCGTCAGTTTGTGCTCAAAAAGGCAAATTGTGGGATTTTTTGAATTAGGTAGTAAGAAGAAGACCCTTTAGTGTTTTTTGAGAACCGAAAAACCCATATTTTTGTTTGACTATTTTTGGGGTTGTCAAGAAAACCTGGCTCAACCGTGTTTAAACTTCAATGAACAAACCTTTTCACAAAAAACGCGGGTCCAAACAGAAAAATGTTCATTTTTTAAATTATTTTTTTTATTATAAATCATCGAAAATAATTCTAAATGTCAAAAACAATATAATTTGGTTTGAGGTATGAGAGAAGCTACTCGGTTTGAATGAGGAGGTGCTCTCGAGTTTGTTTATAATTTTATTCATACGAAATGGGAGCAGGTACTTTTTTATTGAGCACCTCCTGATTCTCATGGAGTACCTGCTCTGAGTACGTGCTCCGTTTTATTCATATCACCCACTGACTCATTGACTGACTGACTCACTGACAGATCATCAAAATTATGGAGCACTTCCCGACATCGTAGAAACTTGAAATTTCGCACAACGGTAGGCCTTGTGGTGCATACAAAGGAAAAAATCGAAAATCTTCAATTTTCTGTTCAGGGGGCGTGGCATCCACCCACTTTCTTAAATATTCTATAAACTATATGGAGCCTTTCCGATTGTTGTAGAACAATGAAAATTGGTAACTCGGTAGGGTTTGAGGTACTTAGAAAGAAGAAAATTGAAAAATTGGAATTTTCCATACAGGGGGCGTGGCATCCACCCACATTCTTAAAAATTCTTATAAATTATATGGAGCACTTCCGATTGTTGTAGAACGATGAAAATTGGTAGGTCGGTAGTTCTTAAGGTACTTAGAAAGGAAAAAATTTAAAATTGGAATTTTGCATTTAGGGGGCGTGGTATCCACCCACATTCTTAAAAGTTCTTATAAATTATATGGAGCACTTCCGATTGTTGTATAGAACGATGAAAATTGGTAGGTCGGTAGGCCTTGAAGTACTTAAAAGAAAAAAAATCGAAAAATTGGAAGTTTCAGTTCAGGAGGCGTGGCATCCACCCACATTCTCAAAAATTCTTATAAATTATATGAAGCACTTCCGATTGTTGTAGAACGATGAAAATTGGTAGGTCGGTATGTCTTAAAGTACTTAGAAGAAAAAAATCGAAAAATGGGAAGTTTCAGTTCAGGGGGCGTGGCATCGACCCACATTCTTAAAAATTCTTATAAACTATATGAAGCACTTCCGATTGTTGTAGAACGATGAAAATTGGTAGGTCGGTGGGGCTTAAAGTACTTAGAAAGACAAAATTGAAAAATTGGAATTTTGCATTCAGGGGGCGTGGCATCCACCCACATTTTTAAAAATTCTAATAAATTATATGGAGCACTTCCGATTGTTGTAGAACGATGAAGATTGGTAGGTCGGCAGGACTTGAAGTACTTAGAAAGGAAAAAAATCGAAAATTTGGAATTGTCCATTCAGGGTGGATGCCATCCACCCACTTTATCAGAATTGCTATTATTTGTATGGAGCACTTTCGGTTGTCGTAGAATTATGAAACTTTGTAGAGCGGTAGGGCTTGACTTTCACCTGGCAAAATAAATCTTTGCAAAAAGGAGTGAAATCACAACAAAAACATAAATGTTAAAAAAGGAGCCAAGTTCTTATGTGTACAAGAAACCTGTGCGTAAAAAGTCAGCCAAAAAAAGTAATGAGATCTAAAATACATGCCAAGTTTTAAGTTTATGAAGTTTAATATCAAATATCTTAAGTAGAATAATATCGAAACAATTCCAAATCATGACAGAAATTTGGTAATTAATGATTACTGATTTATATTTGGTGGATTTACTTGGCAAGTTTTATATTATATTATATTACTTAAGATACTATTCTACTTAAGATATTTGATATTAAACTTCATGAACTTAAAACTTGGCATGTATTTTAGATCTCATTACTTTTTTTGGCTGACTTTTTACGCACAGGTTTCTTGTACACATAAGAACTTGGCTCCTTTTTTAACATTTATGTTTTTGTTGTGATTAGTTTTAACATCTTCTTCATTGCATCTTTTATTTGATGCTTTACCTGTACCTGTTTCTTTCTTTGTTTTCTTCGTTTCATCTGTACTGTTCGTATTGCCTGTACGATTATTGCTTCTTGTGTTACCTGTACGATTGTGTTTTTTTATGTTGCCTGTACGATTGTTGTTTTTTATGTTACCTGTATGATTGCTGTTTTTTATGTTGCCTGTACGATTGTTGTTTTTTATGTTGCCTGTACGATTTCTTGTCAGTCTGTACCTTTCAGTGCGTATCAATGGAAGTATTGGTTTGAGGACTTCTTTAGTTGAGCATAAAAATATGTTGTGCTTGGGTTCCCCTGGACATCTTGCGCAGCCTCGCATGAAACAATTGTTTTCTTTATGCCCATGCTTTAGGCAATTCGGGCAGACTGCTCGCCTTTCGATGAAGTCTCTTCTGCCTCTGAGTGATAATGCTGACAATTTTGGGCAATCCCAGATCTGGTGCCCGGAGCCACATACTTCGCAGATTTTCTTTGATGCCTGTACGCTGCCACTTGAAGTGGGCTTTGTGTCCTGTACTCTGCCTATCCTTTTCCATTCATCTATACGACCTGTACCGTTCTTTACATAAATAATCCACCTAGAGTGGCCTGAACAAGAATCCTACTACCAGGATTTTCTGTACTTTTAAGATTCTGTACTTGTATTTTGCCCTCCAAAAGTACTTGAGAGTGCTAGGACGCCATATGGCCCTAGGCTCAATGATAGGAAAATCCCTATGCACACCTCCGCGTGGTGGAGGGTGGGTAACGCTAACGTGCAGGGGGACCGAATGGATGCCGGGATAAGCAGACAACCCAGCTTTGCTGGTCAGGGCACAAACTTGTCCTTGGGATGGTTAAAAGCCCCCTTAAGACGGATGAACTGCAGGTGGCGGTCAACGGCATGATAGTCTGGTGGCGGAGGAGCTTTTTTTTCGTAAAAGGCCAACGGCAGCAGCAGGTAGCGTCTGTAACCCATATTGGGCGGCTACAAAAGGCGTCTGTTTTCCCATAGTGGGCGGCCTCGAGCAGTTATGTGTTTGACCATACAAAAGGCGGGTGTGCCTGTCAAATCTGAGCTTATGTATGTTATTAATCGTATCTCGGAAAACACCATGGTGGAAGGATATATGCTATTACATGAAATATGACAACAATTGGAAATGAGTCCCCAAGAGGTAACCATTTTATGGAGAATCCTTCTGCAGCTTCGGCTGCTGTAAACCGCACATCGGATTTGGGGGTGCGGCATCTTTCGTGTACCAGCGTCAATCAAGACGCCATAACAATAAATGAATCGTTAACAAATAGAAGAAGTCTTTTAAGAAGAGCAAATGATACTTTTGGCTACCGCATACGTACGAAAATCGGAGCATGGAACGTTCGATCCTTGTACGGCGAAGGTAGATACGAGCAGGTTGAGCGTGAAATGCTTCACCTTAAGATCAGTATCCTGGGCATCAGTGAAACTAGGTGGAGAGGAAGAGCCGAATACAGAGCTGACTCTGGGCAAACGAGAATGCTGTATTCCGGGGAGGATGAAAGAGAGGGTGGCCAAAGGCTGCATGGTGTCGGAATTATGTTGAACGAAGAAGCAAGGCGTAGTCTTATATCCTGGGCGCCCATTTCTGCAAGAATAATGACAGCAAGGTTCCGTTCAAAAATCCGCAACGTCACAATAATTCAGTGCTACGCCCCCACAAATGAAGCGACCGAGGAAGACAAAACCGCTTTCTACACTCATCTTAACTCAGTTTACAGTGGTGTTCCAAGAGCCGACATCATAATTGTCATGGGAGATCTCAATGCCCAAGTCGGATCAGACAACTACGGTCTGGAACGCGTCATGGGGAAAAATGGCTTGGGGTCACGAAATGAAAATGGCGATTTGCTGGTCGATTTTTGTAACGCTAATCGTCTTGTACTGGGTGGAACTGTGTTTAAACATAAGACTTGCAACAAAATCACCTGGGTACATCCGGATGGTCAAACTGAAAACCAAATTGACCACATCATGATTCAGCAGCGATGGAGGAAGTCAATGTGCGATGTTCGGAGCATAAGAAATGCCGACATTGGAAGCGACCATCATTTGGTTCTCATGAGTCTCAAGCTACGAACGGCAGCTGTACAACGTCAATCACAGGGTGCAGCAAGGAATTCGAAGTTCAATACAAATGCTTTAAGTGATCCCAACATATGTCGTAACTATGTCACCAACCTTAACGACAGAGCTTCGTCATTAAACGGAATACAACATTCAACAATTGATGAGATGTGGGGTGATATCAAAAGTGTTTTTATGGATGCTGGATCCGAAACTGTACCCAAGCAGTCGAGAGTTAGAGACTCTTGGATATCCCAAGACACCTGGGATAAAATCGAGCTTCGCAAATCGTTGAAGATGCAAATAAATGCCGAAGCAGATGCTCAACGAAAGGCTGAATTGCGAAGAGAGTATCGCTTAGCACATAAGATGGTCTATCGCTGTGTGAGACGAGACAAGAGGGTGAGGTTAGACGGTCTCGCAGAAAATGCGGAAAACGCTGCAAGAAGAGGAGACATGAGGGAATTGTACCAAATATCCAAGGAAGTTGTCGGGAAGAAAACCAACACCAATCATCCTGTAATGGATGTGGATGGTACACTTTTGGTTTCAATCGAGGATCAGCTGCGCAGGTGGAAGGATCACTTTTGTGCCTTGCTTAATGAGGATTCTGTCGAGCAGAGTGCTGAAGTGCCCCAGCTTAACGAGATGCGTAGATCATATAGGGGTATTGACATCGAGCCCCCTACAGTACTGGAAATTCAATCTTCGATAAATCCTCTCAAAAACAACAAAGCAGCTGGACTTGATGGTATACCAGCCGAGTTCCTGAAAGCTGACCCTGTCAGAACGGCTAGTATTCTACACCCGTTGATACAAGCTGTGTGGGAAAATGAAATCTATCCCAGCGACTGGAAGGATGGTGTAATTGTTAAGTTGCCAAAGAAAGGTGATCTTAAGAATTGCAACAATTGGCGAGGTATTACAGTTTTGTCCGTTTTTCCAAAATTAATGGCAACCATCATTCTGGAGCGGATAAAGGTTAGAATCGAGTCTACACTCAAGAGGCATCAAGCTGGTTTCCGCAGTGGGCGGTCTTGTGTCGACCATATCAACACTCTGCGTATCGTTCTTGAGCAGTCTGCGGAGTTTCAATCACCGCTTTACCTCATGTTTGTGGATTTTGAGAAGGCCTTTGACCGAGTCAACCGTGAATGTATATGGAGATCACTTCTTGGTAGAGGAATTCCCCCAAAAATTGTTGCCATTATAAGAGAGTCCTATAACAACGCAAGATGCTTTGTTTTACACAATGGGCAGCTATCCGACTCTTTCGAAGTGCGGCAGGGTGTGAGACAGGGAGATGTTCTATCGCCAATTCTCTTTCTACTGGCGATTGACGATGTCTTGACGGCCAGCGTTGGAACATCAGAGAGGCAGGGCATTCAATGGAGACCGTTTGAAAGGCTTAGCCACTTAGACTATGCCGATGATATATGTCTCTTGGCAAATAACATCAGCGGGCTGAACGGGATGTGTCAAGCTCTGAAGGTAAAAGGAGAGGCGAGTGGTCTGAAAATAAATAGCAAAAAGACAAAAATAATGCTCACAGGCCGCTCCACACATCAGCGTATTTTAATACAGGAGACGCCAGTTGAAGAGGTTGAACAATTTAGCTACCTTGGAAGTATTGTTTCAGCAAATGGTGGTACTGATCTGGACGTTCAAAGTAGAATAAATAAAGCTCGCGCAGCCTTCGGTTCTCTCTCCCAAATTTGGAAATCATGTCAAATCTCCTTGCGCACAAAGTTGAGATTCTTCGAATCCAATGTCAAATCCGTGCTGTTATATGCTTGCGAAACCTGGAAAGTCACGACTACCATCTCAAAGAAATTGCAGGCTTTTGTGAACCGTTGTCTACGCCATATTCTAAAAATTCGCTGGCCACAAATTATATCAAACGAGGAATTGTGGCGCAGGACAAGCCAGGAGCGGCTGGACGTTGACATAAGAAAGCGTAAATGGCAATGGATTGGTCACACACTGAGGAAACCAAACGATGAAATTGCAAAGCAGTCATTTGAATGGAATCCTCAGGGTGCACGGCGGGTTGGAAGACCAAGAACAACATGGAAATCAACAGTTCTAGCAGAAGCAGACTCCCAGAGAAAGACGTGGCCACAGTTAAAATATCTATCTGCAGACCGAGAAGGATGGAAACGATTTGTTGGCGCCCTATGCCCCAACCGGGGTTACAGGACTTGATGATGATGATGATACCGAAACAGACTGGGGTCTTTGAGATATGACAACTAACTCTATACCCTTTCTTTCTAAAACAAACCCATGTATCCTATTTTATCTTTAAGCGAATACTTGTTATCAATTGGAGAAAAGGAAGAAACATTGGCTGTGAGCACGAACGAGCATGAATTCCTTATATGGCCAGTATAAATCGTCCATGAGCGCCCGTACAACACTACCGATGTATAAATTTCTAATGAGTAGATGATTGGGCTTTTAAACCCCTTCCCATGCCTGACTACCTTAATAATCTTAACGATTTACTATCTATACATTTTCATTGTAAATATCTTTAACATTGAATCTGCTTGGCTGCATTCATTTAATTTTTTTTTTTTATTAAAGCATCTAAGTGCGTTTCGTTTTTAACTGCACTGCGTGCATCTGTACATTTTGTTCGACTTTGTTTTGCTAAATTCGTTTTCGAATTATAGCGTCTGAACATACTTAAATCTGACTACACTATGCGCATCTGTACTTTTTGGTTAAATTTCTAATTGCTAAATTCATTTTCGACTGGTAGCACCTGTACATACTTCAATCTGACTACGCTACGCGCATCTATACTTTTACTTAAATTTTTAACTTCTAAGCGATTTTCGAATAGTAGAATCTGTACGTAATCAAATCTGACTGCGCTACACGCATCTGTTCCTTTTATTTTAAATTTTCAACTTCTAAATTCATTTTCGAATAGAAGAATCTGTACATAATTAAATCTGACTGCGCTACGCGCATCTGTACCTTTTATTTTAAATTTTCAACTTATAAATTCATTTTCGAATAGTAGAATCTGTACATTATTAAATCTAAATGCGCTACGCGCATCTGTACTTTTATTTTAAATTTTCAACTTCTAAATTCATTAACTCGAATTGTAGAATCTGTACCTACATAATTAAATCTGACTGCGCTTCGCGCATCTGTACCTTTTATTTTAAATTTCAACTTCTAAATTCATTTTCGAATAGTAGAATCTGTACATAATTAAATCTGACTGCGCTACGCGCATCTGTACCTTCTATTTTAAATTTCAATTTCTAAATTCATTTTCGAATAGTAGAATCTGTACATAATTAAATCTGACTGCGCTACGCGCATCTGTACCTTTTATTTTAAATTTTCAACTTCTAAATTCATTTTCGAATAGTAGAATCTGTACATAATTAAATCTGACTGCGCTACGCGCATCTGTACCTTTTATTTTAAATTTCAACTTCTAAATTCATTTTCGAATAGTAGAATCTGTACATTATTAAATCTGACTGCGCTACGCGCATCTGTACCTTTTAGTTTTAATTTGGATGAAAAGAAAGAAAAAAAAATATTAAAATTCGCTGCTTATGTATGTATCTGTACATCTTTAATTTTCTGACTATATCGCTACGTTCGTTTTCGAACGGTAACGTCATTCTTTATCCCTATACACTTTCTCTTGTGCGCAACTGTATACTGCGCAGTTTGTTGTTTGTTTTTTTTTTGTTATATATATTCTGTACATACTATGTGTATTCTCTTAGTCGTCGGCGGCTGTACTTATCGTTTTATTTGTATCTTTACTATGTGTACCACACTGTCTTGCTTCATTCAAGCAGACACATATACGTGCGCGTTTTACTGCAAATGCATAAAAGAGAAACAGGCACTGCCCTTACTAAGAGAACCACATTTTTTACCAAATGAGCATGTGCATACGTGTTCTAATGTATGCTCTTATTCATGCGCGTCTGTACAACATTGCCTTCTCTACTCAGTGTGTATACTCTCTCAGTTGTCAGTGTTTTGTCTCAATATACACCGACACCCTTATCTTGATGTATATACTATGCACGGTCGCTTCAGCCCACAGTACACATATCTAAGGTATTATCTTGCGCATGTGGTCCGAAATGAGAACTGTCAAAGAAATTCAAGATGGCAGCCTTACGTGACCTCTTCCACTGTATTACAACAACAACGAAGAAAACAAACACAAAAGGATAATTTAAATAACACTAAAAAAATGTTAATAAACACTAAAAAGCTTGAAACAATTGTGTTTGTGAATAAATAAGTTACAAATGAACACATAACCACAACAAATTTTGATGTTTAACTAGTCGGGGTCACGTAGAGTCCCCATTTTTCACTGATTTTGATGGATGCGCAGAACTGAACAAAAATGAAAACGCTAATGATATTACCTTCAATATGTGTACTGTGGCTTCAGCCAAGCAGACACATAACTATGCATAGCAACAATGGTGGTTGGTGGGGCGCCGTTATGGCAAAGGAGAGAAAAAAAGAACGCCGCTACACATAACAACCGAGAGAAACACATTACTGTACGTGCAAGTTCATACATGCTCTGTGAGCATGCAAATAATAAAAATTGCTTAACATGCCTGTACTTATCGTTTTATTTTGTTTTTATTTCTGTACTTGTTTATTGTTGGTCTTTTCCTTTCCTTCTTTTTTTTATGTTTTCTGTACACCTTCTTTTTTCTATACACTTGAACTTTCTTTTATTGTTTATATTTTCTGTACACTTGAACTTTCTTTTATTGTTTTTGTTTAATTAATTTAATAAAATTTTTTTTTTTAAATCTTTTTCGGGATGAACTAAGTTCCGCACTGTTTTGTTTTCACACAACAACTGAACAGAAGCAGAAGGCAGAGAGAGGTAGATGCTGCTACTCAGCATATGAACACATACTACGACACATGTATGTGTTATTTTCTTTCTCTATTATTATTTTTTTTTGTGTGCACTGAATTGTATTTATGTAACGATCTACTGCAACGGATAGTTTATGCAGGATCGTTACTTTTTCGAATTTTATTTATGCTCGAGCTAATTTTACCCGACTCGACGTGGACCAATGTATAATTTCGGACTGTAATTCTTATAAATAAATAAAATAAAACACGCACACTTTTAGAGTCGGGAAACCAAGATGGAAAACCCGACTATTACCGAGATTTTATTAATAATCAATATTGTTATTGTCTTTCCTGTACACTTTACGATCTATTTATCAACGATATTCTAACCTGTACTCTGTACATTTATTAAGATAAATTTATACTTTATACTGTACATCTTTCGATAAATAATTCTAACTCGACCGACATGCTCAATTACGTCTTATCTGTACCGAACTGTGTAGAGAACTGAACTATATAAGAACAAGAAAAGGGTAGATTTACTAATATTATCACAAACAAAGAGGTAGACGTTATTTAATACAAATACAAATACATTGACATTCTTTTGTATTGCATGTCGGTTCGATACACTGTTTTTAACAATATTTGTAATATTCTCAATATGAGCCTCATATATTGCATTTAGTGACAAGGGTGGAATATAAGAAACAAAAAAGTAAACATGAATTATTTCAAGAGTGGGATGAAGTGATAAATCTGCACACACACAAATTTGCTCAATCTCACCAGAAACATTGGATAAATTAATTTCTCTACATAAATAATCAGACCTCAAAGCTAATAAAACACCACCTCCTCTATTTAGGCCAGTCTGTTCACAGCAACGATCCTTACGAAAAACGTTAAAATTAGAATTAAAGTATTCACTGGTTAAGAATTTATTATTAAGCCAAGTTTCGGTTTGGGCAATAACATCATAGGAACAATCAGCAACAGCAGTATAAAATTCGTGAAACTTCGTTCTCATACCTCCAGCATTATGATAAAACATTGAAAAACGATCATTGGCTTCAGAAGCAGGAAATGTTTTCTTTACGTGACCAACCCATCTTGATTTAGGCCCATATCGTTTTTTGGACGGCTTACAAACTGTTTAATTTGAACTCCTATTGGCCATATGGACGTTTGAAGAACATCATTCAAAAACCCGGCAGGGACCCCGAGTTTAAAATTAATAAAATGTAACGAAGAAATATTCGCATCTTTTTTAACTAGTTTAGAACAAACAAAACTTGTCGTTGGCAAATTTAGTTTTTGAGCAATAAAATCTATAACATCATTCTCAGTGACTGTATTCATAAGTCGAGATATATGGATGAAACGAAGCCGTGGTACAGATGGAAGAGATGTGACAGCATCAGCGTCGCATCCAAACAGCTGTTTTTGTTTTGGGTTGCGCTTACCAGCTAATACACCTTTGTGATTTACATTCAGTCCATCAGTGGCAACATGGTTGTCAGTAGCACCATCAACAGCAACACCAGCAACATTAGCATCTTCAACAATAGCAGCATCGGCAGCAACAACAGCATCAGCAACAGCATCAGCAACAACATCTTCAACAACAGCAGCATCGGCAGCAACAATAGCATCAGAAACATTAGAATCATCAACATCTTGGCGAGCAACATTTGTTTCAGCAGCATCGTTGTTTTCTCTGGTTTCATTTTCACCACCAGCAGCCTCAAAGTTTTCTTTCTGCTGATCATTGAAATCGGCATCAGCAACATCAACAATGACTTTTCCCCCCATAACAACGGGTTGGCTACGAAATTTCGCAAATCAAAATCTCGCATTCGAAATCTCGCAATTACAAAATCTCGCTTTTCATAATCCCGCAATTACAAAATCCCGCTTTTCATAATCTCGCAATAACGAAATCCCGCAAACTAAAATCTCGCAAAATTGAATTGACTTGCAACAAATAAATTTTTTTAATCAAAATCTCGCAAATTAAAATCTCGCGCGAGATTTAAATTTGCGAGATTTTGATTAAAAAAATTTATTTGTTGCAATGTTGCACTACCCGGAATAAGGTTAAAATCTGAACAAAAAAAACTGTATTGCCTAGAAAGCCCATAGGTATAATAAAAATATCTTCTTACCATTTCGAGGTAAGCAGGAAAGTAGAGTTGAATCTTTTTCTTTTCCATTTGTAGATTTTGAGGGAACGCCTACGATAATGCAGCAAAAAAAATTAAAAATAATGCACCTATATACATTAGGAAGGTCGTTAAAAATAGGTCATCTTGGATGGGCCTAAATCGGCTCTAAATGAAGAAAACAAGATTCACTAATTTTTTTCAGATTTCATTATCATCCCCTATAGCCTATTCTATTGAATAGACCGGAAAATGAGGGATATAAAGGAACAATTATGTGCAAGGGTTTTTATTATTGAATATGTTTGTTTGGCCCATAAGCATGCTTAGAACCGAAAATGCTACTAAATTCACCCATGCGTTTCTAAGAGAATGGTGACACTGGCCACTTTTCAATATTTTTGGTATAACTTGAAAACTAAGTTGAATTTAACAATTTTACTTATAATGCTTTTTGTTCAAAATTTAATTTTCTATTGGAATGGATAGTTAAAAAATTTTAAGAAAAAATTTAAGCAGGAAAAGTTAACAAAAACCAACCTTATAAAATCAAAAAATCAAGGATATCTAAATTTTTTAATAAATTGTGCATAACTTTTTTTGAAGCAAAGATAGGGTCAAGACATGCATGGACAAAATAAAGTAGAGACTAATATATAATATGACATTAGAACTATAGAGAACTTATAAAAAGTATGTAAGTTCGCAATTTCGTTTTTCGGCTGTTTCTAAATGCTTTCAGACCTACAGACCGAACGGCTGGTCCGATTTACATAAGATTTGGTATAAGGTGCTAGGAACGTTCAATTTGTCATAAAGTACCAAAAAATGGGCTTTCGGACAAAAATTGCGAAAAATGATTAGAAATGATAAAGTTTGAATGGCTATATCTCTGTCAATTTTCAAATAATATGGCTTTTTAACATGTCATATTAAAGCCGTAAAACTCCAATTTACTTTGTTCATGCATGTTTTGAGCGTATCTTTGCTCTGAAAAAAGTTATGCGCAATTTAGAAAAAAATTTAAAAATTTTTAATTTTTCGATTTTTCCTATGTTGGTTTTTGTTTACTTTTCCTGCTTAAATTTTTTTAAAAAATTTTCCAAACTATCCATTTAATTTTGAACAAAAAGTTGTATATGTTAAATTGTCAAATTCGGCTTAGTTTTCGAGTTATACCAAAAATACTGAAAAGTGGCCAGTGTGACCATTCTCTCAGAAACGCATGGGTGAATTTAGTAGCATATTCGGTTTTAACATAATAACCTTTTTTTAATGATCACCCTAATATACATATATAAATTGATAACAATTTGATTACGCTATTATATCTAGACATTTGTTTAAATTAAAAAATTATTAAGCATAAAGTTATCTTAAATTTACATAACTAACACCCCTATTACAATTGTCATTTATCAATTTCATAGTTGCTAAACCTTGAAAGTTGTTCTTTTTAAACTCAATTTCTGAAAAAGCTTGTCAACCATTCCCTTATAATTTTTAATTTTCTTGTAATTCCTAACGTAACTGTTAGCATCATTCTCAATGATCAAAACTTTTACCAGATGGATTTTAAAACATCGAATTCAAAATGTATCAACTATCAAGTTGATAATAGTTGACAATCGTAATAGGGGTGTTTGTAATTATTTAAGATATGGATGGAATTTCCGTTAACTATTAATTAGATTAAAATAATTAAATTAAAATGTTTAGTCTTTCTTGACTGTTTTGTAATTAAAAGCCATTTCTTCATTTTTATAATTTGGTTAACCTACCTCGTGTATTTGTAATTTTAATTTATTCTTTCAAACTTTAAAATTTTGGTTTAATCAAAATTAAATGAAAGTCCATTTAGTTTAACATGATCAGCCAACGCAGCAATATTTTGATCAACTGAACCTGTAATTACTTTTTGATAATCTGATTTATGTTGTCCAATTCCATGGTATAAAAATGCAAGGTATGTTGTATATGAGATAAAGGAACGCCATATTTTTTTCGTGTGACGTCATAGCGAGTGACAGTCGATTTTGTTTTCATTATTTGTTTTGGTTGATTTCAATTAATAAAGTAAATGCTTCTTACCGGTGCTCGGGAAAAACATAATTTTTAATAAAATAACAATTTTAAATGTGAAAATGCCCAATTACTGTTGTGTAAAGAATTGCTCAAGTTATTCCAGTAACAAAAACTGTACCCCAAAGTTGCGGTAGTGATGCGCTTGCTTTATCAATAGCTCTAAGGGCGGACAAAAGAAACAACAATAGGATTGTGCCCGGAAAATTATGAAAAAAGGTTTGTTAATAAATGGATTTAGTTTTGCAAGTTTCATTTATTTTTAAATTCTACAGAATTCAACAGGAGAAAGAAAATATTTCACCCCAGGGAAACATCCAGCAAGTTGTCGCGGTTGAAAATTCAATTTCTACTCAAACAGAGTAAGTTTATCTTCATATTAAAAAGAAGTGTGTTAATACAAAATTTTGTTATATTTAGACTTGATATGGAATGTAGCAGAGAGTTCCGAATAATCGAGTTGGAGAAACAGTGCGGAAGACAACAGCAAATTTCGCAATCTGGAAACTTCCCCTAAATCCCTAAATCAAACGATTAATGAACCCCATGAAGAAGTTGAATTGGACACTGGATAATTATATTCAGCCATATGCCTTCATTCAGCTGGTCCACGTGCGTACCGATATTTATATATACAAAAAAAAAAAAACATCCTTTGCCTGGACCGTCAACTCTACGGCATTGGGCTTAAAGAATGAAGTTCCAACCAGGGATCTTAACAGATGTTCTTCAGTATATGAAGGAATATCCACTCAGCCAAATGGAGAGGATCTGTGTTGTCTCGTACGATGAGATTAAAATAAAGTCAACCGAAACCGACTCAATTTTGAAACCATCGGAGTATGTTCAAGGGGTAATGGTTAGAGTGTCTGAGTGGCAGTTGGAAACAACCAATCTTTTATGACTACGATTGTAGAATGACGGCAAGTATTCTGAAAGAAATAATTAGATACTACTCTACACCCAGTGGACTTCACTGCCGTTGCAATTGTTTCTGACATGGGGTCAACATTACAAGGACTATGGAGAGAGCTAGACATTTCAACGGGCAAAACTTATTACGACAATCCCGTAGATGGAAACCAAAAAATATTTGTATTCGCCAATGTTCCCCACCTTATTAAACTGTTCACAAACCAGTTTTTATTTATATATAAAAACAAAACTATAAATTCTGAACCTCTTAAAGAACTACTTCGACTTATTCATGCTCAGAAGTCAGCATGATGCACAAAATAACTGAAGCGCACTTAAATGTAAAACAAGCTGGACGACAAAAAGTAAAATTAGCCACACAACTTCTTTTTTGCACTGGATCTTGTGCCATCGAGAAAGCATTTTCATTTGGATTTTTGAAATCGGAAAACTCTTTGATTTGTGTCTACTGCATGAAAATCGTAAACGACTGGTTTGATGTGTTTAATTCTAAAGTACCAAAAACTGACTCCAGGGATCGTGTTTTGTGTCGCGCTGGTAAATTTTCAACTTTTAATTTTTAAAATAAAACTCAACTTTTGTACGTTCTTATAATTCGGTTTAATTACTTGTGTAGTGTTGGAAAGTTCTCGAAAGAATGACCTTTTAATTTTAACAAGGTTAAAACATAATTATTTTCATTATTTACATAGCTATGTTTTATCTGACAGTAAGTGTCATTAGTGCAAAGTAAAGGCTCTCCCAAACCAACGCGAATTCGTAGCGAATCATTCGCAAAGAAAGTTTTTTGTTGTTGTCTAGCATTTGTATCTTTCATATTTTGTATTATTGTGAATGATTTCGCGTCGTCGGCGAATGTTTCGCGTTGGTTTGGGAGAACCTTAATTCGTTATTTTTATAAGGTTAGTTCACAATGGTAATTAACATTAATTTTACTTTATTTTTATATAGATTTCATTGAATTATTAAGTAATTAATAATAAAATAATAAATAATTATGAGTCGCCAACAGATCGAATGAAGGCGTATGGGCTTTCACTGGATACTCAAAATAAAATTTTGAAAGAAATGACCGATCTAACATCAAACATATTAAGAATAAAAACGTAAATAATTGAAAATTAATTATTTTTGTTTTTTTTTGTGGACTCTTGAATTGAAATTCAAATTTTAAAGTTTTGCGACCTTTAGTCCAAATGCGTTTCGCCCAGGTACAGCAATTGGGCTCATCAGTTAGATGTTGTTGTACCCTTCTAAGACGCATAATTTTTTAGTCGATGGTTACCGACACGTACAAAATAAACAGCACAAAAGCTCTGTAAATTATATAACGTTCTAGTGGAATTTGGTTAAATTCAGACAACTAGAAAAATATGATGGTAAAGCCCGTGGTCTGGCTGGTATAAGATTAAGAATAAAAACGTAAATAATTGAAAATTAATTATTTTTGTTTTTGTTTTTGTGGACTCTTGAATTGAAATTCTAATTTAAAAGTTTATTAGGTTCATTTTAAGAACTTGTTATTTTCAAAAAATTATTGTATTGTCACTCAAATAAATGCATTTATGTATATTTTTATTATCAAATATATTTTATTTTGGTATCGTCATTTCACTTATTGTATGTTTTTCAATAAAAAAAATGTGGTAACTGAGAATTTGTTCAAGACTCTTAGAACTAATGATCATGAGACTGAAGAGAGAACTGAACCAAATATGATCTACGATGAATTTGAAGAACTAGAATTTGCAATATGATGCATTGCAAAACTTAGCTGGATAAATAATCAAACGACTTGACCTCGAGAATGCTGGTGAAATAACATCAAAGCAAGAAAAACAAACCTCATTTTCTTGGGTTGATGCAATATCTGAAGGTGGTCTGCACAAGCCATCTCCAGAATTTATGAACAAAATTGTTGCTCCTGAAAACATTTTCATTAACATCAATGGCAATTAGATACATGTGATAAGTGAATACTTAAAGTTTCACGTAACAAATTGTGATAATATTAATTTACCTGAAAAATAAAACTTTTGTTCTTTAGATGCCGACTTTATTTTAGAATAAAGTCTTAAATAATAATAATAACGAAAATAAAAAACAAACGTATAAGAAAAAAATAAAAACTATTACTTAAAACAGAAATACCTACTGTAACGTTTTACAACATACACCAAAGTTGTATTTCTCACCTCTAGCAATTGAAAACATTCACTCGCTATGCTACAAAGCAAGGTTACCCTTTACTGGTGTATTAAATAAGGAGATGGTGAAGCACAGATGGAAAAACAAAACTTTAACAAATTTATTGCTTAGCGCAAAAAAAATACAAGTTGAGCTGTAATTATTTATATTTTTGCTTTCATAAAATGTTTAACAATTTTCTATAATTTTCATTGCAGAACTGATGGATGGATACAGTACTTGTCCTGGCCCTGGGGCTCTACTATGCAACTTTAATATCCTTTCGAATCCATGAGAAAGTTGTTTGCAATGCTTATTATAAGTGGTAATATGTTTGAAAGTGGGATAGTTGGGCCAGGTCACTGGGTATACTATCATTTGTTTTTAAAGTTCAACACATTAGATAGTGGCTTTTTTGACAAATCTGGGAATATAGCCCTCGATGACATCTTCGCTTAATGTTTTAAGGATCTCTATACCTCACGTTTTCGTCTTTGTTTAAAAAAAATATTCCCCACACGAGATCTCACCCCAATTCTGATTGACCTTTTGTGTGATTGTGTCCACGACTTGTATGATTTTAATCAGTGATTTACAAACGTGTTCGTAGAAGTGAGAGTATTGAAGAACGGAGAGAACGCTTAACTTTTAAGCCAATGTCGCTTCTGGAGCCTTGTCATTTTTTGGCGTTTGAGTAAAACTACTATCGTAAGAAGGGTGGTTATGAGCAGTTTCTTCGGTTAAATTGCCTTGCATTTATGCTTGAACTCAATAATAAATAATAAAACTGTATATTCAAAAAGAGAATGGCTCAATATTTCTGAGCCTTGGTTCTAAAAAGGCCAATATCGATATTTTTCAATATCAACTTGAGTAAACTTTTTGACTTAACGAAAGATGTTCTACGACTGTAATAAGAACCATTGTGCTCCAGTTGTTTCCCAACAAGAAACCTATCGAGTTTAATTTTCAAAAGTAATTTGCATTTTTGAAAATTAAAAAGCAATTTCCCAAAAATTTACAAATTGGAACTGCACATTGGCCCTTTTAATACCAAGGTACAGATTTATTCCTATCTCCTCAATTCATGCCTTCCAATAAATCCTCAAATCAACGGCTTGGGTATTCCCCTGAATATGCTTCCTGAACCAGTTAATACTGGAGGCTTGGCTAGTTGCCGCCGCTGCAGAAGCAAAAAAGGCGAGGTAGTTGCTGGTGAGTCGATAGCCGAAGGATGGAACTGCAACTGAAATTTCTGCCCCCGCCGCTGGGCATATAGCTGCAAATTGAGATTCTGCGGCAGATGTTGTATGTCATGGATCCAAAAACAGAAGGTGTTCCATGAGTGGATCCTGCACTAAAAGAGAGCCTTGTTGCACCAAAAACAAATGTTCCAGATGTGGCTGTACTTGTGGCAACCACAGCTGATGAAAATATTGATGCTGTAGTTGCTGAAAAAGTGGCAAACACACTGTGTAATAATTATAATGAATTGTTATTAAAAAATTATAATAAAAAAACAATACTGCTTACCATTTTCTACCCTTGATTTTGCTCACAAATATTCAACATAAATAATTAGGTCCGTCAAGATAGCACCGCCACAACGGAAATTCAAAAATCTAATGATGCAATAGTTAGGTGCTAGTTAGGTGCTAATTAAGTCCTGCAATCTTAGCTGAGCACTTAATTCCCTTCCCCCTCAAACCTGTGGCGGTGCTAACTTGACGTCAAGATAGCACCGCCACAAAAGAAATCCAAAAATCCAATGATGCAGAAGTTGCAGCCTACTTATGTGCTAATTAAGTGCTGCAATCTTAAACTTGAAATGCATCTGAAAAGTGCATTACAAAAACTTAAAGTGCCTAAAAAATATTGTATATTGCAAAAAGCGGTTTCAAATTAAAGGTCTCTCCAAATCATTTTCAAAAAAGTGCATATCAACTTTTTACTCCCACTCTTTCATTTCCAAAAAGGCTTGTGGGACTTTGTGGAACTTGTGGAACTTGTGGCGGTGCTATCTTGACGTCAAGATAGCGCCGCCACAAAAGATTTCAAAAATCTAATGATGCAGAAAATACGTGCTACTTAGGTGCTAATTAAGTGCTGCAATATCAATGCAGCACTTAATTCGAATGACCTTGAAATGCACCTTAACAGTTTAGCCAAAAAACCTAAATCGCTTAAAAATAACTCCACAAAGAAAAAAAAGTTGCCATAATTAAAGGCTCCCGGAACTCTGTTCAAAAAGGTACATCTTGAATTTTTACTCCCACCCCTTCATGGTCAAACAGTCTTGTGGACCTTGTGTGGAACTTGTGATGATGTGGGGTAGGTGGCGCGCCACAAACGAAATTCGAAAATCTAATGATGCAGGGAATACGTCCTACTTAGGTGCTAATTAAGTGCTGCAATATCAACGCAGCACTTAATTCGGATGACCTTGAAATCGGATGCAGAAATACAAACAAAAATGTAGACTTCTTACATACGACCTTTATCCAAAAAGTTGAAACGCCATAATTAAAGTGCTGTCGAGTAGGTTGCAAAATGTTATATTTCAATTTTCTACTTCAACCCATTAACCCTTAAAGGGCCAAATAACAATTTTGAAGAATGCACTTCTGTCAAGATAGCACCGCCCCAAACGAAATTCGAAAATCAAATGCTTCAGAAAATATGTTCTACTTAGGAACTAATTAAGTGCTGCAATATCAACGCAGCACTTAATTCGGATGACCTTGAAATCGGATGCAGAAATGCCAACAAAAATGTAGACTTTTTACATACGACCTTTATCCAAAAAGTTTAAACGCCATAGCTAAGGTGCTGTTGAGTATGTTGCAAAAAGTCATATTTCAATTTTCTACTTCAATGCATTAGCCCTTAAAGGGCCAAATAACTATTTCAAAGAATGCACTTCCGTCAAGATAGCACTACCACGAACGAAATTTGAAAATCTAATGATGCAAAAATTATGTCCTACTTAGGGGATGATTAAGTGCTGCAATAACAACGCATCACTTAATTCGGATGACCTTCAAATCGGAAGTAAAAATGCAAATACGATCCCTATCCAAAAAGTTAAAACACCAGAATTAAAGTGCTGTGGAGCAAAGTCATATTTCATTTTTTACTTCAACCTATTCGCCCTTATAATGCCAAATAATAATTTTCACGAATGCACTTCCTTAAAGACAGCACCACCACAAACGAAATTTGAAAATCTAATGATGCATAAATTACGTTCTACTTAGGGGCTAATGAAGTGCTGCAATATCAACGCAGCACTTAATTCGGATGACCCTGAAATCGGATGCAGAATTGAAAATACGACCTTTATCCAAAAAGTTAAAACACAGGAATTCAATTGCTGTCGAGTAGGTTGCGAAAAGTCATATTTCACTTTTTTACTTCAACCAATTCGCACTTTTTATGAATGCACTTTTTTCATAAGAGCATACCGCCATAACTAGTCTAAGAGCCAGTGGTCGGCAGACTTACGGTATTTCAGTACGATTCATATTCAGTGGAGGTATTGTCCTAGACCTCCTGAGCATGGAATGGGCATTCCTAATCCAAAGTCATAGTACCTCTGGGAGCAGTGGGGTCACAAAAGTCGAAAAAATCGACCTCGAAAACGTGATAGCAGTACGTCTGCCTCTTTGATATGTTAGACTACATAGTTTTTGCTATTCAAAAATAGTAAAGGCAGACATGGGGCGTAGTACCTCTAGGAGTAAAGGAATTTTTAAAAATGTTCTAGAAAAATTCCTAAAATAAATAAGCTTTTTTTCTTAGGTACAAAAGAGAACTTTTTCTTGAAGGAATACGTTCAAGTCTTTTATATTTTAATACTGACAGTCCATTTAACTAAAAAAAAATAGTTTTCAGACACCTGCTGTAGTACCTGGATTTTTTACGGAATTTCGAAATACAAATATTAGGGAATAATCTCCATACATATTTCACTGTTTCTTTTCAAATACAACAAAATGTATTTCCTGTTGAGCAATACGTCTGCCTATTTGACAGTGGCGATTTCTGGTCCTGAGTTCTGGGTTGGCTACGAATAATTCTTTGATCAAGCTGATGTAATAAAAGCATACATTTTTCTTTTTTTCCTCTATAATGAGTTTTAATTCAACTCATTTATCTATACCTACATAAAATCCAGTCGTCACTCTATTTTCAAAAAAATATCGAGAACCGGTTCCTAAAATTTTTCTTTTTTTCTTATCTTCGACAACATTTCTTTCTCTATTGACACATTAGTCCAAATTATTACATATATTTAAACACTTAAGGATGAAATTATTGTAAATATAGTAAAAAACATGCTTTTAAGCCTTTCGAAGCCTCTTAGCTACTCAAATTTTATGAAAATGTAACCTGTAAACTGTAACGCTCTAAAAAATTGAGGATTAATCTCTCTAAGACACCTTATTTTTAAAAATCAAAGCAGTATTTCTCGACTAATAGCAAATTTAATGCAGTTGGTTCGACTATTTTTGATTTTATTTGGTTTCTACGGCTACCTTGGAAATGATCAAAATGTGAATTTTCTTATAATTAATTAATAAATTGAAAATCAATACTCAAGCTTTTGAGCAACGTAGGTACAGCAATGTTTCATATATCAAATTTCTTATTAGGATTGGTAAAAGTAGTAGTTTTTAATGTGAGACTTTTTTAAAAACACATTTTTGATATTTTACTTCCAATTGAGCTTTATAATTTAGATATTTTTGATTTCTTAAGACAAATACTAAATCATAAATAAGGTGTATTTTAGTTCCTTAATATTCAAGTTATGTATTTTGCAGGTAAATGTGCTCGAAAAGCATATATTTATATAGATGCCCTAAGTTTGTTTCCCCTTAAAATTTCTTGTAAAGTTTTTTATAATTTTGTTTGGCTGAAAATAATTTAAATCCTGATAATCCATTATTTGACACCTCATTTTGGAACATAAAAAAAATTACCAATGTTGATAAGTTACATTTATACTGAATTCTTTCAATTATTTTCATATGCAAAAATTAAAGGTATTTTTTTTTTGTGTACATTTTTTCTTAGCTTTTCCGTAGTTTACAATAATGTATGATACATTAAAATAAAAGTATTTTTAATTGTTAATCGAAAAAAAATCTGATTCATTAAAATCCGTTGATAATTAAAAAAGTTATTAACGTTTTAGTGAGGCCGGAACAATGTACAACAAAGCATGTTTTAAATTCAAATAATATTTAATTCCTGCTCTGGTGTTGGATATACAACTTTGTGATTACCTACATATATTTAGTCTTTATACTAAATTTAAATGCTTGATTAAATTTTTTTTCTATGTTCAATATTTATATGAAATTTTTAGATATTAATGCCATTAAGTAGGTGTAAAAAAAACATTGCTTCAAATTGTTTTTACATTTTTTTCATAGTTACCATGTAAAAAATAATATTTTTTTTTATAAATCTAACGATTATCTTACTGACAGTATTTTAAAACCTTAATTATAAAGATTCATGCAGATTTGTTTGAGTAATCATTATATTAATGAAGCTATGTCGATCTGTTTTTTAATTAAAATGCATTTTATTTGTAAAGAATCATTTAAAAAAATTTTAGCACCGCTCATGGAGGTTTGTTGGTAAAACATTGTATAACATAATCTTAGAAGAGAAAATAAGCAAAAAATAAGCATTTTTTGTTTTTTCAAGTGAAATTTTTTCATCAACTTTTGAATTTAGAATGCTTCAAATCGAATTGAAGGCAGACTTAATCGCCCCTTTAGTATGAAATTTTTTACCCCTTTTCAATGGTTTTTTCACACAATGGAGCGTGTCATTTTGGCTTAATTTAAAGACCTTAACCTTGAAGATCGGATGAGTAGAATGGGAGTTATGATTTTTTCAAGTTAACCATATAAAATTCGAATTAAAACATTTGCTTCAGATAACTAGGTTCTCCACTGGTCGGCAATCAACTCACATTTTTCTACCCAGGCGTTGGCTCTTTCAATAGAGCCAACCTGTGTGGGTATTTTTGTGGGTCTGTTCTTAAAGATAGAGTGACACAGCCAGGGCTGTCGTTTCACTTTTTCAGAAAGCAGTACTTCGAGGAAAAAAATATACAGCGGAATTTGTATGGAGTTTTCCAAATGCCTTTTTTCAAAATTCGATTATAAATATAGGTACTGTACAGGGTGTCTGCTATAATTATTTTTTAACAAAAGAGAGTATCGATATTAAAATATCAAGGAGGCAGACATATTGCTTAAGTAAAACATTTTGTTTTTGCCTTTGAAATACAGCGGAACTTGTATGGAGTTTTCCAAAGGCCTTTTTTTTTCAAAATTCAGTTAAAAATGTAGATACTATAACAGGTGCCTGCAATACTTTTTCCATAACAAAAGAGAGTATTAGTATTAGCATATCAGTGAGGCAGACATATTGCTTTAATTAAAACATTTTTATTTTGCTTTTGAAATACAGCGGAGTTTGTATGGAGTTGTCCAAAGCTTTTTTTAAAATTCAGTTATAAATACAGGTACTGCACCAGGGACCTGTTATTATTTTTTTCTAATGAAAGAGAGTATATAAATAAATATATCAGAGAGGCAGATGTATTGCTTTAGTTAAAATATTTTTGTCTTGCTTTTGCAATACATCAGAATTTTTATGGAATTTTTCAAAACCTATTTTTTAAATTCCGTTACTGATTTGGGTAATGCACCAAGTATCTGCTTATAATTTTTTTTTTAATAAATAAAACTATAAGAATTATTATATCAAAGAGACAAACATATTCCTTCAGTAAAAACTTTTTTTCTTTTAAGTTTCTTAATACAGCAGAATTTTTATAGAGATTTTTAAGGCTTTTTTTCAAAATTTCGTTAAAAAAACAATTAACGTCACCATGTATCTGCTAATATTTTTATAATTAATAAAACTATACTACTTATAATGTCAAATAGGCAGACGTATTGCTCAACAGGAAATACATTTTGTTGTATTTGAATAGAAACAGTGAAATATGTATTGAGATTTTTCCCTAATATTTGTATTTCGAAATTCCGTTAAATATTCAGGTACTACAGCAGGTGTCTGAAAACTATTTTTTTTAGTTAAATGGACTGTCAGTATTAAAATATAAAAGACTTGAACGTATCCCTTCAAGAAAAAGTTCTTTTTTGTACCTAAGAAAAAAAGCTTATTTATTTTAGGAATTTTTCTAGAACATTTTTAAAAATTCCGTTACTCCTAGAGGTACTACGCCCCATGTCTGCCTTTACTATTTTTGAATAGCAAAAACTATGTAGTCTAACATATCAAAGAGGCAGACGTACTGCTATCACGTTTTCGAGGTCGATTTTTTCGACTTTTGTGACCCCACTGCTCCCAGAGGTACTATGACTTTGGATTAGGAATGCCCATTCCATGCTCAGGAGGTCTAGGACAATACCTCCACTTAATATGAATCGTACTGAAATACCGTAAGTCTGCCGACCACTGGCTCTTAGACTAGTTATGGCGGTATGCTCTTATGAAAAAAGTGGATTCATAAAAAGTGTGAATTGGTTGAAGTAAAAAAGTGAAATATGACTTTTCGCAACCTACTCGACAGCAATTGAATTCCTGTGTTTTAACTTTTTGGATAAAGGTCGTATTTGCAATTCTGCATCCGATTTCAGGGTCATCCGAATTAAGTGCTGCGTTGATATTGCAGCACTTCATTAGCCCCTAAGTAGAACGTAATTTATGCATCATAAGATTTGAAAATTTCGTTTGTGGTGGTGCTGTCTTTAAGGAAGTGCATTCGTGAAAATTATTATTTGGCATTATAAGGGCGAATAGGTTGAAGTAAAAAATGAAATATGACTTTGCTCCACAGCACTTTAATTCTGGTGTTTTAACTTTTTGGATAGGGATCGTATTTGCATTTTTACTTCCGATTTGAAGGTCATCCGAATTAAGTGATGCGTTGTTATTGCAGCACTTAATCATCCCCTAAGTAGGACATAATTTTTGCATCATTAGATTTTCAAATTTCGTTCGTGGTAGTGCTATCTTGACGGAAGTGCATTCTTTGAAATAGTTATTTGGCCCTTTAAGGGCTAATGCATTGAAGTAGAAAATTGAAATATGACTTTTTGCAACATACTCAACAGCACCTTAGCTATGGCGTTTCAACTTTTTGATAAATGTCGTATGTAAAAAGTCTACATTTTTGTTGGCATTTCTGCATCCGATTTCAAGGTCATCCGAATTAAGTGCTGCGTTGATATTGCAGCACTTAATTAGTTCCTAAGTAGAACATAATTTCTGCATCATTTGATTTTCGAATTTCGTTTGGGGCGGTGCTATCTTGACAGAAGTACATTCTTCAAAATTGTGATTTGGCCCTTTAAGGGCTAATGGGTTGAAGTAGAAAATTGAAATATAACTTTTTGCAACCTACTCGACAGCACTTTAATTATGGTGTTTCAACTTTTTGGATAAAGGTCGTATGTAAGAAGTCAACTTTTTACTTGCGATATAGGTACTATAGGGCAAGTTTTGGATTCGTGCAAAAAAAAAATTTCGAGATAACAATCAAACATGACATTACGATGATAGAGAACACGAAAAAAGTGGGTGGCACAATTCTGTCTGTCTGTCTGTCTGTCTGTCTGTCTGTCTGTCTGTCCGTACCTCAACCTACAGCCTAAACCACTGAAGCGATTTTCTTCAAATTTTGAACTTAAGGTTTTTTAGTAACTCTCCAGAGGGGAAATTGAAATTTTTTTTTTAGCTCAAAAAATAACGGTACTTGCCATACAACCGTTAAGGAAAAGCTTATTTATCTCAAAAACGGCTCCAACGATTTTGATAAAAAAAAATCAGTGTATTATTGTAGATATGATATACCTTTGAGTAAGAAAAAAAATTACCAAAAACATTTATTAACGGTACCTGCCATATAACGGTTTTTTTGATTTTTCGTTTTCTCATTAACCGCTCATCCGATTTCACTCAAATTTTTTGCACAAAAGCTTTGTTAAAATATAAATAATACTGCATACCAAAATTTTTGAAAAAATAAATTTTGGATTTTTAAAAAAAGATTCAAATTTTTTTTTCAAAATTCAATATTTCGAAAACGGGTTGATGAATTATTTTGAAATTTCAGTTTTAAATGTATATTAATATATACTCAAAATTGGCATACCAAATTTTTTTTTGAAAAATGTTACAAAAATTTTATATATAAAAAATTAATTTTTAAGAAAACGGCTCCAACGATTTTTAATTTTTTTTTTTGCATATATTCATATTTTTTCAAGTAATCAAATGGCATACTTTTTTTTGAGCTCTAAGTTATTTATCAGGCTGTTTATACAATTAAAAGAACGATTTAAATGCTTTTTATACTTTTTCTATAATTACTTGAATATTTTTTAAAGTTCTTAAGCCCCACACAACTTGAACATAAGAGCAAGTACGTGCGATCCAGTCGTGCAATTTATTTGTTTGTATTTCTGCATCCGATTTCAAGGTCATCCGAATTAAGTGCTGCGTTGATATTACAGCACTTAATTAGCACCTAAGTAGGACGTATTTCCTGCATCATTAGATTTTCGAATTTCATTTGTGGCGCGCCACCTACCCCACATCATCACAAGTTCCACACAAGGTCCACAAGACTGTTTGACCATGAAGGGGTGGGAGTAAAAATTCAAGATGTACCTTTTTGAACAGAGCTCCGGGAGCCCTTAATTATGGCAACTTTTTGTTCTTTGTGGAGTTATTTTTAAGCGTTTTAGGTTTTTTGACTAAACTGTTAAGGTGCATTTCAAGGTCATTCGAATTAAGTGCTGCATTGATATTGCAGCACTTAATTAGCACCTAAGTAGGACGTATTTTCTGCATCATTAGATTTTTGAAATCTCTTGTGTTCCACAAAGTTCCACAAGCCTTTTTGGAAATGAAAGAGTGGGAGCAAGAAGTTGATATGCACTTTTTTGAAAATGATTTGGAGAGACCTTTAATTTGAGACCACTTCTTGCAATATACAATAATTTTTAGGCATTTTAAGTTTTTGTAATGCACTTTTCAGATGCATTTCAAGTTTCAGATTGCAGCACTTAATTAGCACCTAAGTAGGCTGCAACTTCTGCATCATTAGATTTTTGGATTTCTTTTGTGACGGTGCTATCTTGACGTCAAGTTAGCACCGCCACAGGTTTGAGGGGGAAGGGAATTAAGTGCTCCGCTAAGATTGCAGCACTTAATTAGCACCTAACTAGCACCTAACTATTGCATCATTAGATTTTTGAATTTCCGTTGTGGCGGTGCTATCTTGACGGACCTTAAATAATTTATTGTTTATGTTTACTTTTCTTTCATCTGACATACATACAATACATGAGAACAATTGAGATCATTCACTTGCAATGACGTCACGAATCAGTCGCCCTGAACTGTCAAGCATACCTTATTATTATTTATTATTTTACAATTTCATTGCAAGAAATCATGCTTCGAGAAACACGAGGTTTCCCACGATGAATAGTAACGGACAGAGTCCTGAGCTTGTGAGTTTTTAGTTCTCATCTTGTAAGATAAAGTTCACAGTGACTTCCCGTAAGAAAATCAATGTAAGATGAACTGAACATTACTAAAATTGCGTTTGTTAAAACGTAAATATAACTTTTGATTTGAAATGAGAACTTCTTTTTGGTTCGTTTTAATCTTAAATTAGACAGTACAATACCGATGTTGATGAGTTCACTAGATGATTAAGTAGGTTCCATTCACAAAGTGATTTCCTTGGTGAACATTCATGACATTTTTCAGCTAAAAGTAATGGCCTGGTGAAAAAGCAACTCCATGTACCTAGTGATATCACTGATGTACACGGTATGTTTCTTCAAATGCAATTAATTATGGAATAAGCAAGTTACACTTTCTTATTGATTTCACTACTGAATGTTCACCAAGAAAATCACTTGCTGAACGCCAATGACAGGTTAGGTTAAGGTGGCTGCCAGGAAAACTACTGACACACTTAGGCCAGAATAGGCCCATTGTGATACCACATAAAGATTGCAAGATGACCCTTGCTAATTAAACCAATTGGAGCTTTTAATAAGGCGATGGAGACTGTGAATGTCGATTTTATTTAAATCACTGGGATCGTCAAAGAAAAAATTTCCTAAGTATATTTTACGTCTTTGAGAAAGAGCAGGGCATGAACAAAGAAGGTGTGGGATAGTTTCTTCCTCCTCCTCGTCCATGCAGCTTCTGCAGAAGTCATTTGAAAGAACGCCTAGTCTATTGGCGTGTTTGCCTATTAGGCAGTGTCCAGTTATGACACCAATTGTGGAGCTAATATGCAATCTACTAAGAGATAACAAACATTTCGATCGCTTCGGATCCAGTGTTGGCCAGATCCGTTTTGTCGCCAGACAAGTAGTGATACCTGTCCATCTGCTGTTTGTCATCAACATGGAATCTTGCTTAAGCATAAGTTTACAAGTAGCGATTGGTATTCCAATATTCACCCTGTCAGGTAATATTGGTGTAATAGTTCCCTTCCTGGCGAGTTCATCGGCTTTACAGTTTCCTGGAATATCTCTGTGTCCCAGCACCCAGAAAAGGTGAATGTTGAACTGTTCTGCCATCTCCATTAGAGACGATCGACAATTTCGGGCAGTTACGGAGTTTGTAGAAACAGAGCCTAGTGATTTAAGGGCCGCTTGGCTATCTGAGAAGATACGGATATTTAAAGTAGATATTACGTTTTCTTTGAGCCAAGATAAAACTTCTTTTATCGCCAGGATTTCCGCTTGGAACACGCTACAATGATCAGGGAGACGGAAAGAGAGACTAATGTTTAGTCGTTCTGAGTACACGCCACCACCCACCCCCTCTTCAGTTTTTGAGCCATCCGTGTAGAAATGAATTGCTTCATCTCTCAAGAATTCCTTATCATCCCAAGTGGATCTTGTTGGGATTGTGACTTGGAAATTTTTACCAAAAATCGGCTGAGGGATGGTGTAGTCGGAGTGTTTAGGGATTGATTCGAATTTGTTCAGAATGATAGTATGGCCAATAGAGTTATTGGACCATTGAGAGATGGCTCTGAGACGAATAGCTGTGCTCGCTGCCACTTGTTTAGTGTATATATCGAGGGGTGAAATGTTAAGCAGTATATCTAAGGCAGCGGAAGGTGTCGAACGGAGAGCTCCGCTGATACACAAGCAAGCTGATCTCTGCACTTTGCTTAACTTATCACGATAAGTTATTTTATCTAAAGCAGTCCACCATACTGCCACCCCATAAGTGAGTATCGGTCTGATGACCGCTGTGTATAGCCAGTGGGTGATATATGGGGACAAGCCCCATTTGGTTCCAATAGCTTTTTTACAGGAGAAAAGTGCCACTGTGGCCTTTCTGACTCTTTCTTGTATATTTGGTTTCCAACTCAACTTTTTGTCTAAAATCAGACCTAGATATTTAGCTTCATCTGAGAAGTTAAGTGGGATACCATTTATTGATGGAGGGTCTATATTCGGAATTTTATATTTCCTTGTAAAGAGGACAAGTTCAGTTTTGTGGGGATTTACACCTAGTCCACATTTGTCTGTCCATTTAAGTAGTTTGTTAAGAGCGTTTTGCATTAATTCTATAATGATTTGAAGATGCTTTCCTGATATTGCAATGGCAACGTCATCAGCATATGCAATTACTTTGAAACCATCCGCTTCTAAATTAACTAATAGTTCGTTGATAACAATGTTCCATAAGAGTGGGGATAGGACTCCACCTTGCGGTGTGCCTCTGCTGACAGATCTTCTAACAGAGAAGTCACCTAATGTTGAGTTGATTATTCTACTTCTCAACATGAGGCTGATTAACTCCCTAAGTGAGCTATCAACGTTCAAGTTCCCAAGCGCGGTTAAAATTGCAGCATTGCTGACGTTGTTGAAAGCACCTTCGATATCTAAGAAAGTAACCAGGGTATACTCTCTTTGATGAAGGGAATATTCAATAGTACGTACCAAATTATGCAGGGCCGTTTCTACCGATTTCCCCTTGCGGTAAGCGTGTTGTGCCGGAGAAAAAAGATAAGGTTCTATGGCACTACGCAGATGGATATCAATCAGTCGTTCTAAAGTTTTGAGAAGGAATGATCCTTCGGATTTACATGAGAGCTTTTACCGGCTTTGGGTATGAATACGACTTTAACTTCTCTCCATAAAGATGGTACGTATGCTAAGTTCATACATGCTTCCAGAATTATCTCAAGGATGGGGATGATGATGTCTGAAGCCATTTGCAGTTCAGCTGGTATTATACCGTCAGGTCCAGCTGATTTATATGGATCGAAGCTGTCGATTGCCCATTTGAGTTTCTCTCTAGTAATCAGACCTAGTTTATTTATTGTTAGACTCTATTGAGTCAGAACTGCGTATATTTTGGGAGCTACCTGGGAAGTGAGTATCTAGTAGCAAGTCGAGTGATTCCTCACAAGAGTTAGTCCAAGAGCCGTTGATGGTTTTCAGGACACTTGGCATTATGGGGTTTGACGAGAGGATTTTTCTTAATCTTGAAGCCTCTGAGGAATCTTCTATTTTGTTACAGAAGGTTCTCCAGGAGGTTCTTTTATTTTTCCTCAATTGTTTTTTATATATCTTAAGGGATTCTTTATATAAGTCCCAGTCGGAAATTTCACGCCAATGACAACCCCATGTTAATTTCCTCGATGCTTTCACCTCAAATTCCTTGGGTGTAGCTTACATTACTCGAGAAAATAGCAGGGGATTCCTTGGTGAATTTTTTGAAAATTTCCCATTGGGATAAAAAGAATTAAGAAGGTTTTTATATAATACAAATTCTATATACTACTGAAATAAATCAGCCAAGTAGAAGACTTAGCAAACAAGGTTTGGGCTTGTTGAATTATTGCTTCAAAATAGCTTTTTATGGCTTTTAGTCCTACAAATTGGCGTTTCGTCCGGCTTTCGCACTTAGACTCATCAGTGACATAGTGAGGGCCTTGTCATACGCAATTTTTATTAAGTACAGCTCAACTTAAATGGATTGTTCAACAAAAAACCACTGTAAACTATAGGTAACAAGATTAGAATTTCTAATCATTAAGCTGGAAGTTTTTTTTGGCATATTTTCTATAAGAAGGTTTTTTTATAATACAAATTCTATATACTACTGAAATAAATCAGCCAAATAGAAGACTTAGCGTTAAGGTTTGGACTTGTTGAGTTATTGATTTAAAATAGAATTAACACCCCTGTTCTGAATTCCGATTACTTAAAAAATCCTTTCGTTTTCAAACTCTCGGTGTTTTAAAATTCTTTTCGTTTTCAATACTTGCGGAATGAGTGTGTTTTGATTTTCAGGTGAATTGAAAACTAGCTTGATATTTTGAATTAATTTGAAGTTTAATCTTTTCTTGAATTTAAATAACTCAAAAAAACTTATTTTTTGTTGCAAATACGGGCAGACACACAACTAGATTTTCACTAAAAAGCCACGGACCACGATATCAACTACATTTTTTTTGTTATTTTTAAATTTAATTTATTTATACAGATTTTTTTATATTTGACATTTCGAATTTTCTTTTTACGGATTTCGAAAAAAAAATTAGGTTTGAATATCGACTATTGACGACTGGAGGCAGTACTCTACCGGGCAAAAAATGCAACAGAATAACTAGGTACATAAGATGTCAAAATTTGTTGTAAATCGTATGTGATTTGTGAAGTGTTTTTTCCGAAATTATTTATTAAAAGAAGAAAAACTATTCTAATAAAAATAAAAACTATATTTTTACTTAAATAATAAAGTAAAACTTCTTCATAATGTAGTTATCCTGTTGTTTTATTCGCCACCAGGTATCGCATTTTGACTTTTCTAGTCGTCAATTGCGGAAGTGAATTTGTACTACATTCAGAACATCATTTTTGAATCCTTACGGAAATCAATTTCGTAAACGGATTTGATTCCGAGTGGAAATCAGAACAGGGGTGTAAATAAATATTTGTATTATTATAACTTGTAAGCAACTGAGCCATGATCTGGATCTGCTTTAATTGAATTTAGTTGTTTGAAGTTTGGAAGCATTTTTTTTTATTTTTTACAAATATATTTCATCCATCAGGAATTTTCATTTCGCGTCACTTAAAAAAGTTATTATTTTTAATTTAAATAAAATTAAATTGAGGTGTTAGAATGGATAGCTATGTACCTATCAGTAGTAGCAAGTTATACAGCTCAGTACAGGACGATGAAAGCACATAATCTGAAAATTCAGCTAATTCGTAACCGCAGGGAGTGAGATTTGTCGTCGAAAAATCGATTCAGCTAGTATTACTCGCCAGATATTTCCGCCGAGCCTTGTACATATGTGTTGGTATATTTCAAATTCCGCATAACACATATGCGTATGTGTTCTTTATCAAGAAATTGCTTCAAATAAATCTAGATACTCATTGTCATTGATAAAATGAAGTTATAAAACAACAAGCAACGCGGATGAAAACAAAACAAATTATTTTATTTATTTATATGAGGTAATGAGAACCAAAACCCGCCATATCCATTTCAGAAAAACTCTCCATAACCAAATTTAACTGTTCAATAATTTTTAAATGAGAGTAGTTAGAAAAGAATTTTTTAGATCCAATCATAGATTTTGAAGTCTTTTTGTTATGGTTTAAAGGAAAATTATATTAAAAGTTTCGTTAAAAAGATATGTAACAATTACCATTGGCTGTGACAAGTTTTTCTGGCAACTATTGCCATATGGCAAGTTTTGGTTCTCATCGCCTCATACATATATTTAAATGTACTGGAATTTAACTTGTGCGAGGACGTGTCTGTGTTATCACTCATCAGTATGGTAAGAAAAATATATAATAATTTTATTGAATTAAGTAGTGTAATTTGCTTAAACTTTTCTGTTGAAACTTAAAGTGTTCCTAATTTCGATTCAGACTCATGATGGTATAACTACTAGTTGCGCTACTCAAGGTGTTGCATCAGAAACAAACTCTCATCCAAAACGTTTGGATGAAGCTAACTCATCTGTTGTTGTTGCTGAAAGAACTCACGAACTTCCAGTTAAGGTTGAACTTGCTTCTGATTTCCTCGATCGTAATACTCTGATTCTCCGCGATGATGTTTGCTTCTTCATATGGCAATCTGGAGCCCAGCAGATAATGTTATGGCTTGGTACTACTGCAAGTAGCAAGTGCTTTGATTGTTGGAATGACTATGTATATAAAGTTAGCAGGACAGTTTTGGAAATTCAGGTTAAAAACTATCCTATCATTAGTTGCTACTTAATTGCGAATTAGTTACGCAAAAAAAAAATTAATTGCTTTTTTGGTTTAGGAAAAAATGGGTGTCCTGCTAACTTCATATGAACTTAGCAGGACAACATTCTCAAAAATAGAGATAATCGAGAATCGAGGTGAAAAAAGTTTATTATTGAAGACTAATTAATTGCGAATTAGTTACGCAAAAAAAAATTTAATTGCATTTTTGGTTTGCGAAAAAATGGGTGTCCTGCTAACTTCATATGAACTTAGCAGGACAACTTTCTCAAAAATAAAGATAATCGAGCTAAAAAAAAGTTTATTATTGAGAACTAATTAATTGCGAATTAGTTACGCAAAAAAAAATTTAATTGCATTTTTGGTTTGCGAAAAAATGGGTGTCCTGCTAACTTCATATGAACTTAGCAGGACAACTTTCTCAAAAATAAAGATAATCGAGCCAAAAAAAAGCTAATTATTGAGAACTAATTAATTGCGAATTAGTTACGCAAAAAAAAAATTTAATTTAATTTTTGGTTTGCGAAAAAATGGGTGTCCTGCCAACTTCATATGAACTTAGCAGGACAACTTTCTCAAAAATAAAGATAATCGAGCTAAAAAAAACGTTTATTATTGAGGACTAATTAATTGCGAATTAGTTACGCAAAAAAAAAATTAATTGCATTTTTGATTTGCTAAAAAATGGGTGTCCTGTTAAGTTCATATGAAGTTGGCAGGACACCCATTTTTTAGCAAACCAAAAATGCAATTAAATTTTTTTTTGCGTAACTAATTCGCAATTAATTAGTTCTCAATTGTCAAATTTTTTCAGCTTGATTATCTTTATTTTTGAAAAAATGTCCTGCTAAGTTCATATGAAGTTGGCAGGACACCAATTTTTTCGCAAACCAAAAATGCAATTACATTTTTTTTGCGTAACTAATTCGCAATTAATTAGTTCTCAAAAACCAACTTTCTTCAAATCATTAATCTTCATTTTTGGGAATGTTGTCCTGCTAAGTTCACGTGAAGTTCGCAATACGCCTATTTTTCGCAAACGAACAAAAAATTAATTTTTTTCTGCGTAACTAATTCGCAATTAATTAGTTCTCAACAACCAACTTTTTTCGGATCTTTTATTTACATTTTTGAGAAAGTTGTCCTGTTAGGTTCATATGAAGTTAGCAGGACACCCATTTTTTCGCAAGCCAAAAATGCTATACATGTTTTTTTTGCGTAACTAATTCGCAATTAATTAGTTCTCAAAATCACTTTTTTTTTAATCGTTTATACACATTTTTGAGAAAGTTGTCCTGCTAAGTTCATATGAAGTTAGCAGGACATCCATTTTTTCTTTAACCAAAAAAGCAATTAATTTTTTTTTAGCGTAACTAATTCGCAATTAAGTAGCAACTAATGATAGGATAGTTTTTAACATGAATTTCCAAAAGTGTCCTGCTAACTTTATATACATGGAATGACTGATACTGTGGGTCCGGGTAGTTCGATCTATCGTGAATCCCACTATGGTGTTCACATTAATGCCCTGAAATTGTTTTTGTCTCGTCTAATACTACGTTTCAATTAGAGCTGAGATGAGATAATTTCGCAAATTAAAAAAAAGTGTTTTCATTTAAACACAGTACACAAATCTAATATGTGTACTGTGTCATTTAAATTTGCTAATTTTGTTTGAATTTGAATTGACAATTACTGCAATTAAAAGTTTGAGAAAATAAAAGATTTAAATTAAAAAAAAAAAACTATTTATAAAATAAAACTTAAATACAAAAAGCAAATTGCAAACCAAGGAAATTCAGCATGAAGGTATATAATACATATAATCATATTCCAAAATACAATAACTAGCCTACAGTTTTTCTATGCAATTTGAAGCCGAGAAAGATGTTTTTGGGAGAAGTAAGCTCCAGAATCGAATCACGAATTTTTCTTGAAGAAAATCCCCGTATGGTATGGATGAATCTAAATACCAAGCTTATTTAGATAGCTAAAAGTGGCAGCAGTAACATGGGAAATTTAAATTGGCAGAGCTTAAACCACCACCACTAAGCAGATTTCTCCTAACATTACACATGAATATTAAGCATGCCAATACCCAAACCATCAGCAGCCCCGGATCTATGGGGGGGCAAACCGGGGCCTGTGCTCCGGGCGGCAGCCAACAAGGGCGCCAAATTCATGTGACTGAAAAACTTTAGAATTGGGACGCTTAATGAAATAAAATGAAAATTTGTACTCTTAGTTCTATAGGACCCGATAAAATTGCATTTACCTTTTTAAACACCCTTTTCAAAATGCCGGATAACACAACATTGTCCACCAGTTAGGGATTGAAATTGTGTGTGTCAATTTCATTGAAATCGGTCAGAGAACAACAAAGTTATGAAATGTTGACCTTTTTTTAAACATCCTGTTTTGAATATTTTTTTCTGTTACAATTCTGTTACAGCTATCGCCTGTGTAAATTTAATTGCAATCGCTCAAGGGAGAACGAAGTTGCTAAATGTAGATAAATATTTTTGAAACATCCTATTTAGAAAATATTTTTGTCTGTTACAACTCTGTCTCAGCTAGCTATTACTTCTGTCAATTTCATTGAAAACGCTCAAGGAACAACGAAATCCCGGGGATTTCAAAACTTTTTTCGGAACTGTACTTTGATACTTTATCTTGCGTAACTTTGGCTTTTCGAAGTTTTGTCCTTTCGTAAAATTACATTTTTCTTTCTTATTTGAATGGTTTGTGAATGGATCTTCTATAGTTCTCTCATGATAAATTCGGGAACGAACAATATTTTTCAGATCCTTACAGATTTGATTCGAATGAAAATGAATTTTATTAAGAACCACAGAAATAAGATTCGCGATCGAATCAAAAAAAATTGAATTTTCACGAGAGAACGAATCATATTTTTATCGTTCTACAAACCTTGGCTGTGTATAGTTTTTGCTTAGGCATTGTCAATTTTCTTATCTATAATGAAAAGTTGCTGAATTAGTACAGGTAAAATAGTACGAAGTCTTTCGAATAAAAAAAAATTAGTACCATCATGAAACTTGGTGAAAACGTCTTATGTATTATGAGAATGAAAAATCAATAGAGTCTATACAAATATTTCACATGGAATGGTGTTTTTTTGAGGGGGAGAGGGGGCGAAGTTGTGGTGTATCAAACAGAAAAATTTACTTTGGTGCACCATTAGCATATGACACATGTTTTTAAGGTATTTTTAAATGCTGAATCAAATGACACAAAAACCAAGTCGATACGGCCTCCGTGAAAAAAGTTATTGGCATTTTTATGTAAGGATGACTATGTTTTCAGTATAAAAATAAAATATTACCGAAAACCAGTTGAAATTAATGGTCTGTCGATGAGACTTGGCATCAATGGTTCATTTGTCTATATGTCATGAAAATCAATAATAAGAAGAGTCTATAAAAATATCTGTGGTTAAAAGGTGTTTTTTTTGGTGAGTTGGGGTAGTAGTGGGAGTATTGCCATAAAACCTGTGACAAAAATGGTACCCCCATGAGATTTTGTAATAATGTGCTATTAACTTATAGAATGAAGAATCAAAAGAGTCTATAGACATATTCTGCATGGAAGGGTGTGTTTTTTGAAGATAGGGGGAAGTGTGTGGTTATTTTTCAAAAAAATGGAAAAGGATGGTAACCCTCAAGAAACTTGGTAAAAGTGTTTCATTTACTGCGAGAATGAAGAATTTACGGAGTTTACAAAAATATCAAGGAAGAAAGGGTGTTTTTGTGGGCTTGGGTAAAGGGTGTTATATCTTTTTGGAAACAATTTTAGTTTTTGAAAAAAGTTTCATACATTCCATCACCCATAGAAAACATCCTTCTACCATATAGATATTTTAAAAGACTCTTTTGATTCTTCATTTTGGTAGTTCATACCACATTTTTATGAAGTTTTATGAGGGTACCATTTTTGTAATAGGTTCTATGGCATTAATCCCACATAACCCCAACCCTCACCAAAACCCTCAAAAAAACACCCTCTAACCACAGATATTTTTATAGACTCTTCTTATTATTGATTTTCATGACAAATGAACCATTGATGCCAAGTTTCATCGACGGACCATTATTTTCAACTGGTTTCCGGTAATATATTACTTTTATACTGAAAATATAGTCATCCTTACATAAAAATGACAATAACTTTTTTCACGGAGGCCGTATCGACTTGGTTTTGGTGTCATTTGATTCAACATTTAAAACTACCTTAAAAACATGTGTCATATGCTAAAGTTCCACCAAAGTTAATTTTTCTGTTTGATACACCACAACTTCCCCCCTCTCCCCCTCAAAAAAACACCATTCCATGTGAAATATTTTTATAGACTCTTTTGATTTTTCATTCTCATAGTACATGAAACGTTTTCACCAAGTTTCATGATGGTACTAATTTTTTGTTTTATTTATCCTATTTTACCTGTACTAAATAGGTATGGACTGTATCTAGTAAAATAATCCAACCAAGTAGATATGTGTTTTTTTTTTCATTTTAATCGAAAACGGCAGGGGCGTCAAAATCGAGTTTTTGCCCCGGTTCAGAAAAATCGTAGATCCGGGGCTGACCATCAGTGAATGCAGCTTGGCAGAAAGATGCATCATGCATCCTGTACTCTAATTGGTACACTTCTTATTCCAAAATGGTAAGTGCTATTCGGGTTTGAATTCTCTCAGTTACCAATCAGGGTCTCGAAAGCAAGAGCTATTTCTCGAAAGTCAAAAACTGCTGGGAGAGAGAAGCAATGGGAATCCGTAACAGAAATCAACCATTTCTGAAATAATTGTTTTGCCTCGTTTCTCCAGGGAGGCAGAAAGAGTTCAATTGGTTTCTCTTTATTAAAATGTTTTGATGTTTCGAGTCCCAATACCTTTATCAAAAGTAAGTTCAAATCCATTTCCACGATAAAGTTGACGATAATTGATAAATGGAAAAGAAGATATAGAAATATTGCCCTTGTGAATCTCATGGTGAGTTGGGTGTAAGGTTTCACGCGGTACAGAAGATTGGATCATCTATAACAGAATTACTGGTCTCATAAACAACGACAGAGGTTGCAGACATTAGCCACAAAACAATTAAAAACCAGCATCGGCATTACCACTTACCCCCGGTCGGCCTCCCACAGAATAATAAAATCTATTGCATTCTTGTCCCAAGTAAAAAATAAAGACGAAATGGACTTACATATGTTATCAAAAGTATTAAGAAAGTTGGTTACCTGGAATTGAAGATTGTCACAAAAGTTATTTTATCAATACAAACACTTAGGTACATTGTATACCTATTTATCTTTTAAATTTCCTCTTTCTACAACTACATTTACCTAAATGTATCTTCAAGCAAATAAAGGGACAAAATAAGAAAAAAATTCGTTTAATTATTTTACATTGATTCATTTCTTATAATTCTTCTTCCAAGTGCAAGAACATCGTCTGTAGGAAAGACGCCGTATTTGTGGCTATGTTTTGAAAAACTCGAGGAGGGAGTTTCATACATTTCACCTGATGACATAGTAGATTCAACAAGAAAACGGAGGAATCGTTTATGGCTGACTTAAAACGTTTATCCGAACAGCGATGATTTTCAATGCAATAAAGCTATAGCCATACACAGCAGGCATATGACCCCGCGGTGGCGATCCAAAATCCATCGTGTGGTCGGGTGGATCGGGCACCTATCCATTTGGATGTTCAGCCAATCTGAAATCCAACCAAGCCAAATACATTGTGTGGCTCGGTCGTGTATAGCCAGCTTAGGAAACTCAAGAAGTTCCAAAAGTAATCAATTTTTTCCCTAGGCGTTTCAGTACGAGACGTAAATAATTGCCACAATGGTTATCGTAAGCCTTTCCACGCACATTTCACCTCAGATAAAAGTTTGGACAAGGAATCAGTACCTACAGCTTCTTGGAATTCGAAAATTGGTCTCACTGCAATAAAAAAGGGAGGAATATGATTATGTGTTCTTAAATAATGTATAGATACAATTTACCTGAAAGTTTTTTTTTTTTTTGTATGCTATTTGTTATGTCTTATCTACAAACATATTTTGTTTTTTTTTTTTGTATTGTATGTACGAAATTACCTTATTAGGCCTAATGAAAACGCAGTATTAAGACTTAGGTGCCAGTTACAATTTACCTGAAAGTTTTTTTTTTTTTTTGTATGCTATTTGTTATGTCTTATCTACAAACATATTTTGTTTTTTTTTTTTTGTATTGTATGTACGAAATTACCTTATTAGGCCTAATGAAAACGCAGTATTAAGACTTAGGTGCCAGTTACATTGAAACTCATCATTGAAAACTTTAATGATTGATTTTGAGACGTTTAGAAAGCAAAATCATTCATTATTTTGATGGTCGATTGAAGCTCAAGACTTAATTAATATTTCTAGTCAAAAAAAAAATTTCAAATGGTCCCAACTTTCCACAAAAATCGACTTTTGATTTTTCAATGATCATTGGTAAGGTAGTTCAATCATTGAAATAAGAAAAGTCTTTTTATGTAGAAAGTTGGGCCTATTTAAATAATTTTTTTTGCAAAAAATATTAACTTAATCTAAAACTTTATTTTTCCATCAAAATAATAACTGATTTTGCCTCCTAAACGTCTCAAAATCAATCATTAAAATTTTCAATGATGAGTTTCAATGATAGCTATAACTGGCGCCTTAGGTGCCAGTTAGAGCTATCATTGAAACTAGTGATGTAAAAATTCGTTACTTTTGAGTAATCGTTACTTTCGTTACTTTTTCCAAAGTAATCGTTACTTTTGAGTGATTACTTTTTTCGTAAGAAATTGATTAATATTTGTTGTTTATTTTTGTTACGTAAATCCTGTAGTTCTAGACAAAAACAGTAAAAAAAAAGTGCTTTTTGGGTCAAAAATGGCAACTTAAGAAATGTACATATGTAGTGATGTAGGGAGATGGTTTTTATAAAAAAAATATGTATGATTCGCAAAACTTTAATAACTTTGTATTATTCTCTTTTAAATAATTTATGAAACTAAAACTCTGAATGATTTCGTCTTTACCTCCTTCCCCTCTCCCACAACGATTTTATTTTTATAAAGCACCTCTCCATTATTTCAGCCCCGGATCTTCAGTTTTTCCTAACCGGGGCAAAACTTCATTTTGGCGCCCCTCCAGTTATTGAGTTAAATGAAAAAAAAATAGCACTTACCCGGAGGCCACACGAGCGAGTACTCGCTAGCGAGTTACTAACACATACAAACATTTGCAACTCGCTAGTCAACTGGCTTGGCTTTTTCGAAGCCAGTTGAGAAGCGAGTGAAAGTGACAGCAAATACAAAATTGGCAAATTACCCGAACTGTCACCCATTTTATTTTCATGTGTCGAGTCGAGAAGTCAGCACCATAGATAAACAAATAAACAATATATTTTTTATCTATGGTCAGCACTCAATAACAAATTTTTAATAATTAAATTTAAATAAAGTGAGAAAATAATGGAAACAAGTTTTAATGCGCACGGACTAATTGGTGTTGAACAACATTACCGCCCATTAAGTTTGCTGCAACAACAAGCATTCAACGAGCGATTTTTAAGGACATTTCAGTCGAATATTAAGCATCCCCCATCGCCACAAGAACAGGGATCCAACAAGGGATTAACTCCAGAGGTAAATAACTTCGTTTCGTTAGTAATATATGTATTTACTAGCAACCCGGCCCGTGCCGGCTTCGCCCGGGTAAAATTTTCTTTTTAATAAATACAATGGAAAAAGAAATACCTACATATTTGCATATTTTCTATAACATAGTTAATAACTTTCTTATTAATAATTTATAAATAAAATTAATTAGTAAAACAAAATAAAAATATTGATTGTAGAATATCTACTTCATAAAATTACCTTGTAAACAACATTAATTGTTTTGCCTCCAATCACCAGCACAAAACAAACTTTTATAGGAAATTAAACTCTTTTAAAATGGAAAATAAAATCTAATGAAATCATTGATATTCTAGGTATTAAAACAGTTTCGCCAGTACCGCAGCCAGTCAGAATGGTACCTTCAATAACATAACTTCTTGGGCTTTTAATTTGCAATCGAGTTCCGTTGCATAATTTCGGTGGATTTATGTTTCTCAATAAGATTACTGAAGCTCCAACTTTTACTTTAGTAATTACTTTGTTTTGAAATGGTACATACGCTTGTACCATCCTCACAAACATTCAAGGGAAGTTTAAATGTGGCGTGTGCGGTTCTTCCTCCTTCTAAGAGAGTAGGTAGCTGCGATACCACCGCTTGATCTAACTTTAGTGAGAAGCAGATTAATTAAGAATGTTTTACCTGTTCCTCCAGGAGCATCCAAGAAAAATATTTTGTCTTCTGAAACCATTCCATTGGCACAAAAATCCTCTTCTGAGGATTCTGAGAAGGGAATTTCGCTTCTGGATTTGAAATCAGAATCCACTCGAGAAGCACTAGGTAATACATTCAAACTCAAACCTCAAAACAAACTGCAGCACAGTTTCATATTTTTTTAACATTCCATTTTAATTAATTGTGCACTCGAAAACAAAGAATTTAATATAATTTAGTAAACAAATTAAGAAAAACAAAAATTATAATTTGTAAGTTAAGGGCAGATTCACTATTGTTTTCATTTTCACTTTTTGTGTGCCAGCTAAAAGTTTCTATTTAATGATTCACCCATATAGGGACAAAACTTCAGAATTGAGTGGAAGTAACAATCACTGTTCCATTGGATTCAGAATGAGTGTCTTCTTGAGTGAAACCCATGGAAAACGACATCAGTTGGAAATATTAGTGTCAGGAAAATGAGATCTGAGATGGCTCAGTGTCAAAAACTGAGCAAGCAGATCCAATATTTTCTTTCTGAGGAATCCTTTTCAAGAGACTGAGATTGCTGAGGGCTCTGAGATCTCATTTTCGAGAACACGCCTACTGTGTTCCTTTTACCCCATTTTAATTTTGTGTCTATGATTCAGAGTTACATACAATTTCATCTCTCAGGGAGATCGTGCTATCTTCTTGACGATTATGTATTTACACAAATATTTGACTGTCAAAATTGTATCGTCGAAACAATAGTCATTTTCAGCTTTATAAAACGGAGCCGTCGAAAAGTTTTCGTCGGGTGATAATCATTTTACGGAATGAGTGCTCGTGGTTATGCCTTCCCTGGATATAACAAAAAAAAAAACAATAGTTATTCATTGAATTAATTTATTGATAGCTCCATTTTATAATTTGCGTCTTTACGTCCACTCTACATTGAGCTAGAAGCGAAACGAGTTTACCAATTTTCTTCAAATTTGGAAAAATAATGAACATATTCTTTGTCAAATTATGTTTCAAATTTGAAGGAAATCAGTGTACCTGTTTAGGCTCTAGCTTGATGTAAAGTGGACGTAAAGACGCAAATTTTAAAATGGAATTATCATGTTTCTCCCAAACACCACAGATATATTTGTAGCCTTTTTCTTAAAAAAAAAACTTTTTATTACTTTTTTTACAAATCTTATCAATTTTGAACGTGTGTGCAGAGTAAAACTATCCAAATAAAGTAGATATTTGGCACGAAAAATATGTTTAACAATTTTGGTAACATTTCTTTTTTTTCGCTTTTAAAAAATTGTTTGTTGAATTCTTTTACAAAACCAATCAATTATCAATTATAATACAGTTTATGGAAGCCTGGAGCTGATTATTTGTTCCTTAGATAGGTATTTGAGACTAAAAAAATCAACAATTTGTATAAGGCTTTTTGTAGTTTTTGTTGCTTAAAAAAACTAGTTATAGAAGTTTATAGAATTAAATTACCCCAAGGCCAATATCACTGTTTGTTCTCAATATATTATGGGGTTTTCTTTTGGTAAATTCAGATTTTGATTCAAAAATTGATTTTTTTCGTCGCGAATGGTATACGATTCCAGATTGATTTTTCTTTTTAATTGTATTGGTGTATAATTTGTGTCTGTGAATCTATAACGATCCAGACATGTCAAACTGATGGCTTCTGGTATGTAATGGTGTTAGTAAAAGAGGGGTAAATCTGCCGAAATATCCAGATCTGAAAAATTGATTTTCGATCAAAAAAAAATTGATTTTTTGCCCATTGGAAGGCTTTAATTGCCAAAATCTGTATTTTGAGAAAAATCAATTTTTGTTACCAAGAGAAAACCCCATTAGAGACGATAAAAAATGTCCACAATTTTTGGTAAAGTTTCTTGTGGTTTTTGCATTAAAAAAAAACTATTTATTTAAATATTTTTAGTAATTTTATCAATAAATTATTTTAAACTTGTGCATGGAATCAAAGTACCCAGAAGCCATTAAAGTACAATTTTCAACAATTATTGTTAAAGTTGCTTGTATTTTTTTCGCTTTAAAAAAAAAACTTTTGTTTGATTCTTTTTACAAACCCAATCAATTATAACCTTATAATGTATTGAATTAAATTAATTGGAAGCCAATATCATTGTCTGTTCTCAAGATATTTGAGGCAAACAAAAAATTTTCAACAATTGTTGGTAAAATTTCTTGTAGTTTTGTAAGCTTTAAAAAAACTGTTAATTCAACATTTTTTAAAATCTTATCAATTCTTATTTATAAAGTAGTGTATAAAATAAAATTACACCGATGCCAATATCATTGTTTGTTCTCATGATATTCGAGCCAAACCACTTTTTTCAACAATTTTCAGCAACTTTTTTTTTATTAAAAAGAAGCTATAAGTTGATATGTTCTTATATTTTTACCAATTCTAAAGTCGATAGCGTAATTTTTTCTCAAGATATTCGCGACTAAAGAAATTAACAACCTTTTTTTAACTTGCTATAGTGAAAAAACTGCTCATTGAGTTTTTGAAAGTCCTTTCTGCACGTAATGAAAATACTATATATATAATATAGTCTATCCGAAGTCGATATCTTCATTCGTTCTTGAGATACGGTGAACGAAAAAAGCGAAAGAACTTACGAAAGTACGAATGTACTACGTACAATACAAACACATGCATCTCTCTTAAAATGATAGATTCCGATTCTAGGGAGCTCGAAATGTGAAGATACGTACATACATAATATATGTCAAAATTTTTAATTTGACAAATCGGACCAATTACAATAACTTCCAATGGGAAGTTAATGAAGAAGAAACTTGTTCATTCAATAGCTAAAGCAATTAGTAAAATAACTTAAAGCTCAATAACAAGAATCCTGGCTAACTAATTAAGTAACAATTAATATATTAAAATCAGGAAACATTAAAAAGTTAGAAATGTTTTTTTTTTTTTTTAAATTAATTTCTTATTAATAATATTTATTAAACATTAAAAAAGAAAATTTTGGTAGGTACATATCGTTGGCTTAGAGTGAAAAGCGGCTAACTCCACATTTTTTTTTTTACCATTATAGACCACTTCAAAAATTGCTAAAAAATACAAAAGTCTATCAAATCTTTTCAATTTCACTGAATCTAGCAAAAATAAGTGTTGAAAAATACTTAATGTAATTTTTGTTTTATTCAAATAATGCGAACACTTTTTTTTAAATAATTATTTGTAAAAATGCAAAATAGGAGTTAACTGCTTTTCATTCTAAGCCGACGATATGCCAATTTTTAATATATCTATTAATTGAAACCCTAGTAGAGGGTCTGCGTGTGATATCCTTGGTACGATACTACCTGTGATTTTACTCTATTTGACTTTTATTTTGTTTTCTTTTCCTTTCATTTCATTTATCAAAGGGCACGGTAGTGCCCAGCCAAGTTCGCGGCACTACACCCTTTTTACAGGAACAAACTCAGGCGATTTTCAACCCCCCTCTAACTTCAGTACCAATAATAAAGTCAGAAACTTCAAATTCGCAGTATTTGCTGAGCTGATCAAACACAGGTGGCTCACCAAATTTCAACTCCTTAGCATTAGTAATTACCGAGATATAGGACTTCAAAAATCGCAAAAACCGTAACTGACTGACTGACTCACTGACTCACTGACTCACTGACAGATCATCAAAATTATGGAGCACTTCCAGACATCGTAGAAACTTGAAATTTCGCACAACGGTAGACCTTGTGGTGCATACAAAGGAAAAAATCGAAAATATGCTATTTTCTATCCAGGGGGCGTGGCATCCACCCACTTTGTTAAAAAATCTTATAAATTATATGGAGCACTTCTGATTGTTGTAGAACAATGAAAATTGGTGGGTCTGTAGGGCTTCAAGTACTTAGAAAGAAAAAAATTGAAAAATTGGAATTTTCATTCAGGGGGCGTGGCATCCACCCACATTCTTTAAAATCCTTATAAATTATATGCAGCACTTCTGATTGTTGTAGAACGATGAAAATTGGCTAGTCGGTTGGGCTTGAAGTACTTAGAAAGAAAATAATTGAAAAATTGGAATATTCCATTCAGGGGGCGTGGCATACACCCATATTCTAAAATTTGTTTATAAATTATATGGAGCACTTCTGATTGTTGTAGAACGAGACAAATTGGTAGGTCGGTAGGGCTTGAAGTATTTAGAATGAACAAAATTGAAAAATTGGAATTTTCCATTCAGGGGGCGTGGCATCCACCCACATTCTTAAAAATCCTTATAAACTATATGGAGCACTTCCGATTGTTGTAGAACGATGAAAATTGGTAAGTCGGTTGGGCTTGAAGTACGTAGAAAGAAAAAAATTGAAAAATTGGAATTTTCCCTTCAGGGGGCGTGGCATCCACCCACATTATTAAAAACTCTTATAAATTATATGGAGCACTTCTGATTGTTGTAGAACAATGAAAATTGGTAGGTCGGTAGGGCTTGAAGCAGTGGCGGACTAAGAGGCAGTGACACCCGGGGCGGTAAAGCAAGCTTACACCCCTTGAAAAATTTAAGAAAAAAACACGAACAAAGATTTTATTTAAAGGTGCTTACGAGCTTTTATTGTACTGAATGTTTCGATTATATCATTAAAATCTATATTTTTTGTGTGCTCCGTTTCGATTGAAAGTATAGCCAAATTAGTCAACCTATTTTGGCTCATCGTTGATCTTAGATAAGTCTTTATTAATTTTAATTTGGAAAAGCTTCGTTCACACGATGCCACTGAGACGCAAATTGTTAAATAAATTCTCATCGCCAATGACAGACTCGGTAAAGAGTCTGAAAAATCCCACTTAACAATGAAGCTTAAAAATTCAAAGGCTGTCCAAATTTCTGCATCTTTTAAATTTATCTTTGAAGCTACCATGTGACGCCGAATTCGCTGGATTTCCAATATGATACTGTTGTCTGTAAGTTCTGTAAATGTCGAGGTAAGCATTGGAACCACAGCCCGCAGTTCTTCTTCCGTTCCATACAGCAATATTTTCGGTCGAAGAGCTGAGAAAACTGACGCAATATCTTCCATGGCCTTAGATCGATGCACAAGTTCCGTATAAAATGTATCCTGACATTCTAACATGGCTCTTCGTGTTTCCTCTTCCAACGTCAAACCAGCATCTTGAGCCTTTTCGCCTGGCATAATTTTCTTCTTTTTTCTTCTTCCCCGCCTTTCAATTGAAATTTCTAGCTCGGTGCATTGTTCTCTTGCGTATATTACGGCCTTTTTCACGGATTCATCACGGTGTTCACGAAGAAAACTCGCTAGTGCCTTAAGTTTTATTACACTTTTTTCTAGAGTGAGCCCGGATTTTCGCAAGTATTTCTGTGCTGAATCAACTTCTTCCAAAATATCGAACCAGCATGAAAGATAACATAAAAACGTAAAGTCGCATACAGCAGATAAGAGTATGGTTGCAGCACCTCTTATTTTTTGTTTTATTTGTGTTTTTATTTTTTGTAGTGTGCAAAGTTATTTTTCTGTTACTGATGGCACCCCCTATTAGTCTGCCACCCGGGGCGGACCACCCCCACCACCCCCCCCCCTTAGTCCGCCACTGGCTTGAAGTACTTAGAAAGAAAAAAAAAATGAAAAATTGGAATTTTGCATTCGGGGGGCGCACCATCCACCCACTTTATCAGAATTGCTATTATTTATATGGAGCGCTTTCGGTTGTCGTAGAATTATGCAACTTTGTGAGGCCCTAAGGCTTGATTTTCACCTGGTAAAGTTAATCTTTGCAAAAAGGAGTGAAATCACAACAAAAACATAAATGTTAAAAAAAGAGCCAAGTTCTTATATGTACAAGAAACCTGTACGTAAAAAGTCAGCCAAAAAAAGTAATGAGATCTAAAATATATGCCAAGTTTTAAGTTCATAAAGCTCAATATCAAATATTTTAAGTAGAGAAATATCAAAGCAATTCCAAATCATGACAGAAATTTGGTATTTAATGATTACTGATTAAAATTTGGTGGATTTACTTGGCAAGTTTTCTCTTAATTACTTACTTAATCACAATTTTAAAATGTATGAAAACTTGACCAGTGAACCCACCATATTTTAATCAGTAATCATTAAATACAAAATTTCTGTCATGATTTGGAATTGCTTTGATATTTCTCTACTTAAAATATTTGATATTGAGCTTTATGAACTTAAAACTTGGCATATATTTTAGATCTCATTACTTTTTTTGGCTGACTTTTTACGTACAGGTTTCTTGTACATATAAGAACTTGGCTCTTTTTTTAACATTTATGTTTTTGTTGTGATTTAATTTACTTAACTTGACTTCACTTTATTCCAATTCTTTTTTCAGAAGTTTAAAAGTAAAAATGAGATATTAAGGCAATTCATTGAATTGTACAGAAGCAAAACTGTAATTTGGGATATGAGCTCCCCTTTGTATCGCCGAAACGACTTTAAAATAAAGGCGTACGAAAGCATGGCACAAGAAATGTTTATGCCAGTGGAGGAAGTTAAAAAGAAAATTAAAAACCTTCGCAACACATACACCGCTGAAAAAAAAAGGTGGACCAAAGTAAAAAGTCAGGATCTGGAACCGACTCAATATACAAACCGTCATTGTTTTGGTACGACGATATGTCTTTTTTGAATACTTCGATAGTACAAAGAAGAACAGTCGATAACTCAAAAAAGGTACGTTTTTCTTCAACAATTCAGATTCTACAATACAATACAAAATGAAACAATATTACAAAAATAAAAACAATACTTAGGGTCAGTTTCAAATTTTGAGTTTTAAGATTAGGATAGATATCCGAAACATAACGCTATCCAGCAGATAAAAATTGTTGTTATTATATTTCTGTTTCATCATCAAAGCCTCGGATAAACTAATCAGTGGATAAATTTACAGCTTGAGAACAACATAAAACGACAAAAATATACTGAAAATCAAAAAACCCTTGTCATTTTAATTTAAAATGTTAATATTTTTGAATAATGTTTTCAATACTTTAAGTTTGAATAAAATAATATTGTGACAAAACTGATCAAATGCTTAAGAAAAAGCAGTGACGTAGTCAACTTGATATCGTTTTCTAAATCATTCGAGCATTTGTGTAAGGTGGTAGTGGTATGAAAATTTGTTACAGTTGATTTTCTTTGCATATAGAATGCATGCTGTTTTTTGGATATTAAATCTTACTATGAAACGCCAATTCATTTACGTAATTAGTATAAAGTGCTTTTGAAAAGCTTTTGAATTATTCAAAAAGTGCAATATAAGAACTGTGATAAATTTTCCATGCCCTATTTATATAATTTGTATACACTAGATGAACGTTTAATAAAATGATACGATTCATTAATATTGGTATTTATTTATTATTAATTGATATTTTAAATTGTTTTAATTTTTGAACGCGTTTATTTTACTCCATTGTGATTCAATATTACCACTTTTAATGCTATATTTGGCCACCTCGTCCCTGATACGACATGCATATTTGTATCTGGTATGGTTTTGTCCTCCAATCGAAGAAAACGTTTCTGGCAGATTTTCAAGTTGTCTTATATTGTCCGACGTTCCCGTTACTCTCGATTTTGTTAGAAAGTTATGTAGAACGCAAGCTGCCAATACGATGCGGTCAACAGTTTCTGGCAAAACTTCGATTGGTCGGTGAAATATCCTAAATCGACTCGCAAGCCTACCAAAAGCACATTCCACCACCATTCTTGCACGGCACAACCTATAATTAAATATTTCTTCGGAAATACTTAGTTTTTTAGTTCTATTGTATGGCTTCATTATATGCCGGTCGAGGCCAAAGGCATCGTCACCCACAGTACACATATTGAAGGTAATATCATTAGCGTTTTCATTTTTGTTCAGTTCTGCGCATCCATCAAAATCAGTGAAAAATGGCGACTCTACGTGACCCCGACTAGTTAAACATCAAAATTTATTGTGTGTTATGTGTTCATTTTTTACTTATTTAAATACAAATACAATTATTTCAAGCTTTTTAGTATTTATTAACATTTTTTTAGTGTTATTTAAATTATCCTTTTGTGTTTGTTTTCTTCGTTGTTGTTGTAATACAGTGGAAGAGGTCAAGTAAGGCTGCCATCTTGAATTTCTTTGACAGTTCTCATTTCGGACCACATGCGCAAGATAATACCTTAGATATGTGTACTGTGATCGTCACCAACAAAAAAGTAGTCAACTTTGTTGCCTTCACCAGGAACTAATTGACATTAGGGACATTTAAGGTCCCATTTTGTAGTGCCTCGTTTAAAAAGGACTCTTGAAAAATTGTGTTGTCCGATGCCTTCCCATTGGAACCAACATTCACATAGCGAAATCGATTGTGTGCATCTACACACACAAACAACACAATACTGTGAAAGCCTTTAAAATTGAAATATTGTGAGCCGTTATGTGGTGGAGCTTTTATCCGTATATGTTTCCCATCCAGTGCACCCAGCGTATTTGGAAACTGCCATAAAAAGTTGAAATCGTTTGCAATTTCCAACCATTCTGTTTCAGTATTTGGAACCTATTAGAGAAAATAGAAGAAAACACAATTTGTAAATGGGTTTTATGTTTTTTTCTAGGAATGTTCAAAATCAACCGATGAATTAAATGTGTCGTCATTATTGCTGAACTCGGAAAGCAGTGCGTTGCCATCGCAAGCAAGTAGTGGATCAACACTTAAAAGAAAGCGCACTGAAGACCCACCTTCAAAATTTGATTCGGCATTGAATAAACTCTTGGAAATTAACAAACAAAATGACAATGTATATGATAACTTTGCTGAGAACATAAGTGCTCAGTTAAAAAGTTTTCCAGAAGACGAAGCATACGTTCTTATGGCTGAGATTCAGTCAATGGTGTCGAAAAAAAAAATTAAGAGCATAAGGAACTCACGCAATGGACCCTCGACACCAATATCAGAGCCCAGAAACTTGTCTCATAGAGGAACGCCAGATTATGAAATTTCATCGGCATATAGCGAAGAATACCTAGATGAAGAATTCGATATCTACGATGATGTGCTTCCAAAATAGTTTCTAAGAGATACGGCTATAATGTCTTTAAACTTCTTACTGATTTACCTATGTACCTATGTTTTTAAAAAACAATCTAGCTTTAAAATTGTTATAAATATAAATTTCTATATTTAAAAATATTGAAGATACCTATGTACATATGCAATTTAATACCTTTTAAAAGGCTAAAACAAAATAATTGTTTTTCTGGTATAAATAAATAGCATGTACATATGTACAATAAAAAAAAATATCTTTTAATTAATTAAATTATGAATAATATGCAAAAAATTTATTTTCCTTACTTTCAAATATTTCTTCTGAAGACTTTCATATACTGCCTCTAAAACACTGGGAAAGAAAGCACCAATTGTATTCCTGGAGATCCTAGAAAGGAACTCCAAAGATTTGTAAGAATCTCCGCTTGCAAGATATCTCAACGTAATGCAGAGTTTCATCCTCGGAGTTATTGCCTTCCGCATGACGGTGTCACATTTTTTGAGTTTGTTGTTCACCTATTAAAAAATGGTTAAATTGATTGATGAAACAGTAGCTGTATTATTTAACCTTGGAGTCCAATTACAACGAACGAACTTTCATTAAACTTTTTGCAGTCTACCATGTTTATTTTTTGTACGTATTTCTTCGCTTAAAATTGAAGTGCAGTAAACCTCATAGTTGCTTCCTCTATCTTTGACAATTATCGTCTTTTTTTCAAATTTTATTTTATGAAGTATTTTTTTTATAATTCAACACTTACTTTTATATTTTTATTCAAGCACTAACACCGTATGCTGAAACGGCTTGTTGTTGAGGAAATCAAAAATAAAATTTAAACTAATTAAATTTAAGTCCTTGGTGTCAAATTACATGAAAAGTAGTTTTTGATAAAATGAAAATTTAAGATTGGATAATAAAAACAAAATTGAACTTAATGTGTAACGTAAAGTATTAAAAAAATTGTTTAAAGTTTGAAAATTATTTTTTTCAAAAACTACAGACATATGTATTTACAAAAAAAAGCTCATGAATTTTTAGCTTAAAAAAACTCTAAAGCAGTATAAATATTTTCGTTGTTTTTTGATAATTTATTTTCTATTTTGAGTCATAGATACATAAAATAAAAATTAATAGACTCCCCAAGCTCTAGCTTTTTGTCACAGCTTATGCAAAATATCCTGTATATAAGCAGAGATTTATATCGCCACAAACTAAGCAGAATAATGATTATTGTGTTTTATATGAAAATTATCTTTAAAGCGAAAATACTATACATGCACACGCATATTGTTTATCCTTTTTGGCTTTTTTTAATTTTTCAAGGTCACAATATTACATTTAATGAAATCTCTCGCCGCACTACAATCGATCCTTGTAATTTTTTAAACACCTTCAATAGCCTGAACGAGTAATTTTGACAAAAAATTCACATTTTTCCTTACAACTTTATTGATAGAAAAAAAATCAGAAAAATTATATTATTACTATTTCAAAATGAGCTTTTAAAAAACATACATATAAAAAATTGAATATATAAGTTTTAAAATTAAAAATTTTAAAAAAATATAAGAGGACAAAAATATTTTGCAAAAATAAAAAAACTCACAATTACTGGCTAAGTTTTTAGTACGGACATTTTTGAAGATTGTTTCTTAGCATGATTTTGCGTGCCAAGGTCAGATCCATCATCTGTTTTTGGACAATGGCTCGGGGTTTCAACTTATTACCATAGGAAAATGAAAAGAAATATTTGCTATTTTTGAGGCCATGTAGAAGTGATTTTTTTTAATATGAACAAATCATAAGTCTTCTTCTGAACAAGCATAAAGCATTAGTCTTCTTCTTCGAAAATTAGTTTAATTCTTTATCCGAGAAATTCTTAACTAGATTATCTTTACTCGATACTTCATAATGTAAAATAAACCGTTCCATGGTAAAATATGCCAGACACATAAATTTCAACAACCGATTGATCAGAGAGGAAACAATTTATTGGAAAGATTGAAACTGATTTTTGATCAGTGCTTTAAGATAACTCGAAACTTTTGTAAAAAAAATACTTCTCAATTTTATATAGCCTCAGAAATAGTAAATATAACTGCCATTTTCTAACTGGAACATTTTGAAAGCATGAGCATGATGGCCAGCAACGGATGACGAGTTTGAGTATGCACAAAAACAATCTTGACCGCCCATATTAAAAACTTAACTGGCATTTCTGAACCTTTTTAAATTTGTCAAAAAACTGTTTCTCCTTACATTTTTTAAATATAATTTTTAATTTCTAAACTTTAATATTGAATCTTGCTTTTGTACAATTTTTGAAAGCTCATTTTAATACCATAATATTAGGTATCTATTTTTTTTAGATTTTTCCAATAAATACAAAAATTTTAACATTTTTGTTTGCCAAAATAACTTTTCCAACTATTGAAAAGAACAAAAAAAAAAATTAACATATTTTTGATACATACCAAGGTCAAAACTTCCTCGAACTGAGTAATGTTCATCCGTGTGAAATTCTTAAAATCATTTTCATTTTCCTCCCACAAAAGATCCTTGAGCAAATATGCTTCTAAGTCGTGCTCACATCTATTCAAAAAGTCTATACATTATTTTGTTTGTTTTTTAATGAACAACGAACCTTTTTATTAATAAGGGTTTGACCCAACACTTCCGTTTAACTATTTTTTTTTTTTCGTCATATTTTTTTAATTTCTGTAGCTCCTTTATGACTTCAATTGAAGCGATGAGCTTCAAATATCTCTTTCTTGAAAGCGACATTCTTCAAATTTACAAACAAGCACAAACGCCGCACTTATGAAGCAAAATAATAATATTGACAGGTCATAACAATTTTCGATTGTTTTTACAAAGTATAACTTCAACAAGTAGTTTTTGTTGAATTTTTTTAAATTCTCCAAATAAATTTTAAACTTGAAAGCTAGTAGTGTTCGTGCTAGTCTAAGCGTGAGTCGCATCGAACACTTCTTGTTATAATATTGCATGCACTAAATTTATAGTGATTTGGTTAAAGTGCATCAAAAGGCCAGATCGTAATTTTGTTCCAAAATTATACATATTTAGTACTATTTAGTACTATTCACAAAAAAGGAGATATTGATAATGTTGAAAATTACAGAGGAATCTCATTTATGAACGTCATTTCAAAATTATTTTGTGGTATACTTGTGAACAGACTGGAAACATGGGTGGAAGTCAACAATATTCTCTCTGAATGCCAGGCTGGATTTAGAAAAAACTTCTCAACTATAGACCATATTTTTACACTTACCTCCATAGTTAAGGCATTCCAAGCAAGGAACAAGAAAGTTTATGCGTTCTTCGTCGATTTTAAATCCGCTTTTGATCTTGTGAATCGTAATGCACTCTTCTACAAACTCTCTCAAGTAGGAATATCTACAAAGTTTATCCGCTTAGTAAAGAAAATGTATGCAGAATCGAGAGCAGCAGTCTGGGATGGATCAACATATTCTGAATGGTTTGAAACTGACACCGGTGTTAAACAAGGATGCCTTCTAAGCGCTCTGTTGTTTGCACTCTTTATTAATGATGTTGAAACCAATCTACCTGGGGGAATCCGAATAGCTGATTTGACCTTAAATGTTCTTTTATATGCTGATGATCTGGTGATACTATCTGAGTCCCCAGATAATCTCCAACTGATGATCAATCGCCTAGCAGATTATTGCAGAAAATGGGGTCTTGTCATCAATGCTGACAAATCAAAAATAATGGTGTTTTCCAGATCTGTCCGGAATCAAGCGACATACAAATGGTCATTCAATGGAAATCCCTTAGAACTGGTTAATGAGTACAGATACTTGGGAGTGATTTTTAGTAATACCGCAGATTTCAACAACCACATTACTACTAAAGCTAAAACTTCACAAAGCTTATTAAATTTATCTTGGAGAAACGTTTTCTCAAACCAACGTATAATGCTATCAGTGAAATATAAGATATTTGATGCAGTTGTTAAGAGTTCGCTTTGCTACGCTGCCCAGGTATGGGGAATTGACGAATACGAGACGCTAGAAAAGTTTCATAGAAGTTTTCTTAAGAAACTTTTTAGTTTACCTTTAAATACACCGAACTACGCTTTATATATTGAGACGGGACTTCCAAAACTATTCACGAGCACTCTTAAGTCACAGGCTGATTACATTGTCAAGGTGTTATCTCTTCACGATAACCGACTGACTAAACGGATGGCACTTTATGAACTGAGAAACGAGGACTGGTGGGTGTCGAAGTGGAAAATTTTGGGAAACGCTTGCGGTGAAATGATTACGTTGGATCCCCATAATGTGAGATATCTGAAAGAACAGCTTTATAAAGTTATACAAGCTCATGAAGATTCTGTACGTGATACATTTATAGAAGAGGCGCGGTGCTCAGGTAGCAGACTCCTTTACTCTCAACTTAATCTAAACCTTATGCAATCAAACTACTTCAATGATGCACTTAGTTACAAAGAAATATCTTTAATTTTTAAAACACGGTGCGAAGTTCTTGGTCTTAATGGATCCCCATACAACGGCAGTTTTAACCAGTTTTGTTCTTTGTGTAACTTAAAAGCCAAAGAAGACTGTTTCCACTTCATAAGTATATGCCCCATTTTCGCTCCACATCGAAATGCATTCTTCGGAAAGAAATCCATGACACTGCAGGAAACAATATCAGTGCTTAATAATTCAAATTGGAAATCACTATATCTTTATTTGAAAAACATTTATACATATAGGATGTTACTTATAACCGAATTTGTTTAGTTCCCTTTTTGTTATACATACATTAAAATTATAAAAATAAGACACAAAATTTACCTAATTTGCTAACCGAGCTGACGGCAATGCCATAGCTGTAAAATTCATATTTTATAATTAGTTTTGTATCAGAAAACCGAATCAATAAATGAATTGAATTACTTACTTACTTACTTACTTACTATTTTTTCTTATTTAACATTGGAATGCTGCTATTAATTTTAAATTAAATGCTAAAAACCGTATGGCTGTATGAATGCATTTAAGTTTTTGAGAAATTTTTAAATTTTCGCTCCTTAATATAGCTTTTTTTGGCAGGGTTTATTCGGGAAAAGTGCCTTTTGTTTTTTCTTAATTTCTCAAAAACTAAGAAAAATTTTTACATTTGGTTTTCGGAAATGGACTAAAAAATAATGAGGGCATTGAATATTGAACACAAAAAAAGCCCTTAATTACGTAAAATTTTGAAAAATATCGACGTAAGAAAAAAAATTACAATTTTTTTTTTTAATTTTGACTTTGAAATTTAATTTCTCAAAAACTATTCGCTAAAACAACTTGATTTAAAAACCAAATACAAGAGTGGAGTATTAGTTTTCAAAAAAATTATAGCACATTATTAAATGTGTTTCCGTTGATTCTTAATGTTTTTTTTGGCATTTGAAGTCAATGTTTCAGAAACTGCCCCTCCCTGTCCCTGCCTCAGGGAGGGGAGATACAACTTTCCCCCCATACAATTTTTTTCTTACAATAGCCCAAAGAACCACCCCCTGAAATACTTCCACTCAGGTCCGGGACACCCTGTATAGTACCTACCTACATAAATGTACATAGGTACATACACATATTGCAAATAAAAAAATACAAACCTTTATATACGCCTTAGCAGGAAATTTCTTCATCTGAAACCACATAGTTAGCTCTATACCAATGCAGGTTTCGTTATTCATCAATTGCAACAGCGACTAGCATTATAATCACACACAAACTTGCTATTGTTCAGTCGGTTTCTGTCTTTTTTTCCCCAGGCATTTTAACATTTGATTTAGTTAATAACATGTAATGTTTTATGAATACATAAATAATATTAAAAATTCTAAACTTCATGGAGATAAGAGTTAGTTTGTGCGACCCAGTCGGTCATTTTATTTAATATTGTTTTTATTTTATAGAAAACATGCAATTAAAATTATTTTATTTCTTGTTTACATAATGTAGTTCTTAACAATAATTGTTGGTATGATGGATGATGTTGCAACCAAGCGACCTGTTCAATCGAAAGTTAGCTGCTTATGTTGTTTTAGTTTTCATTGTCAGGCCGTCCGTCAGAATCTTTAAGTTCACTATAGGGTTTCTCGGTTACCCTATTTAAATCTTCATGCAATGCATCGAGCATCCACTCAAGCAATTCTTGCGAGTCATGTTGTCCACCACCAGCAAATTGTGGTGGAGAATGTTTGGTAACACAGAATCGTAGTTTTAAGGGAGCTACCGATCGATCTGAAATAAATGAATTTAAAGAAGATTCTAGAAGAATTTGAGGATATAATCTACAAATCAAATGTACCTCCTTAAGCAATTCACCATAACGCGTTGCCAATTGACCCTTTGTGCCCAATTTATTTTGTTTGTTCATTTCGAAAAGGTGAACATTTCTTCTAAAATACTGAGCCAATGGTTGTGTATTGAAGAGCACTTGCAGAGCAGCATTCATAAAACACGTATTCTCTAAGTTGTGAATACTCTCCAGGAGCATGCACCGAATGAATAGATGCTCGTGTAAGTGAAAGTGAACCTAACTCTTCGGGCCATGTAAGGTCCTTATTGCGTACTTCTAAAAGAATTTGATCGTTATCTCTTATCAGTAGTTCCTTCAAGGTCATATTTTCCTCCTCGAGCATAATTGGATTACTATCCATTGATGTGCTTGCAAAATGCCATAAGCGTATATCTAAAGGTTTCCATCTTAGTTGATCGCAGAGAAATTCTCCTATTTGTTTTATCGTAGCCAAACGGCTTAAAGCTACTGTATAAGCTAAGTACTTTTTAGGTGGTTGTAGTTCATTTGGAGTTGTTGACAGAGCAGCATATTCTCCTCCTTTGGGTTTTGCTTTTTTTAACTATATTTTTCGTTCTCACGAGGATGAAGCATTTTACATACCAGAAACAGCACCCCAGTTTGAATCGTCTGGCGAGTTAAGTGGCATTTGCTGATGCATTAATATACGCAGATTCAAAGGATACAATTCCAGTTCTACTTCACCCGAATTAGGCGGTTGAATGACCTGTCGTGGCAGTGGTAAAATTTCTCTACACCAGCGTGTAAGCGCTTTCCACAAGGACTTAGGAACTAATTCAAAATCATGATTCTGAACCAATGGCGTGTCGCGCTTCAAATGGCCACCCTCTCCAGTTAGAGTGCGAACACTTTTATAAGGATTAACAGTTATTAAATTCGTATTATCAATTTGGCCTGGTCTTAAGCTGGAGTGCCGTCCATCAGATATACCGCTACTTCTTGAACCTTCAAAGAAACCCACATTCAAAAATTTCCATTTAAATTTTTGCCTTGCTTACCTTAACTAGTTGAATCTGCCGTGTTTACAATTTCACCATTAGATTCTGAAGAATGTGAGTTAAAACTTTCATCACAAAACATAGCCTCATCTACATCGGATAAACCCTTGTGATTGATTCCATTGGCCATCGATTTTTTACAACTAAAGCAGGGTGTGGCAGAGAAATTTTGAGTGTATTGTGTCCATGAAACCCACCATTCTTTCGAAATTAAATACCAAAATTGTCCAACACAATAGCCACGTTTTTCTTCTCGAGTAAGCTATCCTTTCACTAAAATTGCACACCACAACATGAGATAATTACCATTTAAATATATATAATAGTAAATTTATTCTAATTTCATACCAATATCATATTCCATATGTTTGCATTGTGGAGACAAACCGAAAACTATGTGACAAACTTCGAATGTTAAATCAACGAATGGTTGAATGAGATATAAATTGCTTTCAACATTCCACATCATAAAGTCTTCTTGAGTAAGGCTGATGGATTTTTCTAAATTCATCTTATCCTTTGGAATATCCGGGGCCTTTTTTAACGAAATGTTTGAACATTAGTAAATGAATTAATAAAAAATTTTTGGAAGCATTTTTTTCTAATTTTTGCTACATTTTTTCACATAAAATACTACATATTTTCTTAAGCTTACTATCATTTCGGGTATTATAGACTTTGTTCTTCTTCGAATCCAATGTCAAATCCGTGCTGTTATATGCTTGTGAAACCTGGAAAGTCACGTCTACCATTTCGAAGAAATTGCAGGCTTTTGTGAATTTCTGTCAACGCCACATACATCCTAGAGATTCGCTGGCCACAAATTATATCAAACGAGGAATTGCGGCGCAGGACAAGTCAAGACCGGCTGGACGTCGGCATAAGAAAGCGTAAATGGCGTTGGATTGGTCACACACTGAGGAAACCAAACGATGAAATTGCAAAGCAGTCCTTTGAATGGAATCTCAGGGTCAGCGTTACCTTTGGGACTCTTTAGAGTCCTTTTTGACTCCTTTTAATCGCTGGGACTCCAGGACTCCTCTTTTTAAAAATTATTGAAATTTGACTCCTTTTACAATTTTAGGACTCTTTTTCATAAACGCACAAATATTTATTGAATACTATGATAATGAACGAGTTCAATATCGCTTGAAGCTCATTTATACCCTCTGTTTACATTAGACAGTTTCAAAAAAAAATTGTTTCATTCAAACAGCTTCAAAAGTTTCAGTTGAGCGAATAAAGACGTCTGTGAAAATTTGGGCTCTTTGTATTCATGTTTATACATGCTTCATGGCGGGTTTAGGGTATCCATAGGACTTATATTAAAAAAAAAACACCTGTGGCCTATTGTACCATCTTACAAAATTGTAATTACAATTACAAATTTGTAGCCCACAAAATTGTTAAAATTCAAGATTCTTCAATACAAAATTTGTAGTTGTAAATTACCAGCGAATAGTTGTAAGAATAGTTCGGAATTTTATTCAGTTTGTGAAAAATTTTTAATGGTTACAAAAGAATAATTCAGCAATGGGTTCCTTTCCGACATTTAAGTGTTCAATTCAAAGGCAGTTCTGCCAAAATTTCAAAAACAAAAATTCATAAAATAACATCAATATCGTTTGCCTAAACTTCCTTTCATATGTCTTAAATGTTTTGAATAAATAAAATAAAAATTTTCAGAGCGATTCATCTCAAATTATATACATCTTCCTTCGTCAATAAAAGATTTTCTCTCATTACATTAGATATCGCACGCAAAGCAAACAAAAATTACTGCTTTTTTATCGTGGGACGTAGAGCTACGTCCCAATAATGTCAATTTCGTGTGAGCCTTAGACTAGATATGATGTTAAAAATGATAGATTTATATGCATAGACATAAATACAAAGCGCCAACTACAGGTCATCAGCAGTTCGATCAACGGACTCGATTTTTGAGGAAGAAAAAAAAAGAACTTGAAAACACAAAATATTGAAAAAATGGACATTTTTATTTGTATATGTGTTTCTAGTTTCTGTGATACTATTGAAAGAAATAATCTTAGTACATATTACAAAATTATTTATAATCAAATAATATCGTGTTTTAATTTCAATGATAACAAGCTTTCAATTCTAAAATATTAGATTCAAAGGCAAGTAATTAAGATGCAAAAAGATTTTAACTATTTTTCCATCATATCCGAATATCCGAACTTTACCCTTCATCCAGTAAAAGTTATTAACGAATACAAATTACCAAAAATAAAAGCCCAAGATAAAGTCGTTTTAAAATATATTTTAAATTGAATGACATTGAAAGTTTGGATTTGAAGTGATGGGCAATATAAATTTAATAATATTATATTGATATTAAGAGTCTTGTATTGTTTAGTTAACAACAGTTTATTTATTTAAAGAAACTTAGGTAATTGTTGTTTTTGTCTTGAGATTAACTAATAACTACTAAAAAAATTGAAAAGATGGAAGTTTTATTTATTGTTTCATTTAAAAAAGAAGCTATTTGTTATTTTGTTCTTAAATAAACCATGTTGAATTAAAACGATGATAAATTTTAATGTGTTTCTTGAAGTTTTGATGGGACTCCTTTTTTCAGCCAGGACTCCTTTTTTTGACTCCTTCCGAAAATTTTCAGAGGTAGCCCTGCTCAGGGTGCATGGCGGGTTGGAAGACCAAGAACAACATGGGAATCAACTGTCGTAGTGGAAGCTTCATACAGCAGAAAAATGATTTTCTGTAAAAAAAGATCCATATAATTTAAACAAATCATATTAATACAAATATTTTTAAATTATACTTGTTTTTGTATATAATTTCATTTTATATTTGTTGATTTGTTTTTTATCTTGATGCTTTTCTTCTGTCAATTTTACTGACAGAAGAAGAAACCAAGAACAAAATAAACAAACTTGTCATGAAGACAGTTGTGAAGCGAGTAGAGCGGCGAGTGATTTGACAATTAATGTATGTACCCAACTGGCTAGCGAGTACTCGCTCGTGTGGCCGCCGGGTTAGTTGAATTTTTTCTAACCGGGAGAATAAGACTTTAAATTAATTTTGTACTCTATATTACCTACTCAGCAGCTTTCTAACTTTATTTACGTTAGATTATTCAATAGACAATGTTTGACACTTTTCACAAAGACTATATGTTACTCACACTTTCAATCATTATATTTATTCATTATCATTAGAAGTGCTACCAAACGCAACTCTGCAGCAATGTCTTACTATTTATCTTAATTATAAACTTTGACGAAAAAAGAACATATAATTCGATCCAAATGTCACTCAATTGCCCTCACTGATCTCTATAATACACTGGATAGTGTATTCCTTATAATGTATAACAGTTTCTTTGCTTCCATTTGAAGATGACAATTAGGTGGTCGGCTTCATAATTTGACGTCTGAATTACACAAAAAAATGTATTTTCCAGATAGGGATGAGCGATATTGAAACAACATCGATGTCAACATCGGAGACCAAACATCGATGTCAATAAATATCGAACCGAAAACATCGATGCTACTTAACATCGATGTTTTTTTTTCAGGTATTTTTGTTTAAATTTTTTGTTTGACCAAAGCAAAAAATGCGTCATACTATGCTCTCTAATGTATTTTTGCTTTCAAAAATTCTGGTGCCGGCTATTTTTTTTTAAGTTTCTTAAATATCGATTTATGTTTTTATACAAATGAAAAATATGAAGTCATAAGCAAGTTATTACAACTTTAAACATCGATATTGCAAAATAATGATGCACAGAAGCTTATGTTCTAAAACCACGTGTAAGCGGTATCTTTGAAAATTGATGTTAAAATATGTATTTTGCACTAATGAATATCAACAAATTTAATAAAATCAATATTGGAAGGCAATTCATGTTGTTAAGCTGTTATGTGTGCCCTTTTTGAAATCCGATATTTCAAAATCTTGTTTCACACGAACGTGTGCGCAAGAACTTGCATGGTGTAACCTGCGTGTTGCTGACCATCGATAATTTAAATTCGTGAAAATCGATATTAAATAACTGTGGTGCTTAGTAGAAACCTGATAACTCCATTTTAAAATTAGCGTCTTTACGCCCACTTTAAATCAAGCTAGAGTGTAAACGAGGCCGCAGATTTTCTTCAAATTTGGAATACTTATGAACATAACCTTTGAAAAATTATGTTTCAAATTTGAAGAAAATCGGTTCACCCGTTTAGGTTGTAGGTCGATGTAAAGTGGACGCAAAGACGCAAATTTTAAAATGGAGTTATCATGTTTCTACTAAACACCACAGATATGTATTTTGCAGTAATATTTCAAGGAATTTTGTGTAAACTTTTTTCTGTGGCTTTTTGGAATATATCGATATTGCAAGACACGAAGTTGTGTGCAAAAACTTGCATTGGTGTAAATTGGGTCTTTCTGAGCATCTATTATTTCATGCGTGGAAATCGATGCTAAAATTTGTATTTTGCAAAATATATCGTCCACAGATTTTATAGAAGCAATATTGCAAGTATTTCATGTGTATCTACACTGTTATCTAACGATAATGCAAGATATTTTTGCTTACAAAAGTGTGTACAAAAACTTGTATGGTTTAAAATGCGTCTTGCTGAGCATCGTTTATATTAATGCTTGAATATCGATGTAAAAATATTTCTTTTGCACAAATAAATACAAAACAAATTTAATGGAAGCAAAATTGATAGGCACTTCATGTGTAAACTTATATCTGTGCCTTTTTGCACATCGGAAGTTTCGTTGTGGTTCTGAATTTTTAAATTTGGTTTGAAAGATCCTTTGATAATTTCCTTTTTCAAAAAATTCCAAATGTTAAAGATGACTTATAAACTATGAAAGTCACTCCATCTAGATTTTACTAGCAGAACTATTCATTTTCGTACTAACTTTTTGTTTGTTTTTTAAGCCGATGTTTAGGGTGTTAATATCGATGGGGCAAAACATCGAAATCTTTATTATCGATATTTTGCAAATATCGATTAAAATCGCTCATCCCTATTTCCAGATGTCTATCTGAAGAAAGGGAAACAGACCATGATATGAAAATATAAACTTTTGTGGAAGTTTGTTCTATCATTTATTATCTTAGTTATTCACTGTGTGCATTTGGTATATTTTTTTAGTATAATTACATAGTGGAATGAGATAAATCATTGCAGTTTGCGAACAAGTTGAGCAAAACAGCTAACGAATAATTATGATGAGGAGGATGCGATTGCATATTCTGCGTTTTTTTTAAATGATTCTACCTCCTTGTCACACTCTTTACGTTTGTTATTCCGTTTCATTTACTAATTAGTGAATGAATTTAAATTACGAACACAACAAATGTTAGCAAACAGATCTCGGGGGGTGAAACGAACGGAGATTTGATGTCTGGTTAATGGATTATCCTTGTATTACATGTTATACAGTTGTACTGTTATACAAAAAAGTGGTCAGCTTCATAATATAACAATTCTTCAAATGGAAGCAATATTTTTGTATCGATACACTATCCAGTGTATTATAGAGATCAGTGATTGCCCTACAATCACTTTTTCCCAGAGCAGTAAGAAAACTTCAAAAATGTTTGATGTTTTAAAGACGGTGCTAACATTGCACTGACTCCTCCGACTTATTTTGACATTCATCCAACTTCTTTTGTTCAGACACAAACTAATTTGAAAACCAACAGACTCACTTTGAAGTTAAGAAGTCGTTTGAAGAAAAGACAAATCTGAGCTCGTTAATTTATTTTTTTTTCATTCCAAAACTTTAATTTCATTTATTTAAAATATTTTCAAGTGAAATGAAATTGAGAGCCGTTTGCTCATACGATACTTAAGCATTTATGTTCTACTTAAAATTCTTATGTTCTACTGTTTTCCTCTGCGTAAACTTCCACATTAGCCCCTATGTTCTACCAAAGACTGTATAATACCAAGATATTTGGCCAGTTTATATTTCTGAGATCTCAGAGGGCTCAGAGGACTCTGAAATATAAACACGATTCCTCACAAAAATTCCTAACATTTCCCCTTAAAAACTGAGACTGAAATTTTTTGGATTCGCTTGCTCAATTATATTTTGTCGCAGTTAATTACATAAGAAGAAAAGAAAAAGAGATGTTTTGACTTCTATTTGAGGAATCCTGTTTATATTTTATCCTCCGGCTCTGTCAAAGAAAGGAGAAAAATTACTGAGCGCTCAAGAAATATAAACTGGCTAATTGCATCTAGTGTAAAAATTCGCAGTCAAAGCGCTAGTACTGTGACGACCCCAGTGGTGACCCAATAGATGTGTGAATGAGAACCCCGTCTATGTATAAGTTTTACAATCGTCGGTGGCGCGGTCGCTGAGTCGTGGGTCTGCGGCGAATAAAGGCTTGCATGTCTGTATGTGTTATGTGAGTTCGCATGTGAATGAAGATGTGATACAATACGTGGGAATGTTTCCCTTCCCCCGACCGACCGCATCTAAAGCTGATTTTTGGTGGTTGGTTGAGATGCGGTATCTTGGTATTATACGGTCTTTGGTTCTACTTAAATATTTAAGTTTCGTATCAGCAAATGGACCTGAACTGTGTAGTATTTGTTTGCCAAAGAAAAAGTACAGAGAGAGAAAGCAGTTTTCACAAAAGAAAACGTCAAAAAATCCATAGATTTTCAAAAAAATTTAAAAATACTGCCTGTCCTTCCAATCTCTTTCTCACCATGAAGTGGGAGTGAGATAAAGTTCAGAGACGTCAAAAAAAGTCGGAGGAGTCAGTCCAATGTGAACACCGTCAAAGGCTTTTTAATTCGTCGACATCGGAGCCACCCTTCAATTGAGTTTGCCAGTTGTTGATGGCTTGGCAAATGGGACGAAATATATTTTGACGTAGAAACAGAAAGTGTAGGTATTTCGATCCGAAAGTCAACCAGTTTACCCAAAATCACCTTTTTCCGAAGCAGTTAAATTTCAGATTTTTTTGAAGTTTTTCAATCCATCAGCATTATATTAAGCCCCATCAAACGCAGGCGTTAGGTGAAGACAATTCGTTTAAGATTTTTATTAGCTTCCAATTATTCGGTTTTGTTCGACTGTTAGAGAACAAACAGTAGGTACTTTTAGCCGGAGCCGATGCCAAATCGAGTTGATACATACTGAAACAGAACCGCAAGCATTCATTTTAAACAAACCGAACTGAGTTACCTTCCGGTTCATGTTCCAGGCTTTTCACATGTGGTGACTAAACGCTAAACAGGAGGTTTGAAATTTCATTTGACGACACGAAAATCCGTTCCCAAAAAAAGGGAATTTTTGCTGAATGGCCCCATCAAAAAACTGAATTTAAACGCAACCAAAAACTGAAAATCGATTTCTTTCCCATCCTTTTAGATTTCTATGATTTTTGAATTCGGTTATTTATGGAGTGGACATTTTTTAAATTTTACGATTTTTTGGTAATTAATATTTTAAGTTTGGTGAATTGAAAATTGTTTTAATGTAACGACCACCTGTAACTATGGAAAAAACATAAATTTTATTGTCTGAATCTTCTAAAGTTGTTCAATCTTGCTTCTTCGGTGGAACCAGAAAAGTCTTACTTTCGATTTGTCTAGGGTGGGCAATTCATTTTCTAATATGGGCATTGCCCCCCTCTGCCCCCCTTCCTACGCCTATTAGTTTCATCAATTTTCACAGATTTTTTAATAGAAAGGAAACCCCAATTAGAAAAATCCCGCAGCCAAAAATAGACCCAAATTAAACATGTTGCACAAAAATGAGCAAACAGAAATTATTCTGAGTGCAGGAAGTTTGAAATAATTTTTAGTTCAAATGGTGAAATTGTATAGAGAAACAGCTTAAGGCTGACGGAGAAATACAATTTGAAATTCCATTTCCGCATATCATTACATTAAGTGTCAGCAATTCCTTGTACCTATTGTTTTTTAGGCATACATGGATTTGGCGCCCCTGGAAGCTGCCGCCCGGGGCACAGGCCCCGGTTTGCCCCCCATAGATCCGGGTTTGAACTGCAACGATTGGGAAAACGATTTAAAATAACTCAAAGAATGTATGACAGAAAACCAAAACATGAACGTGATTATTGCGGGAAACATTATGTTACGAATTTCGAGGTTAAACATGTTCCATACTCAGACCACTTACCAATATTGTAGTGACGTTCCAGCACAGCATATTGGAGGAAGAGAAGGTTCGAACTATGAAGCTACTACCCAAACTTGTGTGGAAAGATGCAAAAGCAGACACATATAGAACACTTTTGGATTTGAACATGCAGTTGGAAACTGAGTTGGATATGCTCAAACTGGAACTGATAATAAAAGCTTCGGGTCCTACAAGTAATATTGGATGGAAACAAGGATCCTTTAAGGAGCCATGGTTCGATGAGGAGTGTAGGAGAGCGAGACAGGCTTCTGTTGCAGAGCTCAAGATGTTTCGGAAATCAAGTGATATGCTTCATAAAAATAGTTATATTCAAGCCAATTATGCATACAAAGCCCTTTGTAAAACAAAAAAGGAACAATATTATGAAAAGGAGGCTAAGAAGGTGGCTCAATGTGAGAATGCTGCCGATTTTTGGAAACTGGCGTGGAAAATCAATGGTAAAAAATATACTATAAGTACGAATCTTACTCCGAGCTTTCTGGGAACACATTTTGAGAACTTGCTTAACCCCCCCGTTGGATTAGTGACCCCTTTATATGCTGCTCCAGGACTCGAAAATATAATTTTAGACAGTACGATATCCGTCATAGAGGTTGCAACAGCTCTCAAAAGTCTGAAAGACGGTAAAGCTGCAGGGTCGGACAGAATACCGATAGAGTTCTACAAATATGGAACTATTGATTTAATCATTAATTTAACAGGGTTGTTTAATGTGGTAATGGAGAGTGGCGTAGTTCCAGAAAAATTCAGCGAGGGTTTAATTTTTCCGATTCATAAAAAGGGCTCTCGAACTGATCCACACAACTACCGTGCCATATCGTTTCTCAACACCTCGTATAAAATATTTACAGCAGTCCTTCAAAAGAGACTCACGTCATGGGTTGAGCAGAATAAATTACTTAGGAGTTTCAAGCGGGCTTTCGCAGAGGCTATTCAACGGTCGACCATATTTTTGTGCTGAGAAGTATAGTGGAAACCTTTCAAACGCGAAACAAAAAGCTTTATGCCATGTTTGTCGACTTTAAAGCTGCGTTTGATACCGTAGACCGAAACGCCCTATTCTACAAATTATATGGGATGGGCATCTCGCTTTAATTTGGCCGAACTCTAGAAAACCTTTATAAGGCTACAAAGGCAGCAGTATGGAATGGCGAAGAGCAGTCGAATTGGTTTCATACTAGCTCAGGAGTACGATAGGGATGCACACTTAGCCCAATACTTTTTGCACTTTTCATAGAAGACATAGTGGACATTCTTCCAGGTGGTATTGAATATGCAGGAGTTCTGATCAAGGCCCTGCTCTTTGCTGATGATATAGTCATTACAACTTATGATTAATAGATTAAACGAGTACTGCAAATTATGGAACCTAAAAGTTAATCTGGACAAGTCTAAAATCCTTATATTTAAGAAAGGTGGAGGGCGGAATGCAAACAACGAAAAGTGGTCATTTGATGGAGAAAGTATTGAAATTGTTAAGCAGTATAGGTACCTTGGAGTATATTTTACCAGTAATCTGAATATGGAAACACATCTAAGGGAAAAACTCACAAAAGCTAAAACAGCTATAAACGTCACTTGGAAGACATGTTTTATGAACAAAAATATAGCTCATAGTTGTAAATTTAAAGTGTTTGAAGCGGTTGCTGAATCCATATTATTTTACGCGGCACAAACATGGGGTCACAGAAGCTATGATACGGTTGAAAAACTGCTCAGATATTTTATTAAAAGATTGTTTAGACTGCCACAAAATGCACCAAACTACCTACTTATGTTGGAAACCGGATTGTCACCTTTGTTCATCAAAACGTTAAAACTGCAGATAGATTATATTTTAAGAGTTTTGAGCTTACCGAATGTGCGTTTAACAAAAAAAGCTGTACTTCAAGCAATAAACAGTCGGAATAGCTGGTATGGTGAGTGGTTGGAGCTAGGAAATAGCTGTGGATTAAATATTAATCTAGATCATCCTGAGCTGAATGATGCAAAGGAAATATTATACAACCTAGTGGCAAAAATAAATGAGGAGTATAGAAGAAGCTGAAGCAGCCAACTCACTACACAGGGGAATTTACAGTCGATTGAACCACAACTTAGGACCACAAAACTATTTTCGAGATGAAAACAAAATTGAAGAAATATCTATGGTGGCAAAACTGCGCGGAGAGCTCCTTAGCCTAAATTTTATCCCACACAGAGATGATCTTCCAATACTATGTGAAATTTGCAACATGAAAGAAAGAGAAGACATATTTCATTTTCTTGGAAGATGTCCAGTGCTACGGGAAACAAGGCGACATGTATTCGGAAGTGACTTCCTATCAGAAGGAAGTGTCTTAAACTTATTAAACGAAGCTATTGTATCAAGTTTGTACACGTATTGCAAGATTTCGTTAGCCTACAGAGAACAAATATTAAACGAAAATTTTTAAATATCCATACGAATTGTAATTTCTTAATTGGAACAAAAATTATTTATTCTATATTATCTATAATGTCAATGTTAAAAAAAAACCATGTTTATACGAAAATGTAAAAAAAACTTATCATGTTTAAATACATATGTTGTCAATCAGGCAGACGGCACAGCCATGCTTTATGATTTTTGTAAATAGAAAATTGTATTGTATCTATGATGTTACTTAGTAAAAATCTAACTAACTAACTAGATCCGGGACTGCATTATTTACCCTTCATTTAATTATTGCAACCTTGAGGATCCTTCACCTAGAACTCAAATTATGGGTTTCTTTAGAAACCCACATCTTAAGTGATTTTTTTTTTTAATATCCGTTTTGTACTCTAATGGATCTGAATCTGAAATTCTTTTTCAATTTTAACAAAATTTGGAATTCTAAAATTAGATTTTAAAAAACTGTTCATTAAGAAAATTTGACTTGAAAAGAAAAGCAAAGCAAAGAATTGATTTTTGACTACTAATAACTGGATAGAATTTTAGTTGTTCTCAATAATTCTAACTTAATGGGTCTTGTGAATAAAAAACAGCTAAAGCTAAAACTTGGATTTTTTAAGTCAAAGCTAGGTTTTGTGTGATTAAAAACAAGCTTTAACTAGAAACTAAAAAATGTCTTCTAGTAATAGCTAATTTAAAATAGCTAAGGCTAGATACTTCAAGCTTTAGTTTGTTTTTCCAGCTTAAGCTCCAAATGGTGTGATTAATAATAGCTTAAGCTAGAATATTATAGCTTAAGCTACAAAAATATCAAGATTTCTGGACCCCTGACTAGAAAGCTTTGACTTGTTCTTTTTACATGAAAACAATGGGTCTTGTGAATAAACAAATAGCTTAAGCTAAAACTTGGATCTTTAAAAATTTCTTTCAATGATGGATTTTAATGAGATCTTTACCCGGTCCCAATCAACAAAAATATTCAGTTGAATTTTTTCATTTCATTTCACGCTTCAAAAATAATTATATTGAATTATTTCATGTTTCATGTTGTATTTCAAACTTTCCTTAAACAGCATTATGCACATTTGTTAGATATCTTAAGAAAAAAGAAAATTTCTTACAGCTTTTGCACATGTATAAAACTAGTTATTATAATTGTAATTGTTTAGGTGTAGCGCTGGTTAATTTTCTAATTAACCTTAATTGAAATAAAACTTGGTTTTTTTTTTTTTATAACTTTATAAATTAACTTTAATTATTTTATATCGCAACAAGCAAAATGGTGTCGGGTGAAAAGTTCTCGAAAGAATGAATATGACCTTTTTACATTTATGAAGGTTAATACGATGAGATTGCATAATTTATGACATAAATCATTACTTTGAAAAGATGTGTCATTTTGGGCTATTTACTCGTTATTTTAAATGATTAATTCACAATAGTAATAGGTACATAGTTAATGTTTAAGAGTGTTATACATTCAATTTGGTTTTAAGTGTTTAATTTGTATATTTAAAATAATAAGTTAAAATATATATGTTGTGTGTCAAACATTCTCCGTCCCGGTGAACGATGTTCGCAATCTAGTACGGGAGCCGCCCCTGGTAAATGCCTTCATTGCAATTGTTGCACCACGGTTACTCCAAATTAGTTTTTTCGTCGACTTTCTTTGATACATGTAAAGAAAAAAAACTTTAGTTACAGAACATACAAGAGAAAAACAATTCAAGGACAAAACAAAAATAACAGTTAGGGTAGGAACATTTGTCAACATCTGCATGAATTCTTCGTTCCACTTCTCATACATTCCAATTAGAGCTTTGGGAACTGTTACCCCATTAGCCCATTGAGTAAATGCAATGCATATGTGATGATCAGTTACATTGCGTTGTTGTTTTCTTTTTACAACTATATGTTATGTACCAACTAATCATATTCTTATAAACCTCACTCCCACTCACTATAATCAAATTACTTTTGTCAATTCAACAGATTATTGTATCTTGCACACTTTTTGTCAATTCAACAGATTCTTTCATGAACTGTTTATATCTTGAGTAATATGAATTCGCAAGACGCCAACTTCTTTGGCGTCCCTACACATAGTTTGAAGATTAAAAGATTCAGATTGAATTAAACTGTCTACTCGAGTGGTTGTCTGTACATTTGTATTTTTATTTTTATTGATTGTATTTTTATATTTTAAATAAAGTAACGAATTAAAAAATTAATCATAATAAATTGGTGTCAGAAGTAAAATGTATTTTATATTTTGTGTTTGCTCATTCCTTCTTTTCCACATGTGAGTTACCTACATATTTATATACCTATATTTGTGTTTTTGTGCGTATCCAAATTATTCACCTACATAATATTTGTGTGTATATTTCGATTAAACTCCATTGAATTCTGAATATTGTCTTTGTACTCTACGAGTCGACAATAATTAATTGTGTTCTTTCAATTTAATTGCTATTGCATAGGAACAATTTAATCTGTTGTTTGGTATCCATTACAGTGAGAAACATTTGATTAAGCACATCCGAATTTTCGTTGCTTTATATATAAACAAAAAAAAACAAATAAAGATGTCTCAGGCAGATAATGATGAACTCGAGATGCAATCTCAAAACTCAGAAATCTCTGAAAATCTTCCAATAACGTTTCTAATTAAATTTATTAAAAGATTTGATGGTTCAAGAGACGAACTTCCTTCTTTCATATCAGATTGCAATAAAGCAATTGCTCTCGCATCCGTCTCACAGCAACCTATCTTATTAAGCTATATAGAGACACAAATTTCGGGCAAGGCAAAAGCCGCTTGTCTAAATCGTAAGTTCGATAACTGGGATGAATTGAAATTTTTTTTAAAAACAATGTACCAAGATAGTAAACATTATTCCCAATTACTTTGTGAACTGACAAACTTAAAACAAAACTTCAACGAAACAGTTAGTCAATTTGTATTTCGTGTAGAAACATGTTTGAAAAGAACAATAAATTCTATTCAACAACAAAATGTTGCAAAATCCTCTCTAGAAGGCAGACTTGAACTTCTTAATGAAATAGTCCTTAATCGTTTCATTTATTTTTCTAATCAAAATATATCAAATATTCTACGAGTTCGTGATATTAAAACCCTTAATGAAGCTATCTCAATAGCGATAGCGGAAGAACAAGTTGTAAATATGTATAGTAAAAAAATAAACTCAAAATATACAAATAACTATAAATCAAATCAAAATCAAAACTCTGTTCGTATAAAAGAACAAAATGGTAATACTAATCTTCATTTAATTGAAAGTAAAAATGAATCAAATTCAAGCAATTTTAAATTTTGCAAATATTGCAAAAAGAAAGGACATTCAATAGATGAATGTCGTAAACGAAGTTATAATAATCAAAAGAAACAACAACAATCAAAAAACTCAAATCCGACTTCATTACAAGTTGTCCAAATGGAGTCAACGATATCGAACGAGACAACAAACAATTAATAGTTGAAAATATTCTGTTCTCAGAAACAAATTCCTACGTTCTCATTCCATGTACGGAATCAAAAAATCAAATTCTTAAACTTTTACTGGATACAGGATCAAATATTTCAATTGTCAAAGGTCAATCTCTTCGACCTCAAACTATTATTTATCAAAACGAGCAAATTCTATTAAATGGAATTAGTCAGAATAATCCCATTAAAACTTCAGGCTGCTCAAATCTTATACTAAACTTTCCTAATAAATCACTTCCATATAAATTCCATGTATTAACCGTGGATTCAAATATTCCATATGATGGAATTCTAGGAAATGACTTCCTTAAATCAATGGATGCGATTATCGATTACAAAATCCAATGTCTCCGTTTTAAGTACGGAAATATTCCAATCAATTCAAAGGAAAGTTCACCAAATTCAAACTTTATTGAAATCGAACCTCGTACTGAAAAACTTATTTCAGTTTTTATAACTAATCCTCAGCTTAAAGAAGGCATTCTTCCAGAGCTATATTTACAAGAAGGTGTATTCTTGTCAAGAGCAATTACTAAAGTAAATAATGATTCTTATGCTCCTGCTTCAATTCTAAATACCACTGAAAATCCTATAATTCTTCAAAATCTTCCCTGTCGATTGGAACCATTACTTAATTTAATTCCATTGACAAAATCAAATAAACTTGATCGTTTTCAAGATTTACAAGCTAACTTAAGACTCGATCATTTAAATACTGAAGAAAAATCTCATATTATCAAAATATGCAAAGAATTCAGTGACATATTTCACTTAGAGGGAGATGTCCTCACTTCTACATCAGCTATTCAGCATGAAATAATAACAAATAATTCAGGACCTATAGCGGCAAAAACGTACCGTTACCCTGAAAAACATAAAGTAGAAGTTAACAAGCAAATAAAAAAAATGCTAAGTCAAGAAATCATTAAGCCTTCCGTATCTCCATGGTCCGCTCCACTTTGGGTGGTTCCAAAGAAAGTTGACGCTTCAGGTCAACAAAAGTGGCGTGTTGTAGTCGATTACAGGAAACTGAATAACGTCACAATTGGTGATGCTTTTCCTCTTCCAAATATTGTTGATATTTTAGATCAATTAAGTCATTCTAATTACTTCACAACTCTCGATCTAGCATCTGGTTTTCACCAAATTAATGTTCGACCAGAAGATCGTTGCAAAACCGCTTTTTCAACTCCCGATGGGCACTACGAGTTTATTCGTATGCCTTTCGGATTAAAAAACGCACCATCAGTCTTCCAGAGATTGATGAACAATGTTTTAACAGGCCTTCAAGGTCTACAATGTTTTGTCTATTTAGACGACATTGTGATTTATGCGTCATCATTAGAAGACCATCAATCAAAACTTCGAAATGTTTTCCAAAGGCTCCAACTTAATAATCTGAAACTGCAACCAGATAAGTGCGAGTTCATGAGAAAAGAGGTTATTTATTTAGGTCATAAAATCACAAATCAAGGTGTCAAACCAAACTCTGAAAAAATTGACGTTGTATGTCAATTTCCAGTTCCTGTTAACATAAAAGAGATACAATCTTTCTTAGGCCTCGCAGGCTACTATCGACGGTTCATTGAAAATTTTTCAAAAATAACTCGACCCCTTACAAATCTTTTAAAAAAAGATGTTCCTTTTAAATGGGGAAAAGAACAACAATCTGCATTCGATTGTCTTAAAGTGAAACTTACATCCGAGCCAATATTACAGTATCCGGACTTTTCTAAGGAATTTATCCTTACCACGGATGCTTCCAACTTTGCAATAGGTGCCATATTGAGCCAAGGTGAAATTGGTTCTGACCTGCCTATTTCTTACGCAAGTAGAACACTTAATAGACAAGAGTCAAACTACAGCACAACAGAACGAGAACTCCTTGCAATAGTGTGGAGTGTTAATCACTTTCCACCATATTTATATGGTAGACGATTCAAAATTGTAACAGATCACAGACCATTAGTTTGGTTGTTCAATGTAAAAGATCCTGGATCTAAACTAGTGCGTTGGCGATTAAAACTTGATCAATACGATTATGAGATACATTTCAAACCTGGTCGTATAAACTCAAATGCAGACTGCTTATCTCGTATTCGTCAAGAAAATACAACTACTATCTTCTATGCGGAAACTAAAGAAACATTTAATGACTATGTTAAATTTTACTATAATTCTCTTTCACCAAATATTCACGATTTTAAAGAACTCGAAGAGAATATACTAAACTCAAAAGAAACAGTAGCTTATGTTACCGCTATTGATCTTTCAAACGAAAATGTTCATACCGATGATATATTATCGAATTCTATTAATTCTGAAGTAATACGTAATGTACCACATGAGTTATATTCAAATTATAAAACAACTAGCAAAAACAAACAAGTATTTTATCACTGTTTTATAAAAAACAATTTCTACGAAAAACCCTCTTATTCAGATTTCTTTTATACAATACAAAACTTACGTATTCAATTGGAACTGAACAATGAATCTTCTATTTCCATAGCTAATCCATGCGATGAATTCAATCAATTCAAATATCAAAAATGTAAAGATATTATTTTATTTATATTTAGAAATGCAAAAATTAGTATCTCGATGTACAAAAATGTTATCAAAACTCCAACTCCTGAACAAATCCCAGTAATTCTCAAGGAAAACCATGATTTGCCATTATCCGGTCATTGCGGATATCAAAGGATGTTTAGAAGAATATCACAAAAATACAAATGGCATAAAATGCGTAATGAAATCAAGAAATATATTAAAGAGTGTCAATCATGTCAATTAAACAAAACCATGAGACGTACTAACAAAGCTCCCATGGAAATTACTAGTACAGTAATAAGCCATTCGAAAGACTAGCCCTTGACATTGTAGGTCCCTTACCATTAACTGAAAATGGAAATAAATATGTACTTACCATGCAAGATGACTTAACAAAGTTCTCTTATGCCATACCTTTAGTTAATCATGTAGCTGAAACTGTTGCTGATAACCTTGTGAAGTTTATAACTATGTTCGGAATCCCCAAATCTATCTTAACTGATCAAGGAACTGATTTTACATCAGAAATTATTAAGAATCTAACAAAATTGTTTCAAATGAAACACATAATAACGAGTGCTTATCATCCACAATCTAATGGTGCTCTAGAAAGGTCACATTCTACACTTAAAGACTATCTAAAGCATTATATTAATCAAAATCAAACTAATTGGGATAGATACATTCCATTAGCAATGTTTTCATACAACACTCATATTCATTCTTCAACTAAGTTCACTCCATATGAACTTTTATTTGGTCACAGACCTATACTACCAAGCTCTTTAACAGAATATCCTGAATTTAAATATACATATGATAATAACTATGATCAATTAAAATATAGACTGAACAAGACTCATCAAATCGCTAAAAAAAACCTATTAACTGAGAAACAAAAGTCAAAAACTAATTATGATCGAAATGTTCATAATCCAACTTATTGTGTTAATGACTTAGTATATTTAAAAAACAATTCATCTAGAGCTGGAACTTCTCGAAAACTTACTCCTAACTATAAAGGTCCCTATAAGATCTTAGAGATTCATGGTAACACAAATGTTACGTTAGAAATAAAAAATAAACCAGTTAAAGTTCATGTAAATTGTATTAAACACGCTCATATTTCTAATTCATGAAATTCTCATTTTACTAAACTTACACTACGAAAATTTCATTACAGGTTTCCCATATCAGAGGCGAATGCCGAAAACTTCAAAATCAATGAAATCACTAATGGTAGTGGGTTATTCTATGAAAATCTGGGCAATGTCAGATTTTATTCTGATCATTGGCAATTAATCACTTATACAGATATATCATTTTATAAAAAGAAATTAGAATTGATAGAGAAAATTTACGAAAAATCAAAGTCTCTATGTGAGAAAAATTCTGGAATATCACTAAATTCTCATTGTTCTCAAACACTTGATTTCTTATCAATACAAGTTACAAAACTTATTCAAAAAGAAGAAACATTAGCTCACTTAATTAATCGTCATAGAACTAAAAGAGGTATCTTTAATGGCGGAGGTTATGCTTTGAATTGGTTATTCGGCGTTCCCGATGCTGATGATGCAAAATATTATAGCGGAGCTATAAAACAAGTAGAAGACGACGATTCTAAAGTTCAAATACTTATGAAAGAACAAATTCAAATTATAAAAACTACTATAACTAATTTCAATGAATCAATTAGCATTCTTAAAGTCCACGAAAATATTTTTAATGAAAATATTAAAAAATTCAACTACTTTATTAATAAAGTAAACAAAGAGGAAGATATGCTCCAAAATTCAATTATAATTGAAAATCAGTTAATTGAACTGACCTACTTAGTAAATGAATTGAACGAACAATATGATCAATTAACTAATTCTATATTATTCGCAAAAACACAAATAATTCATCCAAGTATAATTATTCCAAAGAAACTCATTGATGAAATGAATAAAAATATACTTTTCCTTTCCGATAGTAAAACATTCCCAATTCCATTGAACTATGAAAACGCATATAAGTTGCTAGATATTTCCAAATTAACTGGATTTTATCAAAATAATAAACTTGTATTTATTATTCAAATTCCTCTTCCTAGAATTAACAAATTCAATTTATATCAAATATTTCCTTTACCTATTCCTAAAAATATATCCACATATGCATACATATATAAACCCAGCATTTCCTTATTTAGCAATGTCAAAGAGTAAAATGCATTATGCTCAATTAAATGACCTTAAAAATTGTAAAGATTTGTCTGAATTTGATAAAATTTGTGAAATACAAATGATACATTCAAGTTACGATAGACCAATTTGTGAGACAAAACTATTAACTACAACTCACAAAATTATACCATCCTCGTGTCATACTTACCTAGTAACAGGCACAATAGCAGTATGGCATCCATTAAAATCTAATAAATGGATTTTTGTACTGAGTGAACCAGATCGACTCACCACAGATTGTAAAGATACTGAAATCTTTGATCAACTCATACACTCTACTGGAATCTTAACTCTCAACGGAGGTTGCAGAGCGTATTCAAAATACAACCAGCTTATATCCAAAGGAAAAATCACTTCCAACTATACAAATGTGATACCCGAAATCAACATTCTAGAGGATGACTGTTGCAAAACTCCAAATTCATCAACACACAATATCACCATATCATTGTCACCGATACATATTACCAATGTCCGACTAGATGAATTAAAACAGGCCTCTCACAGAATTGATATATTAAAACAACACATTAATGATTTATTACAAAAAACTCAAATAAAACCTAAAACTAATTGGCTTCTCATTACAGGACAAGTTATATTACTTATACTGGCTCTAATATTAATGAGAAAAGTCTTATCTTTTTTGGGAATCTTCAAAATCCTGAAACTTCTATTTTGTTGCAAACAAAACCATCATGAAGAACAACAAGGCTGCTTAGTAAGAATCTACAACTATTGTGCTTCAAATCCACATAATTCAGAAGCAGTCATCTACGAAGTTCCTGAAAACATTTCCTTAAGAACCCGTAACATAAACAAAGGAAGAAGACCTATATCCGCAAGAGAAGGATACTCATACTCAACCACCGACTAAAAAGGATTAGTTTTAAGAAAAAAATTTTATATTAAGATAAAAGAAAATATTTCAAATTTCAAAAAATTTAATATTAAGATAAAAAGAAAATATTTCAATTTATAAGAAAAAAAATGTATAATAAGACTAAAAGAAAATACTTCAAACTAAAAAAAAAAAGAGAATATTTTAGCCTAAAAAATTTGTTACACCTAATTTTTCATTTAAAAGGGGAGGTGTTATGTACCAACTAATCATATTCTTATAAACCTCACTCCCACTCACTATAATCAAATTACTTTAGTCAATTCAACAGATTATTGTATCTTGCACACTTTTTGTCAATTCAACAGATTCTTTCATGAACTGTTTATATCTTGAGTAATATGAATTCGCAAGACGCCAACTTCTTTGGCGTCCCTACACATAGTTTGAAGATTAAAAGATTCAGATTGAATTAAACTGTCTACTCGAGTGGTTGTCTGTACATTTGTATTTTTATTTTTATTGATTGTATTTTTATATTTTAAATAAAGTAACGAATTAAAAAATTAATCATAATATATAGATCGAGGTCAATGGTGACTGTTTTGTCATAAGAATTCGGATTTTCATTGATGCCGGTCATCGATTTGTGCGGGCGTGTAAAACCTAGTATAGTTTTGTAGGTTTCGTTTCTTTTCGTCTTGTGTTGCGAATTATTTATAAGTAAATATTAAATTGGTAGTGCGGTTACCAATGTTATTAATTTGATTAATAATTTTGAATTCGTTGTGTTTTAAGTGAAAAGTATTTATTAAACAAATATGATTATTTGTGAATACAAATTGAAATTGTGTGAAGTGTGTGTGATTGGTGTTTGTTGCTGCTGATGCTGGTCTGCTGCTGCTGCTGGGCTGCTGCTGCTGCTGTTAGTTGTCCGTATAAAGCGCGGAGGGATTTTTGGATAAGTTCCTTTTACCTATTTATTTATTTCTTGATTGGTTATATTCTGATTTTAGTTTTTTAGTTCAATTATTTTTAATAATTTTAATAATTTAATTTAGATTATCCTTTTCTTCTTGTGTGTATGTGTGTGTGTGCTTGTGGTTTTGTATCGGTTCGGTTTCGCGAATTTTATGAATCGGTTTACCGGCGAATTGTGTGTATGTAAGTATGAGTGTGGAATTTGTGTATTTTTTTTTCTCTTTGAATAGGTATGCAATTATTTGCAAATGGCCGACAAAAAAACTAACTTTGATGACGTCATATCGGGTTTTTGTAATTTTCGAGTGATATTTTAATTAAAAAAAACAATTAATTAATTTTTTTTGATGATATTAAAATTAATTCAAGTGCTGAATTTCATGTATTGTCCAAAGTGTTGTGTAGAATTTTGGTGTTAAAGTTTTGTGTTTACGTTTTGTTAAAGATGAAATGCCGTCGGCAATTCGCTCCGACGGCATATGGAATTTGTAATGCCGACGGGGTTTAACAACCCCTTTTTTTTTTTTTTTTAGCAAAAATATTTGTTATTAATTCATTGAATTGTATGAATTGTGTGGTGTTGAATAGGTTTTTTGAAATAAAATTTTGCTTTTTTTTTAATTCATGTTTTTTTTTTGTGATAATAGTATTGTGTATTTTAGTATGAATAAAATATTTGTAAATACATATTATTTTGTTTAATATTATTCTCTTTTTTGTTGAGTATAAATGTTTCTAGGTAATACCTATTTGATTTCAAGTTATTTAGATTTTATTTCAGTTGCTTAGCTTCGATTTTCAGAAAAGTGGACTGTATATTCATTTTTGTGTTAAGGAAAACCGTTTTATTAAAATTTCATTATAATTACGTATGGATTGTTCATTTTTTTTTTGTGATGAGTTAATTTAAATCAGTGTACTTTCTTCGTTGGATTTATTGCTTGGAAGGTAGCATATTTTTGTGATCGGACGTTTCATAATTCCGGTTTTCGTTTTCAAGGTTACGACTAGAACTAGTTCATCGGCTCCGGGATGGGTTTCGATGATTCTGGCGAGGATCCATTGAGATGGCGGAAGCCTTTCATCTTTTACCAGGACAAGAGCTCCGATTATGGGTTCAGCTTCTTTTCTTGTCCATTTAGGTCGTTGTTGTAGGCGTGAAAGATATTCTCCGCTCCACTTACGCCAGAAGGAGTCGACAAAGACTTGAGTCCTCATCCATCTATCGAGATAACTGATTCGTTCTGTCGCGGGCAAGTTTCCTTGAGGAATAGATAAGAGACGTTCGCCAATTAGGAAGTGTCCTGGAGTTAGGACGTCTAGGTCCTCTATATTATCCGATAGAGGGCACAGAGGCCGGGAGTTCAAACATGCTTCAATCTGGATAAGAAGCGTGTAGAGCTCTTCGAAAGTTAACCTTTCATCTCGAACGGTTCGTTTCAGGTGGTGTTTCACTGATTTCACCCCAGCTTCCCAGAGGCCACCAAAGTGGGGAGAAGCAGGGGGAATAAAATTCCAGTTGGTTCCTGAGTTGGCTAAGTTTCCTGCAATTTCATTCCAATCATGCTTTGCTTCTTGTAGCATCCTGGCTAATTCTCTATTAGCTCCCTCAAAGTTTGTGCCGCAGTCGCTATAAATTTGTGCACATATGCCTCGCCGTGCCGTGAAGCGATGAAAAGCTGCCAGAAATGATTTCGTGGTTAAATCTGACACTGTTTCTAGATGGATAGCTTTTGTGGCTAGGCAAATAAAAATTGCAAAGTATCCTTTGAATGTTTTTGCTCCTCTTCCTTTCCATGCTTTTATGTCTATAGGACCGGCGTAATCCACTCCAGTGTTGGTGAATGGTGTGGACATTCGTACTCGTGGCGCTGGCAAGCTGCCCATGAGCTGTTGCAGACTTTTTCTTGTGTGTCTAAAACATATTGGACAATTATGGATATATCTCCTTACGTACATTTTAATGCTTATAATCCAGTAGGTCATACAAATATAAGCCGTAGTTTGTTGGTTTCCTCCATGAAGTGTCTTGTTGTGAGCATCGCGCATCACAAGCTCTGTAAAATGGTAATTGGGTTTCAGAATAATCGGGTGTTGCTGGTTGTACGAAAGCAGTGTATTCTGTAGTCGACCACCAACGCGTAATATCCCATTACCGTCAATGAAAGCATTGAGTGAGAGTAAGGATTTTGGTATTGCATCCTTATTCTCATATTCACTCAGTTCGTCGGCGAACATGAGTCTTTGTACTGCTTTGAGCACTAATAAAGTTGCACAGTGTAATTCTTCGGGTTTTAGTTCTCCTGTGGCTTTTAACGTTTTTCTTCTCTTGGCCAGGCCATTTGCTCGAAACCGTAGACAGAAGGCAATCGCTCTGGTGACCTTTGAAAGCCGCGACCATCTTACAATGCTTTTATTGATGTCATCATCTGCTGCATCAGCGGTGGTTAGTGTGCATTGTACTTTCACTGAACGTTTTTCTTCCTCAGTATCTAGTGTAGATGGCTGCTCAGGTACTTCATAATGCCAATTCTCCTGCAGAAATGAAGGGCCTGTCCACCACAATTCCTGTGCTCCTAAAGCTGACGGTAAGACCCCTCTGGATGCAAGATCAGCTGGGTTGTGATCTGTTGGGATGTGTTTCCAACTGTCGCAGCTTGTCAGACGTTGAATCTCTGAAACTCTGTTGCTGACAAATGTGGTCCATTTAGATGGTTGTGCTCTGATCCAGGCCAGCGTAATCATTGAATCTGACCAGGCATGTGTTTTGGCGTTAGATAAACCGAGCACTTCTTTCGTGTAGTTGAGCAGAGAGGCAAGTAAAGCAGCTCCACAAAGTTCGAGTCGTGGCAAACTGACCGTTTTTAAAGGAGCCACTTTGGTTTTTGAGATTAGCAGGTGCATATGGATATTGTCTGAGCTATCAAGTACACGTATGAAGACTACTGCACCATAAACCTTCTCAGACGCATCGCTGAAGCCATGCAATTCCACTACTTTGTGTGGGCTGTGTGTTTTAATCCACCTTGGGATTTTAATGTGTTGTATGGTCGGAAGTTCTTTTCGAAAAACTTGCCATTCGTCTTTTAAATCTGATGGAATTGGTTGGTCCCAATCAGTTTCGCGGCACCATAACTTTTGCATCATGATCTTTGCCTTAATCACAACTGGTCCAATCCAACCGAGTGGATCAAAAAGTTTGGCGATCGCCGAAAGCATTGTTCTCTTTGTTACTTCTTCAGTGTCGTGTTGGAAATTCTGGAATGAAAACGCATCTTCTTCTGGGTGCCATCTTATGCCCAAAGTTTTGACATGATCTGTCGATCCAAAAGGGAGCTCAAAACTTATCTCACAGTCTTCTTTGGGTAAGTCTTGTAGAAGGTCTTTGCAGTTGGACGTCCACTTCCAAAGTTTGAGTCCAGCTGATGCCAGTAAATTGCGGGTTTCCTCGCGTTTCAGCCGAGTCTCATCGATGGAATCTCTTCCACTGATGAAATCGTCCACGTACATTTCTTCAGTGACTGCCAGAGCTCCTTTTGGATACTTCTCAGCTTCATCCTCGGCGACCTTGTGTAGGACACGGAGGGCCAAATATGGCGCACAGGCCGTGCCAAAGGTAACTGTTTTAAGTCTATATACCTTTATCGGTTGATTCGGGCTTTCTCTCCAAATAATGAGCTGATAATATTGATCCAATTGTTGTACGAAAATTTGTCGATACATCTTTTCTATATCAGCTGTTATTGTAAATTGATGTTTTCGCCAGTTTAGGATAATATCGACAATGTTTTTCTGCAGCTTAGGACCTACCATCAGGTGTTGATTAAGAGATGTTCCATCATTCGTTTTTGCAGCTGCGTCAAAGACGACCCTTAACTTCGTAGTCGAGCTAGACTCTTTGATCACAGCATGATGGGGTAGGAAGTAGTGATAGTGTGATTTCAAAATTGAGTCTTCTAGACTCACTTCCTCCATGTGTTGTAAGCTAAGATATTCCGTGATACATTGGCTGTAGCTCACTCGTAGTTTTGGTTCTTTTTCAAACCGTCTTTCCAGAGATGAAAAGCGTCTCATTGCATTTTCCATGCTGAATCCGAGCTCAGGATGAAGTCCTCCTTTGAACGGAAGTCTAACTTCGTATCGGGAAGATGCCTGGTCGTTTCTTTGAAATGCCTTTCGCAGGCAACATCCTCCTCTGATGGTTGAGTCACGAATGGAGTTTCTTCAATCTCCCAAAATTTTCGTATTTGAGTGTCGAGATCAACGTGTTGGAAAAAGCTTCGAGTGCCCTTTGGAATTGCCTCAGGAATCTTTCCTAAGACAATCCATCCTAAGTGAGTGCTTTGGGCAATTGGAGCAATTGCATGTTCACTACGGATTATGTCCGGTAGAATAATGTCAGTGTAAACATCCGAGCCAAAAAGTAGGTCAATCGGAGCAGGAATGCAAAAGTTAGGGTCTGCTAACTGTAAACCAGTTAAGTGTTCCCAAGTGTTGGTTACCATTTTGTGGGCCGGAAGGAGGCCAGTCAACGACTTAAAAATAAAAGCTTTGGTTGCGCTTTCAAACGTCGAAGTCCTGGACGTAAAATGTAGGTCAACGTAATTTTGACTGGTGCCGTTGCTGACCTCCCCTAACCCTGATACCTTTACAAATGTTCTGTGTCTTGTAAGATTTAATAAATGTGCAGCAGATTTAGATATAAAAGTGGCATCTGAGCCTGGATCAATTAGGGCTCGTAGATCTGAAAATCTCCCATCTCCAGACTTGACCCTAACAATTGCAGTAACCAATAAAATGTGCGTGGCATCAAGCTGGGACGCATAAAAAATGTGTCGGGTACTGCTAGACAGTGTGTTTTCATCTATCGGCTGAAAGGCAGGAGCGTTCGGGTTGACAGCCACTTGTTCGGTCCGAGGATGGGCAACCTGGTGTTGAAACTGTGTTGTTGGAGTATTTATGTATGAAATTGAATTATTATGTAAGAGTGAGTGATGTTTTTGGTGTAAAAGTAACAACTGCGGTTACTCAGGCAATCTTGTGTTGTGTGACTATAGGCCAGACAGTTCTCACAAACCCGGACCTGACGTACAGCTTGCAGTTTATGAGCCGAATCCATGCTCAAAAAACGACGACATTTCATCAAAGAGTGCTGGCCTTGTTTGCAAATTTGGCATTGATATCGCTGTGTGGTTAGTTGTTGTTTGTGTTGTGTATTGGCATGAAATGTTTTGGCTGAAGCTTGGGATTTTGTTGTTTGGTTGAACTGAGAGCTTGAGTTTCCTTGCTCTATAAGTGCCTCTAAAGTCCTGAAACGGGATTTGAGAAAACCAGTAAAAAAGAAAATTTTGGGAGCTCTTTATCACTTCCCAGTTTTTCCTCCCATAATTGCTGTGTGATACGAGGCAATTTTTGGAAGAGAATATATATTAACATTGTGTCCCAATGTTCCACTGGTAATTCTAAATTCTCCAGGGCATGAACTACTTCGGTTGTGGTGTCTAAAAGGTTTTTAAGGCCTTCTGCTGACTCTTTACTTTGAGCCGTTTGACCAAAAAGAACCTTGAGATGAGAATTCACTAAAACCCTCTTATGATCATACCTTTATTTTAATAAATCCCATGCCTTTTAGCCTCTCGGCATCTCCACTTAGACTGTCCTTTAAAAAATGCATTTTTTGAATTTCATTCAATGCAGGGTTGCTATGCACCAGAGAAATAAATATGTCGTGGTACGAACGCCATTTTGTATAAGACCCCGAGAAAGTTGGAGGTTTTATTGCAGGTAGCTTCATGAAATTATTTTGAGGAGTTTGTGCTGGTTGAGGCAGCACTGCAGTGTGACTTATTCCAGGATTTATAGTGGGCGAAGCAGGAGCAGGTGGCGTGATTTTATCCAGGGCATCCATCAATTCACTCCGATAATCGAGATACGTATCACGGATTTGCTCGAAAACTGCTACTAAATCTTCCTTCTTCAATGTCTCTTCCAGCTTCCCCCCACTAACAATTTCCTCGTGGTATCGCTTAGCATTAACTAAATTAGCTTCTAAAAGCTCTAAGCGAGTTTTCAAATAATTGCTCGTGCGACGAGCCTGACCTGTTTTTTTTAAATTTGAGAAGGCGCGCTCTAACTGCGCCAAAACTTCCTTTTGTAACTCAACGAAAGACATGGTGGACTTTTGTTTATCAAACGTAATAAAAAAAGAGCAACAAAAATACTTTAAAAATGAGGACTTACTTGGTGTGCCTTCGATGGAATGGTGATGTAAATTGTGGTGGGTTTCACGTCGCGGGAATCCCGATTTGCACAGAACAAAATGTTCTTAAATTATTTTTTTTATATTTTAATTTCGCAATGAAATTATTTTTATTTAAAGTTTTAAATAGCTTTGTTAATTTGCACAGTAAAATTTGTTTTATACATATGTACAGTATACACTTTACATACAGCAAATTCATACACTTTTTTTTTTTTTGTGGCTTTGAAGGACCAAATGTTTAGGTGTAGCGCTGGTTAATTTTCTAATTAACTTTAATTGAAATAAAACTCGATTTCTTTTTTTTTTTATAACTTTATAAATTAGCTTTAATTATTTTATATCGCAACAAGCAAAATGGTGTCGGGTGAAAAGTTCTCGAAAGAATGAATATGACCTTTTTACATTTATGAAGGTTAATACGATGAGATTGCATAATTTATGACATAAATCATTACTTTGAAAAGATGTGTCATTTTGGGCTATTTACTCGTTATTTTAAATGATTAATTCACAATAGTAATAGGTTCATAGTTAATGTTTAAGAGTGTTATACATACAATTTGGTTTTAAGTGTTTAATTTGTATATTTAAAATAATAAGTTAAAATATATACCTATGTTGTTTGTCAAACAGTAATAATATTAGAGAAACCTCCTGTGAATTTAAAACTATCAAAAGAATTTGTCGACGTCCACTCCGCCCCCACACGGAGTCCACTCAACGTCCGCTCAGCCTCCGCTCGGCGTTCGCTCCGCCTCCACTCGTTTTCCAATCCACCTCCGCTCACATTCGCTCCACCTCCGCGTGGCGTCCGCGCATCCGCTCCGCCTCCGCTAAGCGTCCACTCCGCATTCGCTCCGCCTCCACTCCGCCTCCGCTCCGCCTCCGCTTGGCGTCCGCTCAGCATCCACTCTGCCTCCGCACCGCCTCCGCTCAGCATCCAATCCGCCTCCACTCAGCATCCGCCCCGCCTCCACTTGGCGTCCTCTCAGCATCCACTCCGCCTCCGCTCGGCGTCTGCTCAGCATCCGCTCCGCCTCCGCTCAGCATCCGCTCTGCCTCCGCTCGGCGTCCGCTCCGCCTCCGCTCAGCATCCGCTCCGCCCCCACTCAGCATCCGCTCCGCCTCCGCTCGGCGTCCTCTCAGCATCCACTCCACCTCCGCTCGGCGTCTGCTCAGCATCCAATCCACCTCCGCTCAGCAACCGCTCCGCTCCGCTCAGCATCCGCTCTGCCTCCGCTCGTAGTCCGCACCACCTCCGCTCAGCATCCACTCCGCCTCTACTAAGCATCCACTCCGCCTTCGCTCGGCGTCTGCTCAGCATCCGCTCCGCCTCCGCTCAGCATCCGATCCGCCTCCGCCCAGCATTCGCTCCACCTCCGCTCGGCGTCCGCTCAGCATCCGCTCCGCCTCCACTCAGCATCCGCTCCGCCTCCGCTCGGCTTCCTCTCAGCATCCACTCCGCCTCCGCTCGGCGTCTGCTCAGCATCCGCTCCGCCTCCGCTCAGCATCCGCTCCGCCTCCGCTCAGCATCCACTCCGCCACTCAGCATCCGCTCCGCCTCCGCTGGGCGTCCTCTCGGCATCCACTACGCCTCCGCTTGGCGTCTGCTCAGCATCCGCTCCGCCTTCGCTCAGCATCCACTCCGCCTCCGCTCAGCATCCGCTCCACCTCCGCTCAGCATCGGCTCCGCCTCCTCCTCTGCTCAGCATCCGCTTGGCATCCGCTCAGCACCCGCTCAGCATCCGCTCCGCCTCCGCTCAGCATCCGCTCCGCCTCCGCTCAGCATCCGCTCCGCCTCCGCTCAGCATCCGCTCCGCCTCCGCTCAGCATCCGCTCCACCTCAACTCGGCGTCCGCTCCACCTCCACTCAGCATCCGCTCCTCCTCCGCTCAGCATCCGCTCCGCCTCCGCTCGGCGTCCGCTCAGCATCCGCTCCGCCTCCGCTTGGTGTCCGCTCCAGCATCCGCTCCGCCTCCGCTCTGCCTCCGCTCAGCATCCGCTCCGCCTCCGCTCAGCATCCGCTCCATCTCCACTCAGCATCCGCTCCACCTCCACTCGGCGTCCTCTCAGCATCTGCTCCGCCTCCGCTCGGCGTCCGCTCAGCACCCGCTCAGCATCCGCTCCGCCTCCGCTCAGCATCCGCTCTGCCTCCGCTCCGCCTCCGCTCAGCCTCCGCTCCACCTCCGCTCAGCATCCGCTCCGCCTCCACCTCCGCTCGGCGTCCGCTCCACCTCTGCTCAGCATCTGCTCCACCTCTGCTCCGCTTTCGCTCAGCATCCATTCCGCCTTCGCTCAGAATCCGCTCTGCCTCAGCTCGGCGTCCGCTCCACCTCCGCTCAGTATCTGCTCCGTCTCCGCTTCGACCCCGCTCAGCATCCGCTCGGTGCCGCTCAGCATCCGCTCCACCTCCGCTCAGCGTCCACTCCGCATCCGCTCCACCTCCGCTCCGCCTCCGCTCGGCGTCCACTCAGCACCCGCTCAGCATCCGCTCCGCCTCCGCTCAGCATCCGCTAGGCATCCGCTCCGCCTCCGCTCAGCCTCCGCTCCACCTCCGCTCAGCATTCGCTCCGCCTCCACCTCCGCTCGGCGTCCGCTCCACCTCTGCTCAGCATCTGCTCCGCCTCTGCTCCGCTTTCGCTCAGCATCCATTCCGCCTTCGCTCAGAATCCGCTCTGCCTCAGCTCGTTAATTTGCACAGTAAAATTTGTTTTATACATATGTACAGTATACACTTTACATACAGCAAATTCATACACTTTTTTTTTTTTTGTGGCTTTGAAGGACCAAATGTTTAGGTGTAGCGCTGGTTAATTTTCTAATTAACTTTAATTGAAATAAAACTCGATTTCTTTTTTTTTTTATAACTTTATAAATTAGCTTTAATTATTTTATATCGCAACAAGCAAAATGGTGTCGGGTGAAAAGTTCTCGAAAGAATGAATATGACCTTTTTACATTTATGAAGGTTAATACGATGAGATTGCATAATTTATGACATAAATCATTACTTTGAAAAGATGTGTCATTTTGGGCTATTTACTCGTTATTTTAAATGATTAATTCACAATAGTAATAGGTTCATAGTTAATGTTTAAGAGTGTTATACATACAATTTGGTTTTAAGTGTTTAATTTGTATATTTAAAATAATAAGTTAAAATATATACCTATGTTGTTTGTCAAACAGTAATAATATTAGAGAAACCTCCTGTGAATTTAAAACTATCAAAAGAATTTGTCGACGTCCACTCCGCCCCCACACGGAGTCCACTCAACGTCCGCTCAGCCTCCGCTCGGCGTTCGCTCCGCCTCCACTCGTTTTCCAATCCACCTCCGCTCACATTCGCTCCACCTCCGCGTGGCGTCCGCGCATCCGCTCCGCCTCCGCTAAGCGTCCACTCCGCATTCGCTCCGCCTCCACTCCGCCTCCGCTCCGCCTCCGCTTGGCGTCCGCTCAGCATCCACTCTGCCTCCGCACCGCCTCCGCTCAGCATCCAATCCGCCTCCACTCAGCATCCGCCCCGCCTCCACTTGGCGTCCTCTCAGCATCCACTCCGCCTCCGCTCGGCGTCTGCTCAGCATCCGCTCCGCCTCCGCTCAGCATCCGCTCTGCCTCCGCTCGGCGTCCGCTCCGCCTCCGCTCAGCATCCGCTCCGCCCCCACTCAGCATCCGCTCCGCCTCCGCTCGGCGTCCTCTCAGCATCCACTCCACCTCCGCTCGGCGTCTGCTCAGCATCCAATCCACCTCCGCTCAGCAACCGCTCCGCTCCGCTCAGCATCCGCTCTGCCTCCGCTCGTAGTCCGCACCACCTCCGCTCAGCATCCACTCCGCCTCTACTAAGCATCCACTCCGCCTTCGCTCGGCGTCTGCTCAGCATCCGCTCCGCCTCCGCTCAGCATCCGATCCGCCTCCGCCCAGCATTCGCTCCACCTCCGCTCGGCGTCCGCTCAGCATCCGCTCCGCCTCCACTCAGCATCCGCTCCGCCTCCGCTCGGCTTCCTCTCAGCATCCACTCCGCCTCCGCTCGGCGTCTGCTCAGCATCCGCTCCGCCTCCGCTCAGCATCCGCTCCGCCTCCGCTCAGCATCCACTCCGCCACTCAGCATCCGCTCCGCCTCCGCTGGGCGTCCTCTCGGCATCCACTACGCCTCCGCTTGGCGTCTGCTCAGCATCCGCTCCGCCTTCGCTCAGCATCCACTCCGCCTCCGCTCAGCATCCGCTCCACCTCCGCTCAGCATCGGCTCCGCCTCCTCCTCTGCTCAGCATCCGCTTGGCATCCGCTCAGCACCCGCTCAGCATCCGCTCCGCCTCCGCTCAGCATCCGCTCCGCCTCCGCTCAGCATCCGCTCCGCCTCCGCTCAGCATCCGCTCCGCCTCCGCTCAGCATCCGCTCCACCTCAACTCGGCGTCCGCTCCACCTCCACTCAGCATCCGCTCCTCCTCCGCTCAGCATCCGCTCCGCCTCCGCTCGGCGTCCGCTCAGCATCCGCTCCGCCTCCGCTTGGTGTCCGCTCCAGCATCCGCTCCGCCTCCGCTCTGCCTCCGCTCAGCATCCGCTCCGCCTCCGCTCAGCATCCGCTCCATCTCCACTCAGCATCCGCTCCACCTCCACTCGGCGTCCTCTCAGCATCTGCTCCGCCTCCGCTCGGCGTCCGCTCAGCACCCGCTCAGCATCCGCTCCGCCTCCGCTCAGCATCCGCTCTGCCTCCGCTCCGCCTCCGCTCAGCCTCCGCTCCACCTCCGCTCAGCATCCGCTCCGCCTCCACCTCCGCTCGGCGTCCGCTCCACCTCTGCTCAGCATCTGCTCCACCTCTGCTCCGCTTTCGCTCAGCATCCATTCCGCCTTCGCTCAGAATCCGCTCTGCCTCAGCTCGGCGTCCGCTCCACCTCCGCTCAGTATCTGCTCCGTCTCCGCTTCGACCCCGCTCAGCATCCGCTCGGTGCCGCTCAGCATCCGCTCCACCTCCGCTCAGCGTCCACTCCGCATCCGCTCCACCTCCGCTCCGCCTCCGCTCGGCGTCCACTCAGCACCCGCTCAGCATCCGCTCCGCCTCCGCTCAGCATCCGCTAGGCATCCGCTCCGCCTCCGCTCAGCCTCCGCTCCACCTCCGCTCAGCATTCGCTCCGCCTCCACCTCCGCTCGGCGTCCGCTCCACCTCTGCTCAGCATCTGCTCCGCCTCTGCTCCGCTTTCGCTCAGCATCCATTCCGCCTTCGCTCAGAATCCGCTCTGCCTCAGCTCGGCGTCCGCTCCACCTCCGCTCAGTATCTGCTCCGTCTCCGCTTCGCCCCCGCTTAGCATCCGCTCGGTGCCGCTCAGCATCCGCTCCACCTCCGCTCAGCATCTGCTCCGCCTCCACTCCACTTTCGCTCAGCATCCATTCCGCCTTCGCTCAGAATCCGCTCTGCCTCCGCTCGGCGTCCGCTCCACGTCCGCTCAGCATCTGCTCCGTCTCCGCTTCGCCTCCGCTCAGCATCCGCTCGGCGACGCTCAGCATCCGCTCCGCCTCCGCTCAGCATCCACTCCGCCTCCGCTCAGAATCCACTCCGCCTCCGCTCAGCATCCAATCGGCGTCCGGTCAGCATCCGCTCTGCCTCCGCTCAGCACTCGTTCCGCCTCCGCTCGGCGTCCGCTCCATCACCGCTACGCCTCCGCTCAGCGTCCGCCCCACCTCCACTTGGCGTCCACTCCGCCTCCGCTCAGCATCCGCTCCGCCTCCGCCCAGCATCCGCTCCGCCTCCGCTCAGCGTCCAATCCGCCTCCGCTTGGCGTCCAATCCACCTCCGCTCGGCGTCCAATCCGCCTCCACTCAGCGTCCACTCCGCCTCCGCTCAGCGTCCGCTTCGCCTCCACTCAGCGTCCGCTCCGCCTCCGCTCGACGTCCACTCCACCCCCACTCGGAGTCCACTCAACGTCCGCTCAGCCTCCGCTCGGCGTTCGCTCCGCCTCCGCTCAGCGTCCACTCCGCCTCCACTCCGTATCCGCTCCGCCTCCACTCCGCCTCCGCTTGGCGTTCGCTCAGCATCCGCTCTGCCTCCGCTTGGCGTCCGCACCGCCTCCGCTCAGCATCCAATCCGCCTCCACTCAGCATCCGCCCCGCCTCCACTTGGTGTCCTCTCAGCATCCACTCCGCCTCCGCTCGGCGTCTGCTCAGCATCCGCTCCGCCTCCGCTCAGCATCAGCTCAGCCTCCGCTCGGCGTTCGCTCCGCCTCCGCTCAGCGTCCACTCCGCCTCCACTCCGTATCCGCTCCGCCTCCACTCCGCCTCCGCTTGGCGTTCGCTCAGCATCCGCTCTGCCTCCGCTTGGCGTCCGCACCGCCTCCGCTCAGCATCCAATCCGCCTCCACTCAGCATCCGCCCCGCCTCCACTCGGCGTCCTCTCAGCATCCACTCCACCTCCGTTCGGCGTCTGCTCAGCATCCAATCCGCCTCCGCTCAGCAACCGCTCCGCTCCGCTCTGCCTCCGCTCGTAGTCCGCACCACCTCCGCTCAGCATCCGCTCCACCTCCACTAAGCATCATCCACTCCGCCTTCACTTGGTGTCCGCTCAGCATCCGCTCCGCCTCCACTCAGCATCCGCTCGTCTTCCTCTCAGCATCCACTCCGCCTCCGCTCGGCATCTGCTCAGCATCCGCTTGGCGTCCGCTCAGCACCCGCTCAGCATCCGCTCCGCCTCCGCTCAGCATCCGCTCCACCTCCACTCGGCGTCCTCTCAGCATCTGCTCCGCCTCCGCTCCGCCTCCGCTCCGCCTCCGCTCCGCCTCCGCTCAGCATCCGCTCCATCTCCGCTTCGCCTCCGCTCAGCATCCGCTCGGCGCTGCTCAGAATCCGCTACACCTCCGCTCAGCATCCGCTCCGCCTCCGCTCAGAATCCGCTCCGCCTCCGCTCAGCATCCAATCGGCGTCCGGTCAGCATCCGCTCTGCATCCGCTCAGCACTCGTTCCGCCTCCGCTCGGCGTCCTCTCCGCCCTCGCTAAGCGTCCACTCAGAGTCCGGTTAAAGGTCGTATGTAAGAAGTCTACATTTTTGTTTGTATTTCTGCATCCGATTTCAAGGTCATCCGAATTAACTGCTGCGTTGATATTACAGCACTTAGTAAGCACCTAAGTAGGACGTATCTCCTGCATCATTAGATTTTCGAATTTCGTTTGTGGCGCGCCAACTATCCCATATCACCACAAGTTCCACACAAGGTCCACAAGACTGTTTGACCATGAAGGGGTGGGAGTAAAAATTCAAGATGTACCTTTTTGAACAGAACTCCGGGAGCCCTTAGTAATGGAAGTTTTTTTTTTCTTTGTGGAGTCATTTTTAAGCGATTTAGGTTTCTTGGCTATACTGTTAAAGTGCATTTCAAGGTCACTCGAATTAAGTGCTGCGTTGATATTAATTAGCACCTAAGTAGGACGTAATTTTTGCATCATTAGATTTTCAAAATCTCCTGTGGCGGCGCTATCTTGACGTCAAGATAGCACCGCCACAAGTTCCACAAAGTTCCACAAGCCTTTTTGGGAATGAAGGAGTGGGAGTAAAAAGTTGAGATGCATGTTTTTGAAAATGATTTGGAGATACCTTTAATTTGAAACCACTTTTGCAATGTACAATAATTTTTAGGCATTTTAAGTTTTTGTAATGCACTTTTCGGATGTATTTCAAGCTTAAGATTGCAGCACTTAATTAGCACCTAAGTAGGGCGTAACTTCTGCATCATTAGATTTTTGGATCTCTTTTGTGGCGGTGCTATCTTGACGTCAAGTTAGCACCGCCACAGGTTTGAGGGGGAAGGGAATTAAGTGCTCAGCTAAGATTGCAGCACTTAATAAGCACCTAACTAGCACCTAACTATTGCATCATTCGATTTTTGAATTTCCGTTGTGGCGGTGCTATCTTGACGGACTTCTCCGCTTAGCCGATGGAGCTTGTTGATCTAATTGCAGCGAGCTTTCCTGTGTTCTGCGCTTTCTTCTACAAAAATAATTTTATTTTAATTTGCTTATTTGTTTATAAAACTACTACCTATTGTTTTAATATAATTTTCATACATTTTTGTCTCCTTTTAAGAACATTTTGTTATAGAAATATCCAGGACTGTTTATGCTACCGAAGTGGTTGATACCTTTCTGGAACCTACATTTGGCCCTTACAATGTTGGCATCCAAAGTTTTGATTTCAAGAGAGTATTGGAAAAACTCGGTCTTGAGATCAATGTGGGTGTTTTCATGTAAAAGTGAATAAAATTCAAAAAGATTTTAGTGTGTATCTTTTGAACCGATTATGCTACCGAAGTGGTTGATACCTTTCTGGAACCTACATTTGGCCCTAACAATAGTGGCATCCAAAGTTTTGATTTCAAGAGAGTATTGGAAAAATCGGTCTTGAGATCAATGTGGGTGTTTTCATGTAAAAGTGAATAAAATTCAAAAAGGTGTGTATCTTTTGAACTGTTTATGCTACCGAAGTGGTTGATACCTTTCTGGAACTTACATTTGGCTCCTACAATATTGGCATCCAAAGTTTTGATTTCAAGAGAGTATTGGAAAAAATCGGTCTTGAGATCAATGTGGGTGTTTTGATGCAAAAGTGAATAAAATTCAAAAAGGTTTTGGCGTGTTTCTTTCGAACGGTTTGTGCTAAGGAGGTGGTTGATACTTTTTTGGAATCTACATTGTTTATGTTATACAATCTTATGTAATAAATGTTATACAGCCTGTTACAGCCTTATTCATTAGAATGCGCTAAACAGATGAATAGTTATGCACTGCATAAGGATTTATGTAGCCACTATGTAACGTTACATAAATCCTTATTCATAAAAAATGTCCCCATCCATTTTAGTTATGCAACGCTTGTGTCGAATAAAGTACCACAAAGAGGAAATCTATTACGTTTTACTTCAACTTCACATAAACAAACATCAGCTGTTTGTGAAAAATCAATAAAAGAAAAATGCATCCAGTTCGGTCTTTTCAATTTCTGTGTCTATAATATTAGGTCTGATCCTTTACTTTGGGATTCTGTGATTTTTAGTCCAAACTTGTGTCAACTAATTTTTTTTATATGAACTTTGACATAAGTTTGGACTAAAATGCGCAGAAATGCACAGAAAATCACAGAAATTCAAAGTAAAGGTACAGACCTATTATAATTTTGTAGTTTTCTTGTGCCATTACACATTTTTAGGAAAAATAAATAAAAGTTTCGATAAAAACTCATAGCAATTCCATTCCATTTACTCTCAGTGAATTTTTATAAAAAAAAAAAACAAAACAACCCCCAGTTTTCCTGCTGCGCTGCCGCCACCACCGCACAGTGGTCTCAAAAGCGAATTTAGCGGGTCAAAAGTCCAAAAACTATGCATTTTATATTTGGGCAGGTGGTACATAGGTTGATTGTAAACATGTCAGAGACAATGAATAGAGTCAAATTCACTGACAGAAGACTTTTTTTTTTTAAGCAATAATACCGTTAATTGCAGACAGATCGTTCAGCCATTGTTCGTTCAATATTTATGATGGTAGGATTTTGTATAAAACTTATTTGTTTCAAAGAAGTTATGAACTTTTTTGCTATTATTCCCAAATGGACTATATTTAAGAAGGTTAGTAATTTTATTTATTTATGACTGACGGTGTTTTAGCTAAACGAACCTTGGCATTTTCTTGATTAGTAAGAAAAAAATGAAAAAAATTTATTCTGTAGACTGCAACTTTTTCTGTACAAATCTGTGCAAAAAGATTGAACCAAAATTGAGTTCCAGGATTAATATAGATAACATATTTTTATTTTTCATCTGCCCGTTTTTGCCCGTTTGGGAAAAGTAAAACATTACATCTTACAGGTTATTTGACGACAGTGGCCCAAATTGTTCGGCTAAAAAGTTTAAAATTATCAGTGGCAAACATCTCAGAGGTCAACATAATATTAGCTGATATAGTTTGACCTATGTTCAAACCATAATTTAGTCCAAAAACGGGCATTAAGACATCATTTCTTCATTATTTCTGTGTCTTAATTGCCTTAGAAAAATTAATTAATTGTCCACATAACCATGAAATGACTTTTCTCTTTATTTGGCACTTGCTAGGCTATTTAGGTATTGAAATAACATTAGGACACACACACCACTGGTTTACAAAGATTTGGATTTTTGACCCGCTAGATTTGCTTTTGAGCCCACTGTGCACCGGTTGGATTGTTTTTAGTTTCTCTATTTTTGTTTTCCTATTCTATTTTCATTGTGTTATCTATTGTTTATAGTAGATACGCATTTACATATGTGCATAAATAAAAGAAAATTTGTTTTTTTGAGAAAATAATCTGTTTTGTTGTTTTATTTCAATATTTCTTTGCTCACATTTTTTATTGGGAAGAATAGGTATATATATGTATATGTGCGCATATCAAAATATTTCACTTTTGTGTGTGTTAGTGCCCTATTACACGACGACTTTAGAGTCATGACTTTTTTCGAAATTAAATGAGTGCGAAGGTGAGATCAGATGTTTTTTCTCGTTCGCACTCATTGATTTTCGAAAAAAGTCATGACTCTAAGGTCGTCGTGTAATAGGGCACTTAGTGACATTTTGATACTAAAATATCCTTATGTTGCCACTATTCAACCTCCGAACTCGTTTAGCTTATAATGAGTCTATGTAACGTTGCATAAGTTTTATGAATAAGGTTTTTGCGTTCAGATGCATTATAACGAGTACATAGCACTATGCACAAGCTATGATGCGTTTATGAATAAGGCTGTAAAAGTTTTAGCATGTTATAATCGAACGGCTAGTCCAACAAAGATATTTGATACCTTTTTGAAATCTGTATTTTTTTTAAGAGAAGAACCCAACTTTATTGCTTTAAACAAAAATGCACCCAAAGCAATAAATTTTGTGTGGTCATTTAAATTACATTATAATTTTGATTTCAGCTTTACAAAGCATTTTAGATTAAATAAAGCTGCTTTTAAATACGTCTTAAGTGAACTCGAATCAAAGCTTCCACCAGTTGTAAGATCAACATCTCTTTCCCCAAACTTTCCGCTTGCTTAAGGTTCTTAGCTGAAGGTGGGTATCAGCATGGGGTCAGACAGGACTTTAATATTGGGATGGCCCAGCCAACTGTGTCTGTCGTGCTTACCGAAGTGCTAACAATATTGGAACAACAACTTTGTCCGAAATGGTTAAGCCTAGCAATGACGGAAGATGAGAAGAGCCAAGCTCGTTTATATTTTTATAGGAAATGCAAAATACCTGGGGTGATTATGTGCACCGATGTAACCCATATTAAAATATCAAAGTCGACCGGAGAAAATGCACATCTATTTTTAAATCGAAAAGGATTTTACAGCTTAAATGCAATGATTGTAAAACATTTTTGAAGAACGTTTTAAGTGTTTGTATTTTTTGAAATCTTATCAATTTCAGATTAGTGATCACAAGCAGAGGATAAGATACGTAGATGCCAGATATCCTGCTTCCAGCCACGACAGTCTTATATGGGGAAACAGCGAAGCATACCACAAGACCTTGTACGACAATGGGGATAGAAGCACAAGATTGCTTGGTACGAATATTCATTATTAAAAAACAATCACACTGAATTAATTAAAGTGTATATTTTCATGTCATTAGGAGATGCGGGTTATCTACTATCACCTTGGCTGATAACTCCATTCAGGAATGATGGTGTCTGAACTTCCAAAAGCAGATTCAACACAAGCCATAGCAGTGGCCGTAATGTTATTGAACGGACATTTGGGGTATGGAAAAACTGGTGCAGATGCTGCCTCGGTGCTCGACAGCTGCACTATTCACCAAAAAAAGCTGTGCAGATAATAAACGTTGCCGTAGCTCTCCATAATATTCGAATTTATTTTAAAGTAAATGAAGAATATGTTCCCGATGATTCTCAAGAAGAAGAAGAAGAAGGTACGGAAGATTTTGATGAAGAAATCCTTGGGGGCAGCATATATCAGCAAGAGGCCAATTTTCTACGAAACCAATTTTTGAGAAGTTTTTAAAATGTTAAAACAAAACAAACAGGAATTCAGTATTTTTTAAATATTTTTTTATTGCAACACAATCAAACTTCAAATACTATATGTATGAATATAAAACAAAACTTTAAACTAAATAAAAGAAAATAAAAAAACTAAATTCTTTAATTCTAGTCAGTCGATTCACAAATACACTTGAACAAAAAGGAACTTTCATAGACACAAAAAAACTTAAAATTTAGCAAAACAAATAAAAGCTTTAAAACAAAAAAAAATAGATTAAGTATATATTGATATGCACAAATATGTATATCTTATCCAAAATATATAGGTATGTTATGATGATGCATATCATATATGAATCATTCAGACATTATGTCTGACATGTTGTTGGAATTATCTTCTTTTTGACTCTCCATTGTTATATGGTGCCGAACAGTCTCCTTAAGAAAGGATTGTAGTTTGTAGAATATTGTTTGTATTCTCCTCATGCTTTGCAAGTTGTTCCAAAGATTGGCAAATTTTGTCGATTTTCGCATTTAGATCTCGATTAACGTTCAGGTTTTCGTTCATTATATCTTCCACTTTTTCATAAAGTTTTTTTTTTGAAGACCGATCTGTTCTGTTAAAAGTTGTGTGTTGCTTGGTGTTTTTGTAGGAGGGCTTTGGTTTAGGGCTTGACATGTTGTGCAAGTTATTGTTATTTTCTTCTTCTTTATTTGAAATCAAACCAACGTACTCCTCCAAAGCTTCCACTACGAGATCATCCTCGCAAATCGCAGCTTCTTCAGTGCAGACAGGTGCTGAAGTATCGGCAGTAAACTTTGTCCCAAGTTTTTGGAATCCCAAAAAATTCTGTGCTTGGAACACCATCGATGGAATCCTTCAGGCATACAAGCTGGATAACCTCTTCTTCCAGTTCTGTGAAAGGTTGCTCCTCGAAAGTTCCACCACCAGTTGCATTCAGTGATCTTTTATTGGAAGCCAATTTTATTGCGGACTTCAAATCTGACAAAACCTGAATTAAATGGAAGAAATATTTAGTTTGCTTTTACTTTATTCAATTGCTTTTATTTATTTACCTTTTTCCATTCTGAAACTTCCTTTTCTGGGGGACCAAAGGTGTTTAAGGCCTCTGCTAAATTTTTCCAAAACTCTTGCAAGAACTCTGGAGATTTTTTGGTCAAATTCTTTGCTATGTCGGGTTGGCCCTTCATTCGCTCCACCATCTCCTCGAATTGCCTTCGATTTGTTGTCCTTTTTCTACAAAAAAAAAGTTTATTTTCTACTTAAACTTATTTTATATAAATTTTTATTTACTTTTTATTGCTTTCCATTTCTTAAAACACTTGTATTCTATACACGATCTGCACCAATTTTGGCGCAGATTTGAAACGTCAAAAGTTGTATGGAGTGCGGATGGGGAGCGTGTTCAGTAATCTTCAATTTTCGAACTATGTTATCGATATTCCTGCGTTTTTTCTTTAGTGGATTCTATAATGGTAAAAATTGCAAAATTCTGTCGGAAGCATTCCGCAGCCTATTTATCGGAATCCATAATCAGGGTAAATATCTTTTTTTTTCAAAATTTTAAGTTTGAAAATTATTTCCAAACATTATCCCCCATATTAATAAACAGCGGATAACAACGTGCTAGCGTTTATACATCTGTTAACTAGGAATTCTTATTAACAAATGCGTAATAGTCTGTGACGTGTGTTAACGTACGGATAACTTTAACTAGCCAGATTCCACGTATAATGAACGGATAACTTCTTAACACATACACGCACGCGTATGATAGCACCGTTTACTACTACCAGTATATACTTCGTAAGGCAGTGCATGCATGTGACACACGTATTAGAAAATCACCATAATTTGATGAAGTGGTGAATTTGGTGAAGTGATAAATACTGGAAAGATATCATATCTTTTTTAATAAGAAAAGTTATCAAGCGGACGAGTTGTCTATCCGTGTGCCAGTTAATACGTGTGTTAGGGAGCGAATACCAGTTTTTTATTAACACTGCTGTATATTTATAAAAACAACTTTATTTTAAAATATAATTTAAGGAACATTCTCTGGCTTTAAAAAAAAGCTATTGCATGGCATTGTAGGTGATGCCGTTATTTTTTAATAATTTATTTTCTATTATAAGTCATAAGGAAAAATGGACCCTCCACCCGATGTATTTTTTTTTCTTGCCTAGGACAAACATATATGCTCTTGATTTTTGACATACTTAAAAACAAAAATCAATTAAATAAGTAATTTAAGGAAATAACAAACTTTTTTACTCTATAAATATTGTTATCGACCACTTTTATGTATTTATGATTCATAACTATTCAGAATTAACGTACTTAATTTAAAAAAAATACTTCCCTACACAATTGAAAAACATTCCTCCCTATTAATTTCAGTAAAACATTTTTTTTAGTGGCACTGTGGTTATAGATATTGTAATAACTTTCCATATTTGAACTATAACGACTCCGAAATGCAAACAAACGGACACAATAAAGCTTACGGTCGCAGTGCAAACATACCCTTATTAGCTATAATTATAGCAACTCTCAAACGAAGGAAGCGCCATCTGCCGGATTATAGCAGATTTACCAGCTGTCAAATAAAAGCTTTTGGAAGGGAAATTATTGGGAAATTTCCCCTACGGAAAGCTCTGGAAGCAGAGACCAGAACGTTCTCCTTATTTCCAGAGTTTGGAAAACAAGTATAAAAGCACATGATTGAACGGCAGCGACACAGTTTGTTTTTAATCGTGAAAGAATAAAGTTGGTTGTAATAAAAGTGAAAAGTAAAGTTTGTGAATTAATTTCAGTGGTGAATAATAAATTGTTTTGTTTGTAGTAAGAAAAGTAAAGTGTTTTATCTTGTGAAATAAATAAGTGGACGTTTTGAATAAAGTAAATAAGTTTTATTAACGAACCTGAGAAAATATTACATTGGTGTCAGAAGTGGGATAAAACTTATTTTATCTGTGCACTCAATTTAATGTGTGGAAAGTGAAAAAAAAAGACAATGGGTAAATCTTTGAATGATTTAAATTTAGTGGAACTTAAGGCAGAACTGAATAAGCGAGATCTTCCTACTGCTGGAACAAAGAATGACCTTATAATTCGTCTGCAAGAAGATTTAAGAAGATGTGGAAAAAACCCAGACACGTTTATATTCGACATTGAAATGGAAGAACAACAAGACCAAGTAAGTACATCGGGCATGACCAATATGCTGTCTCAGCTGCTCGCAAAATTTGAAACCCAGGAAAAGAATCTTCTCGAAAGATTCGAGCAACAAAGCCAAGAACAAAAGAATCTTCTCGAACGTTTCGAACAGCAAAGCCTAGAGCAGAAGAATCTTCTAGAACAACAAAGCCATGAACAAAAGAATCTTCTAGAACAACAAAGCCAAGAACAAAAGAATCTTCTAGAACAACAAGGCCAAGAACAACGCAATGAACAAAAGAATCTTCTCGAACGTTTCGAACAGCAAAGCCTAGAGCAGAAGAATCTTCTAGAACACCTTTCCAAAGTTGTAAGCGACAACCAACGAGACTGGGATCGGTATATTCCGTTATTCTTGATGGCCTATCGAAGTGCGGTACATAGCTCAACAGGACATACACCATCAGAAATCCTGCTCGGGAGCACAATACGACTACCAAGCGAAATCAAATTTGGATATTATACAAGTGAGCCACAAGGAATAGACGACTACGTGGACAACCTCAAAGAAAAGCTAGTTGACATTCACGAAAGGACGTGGGCAAATATAAAGCTGTCGAGTGATCGGATGAAAACAAGATACGACGTAAAAGCCACAACGACAGGATTCCAAGTGGGAGACCTTGTGTGGTTTTATAATCCCCACCGTCGGAAGGGACTCTCACCGAAGCTTCAACAAAATTGGGAAGGCCCTTATACTGTTGTAACACGAATAAACGATGTCGTCTACCGCATTCAGAGAGGATTAAGAGGCAAACTAAAAGTAGTTCACAGCGACCGTTTACATCATTATAATGGTGATGGGAGTGATGGATTTGCTCGGGACGATCAATCCTAAGAGGGGGGCAGTGTAATAACTTTCCATATTTGAACTATAACGACTCCGAAATGCAAACAAACGGACACAATAAAGCTTACGGTCGCAGTGCAAACATACCCTTATTAGCTATAATTATAGCAACTCAAACGAAGGAAGCGCCATCTGCCGGATTATAGCAGATTTACCAGCTGTCAAATAAAAGCTTTTGGAAGGGAAATTATTGGGAAATTTCCCCTACGGAAAGCTCTGGAAGCAGAGACCAGAACGTTCTCCTTATTTCCAGAGTTTGGAAAACAAGTATAAAAGCACATGATTGAACGGCAGCGACACAGTTTGTTTTTAATCGTGAAAGAATAAAGTTGGTTGTAATAAAAGTGAAAAGTAAAGTTTGTGAATTAATTTCAGTGGTGAATAATAAATTGTTTTGTTTGTAGTAAGAAAAGTAAAGTGTTTTATCTTGTGAAATAAATAAGTGGACGTTTTGAATAAAGTAAATAAGTTTTATTAACGAACCTGAGAAAATATTACAATATATTCTTCATAAATTTCTATTTTCCCAATTTACTACAGTCACTCATACAACCAAACAAAAAAGTCCAATATAGTCTCAATTTTCAAACAATACAACCATATTACGGAAAATTGTTAAAGAAAAACGTACAAAATTGATGTTTTTCTTGTCTCTCTTGGACTCCCACAAATTTTGTATGCATTGTTCTCTATCTTCCGTTAGTTTCTAAACCTTAATATTTATTTCTATTTCCTAAATTATCTGCTCATTCTCCCCGCTTCAATTCGCCACAGCCATAGTTCGTACTCGCCTCGCCCAGGTGTCAGGCCGAGCGTTCCTTTTCATGATAGTACTATAATCAGAGAATATGAAATAAAGAAGTCAATCCTCAGCTGTCAATTTGATTTGCCTACAAGCTGGAAGCGAACAGCTGATGTATTAGATTTGCAAAGTATTAGTGAAAAGTAGTGCAAAAGGCACACATAGAATCAACTAGTCATTCAGCACGTCTTATTGTTGTTGTTGCAATTCACATCTATTTCTTCGACAAATACAACAATGTAAACAAATGGGTTTTGGGGGGTGAAACGTACGAAGGATTGGCTTCTTTATTTCATATTCTCTAACTATAATAATATATATACAATGCCCCTCACAATGCCGACTTACATAGCGAACAAACATCGGAACGCAAAGGAATGATAAAAGCGATAATATAGTTCGGAAAATGGTAAGGAAGTCCTTGAATCGATAGTATAGTTCATTCAGCGAGTTCACTAAGGGGCCGGTTATAGCGATCAGTAAAACACATCAGTAAAATGTTGAAACGAAAGGAGTTCGGAATTTTTTCCTGATGGGTGTTTATAGCGAACAGTAAAATTGTGTCAGTAAAACTAGTGTCTTCTTCTTCTTTCTATTTTTACTGGATGTCAATGCATCAGTAATTTTTTTTCGTATGTACTGAAACAGTAAAAAATTGGAACACAAACAGGCGGAACGAATTGTTTCATTTTGAGTGACAGGACAATCAGCTGATACGTAAAATGAGTTTTCGTCAGTAAAATCAAATAAATGGTTTTTCTCAAAAAATACAATTCCGAATCAAGTTTTTCTTTTAAAATAAATTATTTTATAACATTCGTCATCGATTTGCATATAGTTTTTGTTTCAAAAAGCATTTAAACATATTAAATATTGCAAAAGAAAATGTTTACTGATGCATTTTACTGGTTGCTATAACTGGCCCCTAATTGAGAAAAAACGTGAACGCGAATCCAGTGTGATTCTGGTCAACTCCAGGGGAGTAGAATATTTGCGAATTGGCTAATCGGCATGAATATTATCAGCACGACTTTCATACACATTATCAATAGTTTGTATGGAAACACCTTTGTTTTCTGTGATGGCGTCGCTAAGCCACGTCGTTTTTTTGTCCGATTACTCTGGGCTTGCAAAAAAACACACCTATTATTCAAGTATCAAGGAATGGCAATGTGCCCTATTACACAACCACTTTGAGTCATGACTTTTTTCGAAATTCAATGAGTGCGAACGAGAAAAAACATCTGTGCCGAGATTCAGCTATTTCAGCGAGTGACCCTGAGGCCACACGAGCGAGTAATTGCAAGCGAGTTACAAATACATCGAAGCTTTTTCTACTCGCTAGTCAACTGGCTTGCCTATTTCGAAGCCAGTTGAGAAGCGAGTAGAGCGGCGAGTGATTGGACAATTAATGTATGTACCCAACTCGCTAGCGAGTACTCGCTCGTGTGGCCTCCGGGTGAGTGAGATGAGATGACTCGCCTTACCCTGAGGTCACACGGGCAAGTACTATGGCAAGCAAGTTGCACCACAAACAAATTATTGCTCACTAGCACATACAAACCCAAGCAACTTGCTCATCAACTGGTATGGAATTTTCAAATCCAGTAGTGAAGCAAGTTGAGAAGCAAGTTAGGAAACAAGCAAGTGGAATGCAAGTGGAAAGCAAGTGGGAGTCATGTGGAATCCAAATTACGAATTTGACAGGCAGTGGATGTAGCCAACTTGCTCAACAGTTCTTGCCCGTGTGGCCTCAGGGTTACTCACCGACTCATCTCATTTTCACTCACAAAAATGATTAAGATATCCAAGTGAAATGAGCTTGTTCGAATTCAGTTTCGAACATTTTAATTTAATTTTTATTTTAATTTTTTCAATTTTATTTCATTTAATCAATCGGAGTTTTAGACTCCTACAGACTATAAACAATTATAAATTTTCCTGCAGGTGGGTATAATATATACAATACATCTGTACAATAAATATTTTAACATGTATAATAATTCAAAATAAATAAATAAATAATACTTAAATAAACAATAATAAAGAATCATTTAATATTATTGAATTTGGTCAAGAACGATCGACTTAAAAGTATTTCTTGAACAATTCATATTAAGATCCACTCTAGAGCATACTAACATGAGACAAAGAATAAATATAAAAGAGCCAAATTCTACCTCCTTGTCACACTCATTACCTTTGATATTCTGTTTCACATCACCACTAATGGACGCGAAATGAAATAACAAATACAGCAATGTAAACATTGGAATCTTAATAATGGAGTATCTTTTGTTCCAATAAATTTTGTTGTAGTAATTTAAGTTTAATGTGAGTTTTCGCCCTTGAGAAATAAAGAGTTTAATATTGTCAAAAGTGAATAGAATATAATTTTATTTAATAAATATATGTGCATATGATAAGAAATAAGATTTAAGAATCAATAAAAGGGTAGTTGTTTTTATCTACGTTGTTATTTTTTATTTCATTTCCTATCCATGATATTGTAATATTTTCTCAGGTTCGTTAATAAAACTTATTTAGGCCGTGTGCCAATTGCGTTAAAACTCTGGTTAAATTTGATCCCAGTTAAATGTTATCCCTTTTTATAGGGGTGAGTAAAATTTAAGGTTTTTGCTGTGTCAATTGGATTAAATGGGATTTTTTTTTTACATTCACTTCCCATTAGTTTTGTTGTTGCATTTTTCTCAGTAATGATAGTTCGCAAACATATCAGTTTGCAAAATGAATTATAAATAAATTTCAATAAATTTTATTGACTCTTTTACATTATCAAGGATTTATCTCAAATTATTCAAACTTCTTCTTGAGTACATACTTAAATTTATTATAAGGTCTTTGTCTATATTTCTTAATCCTTTCATTTAATTTTAGTTTTTTTCCATTTTTCATCTTTCCCGATAGGATTCATGACTTCTTGATAGCAAAATAAAATATTTATCTACATTCATCTCCCTCAGCTGTTTTTTTTATAAGGGTTTACAACAACACAAACAAATCCGGATCGCTTAAGATACGCAGCCGAACGCGCCCATAGACATATCAAAAATTAACCACCGACTAAAATTTTAACGAGCTCCTGAGCAGGTTAAATTTTGAAGTCTATATTCACCTCAGTAATGTCAAAATTTAGCCATGGGATCAAATCTAACCAGGATTTTAACGCAATTGGCACACGGCCTTACTTTATTTAAAACGTCCACTTATTTATTTCCCAAAATAAAACACTTTACTTTTCTTACTACACACAAAGGATTTATTATTCACCACTGAAATTAATTCACAAACTTTACTTTTCACTTTTATTACAACCAACTTTATTCATTCACGATTAAAAACAAACTGTGTCGCTGCCGTTCAAACATGTGCCTTTTATACTTGTTTTCCAAACTCTGGAAAGTAGTGGAAGGTTCTCGTCTCTGCTTCCAGAGCTTTCCGTAGGGGAAATTTCCCAATAATTTCCCTTCCAAAAGCTTTTATTTGACAGCTGGTAAATCTGCTATAATCCGGCAGATGGCGCTTCTTTCGTTTGAGAGTTGCTATAATTATAGCTAATAAGGGTATGTTTGCACTGTGACCGTAAGCTTTATTGTGTCCGTTTGTTTGCATTTCCGAGTCGTTATAGTTCAAATTTGGAAAGCCATTACAATATGAATAGAAATTCTTGAGATAAGCACACATACCTATCCAAAACAGAAAATTTACCAACACAGACACCAAGTCACTGCGAAAATATCTGGTGAGTAATTAGACATTTCACTCGCTCACTCACTTTTGCTAACTGAATCGATTTTCGATGAAAAGTGACTCATCTCACTCACTTCCTGCGATTTCGAATAAGCTGAATCTTGGCACTGATCTCACCTTCGCACTCATTTAATTTCGAAAAAAGTCATGACTCAAAATTCATCGTGTAATAGGGCACAATGAGTCACGCATTTTATTTTCGTAGATATCCGGAGTTCGTGTTCGTATGTAGTGCGCGAACAGGCCGAAAAACATCAAATCACACTGTATTGCCACAAAACAGTTTAAGAAGCTGTGTCAAGTAAGTTTTTTTTAAACTGCCAAAACTGCAGCAACTGTCAACAAAACAAGAAAAGAATAATGAAATAAAGAAACAAGAAAAAATAACTACATTCAAAACTTTCGCGCAAATTAAAATTAAATTCAAAAATCAAAACATTCCGCTAAACGACTAATACCTTAACCCATTTATAATTGATAAGACGGGAACAATAAAATATCAGTTTAACTCAAAATGACTTCATCTTTTGAGAAAGAACTTATTCGACACGGTGAGAAGCATAACACACAGGATCTGCAGCACCTTATTGCTAAAACTTCAGTTAAAGACGTAAATCTGCAACTTTATCCGTATAAACGTCTCTAAAAACTAATGTTTGTAATTTTTTGAAAAGCTTATAGTATCGCTAAAGAATAAATTGGGACGATCGGATTGTGCTGCATTCTGGAACTACCTACTGCAGGGATTCTCTCGCGATGCCGACTCTAAAGCAAAACGTTTTACGTGTGTACAGGCATTCCTCGCCGAAATCTCTAAAGTAGAACTTACCTACAAGCAAATGTACGATCTCATTACAAGACTTTGCTTAGACTTACCAAGCTTCACCAGCGAACAATTGATAGAAATTGTTGAACACTGTGTTGAGGCAATAAGAATTGGTGATCCAAAATGTGTTGGCTGGAAGGACCTTCTACCTGAAACCATATCTGTTCTCTCAACTGTAAGTGCTTTGGATGTAAATGGCATGGTAATTTCAGGAAGCGAATACCGAGATACCATTGTAAAAAACATTTGCTTCATGAAATGGCCTACCGAGGTCTTGACCCCAATAGCAGATATGTTCCGGTGAGTAGAATAAATGTAGTTGAATTTTGTATTATCTGTTCTTTGTCTTATCCTTGTTTATTGTACTTTTTTTAGAGAAATTATAATGTCACCGACAGAAATAATTGTCGTACTCAATAAATTCTCTGCCAGTCTTCAAAATATTGTTCCGTCAGAGGTTCCAGCCTTATCTTATCAGCTGTTCTCCATGTGCACCACTGCAGGACAAATCATTATACCCATTCTAGCTCTGGAGAAATACTTTTATCGGTTTTATTATAAAAAACTTTTTGCTGACATGGATAGCAATTCAACGGATTTCAATAGTATAGGTCTCATTAAAGAAATTAATGTCATCTACATTTCGAAAATCAACTAGGTATATTTGTATTGTTTTCAGATGTGTTCTCAGACAAAGAGCTACGAGAGGCCGAAGAGACCGTTTTACACCACCTTAACTACTGCACCCAGTATAAAATCAATGAAATTCAGTTATGCATTGTTTTGAGAGTAAGTTTATTTAGTTTTTTATTTTTCCATTAGGTTAGAACTTTGATGACCAAGCCCTCCGTCTGCATCTATTACATTATTTCCTTTTTACAAGTATTGCAGATGTATATGTAGATCTAGAATCCAGTTGTCATATGTATGAAGGGTCCGGGGGAAAAAACGCCCTAAATCCACTTTTGTTGATTCCCAGAAAAATTAAATTAATTTTATTACTAAAAAAACGCTTTATTCGAAGGAAAATTAACTATGCACACATAATATATTGATCTGAACTGATACGCTAATATGAATCAAAAGGACCTTCCACATTAGAGCCAAAATTTTCAACGCATTTTAAGAAAATTTCTTTTGATAAAACGGGACATGATAGCGGTGAAACGGTTTTTCTCTTCTTTGTTTTGGAAATCTTTTCGGGCATCTTTATTAATTTTTACTACCATTTTAATCTGTTTTCGTGTCTTCTAAACAATTTTTCAAATTGGACTTATAAGGTTTTGACAGCAAGCCCACGAAATGTATCTTGTCTTACAACTATAGCAAACACAATCGGTCCAAATTTGTTGCTAAAGCCCTGTGCAACCAATCTTGCCTTTAACAGCTGAACTTTTTCTTGCAGCCTACGATATTTACATTGTCAGGACGTCGAACCAAGTCCAAATCTCATTTTTATCAAGTGCTTCCATCCCCTGAATTGCAAATTTCCATCGGGTACCTTGTTTTGTTCACTTGAAAAAGCTTCTTTCCCAAAATCGTTTTTAAATATCACACACCCTCTAAATCAAAATGTTTTGCCCTAAAAAAAAAATTGGCCAAAAAAATTGTGTCCGAGGCCATTTACACGTGGCTCTAAGCCCATGCTTTTCCCATACAAATTTGTATGGGATTTTCGCTCTTTGCACGTTTTATCTTTTTTTTCTGGAATTACTGCAGCTATTCTAAATTTCAAAAAATTTATAAAAAAAAATTTAATATTAAGACGTTCAGTTTTATGATGTTTTTATATGGGAATTCCCATGGTAATAATCGATACAAGAAATCACAAAATATGACTTAGAATCAAAAAAAAAAAAAAAAACAAACAAGAGGCTGGGTGCTTACTTCCCTTACCCCGAGGCCACACGAGCAAGTACTTGCAAGCAAGTTGCTATACATACAAATTTGTTTACTAACGCAAACGAACCCAAGCTACTTGCTTATCAACTGGCATGCAAGTTTTGAAGCCAGTAGTGAAGCAAGTTGAGAAGCAAGTTGGGAGACAAGCAAGTGGAGTGCAAGTGGAAAGCAAGTGGGAGGCAAGTGGAATGCAAATTACGAATTTGACAGGCAGTGTATGTAGCCAACTTGCTTGCAAGTACTTGCTCGTGTGGCCTCAGGGTTAGAAGCTAGAGGCCCGATGTTATTTTGTTATAAAAAAAAAACTTACTGACGATGGAAGCATTCCGTCCGAAATGCATTTAAGTAAATAAATTAATAAAGTAAGTGTTTTTAAATTATTCAAAATAATATCTTTTATTTATTTAAGCAATCAAGTGAAAACAAAAGATTGGTATGCCTTCGAGATAGTTTACCAATTCTTTATAATGTCAATAAACCTAAAATAAAATTGACTCGATGTCGAAAACATCATTTGCTCTCGGGATATTCGAGACCAATGAAATTTAACAACGTTTTTTTTTTAAATTGCTATAGAAATATAACCGCTTGTTTAATTTTTTTCAAAGTCCTTTCTGCACAAATTCATTATCTTTATTTGTTCTTGAGATATGGTGAGCAAAATTAAGTGAAGCAACGTACGTACGTACGAATTTACGTACAAACAGGAATCTCTCTTAAACTGATAGATTCCGATTTTAGGGAGAACGAAATGTGAAGATTTGTTAAAATTTTCGATATGACAAATAGAACCAATTACAATAACTTCCAATGGAAAGCCAAAAATGATTATTAACGCTACAAAGGTTCATTGCAAAAATTAATATCGTCGGCTTTCTGTCAAAACCTCGTAAGTGTGTTATGAAAAATTATTTAGAAGACACAGAAAACTGATTTAGGTGCCAGTTATAGCTATCATTGATACTCATCATTGAAAATTTTAATAATTGATTTTGAGACGTTTAGGAGGCAAAATCATTTATTATTTTGATGGACGATCAAAGCTCAAGACTTAATTAATATTTCTAGTCAAAAAAAATTTCAAATAGGCCCAACTTTCCACAAACATTGACTTTTAATCTTTCAATGATCATTGGTTAGGTAGTTCAATCTTTGAAATAACAAAAATTTTTTATGTGGAAAGTTGGGCCTATTCGAACAATTTTTTTGGCTAGAAATATTAAATTGATTTGATATTAGAGATTTTCAACGTGTTGTTTCATGAAATAAATAAAAGATATTATTTTGAATAACTTAAAAACACTTATTTTATTTATTTATTTACTTAAATGCATTTCGGAAGCAATCCATCGTCAGGAAGTTTTATATAAATAATAATACAAACAAAATTTTTGATTGAAACGTTAATTAAATCTTTAGCTTTATTTTCCAATCAAAATAATAAATGATTTTACTTCCTTAACGTCTCAAAATCAATCATTACGCGTGTTCAGGAAAATGAGATCTCCGACGGCTCAGTGTCAAAAACTGAGCAAGCGAATCCAATATTTTTTTCCTCAGTTATTTGACAGCAAAATTTCTGAGGAATCCTGTTCACGAGACTGAGGTTGGAATTCTTAGATCGTTATAGTTTTTAAAACTAGTTGATAACACCAAAATGAACCATAACATAGTTACAAGACATTGATATTTGAATTCAGTAATAATTTGTTTTGATCTGAAATGCATTAATAGACAAAATCTGTATATGAGGGTTTATAGACGCATGTATCGTGATACCGAATTTTATCAGCCTTTGGAAGCAGTGGGGGTCAAAAAGAGCTGTATCTCTTTTTTTATTTTCAAGGCTATAAGCACTTTAATTTTGGCTAGAAAAAAAGTTTAACAAAAACTGTTATTAACGGTACCTGGCATATAAGGTTTTTTATTTTTTATTTCGAGTTTCTCATTAACGACTTTACCGCTTTCAATCAAAATTATTATGAAAAAGGTCCTTTAAAATGTCAATAATATTGCATATCAAAATTTTGAAAAAAGGAAATTTTGGATTTAAAAAAAAAATATTTTTTTTTGAAAATGCAGTATTTCGAAAATGGGTTAGTGATTTTTTTTGTAGCTAGGTTTATAAATGTATATTAATAAATACTCAAAATTGGCATACCAACATTTTTTTTTAAATATTAGCAAAATTTTATATATAAAAAATTAGTTAAAAAAAAAACGCTCCAACGATTTTATATTTATTTTTCATATATTCTTATTTTCCTAGTAATCAAATGGCATACTTGGTTTTGAGCCTTAAGCTACTTTATGAGTTTTTTTTGTACAATCAAAGAAACGATTTAAATGCTTTTCTAAATTTTTTTTATTTTTCTTATATATTTTCTTTTATGCCCCAAAAGTTCTTAAGTTCCAAGCTACTTTAACATAAAAGCATGTACGTGCGATGCAGTCGTGCATTTTATTTTTTTGAGATTTGATACCAACAAAAAAAAAAATCGACAAAATTAAGTCTCCAAAAAAAGGCCGATAAGGTTTGCTTAAAAAGCTAATATCAAAACTTCTACTAATCGGATAGTCAATATAAAAGTCTAAGGAGTTAAGGAAAAAAAAAAGAAAGCGTTATTGCCCACTTTTTAAAAGTGAATTGAAGTGGAAATGACACTTACACAAAAATAGGAAAGCAAGCAAGAATGGTTAGTGGGTTGGACTGTCATGCCGAAGGTCTGGGTTCGATTCCCAGCCGCTTACACTTAAAAACAAAATTTTTTTGTTCCGAGGTACAGCCTCTTGCGAGGAACTGACAAATCCTCCAAGAGTGTCTGGTATCATGAAAAGTGCTTCTCATTTAGACGTTCGGACTCGCCAAAAAAATTTAGGACTCATCCCTTCCTGCCAACAACACGCACACAGGATTGGTTGAGAGTTGTTAATCATTAAGCCTTAGGCCCCTATTATATAAACAAAACGAACGGCAAAAAAACGATAGTCATGAAAACGAAAGTCACGACATACCCGTGAAAATGTTGTCAGCTAAAACGAAATAAAACTTTTTTTTCAACCACATCTAACTTCACGCAAGTGCTTGTTGCGTATTTATCAAAAAATTGCATCAATAAATCAGAAAATTCCCTTTTAAAGCTTTTCACCAAATTTCAATCAAGTAAGTAAGTAAGTACTGGTCAAGTTTTCATGCATTTTAAATTTATGATTAAGAAAGTAATTAAAAGAAAAGTTGCCAAGTAAATCCACCAAATTTTAATCAGTAATCATTAAATACAAAACTACTGTCATAATTTGGAGTTGTTTCGATATAACTCTACTAAAGATATTTGATATTAATCTTCTTGAACTTAAAACTTGGCATATATCTTAAATCTCATTGCTTTTGTTAGCTGACTTTTTACGCGCAAGTTTCTTGTACATACAATAACTTGGCTCTTTTTTTAACACTTATGTTTTTGTTGTGATCTCACTTCTTTTTGCAGATTTTATTTTGCCAGGTGAAAATCAAAGTTATATAATTCTACGACAACCAAAAGTGATCCATATTTAAAATAGCAATTCTGAGAAAGTGGGTGGATGCCACGCGCCCTGAATGGAAAATATGAATTTTTAATTTTCTCTTTGTATGCTCTTCAGTCATACTGTTCAACCAATTTTCATCGTTCTACAACATTCGGAAGTGCATTATATAATTAATAACAATTTTTAAAAAGTGGGTAGATGCCACGCCCCTTGAGCTGAACATTATAAATTTCTGACTTTTTTCTTTGTATGCACGTCAAACCGTACCGCTCTACCAATTTTCATCGTTCTACAACAATCGGAAGTGCTCCATATAGTTTACAAGGATTTTTAAGAAAGTAAGTGGATGCCACGCCCCCTGAATGGAAAACTCCAAATTTTCGATTTTTTTCTTTCTAAGTACTTGAAGCCCTATTGTTTAACCAATTTCTATCGTTTTACAACAATCGAAAGTGCCCCATATAATTTGTAAGAATTTTTTTTTAGGAAAGTGGGTGGATGCCACGCCCCTGAACGGAAAATTCAAAATTTTCGATTTTTTTCTTTTTAAGTACTTCAAGCTCTACCGATCTATGAACTTTCATCGTTCTACAGCAATTGGAAATGCTCCATATAATTTATAAGAATTTTTAAGAAAGTGGGTGGATGAAACGCCCCTTGAATAGAAAATTGCAGATTTTCGATTTTTTCCTTTGTTTGCACCACAAGGACTGCCATTGTGCAAAATTTCAAGTCTCTACGGTGTCGGGAAGTGCTCCATAATTTTGATGATCTGTCAGTGAGTGAGTCAGATAGTCAGTAGAACCGGTTTTTGCGATTTTCGAAGTCCTGTATCTCGGGAATTACTAATGCTAAAGAGTTGAAGTTTGGTAAGCCACCTGTGTTTGATCAGTTCAGCAGATACTGCGAAGTTTCTGAATTTATTGGTAAAGACGTTTGTTCCTGTAAAAAGGTTGTAGTGCCTCGAACTTAGCTGGGCACTATCGTGCCCTTTGATTCCCCATGCTACAACCGAAATTGTGAGTGTAGAATGTGCCACGAAATTGAAAACCTTTTTATTTGATACACAATGCAATACAGTTAATGTATGCATTGAGTTGTTCAGTTTGCAAATTATATTTGGTCAAATGAATTCTTATCGCTTCAATCGCTTTTTCAGTCGGTACTGATGAAAATAACTTTGTGACATCAAAAGATATCAACATTTCGTCGTCGTCAATTTTAAGGTCTTTGACTTTATCCACAAAATCGAATGTGTCTTTAACATCGTATCCATCAAAGTAACTGAATTTTTTCATGTCATTCACCAACCATTTAGCTACTTTAGTCAATGGAGAATGATCGTTCGTACCGATTTTTTGCATTTGTTCACCAGTTTTGTGAACTTTCGACAAACCGTACATTGACGGAACGGAGGGGATGGGTACTTTTATGCGAAATTTGTTCACATCAAATACTCGGTTGATGGTATCAATTGCAGTTTTGGCATCTTTCAACATTTCATTAAGCGGTGAAATTGTCGTCATGAAGTGTTAAAGACCCTAGCACATCGATAGGAAACCAAGCTAGTTTTAACACCCCACCCCTCTCAAAGGCTGAGAAAAAACCTGCCATAATTTGTTATTCAATATCTCAATCCATGAACCTGTAAACCCTCATACCCAGATTTTGGTTATACCAACCACTTCCAAAATTTGCTATCGGCTCTCGTACTATATGTCATACCTCCAAAATTGACGATTTTGAACTACGTTTAAGATTATGAGCATGATGTTTTGTTGTTTCTTATTCATTTTACATCGATCTCTTCTCAATTTCTGAGTTATTGGAGGCTATCGTGGATGAAATTTCCCTCGGAATTTCTCACATTTTCTTAAATTAAAAATGCCAACAATTTTCTACTGTTCCTTGCAGGTTCAAATTTGGTCGTTCAAAATGGTAGCCCAGTGGCCATGGAATATCCATTTTCGATGCCAATAAATTCCAAGAGAAACTGCGACCACAATTCACGTTCTCAGTTTTCGACGATGGGAAAAGTTCCGTGGAAAATCTTATTCACGATAGTCCCCATTAAGGTCAAATGGGCGATATGTACTCGCAGATATTCATGTATGTATCTCTGACTTTTCTTTAAACAAAAAGACAATATTGTTTATTTACTAAAATTGAAATTACCTTTCTCGCTGACTTATCTCACTTCACTTGCAAAAGCGATTAAGTTATTTAAGTGAAATAAGTAAGTTCGAATTTTGTCGTTGATACTGCAAAAAGTCGTATGTCCCTTTTCTGGAAATTTTCAGGAGAGAAAAAAAAAGTTTTATTTTCAGCTTGTCTGTATTTTATTTTGTATGTTTTAATATCACAACAAAATTAACTGCTTTAAGTTTTAAACGCGTAATTTTCCATACAAATTATAACAGATTTACGAAAACAAAAATTACTTTACTATTTTGAAACATTGCTACTTTTAAAACGGCTTTAAGCCGTTGTTTGAATTACTATATTATTAATAATTGTTTTTTACAATATTAAAACACTAAACAATTAAATACAAGTTAAAAATAAAATAGTTTTTTTGCTCTCCTGAAAATTCTAAGAAAAGAGACACACGACTTTTTGCAGTATCAACGACGTGACCTTATAATAAGTCTTGTTGGTTCCATGGCGAATATCTATTCCGGTTTTTGGGGATTAAATCGGTGCTGATGTCAGTTCTGATTATTGTCTTGCTTCAAGTGTGGTCACCAATGTATCATATATGACAAAGGAAGACCGTCCAGCAAAACAGCAACTTTCGAATAATCGCCAAGTAAGTCTCCAAATGCCGTAAGATTCTAAAATAAGTTGGCTATCTTCTCAATATGAGCATCCATCTATTCCTTAGGCGCCAGTTATAGCTATCATTGAAACTCATCATTGAAAATTTTAATGATTGATTTTGAGACGTTTAGGAAGTAAAATCATTTATTATTTTGGTATCGATATCTTGCCAGGAGTTATACCTCCGCAAACAATAATTTATACGACCTTAAACTTCAAAGTATAGTAACAACCTAAAAACGTCCATCTGATCTGGGCCCATTTTCTGTAAAATAAATTGAAGGACTTTTATACAAAAGGATATACATAAGAATGTATTTAGACTTTCTTAAAGAACAGCTTTAGGCTTGATTCACACTAAAGTTCTAATACTGATACAGTCTCAGTAAGCTCTCACTACAGTCAAATGTTCTTAAACGAGAAACAATGAGTATATTCAGACAATCGTTACCGCTCCGATACCGATACACTCTCGATCCGCTTTCGATTCATTTTATAAATAAACAAGTGCACTATTTTTATTATAGATCACTTATTTAGTTCCCAAATTAACTCTTTTCAGAATTTCCTTTCTACTCCCGATGTGATTCTTACGCCCTTTGTTTTAAGTGCCGTTTTATCCATGACTCGGGCCAATCGTGAACCAGATTCTCGTTTATCCTCGTCTGTAATCTTGCCTTTCCTACGCAATGTAATAAAAAACAACGAAGATGAAAAAAGGTATGCTCAATATTCAGTATGGTGTCGTGATTGTCTACAGATAAGACGAGTTGATTTGGATCAAACGTTTACTGTAATGATTGATCAGAATAAAGAAGGAAAAGACACAATAACACCGGGATTGGTGAATTTGGCTTTTGTTTTGCTCAAGGAAAAGAACTCGCCGGTAATTTATGAGCTTGGAATGAATTTCTTGATTAAATTTGTTCGAAAGCGTTTTGTATTTGGTCAAGGAGTCGTAAAAAAATTAGCCGAATGGATGGTTCTGGATCAAGAAGCTGTACAATATGCAGGTTTGATACATATGAATGAAGATTTAATAATAATATCAATATAATTAGGCTCTTTTTAACACGCTTTTATTTTTTTCTGTAGATTGTCTAACATTACTAAGCTCAAATGACACATACACAGTTTCTGAGTGTGAAAACTCAATTAACTATGTTTTAGATTTCCTACTGTGGGTAAGTTCTGTTTTTATGATTTAGATCACATATCATAACGTTGGCGTCGTTTTATTTAAAGATTCCTGGAGATCATGCTATGCGAATGATGACGTTTATTTTGCCTATTCTGAAGATTTCGCCTGCAATACGCGATTCATTCATAGAAATTCTTCGAAAAGCCATTAACTCCAGGTAACTTATTCATTTAAATTGTGTAAAAGCCGCTTTAAAGAATACAATACATATACAGTGACGCTAAAACTTGTCGTATGGGCGTTTATGGTTTCTGTATGATACTTAAACAGTTAAATAACAATAACTCTCAACGAACTTCCATGAATGCTTCTGGAATGTGTACCCAACAGAGTATATCAGGTTTCTCTCTCATGTCACAAGCAACACTCGGTAACCGTAACAATCCGCAGCGGCATTTTGATATGCTTACATTGGAAATAATAGGACTTTTAAGGAATTGTTTCAACCAAAATTTAGAAATCAAAAACACACTCTATGAAAGTATGTAAAACGTTATAATATGATGCCTCATCTAATTCAATCATTTTTTTTACAGACTTACAAAGAGCCGTCGAACTTAATCCAAAACTTATTCCACATGTTTTACAATTCATTGACGCGCATTTTCGTTCTTTTTTTGAAATGAAAACAGACGAGGAAGAAAAAGTTGTGATAAATATCAATTTCGACAAACTACTGCACTGTGTTGCCGATAACAATAATGAAATCGAAGTAAAAGATAATTTAGGGAAGCTCATCCTTTTCGTTGCACATTGTTTGAAGGCATATAATAGATTTGAACACGCTTATGATACAACAGAAATGTGCAAAATATTAAATACAGTTTGTGAACAAATACGATTAAAGGAATTTAAGTTCGAAATTATAGTAAGTATTTGCACCTACATATTATGTGCAGTAATAGGCTGTTTTCGAAAACGTCCAATCAAAGTCAATTTGATCGTCAAATGATCGTCATTTTTTGACGCAGATTGCAATCGTCATATGCAATCGTCCTGTCTTGCACAAAATCGGTTTTATAAACGTTATTCAATCACGCTCTCTGGTTTCTCAATTTTTGTATCGTCAACTCGATTTTCTTACTGCGCAGCTGCACCGCAGATGATGTTTTCGAACATGTGAATGCAATGCAATTTTGACGCAGATGACGTTTTCGAAAACGGCCTTAATTTTTACTTAGAGTTAAAATCAAACATTATTGCATTTCCTTCTGATTATGTTAAAAAATTCATTTATACAATAATAGTTTTCGCACCGATTAAATCCGACAGCTTAAACATAAATACAATTACAATTGATGCACCAAAATAATTGCAATAATTTATTCACTTATTTGCGAAGAACAGAATCAATCCATGCATAGAATTCTTTACAACTGTAAAATTGAAACTTCATAAATAATCCAAGCCGATAATATCCATCATTTCTCAAAATTTCAGACTTCTAAACCTACCCTCTAAAAAGATGCAAACTAAGAACCCCACAAAATTCAAATAACTTTCACTTGCCTTTGTAGGACAGAATCTTTCCAAATTATTTATATCCATGCGCTCATTATAACCCCAAAGAGGGGCCCAAAGGAGGTTTTTGTTCACATAATAATTATTTGTTTTAATCAAATGGGGTAAGTGTACCAATCGTTCACTCACTTTAAATGGTAAAAGCAAGTGAATAAACACCGAAATTTCTACTTCAGTGACTACAATTTCTTTTCATCTTTCCTTCCCCTCCAAAAGAAGGCTTTAATTTTTATTCTGAAGTTGAACTTCTGCAAAAACTTTTATCAATAGTTTTATCTGTAGGTAATTTGTGATTTTTGTTAAAGCTTCATTGAATATTAAGATCAACCTCCTTCCCCAATTTAATCGGCCACGAATTGGTGCCATAAGCACACAGTTATAAGATCAACATATAAATTAAGTTTTTTATTGAAAATTTCTGACATATTATGCTATACTTTGAATTAATAGCGTTTTCGTTTGGTATTCCGGAAGAAGCCTCCTAGTCTAAGAGCTCGCAATATATTTTTGGCGTGAGAGGAAACCAGACGATATTAATGTTACAGGTAGTCATGGCGAAGGTAATAACGAATACGTTCGTCTGTCAGCAAGTAGTGGTCCCGTTTACGAGAAAAAGTGCATCAAAAGTACAACTTTTTGCAGAATTGAATTAGTGAGGGAAACCACTTCAAACGTAATACTTCCTAAAGTCCTCAACTCACTGATTACAAATATGGTTACGACAGACGTCTAAGTGGCCCCAAAACCCCTGACAGACGTCCCCGAAAATGCAACTTTTTTCACTTTTTTATAATTTTAGGAAACCACTTGAAATATATCTCAAATGAAAGGTCTTGACTCCCTGAGTACGAATATGGGCGTGACAGACGTCTAAGTGGCCCGAAAACCACCGACAGACGTCCTTGAAAGTGCAACTTTTTCGTGTTTTTAAAATTTTGGGAAACCACTTAAAATATGCCTCAAATGAAAGGTCTTGACTCCCTGAGTACGAATATTTGCGTGACAGACGTCTAAGTGGCCCCAAAACCACAACGAACGAGACAACGAATGTCTCCACTTTGGAATTTTTACTTTGAGCAAACTCCTTATCTTAGCAAAAATTCCACATCATGGTTTAAAAATAAAGATAATGGGGAGGATGAAAAATGTTTGTTCTATCCATTTTGTTTATAATATTGGTTCCTTTCAACTCCAAAATGTGTATAATGCACAATCGCAATTCCAAAATGAAATAAACAAATTACCTTTGACAATTTTGACGTTTCAATTGTGTGCATGTATGTGTGTTTCTGGTTTTGATTCTATCTTCAAATCCAGAATCGTTTTTCTCTTCTTTTCAGAAGAAGAATTGTCATCTAGTACCAAACGAACGTTTTCCGAAGCATTCGGAATGCTACTTATACATATGTATATACTTAAAATACTCAAGTCATATTTCATAAGAAACAACACTACACAGATGAGATTCAACGTTTTATATCCCCTTCGTAGTAACTTACAAAATTATGTTAACGTTCCTGCTGTAAGAAAAGAACACTGTAGAAGATTTCTTAGTACAATGGGTCCACACATTTTCAACAAGTTGCCAATCGACATAAAGGGTACAGTTTCCCAAAAATACGTTTTCATAAAGAAAGTAAAAAAATGGCTGCTCTCAAGGTCTGAAGTTGAGACACTTTTTCAAGTTGTTACTTAACAAAAAAAAAAAAAAAAAAAAAAAAAAAAAAAAAATATATATGTATATAAAAAAAAAATAAAATAATATCCACTGTATAAAACGCCTGCAAAAAAAAAAAAAATAATAATAATATCCACTGTATAAAACGCCTGCTTGATTTTTTCTTCATTAGTCAATTCAAATATACCAATTTCCTAAGAACACTTGATACTGGTATCTGTGCCACAAAGTGTTCATTTAGTTAATAAAACCGTTGATGAAAACCCAATTTTCCTCCTATTTAATTCAACAGTAACTATACATTATCGATCAGTTAATTAATGCTAAAACGTTAATTTTAAGAAATCTATCATTGTAAATTTGATTATTATTGTCATTGTTATTGCATATTAAATAGGATAAATAAATAAATAATAATAAAAAAAAAAAAAAAAAAAAAAAATGCTTCCGGACGACCAAACGAAAACGCTATAAGATTTTGCTCAAATTTTTTGAGAAACTTCATAAGAGTTCCAAGGAAAACAACGGTTATTTAATTTTGTTCCTTTTTACGAAAGATGGATTAAGTTCGATTTTTAAAAAAATCCATTAAAACCAATGCGTTAATGCTGATATCTTATTTTTTGAAAAAAAGGACTAATCCGCCAAATTTTGCGATTCAGCGGGATATCGCAATCAGAAAAAAGGATACAAAATAAGAAATTTCCACCGCAAATCTTATCTTTTTTTGGTGTAAAAACTTTTTTTTAAGTATTTGTTTTAAATAAATTTATGTCAGCGTTGCCACTTAAAAAAAAAATGCGGAGTATATGATTAAAAAAACTGCAATAGAGTGATCCTTTCCGCAAAAGAATTCTATTTTAAAATAAAAAATAAAAAGTTTATCGATTTCAACAATTTTAAGAATTTTTTTCAAAATCAGGTATACAAACTAAAACTTAAATTTAACATTTACATTTGTTTTATGCGCCATTTTAAATTATTTTGTGAATAATTTTGTTATTGAAGCTTAAGAGTAGGTAGGTACTTTAAAAAAAGTGCATTAGATTTGATTTTGTGCCAGTAGATTTATATTTGACCGAAAATGCTGTAGATCTACTGGAATTTCTGCAAAGTGGTATTTTTCAACCATTTTCTCCATTTCATTTTAGTCAAAATCACTATTTTCGGCATGCAGATTCAAAATTTAAAGACAATGATAGCATAACTACGCTGTGTACATGTACGGTACGCATGCTTTGATTGCTCATCTTAGAGTTTTTCACTTAAACCTAGTTTATACATCAAAAGATCTCGTGTCGAAAGATTTACACAAAAAATAAGTTTAGTCGAATTTTGGGCTTACATAATTAAATTGATTTACATTTATTTCGAGGCTCATTAGTTTTTTCTTGTCGCCAAAATAATTGCATTTAATTTTATTCGATATTTCACGACTGGGAAAAAACATTATTTTTGTATATTAAAATTTCACTTTCGCTTGGATGTTCATATAAACTAGGCTTTAATTCGAAAAATGTTTCGTCTGAAAGTGTCCGAGGATGAAAAAAAGGATTTAAAAAGATGACGCGGGATTTGAGAAGTGTTCACGGAATAGTTTTTCCGAAGATTCATCATTATAAAAAACAAAACGATTTAATGGCACTTCGAACCAAATTTAAACATGCAATGAACTTTTGAAATATATACTTTACAGAGCGGGCCCCTGACGCTTCTCAAAAATGAAACAGTTATGCAGCAACTAAACTTTCTCGAAGGACTAATGTCTTATTTAGTTCTAACATCGACACCAGAAAACAATAACGTTACAACCATGTATGCACTATTTAAGTTACATCATTCAATTTCTGAGGGATTGAAAGTAAGTATTATTAATCCACTCCCAATTACTGTTTACTTTAATCATTTTGCATTTGAAAGAGTATCAGCGGTGGAAAAAAAAGCATCAAAACAAAATCTAAAGGAAATAACCAAACTGAATCCCAAAATTCGACAATAAACGGTATTGTTGTGAAGAAAATCAACTCGAAACCTGAAAATATCTGGGATCTATCTGATATCGAGCTGTTTTTAGAGATTTTACATGAGTAAGTATTTGAAAAAAAATAAATATAATTTAACTACAACCCATACAATATACCTACGATTTTACAGAGATTCCGTAAAATTTGCGAATGCTAGTTCAACTGCTCCATTACGAAGTAATCGAGAGCTGGTTCGTTATATTTACAAAGTCGCAACTTCACACATTGAGAGCCTACGTCATCAGCCTGCTTATAAACAAGTTTCACATAGTCGCAGAACACTCAAAGTCATCACAGATGTTACAAGAATCATTTACGAACGTTGTATAAAACAATTACCATCATTGTGGAAAAATTTCGATCTACAAGCTGCTGCATTGTGTGTTGATTGTTTTTACCAATCAATTACCACAGCTAAAGAAGTGTTTTCCAAGAAGTTCGATGAATTTATAAAAGGAGTAGATTATCATCCTATGAATATGACCTCTAATAGAGAAGCCATAACCATAATTCAAGAAATCATAGACCAATATATGCGTGATGAAGAAGAATTACGTGAAGACTCCGATGCAGCTTTCGGAGCTATGATTCCAAGTACACTTCTTCAGTGTTTAGAAATTCTTTACGATAGAAAGTCGTATAGTGATCGTTTAACTATTGGAAGCTATACTTGGCTTCTGGACTTTTGTAAAAACAATGAAGTTTTTACTAAAGAAATGGGTATTGTCCATAAATTGTTGTTCATCCAGCGGCAAAAGACTCATTCAGGAATGTTTTTCAATACAATTGCTATGCATCTTGAAAAGGTCATTGGACAAGTGACGGATCAGGTGAGTAGTTTTGGATTATTAAATGCTCTGCTTCTAAAACATTTGGCTGCTCTTTAGCCGGATTTGGATCTACATTTCGGATTGAAATCCATTACATTGACCAGCGCTGAGTCCTGTATCAGTTATTTGTATGCAACTTTACGAAAACAAATTGAAGAAGTTGAATATTTTATCTCAAAGGCAAATAGTCTGCATTACAAGCTAAAGATAATCGCCGAAGATGAACGTGAAATGTGCCTGGCTTCTTTGAAGAGCAAAGAACGATCGATTTGCTCCCAACTTATACATATTTCAAATACATTGTTGCATCTTTCTAATGTCAGTCTTCCTTTGGGCACTTGTATGGAAAGCCTCTTGCGTATCCTGATCCAGATGTATACATGCTTAAAGAACCTAGCAAAACACTTCCTATGTCGGAGTGCAACGTCGAAACTTTCGATACAAGGAACAAAGTGAGTATATTTCAATACATTGTAAAATTAAAGAAATATAAAACTGCAGATTATTGCATCATGCATTTTATTAAAGGCGTAGCCCAAACAAATTTTAATAATAAGCTTTCAGTTTCAATATCAATTTTACGAAGACAGAATGCATGCCATCCATGAATCAATGGTTAACCATGTAAAATAAACATCAATAATATTAATTATAATACCATAAGGAAAAGATTTGTTTCGGGAATAAAATTTTCGATGGCTCTACAGTCCGGTGTGAACCAGGGCCTTAACGAACAACATTCTTCCAGTCCGCTCAGTCCCTTGATAGCTGTCTTCAGTTTTGCATGCCAAGATAGTGAGGTACTCCTCCTCTTGTGTTCGGCACTCTTCCTCTTGTGTTCGGCACTCTTCCTCTTGCGCTCGCCAAATTGAGCCGTGGTCTTCTACTGCAACTTCAATCTTATCGTGGATTGAAATATATTTTAGACAAACTTTGATGTTCATGTACTCTAAATGATCCAGCAAACTGACTTGGTTTCGCTGTACAGAGCAGATCTGTAAAGTAGTTAAGTACAACTCATAAGCACAAAAGTAATCAATACAAAAATTTCAAGTACTTTAGTGGAGTTAGAGTACTAGTACAATTACCGATACTGGTACTTGAAATTTGTAAGTACTGGTACTTGGAATTGTACTGGTACTTAAAATTTGTTCGACAAAAGTTTTTTATCGAAAGCAGACGACACTCGTAATAAGGGTAAGTGTCTTATAAAAAGAAAGGAACACTTAAGTTGCTCGAGAGAAAGGTGTGCAACTCATTTGCATTTTTACTTGCGATATAGGTACTATAGGGCAAGTTTTGGATTCGTGCAAAAAAAAAATTCGAGATAACAATCAAACATGACATTACGATGATAGAGAACACGAAAAAAGTGGGTGGCACAATTCTGTCTCTGTCTGTCTGTCTGTCTGTCTGTCTGTCTGTCCGTACCTCAGCCTACAGCCTAAACCACTGAAGCGATTTTCTTCAAATTTTGAACTTAAGGTTTTTTTGTAACTCTCCAGAGGGGAAATTGAAATTTTTTTTTTAGCTCAAAAAATAACGGTACATGCCATACAACCGTTAAGGAAAATCTTATTTATCTCAAAAACGGCTCCAACGATTTTGATAAAAAAAATCAGTGTATTATTGTAGACATGGTGTACTTTTTGGTAAGAAAAAAATTACCAAAAACATTTATTAACGGTACCTGCCATATAACGGTTTTTTTGATTTTCGGTTTTCTCATTAACCGCTCATCCGATTTCAATAAATTTTTTTGTGCAAAAGCTTTGTTAAAATATTAATAATACTGTATACCAAAATTTTTTTTTTTTGTAGTACCTCGTGGCTTGATGGTTAGTGCGTAGGACTGTCATGCCGAAGGTGTGGGTTCGATTCCCAGCCGTGCCACCTAAAAACAGAAATGTTTTATTCGAGGTACTGCCTCTTGCGAGGAACTGACAAATCCTCCAAGAGTATACTTGTCATGAAAAAGTGCTTCTCATTTAGCCGTTCGGACTCGGCAAAAAATTGTAGGTCCCCTCCATTCCTGCCCAACAAACACGCACACAGGAATGGTTGTGAGTTGTAAGTCACTAGGCCCTGGTTCTCGTCGAGCTGTTGCGCCACCCAATTTATTTATTTATTTATTTATATTTTATACCAAAATTTTTGAAAAAAATAATTTTGGATTTTTAAAAAAAGATTCAAAAATTTTGTTTGAAAATTCAATATTTCAAAAACGGGTTGATGAATTGTTTCGAAATTTCAGTTTTAAATGTATATTAATATATACTCAAAATTGGCATACCAAAATTTTTTTTTGAAAAATGTAACAAAAATTGTATATATACAAAATTAATTTTTAAGAAAACGGCTCCAACGATTTAAATTTTTTTTTTGCATATATTCATATTTTTTCAAGTAATCAGATGGCATACTTTTTTTTGAGCTCTAAGTTATTTATCAGACTGTTTATACAATTAAAAGAACGATTTAAATGCTTTTTATACTTTTTCTATAATACTTGAATATTTTTTAAAGTTCTTAAGTCCCACACAACTTGAACATAAGAGCAAGTACGTGCGATCCAGTCGTGCATTTTATTAGTATAGCAAAAGAAGCAGATATTGGCAAGATTATTTCTGCGTTTGATCTTACCACTGGTATCTGTTCTGTTCAATACGTCACCGGTGTTGGGTGTAATTTTTTTTTTTATGATAGCATATTCTTCTTCTCATTCACCTTTGTTTGTGTATTCACGTGTTGAAGATTGATCGGGATCATTTCATAAATCATGTTTAATTGGATAGATTTAATAAAAAGTGCCTACCTACTTTCAGATTTGATCATCTTCTGCAAGTGGTGGGAAAACCTCTGGCGACTAACATTTATGCTCTTATCACTTACATTGAAGCAAATATTTTTGAAAATCGTCCCAAAGGAAAAATGTTAGATCCTCAAGCGGAAAAAGCGAAAATCCTCCGAGAAACTAAACAAATACCGCGTTTGATACTTTTTGTGGAAAATTTCAACAAAAATGTGATCTTGTTGAGCAAGAAGACGAATGATAAACTCGCCAGTTTTCTTCATTTAGGTACAGTTCGAGATTTTCGTATAAAGACCTCAGAACTCAAAAAGGCAATTGACGAGTCGATGTCCCATAGTAGCCGCATTGACGGTAATTCAGATGAAGAAGAAACTGATGCACAACAACTTGAAGAAGAAACATTTTTGGAACAAATTGAAGCAGAGTCTGGTGTTCGTAGTGAAGATCAAGAAGAAGAAGAAGAGGAAAGCTCTGGATCAAGAAATAAAATGTCAATTGCTACTATTACACCAGAAGATGATGAAGTTCTCCAGCACGAAAGCGCCAATTCAACTAATTCACAGCTTTTAAAGAATTTGGCCAAAATCAATTCACAGTCGAAGAAGCGTTCAATAAGAAGTCTTGAAGGGGTTTCAACTTCTACTGCTCCCGCACCAAAGAAAGGGAGAGGAAGGCCACCTAAAAAAGGGAAGTAAAAGAAAATCAGTGCTTTTATAAGTTTTTCCGATTCGTTACCTCGTTCATATAAAATAAGAAACTTTGTACGTCTTCTAGTATTGTTCTTTCATAGCATTTGAACTCAGTATGTTTTGTTATTTTAATTTTGTTGAACATACAAATTAACATCAACTTACAAATAAATCAGAAATAGTGTTCAAACATAAATAATATTTACCACTTTAAATCTTTGTTTTTTAAACTATGTATAATTTATTTTTACAAATACAGTTGTCTATTGATAAATTCATGCGTTTTAATTCGAAAGAAATTCCTACAAGCATCAAACTTGGTGGGAAAGTCATTTATCATAAAGAGTGTAGAGGTTATAGAAGGGGAAGTGGTTCATGAAGTGACACGAGATTTTTATTTTATATTTTATTTAATGTGTAAATTAATTACTTGCTGTTATCAAAATTCCTCGTTTGATGATATTTTTTGATAATACACATTAAAAAACTAATTCTGTACATCAGATTCGGAAGTTCTTATTTTTTGTTGAGTTGTTTGTAATGTTGGCCTAATAAATAATTACAGTTTTCGACCTCGAGCGCAACATGGTAAAAAAATCAAAAAAATGTATCGATAATAAATTTATAACAACAAGTAGTAGAAAAATCTTAAAAATGTTCGTTTAGCATTTAAATCTAACCAAACATTAGGACATCTTTTTACCAAATTGAAGACTAAACCTGACAAGGACAAATGTACGGATGTCATATATAAAATCAATTTAAATGTACGGACGTCATATATAAAATCAATTGTAAAGGCAAAACGGGTGAATCTTATGTTACATTGGGACGACAAAACAATTTCTTCGTCAAAGAATGTCAAAGAATGTCAAATCACAGATCCGACATAAATACCAATAACCCAGCCAAAACTGCACTCGCCAGCCATGCAATTGAAAGCGGCCATTCTCCCGACTTTGACGGTGTCCAAGTTCTCCAAAGAGAAAACCACACATCAAAGCGGTACACTCTAGAGACACTGCACATTCTAAATAACAAAAACAACATGAATTGAAAACAGGATACACAACATCTCAGCGGTATACTGCTCCCTCGTCTCTATTTAAAAAATGCGTCATCTACCTCTCTTCAGTTACAGACTAAACTTCTTCATCAGAAGTGCCTTTATTTCTTTTTATAAATTTTATTTTATAAATTATTTAAGATTACATATTATGTAAAATTTTAACAACTTTTAAAACTTTTAAAATGTGAGTTTTACTTTTTATTGTATATTTTGTTGCATAACAGTGTGATTAATTATATTTGTATTTTGTATGTAATAAAGTTCACCCTGAAGAAGACAGTTACCCCTGTCGAAACGTCGGGAAAAGTACATGTAACAAATCTTGTTTCATTACTAAAATTATTGTGACCAAAACAGCCGACGGAAAACATAATTTCCACTCAACACAGTATAATAAATAGCATAATGACAAACACAGTGTGCTTGGCATCAGATGCTTCAAAAACTCTAAAGCGTGTAGGGCGGGTCAAAAGGAGAAGAAAATAGTTTATGAAGGGAGGTGCATATCTCCCCGTTCAGGCGGGAGGGGCAATTATTTAAAGTGATTTAAACACACAAAAACATATATTCAAAAACAGTGGTAGTATCTGGAGAAAAATCTTTTAGCTCCTGTAGGGTCAGAAATCCGTTCTTCGATATTCTTTTTAAATACCGCCGTTAGGGGAAATTCATATTTTAGCTTAGCTTCTAAATTCAAGGAACATACTTACTATAAAACAGCTATGAAAAAGCATTTTTATGTCAAAAACGGTTTTTACGATTTTGATAAACAAAATTCAGTGATTTACTGTAAGCATGGTTTAATTTTTGGTAAAAATAACATATGATAGACTCGAAAGCCATTTCAGATTTTGGAGCTTTTATCCTGTGGAATGTTAAGGAATAGTTTAAGCAAACCCTGCCTACAGACATGCTCACTTTTCTAATATGTACTATAGCTTGGAATAACTGCCTGAACAGAATAGAGTGCTGCAACTGGAGCTGGTGTTTCAGCTGGAATAGCTGTCAAAAAATGTCGTACGCGATTTTTTTAGGTGCCCAGAATGGAGCTGTTTAGCTTTATGACAATTCAGTATCAAAAATAAAAACAAAAATAAAAATGAAAAATGGTGAAATGGGAGATAATATTACTTTACGTCTTTATGAGAGATTGAAAAGAGTTTAAAGCTCACTTGAAACACCAAAAGAGCTATAGGCAAAAGTTAAAAGTTGGCCAACTTGTCCAGTTGCTGCTGCGTCTCCATTCCGTTCAGCCAGTTAATCGTCGTAAGTTTTCAATCTGCAATCATAAAATCAAAAAAATCAGCTATATTATTCACTCAATTAATCCGGTTTTAAAGTTACAAGTCAGTTAAAAGTGAGTTAAGTCTCAAAAGTTTCACCGAAGCTCAATATTCACACTCGTTAAACCCGGTAATAAACCTTATTTATTAAACCTTGTCGCGTTTAATAGATTGTGTAGAAACAATTGATGTCGATGATACTACTATAAAGTTTATATACAAAGGCTCAGCTATTTGCTCCATTCGCTCGGTCTTTTTATTCTGAGCTCATGGAGCGTACTCCGATTTAAAAAAGAAACACAAGTTGAGCGCTCTGAGTGGTCGGAGCTTAAAAAAGAAACAGATCTTTTTTTGACAGCTCAGTGCTATGCTCGGAGCTAAAAAAAAAAAACGCCTTTTTTTAACTCAGAGCAGATCACTGAACTGTCAAACAGAAATTCTATGTTTCTTTTTTACCTCAGACATATCCGAGCATAAAAAATGTGTTTCTTTTTTCCATCGGAGCTAGCTCAGATCTTGCTCAATTAGCTCAGGATTAAATGACCGAGCGAAACGCTGAGCAAAGCCAACTTCATTTATTTTCTTAGTGATACATAATTTAAAAATGGATTCCCTGGAAAGTTCTCGGACTGTCGCTGTCAACTGTAAAAAAAAATTGTGAGAAATTTCACGAAATTTACCAAAAACACCTATGAAATGACAGTTCAGTGCTCAAGTGTGTTTCATAATTAAATCTGAGGAATCTGATCATAATCTGCTTGGAGCTCTGCTGTGATCGGTCAGCTTTGCTCTGAGCCAAAAAAAACGCCAATAGTCACTGTAGGGGTAAATTAAATTTCCCCTTTTTTGCATACTAGAAAATTCGAGTAAGATCTGCAAAAAAAACTTCAGAGCATATAGGTGGGAACTAGACAAGAAAAAATCCTGTAGGAGGGGGGTAATATCTCCCCCCGCTTGGACGGGGGGGCAATTTAATAAAATATTTGCATAAAATAGAAACAAAATAATTAAAAAACAACGGCAATACTTCAGTAATGTTTTGAAGCTTTTTGGAAAGCCAGAAATAGCTCTGAATTTTTCGGCAGATTTTACGCGAATTTCCAAAAAAAGGGGAACTTTTATTTACCCCTACAGCGACTGTAGGGGATGAAAATAAAAATCTCAAAAAATTAGGGAATTTTTTTCTTCTTCATTTAGAGCTGATTTAGGCTCATCCAAATATTAAAACTCAAAAAACCCGTTATAACGACCACCCTAATGTACGTACATAATTATAAGTATATTTTCGGTAGACTTCAAACCAAATCTAATAATTAAAAAATTGTATATTACTTTTCTATTTGCAGCCTGTTTTATTGTTTTGAGTAATAGTACGTATACGCCACAGTGTATCATTTTAAGTCTAATAGCACAGAAACTATAATTGGGTACATATTTACATATACCACAGTATACGCATAGCAAAAAAAGACGTAGCACTACGTCCAAATTTGACTGGGATTTTTGTAAACGATAAACTAGAAGATATAGAAAAGAAAAATATGTATGGATGTATGAACAGATAAAGTGGACAAAAATGGTGCGAAGTGCGAACTTAGCATTGTAAGTAGAGAGAAAATCATTTTATTTTTTTTAACTTTGTGTATTGAATCAAAATTTAAATAAATAAATAAATAAATTGGGTGGCGCAACAGCTCATGGAGAACCAGGGCCTAGTGACTTACAACTCACAACCATTCCTGTGTGCGTGTTTGTTGGCAGGAATGGAGGGGACCTACAGTATTTTGCCGAGTCCGAACGGCTTAATGAGAAGCACTTTTTCATGACAAGTATATACCTACTCTTGGAGGATTTGTCAGTTCCTCGCAAGAGGCAGTACCTCGAATAAAGCATTTTTTTTTTTTAACGACGATTTTTTTATTGAACATTTATATACAATTTGAGTTAACTTACAACTATTAAATACATTGAAGAGTATAAATCTTATGGCACATAGGGGGCCTATTGTTAAACATTGTCTTAGATTTAATAGGAAATATAAATATATATTATACATGTCAACTTAAAATTAAAAGTCGGTTGACTTTGATGTTCTCGGGATGTTCCGTCCCGGTTGTCCATTGGTGGTTTGGGTGTGGTTTGGTGGAAAGGGTTGGCGTTTAGCCACGGCTGTAGGCTGACCCTGTGTCAGCGTAAAAGGAAACGGCTGCTTCGTCGTTGTCGGTGAAAATATTGGCATCCAGGGTTTCCATCACACTGAGGTACCTCGGCTCGGGATGTCGTTGCTCGGTGGCCATCCTTCTCATTAGTTGATTCGGGTGATTGACGGTGTTCTGCACTAGCTTCTTCGGCGAATTTGCTAGGTATTTGTCCAGCGGTATAATCTTTGCTTCTCTGTAAAGATCCTCGTTCCTGTAATGCTTTCTTCGCTGCCGGTCAAAGTGGAGCCCGGTGCAGATTCTTAGCATCTTCCTCTCGAAGACTTGGAGATCCTTCATCGCTGATTTTGTGATTGTGAACCAGACTGCACAGTAGCTGATTACTGGCCGTATGAGTTGCTTGTAAACAAGTATCTTCGTCTGTTGGTTTAGTCCTGATCTTCTCCTCATCAAAGGGTGTAGTCGGTGGAATGCCCAGTTCGCTTTTCTGAGTACACTTTTTGAGTGTGGATTGAACCTTAGCAACTCGTTGAAGTTGATCCCCAGGTATTTGGTGTTTCTTTTGGCGGCAATGGTGGATCCATCAGGAAGTTTCAGAACTAAGTTTCTGCAAGTGGCTGCTGAGCGACTTCTGCCATCACGGGGTCCCCTGAAGCAAACAAGCTCCGATTTTGCTGAGTTGATCTTGATGCCCCATTTCTTGTAGAAATCGAACAGTCTGTGTATGTGAGCCTCTACTATCCGGACTGCGACGAGTGGTGACATTGAGGTAGCGTATGTAAGTGAGTCATCTGCAAACAGCAGGTTTTCACAGCCAGTTGGGACGGGTTGGTCTGATGTCATCAGGCTGTAGAGGAAGGGGCCAAGCTTCGAACCTTGTGCGACTCCGGCTTTGATGTTCTTCACAGTTGATGAGCAGTTTCCCAATTGCACAAAGAAATTCCTGGAAGAAAGAAAAGAAAAAATAATTTTTATTAGTGGCGGGGGTAAACGTAGCAGATATAGTTTGTGTATTAGAGCATCTATCCAGACACTATCGAATGCTTTCTCGACATCCAGAAAGCATGCGACGGTGACACGATGACTGTTTAGGGCTATGGTGATGTCATGCTGGAACTTCTGGAGTGGGTGTAGTGTTGAGTGTTTCTCCCTAAAGCCAAACTGCATATCAGGAATAACGTAGTTGTCGCTGCAAAACTTCTTCAGTTTCCTTAGTATCAGCTCTTCCAAGAGCTTGCTTAGGTTACTGAGGAGGGATATTGGCCTATAGTTAGATATCATGTTCCTGGCACCTTTCTTCGGGATCGCCACGATCTTCGCTATTTTCCATTTTTGGGGAAAGTAGTTGTTGCAGCTGCTGATTATTTCAACTATTTCTTCTTGGTTGCTCAGGTTTGGGCTGTCAACTGGGTCACTCGCTGGATTGGTGTCGCTGAATATTGCTCTGTCCATGTTAGGTTCGAGGGTTAGTTGGATGGAATCCTTCACTTCATCAAGAAAGACTGGATCAGTGGATGGGTTGGGGGTGAAGTTTCCTTCAAAATACTCAGCAAATGCCTCAGCTTTGTCCTGTGTCGTTGTAATTTCTCCATTGTTGGTGATAATGGTTTCAGGCATCGATGGTGTTTTCCCAATCAGTTTGTTAATGTTTTTGAAGGCGTCATGTCCAGGTTTGATGGCTTGCAGTCTCTTGTTGAATTGGTTATTGTTATGATGTTGGATAGAGTTCCGCAACATAATGTTGACACACTTTAGTTCGCTCCATACTGTCTGGTAGTTGCTGTTTGTTGTGTTCAGTTCGCGCTGGTGGATCCTTTGAAGACGTTTCCTTAACTTTTGCCGATGTGCGTAGAGATTCTGGATATACTCAGGAAGGTGCTGGTATCTGTCCTTTGATGTCTTGGGCTCTTTTTGGATATCCAGTGCACTAGAAACAGCCGTTTCCAGACAGTTGATGGCTGCGTCAATTTCTGTGTTCTGCAGGTTCCTGTTTTGGGGTGGCAGAGTTAAGGTGGCTTCTAAGTCTCGTTGAAATCTATCCACATCCAGTGTCCTGTAGTTGATGATGTGCTCAGTTGGTTCTGTCGTCAGGAAGATGGGTTGTTGGAGTTTGATGTTTAGCTGAACAGCTTCATGGTCCGAGTCCCCGGGTATTGTAGAACAGGTGTAGTTCCTGAGTTCTGGAAGTATACAAGACAAATTAGAAGTAGAAATAAAAAAATCAAGTATCGATGGTGTTCTGGGATAGGTTGGTTTTTGTTGTGAAACAACCACCAAGGAGTGTTGGTCGTTGTTGGAGTCCAGCCAATCAGCAATCGCCTTGCCCTCGGGTGAGATCGTTGAATCCAGCCACAGGTGATGCCTGGCGTTGAAATCACCGCTGATGAGTCCATATGTGCTTCTTTCGAGGACACCGTTGAAAATTCTGAGGTCATTGTGAATATTTCTCATGCTGGATTTGCACTTGAAATACACACTGATGATGGTGAGGGTTTCATCTCTTCCAAGTTCAATGGTGACGGCAGTGGCTTCGCTGGTTGTGAGACCTGTGATGATGGTTTCAGTGGTGTTGGGGGAAATCTTCTTCTTAACGTAGATTGCTGTCCCTCTACGGCCTTCATCCTTGTCCCTTCGATAGGTTTTGAAGCCGGCCATGTCGATGTTGTTACGTTTGGTGACGTTGGTCTCACTGATAAGAGCGATGTCCGGATTGTTGTTCTTCATCCACAGGCTGAATGTCGTCCTCTTCTCTAGGCTTTACAATGAATTGACATTGTACGTCAGGATGCGGAGCTTCTTTAGTTGTATATTTGGAACAGGAAGGTGGCCAGTGCCACGGACTTCTCGCCTTCGCTAAGCTGAGCATAGTTTGGTGGAACTGCACTCCGAGCTTTTCCCATGACTGTTAGTAAGTCAGATCCAAAAATCCTTTGGACTTCGGTGTTCAGGTTTGTTGGTGGGGCTGATGTTGGCTTCGTTGGTCCACTCCTAGGTGTTGTTGTCCGGGGTGTGATCACTTTTGCTGGAGTCACTTTCTGTTGTTACTGTTGGTTCCTGGAGTTTGCTTGTTTCTGTGATGATCCACCTTTCACCATTGCTGCAAAGCTGAGTGCCGGGCGGGTAACCACGCATGCTGATTTAGCAGCAAATTCCTGCTGTGCCTTTTTTTCTGCAGCCAATCTGTTCCTTTCCGTGAGCCTTGCTTTGAGGGTTGGGCAACCTTTGAAGCTGGCTGGGTGACCTTCCTTTTGGCAATTGGCACACCATACATCCAATCCGGTGTTTTCCTTCCGTTGGCATTGTCCGGGCTCGTGCTCCTCCTTACACTTGACGCACACGTACTGGCGTCCGCAGTTGCTGGCAACGTGTCCGAAGCGCTGACAGTTTCGGCACTGCACAATGTCGTTGGATTTAAGCTTCTCCCAGTGAACCCTCTGGTTCATTATCAGCGTCTTCGTGTAAACTTCACTGATGTCACAGGTTTTTGCCACTTCCACGACGAAGTTGTTGTAAGTTTTCCCCATTGCCTTTTTGGCCTTGAAGTGTGTCACCTTGACGACTGGGAGTCCTTCGATTCTGAGCTCATCCTCCACTTCGATGGCAGCGTAGGTGTGGTGAATTCCTTTCAGTAATAGAAGATTCTTTCTATCTTCCTTTGGCGTAAACGAGTTATACTGTATCTTTGTTGTCTGCAGGAATTTTTTAACTGCCTCAAACGATGCCCTGTCTCCAGCAATAATGATGGTCGTCTTTGTATTTCTGTTTTTGAAGGTGATGCTTAGGTTATTGGCTTTGCAGTGTCTTCTAATTTCAGCAACGTTCGCGGAAAAGCAGAAGATTGGGGGCATTCCTGGTCCCTTTACTGGATTCGTGGTCGTGGTGTCTTTTTTTGTTTTTGGTGGCTGCACTTGAGTTGGTTTGACGACTGCTGATGATGAAGCTAGTGGTATGTCTGTCTTTTCTGTGTTGGTTTGGTCCGGCACTGGTGTTGGCGTTGAGACGAGTGGTTTGGTCGTTTTGGCTGTTTTTCCGGCTTCGGGTTGGACTGTCATTGGCGCTTTAGGTGGATTCGTTGGGCAATCCTTGTCAAGTTGGATGCGCTTTACATTGTCCTTCTTGGAAGCCTTATTCGGTCTTTTTTGCCCAGGCAAAGGAAACTCGCTGGCGTCCTCTTCAGAGCTAGTGGTTTCGCTGTCAATCTCTCCGGTATCCATATCGTTGTCCATTTCATGGTTGTCAGTGATTATTTTATTGGGCTGCACAATGCTGTTAAAAGTCATTGCTAGCTTATCACAAAATTCGGGGCCGAGGTCCTTCACGATCCGCTTAAGCAATGTCTCGAATGAGGCCATTGCCGAATCGGGATTTAAAGGTTCCATTGCTGGATTACCTTTGCACTTTACTATTATTATTTTATTGATTCGGATTTAAGCACGCACAACACTTATTTAAAAAAAAAAAAACTTCTGTCACACACTTAATCCGCATCAATATTTAAATTGCTTGCTGGGATAATCCCTTTTTATTTCACTTTTGGGCAATAAAGCAGGTAGCCCGCAGGTATACCTGTACCTTTGACCCTTTTGTAACTCGAGGTGGATTTAATTTAAATACAAATTTCGTCCGCTCTGTCTGTCCGTACTGCACGATGCACACTGACTGAATGAGCGAATAAAACATTTCTGTTTTTAGGTGGCACGGCTGGGAAACGAACCCACACCTTCGGCATGGCAGTCCTACGCACTAACCATCAAGCCTAGAGGTCCTGCATCAAAATTTATTTTCTTCTAAAAAATAATATTACACAGAAAAGATGTTCAATTAATTTTTGGACTTGACCACTTTTGCTCATTTTGGGATAATATCTTTGTTCTTTATGACTTGCAAACGCCTTATAGGCATACTTTCTACAAAAGGATAAAGGAATTGGTCCGAAATTCGGCTCCTTTCCTGTTAAACCCTGAGCTTATTAGTGTTGAATGGATGAATTTCATACTGCCATAACCTAATTTCACAATTTACCGGAGATTCTCCATTGGGTTGAGGTGATGGCTTTGTTCTGGCTATACTATTGTCTGAAACTCATGATTTTCGAACCATTCCTTGACAAATTATGAGATTTTTTGGTGTCCTCAACTTGTTGGAAAGTGACTTTAGACCCTCTGTAGCCAGTATTGTTAAATTATAACGTAATATATAAAAATATTTTTCTTTATTCATTATTCATTCGATCTTTATTAAGCAACTATACTGATGTACATATTATATTAGGGTGGCGCTTATTTTTAATTTTTTGTATTTCTTTCGTGCCGTGCAAAACACAGCCATGATTCATTTTGATAACGTTTAATCTGATACATTATGAAACTGCTTAGTTCTTTTCTGTAGCTTGGTCCGTTGAGTAAGTATTAGCCGTGTGTTTGATTGAGACAATACCTTTTTATAGATTAAAAGCGTAAGAAAAACAAATTTTAATTGAATTGGCTGGAAACAAGTATTCTTCCGATATAAAATCAGGAGTTTTTAGTGATTTCAAAAAAGGAATATCCCAAAAAAAAAATTTATTAAATTATTTATTACATCAATCAGCCATTTGCTAGATAATCAAGAGTAGAAAGTTAGTGTATCATCATAGAGGACGTAGACCACGTAGAACCACAGCCATAGAAGGCAGAAAATTAATATATTTTTCCAAAAAATACCATAAGCATCTTCTAAACAAGATAAATAAGACGCCGCGCACGACAGGCCGGATTGTGTGTTTCCAAATAGTGAAAAAGACATTTTTTAAATTAAAAGCTCGTTTGGATTTCGTACGAACTCATCTCAATTGGGATTTGCACATCAAAATATCCCTTTTTTTAAGTCTTTCTTAATTTATTTTAGCTTAAGTCAATAATATTGTATTCTATACGAAAAGATATGCTAGTTTAAATTGCAAATGTTTTGCACAGCACTGTACATCAGACCTTGCGTTAGATCCGGAAGTTCTGACTTTTTGCTGAGTTGTTTATGGTGTTGGCCTAGTAAGAAATCCAAGTTTTCGACCTCGAGCACATAACGTAACGTGGTAAAAAATTAAAAATGATCGCGAAATTTTCATGCTTATTTCAGTAATTGTCGATTTTATAACTAAACGAATAGTTTTTGATGAAAACGTTGCTCTATGATTTAAAATTAACTAACTTTGCTTCAATTTGAGTCCAGAACCGTTTCTGTAGACAATCGTGTTTCCAAGAGACAGCCTTTCAAAATGTATCAATAATAAATTTATAACAACAAGTAGTATACAAACACAGTGAGCTTGGCGTAAAATGCTTCGAAACTCTATAGTCTGTAGGTAAGGTTAAAAGAAGAAAAAAAAAAAAAATAGTATAGGAATGGGGGTGCATATCTCCCCATTCAGACGGGAGATATGCACTTTTTTCTGTAATTTTGATTTTAAAATTAGTTTTTTCAAAAACAAACCAGATTATAGAATAGACTCCTAGCTCTAAAAAAAACTAGTTACTTGAACCACTTAAAAATGCCAAGACTTACAAAATATTTACATATATATATATTTACAAAATTGTGATAAAATTAAAAGAGCCATTAATAAAAATACGATACTTTCAACTAATTTTTGTTTATAAAAGTGGTATGAAGTATGACATATTTGAATATCAGCAAGTTCAACTGGGAATTTTATTATAGGTACATTTGAGTGCCTTTCTTTATTTTAAGTTATATTGAATGCGCAGAAAAGCTTAATACAGTTACATAAAATTCTAAAAATTATAATTATATTAATTAAGAATTATAACTACATTATTTATTTTGTATGTATTCGCTCAGTACTTTCTCGTTTCCGATGCTGGGTAAAGCGCAGCAATATGTTTTTTTTATTTTTTCCTGACGTTACAAATTGGAAACAATTGATTCATTTAAGAAGTTCAGAATTTCAAACTTTATTGGGACTCAAAGGCATAGCGCATATTAGAATAAGTACTTCATTTTGAGTGCTTAGATATCTAGATCTACCTAAAGTTGTTTGTGTGTAGGTACTTTTCCGTGACCATGAAGCGTCTTAATCTTTAATAAATTAATTTTCGGGTAAGAATTCAGTTTTATTTTATAAGAATATTCTGCGTTATAATGAAGAAAAAATAGAGGTACCCTTGAGAGTATTTAACAAAGAAAATATACCCTTAATTCGTAAAGTAAGTAATTTGCATCGAAGAAGATAGAAGAGGGAACTTTCCGACGACAAGGATGCGACAGTAAAACCACTTTCAGGTACCCCACTGTCGTCGTGCCAAGAGAAAAAAACAAAAGGAGAATTCAAACAAGAAAAATGACAGTAAGGATGGAATTTCTCCTCCAACGACACGCCAAAGAAAGGGGACATAATGATGTTAGAAAAGGAAAAAATCTGCTTATTAGCCCCAAGTTGGCATTAAACTGATAAGAATTCCATTGAGGTTATTATTCAAATCCAAACACCGCGAGCTTTCTTTCAAATAGGCTTTTGTAGACGATATTTCTTTTGGTTCTTAACCGTTTTTATAATGGAGATAAGAAAACTTTCATATCACTCATATATTCTAAGGAAATTTGTTTAACTTTTAAAGGAGGCATGCATCTCGTCAGTAAAGACTTGTTGCATTTAATCATATTCATCAGACAAAGTTTTAAGTTGGATACAATTTTTGCGTTCTTATTATCTCATATGCAAAAATGTTTGGTGGGGTAAGGTGTAAGCGATTTTAGATTAATTATTTCTACAATAAAGTTGAGACTTTCTACGCATATGTTGAGATTATTCACAAAAATGCATGGGAACTATTGGAAATCAATTTTAACAGATTACCTATTTAAGAAAAAAGTTGATAGCGCAATATGTAGGTAAGTGCTATATGAATGTACAAATTTTCGGCCAAACTCACGGGAAAGTGTGAACGAAAATGAAATTGTTAGGTGCTACTTACATATGTTTCAAGGAACCATGAAGTTCTTGTTCTGATGAAAATAGATATGCTTAGTGGGTTTTTGTGAGTATGCTTGTAAAGTTCAAATAGCGCAATAGGCCTTGAAAAAAATAAATAAATAAATTTGGTGGCGCATTAGCTCGTGGAGAAAAAGGGCCTGGTGACTTAGAACTCTCATCCATTCCTATCCCTATGTGCGTATTGTTGGCAGAAATGAATAATTTTGTGCCGAGTCCGAACGGCTAGGTGAAAAGCACTCAATACTTATTGGAGGATTTGTCAGTTCCCCGCAAGAGGCAGTACCTTGGAAAAATCATTTCTGTTTTTAGGTGGCAAAAGATGGGTATCGAACCCAGACCTTCCAGACGTTCAACGCACTAACCATCATGCCACGAGGTAACAGGCCCTGAAACACTTTTTAAAAGAGTATTATCCGATTTAACAATAGCGCTGTTTTAAAGCACTACATATACATATCCCCTAAATGCATGTCTAAAATAAAAATTTGGTTCCTGAACCTTCACCTTGAAGCTATTTATGTATTTATTAGTATGCACCTACTTTTAAGATTTGTATTTCTATATAGGTAGGTATTAGGGTGGTCCTTAAATTGGACATTGTCTTGGATAGCCCTCATTCGATTCAAAACATTGAAAAACAATTTCCCTAATTTTTTTCAGATTTTGATTTCACCCCCCTGGTCTCCCTTTTTTCACTTCATGGTTCAAATAATGGGGCTAGGGTGACTCTTATAAAACGTGAAAAAAATCAGAACTTATAGATTGGATTTAGACGAAGAAAAAAAATCGTTTGGGAGGGGTTGTCTATTTCCCCCCGTTCAGGCGGGAGGGGTCATTTTCTAAAAATTTGACCCAAAATAGAAAACAATTATTAAAAAGCAATGGCACCACTTACAATGGCATGCTATAAGTTTTTTTAAAGCCACCCAAGTTGGTATTTCAAAACCACACTAGTAGGTATAGGTACATATATGTATTTGTACGTACAACAAAATGACAAAAAAGAATTGAAATAACACATAAACGTGTCACATAAAATCAACTGGGAAAGAGCGATAGTCATGATAATCACCTCACATGGACCAAAAGTCAAGATTTTGAATCTCAATACTATTAAACAATCAAGTAAGCTGATTCCACTGTGCTACATGCTGCATTCCCATGCGATTATTTTCAGTGCACATCTCTGATCTTATTTCCATTCCCACTCTAAGTAGTACCAAGTTACCAATGTGTATTTTAATTCATAAAAACTTATTTATTGTTTTTTTTTCAGTTATTAGCAACAGATCCAAATAAAAGGCTTTATCCAAAAACAATTGGGTTATGCTTTGAATTTTTTAAGACGGCCTTTTATTACATATTTCCAAAGAAATCATTAAAAGTTTATTAAAGGAGAATAGGACAAAACGGTCTACTGGACCAATAACGACGAGACATATGTCGTTGGAAAGGTATTTTTATGAACTACAATAGTTACTATGAGGGCTTACTTCAAATTGCTGTGTGAAAAAAGTTATTCTCTAAATAGAATTGTGTTCTGGTGCATTCTAGTATGAATAAAATATATTTAGTATGGGCAAAATTTATGAAAACTGGTCAAACAAATAACAATAATATATATGTCATTGGAAAGGTATTTCCATAACCTGCAATACCTTTAATAGCAGTTCTGCTCAAATCACTGTGTGAAAAAAGTTATTCGAAAACTAACGAATTATTGTGGTTCTTTTTAGTGTGAAAAAATGCTTTTTTTAGTATGGGCAAAAAGTGTGAACGGAAGTTCAACCAATAACAACGGGACGTTGGAAAGGAAATTTTACGTACTACAATAATTAATGAGGCAGCTGATTTCAAATCACTGTGTGAAAAAAGTTATTCGCTACTTGTTACCCATGCTCCATAAATTTTATCTGTACCAAAATTCCCTTAAACAGCGAATAACTTTTTCCACACAGTGATTTTAAATAAGTTGTTATGGAAACTATTATTGTCCATAAAAAATACCTTTTCAACGACATACATACCTATAATTTTTATTTTAAAAATTTAATGCTCTTATAAATTTTCAATAAAAAACAGAAAACCGGATGTCAAAATGCATCCTAGTTTTTGAGAAATTAAAAAAAACTACTTTTTTCGAAGAAAAACACTTTTTTTTGTTCTATCTTTGCATAAATACCATTAGTTTTATTAGCAAGTAATACAAAAAATAATTTTATTAATTAGTAATATTTTTAATATCTGTTACATTTTCACCATTTCTAGTTTAAATAAATGAAGAAGGAAAAGGTTGTATCTTCTTCTTATTTTTGCATGCTAGAAACCAAAAATGCTACTTGATTTACCCATGCGTTTCTGAGAGAATGGTCACACTGGCCACTTGTCACTATTTCTGGTATATTGATTGACAATTTTACACCTAAAATTTTTTGTTAAAAATTAAATTTTCTATCGAAATGGGTAGTTAAAAAAATTTCATAAAAAAATTAAGTAGGAAAAGTTAACAAAAACCAAAATAAAAAAAAAATCGAAAAATCAATGATTTTTTTTCTAAATAGCGCATAACTTTTTTCGGAGCGAAGATACGCTCAAGACATACCCAAACAAAGTAAAGAAGAGTTTTAAGGCCTTAATATCACATGTTAAAAAAGAAATATTATTTGAAAAATGACAGATATAGCCATTGAAACTTTATCATTTCTTATTATTTGTCGCAGTTTTTGCCTGAAAACATATTTGTTGGTACTTAATGACAAATTTAACATTCCTAGCACCTAGTTCCAAATCTTATATTAATTGGACCAGCCGTTCAGTCTGAAGGTCCGAAAGCATTTAAGAACAGCCGAAAAACAAAATTGCGAAACTAACATACTTTTTTAATATTGTCTATGGTCGTATTGTCATATAATATCAAAATCTTGATTTCGAATATTTTTACGAATGTGAAACTTGACATATTGTACCAAACAAGAGGCTTTCGGGTCAAAATTGTGAAAAATTATAGAAATGGAAATGGTGGTTTGAATGGGCATATCTCTGTCAATTTAATTTTGAACAAAAATTACTTTTTGAAAGCCCTAAGTCTCTACTTTATTTAGTGTTTGCATGGCTTTACCCTATCTTTGTTATGCACAATTTCTTGAAAAATTTATAAATCTTTGATTTTTAATTCTTTTTAGGTTGGTTTTTGTTTAGGTACTTTCCCTGCTTAAATTATTTTATAAAATTTTTTAAACTATCCATTTCAATTGAAAATCTAATTTTGAACAAAAAGTTTGAAGTGTAAAATTGTCAAATTTGGCTTAGTTTGCGAGTTATACCAAAAATATTGAAAAGTGGCCAGTGTGACCATTCTCTCAGAAGTGCATGGGTGAATTTATTAGCATTTTCAGTTATTAGCATGCTTATGGGCCAAGCAAACATATTCAATAATAAAAACCTTTCCGGTCTATTCAATAGGCTAATAGATGATTATAGAAATTCAAAAATCTATAAAATCATAATTTCACTGGATTTTAGAAACAATAAGAATAATGACGAACAATTTTGTTTGAGTATTTTTTGGAAAAAAATGAAGAAAAGAGTTATGTAACTGTTTTTACTGTAAGGCAACAGTTTATTTTATGTCAATTGAAACACTTTTAGAAAATATAATGACCTTTCTCTAAAAATCATAAAACCCACAAAATCTTTGAATAAAAACAACTCTATATATCCGAAATGCTAAATAGAACATTTTCTATAAGATTTACGTAACACAAACCCCAAGTTTATCTAAGTTTCGACGATTACATTCTCTTGAAACTTGGTACATACATAAGTATCTATGTATGTGGGTACTTTTAGGTATAGTGCAAGCTTTGGATAATTGAGGATTGGGTTTTTCTGTTTGATCTGGCTTAAGCCGATGAACAGAGTCTCTTCCAGCTTGTAATTCTAGCTTTTGAGGGGATTGGCTAGAGGGAACATTTTCTTTTTTAGCTCTTAATATAACGGTAGGTACCTTTCATAAAACAGTTATAAGAAAAGCTTATTTATCTCAAAACGACAGGATTAATTTTGTTGATACATTGCTATATTAAACAAAAACAGAATTGGCAGAACTTTCTATTTCTTAAAACAAATAGGCAGAATTTTGAAAAACAGAATTTTGAAAAGCAGAGTTTTGTCGGACAGAACTTAAAAACAAGCAGAATTTTGAAAAGCAGTTTGTTTCTGGAAAAAATAGAATTTCGAAAAGCAGAATTTTGAAACCAGAATTTTGACCTGGTCCCCAAAATTCTAATACATACATATGTGTTTGTTTCCCATTAAAACATAATTTATTCATTATTCGAGCAACAATGAAAAACAAAGTTCAACTCTTATTATATTCAACAATACAAAATCTTTTCGATCGAATAAATCTTCAGTTATTTTTATTTTTTAAATAAGGAAAAGTATCTATACCCAGAGATTAACTTTTAACATATCAAAAATATAGCCTGAATAATTAATTTTATATAATAGTAATACTTAAGTATATTTAACTGTTCCATAAACAATCACACAAAACTTTTATATAGAACAAGTTGATGTTAATACGATTTTTTTCCGAAATTTGAAGAAAGAACCTAAAAACTAGAATTTCCAATTAAAACAATTTCATCTTAAATGTCAGAGGTAGGGTGTCCATAACGCGTTTGAAAAAAAAGAGAACATTTTCGAAACTCCAAACTCGGTCACCACACCATCATCAAAATAATTGATAAATATGACCAAAAGTTTACTCTGTGATATAAATCAGTATATTTTATAAACACTTTTTTGCACTTCAAACTAATAAAACTAAAATATATAAACACCTAATTGAATTCAAAATACCGAAGAATTTTAGTAAAATGTAGGCAAAATAGACATTAAATTTCTTCCTCGTCCGAAGGGTCATATTTTTGGGAGCTTCGAATTTCATTAAGATACTTATTTTCATATAAAAAGGTTTCATAAAACTTTTGACAGCTAAAATCTTTTAAGTTATAACTTTTAAATATGGGAATCCTACTCTTAAAGGATTTCGTTTTTTGGTCCATTGCGAACCCATCAACGAGAAAATACATTCCACGTTCATATTTTGCGCAATGAAAACAAAAAAGGACTGGCACATTTTAAGAGCTCTGAATAAAACTCTATTTGTAGACAAACTAAAAAAACTGGCCCACTTTTGAATAGATATTTTGTTTTTAAAATTTTCATTTTCTTTAGAAAGAAACTTGTTTAAATAAAATTGGTCAAACAACTTTGAGTAATCCAGTAAAACTTCCTAAGAATTCGGTAGTGGATACTTTTGTCTAAGTCTTCTCATACTTATGTCTTTTCTAAATTCATCCATCGATCCTGAGTAGGAAGATTTTTACTTCAGTGTATTAATCAGAGAATATAAAAAAAAATCAATCCTCAGCTGTCAATTTGATTTTTGCCTACAAGCTGAAGCGAACAGATGAGGGGTATAGTTTCAAAACTCTCCAGTTTTTTCAAAAATAAGTTAAATATGAGGAAATGTTCCTTAGAAGGTCCTTCATTTATATAATTAGGTAAAATTTATTAAAACTTATTATTTCCTAAACTTTTTTGTACTTGAAAAGTGTTGTTTTTTTCAAAACTACACTATTCCACTCAGTCGTTCCACTCAAAACTCATCTATTCCCTTACAAATCAAATTCTGCACCAAAAATCTTCTTTTTCTTTAAGGGTTTTATATTTTCAAAACTCTTCTATTCCTAAACTCTTCTGAATCAAAAAAGATCTGTTCCCATACAAATCAAATCAACTGCAATCGTAACTTTCAAAACTATTCTCTTCCAAATTAAATTGATTTTTTATGATTAGCAGTTTCACCAAATCTATTCAAAACCCTAAGGAATGGATAAAGGTCATCCTCAACTTATATTTTAGCGTTAAAACTAAATCGCTTTCATTATTTTTATAGCTTTTTACAGTTTTTTTCATTTCACTCAAAATTTTCAAAACTGGAAAAGAAAAGTTTTGAAACTATACCCCTCAGATGATGTTTTAGATTTGCAAAGGAAGTGAAAAACAGTGACAAAACGCACCTATAGAATCAACTCCTCATTCAGCACATCATTCAGCACAGGTCTTAATGCAATTCACATCTATTCTTCGACACGAAATGAAATTAAAAATACAATAATGTAAACAAATGGGTTTTGGAGGGTGAAACGTACGAAGGATTGGCTTCTTTATTTGATATTCTCTGGTATTAATGCTTTATTTTAAATTTTAGGGGACAATACAAAAGTACATTAATGAAAAGTGTGTTAAATTAATATTTTGGTCACTTAGGAAAAAAGAGATAAAAAAGAGTACAAAATAAAAAAGAGTAAAAAAAAAGAATTTGATGAAAAAAGAAAGAATAAGAAAGATCAGAGTCAAAAAAGAGAACATGTTCTCTTTAAAAGAGATATTCTGGAAACCCTAGTCAGAGGTCATCTCTATATATGTATACTACATTGTGTACATACCTACATGGGTACATATTGAAAAAGAATTTTCATTGCTTTGCAATATGTTTGTCATACAATTTCGAGTGCCAGGTACTTTCATATCGAAACATTTCGGTTACATTGATTATTTTGATCTTTAATAAAAGTCACAATAGGATGTTTGTCAAAAAATCACTAAAGCGGAAACTTAGCATTCAAAATCGAATTCTAGGATCTAATTTAAGGAAAACTCAGTGAAAAGCCTCAAAGTGGTTCGTTTTTTTTGTAAATCGTGTGTCGAACTGAACACTTCACATTTATTTGGTCTGAGGGGACTTCTGCGGTTCGTTAGGTAAACGTTGTCCACTTACGAATATATTTTTTTTGTTCTGCATTTAACTACCCCTCGTGGTGAGTGAGAGCTGTCATCGCGATTTGATGAGGCGACAGTTTTTTTTAAGATTTTCCAACAATTGAATGCAATTTAATATTCAAATTTATTTTTATTTTCATGTTAGCTGAAGGCGATTTAAATGTCAACACTTCATCATTGTAAGAGCGCAAATACAATGGAGTATTGGCCGGGGGACCATTCTTAACAATTTTAAACAATGAAATGTGTCGGATTAACTTTTAGTTTCGAATGCTTCTTATATAATTCTAGTTGGATAGTTGACAATCGGATACTTTTTTTAGATTAGAAATATGATATTTTTTTAAATTTTCTAAAGTTAAAAACGTTACAGAAATGTATTTGTATGGGAATATTTTGCAATATGCAGTTTTCAAAGAATTTTGATAATGCTTTAGTAATAACAATCTTACTTGCTGATTTAAAAAAAAATCAATCATCTATCTGTCCTATGGAAGAATATTTCATGCCATGGTTTAGTTTGGGCTTTCGCTTGTATGTTAGGTGAGAACATAGTGGTTTAAAAGGTCCTTGCTTTATTTGAAATGCTGCACCCCCTTATCCCGTTGAATGTTAGCTCATTATTTTACCATTGACCTGGCCCCAAAGATGAATGAATTTTTTTTTATGAGAAAGCACATGCACATTGATCAAGCAAGCTTTGAATTTGAATGAGTTTTGTACCGCTTTTTTGCTTTCCCCCATGTTATTTCTGTCGAAACTCTATTGCAATTGGTTCGGGTGCTTTTTTTACCTCTTATTAATTACTGTTCATTCGTTTTTAGTACCTAACTCAGATGCAGTTTTAGAAAGTAAGAACTTGCATTTAACTCTATATACTTTTCAATAAGGGACTTCGCAAGTTTAACCACATTTCTAGATTTTCTCTGATTGCAACTGGATCTCTCTGGCTACAAACACTATTCGAACGCGAAATATAAATCTCCCTAGTTTTAATTTAAACAATCAAAATTGATAAAACTTAAGAAAGGTAGTGAAAATTAATCTAAGATGAAGGCATTATGTAGCCATATATAAAGGCCAATAATAAGAAAGAAAAAAGTAATATAGAAAAGTTGTAGATAATCAAAACCTACAACTTTTACTTGAATAAAAGCAATACCAATTTTTGGGTTCTAAGTTTTTATCTTCGACGAAAATAATTTGATTTTAATGAAATTTGGTGAAAACATACATTTTTGTGTCTCAAGCAAGATGTAATTTTTTTAAAGCAAAATAATTTTTTTTGGATTTCTTATGAGTTTAATTTGAAAAAATAAGCCCTATTTTCAATCAAAAATATTGACAAACATTTTTTTTTTAATTGAAGCCGGATTTTTTTTTTGTTGAAACCCTAATTTTCAGATAGTGTAAAAAAAATCACCCAAAATTATAATTTTTGAGCAATATTTTTATCAAAATTTATTCCTTCAGGTATAAAATCGACACTTACTGAAAAATGCGCAAAAATTTCGCGTTTTTTTTTAATTTTTAAACATACTGCACTCGGAGCTCGAGGTCAAAAACTAAGATTTTAGATTATTTAATAGGCCAACATCATAAGCAACTCAGCAAAAAATCAGAAATACTGGATCTGACGCAAGGTGTGATGTACATTAGGGTGGTCGTTAAAAATAAGGTCAACCCGGATGGGCCCAAATCGGCTCTAAATGAAGAAAAAAAAAATTCCCTAATTTTTTCAGATTTTTATTTTCATCCCCTATAGTCGCTGTAGGGGTAAATTAAATTTCCCCTTTTTTTTGCATACTAGAAAATTCACGTAAGATCTGCCAAAAAAAATCAGAGCATTTAGGTGGGAACTAGACAAGAAAAAAATCCTATATGATGGGGATAATACATATCTCCCTCCTTTTGGACGGGAGGGGCAATTTAATAAAATATTTGCATAAAATAGACAAAAATTAGTTAAAAATCAACGGCAATACTTACAGTAATGTTTTGTTACTTTTTGAAAGTCTAGAAGTCCATTCTTACGGCCTGTTGTCAAATTAAGTTTTTTTGATGAACCCTTTTGGCAAAAAATTGTTACAAACTCAACATTTTGAAGAAAAATTTGTTTTTTAAGTTATAGGTTTGAAAACAGATTTTGCTGAAATTGTTAATTCAAAGAACTTCATTTAATAAATCAACTATTAAAATATACTTCTGGCTTTCCAAAAGGCTACAAAACATTACTGCAAGTGTTTCAGTTGTTTTTTAATTAATTTTTTTCTATTTTATGCAATTATTTTATTAAATTGCCCCTCCCGTCCAAGCGGTGGGAGATATTACCCCACTCCAATAAGATTTTTTCTTGTTTACTTCTCACCTACATATGCTCTGAATTTTTCGGCAAGTTTTACGCGAATTTCCAAAAAAAGGGGAAATTTAATTTACCCTTACAGCGACTATAGGGGATGAAAATAAAAATCTGAAAAAATTAGAGAATTTTGTTTTCTTCATTTAGAGCTGATTTAGGCCCATCCAAATATAAAAATTGAAAAAAAACATTATAACGACCACCCTAATGTACATATGTACATAGGTTATTGGAGAAAAATAGCACAAATCGTATAGGGAACCTGAAAAAAATTTATTCTTGAAATATTAAAATTGGAATCGACGCAGAATTGCAGCCTCTATAACATACCCAAATTCCTCCAAAAACCCCGCATTAGCTTTTTGTGTAGATGCATTTGAAGAGGTGCAGACGGGGGAACTTAGGGTCTATCAAACTAAAATATTTGTTTTGGTACCAACTATCCATATGATACATGCCAAATTCAAAATGATACAACCACCCAAAAAAAAGTTAAAATCCTTTTTATGTAATGAAGACTTTTTTCAGGTGCAACAGGTAAAATATTACCGAAAACCCTTTGAAAAAAAAGGTATGTTAATGAAACTTCGAATAAATGTTCCATTTGGCATACGAACTAAGAATCAAGACAGCCCCTTAAAACATCCATGGTAAAAGGGTGTTTTTTAAAGGGGGAGGAGCAAGTATAGAATGTTTACCATAACACCCACAAAAAAACTCTTACACTAATGAAACTCGCCAGTCATAGTTAGGCCAAGTTAGACTTTCACTGGGAAAATTACATGACAGTATACACATATGTATACACAATTTCCAATAAATTCCTATCTTAGGTTTTTTTCTGCGACAACCCATTTGGACTCAAGTACTAGTCAAAAATTGATGTATTGTTACTGTTTTCGCAAATCCACTCCTGGAGAAACCACACAAAAAAATAACGCACTGAGGATAAAAAACGAATTTGATGCACGTGTCACAACACTCGTTTTTGTGGCAAGAAAAACCTAAACACCATTTCGAAACTCGAAGCATAAATTAGACTCGGTATTACGAGCATTGTATTAAAATAAAAAAAAAAATAATAAATAGAAAAACTTATTTCGTGCGGATTGCTCGAGCATATATTCGCTCCGAAGCGAGAATCGTTTGTCCAATTTAGAAACTGTAAAGGCAAACAAAATAGATAATTAAAAGATTTATAACTTTTAAAATAGTATTTTTTGATTTAATTTACAAAAACAAAAATTATGGCAATTAGAAAAAAAAATGTAATTTTTTTTTTAATAAACTGTAACTTTCAAACAAGAGTGTTTAGCGAAAAAAATTCTTTAACATACTTTGTAGAAAATTCAATTCTCTACAAGTTTGAACTACAATTATTTTTCGTAAGATCAAAAATGCGCGAGTTATAAGCAAAAATCAAAATGAACATAAAAAACAAAATGGCGGCCAAATGACTCTAGGTACTGTTGTGAAAAATGTGGTTTTAGACTCGTGAACCAATACCTTATCGAATAGTGAAGTCAAACCTGAACTCGGATTTAGTTCCCAGCGCTCCATATAATGAAATCTAACTTGACCGTACTATCATGGCAACCAAGAATCAATATAGTCCACATTAATATATTTGTTCTGGGTATTTTTTACTTGCGATATATGTAAGTACCTACTATAAGGCAAGTTTTGGATTCGTGCAAAAAAAAATTTGAGATAACAATCAAACATGATATTACGATGATAGAGAACACCAAAAAAGTGGGTGGCACATTCCTGTCTGTCTGTCTATTCGTCTACAGCCTAAACGACGTGATCGATTTTCTTCAAACTTGGTACATAGTGGTTTTTGGTGATTCTGCCGACACGTTTTTCATTTGTTTTTTAGAACCAAAAATAACGGTACCTGCCATACAATTTTTTTATCAATTTTACATAATCGCTTTTTTTTTCAAAAACGGCTCGACAACTTTTCTTTAAATAAATTCAATGAATTTATTTTAGTAAAGGCTTCCTTTGGGTGGAAAACCAGTTTTCAATAATGGTTATTAATGGTCCCTCCCAAAGAACAATTTTTTTAATTTTTGATTTTCTTTAAAACGGTATCACCGATTTCAATTATTTTTTTTATACAGAAGCTTCAAAAAATTATAAATAGCTACCAAAATTTTTGAAAATTTTTTTTTGGATTTTTAAAAAATTTTTCAATATTTTTTTTGGAAAATCAAATATTTTGAAAACGACATGATCGATTTTTTTGAAGCTCGATACTTAAGAGTTTTTTAGAACTCTCTAAAATATTTTTAGAAAAAATTTTACATTTATGAAAAAACCTTCCATACAGAATTTAAAAAACCGCCACGGAAAATATTTTTTTTTTCTCAAAAACGACTCCTACGATTTTGATTAAACTTCTTCTGTATACCAATATTAGTACGATCTATTATCAAAAATTATAAAATTTTACACTTAGCAACTATTAATACTACCGGTCATAGATCTTTTTTTTTATTTTGAATTTTCTCGTTATCGGCTTAACGGACTTAGATGATTTTTTTTAAATACAAAATTCAGATAAGATCAAATAATATTGCATATCAAAATTTTCAAAAAAAAGTTTTTGGATTTTTAAAAAAAGGTTTCAAAATTTTTTTTGAAAATTCGATGCCTCGAAAACGGGCTGGCAATTTTTTTCTTCAATTTTTTTTATATAGGTACACATAATTATATTCTTCAGATTTTCATACCAAAATTTGTTCTTTTAAGAATTTTATAACAAAAAATTATTTTTTTTAAAAACCGCTCCAACGATTTAAATTTTTTTTCTCATACAATCATATTCAATCAAGAATTAAGATGGCATTCTTTTTTTCCATCTCAAACTGTCAAAAGAGTTGTTTTATCCAATTAACATGTCGTATTTCATGCTTCTCTACATTTTTCTCTCATAATTTCCATGTTCTTATATACAATTTTCTTAAACCCACATAATGTCTTAAACATAAGAGCAAGTACGTGTAATTGAGATACACAAATTATGGTATATGATTGAAGGGTATTTTTTAACGCTGAATCTAATAAAAGCATAACTAAAGTGATACAAGCACCCTTAACAAAGTAATGGTCCTTTTCAAGCAAAGATTTTAATTTTTGAAATCATATTTTCCGTAGAACAGGTCAAAATGTAACCGTCACAAAAACACAATTAGACCAAAGATATTTGTATGGACTATTTTGATTCTTGGTTGCCATGACAAATGTAATATTTTTGGCGAGTTTCAAGAGTGTAAGAGTTTTTTCGTGAGTGTTATGGTAAACATTCTACACTTGCCCCTCCCCCTTAAAAAAAACACCCTTTCACCATGAATATTTTTAGGGACTGTCTTGATTCTTAGTTCTTAAGACAAATAGAACATTTATTCCAAGTTTCATTAACATACCTTTATTTTCAAAGGGTTTTCGGTAATATTTTACCTGTTGTACCTGAAAAAAGTCATCATTACATAAAAAGGACTATAACTATTTTTTGGGTGGTTGTATCATTTTGAATTTGGCATGTATCATATGGATAGTTGGTACCAAAACAAATATTTTAGTTTGATAGACCTCCAAGTTCTCCCCGTCTGCACCTCTTCAAATGCATCTACACAAAAAGCCAATGCGGGGATTTTGGGAGACTTTGGATATGTTACAGAGGTTGTAATTCTGCGTCGATTCCAATTTTAATATTTCATGAATTAATTTTTTCAACCTCGGAACCCATTTTTCCTGGCCTATATAGGTATGCAAATGAAAATAATTATGAGACGTAGGTAAATGTAATTTAAGAAAGTTCATGCTTTTGTTTGTGGCAGTTAATTGTCAAATGAAAAAGTTGGCATTATGAAAATCTATGAGTTAACAGGCTTTTATTAATATAATGCCAATGCATGGGAGCTTTAAAGGCACTCCCAAACCAACGCGAAATCATAGCGAATCATTCCCAACGATACAAAAAATGAAAGATACAAAATTCTTAACAACAAAAAAAATCTGTCTTTGAGAATGATTCGATATAATTTCGCATTGGTTTGGGAGAGTCTTAATCAGTAGCGTAGCTACCGCGGTATCAGCCGTATCAATGATCCGGGGCCCCCGACATAAAGGGACCCCCACGATACAGAGGACTCGATGTCTGCGAGAAATTTTTCATTGAGATAAATGTACTTATTTTTGTATCATGTGTTTTTCGATAGTTTTCCTACGTATCCTATGTGTCTCTATCTACATCCTACCAAATAGAGCAGCCGTAACTGTTACGTACTACCACTTTGTTTTTTTTTTTTATTGGAAAGCGTGCCAGAAGCCAAGGAAAATTGGACGAAAATATGGCAAAATCTGAAAAAAATTCTTACAAAAGTGAATTTAAATGAGGAGCCTCGTTTTAACGTCTTAAGCATTTAGCTAAAAGTTCCTACTCTTAATCTGGGCTGGGGCTAATATTATTAGGGGTAAGCAAATGTTATTATGCGCACTAAAATAATTGCTTACCTTTTTCATGGCCAGATTAATCGAAAAAAAAAACTAAAAACTCGTTAGAGCATCAGATTTTCAGAGAAAGATGCCACAGTGCGGCACACTGGTTAACGTTGACGATCACATAAATGACGCTTCTCGGTCAATGTTGTCCTAAAATGCACTGACGTGTTATATTTATTGGTTTCTCTTTGGTGGCAATGAATTGACACGTGAAACGTTGTCGATTACACTACTTGACCATATCCAAACACTATGAACGTTGAGGTGGAGTTGACAAGAACAAAATTCAATCATTTTTTTTAAGGTTGACGATCACACGCCATTGGCTGTACTACGAGTACAGCCAATGTGTTATCAAACAATACAATGTGGATGGATGAAAAACCTCATATATACCTTTGCTGTCAAAATGTCTTCCATCTGTCAAGCCATCAACTGTCAAATTCCATATAGAAGGATGGCTACGAAGTAAATGGATTAAAAAACCTCTAAAAATCAGAAATTTTTGAAGTTTTTTACTGCTCCGGAAAAAAGTGTTTTTAGGGCAATCGGGTGTTATTTAGAACGACATATGCTTTTGATGTCAAAATAATGTTCGTCCCCCATCTGTTATTTTAATTGTCGATGTATTAAAAATCCTCAAAAATAAAAACATGAAATTTTCTAGATAGATATGAAGGTTCACGCAAGCTACTTTTACATGGCAGAAAATTCTGCTGTGTCAACGCATAAGAATACAGTCGCATTCTGTTGGTGAACGTAGCCTAACTTCGTTGAAAGAGTGAAAGAATGATCACATTGACCCTCAAATTTGTGTCAACGAGTGTCAACGCAGCCGTAAACGCTTCGAAAGTATTCTGCGTTGATGATCAAACGACAAGACAACTCTGGGATAGAGTTTGACGTCACTTTGACTTCAGAGAATCAATGCCTTGACCATTTGCGTTGACCGTCTAATCGTAGCTTAATCTATGTAAAGTTCCTAGATTGTTATACCTTTAAAATAAGTTGATGTAAGTTTATTTTTCAGGAAACAAAAAAGGTAGTGCCCACTGTCATGAAAAAGGGGGCCTCTAAAAAATTTTTGATAAGGGGCCCCTGAAGTGCTCGCTACGCCACTGGTCTTAATACTGACACATTCAAAAAAGAATGTTTTAAATTGGACCGAGATTATATAAAATCATTTTTTCAATATTTTAAGATATCAAATATATCTTGTAGAAGCTCACATACTGATATTTTAGAGGTCGCCCACCGCATTTTTCAGTTTTTCATTTAAAATATACATATGTACATACATATGTATGTATGTACATACATATGTACAAAAACTTGTGGTGAATAATTTTAGAAATCGAAATATTAAATAGGATAGTCTTTTAAAGGGATGTTTATAGAATAAAAATCAACATAAAACTTAAGAATGGCAATTGTAGTTGAAGTGAAAAAAAATATTACTTGAAAAGTGTAAAATTTATGTACATACGTACATACATACATACATGATAGACTAGATTCTGTGCAAACCTTCTAGCTTACTCCTTTTACAGTCCAAACTTATATATGACTCCAGGAGTAAAGATTCTCATTCTAAACTACACATTTCATACAAATATTATTCAATGTTATTACGATAATTTTCAAAGTGATCGTATTAAGTTGTTTAAAACAAAGTACCTACTTTACAACTATAACATACTTTGGAAAAGTATGGCTTAAGAGAAAAAGGGCGGAATATCATCAAAACCCTGCATTACCCATGTACCTACTATCATTGAATAATTAATTATTCAATGGTACTATGTTACTATGTACTATTATGCACGTACGTAAATTTTACTGAAGCAGGTACATTTTTTAGAGTGTACAATTTTCTATCAATGATGCTATATACATACATACATATGTAATAACTTTCCAATGCACTAGATAGTTTTTTGACATATAAGAACAAGAACAACAATACATGTTTATATATGAAAAAGAGAAAATTGCGATGCGTCATCTCTAAATATCAATATAAAAAGCTCAAATTAGGATTAAAATCTTACGAGCCTGAAATTTTAAGATAAGATCAATCATGAAAAACAAATACATATTCCGATTGTTTTTTGGCACAGTCTAGTGAACCTAGAATGTACATATGAAGATACTTAGGTCCTTTTATTATATAGTTACATATATGATATGTAAACCTAGATTGGCCGTTTTTTTGGGCAAATATTACTTTGTGCGGCCTAACAACTTACTGGCTGAACAGAATGGGGAAGGAGCTGCAACTGGAGCTGCAACTGGAATAGCTGTCAAAATTTTAAATACACACAAATTCAATTATGTGTACAGAACACGACGTAGCTGGACAAGTTGGCCAACTTTTAACTTTTGCTTGCAGCTTTTTTGCCGTTTCTAAATTGCGAGCAAAACAAAGTGTTTACATGTGGGTTAAAGTGATTTATAAAATCTTTTCAGTCACTCATAAAGACGTAAAGAAATTTTAACTTCTTTTTCATTATTATTCTTTTTATTTTTATTTTCATTTTTATTTTCGATACTAAAACGTCAGAAAACTGTACAGCTGCATTGTGGGCGCGTAAAAAAAATCACGTACGACACTTTTTGACAGCTATTCCAGCTGCAGCTCTAGTTGCAGCACTCTATTCTGTTCAGCCAGTTATAATGAAACGAATATCTCCTTTTTACCCAATACTATTCATACCACTTTGGGCACCAAAGGAGAGTCCAAAAACACAGTATTACGCTACTTACTTTTAAATTTTGGAACTACAAGTCGTGTGATATGGACAATGATATTTTGGGTTGAGTCACTATTTATGTATTTTATGTGTTTTTGTGTTTTTTCTTGTTAAAATAAAATAAGAAATAAAAAATCTCCCGTTTTTAATGTTTTTAAAATATTAAAAAAAAAATAGTTTTAGAAGTGCACACTTTGGTTGACATTTTCTGCTTAATATGTATGGTAAAAGAGGTTTTGATATTTAATTTAAAACAAATATTTCATAAGCAAAATAAAAAAAAACAGTCCTTTCTAAAAACCTACCTTATTAAATAATTGATTTGAAAAGCATGTACTCAATCTTCTCTTATGTACTAATTTAATATTTTATTAATCATATAATCGAGCGTACATATGTGAATACATCATATGGTTTTGTTTTTGTAAAACTGTGATGAATAATATGAATGTATATAGACAAAATATACACTAAAAATATAAATACGATAGGGTGATGATTAACGCATTTTTGTTTAGCTTGGCGGGAACATCTCATCATAAGTTGCTGTCTCAAGAATTTCATTCGCAATGTCGAGAAATTTCTGAGACAATCCCTTTTCGAGCCCAGGAATTATTTCACTTAGATATAAATCCTGGTTGTCATTTATTATTGCATTGCCTACTTGACCCAATACTTTATCGCCATTGAACAAATTATTCAATTGTATCTTCATATTGCTCACACTTATTCGAATAGGCATTTTGGTAAATCTCACATATTCAACACCATTCTTGAAGTATCTTCCTCCTCGCATTTTAACAACAGCTTTGGCGTTATCTTAAAATAAATATTTGTTAGAGGTAAGTACTTATTAATTTATGAATGTACATAGGTACATATCTAATTTTTTTTAATTACCAAAATATCCCTTCATGTCTCCAGCACCCTGGATGTCCAATAGTAGAAGTTTTATGCGAAGCGAATATTTTCCAATAAAGGATATCTTTGGCAAGGTTATGGCAACATCAAAAGCTATTGCTGATGTGTTAGCGCTGAATATTTTAAATAATTTGTATGTAAATGTAAGTGTCAATTATATAGGAAATTCTATTGTGAATTATTATAAGAATAATTTACCTTAATTTATCAATGATAAAATTACTTCCACCTCTCGCTTCGATGTCAGAAAAAGTTGCTCTGAACTGTCTGCCACGTCCCATCTCAATATTGTCCAGTAGCAGAGGTTCCAAAGGTGGTGTATAATAGCCGTCCCCAAGATCACCAGTGGCCAATAATGGACGCACCATATTAACAGCTTTTATTATGCATCCATTTATATCAGGGTCATTTCGCGAACATTTTTTTAAAGTTGAAGCTAAAAGATTTTTTGGAGAAATATTAAAATAGCCTTCTCTAATATACTTGTAGGTTTGCCTTTAATAACTGAAACAAGTTATTATTTGCGATAAAGTGATATAAGTATTTAGCTCCTACTTGGCATAAAACTTATTTATTTTAAAAATGGCTCAGACGATTTGGTAAGAAAAAAATTGTGAATAATTGTAGGCATGGTGTTATTTTTTGGAAAACGATTTACCAAAATATGTAATAACGGTGACTTCCATTAAACGACTTCCATATAACGTTTTTTTATCAAAGTTGTTCATGTTTTTTATTTTCACCATATTAACACCTCTGCTGATTTCAATCAATTTTTTTACGTCATAACTCTTTTTTTATTACATACAGTAGACGCTCGATTTAGTGAATTTCAAAATAGTGAACTATCCACAATAGTGAACACACAAAATTTTATATAAAAACGTATTTTGTATAAAATTTCGAGCAAGCATTTTACATAGCTTGAGAGCTCTGAGGAAGTGTTTCTGTTTTTTGTTTAAACCTGAGTGAAAGCCTTGTTTAATGATAAATTAAAATTAAAAACATTCACATAAATAATAAATGTGCATTTTGGAACAAATTCACCTTAAGAAAGCCTTAGAAAACTCCCGCTCGAAAAAGTGAATAATCTCGAAAGAGTGAACAGGCTTGGTTTTTATTACTTCACTATATCGAGCCACAGTACACATATTAAAGGTAATATATTCCGAGTTTTCATTTTCGTTCAAGTTCGCGCATATGTCAAAATCTCAGAGACCCCTGTCAGTTCATTGAGTGTGTACTGTGACATGTTCAACACTTTCCAAATTTTACATTTAGATTTTCAGTTTTCTCAATTTTCCAGGCCTCTGATTGGCCAGAATTCAGAAATCTGAAGATTCAGTACTGAAATTGAAGCATTGAATGTACCCATTGTCAATTTGACAAGGTCTCTGAAAATTAATTTGTTTTTTTTGTTCAGTATCTGACAACCGATTTTTGAAAACATGCGCAATATATTACCTTTAATATGTGTACTGTGATATCGAGCGTCTACTGTATATACAAATTGATAACATAAGTTTTATATTTAAAATTAAGGCACATTTGCTGATACAAAACTAAAATATTAAAGCAGAACATAAGCGCTTATGTGTCAGTTTAGCACAGGCGCGGATACAGGGGGGGGGGGGGGGGGCAATTGCACCCCATGCACCCATGGGCAATTGCACCCATTTCCCCCCCCCCCTGGGCAGGAACGAACGAAGCATAAAATGTGAATTTAATATATAATATATAAATTTAATATATGTAAGTATTCGTGAAGATTTAGTCACTTTCGTGGAAGCGTTTCAGGAATGTTCGTGTTCCATATTATTAAACTGGCGAAAAGTGCAAATTCAACGAAGAAGATTGGAGAGAAATCAGGAAATGACTACAGCAGTCACTGCCGAAGAGATGTTGAATAGAACTTTTACAACTAAGGATAGTTCTTTTTGGTTATTTTTGAAAGCGTTACGTTAACGTCAATTCGATTGTCAAATTGTCTTCATTTTTTGGCGCAAATATTGCTATTGTATGGAACTGCATCAGTCTGGCAACTTTGCAATCGATGGTCTGAGCTTGTATGAAACATTTTTATAAAAACTTTACCAAGGCTAACTATATTGTAAATGAAATGTATAACCAAAGTAAGTTACAATTGATGGCTGAACCGAGAAAGTAGGACGAAAAGGTTTAATAAAAAGTGCTTTTTCTTTTTATTTTCCACTATAATCATTGTTTTATTTCAATGTCGAAAAGATACGGTTCATCACGGTTTTAATCTATAATTTTAGTTTAGCTAAATACAGCTATTGTCAAGTTAATGCAATGGTTTTATTTGCACAAAATCTTTTTTATCAACGTCGTTCAATTTTCTTGCAAACGCATGTTTTGGCGGTTATGAACACGTTCTCCGGCTTCTCAGTATTTTTGTTGCCAACTCGATTTTTTTAACTGCAGAGTTGCACCCACACATGATATTTTCGAACATGTGACAAACTGCATTATCGAACACAATGCTTATGCAGTATAACTTGTATTTGCAGTTTGCGTTTGAGAATATTCTGCAAACTACATTTTTGATGCTGATGACCTTTTCGAAAACGACCTTTTACTGGCAAGCTTGTTCCAGCTAAAAGAAGAGGATGGAAATTTCACTCGAACTCGAACGTCATATTGCGTCATATTGTGTCTGAAAAGGAACATACCATTGTACCATTATTTTTTCCGAGCATAATTCAGAGATCCAGAGAGAACTCAAAAGCGCTGAAAAGACACCATGATATAGCTTCTAATTGCAAAACTTAATTTCACAAAGTTCAAAGTACCCACTGTTCGAGACACTGTGGCAGTTATGAAAGAGTTAATTGCTTTCTTCAAATTTTAAACTCATCAACTCACATTGCTTTGTGTGACCAAGAGTGTAGAGCGGTATTAAGTGTACTCGAATTTCCTGTATCTCATCAAGATTTTGGAAACTGACGAAAATTGCCCCCCCCCCCCTGAACGAAATCCTGGATCCGCGCCTGGTTTAGCATAGGAAAAAGTGGATCATAAATACTTTAATTTCCTGTCAGCAAACGGGTCTAATTAATTTAACTTTACTTCACATTTGGTTTTCTCTGTGATTATCTGTCAAAACCAAAATGAAAGAAAATAAATAATAAACAAATTCCTAAACTAATTCCCACTCCCCTATTCAACTTCCAACCCAGCAACTTAGAAGATCTTAAACTGTTCATCCGCTGAGAGCAAGTTATCATGTTATCATTGGACCGTTGGAGATAACAAATATTTGGTAAAGTAAACGATAACCTTGAGTCTGTTCTTGCAAGCTGACCATTGCACATCATAAAAAGCTTCCTCACAGAGGAAAATAAAGAATTTTCTATTAAAAAAACAAGTAGTTTTATTTTATAATAATTAATACATGCATGTAATAATTAATTCTCAAATGGAATTATCTGCAGTCCTAATGTCAAAAAAGTCAAACGCTTTTTACTTTTGAGAAGTATATATGAGTGCGTACGGACGATTTCGTATGATTTTTTTGACAGTTCATATGTGTAGTCATTTGACTTCTATTTTCGTATAAAGTGGCTTTAACATTCCCTTATCGTAAGAGCCAGTGGTCGGCAGAGTTACGATATTTCAGTACGATTCATATTAAGTGGAGCCATTCTTTTAAACCTCCTGAGCATGGAATGGACATTCCAAATCAAAAGTCAGAGTACCTCTGGGAACACCGGTGTCACAAAAGTCGAATAAATCGACCTCCAAAAATTCATAGCAGTACGTCTGCCTTTTTGATATAATAATATAGTAGTTTTTTTTTAGTTTTTATTAATTAAAAACAATATTGGCAGATACATGATGAAGTCAATTGTTTTTTTAATGGAATTTTGTTAAAAAAAAAGCTTTACAAATCTTCATATTAGTTCTGCTGTATTTAAAAAGCTTAAAAAACACTGTTTTTACCAAAGGAATATGTCTATCTCTAGGATATATGTTAATTCTTATATTTCGATTTATTTTTAAAAAATTATGTGCTAGTACCTACTTGGTAAAGTACCCAAATTTTTAACGGAATTATAAAAAAATTTAAAAATTCCATACAAATTCCGCTCAATAGGAAACGCATGCTTTTTCTGAAAAGAAATAGTGGAATGTGTGTGGAGATTTGTTTCTAATTTTTGTATTTCAAGCCCCGTTACAAATTCAGGTGCTGCAGCAGGTGTCTGAAAACTTAATATTAAAATATAAAAGACTTGAACGTATTCCATCAAGAAAAAGTGCTTTTTTGTACTTAGGAAAAAAGTCTTATTGTTCATGGTAATTTTTCTATCTCTTTTTTTAAATTCGTTACTCCTAGAGGTACTACTATTTTTACTATTTTTGAATTGCAAAAACTATGTAGTCTTTCATATCAAAGAAGCAGACGTACTGCACGTTTTCGGGGTCAATAATTCGACTTTTATGACTTCAGTGCTCCAAGAGGTACTTTGACTTTGGATTTAGAATGCCCATTCCATGCTCCACACTCCACTTAATATGAATCGTACTGAAATACCGTAAGTCTGCTGACCAGTGGCTCTTAGGCTAAAATGGCATTAGAACTGATATACAAAAATTGGAAAAGTTAAAGAAATAAAGTTCATACAACTTGTTCGTTTTTACTACTTGCCAAAAAAAGATCATGCATATGTGCATGCATTAGCATATGCCTATGAGGAATACGAATTTTTCAACAATTCAACCGAAATTAGCCTCGAAGAAATATTAGATAATGCCTTGGTAAACTAACAAACAAAACAAGAATACCGACAAAATACGTGGATGACATTTTCGCCATTATAAAAATAAATAAAACATCATGGGCTGTTATTATAAATTTTGTCTAAGTTTACACAGCCGCATACTAGGACCTCTTGCATGGAGAGCGTGTTCAAAAAGCAAAATTGAAACTTACGGCTTCGTATAAAATTGTAACGAGGATTCCAATTTGACATTACTGTTTAGCAATATGTCAAGTTTTGAATTTTTGGCAATTAATGTAAATTCTAAAATTCATTGTGGAGTTGTTGGTCATTTGACAATTCAAAAAAAATAATTCGTGGTGAATACAAAAATATTAAAAATATATTGGCATCAAATGAATGTCAGCCAAAAATAAAAAAATGCTTTTATCAAATTAGAACAACATATTTCACTTACATTTAAAAAAAAGTTGAAAAGTTACGTAGAAAATGTTCAAATTTTTTTTTCGGTTTTGCGCACGATACTTTTAAAACTGAACACGTGCTCTAGTTGTATCAATATTCCTTCATATGAAATAGAAGTCAAAAGTGAGAGCATCGTGCGCAGAACCGAATCAAGATTTTTTGAACATTATTTACGTTACTTTTCAATTTTTTTAAAATGTAAGGGAAATATGTTGTTCAAATTTGATGTTAATATTTGTTTATACTTCACCAACCTTCATTTGATGCCAATATATTTTTAGTATTATTTTTATTTTAGACGTGGCCACAGCTTAAGTACCTAGCAGCAGACCGTGAAGGATGCAGACGTTTTGCTGATGCCCTATGCCCCAGCCGGGGTAACAGGACACGATGATGATTTTTGTATTCACCACGAATTATTTTTTTTTCGAATTTTCAACTATGACCAACAACTGCACAATGGATTTTTGAATTTACATCAATTGCTACTTTTATCGCTTATTTTTTATTACCCTTCTGTTTTCCAAACTTGTTATATTGATAAGCAATCATGTAAACTTTGAGTCCGCATTAAAATTTCATACAAAACCGTTAGTTTCAGTTTTGCTTTTTGAGCACACTCTCCATACAAGAGGTCCCATTGTGAGCCGCCCAATTCCAAAAAGTTATTGAAAAACTTTGGTCACTGTTGTTCTAAGGTTGTCTAACTTGGACAACGGCATCGGTTGTCTTATTTGTCTTACTTGGCATTTTATTTAATTACATAAAACATATTTCCAACTTTTAAGAACTTTTGAAACTGTGTCTACAAAATATAATAAGTAAGGCTGCGTCAACTCACTTGCTGACACATACTTTTTATCTGTGTATGAAGGAATGCTCTTGGCAAAATATTCACAAAAATCTTTATTGAACAAAATATTTAGACACAAAAACCTTGTTTCTTTTATTTTATTTGTTTGCGTTGGCGCTAGTGCATTATGTATCTATCTATTATTATACTTCCACTATCCGATTAAATAATATTCCAATATACATAAATCCAAATACATCGACAAACTTTATAGTTGGTAACAAAATTCACCTTTTAACATTTTGTATACCCAAGTGCCAGGTAGGTACAAGTGGAGAAGGTGAAACAAGGTGAGCTTAGTTACCAGTCTAGAATTACTAATTGTCAATATTATTATTATGCATAGCTACATACCTCTGTTTAATTTTTTTTTTTTTTTTGGTTTTATGCTTTTTTTCTTACTTCTAAACGACTTGTGTGAACAAACATCGATGACTCAAGAGCACTATCAATATAAACAACATTATTGGAACTTGGAACAGTTTAGGTGAACTTGTTGACCACATCGTTCTTGTTGGAAAAATGCACTGTAATGTGATTTACATATTGCATTTTGCCATTGTGCAAGTCTTGCCATCCCATCATGATTACTATCATCATGAGCCAATGCGAAATTCATGGGCAAAAATGAATCTGTATGCATGTTGTTGTTGCAAAATACATATGACCATGAGTGTAAGAAATACAACAACAAAACTCTAGATCAGCAAAAAATGAAACACTCAGATAAACTGCAATGAACGCATTTTATGGTTGCCCGGCAATCAATGGTTGCCGTTACCGGTCAGTGTTGTCGGTTACAGTTTTTGTTTATAATAATTCTCTCTGTTCTTGGCTACTATCATATTGATGTTGGTTCTTGTTTTAATTTTATCGCAATGTCCCCAAGTCAATTTGTGTGATTTTACTTCCAAGGCCATCTCCCTTTAGCAGTCATCGACTGCTGAATGCTCATCAATAATGTGTTGTATGTTTAACCACCTACATATAATAAGTTCCACAACCGAAATCGAATATTAATATTCAGTGTCAGCTTGAAAGAAATAATGTAAATTTCGTTAAGTCCTAACCAGGCGTCATCGTCAGCCTCATACACTATAAGCTTAACCTAAGTATAGTGTTCCTGTTAGTAGGAGCAAACGGCCATTGAGCAAAACTACTTGCCGAATTGGCATTTCCCAAATAACCAAGTAAACTACAAAAATTACAACAGCCATAACGTGATGTGGTTTAATATGTTTTTATAAGTATCAATGCATTGGGTCGGGTGGCTTGCTTAGGTGGTTCAAAGGATTTTAAATCGAGTTTTTGTTAAAAACTCGCCTTTTTCAACTTTTGTCCAAAAATGCAATCGACAAAAGTTGTTCAAAATTTTATCACCTACTACTTTGGTCTACGATCGATATTTTTCAACTTAATCCGAAAAAAAAGATTGTTACATTGTATCTCATTAAACTCATTAAAAGGCGTTTTTGAACATACATATACATATGAATACATACATAGGTATAAACAAAAAGATACAAATTTTATTCAATTCGTTGAAAAAGGAAAAGGAGTCTAAAAAAGTAAATTTCGCTATTACATACAGATGCAGAGCGAAACATAATTGATAGCTAAGAAGAAAAGAAGTGACGATGCTTAGAACCGATTTTACCTGGTTTTAACATCCAATAATTATTTTAATTTTTGTCACAAAAATGTTTGAGGCCATCTCAACGGTTGCTTCAATTTCAAACTGATCAAAAGAACTTTCGGAATTTTTTGTTATTTTATTGTGAAGGTTGTATTTGATTGGTCAGTCTTTGTTAACATGACATTGACGTGCAATTGGACATTATCCTTAGTCCAAAGCACTATATAGGAACTTAATAGGTACACCTTTTGGAGATTTAAACCAATTTTAAAGAAAATACTTATTTTTGCTGTTCAAAAATTTCAAAAAAAATATTAACATTTTTATGCTCCTGGCAGTATACTATCAACTATTTTATTTCCTTTTAATGTTTCATATTTTAAAATAGTACAAACAGTTTGTTGCCGAAACTATACTTACGCAACTTTGTATAAACGCTCTGAATACAAATCACAGAAAATAGAATTGTTACACTGAACACTGTTTTATTGATCATATTGTTTTTGTATTTTACTTTCACGAAAATTTTAAATTTTATTATTCAATGCTCAAAACCACATTTAATACATATAATGTATGTAACTAACTAACTTACGAAAATGTAATTAACGATCAAAATATTAAAACTCTTTGGGTCAGTTTTTTGCATATAAAAATGCAACAAAGCAAATAATATCTTATCTACCGCGGCGAATTGCTTCTTCACCGAGAAATACCACGCCACACTGCTAACATTTACCTATATGGTTGGGGTTTTTATCGCACCTTATTATTCGGTCTCGAACTCATAATATTATGGTTAATATAGAGAAGTATTCGTCAGTGTTTAAAAAAGTTCATGTAGTTTTGCTTCAAGCTTGGCTTTAGATCTCTTTGTTCAAGAAATGATGTTCTCTTAATTGGTCGATGCCAATGGTGAAATTGCTTGAACTAAAAAATACTTATAAATGCTTAAGCTGGTTAAGTCAAGCTTAAGTTAGGTATATTATTATCTATATTGCTCTGGATATTAAGTTATGTAAGTGTTCACCTTTTTTGGTTAATCTTCAACCTCTGAAAAGAACAACAAAAAATATTATTTTGTTTTAATGTTTATAGTCAATTAGACTATCAGAGACGGGATTATATAGCTGTTTTATTATTTTTATTAAATACTTGAATGAGACCTCTTTTTTGAGCAGATGTTACCTTTTCATTATTATTTTACTATTCTCTAGAAGAGTAAATTAATTAATGTTCTTTTTAAATGTTACATTAGCTGAAAAACGATACTGTGCAATATTTTTTTTCTTATTTTCGTTAAATGTATTAGTCTGGGAAGCCTACCGTAAGATTACCTATCTCATCGCGGCCACGCAAAAATTGGATGCAAACCGATAGCTTTAGTCCAAACATTTACAAAACTGCTGGTCGGACAAGCTTTACTGGTCGCAATGGTTAGAAAATGCACCTTTCCGGGTTGCATTTTCCGCTAAATGTACCTATAATGTAAGCAACTTATATAAATGGGGTATCAAATGAAAGCTACGACTGTCCTCTACACGAAACCATTGGTCGGACAGACTTTTTTTGGCTGTTGCGACGAGTCCGACCATTTTTTAAAAAAATGGTCGGACTCGTAGTTTCGCAGTCGGTACTGAGGTGATCCTTTGGACTGCACTAACTATAGAGGCATCAATCTTCTTAATGTCGCTTACAGGATCTTCTCTGCCGTACTTTGTGAATGCCTGAAGCCATTCGTCAACAACCGGATAGGTCCATATCAGTGTGGCTTTAGGCCAGGAAAGTCCACTATCGATCAAGTGTTCGCACTACGGCAAATCTTGGAAAAAACCCAGGAGTTTCAAATCGATACCCAACACCTTTTCATCGATTTCAAGGCCGCTTATGACAGCATCTATAGAGACGAGCTATATAGAGCAATGTCTAGTTTTGGCAACACTGCCAAACTTGTCCTTTTGTGCAGAATAACGATGGAGAATACACGCTGCTCCATCATGGTCGGCAAAGAACTCACCGACACCTTTGATGTCAAAAAACGTTTTAGGCTAGGCTACGCGCTGTCATGCGACTTCTTAAACATCGTTCTTGAAAGAATAGTGCAAAACTCACGTCAACACTAGAGACACAATCTTTAAAAAGTCAGTCCAATAACTCACTTACGCTGACGACATTGACATAATCGGACGAACAAAGCTTGATCAGGGCTGTCGAAGAAGAATTGCAGCATTTGTACTGTTTTTTGAAACTCCGTACTGTCATACTGCTAAAACGACCAAAGTACTGCTTGTTGAATATTTGTTCAATTTTTGTTTTGTTTCTATCTAAAAAGTTCTAGTCCTTTTTATCTGATGTTGACAATTATAAATAGATTTACTAAAACAAATAAAATTGTATAGAATACGCTCACAATGTATGTTGTAGATGACGCTGAGCGGAGGCCGAGCGGACGCTGAGTGGAGGCCAAGCGGACGCCGAGTGGAGGCTGAGTGGACGCTGAGCAGAGGCCGAGTGGAGGCTGAGCGGACGCTGAGCAGAGGCCGAGCGGACGCTGAACGGACGCCGAGTGGACGCTGAGCGGACACCGAGCGGGCGCTGAGCGGAGGCCGAGCGGATGCCGAGTGGACGCGGAGCGGAGGCTGAGCGGACGTTGAGCGGACGCCGAGCGGACGCTGAGCGGACGCCGAGCGGACGCTGAACAGAGGCCGAGTGGAGGCTGAGCGGAGGCTGAGCGGACGTTGAGCGAACGCTGAGTGGAGGCCGACCGGACGCCGAGTGGATGCTGAGCGGATGCTGAGTGGAGGCCGAGCGGAGGCCGAGTGGACGCTGAGCGGAGGCTGAGCGGACGCCTAGCGGACGACGCCGAGCGGACGCTTAGCGGTGGCCGAGCGGACGCCGAGCGGTAGCTGAGCGGACGCTGAGTGAAGGCCGAGCGGAGGCTGAGCGGACGCCAAGCTGAGCGGAGGCCGAGCGGAGGCCGAGCGGAGGAACATACAAAATATATACTATCATACCTGGTATCTTGTGTAAGGTGCGACCAAAAGGTTGGGCTGAGAAAAGAAAAAAATTGTATGATAGGAGGGGCATCTCCCCCCGTTTGAACGGAAGGGGCGATTTTCTACTAAAATGGACTTAAAATAAAAAAAATATTAAAAAACAATGGTAACATTTACATTGTCAGCCTAAAATCCAATCTTGAATTTCCTTTTTAAATAAAGTTGTTTTTGTAAATAGTTTCTGAATATAATACCCGCATGTAAAGGGGGCCATATTAGCTGCATGACAGTATTTTTATAAAATGGAGCCTAGTTTCCACGCTTGCATTTTATTTTTAAGTATTTACGTTAGTAACATTAACAATTAAGTTATTAATTTGATACTTTTTAAATATATAATTTTTCCATACAAACGTTACCCGTCACGTTCAATTTTGTTCAAGATGAAAAAATGTATTTTGCAGGCACTAAACTTCAAGTGGGAAATGTAATGCAATCTTAACACCTAAAAGGCCAGTATTTTCCATATAACTTATATGAGATATTTGTAAGAATTAAGACTCCAAACAGAAGAAGCAAATGACGTAAGAAACAATTGGGGGGGGGGGCATATTACCTACAGGGGCCACATTATCTACACTTCCTCTAACATTGTAAATATTAATAACACAATATTAATATTCTAAAAAACATTTTGTAAAAAATGTTGATAGAAATCGGCCAAGCCGTTGAAATAAATAAGCTTTTCCTTAACGGCTGCATACCGTTATTTTTGGAGCTAACACAAATATTTCAATTTCTCCTCTAAGGATACCAAAAAACCTTAAATCCGAAATTAGAAGAAAATTGGTACTGTGGCTTAGGCTATAGGTCAAGGTTCATACAGACAGACAGACAGAATTGTGCCACCCCCTTTTTTGGTGATGTTCTCTATCTCTTCGTAATGTCATGTTTGATTGTTACCTCTAATTTTTTTTCTGCACGAATCCAAAACTTGCCCTTAGTTAGATTTTCACTTGCCGTATATGTAGGTACTACTACATATACGTCAAGTGAAAATCTTTGTTGCTAAACAAGTTATGCACAGGACACAACAAATTTTGACGATTTAGAAATGTTAGGTACAATAAAAAAATGTTTTCGGCTAAAACAACTTGCTCGATTTTTAAAAACTTTAAGAATAACTGACTAAAATCTCGCGTGAAACTCAAGTAACATCTTTTTAAAGTTTTCAAAAGCCAAACTAGTTTTAAGAATAATAAGTTTTTTTTAAATGTTAGTAAGCAGAGTAACAACCTATTTTAAGAAAAAGTAATCTAAATCAAACCAGCTTTAAAAATATTAAGTATTTTAAAATGTTATGAAGTAGAGAAGTTTAAATTTCGTGGGAAAAATTATTTTCAGTTTTGTGAGTATTTTGACAGTCTAAACTTGCTTGCTTGGGTTTTGAAAATTTTAAGAAGGAGTAACTTAAATTTCGAAACTGTAGAACTCCACTTACTACTTACTTACTTATCCGGCTCCCGATCCATGAAGGGTCTCTGCCTGAGATATTGCGGTCTTCCATCGGTTGCGGTCCCTCGCACGCTCCCTCCAGTCGTCGAGACCAAGCGCTCTTGCGTCTGTGACCGCCTGGTCCCTTTAGCGGAGGTTCGGTCTTCCTGGTCGTCTCGAACCTGGGGGCTGGGATTCGAAGATTTTCTTGGCTGGAGCGTTGTTGTCCATTCGCTCAATGTGGTCGAGCTAGTGTAGTCGACGTGTTTTGGCTCTTTGGACTACATCCATATCTTGGTACAGCTCGTACAGTTCACGATTGAATCTTCTTCTCCAATCGCCCTCTTCGCATATAGGACCAAATATCCGCCGAAGAATTTTTCTCTCGAAAGTGCCCAGTATCAATTCCCCTTTTTTACTTATCGTCCAGCACTCGGCGCCGTAGAGTAGAACTGGTAAAATTAGCGTTTTGTATAGCGTGCACTTTGTCTTTCGGGGAAGGAGTTTTGAACCCATTTGTTTGGCCAAACCGAAGTAGCAGCGGTTCGCTAGGGTAATTCTTCGTCGGATTTCCACTAAGGTGTCGTTCGTGGAATTGATGTTTGTTCCGAGGTAGGTGAACTCCTTGACTACCTCGAAATTACTGCTACCAACAGTGACGTTTTGTCCTAGGCGATGGACAGATGAGGCTTTGTTTGTTGATAGCATATACTTTGTTTTGTCCTCATTCACTTCAAGACCAACGCGTTTCGCCTGTTCATCAATAGCTGTGAATGCTTCAAGTACAGCTCTTTTGGAGCGGCCGATGATGTCGATGTCGTCCGCATAGCCAAGCAGTTGAAAAGACCTGTTAAAGATAGTGCCTTCCATGTTAACACCACTCTTGCGCACTATCTGCTCCAGGACTAAGTTGAAGAAATTACATGATAGCGCATCTCCTTGTCTGAACCCTGTACACGTCTGGAATAACTCGGATGAGCTGTTACCCATTTGCACGTTGCACCGCGTATTTTGTAACGTCATGCGGCATAGCTGGATCAGTTTTTTCAGGATCCCGAGTTCCGACATCGCCAATAGAAGCTCTTGGCGACTTATGCTATCATATGCGGCTTTGAAGTCGATGAATAGGTGGTGGGTCTCGACTTGAAATTCGTTGGTCTTTTCCAGAATTTGCCTCAATGTGAAGATTTGGTCTATCGTTGATCTGCCTGGCCTGAAGCCACACTGGTACGTGCTGATCATAGTGTTGCAGAAAGGTTTTACACGCTCACATAGTACGTTGGATAGGATCTTGTAGGCAACATTAAGCCAGGGATATGCCTCTGTAGTTCTTGCAGGACATAGGATCGCCTTTTTTGTAGATTGGGCATATGGAGCTATTTGACCAGTCGTCGGGCATATTTTCCTCCTCCCAAACTTGGTTGATGAGCTGGTGCATGCACCCTACCAGGACATCTCCTCCATACTTAAAGAGTTCCGCAGGTAGGCCATCCGAGCCGGCGGATTTGTTGTTCTTAAGCTTGTGGATGGCTTTCTTAACCTCTTCAGTACTGGGCGCTGGGACTGGATCTTCATTGACTGGTCTTATACTTCTTTGTTCCTCTATTGCCTCCTCTACATAATGCCCATTAAGCAGCTGCTGGAAATGCTGCTTAAACACGTCTACAATTTCCTGTGCTTCGGTGACTAGGTTTCCTTCGCTGTTTCGAAGAGCTTGCGTGTTTTGTAGAACCGGCGGGTGTTGGTGGCGGTGCTAGACTCTTTGAGATACTTGAGCTGAGAGGCTGCGGATGCTCTTTTCTTTCTACGCAGGGTTTTTTTCTCTTTCCTTCTCTTTTCACGGTACTCTTCTCTTGCTGCTCTTGTTTTCCGTTGCAGCATTTGCATTCGTGCATTTTCCGTCTCCTGCTTCAATACCGCGCATTCATCGTCATACCACGGGTTCTTTTTTCTGGGTGGTTGATAGCCTATGGTGGTCTCGGCTGTCTCCTTAATGATGTCGCGATATTGGTTCCACTGGTTGTTGACGCTTGTGGCTGGGTTTACGGCAGAGAGTTTCCCGGTCAATTGCTCACTGTAGTCTTTGGCTTTCTCAGATGTGCTAAGGCATGCAATGTTGAATTTCTTCCTTTGGGCGGTCTTCGTTTTCTTTTCGTTGGACAGTCGGGCTCTGAACTTTGTCACAACAAGAAAATGGTCAGAGTCCACGTTTGCGCCTCGGAAAGTTCGCCCGTCCAAGATGTTCGATGCATACCTTGCGCCAATTAGCACGTGGTCGATTTGGTTGGCGGTTCGACCATCTGGAGATCGCCAGGTTGCTGTGTGTATCCTTTGCCTGGGGAACCTAGTGCTACTTATCACCGTATTACGAGCTGCAGCAAAGTCGATTAGTCGGAAGCCGTTATCTGTTGTCGTTTCGTGGAGGCTGTGCTTTCCAACTAATCCGCCAAAGATGTTTTCCTTTCCGACTTTAGCATTGAAGTCTCCGAGCACGACTTTGACATCGTACTCCGGACAGGCTCCGTAGGCTCCGTCCAGGAGGTCGTAAAACTCCTCCTTGTTAGATTCCTCAGCTTCATCGGTAGGGGCGTGTGCACATATTAGGCTGATGTTTTGGAAGGTAGCTTTGATGCGGATCACAGCCAAGCGATCGCTAATCGGCTTAAAATCGATGACTTTCGATCTGAGTCGATTTCCCACGACGAATCCGCATCCTAACATGTGCAGTCTTTGATGGCAGCTGTAATAAATGTCGCAATCTTTTCTTTTCGTTATACCTGATCCTATCCATCGTATCTCCTGTATTGCGGTAATATCTGCCTTGTACCGCGAGAGGACAGATTCAAGTTTTTGAGTAGCACCTGGTGTATAGAGTGTCCTAACATTTCAGGTGCATACTCGTAGGTCATAGTCCATTTTCATTCCGGGTCTGGTTGCCATTTGAGGGGGGTCGTTATCCGAGGCTTCTCTCGTCTCTCTCATAACAATTAGCTTTTTTACTGTGGTCGGGTCGTTAGCCAAACGCACTAACCTCCAATCTGTAGGGCCATGGGTTTAATGTTGCAATTCTTTCCTTGGTCAACATTCGCACTTACAAGTTTAACAAGTCAAGGCATAAAGCCAAGACCAGTATCCGGCGGCTACCAAACGTGGAGGTATTGTAAGCACTTGATGTGTAGGAAAAGATACAGCTCGAGGCCCCCAGTTCCTACAACATCCAACCACCGAACTCCACTTACATTGCTATTAAAAAACTTTGTCAAAGTTATTGGGAAACTCCTATACTTGGTTTTATTAGGCACAGTTTTTTGTTGCAAGATTATTCGAATTCCGGATTGAAACCCTTGTGAGGACGAGTTCACACGGCATTGTACCGCATGCCTTTTTACAGTACTATGTATGTATACGCCACTGCTCACTCACACGGATTTATACTGCGAAAAAACATGCGGAAAATTGCCGTGTGAACTAGGCCTTTTCCCTTCGAATTTGATGGATTCAATAGAGTTTATCTTTTATATTGCTCTGAAAAAATTTGCCTAAGAGCTTGTATTATAATAATTTTTATGAATAAATATATTGACACTGTTCTTATTCTGGATTTGTTAGGTTAAAATTTTTTGTCACCTAAATTTTGGCATTAGGTACATATTTCATTTTAAATAATTTCACTTTAATAAATTAAATTTTTCATTTTTCTTTTGAATACTAGGAAATTCGCATAACATCTGCCAAAAAATTCAGAACATGTAGGTGAGAAGAAGACAAGAAAAAAAAATCCCATAGGAGGGGGTTATATCTCCCCCCGCTTGAACGGGAGGGGCAATTTAATAAAATAATTGTATACGAAAATTGCATAGAAGAAAATAATTAAAACACAACGGCAACACTAACAGTAATGTTTTGTATCTTTTTGGAAAGCCAAATTCCACTTTCATAGTTTTTTTTTCAAATAATATACTTTGAATAAACAATTTCAGCGAAAACTGTTTACAAACTAATAATTAAAACAAAAAATATTTTTTCTTGAAAATGTTTAGTTTGAAACTATTTTTGACAAAACTATTCATTAAAAAAACTTAAAATGAAAACAAGCCACAAGAAAAACATTAATGCAAGTGTTGCCTTTTTTTTAATTAATTTTGTTCTATTTCATGCAATAATTTTATTAAATTGCCCCTCCTTTCCAAGCGGGGAGAGATATCACCCCCTTCCCTCAGGATTTTTTCGTGTCTACTGTCCATCTACATGTTTTGAATTTGTTGGCATATTTTACTCGAATTTCCAGGTATCCAAAAAAAAGTGGAAATTTAATTTAACCTACAGCCACTATAGGAAATGACAAAAAATGAAAAAATTGGTGAATTTTGATTAAAAATACCTTTTTATGGCCTTTAGTCCTACAAATTAGCGTTTCGTTCGGCTTACTCACTTGAACTCATCAGTGACATAGTGAGGGCTTTGTCATACGCAATTTGTATTAAGTTCAGTTCAACTTACATGAATTTTTCAACGAAAATCCACTGTAAACTATATCCAACAAGATTAGAATTCCTAATCATTATGCTGGAAGTTTTTTTGCCCGGGGCCAGGCATAGTTTCTATATAAGAAGGTTTTATAATACAAATTCTACTACTGAAATAAATCAGCCAAGTAGGAGAATTAGCATTAAGGATTGGACTTGTTGAATTATTGATTCAAAATAGCTTTTTATGGCCTTTAGTCCTACAAATTGGCGTTTCGTTCGGCTTACTCACTTGAACTCATCAGAAAAAATTGGTGAATTTTGTTTTCTGCATTTAGAGCCGATTTAGAAACATCCAAATATAAAAGCTCAGAAAAAACCATATAACGACCACCCTAATGTACATACTACATACATCATACAATTTTCGAATTGAGCCAGAAATGTGGCTCATCTCATCACTGAATAAAATTCGGCGTGAAAACAGAATTTTTCATTTTTCACAGAATGCTGATTATCGTTATACCTGCAACTGAAAAATTTGGAAACGTTGCATTGTTGCGGTGTGAGGCTTTTGATGATGAATTTTCAAACAATACTGAATAAAAATAACATGGAAGCAGTCACACGTTTTTTGTCGAAAAAACTTATTGAAAAAAGGTAAGGAAATCACAGTTTAAAAGCTTAAGCAAAATCGTAAAAGCCGTTTTTGAGAAAATTTTAAACAACCAAAGTAGTTGTTTGGCATCAGTGGTGACACGTTTTATATAAGAGCTTTGTATACTAAATATATACAAAGACTTGAGGTCAAAATTACGTAAATGAAACTTCGATTAATCATTTTAAATTTTTTTAAATAACAGAGTCTTATAAACTTACAATTAAGTTAGAGATAATCTATTGGGCTAACCATATTCTACACCTTTTTCATTTAAAATACTATTTGCTGACGCCCATAATGAGTTGCAGTAAAACCTTCAATATTTTATAATAAGGATATCTATACTACCTATCTATTGACTTACTTACTTTGTTTAAAATTTCTAGAGTGATTTTCTCATACCAAATATTAAACAAGTATACATATATACACAATTATCCTACCTTCTAATAATCATCGGTACGTGCAGATAATTACAAAGTTTGGCAGAACATCGAAGTGAACGTGAACTTCATAAGTAATGAACTTTGCATAAGAAGTTCCTTGCAGGTATTTTATATCCAAATCCAAAAGCATTCAAAGGCTTTAGAAAAGAAAACTTCTTTAAATATTAAACGGTCTTATTTAAATTATATCTACGTATCTTACTGATAGTCAAACTTTGTCAATTTTTGTTTTGGCTAAGAAAGGCGTTATGGATTTTAAAAACCGTACATATAGACAGGTAAATAGAAGATGTACTCTGTATACATTATTTGCCAACTTTAATTCTTAAAGCTAAAGGACAATCGGCAAAACTGTATGGAAGGTGGTCTAGAGACCAATAAAAACGATTCGTATGTCGTTGGAAAGGTATTTTTATGCGCTACAATAGTCACTATGGCAGTTCATTTCAAATCACTGTGTGAAAAAAGTTATTTACTAACCAAGGTTTTGTTTTGGTTTATTTCAGTGTGGAACAAATTTATACAAATCGGTCTTACCAATACCAATAGTAGGTACTTCATTACATACAATTTTGAAAAAAAAAATAATTTGAAAGTTTTTGTTTTATGTTTTTTTCAAAATTTCTAGTTTGAAAATTAAATTTTCAAAAAATGTTCACTAATACAACTTAATTTAAAATGAAAATCAAAGAAGAGATTTCTGGCTTTCCAAAAAGGTATAGCATGGTATTTCAAATTGTACCATTGTTTTTAAATATTTTTTTAGAAAATTGCCCCTCCTGCCTAAACGGGGGGAAATAGACTCCCCCTCTTATACGATTTTTTTCTTGTCTTAACCCAACCTAGTCGCTCCAGCTTTTTGGTGCACCTTATACCAATCACTCTCTATATCGATCATAACAAATGTGGACTTAGATTTAGTCGCTTTTCATTCTCAGCATCTAAGCCGATGACATAAGCAAGCCTCTTCGAGCTGCAAATATGTCTTTGTTTTCATTTATTCTTTTTATGCTTAGATTAGGTGCATAATGTTCTATAACAGCTCGCAGTTTCAAAATTCTGTTTAACAAACTTCTGCAAATAATGAAAAGAAGAATTTTGAAAAGCAGAATTATGAAATTATGAATTACGCAGAATTTTGGCCCCAACCCATAATTTTCGTTGTTATAATGAATACAAAAGATTCAATTTAACAATTAGTCCAGTAACCTGGTCGTTTAATAAGAGGGAGACCATGAATAGTCAGATCCAGTAGTTCAGATTTTTTGCTAAGTTGTTTGTAATGTTTTTCAAAATAATAATCCAAATTTTCGACCTTCAGCGCCGAACACAACATGGTTAAAAATAAAAAAAAAACTATTTTTATTATAACTTCGCTCTTCGATTCCAATTAAATTGAATTTGCTTCAATTCGTGCCTAGAACCGTCTCTTTAGACCCAAGGTACTGAAAATGATTTTCCGGAACTTTTAAACGGTTCCAGTGTTTCGACTTGTTGAATGTAATAAGCTGGTCAGATATCAAGATAATAGAAGAAATAAAGCTTCAACCCACATTTTATATACAAAAAATCTGTGCTTGAAGCTTTGCAGTAATTTTGAAAAATCGTACATTTTACTTTTGATTTGATTTTTTTGAGGATCAGACCTTACATGGCCTTATTTGGCTTTAATTTATTAGCAAAAACATCCACTAGGTTGAGAAAATGCGAATTGCAAGTTTTCGCTATTAAGCATAGTTAACAGTTCGAAAAAATGAAATTTTTTAAAACAACTTTCTCCTTATTCTGTGTAAAATATTCAAAGCGAAAAATGTTTGCCCTGGCCTAAGCCACCCATTCATTCATAAATTTGATCTTAATGGATAAACCATAAGTGTTTTAAAATTGAAAACAATTTTTTTGGATGTAATTATCTGTAATTTATGGCTCTTTATTCCTTTAAGGAAATAAACAGGAGCTCTGATATGCTCTATAACTGAGACATATACAAAGATATAAATTTAAAAGGATGCAAAAAACGTGCATAAATCCACAAGTGATAGGCAAGACATTTTAAGAACTGTGCCCACAGCGTCGATTTCAATCATGAAAAAAAAGCAAACTATCTATAGGTTGAGTGATAATCAGCCTTATCATTAATTATTCCATGGTAATCGGAAACTTTTACAAATCCCGAAAGAAGATATCACAACAAAAACATAAATGTTAAAAAAGGAGCCAAGTTCTTTTGTGTACAAGAAATCTGTGCGTAAAAAGTCAGCCAAAAAAAGTAATGAGATCTAAAATATATGCCAAGTTTTAAGTTCATGAAGTTTAATATCAAATATCTTAAGTAGAGTAATATCGAAACAATTCCAAATCATGACAGAAATTTGGTAATTAATGATTACTGATTAAAATTTAGTGGGTTCACTGGTCAAGTTTTCATACATTTTAAATTTGTGATTAAGTAAGTATTTAAGAGAAAACTTGCCAAGTAAATCCACCAAATTTTAATCAGTAATCATTAATTACCAAATTTCTGTCATGATTTGGAATTGTTTCGATATTACTCTACTTAAGATAAAATTTCACAAACAAATATCAGCTGACAAAAAGAATGACATTTGGCGAGCTATCAAATACACAAGCGCAAACTTTACTATGGTGTATTTTTCTTTTACAATAGGGTTGGAGTATAGCAAAAGTGTAAAAGTGTAAGAATTTGACATTCAGTATATTTTGTTGTTGTAGTGCAAGAAAGTGTTACACTTTTACACTTTTGCAATGATACAAGACCAGTTACATCGGATCGTGAATACCCCTAGTAAGTTAGAAACTTGAATCTGGAGCATAGAGAAATGAAAAGAAGCATAATCTCTGGATTATTTTAGCTGAGAAAGTGTGTGTGCGTGGTGAGTAGCTAAAATTATGAGTTCTATAACAGTATGCATTCCTTACTTCATGAATTTTTGTATGGTGAATTCACATATATTCACAGACAAGAAATTAAATCACAGAAACAAAAATGTAGTTATGCATTTGAGTCAAAGTGTCATTTTAACTTTGTTTGTGTTTGTAATGTGTTCGTCGTTTCAGGTTGTAGTGTAGCTTAGACATGTTTTTTTCAAAGCGATTATAAAAAAAATATTTTTTTTTTTGAAATTAGAAAATCATGATTGAGTTATAACTTATATAAATAATATGAAATATTAAAGCTGCAGTTATTTGACTTAAATATTACTTAAATCAATTTTTATTTTTTTTTTAAATATAGTCAAGTACTAACGATATTGTTGGTAACTTCAGGGTGGGGACACGGCACGGTAGTCACATTTGGGGTACAAAATAGGTTTTTTTTTTAATATATACAAATTGATTTTTTTCGAATTGAACTTGTGCCATATAAAAGATAAAAAGTGGAGAAAATGTTACTCAAATACCATAAATCATCGAGGGGCATGAAAGTATCAGTTTGCTGAGAATGACCAAAATATTGCTTTAATAATAATATAATTATTTCAAAAACTCAGGTCCAAATTAATTAATTGATTTGTATGTATGTAGTACCTACCTACATACGTATCTTTGTTTTAAATTAATTAAATAGTTTTTAGAATTAAATTTGATATTATGTTCAGTACAAGAATAATAGTGCAGGCTTATTAACGAAAAACCGTCTTTTTTGTTTGTTTTTTTATTTTTAATTTTCCCAAAAACAGATTTAAATGAAACTTTGTGAAAATCTATTTTTTTGTGTCTTTACCCCGAGGCCACACGAGCAAGTACTTGCAAGCAAGTTGCAATACATACACATTATTTGTTTACTAACACAAACAAACCCAAGCAACTTGCTTATCAACTGGCATGCAAGTTTTGAAGCCAGTAGTAAAGCAAGTTGAGAAGCAAGTTGGGAGACAAGCAAGTGGAATGCAATTTACGAATTTGACAGGCGGTGTATGTAGCCAACTTGCTTGCAAGTACTTGCTCGTGTGGCCTCAGGGTTAGTAACCAAAATTTTTTCAAGTAAAACCAGAGAGTAATTTTTGAGATAATAAATTTTTTTTTCATTAAAAACACTTTTTAAATTGAAAAATGTACTCCAGAAAAGCATCGTGCAGAGTTCATTCAGGGCTTATTTATTTTGTTCTTGCATCTATTTACTTTCATATTAAATAATGATAACATATAGTAACTAACCATGGTCAAAAAATAATTTTTTTAACGAGTAATTTTTTAATAATTGTTGATAAATTGTTAAAATTTTTTGGAAATTGTTAAAAATAATAATTAAAGCATTGAATTGTACGAAAAAAAACAACAAAAAAAAGTGTTTTATAATTTGACGCGAAACAAAAGCTGCTGCATGTCGAAGTCGATGTTTACCGACTCATAAAGAAATCACAGCAGAAGGGTACAACAGCATCTAACTGATGAGCCCAACTGTTGTACCTGGGAAAAACGCAATATATGGAGTAGAGCTCACTTAAAATTCTTTATTTGAACTTAATTCATTCGCTCCACTTAAACAGAAGAATTTTATTTTTAATTTTTATTTAACTCTTTTTGTGTTGAACTTATTTATTTATTTAATGTAACCTTTTGTTTTGCTTCTTTGAAGTTCAATAAAACGCATTCTTTTATATTTTTATTTTTGCCAATATATTTCGAGGTCTATTATAGACCCTGAAGATGAGGCAATAGACCTCGAAATATATAGGCAAAAATAAAAATATAAAAGAATGCGTTTTTTTGAACTTCAAAGAAGCAAAACAAAAGGTAACATTAAATTTTTAATTTTCTTCAAAATCATAATTATAGAAAGCCTGAGCACTGGCATTTGTTTTCTAGGTGTCTGAATTTAATCAAATTCCCCTGATGGATAAATAGAATTCACAGTGTATTCATGCTGTGATTTCTATATGAGTCGGTAAACATCGACCAAAATTTGCGTCTTAGAAGGGTACAACAGCTTACAGCATCTAACTGATGAGCCCAACTGTTGTACCTGATGGGCGAAACGCAATATATGGAGAAGAGCTCACTTAAAATTCTTTATTTGAACTTTTTTTTACTAACTTCCCTTGGAAGCTATAGTAATTGGTTCGATTTGTCGAATCGAGGATTTTGACTTATCTTCACGTTTCGAGCTCCCTAGAATCATAATCCATCATTTTTAGGGGAATGTCTGTGTTTGTACAGACGTTCGTACGTTCGTACGTCCGTACGTTTGAGCGTTTGTGCGTTCCATCGCTTTTTTCGTTTACCATTTCTCAAGAACGAATAAAGATACTGACTTCGGATTGATGTTATTTTATAGATAGTAGTTTCATAACGTGCAGAAAGGATTTACAAAATAAAATGCACGACTGGATCACACGTACTTGCTCTTATCTTCAAGTTGCTTGGAACTTAAGAACTTTTAAAATATGCTAGTCATTAGAGAAGAAATATAAAGATAATATAAAAAATATAGAAAAATACATAAAAAGCATTTAGATCGTTCTTTAAATTGTATAAACAATTAAAAAATAGCTTAGCGCTCAAAATCAAGTATGCCATTTTATTACTTGAAAAAAAATAGGAATATTATGAAAAAAAAAAATTAAAAATTGTTGAAGCGGTTTTCATAAAAACTAATTTTTTATATGCATATAACATTTTAGTTATATTTTTAAAACAAAATTTTGGGATGCCAGTTTTTAATATTTATTAATATACATTTCCAAAATTATTTTCAAAAAAATTCATCAACCCGTTTTCAAAATATTGAATTTTCAAACAATTTTTTTAAATTTTTTAAAAAATCCAAAATTTACTTTTTTCAAATTTTTGATATGCAATATTATTGACATTTTAAAGGAGCTTTTGTTAACAAAATTTATTGAAATTGGTTTAGCCGCTAAGGAGAAAATAGAAAATAAAAAAAAACCGTTATATAGCAGGTACCGTTGATAACAGTTTTTGGAAAGTTATTTTGAAAACCAAGAAGTTCAACATAAAGCCTAGTACGCTGCTGATGCGAAACGAAAGTTTTAGTTACTCTCCAACAAGACAACGAAATGCTTACGAAAACGAAGCGGAAAAATATTCATTGACAGTTGCACAAATTCAAAAAATTAAAACAAATGCAAATGCAAAAAAATCACAAGCAGCCGTGCTGTAATGAAAGAAACAACAAAAATAAAAACGAAGAAACACAAATGTTATTTTTTCGCACACAATTAATGGTCTGGGTAATTAATTGAGTGCGAAAAAAGAGTGTAGACATCTCCAAATAATCTGCTACAATTATCAATTTCGCTCATCGAACAGCGTACTGCAGAACGAAAAGTAGAACTAAATTTTTAGTTTATGGTTTCGTTGTGTCATTTTTGTATGGGATTTTTCGTTTCGCATCAGCAGCGTACTAGGCTTAACAATAATACATTGATTTTTTATCAAAATCGTTGGAGCCGTTTTCGAGAGAAACTAGCCTTTTCTTAATGGTTGTATGGCATGTACAATTATTTTTGGAGCAAACAAAATTCAATTTTCCCTCTGGAGTTACAAAAAAAGATCAAAATTTGAAGAAAATCGCTTTGTACTCCCAGATACTTAGCGCTAGATTTCCATTCTGTTGGGATACCATTTATTTGAAGCCTGTTGCTGGGTAAGAAACAAGCTTTTCTTTTCCTTGTGAAAAAGACAGCTTGAGTCTTATCAGCATTAATTTTAATTTTCCAATCATTAAAGTATGTAAGTACGTTATTCAGTGCAGATTGCAAGTTGCTTTCAAGCATGTATCATCTGCAAAAATTGCTGATTTACAGTCTGTCAAATGCGGAGAATCATATGTATATATTAAATACAAAAATGGCCCAAGAACTGATTCTTGTGGTATACCTGCAACAATTTCACATAAATCAGAAAGCGAATTACTGACTGAAACCTTAAAAGATCTTTCGGATAAAAATGAATTAATCATTTTTATAATAAAGAGTGGAAAATCAAGAACCATAAGCTTATGTATAAGGCCTTCATGCCACACCGTATCAAATGCTTTCTCAACATCCAAAAACACCATTCCAGTGCTTTTCCCTAATGAAAGATTCATTTTAATATCATTAGTTATTCGGTGTACTTGATGAACTGTGCAATGATGACTTCTGAACCCAAATTGTTCTGCTGGAAGTATATCATGCGTACTTAAATGCTCTGAAATTTTATTTCTTACTAGTTTCTCAAGACATTTGCTCAGAGAACTAAGCAAGCTTATGGGTCTGTAAGCTGTAACTACTAGATGAAGAGGGATTTTTACCAGGTTTTTGAATTGGAATAACTTTGGCAGTTTTCCAATTCTTTGGAAAATAAGCAATTTTAAAGCAAGCAGTGAAAAGGACTTGAAGAAATTTCACACCTGATTTTGGCAGATTTTTCAAAATTATATTTTTCAAGCCGTTGAACCCAGGACTCTTGGAATTTTTAAGACTGCTCAGTATAGTTTTAATTTATGAGATCTAGTAAGTGCAATAGATCTCTAGTACAGCAGATTCAATAGGGCCACTACTAATAATTTTGCTAGCTACTTGGTGATTTCTAGAAAATTCATATGCTAAAGCATTAGCCTTTTGAAAATTTATCAGTAGTACAGAGTTTCCTGTTTTCAACGCTGGGATCTGACTATTCTTTTTTTAAACTATTTTCACCAGGTTCCAAAGTGGCTTACCAGCCTTATCCGAAGTTCGTAACTTTGAATTCAACGATTTGTTTTTGTAGTCATCAGTAAATGATTTAATTAAATTGTTAAGAACTTTAGTTTCTGTAGAAGAAAAATCATCTCTTGTTCTCATCCATAATGTCCTATACCTATTCCTCAGTTTAATAAGTTGGACAATGTGAGTGGAAAGTGAATTTGTGTTTTCATGCTTTTTTTAGGAACAGACTGTGCTACGCTTTCGAAAGCAGCCGTTGTAAAACTTTCTGCAGCTTCATTGATTTGATCACTATTGACATAGGATCTATCTCTGGAAAATTTTCTAATTTGGTTCGCTTTACCCTTTTAAATCTGCCCCATTTAGCGTTTTTATAATCAAAAACCATATTTTCGTTTTCTAGGGGTGCATGATTAACACAACACATAACAGGAAGATGATCTGAACTTAAATCATTAACTATGTACTATCGGCCGGCTAAAAATGTCTGGCCTATTCGTTAAAAAAAGATCGATGGTTGAAGGATTCGTTCTATTGTTGGGTGGTATACAAGTGGGGTGTGGAGGATACAATATATTAAATGGATGCCTAGAATTCATATCACATAATATATTACCCCATGCGTTTGCTCTAACACATCCCCAATTCATGTGCCTACAGTTGAGATCTCCACCAACCAAACAAATTTCAGACTAGCTTACGCAAATCGTTTTTTAAATTTATTCTTTTACTTTCTGATTACCTCCCGGAAAATAAACAGAAAATAATTTAATTGAATGCCCATTTGTGAATGGTATTTCAACACCAATATTTTCTATTACCATTGTATCAATAATCGGAAGTAATCTATGTTTAATTTTTCTTTTTATAATCACGGCAACACCGCCTCCCATTCTCTCCTCTCTGTCTAATCGATAGCATTCATACTCTTGATAAGATATATTTATGTTTTTGTCAAGCCATGTTTCATTAACAAGGCTTACATCGATATTATTCTTGCTTGAAAAAGCAAAAAATTCTACAGATTTATTCCGAATGCCTCTAGCATTCCAACAAATTATATATTTTTAAGCTAGTAGTCCAGTAACTATATACATTAGACCTTGCGTCAGGTCCGGTAGTTCTGATTTTTTGCTGAGTTGTTTATGATGTTGGCCTAGTATTAAATCTGATTTTTCGACCTCGAGCGCCGAACGCAACATTGGTAAAAATCCAAAAAACCGCGAATTTTTCGCGGTTTTTTCACTTATTGGCTATTTTAACCATTACGCCTTAACTTCCGAATAAAACATTGCTCTGCGATTTCAACCTTACTAAATTTGCTTCAATTTGAGCCCAAAGCCGGTTCTGTAGACATAACGGTTTCGGGGACGGCATTTCAAAATATAGCAATAAAAAATTTAAAACAACAAGTAGTATATAAAACAGTATAATAACAAAAACATGGTCTTTGACATATGCTGCATCAAAGCAATAGAGCGTGTAGATTGGGCCAAGAGAAGAAAACAATAGTGCCGGATGGGGGGTATATATCCCCCCGTTTAGGCGGGAGGGGCAATTTTAAGAAAAGTTGACTTCAAATAGAAAAATAACCATAAAAATACAATGGTAATATCTGGACGAAAATCCATTCCTCATCTCAAAGCCAGAAATCCATTCTTTAATTTTTTTTTAAATAAAGTATTTTTAGCTGATAGTTTTTGAAAAATTTACTTTCAAACTCAAAATTTTGAGAAAAAGACGATTTTTTTTTTGTTAACCTATTTTTTTTTATTTTATGGTATTAAGAACTATTTTTGATTTTGATTTTCAATGCCCTTATTAATTCTTAGTTAAAAACTGAAAACCAAATGCTAAAATGACTTCTAGTTTTTGAGAAAACTGAAATTAACATGATCAACTTCACTGTTTTCAGTCTAGTATCCTTTTTCTTCGGGGTGGGAGGGCTCTACCTCAGATGCGGTAGTTCTGATTTTTAGATGAGTTGTTTATGATGTTGGCCTTAGCAATAATCAAAGTTTTTGACCTCGAGCGCAACTTTGTGAAATACGCAAAAAACCGAGAAATTTTCGCGGTTTTTTCACTTATTGGCTATTTTAACTTGTTCACTTCACTTATTGGATTTTTACCAATGTTGCGTTCGGCGCTCGAGGTCGAAAAATCAGATTTAATACTAGGCCAACATCATAAACAACTCAGCAAAAAATCAGAACTACCGGACCTGACGCAAGGTCTCAGTACTATAAAACTACAAGGTTACTGGACTATAGTGTTTATCATCATTTACCTGCATATAGGTATTTAATTGCTAATTGTGCAATACAATTGAATTGTTTTACTTTTGAACTAGATTGTCCAAGAAGAGTTATCATCTCTGGTTCTCTGCAGTCAGAGAATTAATTTCGTCTATAGAAAAAAGAGCACCAGTGTTTGTGTTGTTAGGTCCCTTGAAACCGGTCGGGCTAATTTTATTCTACGCATATCGACGTAATTAAAAATTGGTAAGAATATAATAACACATCAACTTATAGTTTTTTTTTAATAAAAAAAAGTTGCTGAAATTGTTGAAAAAAGTTGTTTTGCTCGAATATCTTGTCAACAAACAATGATATTGGCTTCGGGGTAATTTTAAATATTTTATACACTAGTTTATAAATAAAAATTGATAATTTTTTTTTTTAATATTGAATTAACAGTTTTGTTTTAAAGCGAAAAAAGTGCAAACAATTTTATCAATAACCGCTGAAAAATTTTGTTTTTGCTTCAGATATTTTGAGAACAGACAAAGAATTTTGTATACAAATAAAAGTTTCTATTGAAACAATTATAATTATTGTTCAACTGAAAATTTATCTGCACAAAAATTCTTTGAGTGTTTTGTCATTGATTTGTGTAGCATTTTTGTTTCAAATCCGTTGAAAACATAGTAAATAATCCATTTGTAATTTTTTTCCTGATGCGTTTTCCTCATCGCTATAATTGGCCTCTAAGCTCTTAAGATATCTGATGGAGAATAAAAAGCTTTTAGGAGTCTAATCCTGCTTAATAGGTCGGTTTTAAAATAGAAAATATAGTAGCACCTACCTTCATTTTAAACTTACATAAAACGGACAATGCTTTGAGATAACGTAAGAGGTATTTTATTGCTAAATAAGCTAGCGCAATAAAATTTCCCTCGGTAAACAACAACAAATCCCAGAAAGTGATGCTTAATAAGCCAGCAATAAAGTGGCGTTGTTGTTGTTTACAGAGGGAAATTTTAGTGTTTTAGCTATGCATTTTCCAATCTGCCTTTAATCTGAAGAAGGTTGGAATGAAATGCATTTTATATCAAAGTTCAAGTAATTTCAATAAAAACTCGTGTCGTTGAAGTCAGGCTATAGTATAGAGTTATTAAGAAAGAATAGCTCATTGTAGTTATTTTTTTGTCTTTCTATTTACAGAAAAATATGTTTTTGAACTTTGCGAAGTTTCTTAAAATCCACGGAAAATACACAATTCGCTGCTAAAATAAAAATTCCATAAAATGTAAACGTACAGAACTAGATAACTTTAATTAAACTTTAGAATAATGATTTCATTCCGTCAATTGTCACACACACCCATCTCTATGTTGGTGGCATTTTCTAAGAAAAATTCTTTGATATTTGAGTGAGGCCAGTCCAGTCCAGCACAGAAGCCAGGACATTTTCTAGTCATCATTTTTCTTGATTTCTTTTGATACTTTAAGGCAATTCAAATGAAATGTTTGTTGAAGGATGGCCAACAGAACGGATAGAGAAAAAGTTTTAATTTGTGTGTTTTTAGCGGTCGGTGCAAGGAGAAATTTCCATTGACGAAATGTTTCTGGATTTCTCCAAAAAAAAATATTGTTTGCTATTAAATTTTCTTTTTAGGGCAATTCTTTTGGATAACGTGAGGTTTTCGCGCCTAATACTTACATTTTAATAAAACTCCTACGAAGTATGTGCAGAAAGTGAAAATTCCGTTGCTGGGTATATTCGAGTTTTATTGCCCTTCAAAGCTAATTAACAAACGTGATATTTGAGTTTTATTGAAGTTTTCTTAGCGTTGTTGTGCACATTCAATGCGTTTGGCATTGGTAGGTCCAAAATTCGACTGTGTATTAAGTTGAACGAATTTGGGGGGTTTAAAAGTTTTTAGGGAAAGTGCTTCTTGTTTTCAGTTTCTGAAAGGAGGTTTCAGAGTTTTTATTACCTTTTTAAAGGTGAAACACGTTTATGATTTCAGCAGGATGATAGATAGACATAGATGTATGCATGTGATGTAGATGGTTTAACTTATAAATGGTGTTTTAGAATTCTGAAAGTAAAAGAAGAAAAAAAAAAAAAAATACAGGAAAGTTGTTTTAGCTGAGACAATTTTCTATGGCCATGTAATTACATTCTGTTTTATGTTCATTTTTATTGCGGTTTTTGAGATGTGGGTTAACGATGAGCCGCGTTCTATCACTTATTTCATAGATACCACCTGATGATTTTTTTTCCATAGTTGAGCATGGGAAATAGAACATGAGATGAAGTCCGTTTAAAACAGAAAGTTGCTTCTCAATATTGAAGTATATTTGCAAGAATCAAAGGGCACGGTAGTGCCCAGCCAAGTTCGCGGCACTACACCCTTTTTACAGGAACAAACTCAGGTGATTTTCAACCCCCCTGAAAAATGAAAATTCTTAAGTAGAGTAATATCGAAACAATTCCAAATCATGACAGAAATTTGGTAATTAATGATTACTGATTAAAATTTGGTGGATTTACTTGGCAAGTTTTCTCTTAAATACTTACTTAATCACAAATTTAAAATGTATGAAAACTTGACCAGTGAACCCACCAAATTTTAATCAGTAATCATTAATTACCAAATTTCTGTCATGATTTGGAATTGTTTCGATATTACTCTACTTAAGATATTTGATATTAAACTTCACGAACTTAAAGCTTGGCATATATTTTAGATCTCATTACTTTTTTTGGCTGACTTTTTATGCACAGGTTTCTTGTACACATAAGAACTTGACTCCTTTTTTAACATTTATGTTTTTGTTGTGATATCTTTTACTTTAAGCACTTTATGCCGTTACTCAAATCTTTGAAAGTCTTGATAAAATTATGTAATACTTAGTGTGTACCAACTGACCAATGATATTTTTATGAAAGTAGTCATTATGATCGGGGTAAGAATTATGGCTTTTGGGATTCTGATGAGGACTTTGTCACTTGTCAATATACTTACGTAATTTTTGGCAAGTTGAGTTTTCGCATAAGATAAATTGGGTATAAAGAAAAGAGAAATCAAATAAATAAAAAAATCTTACCTAAGAATTTATTTTTGTTTGCTAAACTTTTTTTTCCCAATTATGCCAATCCTTTCACTTTTGTAATTTTTCTTTTTTTTGTTAAGTTGGAGAGCTCCCGGGTTTATACTTGAATAAGAAAGGCGTATCATACTTATAACTAGTAAAATTCATTAAAGAAATAAGTCGCATCTTAAAAAGCCAAATTTTCATTTCAATCGATCTCAATCTCAATCTCAATCTCAATCATTTCGATGAATTTCGATTCCCTCTTCAAAAATTTGTGATTTTAAGATGTTTTTTAATCCATCGACATCGTAGCCATCTTGAAATGGAATTCGACAGTTGGTTGCTTGACAGACAGGAGATGAGCTATATTTTGACAGAAAGAGCATATTTTTCTGGAGCAGTAAAAATTCATCAAAAATTTGAGATTTCTTAGAGTTTTTATAGTCCATCGACATCGTAGTCTTCCGTCAATGGAATTTGACAGTTGACGGCTTGAATGATAAGGGGGGGGGGGGGGGGGGGAGGGGGTGGATTATATTTTGACATAAAAAGTATATTTCGATCCAAATGTCAACCAATTGAAACTTTTTCCGGAGCAGTACAAAATATGGTAAAAATTTCATATTTTTTTTGAGCGTTTTTAATCCATTTAAAATATAGGGCCAGTTGTACTAATATTCAATCCGTTGTTCAGCAATTTGAACTCACCGACTTTGGCGAATTCACTGAGGTTTATCGATGGTTCATGCCTTAAAATTTTGTATAGTGCTAAAAAACTCTTGAGTTTCAAATAAATCGATCGCGTATTTTTCAAAATACCTATTTGATTTTCAAACAGACATTTTGAAATATTTTTTTAAAAATTCCAAAAATATTTTTTTTTTAAATTTTGGTACAAAATATTATCTTTATTTATGAGAAGCTTCTGTATAAAAAACTATTGAAATCAGTCATATCGTTTTGAAGAAAATCGAAAATAAAAAAAAAATGGTTCTTTGGGAGAGCATTACCAAGAAACGCTTTGTTCCAAGTTTAAAGGAAATCGATCTAGCCGATTAGGCTGTAGCTCACCGGACAGACAGGCAGACAGATTGATGGACAGAATTGTGATTTTTTTTTTTTTTCATCTTGTGTATCATCATAATAACAAACATTAGAGTGTCGAGATCGATTTTTGTATGGATTTCTTGAAATGGAAACTTTACTTTAATTGGCTGCCTAGATCATACGATTGAACACCATTAGATTTATTTTTTTTCGGGTTACGTCATAGATGAAGTGTCCGCCAACAATTTTTCCACTTAAGAAAAAATCATCAACATTTACGAAAAACATCTCCAATTCCGCAAAATTTCATCAAAATCAGTACCAGTTACCTTCTGTGCTGTATATACCTAGTAAATAAAAAAAATGTGAAAAGAACTTTATCCCCTTATGGTGAAGACACTATATTACATCCAATAAACAAATTGGAGCCCCTTCAAACTCATGCAGATTCGGAAAAAGACATTATGGCCAGTCTGCAGGTGCAAAAAAGAATATCGCGTTGCCAATATCTCGAGAACAGTCAGTACCTACCTTTTCTTTCAAAACGATGTTGCAATATTTTCAGTTTTGCACGTTCATGTTGTGTTGGCTTGAAGGGAGTTTTCACTGAACGACGACGATATAAATATCCTCTCGGATGTACATTTTATCAAATTTAATCGGATATACAATCGATCACAGATCAGAATAATGTAAACATAAGTATCCATTTCGCAATGGATGATATACATATCACACATACATGCATACATATTGATGTGAATAATGAATGCCTAACTTGATTCTTTCCATCAATTTAAGTTAAGCTTAAGTTTGGACCCGAAGGAGTAAAAATATTAACTCAAATAAAGAAATATCATTTACTTACTTACTTATCCGGCTCCCGATCCATGAAGGGTCTCTGCCTGAGATATTGCGGTCTTCCATCGGTTGCGGTCCCTCGCACGCTCCCTCCAGTCGTCGAGACCAAGCGCTCTTGCGTCTGTGACCGCCTGGTTCCTATAGCGGAGGTTCGGTCTTCCTGGTCGTCTCGAACCTGGGGGCTGGGATTCGAAGATTTTCTTGGCTAGAGCGTTGTTGTCCATTCGCTCGATGTGGCCGAGCCAGTGTAGTCGACGTGTTTTGGCTCTTTGGACTACATCCACATCTTAGTACAGCTCGTACAGTTCACGATTGAATCTTCTCCTCCAATCGCCCTCTTCGCATATAGGACCAAATATCCGCCGAAGAATTTTTCTCTCGAAAGTGCCCAGGATCAATTCCCCTTTTTTACTTATCGTCCAGCACTCGGCGCCGTAGAGTAGAACTGGTAAAATTAGAGTTTTGTATAGCGTGCACTTTGTCTTTCGAGAAAGGAGTTTTGAACCCATTTGTTTGGCCAAACCGAAGTAGCAGCGGTTCGCTAGAGTAATTCCTCGTCGGATTTCCACTAAGGGGTCGTTCGTGGAATTGATGTTTGTTCCGAGGTAGGTGAACTCCTTGACTACCTCGAAATTACTGCTACCAACAGTGACGTTTTGTCCTAGGCGATGGACAGATGAGGCTTTGTTTGTTGATAGCATATACTTTGTTTTGTCCTCATTCACTTCAAGACCAACGCGTTTCAACTGTTCATCATTAGCTGTGAATGCTTCAAGTACAGCTCTCTTGGAACGGCCGATGATGTCGATGTCGTCCTCATAGCCAAGCAGTTGAGAAGACCTGTTAAAGATAGTGCCTTCCATGTTAACACCACTCTTGTGCACTATCTGCTCCAGGACTAGGTTGAAGAAATCACATGATAGCGCATCTCCTTCTCTGAACCCTGTACACGTCTGGAATAACTCGTATGAGCTGTTACCCATTTGCACGTTGCACCGCGTATTTTGTAACGTCATGCGGCATAGCTGGATCAGTTTTTTCGGGATCCTGAGTTCCGACATCGCCAATAGAAGCTCTTGGCGACTTATGCTATCATATGCGGCTTTGAAGTCGATGAATAGGTGGTGGGTCTCGACTTGAAATTCGTTGGTCTTTTCCAGGATTTGCCTCAATGTGAAGATTTGGTCTATCGTTGATCTGCCTGGCCTGAAGCCACACTGGTACGTGCTGATCATAGTATTGCAGAAAGGTTTTACACGCTCACATAGTACGTTGGATAGGATCTTGTAGGCAACATTAAGCCAGGGATATGCCTCTGTAGTTCTTGCAGGACATAGGATCGCCTTTTTTGTAGATTGGGCATATGGAGCTATTTGACCAGTCGTCGGGCATACTTTCCTCCTCCCACACTTAGTTGATGAGCTGGTGCATGCACCCTACCAGGACATCTCCTCCATACTTGAAGAGCTCCGCAGGTAGGCCATCCGAGCCGGCGGATTTGTTGTTCTTAAGCTTGTGGATGGCTTTCTTAACCTCTTCAGTACTGGGTGCTGGGACTGGATCTTCATTGACTGGTCTAATGCTTCTTTGTTCCCCTGTCGCCTCCTCTACATAATGCCCATTAAGCAGCTGCTGGAAATGCTGCTTAAACACGTCTACAATTCCCTGTGCTTCGGTGACTAGGTTCCCTTCGCTGTTTCGAAGAGCTTGCGTGCCAGTCCTATAACCAGATGCCAGTTGCTTGGCTGTTTTATAGAACCGGCGGGTGTTGGTGGCGGTGCTGGACTCTTCGAGATACTTGAGCTGAGAGGCTGCGGATGCTGCGGAAAGTTCGCACGTCCAAGATGTTCGATGCGTACCTTGCGCCAATTAGCACGTGGTCGATTTGGTTGGCAGTTCGACCATCTGGAGATCGCCAGGTTGCTGTGTGTATCCTTCGCCTGGGGAACCTAGTGCTACTTATCACCGTATTACGAGCTGCAGCAAAGTCGATTAGTCGGAAGCCGTTGTCTGTTGTCGTTTCGTGGAGGCTTTGCTTTCCAACTAATCCGCCAAAGATGTTTTCCTTTCCGACTTTAGCATTGAAGTCTCCGAGCACGACTCTGACATCGTACTCCGGACAGGCTCCGTAGGCTCCGTCCAGGAGGTCGTAAAACTCCTCCTTGTTAGACTCCTCAGCTTCATCGGTAGGGGCGTGTGCACATATTATCACAGCCAGGCGATCGCTTATTGGCTTTAAATCGATGACTTTCGATCTGAGTCGATTTCCCACGACGAATCCGCATCCTAGCATGTGCAGTCTTTGGTGACAGCTGTAATAAATGTCGCAATCTTTTCTTTTCGTTATACCTGATCCTATCCATCGTATCTCCTGGATCGCGGTAATGCCTGCCTTGTACCGCGAGAGGACAGATTCAAGTTTTTGAGTAGCACCTGGTGTGTAGAGTGTCCTTACATTCCAGGTGCATACTCGTAGATCATAGTCCATTTTCATTCTGGGTCTGGTTGCCATTTGAGGGGGGTCGTTATCCGAGGCTTCCCGCGTCTCTCTCATAACAATTGGTTTTTTTCACTGTGGTCGGGTCGTTAGCCCAACGCACTAACCTCCAATCTGTAGGGCCATAGGTTTAATGTTGCAATTCTTTCCTTGATCAACATTCGCACTTACAAGTTTAGCAAGTCCTGGCATAAAGCCAAGACCAGTATCCGGCGGCTACCAACTTGGAGGTATTATAAGCACTTGATGTGTAGGAAAAGATACAGCTCGAGGCCCCCAGTTCCTACAACATCCAACCACCAATATCATTTAACCTATTTAAAAACACTAAAGTTTGTGAACTATTTTGATTCGGCATTTTCACGCTTATAGACTGAGAGCTGATTGTGAACGATTTAATCAAATTGTTGTCAAGCGCTCCAAATTTCATGTATACGTACTACTTGTATCAGTACCCTTAGATCACCATCCGCACTTTCCTGATGCAAAAAATTAGCGAAGTAAAATAATTTAAATAATACATTTTATCTAGAGAGTCACCATTTGTAGGCGGAGCCGAGCCGGTAATTGCGGGCAGATACAGATATTGTATTTCATTACAGACCATACTTAGTACTGATACTGATGTTAATAAAAAAAAAAAAAAAAAAAATGATTTTTTGAATGATTTAAAATTAAAACCTCGCGATGGAACCTCTTTACATTCTATGTCCTATGTGGGCTTAATTGACCCCTAGATTTTTAAATTTGGTTGCAAAGACTTACCAACTTTTGTGTCCCTAAGAAAAAAAAAAAATAATTTAGAAACTGGAAAAAGACTCATATTTTCTGTACGTATTTTATTTTAAAAATTAAGATGATGATAAGACTATGGTGCACTTCAAAATGTTTTTATTATTTTCATTAGTTTAAGTTTAAAATTAAAATAGTAGAAGGATTACCTATTTTTACAAACAAAATGGAACATCAACATTATATACACACATTATTAATACATACATATGTACATATTCTATTTAAGTGCTGTGCATTTGCACATACATACCTACAGCAAGAATCCTTAGATGTTAAGGTACAATTTCCTCTAAGGCCTGTTGGTGGCATTATAAATAAATCTATGGACAAAATCTCACCCAAGGCCTTGCTATTAATTAAATTAACTGTCGCTTCACAATAGTCAACAAAACTTCCAGACGAAAAGAAAGTTCTAAACGTATTTTTCAAAGCAAAACTCAAAACTTTTTGTCAAAGGTTTTTTTTTTTACTCCATGTTTATGTTTACATGTTGCAAAGAAAAATTAAACGAAAGACTCAAAGCAAATATATGTAAAAGAAGAAAGAAATTCGATTTAAGCAAACGAATGCCGGATGAGTGCGGAGCAATTAAAAATTTCCATTTAAGTTGAGCTTCAATTGCTCATTTACACTGAATTTAACCTCTCAAATTTAAACTTCAAGATTTTGGTTATGTGCTTTGTTTTAACTTGCAATAAAAACACTTGGTTTAGAGAAAAGTTGTGTATTAGCTAACAAATATTGAATAAAGAACTTTTTGGTCCTGTAATCAGTTTTCCACAATTTAGATTTTATGAGGAGCAGTGCCCAGGGCGCCCCGAAAATTTATATTTAATAGCCCTCTTTGTTTTGGTCCGAAAGCAACCACTTCCGGGCTCATTTTTGAAGATTGTGAGATAAGTTTCAATGTTGCTATACTAATAAGCATGCGATATAAGAAAGTGTTCCCAACAAGGTGCTCTCGAAAAAAATTAAAAAGAAAAGTTCTCTACACTGAGAAAAGAGATTGTTAATGGAATCAGTGGTGGTGTCTTTCAAGTTCATTTAGGCTAGGACCGCACTTGCGATTTTCAGTCGGTGCGATTAAAAAATCGGTGTCGCAACAAATAATTGCCATGCACTCACTTGCGGCTATCTATCGGGCGATTTTTTAGTCGCAAGAAATAGAACATAAAGCTTTTAATGTGAATACACGCACATGCGTCTATTTAATTTTGCGACAGAAAAAACGCTCAAAAAATAGATCTGGTTCCATTTTTTTAATCGCTGGGATTTTAAAGTCGCGTATGTGTGCATTCACATTTAAAACCATGTGTCTCATTTCTTGCGGCTAAATAATCGTACGTTTGAAAGTCGCAAGTGCGTGTATAATTTTTTCTAGTTGCGACTACGATTTTTTAGTCGCGCTATTTTAAATCACAAGTGTGAGCACAACCATCTAAGTCCGTTTGTTTCATTTCAACTTTCGACGATCGCACCGCCAGAAAAATGGAACAAATTTTCGACTTTTAATCGTAGCGATTCCTAGGTCGCATGAGCGTTCATTCTTATTCAAATTCATGTGTTATATTTCTGGCGACTAAACAGTCGTGCGATTGAAATCGCAAGTGCGGTCCTAGCCTAAGGCTGATTTATAGAAATTCGATGGAGTGCGATCCCAACTTCCAGTGGCAAGCGTCCAATTAATTAATACTTAGAAGAATTATTATTGACGGAATAGTCAATGTGATTCGGTCCCCGTTTTTAGCGACAGCCTGAAAGAAATTCAAACTGTGCCCCATTAGATAACGTCCACTAAATACTTGAAGAAGTAATGTATGGTAGAGTCAATCAGATAATGAGATTAGTTCCCACCTTCAGTAGCAAAGGCCAAAGGAAATACAATTTAGGAAAAGAATAAACTGAGGAGAAGCTTCAAAACAACAGATAAGGGTTAAAAACCCAAAACGGTACGGTGATGTGGTACCTATATACTTCGTTCCCAACAGCGCATTGTGTCTATGTTTGAGTAACTAATTAATTTTTTCTGGTTCCAGCATAAATTAATTAAATTGGCATGGCGTAACGAAAATTACTCTCCATGTTCTGTAAATGATAAAAGTCAGTTGATGTATGCCCTTCTTTAAAGTTATAGCCTCGAATGGGTCAAGGCGTCACGGGGAACGATTGAAACGAAGGCTCTGTGCCTCTTAGGTGGATGCCTAATATCAGGGGCCTAATCACGTAAAACGAAAACGATCGGACGATATCGCTTTGGAGATAGCTGTCTATATTGTTCTCTACAGATATGGTAGAGATAGCAATGGTGGAAACGATATCGTGCGATCGTTTTCATTTTACATGATTTTGCCCCAGCTGAAGACTTGATTGGCCTGAGGTGCTGCAATAACGAGTCGGTATTGGTGGATACTTCTGTTGTGGAGCTGGGGCTGTCGGATTGTTGCGAAGTGGGTTCTCGGTCAAGCACTTCACCATACAAATACTTCACGTTAGGTGCCCTGACCCCCTCACGGTTTTCGCCTTGACGGTGGCGAGGGGGCTTAAGTTTGTTCCTCCAGCAATCCAGCTGCAGGGACAAACAACTAAGTAAAACCAACAAAAACAGGGATGTTCATCCAAATAATGAGAAATTATGGAAAAAGAAAAGTTTACAAATAATGAAATTCGAGTGGGGATATACACTCAAGTGTCGGCAGAGGTTACGGCTGCCAGCGAGGGCTTGGCTTCGGATGAGGCTAAGTCGCCAGTGACAAATGTAAGCAAAGAAATTAATAAACCAGTGTTAAAAAGACAATCCAACGCTCTCAACCTTTCAGCGACTCTTCTTCCTGCACTAGATAGCTTGGCTATTGACGGTAGGGAGACCTTGGACAGACTTCCCTCTATAGGAAGTCAAACCGAGGACGAGTTACTGGAAGACTCGAGTCACGAAGAGACTACGCTGAAGCCTACTGCACCCCTCAATGCTTCGAGGCAACGCAGTAACTACAGATCCTCTAAGCGATTCGTGAGTGCTACGGAGAAAAAAGACCCATCTTCTCTCAGTCCGAGAGACAGGGCCCTACTAAAAAAGCATAGGAAGTTGGTGAGAAACTATGAACGGCAGTTGGCAGAGTCTGCCACTGCACCCACTGTTTCCACCCAGCAGTTGAACGCTAAAAAGCCGGACAGCGAAAGAGTAAATGCTGCTACATCTAGGTCTATCCCTAAAAAGATAAACCGTGAACAGGCTGGCAACAACTCTACTGCTCGTACCGGCTCAAATCCGAATCTGGCATCCTCCAGTAAGAAACAGCAGACCAACGCTATATCAAACCTGAAAGGGAATGAGAAAATCCCGGGAGTTCCTCACTCACACAATCGCCAATATTGGCGAACTGTGGGAGGGAGCTTCTCTCGGGGTTCTTCCCGTCACATCTATTCCGCTTCGCCAGCAGGTTAATATATGGATTCCTCCTCCTGCCACGCACGAGGACTCATCCATAATTAAACTGCTGGCGAAGCAGAATAAGGAGTTCTCCATACTCGAATGGAAGCTCCTGCATTCCAGGAAGAGCTTTAGCGGGGAAGGGAAGGACCTCTTGTTCGTAATTGACAAGATATCTGACCTTCTCCTCAAAGAGAAAGGGGACGTGCTGAGATATGGTCTCGGAACCGTAAGGGTAAGGAGGCATGATGGCAAAGGGGAGTCAAAAGCTGCTAGTGGTGCAAATTAATTTGCACCACGCCATAGCAGCAACGCACGACCTGATGCTCTTCATGTCTCAAGAGGCCGTGGATGTGGCCTTAATCCAAGAACCTTGGATTCGTAAGAATCAGGTACAAGGATTGAGGTCAAAAAACTATAACCTGTTCCACTCCACGTCCGAAGGTGAAATAAGAAGTTGTATTCTAGTGAAAAAGTCAATTAACGCTTTCTTTTTATCTAGGTACAGCAACAGAGACAACGTGGCAATCAGCGTTGAGACCAAGGAAGGCAACTTCGTCTTGGCATCAACGTACATGCCGTACGAAGAAGAAGACCCACCATCAAAAACGGTCCGTGACCTTGTGGGTTACACCATAACACGGGGGACACCTTTGGTGATGGCTGTGATGCCAACGCACACCACACTCAATGGGGCGGTAAGGATATCAACAAAAGGGGTGAGTCAATTTTTGAATACATTCTCTGTTCTAACCTCATGTTATGTAATAAGGGTAATCACCCAACATTTCGAAACAAAAACAGGGAAGAAATTCTTGATCTCACTCTTATGAGTTATAATGATAAGATCTCTGTAGAAAACTGGAGAGTCTCACCTGAGGAATCCTTTTCGGATCACTTTAGGATACTCTTTACTTTAGACAGAAATCAAAATGATATTAAACCTTTTAGAAACCCTACTAGAACAAATTGGACAGAGTACACAAAATGGTTGAATGAACGTATCAACCCACCTGAGGAAGAAACGTTTTCGATAACCTCAACCATTGACACTGTCGTTCAAAACCTAACTAGTAAAATGAGAACGGCCTTTGAAAAAAACTGCCCTATATCTCGTAACATTAAACCCACTAACCCACCATGGTGGAACAGTGAACTTAAGAAACGAAGAACAGGGGTCAGAAAACTTTTCAATGTAGCTAAGCTGAGCAAATTAGAGAAAGACTGGATTTCATACAGAGCCGAACTTAACTGATACACCAAAGAGTTAAGAAGGGCCAAGAAAGATTCATGGACTAGGCACTGTGAATCCATTGAGAACACAAGTGAGGCGGCGAGACTTCGAAAGGTTCTTACCTTTAACCCCACGAATCCAGGATACATTAAGCATCCCGATGGATCATGGTCGAATTCGAGCCAAGAAACACTTGAACTCTTCATGGAAACACATTTCCCTGGGTGTAAGAGTCCTGAGATCTCAGGTTATTCACAACCAGACTACTTAGAAATTTTACAATCAACACCAGAATTGGAACAGGTTATCACAGAGCAGAAGATTATGTGGGCTATAAACTCGTTCAAACCCTATAAATCAGCTGGACCAGACGAGATTATTCCGGCATTTCTTCAACACGCTCTACAGATAATCACCCCATGGCTTAGGGTAATCTTCAAAAGTTGTGTCAAACTTAGATACGTCCCTACTAGCTGGAGAAAGGTTAAAGTTGTCTTTATTCCAAAAGCTGGAAAACCGACACACTCGACTGCAAAGGATTATAGACCTATAAGTCTCTCTTCGTTTCTCCTCAAGACACTGGAGAGAATTATTGATCTGCATGTCAGGGACCTTCTTAATCCAAACATTTTGTGCAGCTACCAACACGCTTACCTCAAAGGTAAGTCAGTGGAGACTGCATTGCACGAAGTCGTTACACAAATTGAGAAAAGTCTCGAACACAAAGAACACACCCTTGCAGCATTTTTGGACATTGAAGGAGCGTTTAACAACGTAAAAACGGAGTCCATTAAATCTGCTCTGGAAGAATTTGGGGTTGAGTCTGCCATTGTGGACTGGATTTATACCATGCTCAATGGTAGAATCATAAGCTCCCAACTTGGAGATACGATTGTTGAGAAAACAGTAACAAGAGGCACTCCACAGGGAGGGGTGATTTCGCCTCTTCTTTGGGTCCTGGTTGTTAACAAAATTCTTACAAGATTTAGGAATCAGGGCATTAAAATCGTGGCCTATGCAGACGACATAGTAATTTTGATATCGGGTAAGTACCTTACCACCATCAAAGATATTATGGAATCCGCACTCAAAGAACTATCTTCGTGGGCAGTACAAAACGGTCTTGGGGTTCACCCCTCAAAAACTGAGCTAGTTTTGTTCAGGAATAAAAAGAAATTAGAGGACTTTACTCCTCCAAGGCTTAATGACATTCCTTTGAAACTTTCCAAAGAAGCTAAATATCTTGGCGTAATCCTTGATTCCAAGCTAACATGGAAACAGAACACAGAGGAAAGAATGAAAAGAGCACTATGCGCTTTCTATACATGCAAGAAAACCTTCGGTACACGGTGGGGAATGCGACCGCACGTCATCCAGTGGATGTACACGGCGATTGTTCGTCCTATACTAACCTATGGTTCTATTGTTTGGTGGAAGGCTGTTGAAAAAGTAAGCTATCTCAAAAACCTGAACAAGGTACAGAGACTAGCCTGTATAGGAACAACGGGGGCTCAGAGGTCTACGCCACAAGCAGGGCTGGAAATTATTTTAAATCTTCCGGCACTTGACGAGTACATAAGATGCACAGCAGCCAAGAGCGCACTTCGACTCAAAGAACTGGGCTCTTGGAAGCAAAGCACCTATGGTCATGGGTCTATCCTCCAGAGGTATGACACAGTGGCCGCACTTGATGTGACGACTGACTACATACCACCTTTTATAGATTTTAATAAACACTTCTCTATTTTAATACCCCAAAGGCATGGCTGGGAACCCAACTCACTTACCAGGGAACAGGGTATCTCATTCTACACCGATGGATCTAAAATGGAAGAAGGAACGGGAGCTGGGGTGTTTTGTGAAGCTCTGAATATTAGATATTCGTATAAACTCCCAGATGAGTGTAGTGTCTTTCAGGCTGAGATTTACGCTATTGAAAAAGCGGCAGAAATGGTACAAACGAAGAAACTGAACTCGTCGGAGATCACATTTTTCGTTGACAGCCAAGCTGCTATCAAAGCTTTAGCCAGTGAGACTATAAGATCCAAAACTGTAGCAAAATGCCGAGGCAAACTGAATGATATTTGTGACACTAACCGAGTCAAACTCTGCTGGGTTCCTGGACATAGCGATATAGAAGGGAACGATATAGCAGATGAACTGGCAAGGAAAGGGTCAGTATCAAATAGAAACAGTAGTAGCCATTTAGATATGGGACTTAACATCCCGATCGGCGTGATTAGAACGAAAATAGACCTAATAACAAAAGAGCAAATCAATAAATCCTGGAGGACTAGGAACGACTGTGTTATCTCTAGAAGTTTATGGCCTAGAATTAATGAAAAGGAATCTCGGTATATTTTATCACTGAGTAAAAAGAATATTAGAATCTTGATAGGTGTACTAACGGGCCATTGCGCCATTGGCACAATGGCCATCAGACTGGGTGTATTTGCACCCGATTTCTGCAGGAGCTGTCAAGACGTAGAGGAAATAGAAACCATTAAACACCTGCTCTGTGATTGTCCAAACCTCCAAACAAATCGACTCCGTTATTTTGGAAACAGGTTTTTTGAAGAACTGGAAGATCTGGCACAGGTCTCAATGGCAAACATGAGAAAATTCATAGAAAGCACAGGCTGGTTCGCAAACGATCTAGTCTATGTGAACCATTAGTTTGGGTGCATCTCTGCCTTCTTTTTTAAGGGGATCACAATGGACCAATAGGCCCCCGTGTACGCAACAGCCTCTGTGCTGTGCACGCCCCTCTTAACCTAACCTAACCTAACCTAGGTGCCCTGAAGATGTTCTTAGAAGACGAAACGCGTTGGCCTTTGACACTTATCTTTATAATTAAGCTAAATTCTTATCAAATTGTATGCGTTTTATTTCTTCTTGAAAACCAAACGTCTAAAAAAAACACCCTTATAAGTAAAAAGCTTAACTGACTTACTCGAGATTAAAGAATTATTCAAAGTTAAAAGTTCAAGTGAGCTCAACTCCATGATTGCGTTTCGCCCAGGTACAATAGTTGGGCTCATCAGTTAGATGACTATCGTACCCTTCTAAGACGCAATTTTGTATCGATGTTTACCGACTAATATAAAAATCACAGCATTAAGATACTATGAATTTTATTATTCTTCATATTCAATTATTATTATTATTCGGTGTTCGACTTGTGCGGTGAACACAACTATTGAATTTTCACGGACACTTCTCCTTTTATCATCATATATTCAATATATTTGATTCTTACAAACAATAAACGTAAAACAAAGAACAATTTCTATATACTAAAACTTTTAACTATTTTGTTTTATCATTTGAATATGCCTTGTTTGTGTGGAAAGAAAGTGATTCGTGATGAAACTGCTATTCAATGTGCCGGTTGTCATATATTATTTCATTTAAATTGTGCCAATATAGTTGAAGGTGTCATTGAATGTTTAAATAAGAATAACATTGATTACTTGTGTGATGCATGCAAGAGAAATGCACGTAACTCTTTTCGCTCACAACTTCCATTACCCAAACCATCAAACACCGATCCATCAAGTCTCAATACAAAGCAAATGCAATTGCCAACTCAGGGGACAGTAACTGCTGAGGAGGTTATTCTGTCATATTCTACCGTAGAAAGCAGTACCCCTCCCGCAGCCATCACGATCGATCTCTTATACACCGAGATCATTGCGATGAAGAATATTCTATCCAACTCTTTTCAACTAATACATACACTGCAAACTGAAAAAAATTCTCTGGAGAGTAAGGTGGCAGAATTACAAAACACTGTAAACACGCTCCAACAAAAATCTCTTCGAAAGTGCATCGACATCGTTGGTCTCCCAAACGTTGACAAGACAAATGCATTGAGCTCTGCTCTTAAGCTACTGGCAGAAGGCTTAGGCGAACAGATAACTGAAGATGACGTTAAGTCTTGTTATGTTAAGAAAATTGTCAAAAAATCGAACAATAATAAAACCAACAATCAAAACAACTCAACGACTTTGGTCGAGAAATCATCGAACATCGTATGCGTTAAGCTGAAGAGCTTAGAATGCAAACGGAAAATCATGTCCAGTAAAAGGAAAAAAGAATTGACGACTAATCTGTTTGGCCTGCAATCAACTAATAGGTTAATTTTTATAAATGAAAGTTTATCTTTTTATAATAGATCTCTTTTCAACAAAGCTAACCAATTAAAAAAAACAAAACAATATTCTTATGTATGGGTAAATAATGGGGACATTTTGATGAGAAAAAAAGAAGGGGATAAAGTTATACGTATTTGTTCTTTCGTTGATCTTGATAAACTAACATAGTTTTAAGTTTACCTATCTTTCTTAATTTATTTTATAAATAATTTAGAATTGTCAATATACCTAATGGATAATTTAACTTATGATAATTTAAATAATTATGACAAAGATGATTTTAATGATATTTTTTATAGTAGCAAAGTTAAAACCAATTTAATTACTATTCATCAAAATATTCGAAGTTTACGGAAAAATTTTGACTTGCTATTGATTCACTTGGAATCATTCTTAAATAAGCCTGATTTAATTTTTCTCTCAGAAATATGGATATACGACCACGAAAAAGACTTTTTTATAATACCTGGTTATAAGATGTTTTCTAAAAGTAATAATTTCTATGCGGCGGGTGGTACTGCGGTGTACATTTTTGAAAGGTTACTTGATTGTTGTGAATTTTATAGCCCCGAAGTAGTTTGCTCTGATATGATTAAAGTTATTTGTAAATTTGATGCTCAAAATTGGGTTTTTATGTGCTTTTATAGATTACATAGTAAAAGTAAAGATGATTTTGTAGATGAGTTGTCTTCGCTTTTGTCGGGAGAATCTTCGAAAAATATTTGTATTTTAGGTGATTTGAACTTGGATATTTTAACGCAATCGATGGTCACTGAAAAATATTTATCCCTTATGGCAGGCAATGGATTCGAGTCCATCATTAATGAGGCAACTAGGATTACTGATACATCTCAAACATGTTTGGATCATATATTTGTTCGATTAGATCGTAACTCAAAAATAGCTTTAAGCAGTGCAATATCTGATTTCAGAATAACAGATCATTGTATGACCTGCCTGTTTTTTAAACATGATCACCCTAAACTTAAAACTGATGTTTTAAGAGCTTTCAATAAAATAAACTTTGTCAATCTGAATTCACGTTTGTTGCATGAAAATTGGTCAAATGTATACGGAGAAATTGATCCATCATTAGCTTTCGATGTGTTTTGTAAAATCTTAAATGGACATGTTGATTTTTGTTGTGTTAAATCAGTTAAAAAGAAAAAAGAATTAACAAAACTCCAACCCTGGATGTCTGACCACTTGTTGAAAAAAATAAACCAAAAGATTAAACTTCGCGTAAATAACAAATAACAAAAAAGCAACTGCAGCACTTTTTATAGATATTACTGAGGCCTTTGATACCGTGGATCACGAACTTCTACTGTTTAAGTTAGAAAAGGCTGGCTTTAGAGGATTTATGATTGATTGGTTTTCTTCATATCTCAAAAATAGAAAACAAAGGGTGAAAATAGGAGATTTGTTAAGTGAATATTCAGACATCCAGATTGGTGTTCCTCAGGGTTCAGTGCTTGGTCCTATTTTGTTCATCATTTTCATTAATTCTATTTTTGACCTGAATCTTAAAGGAGATCCAACTGGTTTTGCGGATGATGTAGGATGTTCCTATTCTAATCTTTCTGTACTAGATCTGGTAGCTGACATAAATCATGATCTAGAAATATTGAGACATTGGTTTGGGATGCATAAGCTTGTCATCAGCACTAAAACTAAACTTATGTTTTTCAACCTTCCTTCTCTAGAAAATAGTTCTCCATCTTTTATGTTCCATGCTGCTGACTGCAGAAATATGTATCTTAGTGCAAACACTTGTAGGTCAAATAGCTTCACCAACACATATGATGCTAGCATTGCCTGCTCAAACAAGTGTTTTTGTATTGATAGTGTTTCTGAATATAGATATCTAGGCTTAAATATTGATAATAAACTGAATTGGAACATTCATACTTGCTCTCTGAAGAAGTACTTATTAAAAGCAACATATACTTTATATCATCTAAGACAGTTTTGCTCTCGCAAACTTCTTGAGACAGTTTACTTTGGGCTTGTGCAATCTAAGTTGCAATATGGTATCGTGTGCTGGGGTGGTACTTTTAACAACAATTTACAACCGTTAATAATTGTGCAAAAGCATATTCTACGAATTATTTGGAAAAAGAAGCGACGTGATCATAGTTTCAATCTGTTTTTTAGTTCGAAGATACTTCCCCTCAAGCATCTATACTTTTACAAGGTTTTAAAAATATTTTATATACGAAGTGGTTATTTACGAAATCAGAACTCGACAGCTTATGAACTTCGAAGTAATAACCAATGCTTAGCTACTGTTCCACCTCACAACAATAATCGCTTTCTAAATTTTTACACCTCAGTTGCACCCAGGCTGTTTAATCGGTTACCTTTTGAGCTACGGAGTTTACGTTTAGCAAGCAAATTTCAAAGAGAAATTAAAAACTGGCTGTTTAACTTTGATTTATTTGAAATAAATAATCTTTGTAGACCTATAATTTAAAGGAACTATTTTAACATGAAATTATTTTTTGAATTTGTTATTAAAACTAATTACTGTTACTAAAACTATTCACCACACATTCCAACACCAAATCAATAATATCTTAAGATTTATAAATTTATGTAATATTAATAAAAATGTATCCGCCACTGGTTTTTGCTAAAACTAAAGGATGCATTACAAACATTCCACAATGATAAATGTAACTATGTAATACTTTCAAGCTAGTTTTTGTATTTTCTATTAAGATAGTATCTATTAATTTTGTATATATTTTCTTTGTAACTAATTCATTGTAAGGAATAAAATTGAATTGAATTGAATTGAATTGAATTGAATTGAGCCTGAGCGCGGGCATATGAAATTCTAAGTGTCTGAATTTAACCAAATTCCCTTAGAATAATAAAATTCATAGTATCTTAATGCTGTGATTTTTATATTAGTCGGTAAACATCGATACAAAATTGCGTCTTAGAAGGGTACGATAGTCATCTAACTGATGAGCCCAACTATTGTACCTGGGCGAAACGCAATCATGGAGTTGAGCTCACTTGAACTTTTAACTTTGAATTATATATTCGGTCACTCCACTTAAACAGAAGAATTTCTTTCAAATTTTCTTCATATTCAATTATTATAAAAAGCCTGAGCGCGGGCATATGAAATTCTAAGTGTCTGAATTTAACCAAATTCCCTTAGAATAATAAAATTCATAGTATCTTAATGCTGTGATTGTCTTAAATGACTTTTTTGCTATAAAAGCAAGTGCTTGCAACACATTCATGCATTTAATTTCTTGTGCTTGATGGAAGTTCAGCAAACGGCTATCTGTCACTAACAATGATCACATTTAAAAGGGATATGCGTTCATGCTTATTGCCGCAGAAAGGAGAACGACAAACATTTTTCTTAATGATTTTTGTCTTAGTGAAATTGGCGAAGAGAAAATTGTGTTAATTTCGCATATGGTAAATTAATCAAAATACGGAATCAGATACGTTGAATTAATGATTCGGCCAATGATACTGACACCCGTCGATTTTCTGTCGGGTTCCTTCTGGACTTCAGGCTCTCAAAACGGTACCTGGTTATGTATAATTCATTTGTCGCTGTCGTTTTTTGCTTTTCTCGGGTCGTCAGTGTTATAGTCTTTTGGATTATTCGAGTGTAAAGAGCTTAATCGATTATTAATCCTGCCATTGATGATGGTGGTATAATATTTCGTTGAATAGGTGAACGGGAGCAATGGGTGTATTTTTTCAACCCCAAAATAGATTTTCAGGCTTCCTGAGACAAATAAACAAAACCCTAATAATTATTTCGAAATCAATTAGGAAATATTATATATATGTACATATAAGACAACTTTGATTCTACCAAACCATTAAGGTGGTTTGTTGCTTTTTGTTTTGCCCGTCAAATCATTACACTTTCTTTAAGTTTCGACGTTGGAATAATTTATAGTGTTGACTGGTTTATGTATACAGAAACATCTTATGTTGACATAATAATAAATTGAGTAGTCTCTACTCTTTGTCTTTGTTATGTATGTATATGTAGTTAAGCTCATCCCATATACCTATAATATTTAAACCTTAATTATATTTTACTACGTATATGAACATATATAAATATATATTGATGCAATATCAAATCTAGTAGTTTTGATTTTTGCCAAATTGTTAATGACGTTGACCTAATAATTAATCCAAGTTTTCGCCCTCAAAGCCCAACACAACATTGGTAAAAATCCAAAGAACTGTGCAATTTTCTCGCTTTTCATAGTAATTGGCATAATTTTAACCTAATAAAGGACTAGTTTTCGATCACGACGTGCATCTACGAATTTTAATTGACACAAAATCGTTTGTCTTTTCAAAGACCAAGACGGTGTTCAGATCAGCTCTAAGTGAGTCGACTCATTTTGACGTCTCTCTTTTTTATCTCACTCCGATTTCTCGGTTAGAGAGAGATAGCGGGTTGAGACAGGAATTTTCAAAAAAATTGAAAACCTCTGCCTCATTTGGCCATCTCTTTCTTTCCGAGGGATTAAATGGAGATAAGAATAAGAGACGTCAAAGTGAGGCACTTCACGTGAAGTTTGCCTGAACACCATGAGGGTATTCCCATTGGACTGAAAAACGGGATGTTTTTTACTTCATTATTCACATCTCGTTCACACTCCTTCGGTAAAAGGAGATGTGAATATTGAAACATAAAACAAAATTCAGTTCTTCATTCCCATGTTAGCACCGGCCATCAAAGAAATTTTGACAAACGCCTTAGTTGGTTCATTGACAGCTATTTCAAATTGTTTTGTCTTTTAAGAAGCTAAAACTCATTGAGCTTAATTACACGATTAGTTTTTTCGTTAGTTTCGTCTTTCGTCTTACCTTCGTAATTATCAACACCAGCATTGCCATAATGTGCCCGATCGGGTTATTGTGGCCCGCTACTTTGAGTGGTGGCCCCTAGGCCTGGGCCAACCAGAAATGGCCCGCAAATCTTAGTTATCTGTTTTCATACAAAAATATTTTATTTAAGAGAATTATGAAAATGATATTGCCTTCACGCTCTTCTAAAGTATTGTGAAGCTTGTTGCGGTAAATTAGTTCTTGTGTTTAATTTTTTACGAAAGCGGTTGACAATTTTATTAAAACTACGTTTCGTTTTGTAAATTACATTTAGATTTATTGAATTTTTGTTCTATGAAGGAATGTGCCCGGACTTTTTGCAAATGGCCCTTAAAAGGTCTTAAATATTTTTTTCATCGTGGCAACGCTGATCTACACACAATGAAAAAAACTATTAAGGCCTGGTCAAACAGAGCGCGGTCCGACGATCTTTGTAAACATTTACAAAGAAAATTTGACCGTCGCGTTCTCACTTTCCAAATAAAGCATTGACCGTCCCGCCGGATCGCGCTCTGTTTGACCAAGCCTTTAGTTATTTTGTGACCTTTAGTCCATATGCGTTTCGCCCAGGTACAACAATTGGGCTCATCATCATTTTATAACAAATCATTTGTAACAAATTCAGCAAAATTTTCAAAATCAAACTCAAACTGAATTTAATCAGCTGCCAAATTAGTGTTTTTCATTGACAAAGGATTACAACATGTTTCCACAAAAAATTTTGTTGACAGTCAAAGAGACATTTCGTTTAGCAATAAATTGAGCTATTTCCACTTGTTTTTCAAACTTGCTGTCTTGAATCTTAAAATGTATGAGATTTTTAAGATTCGAAATTGTACTATTACTTACATACATAATTATGCATTTGATAGACTTGATACGTTAAGCGTTATGCATGGTTTGTTCTCATTCAACGTTGCTTCGCGTTGTTTTTGTCAAGCTTCAAGAGGCTTTAATATGTAGGTACATAGAAACAAAAACAATAAACCACAAAGAATAAATTTCTTTTCACCAAAAAAATTATCTATTCATTTTTTTGTTCTGTAACCTACTTATCATGCGGTCACAAAAATATACCTACTTCAACCACCATTGTACATTATCGTGCGAACTCTTAAAAGTGCCCACCAAAGGAATTATAAGGAAGGCAGGACTTCCCTTGCTTTAAAGTAGTCATTATAATTTTCTTTTTAACGAGGCAGAACAAAAAGTGTTGCAATGCCTACCGAAGGAACCCATTTTGAATTTTTGGCTTAGGTGTAAGAAAGAAAGGACACCAATACAGTTACAAGAAATAAATGCTAAAAGAGCTTCTATAGACTTTTTTGTTTAAGATGAGGGCGTTCATGATGCTATTAGGCTCTTGTAGAATAGGATATTGAAAAACAAGAAGAAAAAACATCAGCGACCAAAGTGATTAATCAAAGAACATTGTGTCCTTTATTTTGAGAAAGTTTTCAGTTTTTTGTGTATTTTTGAAGAATAAAAATTGTAAGAGTTCGTCATCTTGTATTTTTTTTAACCTACTCAGTACCTTCCTTCCTTCCCTTCGTGCTTTTGGATTGTTGGATCGTGTCCCTCTCGATTCTTTTTTTTTAGAGGTTTTTGTGTCACAGATTAAAAAGTTTTAAATGGAGTTAGTCGATAAGAGAAATTAATGTCATTAAGGTACCGCGCGGAACCAAGCATTGACCGCATATACCTATGTAGCTGAAGTTAGAGCACCCTTGTTTGGTGTACGAATGATTTTAATGGCTGACTGGGGGTTTTTGAAATTAGTTAGCAACATAAAGAGTAGGAGCATTGGCTGTGGAAGAATCAGAAAATTTACTTTTTACTTAGAAAATTCATTACGATGGCGACCGACGTCAAAAAATGTAAATGGACGTTTAGTGTTTTTAAAGTAGATTCCAAAAAAAGTGATTTTAACAATAATTATATTGAAAAAGCTTTCATATGCTTAAGAGAAATAATGCATTAATTTTTATTTTTATAATAGACTTCATCTTAAGAAAATTAAAAATAATGACTAGCTTTTTGTCTAACAAACTGCCTGAATACAATGAACACGGAGCTGAAACTGGTCCCAATCAAACTCTATTTTTGATCAATCGATTCATCACATAATATTGATTGCAAAGAAGTCACATTTAATTTTTTTTAATAGCAGCTTATTAGAGTAAAGTGCGAGCATGTATTTATTTGGGTTTTCAAACACATAAATAATGTTATTTTAAATATCAGATACTTGTTCTGCAAGCTGCCAGAGTCAATTTTGTTATCGCAACTTACAACCGAGCCTTTGCTATTGATTTAAACAAGAAAATTAGGAGGGCAGAATTTTGTTGCAATATTTTAAGTTGGATGCTGTGTTTAGAAGCCTTTCAGGTGCTAAAGTAAGTAAACAACTGTTGGGACTAAAAAAATATTAAAATTAAAATTTTAAGTTAACGATTAAAAAAAAACTTTTAGGAGAAAATTTCTACGTAGCACTGAACAAAAAATGAATGAAAAATATGTGAGTTCCATTTTTTGCTTTCAAAAATACCATTTAACAAATTTGTAGAACTTATTCTTCTTGTCAGGAATGTATGTATTTGTATTTTTTCGATAGAATTGAAAATACGGGATTTATTTGTGAAAAACGAGTTCACTCCTAAATTGAAGATAGTGGCAAGTTTGTTATGGATTGATGGTCAAAAATTTGGATTTAAGCTTTCTTTATAGTATCTACTTCAACGAACTCAAAAAACAAAATGTCTTCCCCGTCTCCATATTGATAAGAACCCACTCACTCTTTTAACACACTTAATTATATGATTACAATTGCTTATAAACAGAAAATGTTAAGGACAAAACTGTAGGAAATACTGAAAGAAACAAATTATTTGACTAAGAAAGTGTAAACTCCATTCTCCCCAATCTTTTATTTAAAAAAAAGTCTAAATTGACTGGGCAATTACTCCTAGCTAGTTTTAATCTCTGTTTTGTTTATTTGAAAATAAAATTCTTAAATATTGAATGGTGTCACGTTCAAAAGTTAAAATAGTGCAATATAGGCTTTTCTGCTTTTGGTCATTCAAAACGATCGCTGTATCGCTGATTATTCTAGGCCAGTTACAGCTTTAATTGAAATTCATCACTAAATAGCCTATTGAATAGACCTTTTAAAAAGGAACAATTACGTCTATTTATTTATTTATTTATTTATTTACATATTTATTTATACATATATTTGTTTATTTATTTATTTATTTATTATTTATTATTTTATTTATTTATTCAACTATTTATTTAGTTTAAGTGATGAGCCCAATCTGTGATATTATTATAGTTAGCACTAAGACTGATTTTTGTTTGTATTATTTATTTATTTTTTCTTATTATTTATTATTTATTTATTTACTTTTTGTTAAATCATATTTATATATTTGCTATATGGAATGTAAGATATCTACTGGAACATAATTTGCTTGTAATGAGGTTGAATGAAACCAAGCATCTCATCACCCCCCTTCTCTCATCTTATGTATTTCTGACAGATATCATAATATAGGTAATTTTAGATCTTTTTTTTTTTCTATTTTGAATGAAAGTTTTGTTTGTAGTTTCCTTCGAAAAAATTTCAAAAGATTAAATATTTCAAAAACTGTAATTTAAATTGACATTAGTAAGGTAGAATATAACCATATCTATGTAAATTGTGCAATTTAGCTTTGTTGAAAAAAAATGTTAACTTTCGCTACAATAAAATAATAATAATAAAATTACTAAAATTACGTGCAAGGGTTTTTATTATTGAATATGTTTGTTTGGCTCATATGCTTAAAACCTAAAATGCTACAAAATTCATCCATGCGTTTCTGAGAGAATGGTCACTTTTCCACTTGCCACTTTTCACTATATTAAGTATAACTCGGGAACTAAACCGAATTTGACAATTTTATGCTTAAAAAGTTTTGTTTAAAATTAAATTTTCTATCCAAATGGATAGTTTAGAAAATTTATAGAAAATTTAAGCAGGAAAAGTTAACAAAAACCAGCATAAAAAAATCGAAAAATCACTGTTTTTAATATTTTTCTAAAATGCGCATAATTTTTTTTTGAGCGAAGATACGCTTAAGACATACTTAAACAAAGTAAAGTAGAGTCTTAAGCCATTAATATGACATGATAAAAACCGTATTATTTGAAAACATTTCTTACCATTTTCGCAGTTCTTTGCCGAAAGCCTATTTTTTGGTAGATACTTTATTACAAATTTCACATTCCTAGCATCTAGTACCAAATCTCATATTAATCGGACCAGCCGTTCGGTCTGTAGGTCTTAAGGCGTTTAAAAACAGCCGAAAAACAAAACTGCGAACTTACAAACTTTTTAAATATTCTTTATACCTAGTCGTAATGTCATATTATTTGAAAATATTGATTTCGAACATTTTTACGAATGTGAAATTTGCCATTTTGTACCGAAAAAGGGCCTTTCTGAACAAAACTGCGAAAAATTATAGGAAATGGTACCTATAGTTTGAATGGACATATGTATGTATATCTGTAAATTTTGAACAAATATTACTTTTCAAATATGCCACATTAAAGCCTTTAGTCTCTACTTTATTTTGTTTCTGCTTGACTTGACCCTATGTTTGCTTCAAAAGAAGTTATGCACAATTTATTAAAAAATTTAGAAATCCTTGATTTTTTATTTTTTTGGTTGGTTTTTGTTTACTTTTCCTGCTTAAATTTTTTTATAATTTTTTTTTGAACTATCCATTTCAATAGACAATTTAATTTTGAACACAATATTTTAATCGAAAAATTGTCAAATTCGGCTGAGTTTTCGAGTTATAACAAAAATATTGAAAAGTGGCCAGTGTGACCATTCTATCAGAAACGCATGGGTGAATCTAGTAGCATTTTCGGTTTTAGCATGCTTATGGGCCAAACAAACAAAGTTAAGGTGGTCAAAAAAAGTTAAGAGGTGTTCATTGATGTTCAAAAAATTACCTATCGAAAACATTAATCAAATTTGAAAAAATCGATTTTGAGGCACAGCGTTCTTTTGGCCCACTATTTTTCAAAATCGATTTGCTCGAAAACTGTGAGTGGTCAAAAAGTTAAAGGGTGGTCAAAAGTGGTCATTTAAATGGTCATCTTTTACGAGAAAAAAAAATTGGAAACTTTTGCGGGCCAAGTGAACACAGCTGCGATTGAGTGAAAGAACAGTATAAATCCCGATTTGTACTGCTCTTCCACTCAGTCAGTGATCAGAACGGTGTAGTTAAGTATGAATTTGACTTTCGAATTTCCTGTTATTTTTCTGATTTGAAGGCTTACGCAAGTAGAACATTTCTGCATTTTCAGCTCAAAATTAAGTTTTTGGCGCTTGTGCTGTTCTTTCACTAATCGATTCAATTTATCAAACTAATAGGCTATTGAATATACCATTAAAAAAGGAAAAAAAAATCAAAATTTAAGCAGGAAAAGTAGACAAAAACCAACATACAAAAATCGAAAAATTAAATATTTTAATTAAATGTAGTAGCGTAAAAAGAGGGATATTTTAAAATATCCATTTCTATAGGAAATTCTATTTTGAACAAAAAGTCTTAAATGTTAAATTATTATATTCGGCTTAGTTTTCGAGTTACACAAAATATATTGAAATATGGCCAGTGTGACCATTTTATCAGAAAAACATGGATGAATTATTGGCATTAAGCATGGTTATGGGCCAAACAAACATATTCAATTATAAAAATTCTTTCCTTCATACCCCTCATTTTCCTGTCTTTTATAATGCTGAGTAGGGCTGGCCACCATACCAGAAAAGTCTCGGTATCGTTTGGTATTGGTATTGGAAACCGAAACTATATCGAGACCATATCAGCTTCAAAGCATCTGAAACGATACCGAGCTGATACCGTACTTTTGAACCAAAATTTGCTGATACTTTCGGTAATATCGTTTGCTATCGACAGAAAAAATGGATTTTTGAATAAAATTATTAATTTATTACAAACAAACAATACTTGTAATTGGTTTCTCGGAAACGGCTATAACGATTTGGATGGAATTTGCACAGTTTTTTCTCTTATGCAGGGTGAAGGTTTGAGCAATGATCTTAATTATAACCACCTAATGCCACACCCATTTTTCTTATATTCGGTTTCCCTGAAATCAATGATTTGGATAGAATTTTCAGACTTAGTTCTTTTAAGCTGGAAGACGTGACTTAAAAGAAATCCACCCTCTGCCACGCCAATTTTTTCTTATATCTTGGTTTCTTGGAAACGGCTCCAATGATTTTTGTAACAATTTTACCAAATTCATTCTCTCAATAAAAATTTTCCTGATAGAACAGTTTTTTTTAAATTTGTTTATTAATTGCTTAAATTTTATACGACTTACTGTATTCAACGTCTGAGTAAATTTTTGATTACTTATAATTTTGCTCACCCATCCATCCTATATCAAACGCAAAGCACAAAAAACCCATTACCTACTTAATTTCGTTTGAAGTTTGAACCCACCACCACCACCATCAGAAACCATCCCGACAAAACACCAAACAAACTAAATTTGAGTGTATAGACATGACCAAATCTCACCACACTTCCTTGAATTCGTTCACAGGTGATTTGAACGAATAGGTCGGTAGCAATTTGGTTATACTTTTTTTGTTGCCTGTATGCTTTTAGTGGTTACATTTTGTTCACAATTCATGTGAACGAGTTGAAGGTTAAAAATGAGTAGGAATTTTGCTGTCGCAGTAGCAGGGCTTTTTTGTTTGTTTTTATTTAAACTGCGTGCACAAAAGGGTTGCACGAGTTGGAAAATTGTAAATTGAGTGCGAAACTGACTCAAACTAGTAGAAAAGCAAAAGAATTTTGTGGGTGGTTAGGTTAATTTAATAAACTTTTATCATAATAATTTTATCTGAAAGCTAGTCGTGCATGAACGAATTGAACAATAGGATGCCTCGCCACTGGCTGAAACTGCCCATTCTCTTTTCTATAAGCAGAAACAAGGTATTTACACTGTACAATGTGCCGAGCTATCTCATTTTTTGTGTGACGATACAATCAAAAGAGCCTGTTGAGATTGCAAGTTTTCTCATTGTCATGGCGTAGTGAGAAGCCATAGTCTAAAAAAAAGATATTTAATTTTTGGAAACAAATAAAACTTATAGATTTTCGAAAAATTATGTTCCTTAGTTTAAAAGAAAATCTTTGATCATATTGAACAAGGAATTCGAAATTTCTTGTGTAGAATTATTTAATAATTTTCTCGAAATCCAATTCAATTCCGACTCTTTATTTTCAAAAAACTATTTCAATATTTAAAAAAATGACCCCACAAATTAAAAAAGATCAAGAAATTATTTTTCATTATTTCATACAACATTTTTGTTATAAGAAGGTTTTATAATACAAATTCTATATACTACTGAAATAAATCAGCAAAGTAGAAGACTTAGCATTAAGGATTGGACTTGTTGAATTATTGATTCAAAATAGCTTTTTATGGCCTTTAGTCCTACAAATTGGCGTTTCGTTCGGCTTACTCACTTGAACTTCTTATATAGAAACTATGCCTGGCCCCGGGCAAAAAAACTTCCAGCTTAATGATTAGGAATTCTAATCTTGTTGGATATAGTTTACAGTGGATTTTCGTTGAAAAATTCATGTAAGTTGAACTGAACTTAAAATAAATTGCGTCTGACAAAGCCCTCACTATGTGACTGATGAGTTCAAGTGAGTAAGCCGAACGAAACGCCAATTTGTAGGACTAAAGGCCATAAAAAGCTATTTTGAATAATTTTTGTAATAAACCCTGTTCCGAAAAATTGTTTTTTAAAGTATCTGCGAAATAAAAATTTGATTGACTTTCGATTTTCTCGAAAACGGTAAAAGAGGTCTTGATACGTTTCTTTTTGATTTTAAGAAATATAAAATTTTTTTTTTTGAAACTCTTTATTCAAAAACAATTCTTTGAAACTTGGTTTATAACTATTTCTCAACATTCCTCAAAATATTTTTAAAAAATATACAAATTAATGTTAAGAACCCAAAGAAAAAATCTCATTTTGCTCAAAAATGATGAAAAATTGTCTTTGTGCTAAAATAAGTACAGTCTACTATTAAATATAAAAAAATTTTGCACCGGATACATATCAACTCCCATCGAACGTTATTTTGGATGTTTTGATGTACTGTATCATTATTGACTAAACGGGTTAGAATTAAATTGTTTGTATTTACAAAAATTCCAAAAAATTCAAATAATATTGCATATCAAAATATTTAAAAAAAATACATTTTTGAATATACCTACATATTTTTCGAAAATTTGATATCCCAAAATTCTGTTGATTCTTCCAAATTTTCAAAATCGCATCCAAATTGCTTTGGATCAGCTGACAAATTAGTGTCAGTTAAAGACAAAGTGACATTTCGTTTGCCAATTGAGCTATTTCCACTTGTCTTTCAAATGTGTTGTCTTTTATTGACAAATAGTGTTTGTCAGTTCAAAGACAAACAACTTTGCAGTATTTCTTGTCGTTTTTTTAAACAATTGTTCAGTTTATATATCAGTGAGCACTGAGCAGACGAATCCAAAATTTGTTTACTTTAGTACTTGACAGCAAAACTGGGGAAATCCTCTGAGCACTCAGAAATATAAACTGGATATATACAAAAATGCGTCTTTCGTCAGTTTTGAAAGTGTGAAATTTGTTATTTTTTTTTAAATCTTAAAATTAAAATTTAATTTAATTACTTGCAGTAAGTTCCTAGCGGGTTTGGCTCTTGAAATACACGATATGACTTGCTAACTTCATATTAAAGTCAATTTTGTATTTTTTTTAGAATATTAGTCGAGTATATTTAGTCATAGCTCCTATGGAAATTTTACAAAACGTTGGGGAAAACATTTTTTTCTTGTTATAGTTAGAGTACTTTATAGAAAGCTTAAATCCAAGTTTTCGACCATCAACCCTTTGCAGGGTTTCCCCCATCTTAGTTTAAAGAGTGAACTCGGTTTTGGCTATTTTCTAAACGGGGAGAGATAGAAAGATCTTTTTTTCTGTATTCGATAGATTATGCAACTACAAGAAAGTCGTATGTGTAATGAAAAATTTGGAAAATTAAAGGAATGGAGATATGAAAGTTTAAAAGTCAAGAACGGGAAAGTAATGGCTAAGAAATAATTAGCAATAAGTCAGAATGACATATGTTTTTAGAAAATTATATATTTTTGGAAAGGTAAGAACAAATTATTTTACTCATGTTTGAGGAATTTTTGATTCATGTGCTAGTTTTTGGGACAAAATTTGTTTGAAAATCGCAATTTTTCGAGATCAATTTTTGTAAATACCTATTTTATTTTTATATTTTTAACTGAAGGGTTTAAAAATATGAGATTATTAGAAATGATGTGGACTATCAATCTCTATTTTCGATCAATGGATTCATCACATAATATTGAGCGCAAAGAAGTCACATTTAATTTTTTTTATAGATAGCAGCTTATAAAAGTAAAGTGCGAGCATGTATCAATTTGGGTTTTCAAATATATAAATGTTATTTTGCAAATCAGATATTGATTATACTTGTTCGGCAAGCTTCCGCCACCTTGAGTGAAAGAGTAAATTCTGTTTTGGCAACTAACAACCAAGCCTTGCTATTGATTAAAAACAAGAAAATAAGGAAGGTACTATTTTGCTTGCAAAATTTTAAGTGTGATGCTGCCTTTCAGGTGCTACAGTAAGTAAACAACTCTTTGGAATAAAAAATATTAAGATAAAAACTTAAGTTAACGATTTGTAAAGAACTTTTACGAACAAATTTAAACGTATCACTGAACAAAAACTGAATAAAACATATGTGAGCTCCAGTTTTTGCTTATAATTGGTTATAGCTCTTTAAATACACAAAACATGATAAAAAACCACTTAATAAATTTGTAAAATTTATTCTTCTTATCTGGAATGCATTTGTATTTTTTCGATAAAATTAAATACACGGATTTTATTTGTGAAAAACGAGTTCTCTCCTTATTTGTGAGGATAAAGGCAACCCTGTTATGGATTGATGGTCGAAAACTTGGATAAGTTTTCTCTATAGTACTTCAACGAACTCAAAAATAAGAAATGTTTTAACCGTTTCTATATTGAGACAAACCTACTCACATTTTTAAAACACTTAATTACCTATGATGATGTGCGTATACCTTTCAGGCAGAACAGTGTTGGTAAACAATTGCTTAGAAACAGAAAATTATAAGGACACAACTGTTGGATACAGTGATAACTAGAACTTTTGAAAGAAATTTTCGCGTAATACTGGAAAAAAAATGACTTAGAAAGTGTGAACTCCATTTAGTTTGCTTATAATTGGTTATAACTCGTTAAATAAACAAAATCTGAAAAAATACCATATTATTCAAATATGTAGAACTTACTCTTTTTGTTAGGAATGCATTTTTATTTCTTCGATAAACTTAAAATTACGAATAATATTCGTTAAAAACAAGTTCACGGTTCACCCTTTAAATCAATATAGGGGCAACCCTGCAAAGGGTTGATGGTCGAATATTTGGACAAGCTTTCTATATGGTACTTTAATGAAAACAAGAAAAAATATTGCTTCCCCAATCTTTTGCAAAAAAAAGTCTAAATTGACTGGACTATAAGGACTTCAAATTTTGAACCAGCATATCGTTGAAATACAAACAAAAATGCAAATTTCGAACCTTATTGATGCAAGTTCCCCGCATGCTCGGTTCCTGAGATGCATGATGTGACCTGCAGCAGGTCATTCAACTGCACCCTCATTTGGTGAACACGCATAAATCTGGAATAGAAATGCAAACAAAAAATGCAAACAAAACTGCAAACTCCTGTCAAGGTCCAATTTTCCTAGATGAAAGTTGCCCTGCCAACTTCATAGACGTGTGAATAATTGAGCATGAGAAAATTTAGTTTTTAACATCCGTTAAGAAATTCTGTATGTATAGGCATATTTTATATTTTTACTACCTAAAAACTTTTTTGTTTTTAGAAACAAAAATTAAAAAAAAAAAGATATTATAAGCCTTACTTTGTGTCGATACATAATACTCCTATTTATTTCACCCTCAAAACAGCAAAAACACGTAGGTATTAAAATAATGTAATTTCTCTTCTTTTGATGCTAATGATTTTTGCTTTGGTAAGGAATTAAAATTGGTTGTTGGGTTTGGTTGTTCACCACTTCAAAGGTAGCTAACTCCTACGAAGTTCTTACATTTATTTTCAAATGTTTTCAGATTTTTCTGCAGTTGTTTTTGTGAATTTGGTTATTTTTTTAAATACATAAGAAGTGTTAAACATTTCAACGAGGAGAGGGAAGTAAGTTGGACAGAGAATAAATTTTTGTTTACAATCTTCCACGAGTGCCCTTGAGGACATTAACATAAAGATATACATACCTATATTTTATATTTGCCTCCAAAGGAATCTAAACAATTTTTTTTTCTTACTGAATAGGTACACATTTTTATTTAAACAACTGATTATGATTGTATTTCAAATTGAAAATAGTGATATCTGCAAATTATATGTATTAGAATTATATATTCTTATATACCTACATAATAAGATACAATACTACTCATAGTACCTAGGTATAAATTTTACATTTTGTGTACTCCGTCAAAATAAAAAAAAAATAATTTGGCACTGCATAAAATCAAATTTCGGATTTGCTGTTAATTCAAATTGCCGAATTTCACAGTATGAAGGAAAACGCTTAGAAATAGGTAGTAGGTAAAGGTACACCCAAAAACTTGTACTTTCTTTAAGATGAACTTAATCTCTATATGAAAAGAAGGTGTTTACTTAAATAGTTTATATGTTGCATGCAAATTCTATGTCTCTAAATAGCCCCTTGAAAATCTCATAGTTGGGTAACCAGAGTAAAATGATCACAAGGGGGAATTTACAAAGGCGCCATTTATATCGATATAGGTATGTTTGAGTTTTTATATTGGGATGAGCTTGGATCAGTTCCAAATGAAAAAATGAAAAAAAAGGCAAAGATAATATATTACTATTATATCATCTTTGCTTTAGGGGTTACTTGTTAATTGTTTGCATACTATAGGACATTCTCGTAAGACCTGCCAAAAAATTCAGAGCATGTAGGTTAGAAGTATACAAGAAAAAAATCCTACTGGAGCAACATCTGAACATCTTAGCGCCCGGGAAATTTTGGCGGATATGGTCTTACAAATTTCCGTTCCGAGCCATTCTGTTATTTGTTTGTTGTAGGTAAGGTAGATTTGATTTGATACTTACTGGTTTCAGTACTTGTGTGATGATAAGTATGATAGGTTTCGGTGTTTGCCAAGTGGGGTGAATTCCTAATCTCATCCGGAAGTAAAATCGCAAAAGCTTGTCCCAAGAAAGTCTTCATAAGAACCCGAAATAAAAACTTATCAAAAGTTAATCTGTAAGGGATTTTTTGCGGAAGAATTTTTTCGGAAGGGAAATTGATCATAATTTTGTTGTGTTGTGTAACTGATTCGCTTATTCGAACTCTGAGGTGAAAACGGATGTTTTTCACATCTTCAAAGCGAGTCCCGGTCACATTTTTTTGACGTGCGGACAATGACTTTGTCTCAAAATGTATTTGTTATTTAGCAAAGTATGAGTGGTTGTTGTATGATGCCTTTTGCTATTCGTGCAAGAAGAAGAAGAACGAAATGGGAAATATATACAGATTTGTTCAAGGGATTGAGTTTTTTTTATGTGAAACTTCTCTGGGTTCCTTAAGAAGAGTTACATTTCAAAGCAAAATTGAGTGCATGAAAAAATTAAGGTAACATAAAATACATAAGTAAAAATTGTATTAATAGGCTCATATATTATAATATTTATTAATATGACCCTGCAGTAAAGTAGGGTTTTTTAGCTGATTATTCCAAAATAGAATTTAAAAAAAAAGTGTCTAAAATCAGGAGAGTGTTTTAGAAATTTAAATATGTACAGGTGGTAGGTAGGTTTTTGAAGAAACAAGAAGACAGGTACATAAACAGAGAAAGTAGGTGTCTTATTGATTTTTTTTTTAATTTTGCAGCCTTAGGCGTTGTTTGAAGTAGAACAATTTCTTATGATTTTATTTGTCAATTTCCTTAGGATGTTGAATCTATTCATTTATTTTTGTAGGACATTTTTTAAAATCGTTTATAACTACATTTTTATTTTATTAAAACATTGTTTTTCTTACATCGCATCTATAAATATTAAATGCAATTTTTTTTCAAAAACTTATAAATTATCGGTTTGAAATCTTTTTCTTAGATTTAAAGTATCTTTTTTAGGACAAATATTAAAAAAAAAAGCTTCTGAGGAAAACAGTTCATCTCACAAAAGTGTAGTGCAAATATTTTTAAAAATTCAGATAATTTGAATAAAAAGGTACATAAAACCAAAATTTGTGTAAACTTAATATGAAATAAAAATAAATAAAGTGAACGACAACATTTTTTATTCACGCGTCGCCACTGGTTTCAGCTACCTATACAATTCTTTATAGGTTTGTGTTGTTAAAATCTCTTGTGAAAAAAAGCAATTCAAGGTATAATAACTGAAATTTTCAAGTAAGCTAGATAGTTTTCCAGATAGAATACTCGAATGCAAGGAATGGTTCTTGATTTGATTTTTGAGTTGAAACTAGAATCACTCACGCACATACTTTCTTATGAAACACCATTTTAGGCAAACAACAATCCGCCATTGATCTGTCCATTTTCTTGAGAAACAATATCCGTATTTGAGTTTGCCTGGAACTTTTTAAAATATCAATTACCTATAGTTTCCTTTTTATATTGGCAAATGCCAGAGGGGGGCAAACCATGAACATCGAAAGAAGATGTCAAGAAAATAGCTATATTTTAAAAACAATATAGAAAATAAGGATTTTTCAGATATACTATATTCGGCCAGATCATGAACTCCGGCAAAAAAAAAAGAAGTATTTGTTGAAATTCATACAAAAATTGAAAAAAAATATGAAAGTAGTGTGGTATTTTCCAGAGCCAGGAGGGCAAGTGCCCCCCTCCGGCTCCGGGGGCCTATACCGTGATATTCTACCCAACGTTACTTTTATCAAAATCTCAACAAAGCAAGAATAATCATTATTAAGATTTGATATAGATTAATTCCGAATACTTTTGGAAATTACAGTAGCTATCTTCCTTCTGTTTAGTGGATGAGAGAGAATGTTCCTGACAACAAAAATATAAAAAAAATTAGAAAATTAAGTCCTAGAGTGAACACTGAAATCATAAACCAAAATCGTTGACGCAAAAGGTGCGGAAGCGCGAAGATATTTGTAATTCAAACCAAAAATTCTATAAAAATAAATAAAATAAAAGCTCTTCGCATTACTATACACACATTTCATTGAAGATGATTGACAGTTCTGAAAATTTGGTCGTTGACAATGAATTTTAGTTCATACAAGACCAAGAAAAATGGAAATGACTGTCAATGAACTGACAAAGACGTTTGTCAACGTTTGCTTGTGTGTCAATTAAAGACACAAGTGGCATTGAACTGGCAACTGTAGCTGTGTTCCATGCCGAGTTTCAAACAGATTGAAACCGCCAGATTTAGTGCGAACCCGTTCCACACTTGAAAATTGTACTGTTTCGGACCAAAGAGAGCGCTCACGAGAGAGTAAAACATTTCCCCTCCTTACCAGATTTGGTCCGAGAAATTTCTGGTGGCTGTTTTGTACTTATAGCTGTAAAATATGCCAATTTGACGTTTGTTGTATTCAAATACAAAAAGCCTTGATTAAGCGTTGCCCAAATGCAACTTCTATTTTTATTTTCATTTAAATTAAATAAGTGTGTAGTATATTTTTTAATTTTGTTTTTCTTTTAAATAAAATCAAATGATATTCATAAAATTATGTCACTGAGTAAAATTGTTGGACAAGAAGAAAATATTTGTAGTACCTATTGGCAATTTTGTGTTTCTTGTACCTACCTATATTTTAGTTGTTTTTAAGAAGAGAAAAGATTTAAGTATTAGGATTCACCGCCGCCGTGTACCTATGTATTCGATTTTCTTAAAATGCCCCTCCAAGGACATTTTGATAGGTTCTTGGACACTTTAAACAGAAATAAAAACCCTGTTGTTTAGTGCATTTTTATCTTCCAAATACCAAATTATTGTTGTGTTTAACATACTACTTTTTTTTTAAGCGTTGATAAAAATGCACTAAAAAACAGGGCTAAAGTAAGTTACTCATAATATACACCCAATATTCACATCATGGTGTTTTGTGACGTCACTAATCTTTTCTGGCCAACTTTAATTTTTATTTTATTTTTATCGTGAATCGTTTTAAAAGAGCAATCAAATTACATTATTTTTTGCTGTTCTCCGAAAATAATAAGAGATGATTATGACGTCACATATCGTGAATTTGCAAACAAAAACAGTGAACTTTCACTTAAAAGAGATAAAGAGAAGCAACTAGATGCAGCATAATCATGAAAGATGAAGGGGTCGGTAGGCATAGTTGAATTATAAAAGATATGAAAAAAGACTCCATATTGGTTTGTGGTGCTTTTATTTTTTAGTGCAGAAATTCGTTTGTTTGATTTATATCCACGCCTTAGCGTTTTGATGAATCATACTACAACTCCATTTAAAAAATCACAAATCATTCATTCAAACTAAGGTAATTTAAGAATACTTTTGTTTTTATTTTAATAAACTTGATGCAGTATTTAACGCTTATAAGAAACATGCTTGTAAGAAATTCTCGCTTAAAAGAAACCCGAACAAAAGCAACGTGTACTTTCCCATTAAAATTTTAATGTTCAATTGTGTGCTTATAAGAAACACGTTTACAAGTAAAACACTGATAAAAGAAACATTTCTCAAACCAAGAACTTTCTATTTTCCGTGTAAAGTTGGTGTGTTGTTTAAAGAAACTTTAAAAAAACTCAAGAAACTTATAAAATATGAACAGACCCTTAAGAAAAATTCAAAGCAAACTATGCAAATGCCATTTATGACGCAATTTGACATTTGAAGATAAGTTTAGTTCAGTGTTGACATTGAATTTGTTATTTGTTGTGTGTGTGTTCGATTTTGTTTCTTTGTTTCTTTCTTATATCCGTATAAGAAAATTGCTTCTTATATCTGTTCTAAGGATATAAGAAAAACTAAGTTATAAGATACAAAAATTGTGCAATTTTTGAGTTTCTTATAAGCTTTATGCACTATATACCTTTTGATTTTAATAACTTTTATTTTCTTGAGTTGTTATTCTTGAAAAAGTTGATTGAAATTCATGATTAATGTACGGCAACTCTAGCCCAGTATGTCGTTTGGGGTTTCATCCGAATTAGTGCAAATTAGTGCCCAAGCCGTTCCACGCGTTTTGACAGTTTTCTCATCTCTGAGAGAGTTTCATCCCCACTTGTCAAAATTTGACATTTAGTCTAAAACAGTGCGAAGAATCCTAGGAACAAACCTTGTGTCGTTCAAAGACCAAATTGTTATCTGTGAAACTGTGTCAATTCAAAGACAAGTGGAGTTTTACTCTTTCTTCGGTCGAATTTCACTGATTTTTCACAAAAATTGAATTGATGAAAAACTGCACTCAATTGAAAACTCAACCTAGCGTCGGCCGCGTCAGAGTCAAAAACAGTATTACTCGTATAGCTTACACTTACATAGTTCTTTTGTTGAATTTTGGCGAAATTTATTTCCCAAGCCAATTTTTGATGGATATTTAAAATTTAGTACTCTTAATGATTTGGAGACACTGAATTCGTTGTTGGGTATTTCTGCTTCTTTTTCTCTTCGAAGTAATGGCTTCACAATTTATGTCAAAACATAGTCCAACATTTCAAAAAAAAAGCACTGTCCACTCTAGGAACTTAGTCAAGTTCATGTTTGAAATCACCCAAAGTATGTGCTTGAATGTATATATACTTCAACATAAAATCAATTATAATACAGATTAGAACCAAATTTAGAAAAGTTAATCCATAATGTGTTGCAATGTTCCCAAGGAATAAGAACTAATTTTAACGCTATTCTTTTGAAATTGTTTGATTAAAAATTATTTTTTGACCTGAAAGAAATTTGAGAATTTTGACATTTCAAAAACTCAAAATAATCAAAAATAATCTGAAGTGATTGCTTTAATAGTGTTGATTTATTTGTTCGTTTGCATTATTTAAATCTGACATCGGGCTTGGAATTGACAGCTGGAAAAAACCGTTTTATTACCATTATTTTTTAAAAATAAGATTATTATACATAATTGTTTCATAAATAATGTTAAAAATTATAAGTATCTACCTTTTAATGGAATTCAGACTTAACTTACTTAAAAGAATAGCTTTAATAAATTAGAATATGGTATTAAAGGAAAAGCTTGATTGATTCCAAAATGTGTATACCTAAACATACGTCTAACAACCAGCTGGATAAAAATTATCCTCATTTTCTTTTAAGATCGATATAATTTGCTTTTTTTCTTACACTTAAAATGAAAAAAATAATTTAAAATATCGTTAATACTTATACGTTAAAGTATACTTATATTCCATTATGGTAATACTTACGATGAAGTATTGCCCGTTTTTTTAAAGCTTTTGAAAAAAATTTCAAACTCAACATTTCGGGTTTTTTTTTACAGTTTTTTTTCACTTTTCATATAAATTACTTGATTTAAAACAACATGATAGAAGAGACCTCTACTTAATTGTTAATTTTACCGTTCTTTTTTAATATTTTGTTTTCAATTTTAAGTATTTTTTTTAAGAAAATTGCTCTTCCCGCCCAAATGAGGGTAGATAGAGCGCCCCTACCACAATACCACAAAAAAACCCAGAGGAGATAGCTGAGATTATTCGCAATTCCAAACCAAAGAAGTCATCTGGACTGGATAGGGTACCCAGCTTTGTTCGAAAAGGCTTCCACATAAGGTGATGGTTTTGTAAGCCATCATATTCAACAATTGCATCAACAACAGTTACTTTCCCTAGAAATGGAAAAATGCAAAAATCTATGCGATTCCCAAGAAAGGTGAAAGAAACATGATCACCAAATACAGGCCGATGTCCCTCCTCAACAATCTAAGTAAGCTCAGGATCAGGATCAGGAGGCTCAAGAAGTTCTGCAGTGAAAACAACATCATCCCAGACATGCAGGTCGGTTTCCGGGAAAAACATTCCACCCTGCATTCACTCCAGAAGTTTCATCATGACATCACCACAGCTATCAATAACAATCAAGTCACTGTCGGATGCTTCCTGGATGTCGAGAAAGCATTCGAGAGTGTATGGATTGTAGCCCTTATTCATAAACTCCACATACTAGGCTTTCCCTTAGCACTAATCAAAATAATATTTTCTTTTTTTTCTTCAAGAAACTTTTCCGTGCAACTGGAGAACTGCAAATCGACAATGAAGAGCTTCAGGGCAGGCGCAGGAGTTGTCCAAGGGTTGAAACTTGGACCACTTCTCTACAGCATCATGACCTCTCACCAACTAATTTCAAGGGATTACGAGAGCCTTCTCTTCACTGTTGACTCACTTACATATTGCTCATCATTCTCTCCATTGATAGCTGCCCAAGAAGAAGAGGCACACATCTGCAAACTATTCCAATTTTACACCAAATGGGATATCCGAATCCGGATCAACTCTTCCAAATCGGAGCTTGTCTGCCCTAAAAGCATCACCCTAGCACTCTCAGAGGGTACCGGATTACCAGCCAAACGCAGCGCCAAATACTTAGGCATCAACTTCAACGAGCTGCTGAGATATAACCTACATTCACGGACTGTTCTCAAAAAGGCCAATGTTGCTTTCCGCCGTCTACCCGCTGATGAAAAAGAGAACTGGGCTAAGCCAACAGAAAACAATTCAGATCTATAAGCTACTCCTGAGAACAGTCATCAGTTACAGCTTCCCCAGCTAAGTTCACCATCTCCAAAACGGCTATGAAGGATATACAAATATTCGAGAGGAAAATCCTGACGATCTCCACTGGGATTAACTTCTATCATCAGGGGCGCAAGCATTTCAAGAACGAGCAACTATACTCTGAGTCTAGGTAGCCTTTCTCAACAAGTACTTATAGCTATCTACAGATAAGCTGGTAAGAAACATCGCGAAACACCCTAATCAACTGATGAGAAGGATGACAAACTAACATCGACATTCGGAACCAAGGTACCTAAGCGCTTTGGAGATCCTGATCCTGAATATATCTCCAACAACCATCGATGAAGCAGTACCCTTCTACTCTGACCCAGGGTCAGCACATTATCGTGGCTAAACACCAACTCTACCCCCACCCTAAATAAATATGTGTACTGCCTGGACAACCGGGACTAGACCAGAGAAATACCCGACGTACTTGAGTTCCTAAAAGCAACCAAGTTGGACTGAGAGTTAAGGAATATGCTGTCTGATTCCACTCTTAAAGGGAGCACAATGGGTCTTTAGGTCGAAGTGCACTTATAATGTAATAATTGATTCATTCATTTGCGCTGGCTCTTGGACTATAAACTTTATGGGTCTTGCAGATTTTAGTGTTCATTCAAAAACTATGCCTCTGGGGTTGCAAATAAAATAATGGCCCAAGGCGGCAAGTAAGCTTAATCCGATCCTGTTTGAAATGCAAAAAAAAATGCAAGTTTGGAACCTACTGAAACTTTATATGTAGGTCGTGTACATACCTACATTGTACATATATTTAATTTGTCTGTTTATTAGATCAGGGCCATAGAAATACATAACACTAACCGCACGACTATCCATCGCAGTTAAAGCTTTGTGAAAACTTAAACTTACATCTTCAATGTACCATGTTTGCAAAATGAAATTGGTTGCCTATACCTATTTACCTCTCTGTCTACCCCTTTAATTGAGTGATCTGTTTTTCCAGTGCCAGTCAGCCATAATCTTAATCGTTAAGAAAAATAATTTTTGAGGAGGTACAAATTAAAAACTACAAAAAAATCAACGAAACATGACCTTGTTAACGGAATAAGATTTAAAGGAAAATTGTACCCACTTTTTATTGTACTAAGCTCAACTTCACTAACAAGATTGTATCATTTTCTATGGCAAACAAATAATTTTCAATATACACAGTCACTCAAGCAGCAAAAGGATAATCACTTCTTTTCTCACAAATATCTTCTCACACTTGAAAATAAAAAATATCCTGAAGGACAACAAACAATCGATTGCGTCGGGATTTGCGTAAACAAATTACTTCGTCTTATCACCCCTCACTATCGAGACTTCAAGATGACCGAACCAACAAACACATTGGTCCCTTTTTCAAATGCAAATAAATTCGAACGACGGACTTTCTTCAATCCCTTAGCCTTAGGCATATGTGATTTCTTAAATCCATCATTTCTATGCTACAGCAATCATAACAATCACAGGATCACAGCCCACCGCCATGAATATGCCTTAGGGGGATAATAACGGTCAATAGAGCATTATTTTTATGCTTAGGATATGGCATTGACAAAGAGGACATGTCTCGTATCCGTATGTCAACAGCAGCATATAATCAAGCATATGTCAAAGTGAGTTCTGTATCACCTTTGGCCCACCTGAATGCCTATCAGTAAAAAAGGGGACCAGTTAGGTCGAATTTGAAATCAAAAATTACTGGAGCAAATCAAAATGGTAGGTAACTGTATATGAGTGAGCTCGGAATACCTTCTACTTTTTCAGTTTTCATTCATTCGATTTCATTTTCTCCCGTATATATTTTTTGGTACATAAATACTCCCCGGTTGATCTTCGTTGTTAAGAAAATGATTGTCCGTTAATAGGAAATTTGCATGTCAAGTTTTTTGTTGTCTTCCTTGGAGATTTAGAGAAAAAAAATATTTTTGGGGTGATGAAAAGCATTGGTTGTTGATCGGTTGTAAGAATAGAATCGAATCAATCGCCCCTTATCCAAACTAAAAAAAAAATGTTTCATGGATGGCAATAGGATTAAGTTCTGTTTGATTTTTAAATCACAATTTACTTTCGGTTTCATATATGCATGGTTTTGACATATCACTTGACCTTTCTTACCGGGGAGTGAGAAAATTGAGTTTCAAAATTATTCGCCGGAGTTTATTTTCTTTATTTCTTTTGTATAAAAGTTGCATAACAGAAATTGTTAGGGAAATCTTTCTCAGGGTAGAATTGGGCTTGGGAAAAGTTTGTAGGCATAGTTATTTACTTCAAGTACAGAGAGAGCAGGGACACGGGACAGTTTTCTGTTTAATGTTTCACAAGTCTGCCTTTGTAGGTAAAATAGAAAATGATTGAAAAAGAACTTGTGAAATCCCTTACTTTGCTCATGTCAAACTGGCAATCCTTATTTTTCTGAATTGCTTGGCTTATGACTATTCTTTTTAATTTTCATAAATGTTAGATACTACTTTACTCCATAATGGAACGATTTTTTTTTAAGCTCTCTGTGTAGGGAGGGATTGAGAGGTGAAACCTTGATAAGAATTTCGTTGGAACTCAAAAAACGGGCAGAAAATTTTTGATGGGGTCATTGTTTTCTAAATCGCTTATAACACACGAATTGAATCAAGTTTTGAGCTTATCAAGCGAATCATACACTTACTGACAAGCTAACATCCAGCACGATCGGGCTTATTTAAATTTTTTTTAAATCTTATTAGCTTGATCTTAAAATGACACCCAATAGACCTATGTTATTCAATAAACTTCATTTGATTTTAAATATATATAAATTTTTAGTGCTCAATGGAGTGTTGATTACTTGGTAGAAGTTGATTGTTCTGAACATTGTACCAAAAAATGATTAATAAAGTGCTTGATATTTTCACAATTTAAATATGTGTTTTTATTTGGTACTTTTAAGCCAACGCGTTTCGTCTTCTTAGGACATCTTGAGGGCACTTACATTTACATTGAAATACAAAGAAAAAGTATTCGTGGTGAATTTATAAAAATGCACAATTTTTACACATATTTAGTATAAGTTGCTCAATCTTTTTATGAGATTTTATCTTAAATTAAGTCCCAGGCAATCTAGATTAAGTAATTCACCATTTTAACACCATTTTTACACAAACACACTGTGTAAGGTAGATACTAAGTAATTATCAATTTTCAACATAATATCCTCGTATTACAAATTGGACTAGTGGAAGTACCTACTTATGTATATTCGGCTGATAAGTGGAAGGTCGCCCAGTTCAAATTTGAGAAAACCTCAAGTAAGTAACAAACGTTTTTTTCAAATAAAATAAAATTGCATAACTATGGGAACTCTGAAAAAGTTTCATCAAAGAACTTCTCAAATATTGTTTTCAACTTCAAAGTGCCACTATTTTTTTCTAACTTACGTTTAATTCGCAAACCCCAAAAACTCATAAGAAATGCAAAACTTATGCAACAATATTCAAAAATAAAATATACGACTGGGTCGCACGTACTTGCTCTTATGTTCAAGACACTGCGAGTTTAAGAAAATTGTATATACAAACATGGAAATTATGAGAGAAAAATGTAGAGAAGCATGAAATACGACAATTGAATTAGCTAAAACAACTCTTTTGACAGTTTGAGGTGAAAAAAAGAATGCCATCTTAATTCATGATGGAATATGATTGTATGGGAAAAAAATTTAAAATCGTTGCAGCGGTTTTTTTTTAAATTAATTTTTTATATATAAAATTCTTAAATCATTTTTAAGAACAAATTTTGGTATGCAGATTTAAACTATATACTTATGTGTATACAAAAACAAAATTTGAAAAAAAACTTGTCAACCCGTTTTTGAGTTATCGAATTTAAAAAAAAAAGTTTGAAACTTTTTTTAAAAATCCAAAAAACTTTTTTTTGAAAATTTTGAAATGCAATATTATTTAATCTTATCTGAAATTTGTATATAAAAAAATTCATTTAAATCCGTTAAGCTGATAACGAGAAAACTCAAAATAAAAAAATACGTTCTATGACAGGTACTACTAATAGTTGCTATGTGTAAAATTTTATAGTTTTTGATGGTAGACCGTACTAATTTTAGTATATGAAAAAAGTTTAATCAAAATCGTAAGAGTCGTTTTCAAGCAAAAAAATATTTTCCTTTGCCGTTTTTTTCACTTTTGTATGGAAGGTACCGTTATTTTTTTCATAAATGTAAAGTACTAAAAAAGTCTTAAATGTCGAGTTTCAAAAAAATCTATGATGCCGTTTTCGAAATATTTGATTTTCCAAAAAAAAAATTTGAAATATATTTTTAAAATCCAAAAAATATTTTTTTAAAAATGTTGGTAAACAAAAATATTAACATTTTTTGGAAGCTTCTGTATAAAAAAAATAATTGAAATCGGTTATACCATTTTGAAGAAAATCAAAAATTAAAAAAATGGTTCCTTCGGAGGTACCATTAATAATCATTTTTGAAAAATGGTTTTCCACCCAAGGAAAGGCTTTACTAAAATAAATTTACAGAATTTTTTTTTAAGAAAATTTGTCCAGCCGTTTTTGAGGAAAATACGATTATGTAAATTTGCCAAAAAAAAATGTATGGCAGGTACCGTTATTTTTGAAAAAAACGTGTCGGCAGAATCACCAAAAACCACTATATACAAAGTTTGAAGAAAATCGATCGAGCCGTTTAGGCTGTAGACGAACAGACAGACAGACAGATAGAATTGTGCCACCCACTTTTTTGGTGTTCTCTATCATCGTAATATCATGTTTGATTGTTATCTCAAATTGTTTTTTTTTGCACGAATCCAAAACTTGCCTTATGGTACCTATAATCGCAAGTAAAAACATACAAATGCAATCCATTTACTTTTCTGTTTATTTAAAATAAGTTTGTTTTTGACTTAATTAAGCTTTAACATTCTGAAAAATTCTGAAAATCATCACGAAGCTCTGTTAAAAATTTCCGAGGTAACCAGACCTTCGTCATCGATTAGGGTTATTTTCTAACACTGTTTTGCATGGTCTTAGCTTGTTTTTTTTAGTGTTTCAACCTTGTTTTGGAGACCTTTTTGCTTGATTTTTTTGTTTAAGTCTACAAATATAATTTATTAATCTTATATTTTACAACTAATAGGTAGGGAAAACAACGAAGAAGTAGGTAAGGAGAAAAAAGCGAAAAAGTGCAAACAGCAGCACTATAAAAAGAAGCTGATCAGGTGGGCTGGATTAAGCGAAGAATTAACGAATATAAAAATTAAATACACGGCTGGGTCGCACGTACTTGCTCTTATGTTCCAGACACTGCAGGTTTAAGAAAATTGTATATAAAAACATGGAAATCAGAGATAAAAATGTAAAGAAGCATGAAATACGACATTTAAGTTACCTAAACCAACTCCTTTTTATATGTAGTTTGAGGTGAAAAAAGAATGCATTCTTGATTGAATATATCATTGTATGAAAAAAAAGTTTAAAATTTTCGGAGCGGCTTTTAAAAAAAAAATATTTTTATATATAAAATTTTTAAAACATTATTAATGTTCCATTTTGGAATGCAAATCTAAAGTTCATATTTATAGGCAGTTAAAAAAATTTATTGTTTACCAGTTTTTGAGATACCTAACGAATTTTCAAAAAAAAATTGAAACTATGTACCTATTTTAAAAAATTTAAAAACTTTTTTTTTGAAAATTTTGATATGCAATATTATATAATCTTATATGAAATTTGTATATAAAAAAATATCTAAATCCATCTTACCGATAATGAGAAATAAAAAAAAACGTTCCTGACAGGTAGGTACTATTAATAGTTGCTAAGTGTATAATTTTTTATAATTTTTAGTAGTAGATCGTACTAATTTTAGTGTATGGAAAAAGTTTAACCAAAACCATACGAGTCGTTTTTGAGAAAAATATTTTCTTTTGCGGCTTTTGTGTGGAAGGTACCGTTATTTTTTCATAAATATAAATTTTTTTCTAAAAATATTTTAGAAAGTTCTAAAAAACTCTTAAGTATCAAGTTTAAATAAAGACTTTTAAGTGAGCTCTTCTTAATTCATTCGCTACATTAAAACAGATGAATATTATTTTTAATTTTCTTCAAAATCATACTTAAGTATCAAGTTTCAAAAAAATCAAAATTTTCAAAAAAAAAAAATTGAAACATTTTTGAAAAATCAAAAAAAAAAATTGTTTTTATTTTGTCACACAAAATTATTTATATGTTATTTATATTGTAAGATTATGTATAAAAAAAAATTATTGAAAGCAGTCATATCTACCGTTTTGAAAAAACGAATATTAAAAAAATGGTTCTTTGGGAGGTACCATTAAAAACCTTTTTTTGAAAAATGGCTTCCCACCTACAGGAAGCCTTTACTAATTTTAATTTAATGAATTATTTTAAAGAAAAGGTGTTGAGCCGTTTTTGAGAAAAATACGATAATGCAAAATAGATGCAAAAAATTATATGGCTGGTACCGTTATTTTTGGTTCTAAAAACAAATGAAAAAATATGTGGGTATAATCACCAAAACCAATGCACCAAGTTTGAAGAAAATCGATCAAGCCGTTTTGCCTGCAGACGAACAGACAGGCAGGCAGATAGACAGAACTATGCCACCCACTTGTTTGGTCTTCTCTATCATCGTAATGTCATGTTTGATTCTTATCTCAAATTTTTGCTTTTGCTCGAATCCAAAACTTGCCTAATAGTACCAATATCGCAAGTAAAAATGAATTTTGATTTTATTAATCAAATTACACCAAGTATTTTATTGCATGTACAGTGACGTGCAATAAAATGTGGGCACCAGGAATTTTTGTACGAAATTAGAAAAATTCCAAAACTTATTTTTAATCAACAATAATAATGATAAGAAAATAACTACAGAAATAAAACACCATGTATATATGCCCAGATGGGGATTCTTAATTATTTTTTTTGGGTAATCTTGGATTACCCAGAAAAAAACCCTAATTTTTTTCAATCAAAAAGAACAAATAGAATTTTGTTATTGCTATAACGGGAAACAGTTTAGCCAACTTAAATAGAACAAAGACAAAATGAAATGGGCCATAAACGAACCGAATAATGAAAAGTACCGCGTCCCTCAATTTGTTGGGATTAAAACGAAATTAATTCAAAATTAAAAAAAAAACTATCGGAATTCTAACTCTACAAAACTATTGGGAAGCAAATTAACACATTTGGACAAAATTTCCACTATACTTATCTTTTCTTTATCTCTTTTGTTTTTAATTTCCTGGCGAATTATTTTGCTCCTCGAATCAATCTCCTTTATCAAATCTTTTTCCTCGATTTCAAAATTTCAAAAATTATTTCTTCTCGATTTTCTTCTCCTTTTCTTTAAAATATCTCAAAACTTTTTTTTGCAATCTTTTGCTTGTTAAGCTCTCCTAATGTATAAATGCTAGCATGTCGTTATCCGCTGTTTATTTATATGGGGGCTATTAAATAAGAAAAGTTATCAAACGGACAAGTTGTCTATCGATGTACCAGCCAACACGTGTGTTTGTGAGCAGATACAATTTTTGTTTACTAAGACTGTACTGTAAGAATATAGGTACATACATAATCTGCCATCAACAAACAACATGGATCCATGTAAAAGCGATTGACAGTAACCAACTGACTTGTATTCGACTCGACTGCATCTATACAGATTATTATAAGGCTTTTGAGGTTTAAATAAAAGGCTTGTGTTTCCTCCTACACTTATCACTTGGATTTCATTTTATTTACAAAAAAAATCCTAAAAGGTTATAGTCTAAGAGCCGACAGCTAATTTCCCAAAATATGCTGTAGGCTCATGTACTATTAGGTTAAGAAGTTCTTTCTATAACCTTATTTTTTGCCAAATATGGAGTTCCCCCAGGTTCCCACTCCATACGTTATAGTGCAATTCTAAGTTTTACGGATGATATACAAATTTTTAAAAGCATAATCTTTAAGTGATCGTTAACTTTTGCAAGATAAATAGTTTCGTTATTTGGTTTTTACCTCTAATCTTGGTTTTACGAAGCATATCAATTTAATCGTCAGGAATATCAGAATCCTTATATTATGCCTTGTTCACCCCAATCTTGAATACGCATCACATAATGTATAGACTCAATTTTATATGTACATAGTAAATACTATGTTTCTTAGTTGTTAATATTTTCAATGTATTTTTCTTTTTATAATATAAATATTATTGTTTTTAATTTTAATTTGTATTTGTACTCTTTGTAGTTTGTTACTTACTTACTACTAAGACTTCATGAAGTGATGAGTCTGATGAGCACTTAATTTGTGTTGGCAATTCTTGGGTGGCAAGATGTTGTTTGTACTAAGTTCTCTGCGGCAAAGGTCTCTTAAGATAAGAACTATCCTTTCAAATAAATATTTTAATGGTATAATCACACTAAAAGTATTTTTTTTTAATAATGGACAGGTGCACAGAAACCCAGATCTTTTATGAAATGATTTGCCTACAATTCTTTCCCAAGGACATTTTGATGATTGACGATGGTTCTGTTCTCAGGTTTGTGCGTAAATGTAAAAATTCCCATTAAAAATGTTCATCCGCCTGCTTGGTCCTTTTTATTTTTTGCTTAAAGGACGTAATGACCATTAAAATAATTTCTAGACAGTAGGAAGGGCTATGAGTATGTATTAGGTAATTCCACGCAAAAGCTGCCTGGTGCGATGAAGGGGTGCGTTGTTCATGCTCGGGGAATCCGATGGATAGCGAAACGCGATTGCGAACTGTTATGGTACTTGTTTTTACAGCCTTCCCCCACCACTCATCCGCTATCAACATCCACCAAACAGTTACTACCTGGGGTGTAATTTTAAGGATATTAATTATTCATCTCAACTGGAGTAAGTAGATATGTATGTATATGTATAGGGTATACAAAAAGATTCAGAGCTAGCTAACTCACCGATAGGCCGAAGGGGGTTGTACAGATTTTTACCCACTGACTAGTGATCTCTTTCTTGAAGCGTCCCATCTCGGCGCGTTGCGTAGGGCACTACAGCTACTGAAAAATTTAATTTAAACGCAAAACAGAGCACAAAACGGACTTTTTATCTGAAGATGGAAAATCTGCAGGACACGCAATTACACGGGGTGTAACAATTTTCATTTCTTTTTTTCTCTTTTCCTCCTTTTGTTAAGAACCATCACTTGTTGGGCTGCTGAACGCTGAAGTGGATGAAAAAGAAGCAGAGAAAAAATAGGCAACGCACTTAATTTTTCCTCCTTCCATTTTCTGGTACTCAACGTTGCCAAAAGCAAAATGAAAGGGCAACACGAAAAAGTCCGTTAAAAGGATACAAACATTAAAATGAATGCGGAATTTTTGAAGGTTTCTTGTTTTCTTTTTTTTTTCAGTGAAGTGCCGAAAGCAATTAAAATTTTATGACAAAGAAAGCTCCAACAAGGAACAAGAAGAGGGAGAAAATGATTACAATATTGAGATACTCATTTTTGGCATTTTTGCTAAGAGAGATAAGCTCTGGGTACTATACAAACTGGAGTATCAATTTAAAGATTTTCAAAGGATGTATATTTCATAATACATTTATAGCTTCATATCTATCAAAACTTTGAATAAAGTATGCAATTGTATACGCTTATTTGCTCACAAAAAATTGTTTAAATCTATTTTAAAATGTATCTAGAAAAGAAAACCAATATAATATTGATTTGAGTTTTCATAGTTCACAGATTATTTATGTAATTTGTGATTGTACAATCTGTAAACATGCTGTCTTTATGTAATGCATTTGAATTCCTTAATGATTTATTTGATTGCTTTTTTAAATATATTCTTAATGGTGAGATCTTCAGTTTCATATGGGTATGAAAATCCTTAAAAATCGGAGAAAAATGCTCTGCATACATACAGCTCTCTCGAAACAAAGCAAATTTCAGCATTTATTGTGAAGCAAGATACATTATAAATTTGTATGTACACTGAGAAAAATATTGAATATATTCATGTTTAAATTAAACTCAAACACATACGATTTGGCATGGAAGCGATTTCTGTTTGATTTGAACAGAAACATATTCAATCATAGTTGACTCATTTTAAACGTGTTTTTGTTTAAATTTACTCGGTTTCTATTTGATATAAACATAAAAGTCTTTGAAAATTTCAAAAAATCTTTAATCGAACATGAAGAAAAAACACATTAGGTTTTTAGTTAAAAATAAAACAATTTAAACAAATGAAACTAAGCTTCTAAATTGTACCTAAATTTATGTTCCATTTAATTATTGAATGTGGATTGTGGAAGTTTGTGGAGTACCTAGAATTGAATTTACAGTACCTACATATTAGCTTTTTTGATTTAAGTTAAAAAAGGTTTTACCAAAGATAATATAACAAGTTAGTTTTTATATTATCTTTGGTTTTACTTTTATTGTGATATACTTACTTTTGGTAAATTTTTGGCTTAAAACTTCAAACACCCAAGTGAGCCCCAAAGAACAGCATTTCACAGTTGGAGAAGGATGATTTGTGATAAGTGATATTGTAGTTTGGCTGTTCCTTTAAATTATTTGAAAAGACAATTCTTCTTTTTCTGTATATAAAAAGGAGCCAAAATGATTTAATTTTAATATCAATACCTAAATAAATGGTATAACTTACCAAAAACCTCCTTTAAAGATTACAAGTGTTCCAAAAACTTTTTTTTCCCCAATGACATCACCACAAGGTAAATTTATCCCCAATTTATCCACATTTGAGTTCAATTCAAACTGATTTGAGTTTAAATTTAGGATTTCTGTTCAATTTCTTTTTCTTGTTAACATTTTCAGTGGGTTCATATTTAAAACAAACTCGCTCTTAGTCATTTTATGTTAAATACTTTCAAGTGGGAACAAAAATTAAACAGGCCTTTCAAAATTCAAAGTCAAGCTAGTTTGAATCACATACAAAAATTATTTACTAGTTCTGATGAAATATTCAAACATGAATGGTTTTGACTTAAACACACTTTACTTTAAAATAAAAGTATTTTCGCATTTGAACAGATTACAATTAGGTTTAAACCGAATTCTATTTGTATTAGTTAAACATACATATAATCAAACATGCATCTTTTTGAATAACTCATAGTTCAGTTTTCTCAGTGTACATTAATGATCGTTTAATAATGGTCAACTTGGATTTTGTAGCTCTTTGGAAATCCAAAAGTCCATTCTAATGGTTTATTTTCAAAAAAAGTTCTTTCAATAACTAGGTTCAGCAAAAAAATATTTATTTCGAAAATAAAAGTAATTTTTCTTCGAAATGTTGAGCTTGAAACAGTTGTTTGTCAAAAATATTCATCAAAGAACATAAATCAAAAACTACTCTTAAGAATGGACTTCAAGCTTTCCAAAAAGCTACAAATCCATAAAATAAGAATTCCCGTTGTTTTTTAATTAATTTTTTACTATTTTTTGTATTTTTTTTTATGAAATTGCCCCTCCTGTCCAAGCGGGAGGAAATATGACCCCCTCTTCTGGTATTTTTCTTGTCTACTTCCAACCTACATGCTCTGAATTTTTTGCCAGATTTGGCGCGAATCACTGGTCTCTCTTATACCTTTTAGCTCGCTCACAGCATTCTTCAAAACCCTTTCGTGGTCTTCCAACCATCAGTTGACGTTTCAAGCAGTACATTTTCGGTGAATTCTACTTCCAAAACTCCTTCCAGTAAATTTCGTAAATTTAAATCGAAATTTTTTTTTTCTACAAACTACGGTCCACCGGTTTGAAAATTGAGAAAAAGCACGTTTCTGTACTTCTGACATTACAGTTTTTATTTGCTCAGAAGTTAAGTTGGGGTATAGTCTTTCAAAATATGGTCGCATATTTTTTACTTTGCGACCATTAGTCATAAGTTCGAAACACAAAACCGAATAAGGAATTGCGATTGAATCCATTTTAATGAAGGGAAGTTTTCGTTCGAACAATTCAAAAACGGCCGCTGACTAAACTCACTTTTTGTTTTTATTTATATTTCACTTCACTTTTGCTTATTGGTTGATAGAAGAGTTATAAATTTTCTTACACATCGTGCACAAATGCACAATCAATAATGACTCGTTGAGTCGCTACGCCTAATTAAACTGTACATTCTTCAAGTAAATTTAAATTAACTTTCTTCCAATTGTTTAATTTATATAAATTATAAATTTGAATATTTAAGGCTAGTACCTTTAAGCTATATATGTTAAATTAATAAATAAATAATTAAAAACTTTGTGCCAGACAGATAAATTAGTTTCTTTCATTAATTTTCCTGTGAATCAAGCGTTTTCTTAGTAATAAAATTACAATTTCTTTTTTCTCGGAATCAACAAACCAAGTGGATTTAAGCCGTTTTTCCCTTACATAAACATATATGATACATATGTATATGAAGGGTCCACATGTATAGGTACATTTATGTTTATGAAGAAATATAATTTTTTAGATTGATTAATAATTCGTGTTTGTTTCCACAGAAATATTTAACAAAAAAATAATTTTTTCAACTTTGTAGTTTTTAAGTAAACTTTTTATTTTTTAAGACAACATTAAATAGAACTTAACGGTAGATATATATCACCTGGACGAATCAAAAAAACTGGAATTAGTTACCCTTTAATAACTTTGGAAGGATTACATTAATTAGATAGGAAAGTAAGGTGATTTTTAAAGAAAATTTAATTTTAATTAAAGATATGAATGTAGGTACGTCTTGAAGCATTGCCTTACGGTAACCTGTTATAAATTTATGAAATAAAAGAAATTAATCTTTGTGATGAGTGGTTGTATTGAGTTGAAACAAATGCATTCTACAGCTTTTTGTTTTTTGTTTCGAAATTTGTTTGCAATACCATTTTTGTTTGAAGTATCGTTATAGCGTTATTACAATTTTTTCTTTTATAATTTTGAAAGTCCTCATTTCAATGGATGATTTTTTTTAGTGAACTAAATGCAATGGTCAGAAAGCTTGTTTATTCAGCTTCAATTAAATTTATTTTTGCTGTCATACAATTTTGCTTTCTATGGTTTATCTGACTTTGAATGAAAAAAGATACTTTTATCTTTGATTACCAATATCTCAGCAAATAATGACGTCATGAAAAAAAATCAAGGAAAGTTTTGAAATTTTGAGAAAGGGTTTTCCAAGTTTTTTTTAGGTTTTGTAGACATTATTTTTTGACCCTTCACCGTTAGTTTAAAAAAGGACTAAAAACGACTTTTTGTAGTCTTTTCGTAAATATTTTTTTTATTTGCAAATATTGATTGCATTGATTGCGTTAGTATGCAGATTTGCAGACTTTTAGAGCATCAATATTCCTGTTAATTCCCCAATTGATTTACCAAACCGATATAAGGTTCTTTTTTGTGGAGTTTCATGAATAAATTCAATACATAATAAGGTAATTGCGGCCTTTACTCTTTCGCTGAGTCTTATGTGCACAAGTCGGTAATCATCGACAAAATCAATGCGTCTTAGATTGGGTTTGTTGGCATCTAACTGATGAGCCCACTTGGGCGAAACGCATTCATTGCAGTAAAGGCCGCAATTACCTCATATTGAATTTCCTCTAAATATAAATCTAAAGGACTGACATTTAAAAAGGGTCATTATTTCGCTAAGATCTAACTAAAAATTTTGAATGAATAAAGTATTTTATGAGTATATACGAGTGTGTAGTATGTTGTTTAAAAAAAAATATAATTTAATCATTCCAAAAAGTGGGTATTGCTCTTCTATTTGCAGCGATTTGCCCGTTGTATTGCTTTGAGTAATAACACCCATACGCCATAGTGTACCATTTTAATAAAAGCCTAACAGCTTTTCTTTTAACAAAAATGAACGGTAGTTCAAATGTATTAAGTATATACATTAGGGTGGTCCTTATTTTGGGCTTTTTTGAAAATCCATTTTGGATAGGCATCAAATGACTCTAAATGGAGAAAAAAAAATTTCATAATTTTTTCAGATTTTTATTCCACCCCCCTGGTCTCCCTTTTTTCACTTCAAGGTACAAATAATGGAGTTAGGGTGATTCTTATAACACGCAAAAAAAAAGTCGGAACTTATAGATTAGATTCAGACGAAACAAAAAATCGTATCGGAGGGGGGTCTATTCCCCCCCGTTCAGGCAGGAGGTGTAATTTTCTAAAAATTTGACCAAAAATTAAAAAAAAATATTAAAAAACAACGGGACCACTTACAATGGCATGCTATAGCGTTTTTTAAAGCCATGAATCCAGTCTCTAATATATTTTTTAAATCAAGTTTTTATTGTAAATAGTTTCTGAAAAAAATAATTTTCAAACGTAAAAAAATATTATTTTTGTTTTTATTTTTAAGGTTTGAAAATTATTTTTTCAAAAACTATTTACAATAAAAACTTGATTTAAAAAATATATTAGAGACTGGATTCATGGCTTTTAAAAAAAGCTATAACTTGCCATTTTGAGTGGTCCCGTTGTTTTTTAATAATTTTTTTTAAATTTTTGGTCAAATTTTTAGAAAATTACCCCTCCTGCCTGAACGGGGGGAAATAGACCCCCCCTCCGATACGATTTTTTTTTTTCGTCTGAATCTAATCTATAAGTTCCGACTTTTTTTTTGCGTGTTATAAGAATCACCCTAACTCCATTACTTGTACCTTGAAGTGATAAAAGGGAGACCAGGGGGGTGAAATAAAAATCTGAAAAAATTAGGGAAATTGTTTTTCAATGTTTCGAATAGAATGAGGGCTATCCAAGACAATGTCCAATTTAAGGACCACCCTAATATACATATTATAATAATAGAACCTAGGTATGGGCTTACTATAATTCATAGTAAGACGAAGAATGTGTTCTGTGAAAAATGTATTTGATATGTTATGTTTTATTATTGAACCTTTGTTATAGCCGATTTTGTTTTAAACTGAAGCCGGTCAATCAATCAAATAATTCTACAAATAAAACAAAACCAAGCTTCTTATTAAAACTTACCATACTCAAAAAAATGACAAAAGCAATATTAAGGCAAGTCCCAACAATTTAACAAGGAATCAATCAGCTGAATTGAGGTGCCTGTTCTCTAATTTTAATATTATATTTAAAGTTTAATTGTAGCTTATTTTATAACATTTGTGCTTAGCACTAACCATCAAATGATTAAAAAAAAAAATGATTTACATAATGTACCTCACCTCAATCAGATTTTGATGTTCTTCCCCATCTTTGGGAAAACTTAAAGAAATAATCGAAGGTGGCACGGTTTTATACCAAAACGAGACGGAATGTAATACGCTTAGACGAAGTGAAAAACAATCAAAATCAAAATGTAGACAAAAAAATGTAAAATTGAAAAAAAAAACAATCAATACAAAATTATCGAAGCACATAAAAACAAGTGGTTTTTACTGAAACCATAAATGTTACAAATCTTTTAAGAAATTAAGATATAAAATGTAAGAAATAACTTTTCCAAGTTATCCTTCAGTTTTATATGCAGAAAACAAATATTTTTTCAGCTTTGAAATGGTCATATTAGAACCTATACTAACCCAACTCCATTGCAAATGAATTTTACAGAAAAAAGGGTTATGCTTGAGCCAATGGAAACATGAAAGTCTAACCCTTCTACAAAATAACTCGTTTCTGTTTTTGTCATCTTATACGCGCATGATATCTTCAAAAGAAGCTCCATACCTATTGGTTGAATAAAGCGTACAAATAATATAAAAAAAGGGTTAAATTCCTCCTACCATTTTCCAACTCAATAGGTATACCAAAGCAAAATTAAAATACCCCTCAGCCTATTTAAATGAAAATTCAACCCAATTCTTCTGCCTTTTATAAACTATTGGCACGAAGACGAATAAGTTGCATTTTTAATGAATATAGAAACAAACATTCCACGTCCAGAAGGTGCTGTGGAACAAATTCCAATTAAGCTCAGTACAGTAAAATATAAAAAAAAATGTATTTGAAAAACAACCCTTGGCATGAAATTCCTAATTCATCAGGTAGGTACTATCGAGAGGGTGTGAGTGTAACTGAGTAACGCTGACAAAAAACAACGCGATATGCAAATTTTTTTTCAGCTTCGCATTTATTATTACCTTCAGTTTTCTCTATAAGAGGTATAGCTTCTGTGTTATCCTGGCTGTGTATCCTTTTCAGTTCTCACTCTTAACTTCGCATACCCCATCAGTTAATTTTTACAAATGTATTTTCTTACTCCGCTCCCGCAAGGGGTGGAATTATTTATGGCCACCCAGCGACACAGCGCGGCGCGTATGAACGCGTGTATATAATACAGTATACCGTATACCTACTGTTGTATTATAGATTTTAAAATAATAAAAGGCAAAAATGTTGTCTTGTGATGCTGATGTTAAGGAAAGGATATTTGATAGGGATGAATGAATCCTAAATGAAAGCAATGCAATACTTCATTCATTACGTACGGAAAAAGACACATTCATTTACTTTCCACTTCCCCCACGCCAACCAGGCGCGGATATAGAAGATGTTTTGGTGGGAGTGGAGTATAGGGTTATTGTTTTGATGCGTTTCAGAAGATTTGCAAATATACAAAGGCATATATATACCCAATGGATAAAATCATCTCGAAAAAAAAGCAATCAGGAAAAATTCAGAAACTGTATTGAGTGCTCATTTGGATGTACCTCAGGGAAGCTACCTGGGCCCATTTGTATTTATTCTCGCTATTTAAGATTTCAAAGACAGTAAGCCATAAAATTTAGCCTTGATGAAACTCTCCTTTACAGACCGATATTGACAGAAGGTAGATATATCAGGTAAGATTTTCAGGACTCGGCTGTAAGAAGGAGAAGGATTGGGATTGGGTGGAGGTGGGAGGTCTCTTAGTTAGGCTTTGTGTGGTGGTGGCTTTTTATGGCTCTTTTTTTGCTTCTTGGAGACCGAACACATAAACCTTGTCGAACTTGTTGTGAATCTGATGATTAGCTTTTTCCACAGACCACTAATCTATGCTCTGTCACTAGCAATTGACGTTTACCCTCTATCGTGCTTTACACAACCATCCCTGCCTCGACACTTAGATCCTCGTTTTGAACCTGAACTAACGCCAATTTTTTGTTGTCATCCGCCCCATACTTCTTGAAAATAACAATGTGATGGTGTGCATCTTGAGAGTTTTGTCTCCCTTGCAGGTAACCGATTTGCATTTTCAAGTTCTCAGTTTAAGTACACCCTCCCTTCAGTGGCGTAGATGGGGGGGGGGACCAGGGGGATATATCCCCCCCCATTGGGATCGATAATTGTTCAACATACCCAGTCATGAACCAAATAAGTTAAAGAAAAGTACTCTGAAATTTCTTTTTACGTCTCACCAATTGATAATAGGTAAACGTGCAAGAAAAAGAGCTTCCATCCAGCTTTCTATCACATAGCACAAAAGCCCAGAATATTTTCGTGTTTTCAATCCTTTTCTCGATTTCTATGTAATGAACCCTTGAGAAAAATTTACAAACCATGAAAACATACAAGAAAAGTTTTCGGTTCTTTTCAAGGATTCTTCGTCTGAAATAGACAAAGCAGCAAAAAAATTTAATGAAACTGTTGAGTTTTACCAAACATATTTGGCTGCCGGACCAGCGCTCGATAGCTGCCCCGAAGAAAGCTTTCCTAATATATATATTTTATTAAAGATATTAGCTACACTGCCGGTTTCAACGTCAGCTCCCGAAAGAACTTTCTGTAGTTTAAAGAGAATAAAAACAATACAAAGAAGCATGACCAACGAAGTGAGATTATTAAAAATATGTCTATTTTAATAACAGTGTGATAAGCTTTGGATGTTTACTTATTTGCAATATCATTTGAATGGTTTTGCTGCTCTAGCTATTCATCGCGAAATACCTATAACAGCAGACGAGGTTATAAGTGTTTTTTTTTTTTTATATTCAAATTAATGCGTATAGTATATTATCTTTAAAAAATATAATTTTTGTATGGCATACATAATGAATTCAATGAAGTCTTGTTATTTGTTTTTTTTTTTAATTATTAAAGCTTTAAAAACAAAATGCACGACTGGATCGCACGTACTTGCTCTTATGTTCAAGTTGTGTGGGACTTAAGAACTTTAAAAAATATTCAAGTAATTAATAAAAAAGTATAAAAAGCATTTAAATCGTTCTTTTAATTGTATAAACAGTCTGATCAATAACTAAGAGCTCAAAAAAAAGTATGCCATTTGATTACTTGAAAAAATATAAATATATGTAAAAAAATCGTTGGAGACGTTTTCTTAAAAATTAATTTTTTATATATAAAATTTTTTAATATATTGAATTTTCAAAAAAAAAATTTGAATCTTTTTTTAAAAATCCAAATTTATTTTTCAAAAATTTTGGTATGCAGTATTATTTATATTCTAACAAAGCTTTTGTGCAAAAAATTTCATTGAAATCGGATGAGCGGTTAATGAGAAAACCAAAAATAAAAAAAAACGTTGTATGGCAGGTACCGTTAATAAATGTTTTTGGTGATTATTTTTCTTACTAGAAGGTACATCATATCTACAATAATACACTGATCAAAATCGTTGGAGCCGTTTTTGAGATAAATAAGCTTTTCCTTAACGGTTGTATGGCAAGTACCGTTATTTTTTGAGCTAAAAAAAATATTCAATTTCCCCTCTGGAGAGTTACAAAAAAACCTTAAGTTCAAAATTTGAAGAAAATCGCTTCAGTGGTTTAGGCTGCAGGTTGAGGTACGGACAGACAGACAGACAGAATTGTGCCACCCACTTTTTTGGTGTTCTCTATCATCGTAATGTCATGTTTGATTGTTATCTTGAAATTTTTGTTTGCACGAATCCAAAACTTGCCCTATAGTATAACCTATATCGCAAGTAAAAATGAGCGAACTAGATCTATCCCCCCCCATAGCGAAAAGCTATCTACGCCACTGCCTCCCTTAGCCAACTCACTGTTCTGTTCCAGCGAAATCAACCATAAGCAAACGGGTTCTAAAGTGCAAACCATTGAAGTTTTGCTGTGCATCCAGCTAAAGAGACACCTCACCTCTGCCGACTGCTTGTTGGCACTCTAGGTGAATTGAGGGTAGTCCTCCGGTGGGACAGAAATTTTGACGCTCAAGGATGCACTTTCATATACCCCCTGAAGAAATTAGAAGAACAGATTTGTTAGAAAACTGTAGCTGAAGCAACATTTCCAGCAGCTGCTTAATGGGCATTATGTAGAGGAGGAAACAGAGGAACAAAGAGGCATAAGACCAGTCAATGAAGATCCAGTCCCAGCACCCAGTACTGAAGAGGTTAAGAAAGCCATCCACAAGCTTAAGAACAACAAATCCGCCGGCTCGGATGGCCTACCTGCGGAACTCTTTAAGTATGGAGGAGATGTCCTGGTAGGGTGCATGCACCAGCTCATCAACCAAGTGTGGGAGGAGGAAAGTATGCCCGACGACTGGTCAAATAGCTCCATATGCCCAATCTACAAAAAAGGCGATCCTATGTCCTGCAAGAACTACAGAGGCATATCCTTGCTTAATGTTCCCTACAAGATCCTGTCCAACGTACTATGTGAGCGTCTAAAACCTTTCTGCAACACTATGATCGGCACGTACCAGTGTGGCTTCAGGCCAGGCAGATCAACGATAGACCAAATCTTCACATTGAGGCAAATCCTGGAAAAGACCAACGAATTTCAAGTCGAGACCCACCACCTATTCATCGACTTTAAAGCCGCATATGATAGCATAAGTCACCAAGAGCTTCTATTGGCGATGTCGGAACTCGGGATCCCGAAAAAACTGATCCAGCTATGCCGCATGACGCTATAAAATACGCGGTGCAACGTGCAAATGGGTAACAGCTCATCCGAGTTATTCCAGACGTGTACAGGGTTCAGACAAGGAGATGCGCTATCATGTGATTTCTTCAACTTAGTCCTGGAGCAGATAGTGCGCAAGAGTGGTGTTAACATGGAAGGCACTATCTTCAACAGGTCTTCTCAACTGCTTGGCTATGCGGACGAAATCGACATCATCGGCCGCTCCAAGAGAGCTGTACTTGAAGCATTCACAGCTATTGATGAACAGGCGAAACGCGTTGGTCTTGAAGTGAATGAGGACAAAACAAAGTATATGCTTTCAACAAACAAAGCCTCATCTGTCCATCGCCTAGGACAAAACGTCACTGTTGGCAGCAGTTATTTTGAGGTATTCAAGGAGTTCACCTACCTCGGAACGAACATCAATTCCATGAACGACACATGAACGCTACTTCGGTTTGGCCAAACAAATGGGTTCAAAACTCCTTTCTCGAAAGACAAAGTGCACGCTATACAAAACGCTAGTTTTACCAGTTCTACTCTACGGCGCCGAGTGCTGGACGATAAGTAAAAAAGGGGAATTGATACTGGGCACTTTTGAGAGAAAAATTCTTCGGCGGATATTTGGTCCTATATGCGAAGAGGGCGATTGGAGGAGAAGATTCAATCGTGAACTGTACGAGCTGTACCAAGATGTGGATGTAGTCCAAAGAGCCAAAACACGTCGACTACACTGGCTCGGCCACATCGAGCGAATGGACAACAACGCTCCAGCCAAGAAAATCTTCGAATCCCAGCCCCCAGGTTCGAGACGACCAGGAAGACCGAACCTCCGCTATAGGGACCAGGTGGTCACAGACGCAAGAGCGCTTGGTCTCGACGACTGGAGGGAGCGTGCGAGGGACCGCAACCGATGGAAGACCGCAATATCTCAGGCAGAGACCCTTCATGGATCGGGAGCCGGATAAGTAAGTAAGTAAGTAGCTGAACCTAAAAATTGATGAGGAAATAGAGCTCCCTGCCATGCGTTTTTTTTTTTTGGCTCAACCAACCTGCCACAAACAGCTTAGTTATGTTTCACCTTACGTGAATAACGCCGTAAATTAAATCTCAATAATTCTAAGCGACTTAAAATGCATGTATGCGCAAGTTCGTGCGAACTAGCCATACATTTTGTGTTTTATTTTTGCATTTGAACATATAATATCATCCCCATCTTGGACCCGGGCTTGATCCCATTACTACCATGACACCTGCACATGCACAGTACCCCAAATACGACATTAGAATAATTTTTAGGCGTAGGCAAATATGTTTCGCACACGTACACACAAACCACACACGTTTCGAGATTCTGGCGCTCTATGTGTCTAAAAGGTCGCAACGCAACCCCTTCGTATCATTTATTTTAAAAAGAAAGTAGGTATAGGAGGTATTAGGTTTTATAACTTCTTAGCTCTGATCGAATATTTCAAATGATTATGAGCGGGAAGCGCGAAATATTTGCCAAACAGTTTTAAGTCCTATAAGGAAAATTCTTTCCATTATGCATACTTTATGCTTTTCTAAGTCAACAGAACCCTTCTTGATGGCAGGCAGTTTTCTTTCTTTTCCTGGGTTCCTTGCTGTTTTCCATTAAAATTTTAATCAAAATAAAAACATTCAAATGCGGAGAACGGGAGACGGAGAAGTCAGTGTGCCTGTGTCATTATTTTGGAATCACACAAGCACACTTATGGTGGAGCATATACATATTCTTTATTATTATTTTCCCTTTTATTCGTGATGATGATTTGCAGCAATGATTAGGAAGAGTTTTCGGTACAAGAAACAAAGCACTTATGATAAAAAGGGGTTGGAGCTCGTAAGTATATGCTCTTCAAATTGATGAAAAAGGAGTCTTTATGAATTTTACACTTATTAGATTGCGATTAATGTGTGATTTATATACACAAAATGTCGTTTATAAATTGATAGATAGGTTAGTATAAATATCTACATATTAGGTCTTAAAAACATCAAATGACAAGCTGATGCTGAGCTTCTTAACTATGCGGCTTTGGTTTTTTTTTTATAGGTTTTAAATAAAAATACCTCGACAACAATAAATACGTAGTAATGCCATGAGTTCTGTTACATACAAAAAACCCCATTACAACATAACTAGAATGTATTTCTTTTTCGTATGTTTAGGTATAATTATCACGATAGCATAATCAGAGAATAATCATATTTAAACAAGTTCATTCAAATCGGCTACCTTTACCCTTTAGGCGCCAGTTATAGCTATTATTGAAACTCATCATTGAAAAATTTAATGATTGATTTTGAGACGTTTAGAAAGCAAAATCATGTATTATTTTGATGAACGATTAAAGCTCAACACTTAATAAATATTTCTTAACAAAAAAAAAATTCAATTAGGCCCAACTTTCCACAAAAATTGCCTTTTTAATTTTCAATGATCATTGGTAAGTTAGTTCAATCATTGAAATAAGAAAAGTCTTTTTGTCAATTGAATGTTTGGCCTATTTGAATTATTTGTTTGGCTATGAATATTAATTAAGTCCTTAGCTTTATCTGTTCATCAAAATGTAATAAATGATTTAACTTTTCGTAAGCGACTCAAAATCAATAACTAAAATTTTCAATGATAGCTAAAACTGGCGCCTTACACAGGTCTTGAGTTTGTACCATTGACTGTCTGGAACTGGCTGTTGCGCGCGCATTGGATAACCAAAAGCAGCCCAAGGCATCAAAGGACATATGTATATCAGCTCCTTCTCCAGGCAAAGACTTAGGAAACGTCTTCAAAGGATCCACCAACGAGAACTCAACACAACTAACATCAACTACCAGACAGTGTGGAGTGAACTTCAGTGTGTCAACATTATGGTCCATCCAACACCACAACAACAACCAGTTCCAGAAGAGACTGCAGTCAATAAAATCTGGACCTGACGCCTTCAAGAACATCAACAAAAATCACCAATGTCTGAGACGATCATCACCAACAATGTAGAAGTAACAACGATACAGGACAAAGTTGAAGTCTTCGCTTCGCACTTTGAAGGAAACTTCATGCCAATTTCATCAGATGATCCAGTCTTCCTTTGTGAAATTGAGGAATCCATACAGCAGACAATTATGCCAACTTGAATAGAGCAATGTTTAGTGACACCATTCCTGCAAGTGATCCAGTCGACAGCCCAAACTTGAGCACCCCAGAGGAGATACATAGGTGAGATAATTCGCAATTCCAAACCATATAAGTCAGCTAGACCGGATAGGGTATCCAGCTTTGTTCTAAAAAGGCTTCCACAAACGGTAGTACGGTCAAGTTAGATTTCATTATATGGAGCGCTGGGAACTAGATCCGAGGTCAGGTTTGACTTCACAATTCAATAACGTATTGGTTCACGAGTCTAAAACCACATTTCTCACAACTGCACCTAGAGTCATTTGGCCGCCATTTTGTTTTGTATGTTCATTTTGATTTTTGATTATAACTCGCGCATTTTCAATCTTAGGAAAAAAAATGTAGCCAAAACTTGTAGAAAATTAAATTTTCTACAAAATATGCTAAACAACTTTTTTCGCTAAACACTCTTGTTTAAAAGTTGCAGTCCATTAACTAAAAAAAAAGATTAAAATTTTTGTTTCCAATTGCCTTAATTTATTTTTTGTAAATCAAATTAAAAAACACCACTATAAAAGTTATAGTTCTTTTAACTATCTACATTGCTTGCCTTTACAGTTTCTTAATTGTAATAATGGTTCTCGCTTCGGAGCGAATATACGCTCGAGCAATCCGCACGGAATAAAGGTGCCTTCACACCGTGCAAGTAAAGTGCTTGCAGCAATTGTTTCAAAAATTTCGATTTTGAAATATTCGTGCAAGTACTTGCAGAGAGCAGTCACACCAGGCAAGTAAATTGCTTGCTGAAACGACCTTTTACTTGTTCGCAAAAGAAACTTGCTGCAAGTACTTTTCAGGTCGTCACACCGAGCAAACAAGTACTTGTTGAAATTACTTGCTGCAAGTAATTGCTGAAATTTGTTTCTGAAAGTACTTGCACGTGTAAATGGTTGTGATTTTTCCATTTTCAGTTCAGTTTGGTTTATTGTTTCTTCAGAAATAGATCTTAATGGATAATCCAGATTTTGAAGAAGAATTTTTTACTAGGAAAATGGTTTTGAACATGAAGATTTGTTGAAATCGAGGCAATTGATTCTTGTAGATTATTATTAGTAAAAATAACATGCGATTGATTGCAGCAAGTGATATGATTGTAAGTGAGTTTAACTTCCTGACAAAAAACTTACTAAACGGTGTTATTCGCGGTACCTTCCTCATACGTTCATATTATTATTATCAAAAAACATGTATTCAAAAACAATACGAGACCCTGTTCTATGTTGGAGTTTGAAACCAAAAAATGCGGATGACCGATGATAAATCATTTTGGTATGACCCTCTCTTGAAAGTCGTGCTGAAAATCCGTACTGTACAACACTGATGAGAGACTTCTGGGCAGAGGGAGACGATTTTTCTGTATTTTTGATCGAAAAACATACGTTCGCTTGCAAGCAAGTAAAAAACTTGCTTGCGCAAATCCTGCAAGTGGCAAGTACTTGCGGTAAGTGATTTCAAGTGTTTTACTTGCTTGCAAGCGCTTGAGGGAACTAGTCACACCGTGCAAGCATTGCTTGCGCAAGTACTTGCAAGCAAGTAAATCACTTGCAGCAATTAATTGCTTGCAAGTACTTTTTTGGGTCGTCACACCAGGCAAGTTTTACTACGCAAGTACTTGCTCGCAAGTAAATCAATCACTTGCAGCAATTACTTGCAATTACTTGCTGCAAGTACTTTTCGGGTCGTCACACCAGGCAAGTTTTACTTGCAGCAATCATTTTACTTGCTGCAAGTACTTGCGGCAAGTAAAACTTGCCTGGTGTGACGGCACCTTAAGTTTTTTTGTTTATTAATTTTTTTTTTTGAATTTAATACAATGCTCGGGACACCGAGTCTAATTTATGCTTCGAGTTTCGAAATGGTGTTTAAGATTTTCTTACCACCATCACAAAAACGAGTGCTATGACACGTGAATCACATTCGTTTTTAGCCTTCGTGCGTTATTTGTTTGTGTGGTTTCTCCAGGAGATAAGTCATTCAAAATATTCTATTGTAATAATTCGATATTCTTCTTCTCTTTTTGGAATGTCCTATGGTGGTCATCATCATCATGTTCATCGTTAAAAAAGATCCTCTGTTGCTCTTACTCGCTCCTTACATCTTTATCTTTCACAGTATCTTTCACAGTTGTATCTATCACAGTACACTTACTAGTCTATTATCTATAGTCCAGTCATATCGTATTTTTACCATGCAAATTGTGGGGTAGTTTTGATTTGTTCGCTCCTTTATGTTTTCAGGGGTGCTGAATCCGAATCTGAGGCTTCCCAACAAACTGCAGTGAATAGCATCAGAGCTGGAGTTGCCCAAGGATCGAGACTTGGCCCACTTTTCTACAACATCATTACCTCTGACCAACCAATTTTAAGTGAATGCAGAATGCGAGAACCTTCTCTTCGCTTATGATTCACCTACATATTGCTCATCATTCTCTCCATTGATAGCCTTCCGAGAAGTCGAGGCACACATCCGCCAACTATTCCAATTTTACTTATCTGCTTTTAGAAACCGGGGGGCACATGCGGTCATTCAGCTGGAAGCTGTACAGGCATCATCCAAGCACGCCCAGAGCGAACCGGGTTACCAGCCAAACGCAGCGCCAAATACCTAGGCATCAGCTTCAACGAGCAGCTGAGATTTAACCCACATTCACGGACTGTCCTCAAAAAAGCCAATTCAGCTTTCCACCGCCTTTACCCGCTGATGAAGAAGAAAACTGGGCTAAGCCAACATACAAAAGTTCTAATCTATAAGCAACTCCTGAGACTAGTCATCAGTTACAGCTTCCCAATTTGGTCCACTATCTGCAAGGAAACGGCTATGAAGGAACTACAAATATTCGAGAGGAAAATCCTGAGGATCTGCACTGGACTTTACTTCGATCGTCAGCGGCGTAAGCATTTCAAGAACAAGCAACTCTACTCTGAGGGTTGAGATTAGTTAGAGATCGGATCGATTTGGTTAGAGATCGGATCGATTTGAGATCGGTTTGAGATTGGTTTGAAATATGTTTGAGGTCGGTTTTAGAATAGTTTGAAATCCGTTCAAGATCGGTTTGAAAGTAGTTTGAATACATTTTGAGTTCAGTTCGAGTTATGTTAGAGCTCGATTTGATATCGGTTTTGAATTGATTTGAGTCTGGATTTTAGATCAGTTTGAGATTGATTTGAGATCGGTTTGAGATTGGTTTTGAGTTCGGTATTGAGATTTGTAACAATAATAATAATTTATTCAACATTAATTTTTCGCCCAGCCGAGGCTAATCAAACTGTTTGTGCAGATTATTTTATCTTTTCTAAGTAGCATTTTGTATAACCGTACTGGACATATGAGTTTTATGAAATTCGGATTATTAATGAATCCTTGTAATATATTAAATATGATTCAATTTATATTCACTCAACTGATTGTGAGTTTATCTTCATTTTGATGAATCATATTTTTCCAACTCAATTGATTCCAAAAAGAATCATGAATTGTTCAGAAAAATTAATATATACACTCCGCTTCGTGGATGATCCTGGCTATCAGTTTAAAGCCAGAAAATCCAAAATTTCAGCCATGAAATTTGCCTGGATCGAAACTTAGCTGGATTACATAGATAAACTTTGCGATGCCATGCCGGTCAAAATGTTTGAAGTTTTAATTAAAAAAGTGGCATTACCCACTACACGAATAGCCTAATAAAATACTTTTTCATAAAAAACTTGTTTCACTTCCTTCCATTAACTTTTACAACCAGTTTCAATACGTGTGTCTATTCAGTTGACGCAAAAAAACTGAATTTTTCGATGTGAAAAGCTTTGCAAGAGAGCCGCAAAAAAATAACGGTGCTTTTTGAATTATTCTTTCTGATTTATGTTCACAACATTATAAACAAACAATAAGCATCATCAAATGATACATTAGTGCACAATGTTTGGAAAAAATTAACAAAGTTTTTTTGAAAATGCGTGTGTCTATTCAGTTGAAGCGGAGTGTACGTCTTATTTCCATTCAATAATGATAGGAATTACTTCATCATTTACGAATAATTTGAAAGGTTCGAACTCAAAGTAAATATGAAATTATATTCAAACCTGCCCTAATATGAATACATAAATAATAATTTCGTTCACATTTATTATCTGAAGGAAAATGTTTGCTGGGAAACATGCAACCGATCACACATACATAAAAGAGTTTCTGGGCTGACACAGATGATTTTTCCATAAATGAGATGAATTTTGAAACTGCAGTACATTGCAACCATAAAAACCGCTTCCTTTCCAAAATATTATAAGCTTGATAACGTACCACTGCTCCGTCTAAGAGAAAACCTTTAATCATTTATGCTATGTATGTAAACTTTTGTCCGTGCCCATGGGAGGTATCCACAAAGAGAGATTTCACTGTATACCAGGGCAAGGGTTGAGGAAGTATAGTTCAATAATATTCCGAAGCCTGCTAGAATATCAGCCTTGTCGCAAAATTTTTCATCATCATCAAGTCCTGTAACCCCGGTTGGGGCATAGGGCGCCAACAAATCGTTTCCATCCTTCTCGGTCTGCAGATAGATATTTTAACTGTGGCCACGTCTTTCTCTGGGAGTCTGCTTCTGCTAGAACTGTTGATTTCCATGTTGTTCTTGGTCTTCCAACCCGCCGTGCACCCTGAGGATTCCATTCAAAAGACTGCTTTGCAATTTCATCGTTTGGTTTCCTCAGTGTGTGACCAATCCATTGCCATTTACGCTTTCTTATGTCAACGTCCAGCCGCTCCTGGCTTGTCCTGCGCCACAATTCCTCGTTTGATATAATTTGTGGCCAGCGAATTTTTAGAATATGGCGTAGACAACGGTTCACAAAAGCCTGCAATTTCTTTGAGATGGTAGTCGTGACTTTAAAATTTTTACTTTGTCATTTCTCAATTTTCTACAATTAAAGAGATGTAAGTATGCAAAAACGGTATAGTATTTTCCATACTTCACCATTCGCCTTTATATCTACACGAAATATATCTGCAAGATATAGATATCTGTACCTACCTACATTTATACCTACATAAGTTACTAAATTTTGAGTTTTGACTAAATTCCTTACAGCAAAAAACTTTCAATCATTTTGCTTGCATGTTCTTGAGAAAATTTCAATTGTTCATAATTTTCACAGAATTTCTATTTTCATTATTTATTTTCATTACACTCATTATTAACAACAAAGTACGCAGACATTTTCCAAGAATAAATTATTGGAGGACCTCATTTTCTTCAAGGGACAGTCGAGCTGCGGAAAGGAGACAAAAGGAAGTTCGTGCTTAAGTGCTCGCACTGTAAAAGGATTTTTAGAAGGAATTTTAGCTTCTCTTTTTTTTGCCTTAGATTTAGATCCCTTTATTCTATATTCTTTATCTGTGTTTTACCAGTAACCGTTACCATGCCTCTTTGCAACTGAAAGCTCTAGACATTCAACCATCGTCCTCGTCATATCCTAATGGAAATTAGAAAATGTTGAGATGCAGTAAAGAATAAAACCTAAAAAAAAAAACGAAAAAAACGAAATTCCTTAAAGTTGTTGATGCCCATTAGCTGAGAAGAGTTTTATGTGCCATCTATAAGATGTCGCGAACTAAGATGGGGTGATAATTTTTCCGACTCCCTTGGCTTGTATAGGTGAAGTGAAACACAAGCCGAAGCACGGGGGTTGAAAGATGCTATTATTACCCCACTGTTGTTTGTTGCTGCTTTCGGTATTGGTTGCTTGGAATTATCTTTAATGATGGCAAGACCGCGAAGGCGCCATTCAATCTCAACCATGATTTCCTTTGGCTCGTTTTTTATTTATGTTGTTGTTGGAAAGCTTACGAGAAAAAGAAATTATTATTAAAGACGAATTATTTTTCACCGTGCGTTCGTTTGTGCGTTGAAGTGAAGAAGGGGTGTAGGGCACTGTTTTTTTTGTTTCATCTGACAAAGCTGTGTTGTTTGCAAATTATTTTTATATTTTCGTTGAAAACGGGGACATCCTTTTATATTTTTAAAGTGCGAATAAATTCGCCTCGTAAGGTGGGGATGGGGAAATTTAAGTTTGGTAACTATTGAAGTGTACCTAGGCTAAGTTATTTTAAAATTCAAATAAATATATAATAAATTTCTATATGTAGTTTCTGAATAATGCTAAACGAGTTTAGCGGTAGGAGACGGCTCTTATAGACGTATAGATTCATGACACAGACACAGGGTTGCTTCAACATTGAAACCTATTTAATTAATTATAGATTTTCATGCTAACTTAACCAGATTTTCATGTTAAATTCACAGGACATTGAACATTGAGTCATGTTAAATCAACTATATTTTAGGTAAAATTTACAGGATTGCTATTTTGCGGCAGTGTTAAATTAACAAAGTGTTATGCAGATTTTACCTGCAACCTACGCTGATTTAACACGATAATAAAATCAGGTATCTGGTTAAACATTTAACCTGATCAATTGTGTTGAAAAATAACAACCTGAAAATCAGATATATGTTATTAACCAGAAATTGGTCAATTACACCTGATTTTTTTCTCTGAATGTACCACATTACCTACTCGTATACCTGCGTCAATTGATTTTTGTGCTTCTGGAATATTGTTCTGTTAACTTGCCCAAAAAAGATGAAATTAGAAAATGGGACCCGAAAGATATGCAGAGATCCATTTGTGCTGTGAGGATGATGAAAGTTGCCTTCATGACACTTGGAGGACCACTTGATATACTATATACCACATTAGACATCAAGGTATACCACACTACTAAATACTATTCAAAAGTGACGATTTCGAGGTAACATCATTATTTTTTCAAATTCTTTGTTGGTTACTGTTAGAATCCGACAAATAAAGTTAACATAGTAGCTTATATGTTCGTGCTTAGATCAACGAAATTGAGGAGCATTCGTGTCAGCTCACAACTTTGTCTGTTAAGTCAAAAATACAAACGTGTATACCACAATACCTTTACTACCTCTACTCAAAAGATATTCATTTATGGAACTTGATTTAAAAAAAGGAGTACAAGATTTCAAAAAAGCTACAGCACATTATTGTATGAGCTTTCGTTGATTTTTAATATTTTGTTTAGCATTTAAAAGTCAATTTTTCAGAAACTGCCCCACCTCAGTGGGGCCCATACTAATTTTTCTTAGATTATACCCAAGAGTCATGCCCTAAAATATTATTGACTAAACTAAGCACACTCTGCATAACCATTTATTAAAATGGTTACTTTTAAATATTTGATTTTTATATTTTTTTTTAAATTTAAATTTAAAGTATAGTCCAATTAGGAAATGAAACAGCAATTTTTAATTGTTACCTCATTATTATAAGTCTCGCAGGTGGTATGGGAGAAGAAATAAGTCCCTATTTTGGACAGGGGATTGTTTTGATTTTATTAATAACTAGATGACCCGGTGAACTTCGTTTCAACATAAATTAATTTAAAAAAAATTGAGTGTATCGCATTAGAAAATACAGTTGATGGCAAACTCCGAATATAATTTTGAACAACTCCACTCCCGATGGCCACACTACCAAACATTTTTTTTTTTTTTTTTCATATATTAGGTTTAGTAGATCGTGGTCACCTCACTGTGTCATAGAATATTTTTTAAATAGGCTAGGCTATAGAACTTCTGAGTCTTAGGAATACTTGATAGCCTGGTACAGTGAAAGCTACAATAAGCGAACACTCATCGTCACCTCTTTTTTGTCTGGTTATCAGAGCTGTCGTAAAGAGAAAGATTGCCCAATGGCAACCTACTCTTTTTGGCATCACAAAATAAAATTACTTCGAAAATAAGAGCTGTAAGACATTTACAATGCCGAAACGCGGTGGAGAAATAGGAATGACACACTCTAAACTAAAATTAACTTATAGTTACCCAGGAGATCCCGTACTTAGCTCTCAAAGCAACAGTTATCTGTTTGGTTATTAGAAATTTGCTTTTGTATTGAAAACAAAAATTCGAAACTGTTTAGAAAACAGATCCTTTGCTTCTTCCATTGTGTCCGTTTGTTGTGACGTTTTCTATTTGAAATGAGCAAAAATAAGTGCCCGAGTCAGTAAAGGAGCGTCCGTATAAACTATAAAGGAACGCAATTTGTATATGAGAAATTCGAGAAAAGAGTTGGTTCGCAAAAATATGTCCGTTTAAGGGAATTTTCCGCTTATCGTAGCTATCCGCAAATAGAGCTTTCACTGTATTTATACCTTGTTGAAATTTGGTGGGGTGATAATTTTGTTTGTATTTAAAATCATTTAAAAAAGCTAGATCTTTAAAAATACTCATTTCTTAAGGCCATTTTATAACTTCAACCCTTCAAACACAAATATCAATTTTTAGAATCTGACCGGAAGTCTCTTATATTAAAAAAAATCAAACAAAGTACATAGATACCCGACCCCATTGCTGGTTCACAAAACCAATTTCTTACCAATTCCGAAGGTCACTTTAAACTTTTGAAAAGGATAAGGCTGTTGATGGAAATAAGAAGACATATGGCCTTTTCGATTGGAGTCAGAATGACAGATCTTCTTCCTCTTCTAGTCTAGTCAAGGTCTTCCAGACTTCCAATCAAAAAGGCCATTCATTTTTCACTGTCTGCAATATTTTGTAGTTCTATGGTTCATCATTTTTGAGTTTTTGCTAATTTTGCATAATGCGCTGAAATTTCAAAATGCAATTTTCGTCCCCACGAACTATCTTGGACTATACAAAATATTCTGTATTAATAATTTATTTACATTAGTTACACCAAACCGATCTTAATCCTTAGTAATTTTATATTGTAAGTGAATGAAATAGACCGCACTTAAAAATCCCGTTTTGATATTCTGGCCCTTGCGATCAAGATTCGACTTACCTTCAAGCTATACCATCTTTTCGCTTCTCAGAGTGCATCTCGCTTACTTTTTTTGGTTTATACATACGTATTCATCCCGATATGTTTCTAGCATATTCTTCTTATTTTTACTTTTCAAAAAGAAAAAAAACAAACGAAACAAATTATATGCATATAGACCTTCCCTTGATCCCTTGATTCTGACCTCTTAGACTTATTCCATCACCAATCCGCGTTTAGCATTTGAGAACATAGTTTAAATTTTCTCATGAAGTAAACCTTTATATTTCCGTGGCGGTCGTGAAGAACCAGGTAAGTCGAGATACCTGAAGTGAATTATTGTTGATAACATTTTACGAAATTTTATTTAGTTTTACCCTTATGTAATATTTTCCTAATGCATCTGAAAATACATTATGAACACTTTTTTCCCCATTAGCATGGTTTTGTGTATGATATTCAACATAAGCCTCGACCTTATAAACTTTTTAAGAGTTTGAGTTACCTGGTTCTTCACGACCGCCACGGATATTTAGTACCTCTTAGCTACCAAAAGTCATATCATGTTCATGGTCTTCAACTATGAATGTAGTTCAATGGACTATACCATTTTTTACTTTTCTTAGAAATTTTGCAAAATGCACTAAAATTACAATACTCAAAATGTAAGTCTTTGATCCCCCTAAAAACATCTTGGATAATAAAAATACCCCGTATCAACAGTTTATTTGCATTTTACCAAACCGATCCCAAGGCATTTTCTTAGGGGTTAAGTATAACTTTGGCCACACTTTAAATTCTCGTTTTTAAAATCCGGTCCTCGATTAATGGAATTCCGGATAAGGGAGACTCGACTGTAATATTAATTTTTAGTTTTATTTTGTCAAACAAAAATGTATAATAATTAATTGATTGATGTTTTCAAACTCAAATTGATTTATTTATTTTTTTTATGTAAAACAGGCACTCAAATTGCATTTTTGCATGTAACTGGCAAACCGCAAGACCGATTTAGACCAAAATTCATTTAAATACCCACCGGTTCATACCAAACACTTTTTGAAAAGAATCATCCAAATCGGTTCAGCTATTTTTGAGCTTTTGCAGGACTAACGCACAACGATTGATTTTTATATATAAGATTTATTTCCCATTTTCTTGATCATTTTGTCATTATGTTTACTATTTATTAATTGTATTTATTGTATGTTACGCCTATCTTGGGATTTAGGTCAATATTTGGTGTTTTTGCATTTTAAACATCTACGCAAAGACCGTTTGGAGTACAAAAACCTTTTTATGGTAACGATATTCCACGTACAAGTGTTTTGTTGCATTCTACTCTAAACTAGAAATTCGTGATTCATCTTCATGGTTCTTAAAAGCAGTACCTACCTTTTGATAAACCGCTGTCTCGGGTGCATGTCCTACCTTCTTGCCGTAAAATAAAAATGACTAGTGCTAGTAGGCTACATTACAGAAGGCAATAACAAATGATGACAGAACAACAAACAACTACCTATATTTTTACTTATCAGTTGCCATCACCTATACATTGCTGAGCGTCGTTATCAAACCACCCCAGTTGTTGTACATAAACTTTGTTACAAGAATCACTGCCTCTACATTATAGAACAGGCAACACGTCTGATACTTAAATACGTCACTTTGAACAATAAAATTACAATTTGACGATTTTCTAGAGCTTGTTTCGCACATTTGTATATCCACCATGTCAGTTTTATGACAGCACTCTTCCCCCTTCCAGTAAGTTCCCTTACGTACACTTCAAGAAGGAACAATGACTTTTTAGGCTTTTTCGCCATTCGCAGTCTTTTTTACAATTTGAAAGCTTTTCGTTGTTTTTAAATGTTCTCCTTGGTGTTATAAGTTATTACTGAATGCTATTTAAGATCTTCTAGATGTGTCCGACCGACATTAATTCGGATTCAGGAAATAAGGGACCACATGACTGCCAATTAATTGCGTTGAACCCATTCCAATAGTACCTAATAGTATAAACTTTGAAGCAATAAACAAATATGTCACCCAAGTCGAGAGTGAATAAGATTCTTTCTGGTGAAAACAAAAACAAGTTGTGTTTCGTTGGCAAATATATCACATTCAAACTTCACGCACTCCCTCTGCTATAAGTCTCAACATCTCCACAGGAATATTAGAAGGTTAACACTCAACAGGATACACTTGAGTACACTCAACTTCACCCAATCCAAAAGTTGTGGCATCCTTAATGAGAAATTAACAACTTAATTAATTTTGTTGCAATATATCTTTTAAGGATGATCTTTATTAGGTCCTGTTTGGACATTAGATTTATTTGTAGCTTGTTTATGTGGGGCTACCTATAGAGAGCAGGAGGTAACAAGAATTCGGTTGAACTTATTTATTTTTTGTTTTGTTTACCTATTCCTGTGCCTTATATTGTTTTATGTTTTCTTATGGTTACAAAGAGTTTTGAATATGGATAGAAGTTGAAAAAAATTCAGATGAAGAACAACGAACGAATAAGTTGTACAACCCATTAAAGTGCATTATCGTTTTTAATTCCTATCCTAATTCAGTGCAGGACAAAAAAAAATTGTTTTGAAGGTATAAAATGTGTGCTCCTTTATCACTTAGTAAATGTAGTTTTTGAACCATTGTTTGAAAATCTTAAATTAAAATTTAAATTACCACGGCTGCAATACAAAAAACTGTCAAATGGAAAATGAAGACTCGAATGTTTTGAACAGATAGTTGTATTCCATCCACGAACTTATATTTAATTGTTGGTAGGATTTGTAAAAAAAATCAATTTGTTAGTGAAAAAACACTACAAGAAATTTTACCAAAAATTGTTGAAAAGATTCTTTTCGTCCGAATATCTTGAGAACAGACAATGATATTGGCTTTGAGCTTATTTAATTCTACACACAAGTTCATTATTGATAAGATTTGAAAAAATTAATACACAATATTTTTCTAAGAAAAAGGCTATACAAAATTATTAAACCAATCTTTGGTCTTTACTTCATGGCATATTAAAAACCTGAAACCGTTTTGGAAGATCTTGAATTGGGTGTTTTTTAAATAACAAAATAACATCGGGCCTCTAGCTCCTGAGTGCACCAATCAGTGTTCCCAAAATGGGGGGGGGGAATTCCTTTGGAGGTAGGAATGGTGGAAATATTCATAGTGAGATTTATGGTGGGAAAATATTTCAATAGTCTTTTGTTTTGCAAAAATTATCATAATCAAAACCGCAATTTACTAAAGGTGACTTTCTTCGAATAAAATGATTATGATTTGGCACAAAAATCATTCCTAAAAAAAGCCTATGGCTGACCAATCACTGAAACTAGCTGACCTTTTATAACTGTTAAGTGACCTTTTAAATAGCATGCTTTTTTTTAATGACCCAATAGAGGTGCCAACTTTTTTGTATTGAAACGAACTTTAAAAAATCATAAAAAAAATCTATGGCTGACCAATAACTGAAAATAGTTGAGCTTTACTTACTTACTTACTTAAGGTGGCGCTACAGTCCGGGGTGGACCTGGGCCTCAACCAACAAGCTTCTTCCAGCCGGCTCGGTTTCTAGCTAGCTGTCTCCAGTTTCGCACGCCAAGTTGGTTGAGGTCCTCTTCCACTTGCGTGCGCCACCTTTTACGCTGTCCACCTCTACTGCGTTGTCCCACGGGGTTGGATTCAAAGACTTTCCGGGCCGGAGCATTGGTGTCCATTCGTTCTAGATGACCCAGCCATCTCAGTCGTTGGCTTTTCACTTTTGTGGCTAGGTCGGTGTCGCTGTACAGCCCATACAGTTCGTTGTTGTATCTTCTTCTCCATTCCCCATCTATGCAGACGGGACCAAAAATCACCCGGAGAATTTTCCTCTCAAAACAGCCTAAGGCGTTCTCATCCACTGTTAACAGTGTCCATGCCTCTGCACCATACATCAGGACCGGGATGATAAGCGTCTTATACAGGGACAGTTTAGTTGCTCGAGAGAGGGCTTTGCTTCTCAATTGCCTTCTTAGCCCAAAGAAACAGTGATTGGCAAGAGTAATTCTTCGTTTGATCTCAGCGCTGGTGTCGTTCGCTGAGTTTATAGCGGATCCTAGGTTGACAAAGTCTCTGACTACCTCAAAATTATAGCTGTCTATAGTGACGTTCTGTTCGAGACGTCGGTGTTGGGTGTCCTTTCTTGTGGACAGCATATATTTTGTTTTGCTTTCATTCACCGTTAGACCCATCTTCTTGGCTTCCTTCTCAATGCTCACAAAAGCACCACTGACATCACGCTTTGTTCGTCCGATTATGTCAATGTCGTCAGCGTAAGCGAGTAATTGGACGGACTTTTGAAAGATTGTGCCTCTGGTGTTGACGTGAGAGTTTTGCACTATTCTTTCAAGAACGATATTGAAGAAATCGCATGACAGCGCGTCGCCTTGCCTAAAACCTTTTTTGACATCAAAGGTGTCGGTGAGGTCTTTGCCGACCTTGATGGAACAGCGTGCATTCTCCATCGTCATCCTGCACAAACGGACGAGTTTGGCAGGGATGCCAAAACTAGACATTGCTCTATATAGCTCGTCTCTATAGATGCTGTCATACGCGGCCTTGAAATCGATAAAAAGGTGGTGGGTATCGATTTGGAACTCCTGGGTTTTCTCCAAGATCTGCCGTAGTGCGAATATTTGGTCGATGGTGGACTTCCCTGGCCTAAACCCACACTGATATGGACCTATCAGGTTGTTGACGAATGGCTTCAGGCGTTCACAAAGTACGGCAGAGAAGATCTTGTAGGCGATATTAAGAAGACTGATGCCTCTGTAGTTGGTGCAGTCCAGAGGATCGCCTTTCTTGAGGATCGGGCAAACAATACTGAGGTTCCATTCATCGGGCATGCTTTCTTCCGACCATATTTTACAGATGAGCTGGTGCATACTCCTAACCAATTCATCGCCAGCCGCTTTGAATAGCTCAGCCGCAAGGCCATCAGCTCCAGCAGCTTTATTGGACTTAAGTTTAGATATGGCTATCCTCACTTCGTCAAGATCGGGTGGACGGAATTGTTGGCCTACGTCGTCCAGGTTGAATGGTGCAATTTGCATGGTAGCGGAATTCGGTTCGTCATCGCCGTTATACAATTTGCAGAAATGATTTTTCCATATCCTCAGTACCAACTGCGATTCCACCACGATGTTCCCCTGATCGTCCTTGCAGGCTTCGGTTCGGGGCTTGTAACCTTGGGATTTTCTTTTTGCTTTTTGGTAAAACTTCCGAACTTCATTCCTGCAGTGGCATCCCTCTAATTCCTCGATCTCGCGCTTCTCATACTCTTTCTTTTTCTTTCTGAGAAGCTTGTGTTCCTCTTTCCTCTTCTGCTCGTAGAGCTCGCGAGCAGCTCTGGTCCTTCTATGCAGCGCCGCTTTGTATGCCTGTTGTTTGGCTGCATGTACTTGCCGGCATTCCTCGTCAAACCAGGGGTTTCGCTGTGGTGGTCGTGCGAAGCCCAGCACGTCAGAGGCGGCATCTCTGATGGCTTCCTGGCAGTTTTTCCACTGGTTCTCGATGTTTGCAGTTGGCGGCAAAGGACTTGTTAAGAGGGCGCGAGAGACTCGATCGGAAAAGGACCTGGCGATTTCTTGCGACTGTAGCCGTCCGACGTTGAACTTCCTGACAGTATTTCCCTGTTTTGGCTTTGGTCTGGATATCCGTAGCATTACCTTTGCTACAACGAGGTAGTGGTCCGAGTCAACGTTGGCTCCTCGGAACGTTCGGACATCCTTGATACTGGAGGAGTGCCTTGCGTCGATCGCAATGTGGTCAATTTGGTTGGCGGTTGATTGACCAGGAATTCGCCATGTCCCCTTATGAATATCGAGATGCGGGAACTGCGTACTAGCTACCACAACGTTTCGCCCCGCAGCAAAGTCGATTAGCCTGAGTCCAATGTCATAGCTAGGGCATTGCTCATATGTCTTGTCCAGGAGCTCGTAGAACTCGTCCTTGGTGTCGTCATCTTTCTCCTCTGTGGGGGCTTGCGCGCATATCAGGCTGATGTTGGCGAATGTAGCCTTGATGCGAATTGTCGTGAGGCGTTCGTTCACATAATTGAAACTCAAGACCTCTTGCCTCAGTCTGCCTCTAACAACAAATCCACATCCAAAAAGACGCTGCCCTTGTGGTCGGTAACAGTCACCGTAGTATATATCGCAGTCTTTCAGTTTTCTTTTGCCCGGCCCATCCCATCGCACTTCTTGGATGGCGGTGATGTCTGCTTTGTAGCAGTCTAGGGCCTCCGCTAAATGTTCGGCTGCACGTAGTCTATAGAGAGACAGAACATTCCACGTGCAGATCCGAAGTTCGTTGTCCTTATTTCGTTTGCTAGGTTCGTCAACAGTAAATCCGTCCGTATCCGAGGCTTGTTGATGCTTCGCAACTAAAATAGCTTTACGTGGCCGGGAAGTCACCCCGACGGCACGACCCCCAACCTGGAGGACCAGACCCTATATATATAACTCCAAGGGCGGGGAGCCGGATTAACCGCTCCTTATAGGCCTGAGCTCCGAATATGTCGTAGTAGCCCGTATAAGGTGTTCACTAAGTAGTTCAGCCTAACTGGAACTGTAGACGCCACCGTTGATTCCATCTTGAGAATTCTTCCGCTGCCGCCTGGATGAAGGAGAAGTGCCTTAGTGGAAACACTAGTTGAGCTTTATTCACGGTCAAGAGACCTTCCGGATCGGTTTACATTTTTTGCGAGTATCCCACAACTGAGATGGCAGAAATCGTTCGTATGACTTAAAGAAACTTTAAAAGGGAACTTTTAGTCTTGATTACAAGTTTTCAAGGGCTGACCAATTTCCGGGACAGGTTAACCTTGTTTGTCCAATTAGATTATAAAATTTTTTTGCGAATAACAAGTTCCAAGAGTGCAGGACCACTTTTTTTTTTTTCTTATGTCTAAGAAATATTTATAGCAGAAAAAGCTGTTTTCTTTCCATTCCAATACAAAAATGGTGGATTCTAGAAATCTCATCTGGCATCACTGAAGTTACCAGTGTGGGTGGCACCCGGACTCTATTTTTTTTTAACATCATACACACTAGGTTTTTCTTGTTTTTTTTCGCACTACTAACCTTGGTTACTGTTCCCGTGTGCAAAAAACTCTATGCAAATATTCTCGCACGTCAAAAATAATTGAGATGAAATGCAATTAATTAATTGTTTGCATGATTGGTTTACAGTTGCGTGCAAAATAAAAAAACCATTGCTCTCATGGTGTTTTGGCTGTATAGCCTTTAAGCTATTTTTTAACTTTATATAAAATAAAAACTTTAATGAAATAAAAGAAAGACACACTTTATCAAAACACACTTTATTTATGTTGGCGGTAGAAATATGAGTGACAATTCTATTTTTTTTTTGATGACAGCTGCTTGACACCTTTTGAATGGTTATCGATGGGCGAGCAATGGTGACTTCAGATGGGCGTTCACACGGAGTGTTCAGTGTGCTGAACATTCTCCCCGGGCGAAAGCGAATTGCTGGATTATATGATCGGAATTGTTGCTGAATATTGCATACCAAAATTCTGGATTTTAAAAAAAGATTCAATTTTTTTTTTTTTTTGAAAATTCAATATTTCAAAATGATGAATTATTTTGAAATTTTTTAAATGTATATTAATATATACTCAAAATTGGAATACCAAAATTATTTTTTGAAAAATGTTACCTACAAACATTTTATAAATAAAAAATTACTTTTTAAGAAAATGGCTCCAACGATTTAAATTGATTGCTTGTATTCATATTGTTTCCAGTAATCGAATGGCATACTTTTTTTTTGAGCTCTAAGCTACATATTTATCAGGCTGTTTATAATATTAAAATAATGACTTACCCTGAGGCCACACGAGCCAGTAGTGGCTAGCCAGTCGCAATACACTCACATTTTCCTACTAACACATACAAACCTGAGCAACTGGCTCTTTAACTCGCTTGCCTTTTTCGTAGCCAGTTGGGAAACCAGTAGAGCAGCCAGTAACAGGGTTCGGCAGTACTATTTCGTAGCATATTTAGAAAAATAGGATTAAAACTTAAGTTTACTCACATTTTCTTTCACAAAACATTAATAAAATAAAGACTGGGAGTCCATGCCCAGTTTTATAAATTTGCTAAGCGATCTAAAAATTGTTTGAAGATGAATAAAGCCGGAACCACACTTATTTCGTTTGCTGTGTTGAAGGGTCTTATTTCCGTTTAGGACGAAAGCCAAAATTAATTAAAGGCTCTCCCAAACCGACGCGAATCGTTCGCCTACGACAGTTTTTTGTTGTTATGTTTACCATTGTTTATCTATCGTATTTTGTATCGCTGCGCACGAAAAATTAAACAAGAGTTTTTACGATAAATATTGTTTTGTGATAGAAATGACTTAAGGCTCGCCAAAACCAACGCGAAACATTCGTAATGACAACAAATCTTAGGCTTTTGTTGTTTTCTACTAGTGATGTTGCATGGCGTCAGTGCGTGTGTTTTTAGTGCATTTTTATCTCCATATAAAAAGAAGTAGCATGTTAAATAGAAAACCAGTCCGGTATAATTCCGTATATTGTTTTTTGTATTTTACATGCTTCTGTACTAAAAGACAAGGCTAACAACAATACGGAATTATACCAAATTGTTGCTGGATTTAACATGCTACTTTTTTAAGCGAAGATAAAAATGCACTAAATACAACGGCTAATGACAGTTTGCAACATGGCAGGCTTGATAAGTAAGCACAGAGTACTTAAAATGCCACTGCACACCACACAGATGATAGATTGAAGTTGGTTCTTAAGTCCTTAAGTCTAAAAAAGTTGAAAATCGTAGCAGTTAAATTTCTTTCCTTAAAATCGGAGTAGATTTACTCCATTTGGAGTAAGATCCGTACGCTGGCCATTTGAGAAGCCAGTTTGGCATCCCGCCAACGTCACAGCATATACACAAATAGGAATTTGACAGTTAGTATTATTTGTAGCCAGTACTGGCTCGTGTGGCCGCAGGGTTAAACGCTTTTTATACTTATTCTATATATACTTGAATATTTTTTAAAGTTATTAAGTTCCATACACCTTGAACATAAGAACAAGCAACAAGTATACGTGCCATCCAGTTGTGCATTTTTTTTGTTGCATTTGCGAATTGCATTTTGGTGGTCAAAGGGTCGCGGTATCGCTGCCAGGATGGTTCCATGTAGTTTGCACTGATACAACTCTTAAAATAAGTGTTGTATACAGAAAAAAAGATAATTTAGTTTCCTATACCTACCAAATAATTAACATTTTTTTTACGATGAACAGTTCTAGAGATATTGGTAAAATGCGATTCTTAAAATGGTGGCTGACTCAAAAACAACCCACTTATCAACTCCAATTAAAAATGTGATCAGTATAGTTTTGCAAGAAAAAATCTCTGCCGACTACCAAGGGTTTCAATCAGTTGACGCTGAACTTTTAGTTTGCGAACCATATATGTAAATGTATTACGAAATTATACGGATCACGGATGTCATACATAACATAAACGACAAAAGAAAAAGTTGAAACAAATAATCTTAAATGTAATGATAAAAAAAATTATCTCTGCAAAGCAAAATGTAACTCCTTAATTTGATACTCTATGGAAAAATGCCCAAGAGGGTTGATTTGAATAAATTTTAATTGCGTTTCTCTCCTTCATAAAGACCAAGCTTTCATTTTCAGCAAAGGATTCTTCGTCGTTCCATTGACAGACAAAAACACAATTTTAACTCAATTATTTAAGACTGTGTTCTCTTCTTATTCGCGTCCAAAGTCAAGAGAGTTCTTTACAGCATGAGTAAAAACTCATTAGCATTGGTTATGACTTGTAGCCTTGTACCTACTTATATTTTTGCATGTTGATTGTGTATTTTTTTGTTCTGCTTCAAATATTCTTCTTATCGAAAAAAATGTTATTTGAATACGAAGGTATTTAATAAACATTTGTATACCGTTGCAGTTGCTTCATATTACAAAAGAATATTTTTTATGGAGAAAAGAGGGATCTCTACCACCTGCACCAGGTAGGAACCGGTAGAAATCTTTGCAAGAGTAATTACGTTACAAATGTCCTTGTTGCAAAAGAATTTGACGTTACATGATGCCACAGCAGATGAACATTTTAAAGATTTGATGTTATCAGTAATGTGCACGGGGAGAGGAACATGCTATATAATTTTGGCATTAAATAATCCTTGAGTGATCCTTTTGGCATATGCCAACAGTTTGTAGCATAATTCATAGACAAAGAAAATTTTGAAATCAATCTTCGTCTGGGCTAAAGAAAAGTGGAACTGGAAAATGATGTTTTTTTTTCTATCTATATTGTAACTCATTTCGTAATTTCTTTGACTTGCAATATTGTGTCGCCAAGGATGAGACTTCAGTTCCGACTATTGACGATTGTATACATTTTTCAATAAGTAGATATGCCACTGTATATGACTTCGGTTCAAGATCGGGATATGTGAAGAGACTTGTTGGATGAACCCAAAGGAGCCTATAACTAACTTGTAAGGGTCTTCCATCTATGGGTGGCAAACCTTAAGACATCCATATTTAAATTTAAATTCAAGAAGCTTGCTACGTCATCTTCGTTTTTTTAACCGGAAAGAAGAATACAATATTAACCGCTTATTGCGGTAACTCTTGGGAGTTTTTCCATAGTTCGGGGTCTTATATTAAAATATAAACTTCCCACCATCTTCAACCGCACAACACAACATCAGGTAAAATAACTGCCCAAAAAAGTCAGCCTTGAAACTATTTGAAAAGACTGGACTGTAAAAACAATTTATTTAAATAAACCTTTCTTTTCAAAACAACTCGATGCTGAAAACAATTGGATTGAATGTGCAGATGTTGAAAGTTATTTGTTTATTTCAAAAGATTACCAATACAAGTGAATGAACTCCGTAATTTTGTGCAAATAAACCCTTTTACGTTCAATTTGCATTATACTATAGATTGATGAGGATCAAAGACGAATGCAAATATCCTGTCCTGTCAGATGTGAATTGAAAGGATTTGAAAGGCAGGTATTTTAAATGAACTTACTTTTTTTACATTTTGCATGCGCCAACTGTTAAGGATAAACACAAGGCGGAAATAGGTTTCTTTGTATAGAATAAAGATAGTTATTTATACGTCTTTGAAGTTGCTATAGAAATTTGTACCTAAACCAGTGATACCACGATAGAAATGAGTAGTTTTCTTGCATTTTATTAGCATTTCTATATTTGGGTCTTGATCATTACAAAATTCGTGTAATTGACTTGACATCTGACTTTACTATTAAGGTAAGGGTTTGGGTTATGTATATGATTTATTTTTCAAATTGGAACTTCAAAATGTGGGTAGTTCTAGTTCATACAAATTTGATCAAAGTCGGACGTAGACAAGGTTTGGCACTTGAGTTTATGGGATTTGAGTACAAACTGAATAGGGACCTTCCCAGGCAGTATTACGAAATACTGAAATCCTACGTTACGAAAGGACTCTTTAGAGTACGGTACGACTCTTACTCGGAACTTAAGAAAATTGAAGCCGGTGTACCACAACCTGGACCAACCCTGTATCTGTTATATACAAAAGATATTTGTATATAACAGATACAGGGTTGGTCCTAGGGCACTTCCTTGTGGTACACCGGCTTCAATTTTCTTAAGTTCCGAGTAAGAGTCGTACCGTACTCTAAAGAGTCCTTTCGTAACGTAGGATTTCAGTATTTCGTAATACTGCCTGGGAAGGTCCCTATTCAGTTTGTACTCAAATCCCATAAACTCAAGTGCCAAACCTTGTCTACGTCTGACTTTGATCAAATTTGTATGAACTAGAACTACCCACATTTTGAAGTTCCAATTTGAAAAATAAATCATATACATAACCCAAACCCTTACCTTAATAGTAAAGTCAGATGTCAAGTCAATTACACGAATTTTGTAATGATCAAGACCCAAATATAGAAATGCTAATAAAATGCAAGAAAACTACTCATTTCTATCGTGGTGACAGTGACAGTGGACATCAGCGCTGTCATGGCCATATTTGCTGACGATACTGCAATATTGGTGCCAGATAAATCCGTTACGAAGGCTACACAAAAATTGCAAAATGCCGTCTATAAAGTTAGTTCTGATTGGACGCAAAAATGGCTTATCAAATTTAACGAAAATCTATGCATATAAACTTTACAAACAAAAACATAAACAATGTTCCAATAAACAGTACAGCAGTACCTTACTCCAATACCGCCAAATACCTTGGAACGACTTTGGATGCAAAGTTTAAATGGAAAGAGCACACCAGAAAGAAAAGAGAAGAACTAAACTTGAAGTACAGAAAAATGTACTGGTTACTAGGAAAGAACTCTGACTAGTCTATCAAGACTAATGTTAACGTGTGTGAAGTTAGCATAACATTTTTGAGCTTGACCAATGGGACCATGGCAGGAATTTGCAGTTTTTTTTGCATTTTGTATGCATTTCTATTCCGGATTTTGCAGTTCACCAAATAGTGGGTGTGACCGATTGTACTGCTAACTTCACTGTGAAGTTTGCAGTTTAATTTGCAGTTCCAGAAAAGGAAAAACCCAAATTTCTAAATCCTTACATACAAAAAATTTCATACTGTACTGCTAACTTCACTGTGAATTTTTGTCAAATTTGGACGTTAAAATTTGAAATTAGTTTTTTCTTGAAGTAAATGAAAAACTGCAAATTTGGACCTTAACTGCAATTTTCTAGCTGGCTCAGTTCTTGAGAAAAGGGTATGTACTGCTAACTTCACACTGACGTTAACAGTGAAAAATGAATTAAATCGATTTTTTTTTTAATTTGGACTTCCAAAGTTGGACATAAATCTTTCTTGAACTGCAAATTAAACTGCAAATTGGGACCAGTGTTCCCAGATTGGTGGTTTTTCCAACCAAAATGGTTGGAAAAAATGCCTTTGGTGGGAAAAATGGTGGGAAAATATTCATAGTGGGATTTATGGTGGGAAAATATTTCAATGGTATCTTTTTTAGTGGGAAAAACCAAAATTCACTATACCTGCCTATCTTCGAATTTTATGAACTGTAATGATTTGGCACAAAAAAACAGATATTGTACCAAAAAGCACTTACCTTGAAAAAATAAAAAATATCTCAAAATTCATAAAAATCAATGGCTGACCAATGACTGAAACTTACTAGCTGACCTTTTATGACCGTTAAGTGACCTTTCAAGTGAGATGCCAACATTTTTTTGTTATCTTGAAGCGAACTTTAAAAATTCATAAGAAAATCTTTGGCTAGGCAATTATTGAAAATAGTTAATCTTATCATGATCTAGTGATCTTTCGGATCGGTATACATTTTTTGTGAATATTCCCGAAATGAGTTGCCAAAAATCGTGAGTCACCTTAAGAAACCTTAAGTCTGGATTACAGGTTTCTAGGGCTGACTAATTTCTAGGACAAGTTGACTTTCTTCACCAATTACTGACCAATTGGACGACATACTTTTTTTGCGAATATGAAGTACCAAGAGTGCAGAGCAAACATTCTTCTTTTTTTATATCTAAGAAATATTTGTAGCAGAAAAGGTTATGGTGGCTTTTTTTTCCTTCCAGTACAAAAATGGTGGGATTTTTTTTGGAATTTGGTGGGATTCTAGAAATCTTATCTAGCATCACTGATTGGGACTCTAATTGCAATTTTCTAGCTTGCTCAGTTCTTGAGAAAAGGATATGTACTGCTAGCTTCACAGTGATGTTAACAGTGAAAAATGAATTTAATCGATAATTTGTCAAATTTGGACTTCAAAATTTGGACTTAGAATAGAAATGCAGAAAAAATGCAAAAAAACTGCAAATTCCTGCCATGGTCCCATTGGTCTAGCTCAAAAATGTTATGCCAACTTCACACACGTCTAATGTTATATTAGCGAGTACCGAAACCCGTTTGGACATATTGCATACATCTATGGGGCTGGTACAAAGAAAACAAATGCTGAAACCATTGGCGTAGGAAGGAATTTTGTCTATAAGGTGGGCAACCAGTCCAAACCATACCTATGTAATCATTAAACAATTTTTCGGTGCAAATGATTCCTCAATAAATATGTATTTATTTGGACTTGAGCGCACTTAATTAGTTCCCGAATTTGTTCAAAAGAGATCTAATGAATGAAATCGACAACAACGTCAACAGTAAAGCAAATTAACAATAAGTAGAAGTGCTACGAAACTCAACTCTGCAACAATGTCTTCGATGCATCTTCAAATTATTTCTTTAAAACTCGGTCTAAAATAATCGTTATAAGTTCAAAATACTAAGATGTTGGGTTAATTAAATGAAGTTTCGGTATTTTACTACCTATTCAAACTGAACTATAAATCAGATTTGGAAGGCGTTGGAGCATTTTCGAAAAATGATTTTTATATTCAAGGTAACTTAACCTGTTTTAATATTTCATTAAACTTCTCAAAGTATTTCCGGAGTGAATAAAAATTAAACAAAAAAAATGCAATTCGTTCCACCAAAAATTCAAACTAACTTCCCACACCTTCCACGTTCCGCCGCCCTCATTCAGCATGTATCCTCAATTTCAGCAACCCCCCTACCAACCCACTTAATTCTCAACAGCCTCTTGCAATGGTTGGAAATATCTTCCCGTGCGTCGCGTCGCGTCTTTTTATCGTTCGTGTTTTTTTTTTTTTTAAGTTGATGAGAAAACATCAACCCAAATGAGGGTAAAACTGAAGGGGAAAAAGGGTTTATAATGATGGGGGGAAGAAAGATGGTTGTGCGGGTGGAATCCCAACTTCCATTTGCATGGCGTTTGCTTTCTGGGTTTTTGTCGTCGTTGTCTAAGTTCGTGTCTATGAATGAATTAAAACCCGAGTGCTGTGCCCGTGTGGTGGTAAATTAATACCGAAAGGAAATTTAAATAATGAAAGAGACGAAAAAATGAGTATAAGCAGGATGGAAAACGAGGGTTCATCCTTGTTGTATAAGGTACGTCCTAGGTATAGAGTTTAGTATGCAAATTAGGAAAAGAAATGAAGAAAATAAAAACAGAGAAGAACCCGTCCGTTGCCGTCGTCTTCGTCCACTTTAAGGGTTGAAGGGGTGCCAGTGAAAAATTATTTTAATGTCGTTTGATTCGAAGCAGAGAGGCCAACAGTGAAAACGACACCGATAACAGTTCGTGGCAAACAGCGAAGCACGTTTTTTCCTAAGCTCAGCTAAATTTATTTGCGACCTCCTTTTTACTTTGCAGTGAATACTCATGGTGTATGGTCTTCTAATACCAGGAGCAATGTCATTTATCTATTTCAGGTTGGTACAAAGCAAAAAAGGGATGCCATAAGTTTTGGAAATTGCAATTGTTTGCTATTTGTAATGGTTATAGGTACTTACTATATTTTAATGCATCATATCAGCGCAAAGTTTATGCGTGGGCTAACTTTAAAGTAAAGGAAATAAAAAAATATATCTTCTATTCAATCGAGTTGTAAATAAGGGCTAAATGAGCAACAAGACATCAGAAATTATGTACCTTATGAAAAAGTCGTGGTGGGTTGGATTATAAAATTGCTGGTTGAAACAGAAAGGGTTAAACTTCTGTATATTAAAAAAAAATACCTAACAAAATGGACGCCTTTAGAATGACATAGCATTGGTCAATTCAACTTTTGATTTAATATTGAAAGAACATGATATACTAAAAAAAAGAGAAAATGTATCATTTGTGCTTGGATAGTGTAGTGGGAACAAATGTATTATATTAATAATGTTATATTAATAATTATTTAATAACAAATTACGTGACAACCAGTGTTAAAACACACTACACACATTCAGGCCATTCAATGAGTTTCCACTTTGGGACCAGTTTTTTGCCTAGTGAATTGGCCCAGTGGATGAGTGCTATCTCCGTGGAAGATTCCTAATTCAAAACTAGGTTAGTATCACAAAGTATTTCTAAAATAAAATAAATGATGAATTCCTATACTTTCAGATTAATGCAAAACGAGTTGATTGATAAGCAGCGTTAGAGACGGCAGAGGCTGAGATGTATGGATTCATGACATGAAAATCAGGTATAATTGACCAGAAACAGGTATATAGTTAAATATACCTGTTTTTTCTTTGAGTGTAGGTAAACAAAATTATTTGCTGGAATTGCTTAAACAACTAAAAATAGAATGGCATCTGAGTTTTTGAGTAACTATTAATTTATACAAAAAACTAAATTTCATATCATTACTGTAGTGGTTTTTTAAGATTAAATTTTCTATACATATATAGAATTTTTAAAACACTTTTAAGGAAGTTGCTAATTTTAAGCATTTATTATTAATGAAATATGCATATAAAAAATAAATTTCAAAAATAAATTATCAACCCAATTTTGAAATATCGAACAAATATAGATACAAAACGGTTTGGGTTGAAAGTTTTGCTGGTTTGCAAAATTCTGTTCAGATTTTTGTTTTGGTCCCCAGTTATTAGTTATAGAGGATTGAAGCTCAAGACTAAACTAATATTTCTAGCCAAAAAATTCAAATATGTCCATCCTTCCACATAAAAAGTCTGGATATTTCAATCATCATTGGTAAGGGATTTCAATCCTGTAAAAAAATAGAACTCATTTTATATTAAAGGCTAGGCCACTGTAACAAAGTGTTACACTTTTCACTTCCCCCCCCCCCCACACCAAGTGTTCAACGATCCATCGCCGTCCATTTATAAATACATCCACCACCAGCAACATCAGCTATCAGCACTCTACATCAACTACCAGTACCCTATATCAGCATAACATACGCCCGCCACCACCCATCGAATGATCAACAGCCACAGCACACAGAATACTCTGATAAGCAACAACAACTGCACATTGCATTCGGTGCTGCCGACGCCATACGATTTTACATTTGACCTTCTTACAATTCACACTGTCTTGTGGCACAAAAATTATGATGAGGAGGTACAAAAATCCGGAAAAGCGGAAGCTTGTTACCTCGAATTAATTCCTAATTATTAATAAATAATTCCGAATTTTAAAGAGAGTTAAGTTTCCAGCGGTTCAATGTTTTTAGCAACTTTGATAAGCTTAGGTCCTTTATTTGGTGCATCCGTGTATCATTTAAAGAAAACCTTTTTGGCATCCGCCGTTAAGAACCCGTTGTTCTCCCTTGGACTAGCTGGAATCAGATTCCTACCGTTGTTCTCCCTGCTTGCTCCTTGGAGTTGGTTCAGGGCTATACCCGTTGTTCTCCCTTGGACTATCCTTGGGCTGGAATCAGATTCCTACCGTTGTTCTCCCTGCTTGCTCCTTGGAGTTGGTTCAGGGCTATACCCGTTGTTCTCCCTTGGACTATCCTTGGGCTGGAATCAGATTCCTATCGTTGTTCTCCCTGTCTGCTCTTTGGAGTTGGTTCAGGGCTATACCCGCTGTTTTCCCTTGGACTATCCTTGGGCTGGAATCAGATTCCTACCGTTGTTCACCCTGCCTACTCTTTGGAGTTGGTTCAGGGCTATACCCGTTGTTCTCCCTTGCACTAGCCTTGGGCTGGAATCAGATTCCTTCCGTTTAATCCCCGGTTCGCTTCTTCTAAGTGGATTTTGTGGGCAGAGTCTACTCCTGTAGCTCTACAAAACCCAGCTTTGATTTATATGAAATACCGTGTTAGTTATCATAAAACAAACCGAAATTGTAATATTTATATGAAAAACTGTGTTAGTTATCTTAAGACAGAAGGAACCAAAATTGTAATATTGTAAACCTCTTTTTCTTATATATAAAGATAAAATATTATAAGGCTAGTGTTAAACCCGAGTTCTTTCCTTCTTAACCCGAGTTTTATCTGCTTTTCATCGGGAAAACCCTGGACTACGACGAGCTTACCTCAGCCTCGAATAAAAAGCATCACACCACAGTGAAAAATTTAGTTTGACAAGAAAAAATATTATTTGTTTTGGCAGCAAAGTAATCACTGATTTCGCCTTTTAATCGTCTCAGAATCAATCATTAAAATTTCAATGATGAGCTTCAATGATAGCTATAACTGGCACCTTAGTTCCCTGTCTCCTCGAAAGGCTAATCCACATTCAGCATTGAATTTGATAGTAGATACTTACTATAATTCACTCCACTTAAACAGAAGAATTTCTTTTCAAATTTTCTTCATATTCAATTATTGTAGATACTTACTATAATTCTGAGTATTTGTTGTGCCTATTTCCTCGCTAGCTCTTGATGATTTCAACCAGATGAATGCCTTCTCACTGAGTTTGAAGTTTTGTACCTTAAACACGTTTAACAATATATTTTTCCTGAAGTTGGAGAAAAGCAAAGCCAGAATTGATGGTCTCTTGATTTTTAATATGGCATGTAAACAGATTCTTTGAGCATTTCCGAAGCAACTTGAAACTTTTCCGCAATACTTCATCGCAATTTAGAAGTTCTTTAAATCCTTTTTCAGCCCAGTATTCCATGTTTTCATTTGTTACGCTGTCAGACCAAAAACCAATGTCATTTTTTTTTGTGCGGTATTTATTTACGCGTTGGAATTTGAAATTCCATCTACTGTGGAGGCCCCTGTTTTATGGAGGCCTGGGACTGTAGCCCCGGCTGCCCTCCCCTAAATCCAGCACTGCATACAGCTACATAACTACATTATGTATGTTTTATGTACCTACTCCTAAATACAAAAGGTATTATTTGAGCTTTTTGAATCTTTTGTAAGATTTGTATATCTCAAAAAAAAATCAGTTCCACTGCTTTCAAGAAAATCAACAAAAGAAAATGGTTCCATGGGAGGTAAACCATTTCGAATAAAAAGTTTCCCAACCAAATGTAGTTTTAACTGAAAATAATTCATTGATTTTGTTTTAGAAAAAAATGTGGAGCCATTTTTTAGAAAAATTAAGAATAATGAGAATTTCATGACAGATACTGTTACTTTTGTTCCTAAAAATTAACTAAAAAATGTTTCGGGTGAACGACCAAAAAGCAATAATGTACCGAGCTTAAAGAAAGCCGTTTAAGCTGTAGCCGAACAGACATACAAATAGAATTGTGAGACCCACTTCTTTCGCTTTCCTATAATTGTAATGACTGGATTGATCAAAATCTCAAGATCAATTTTTGTTTACGAATTCAAAACTTGCCACAAACATACATAGATAAGGTACATATGCACATTAGGATGGTCGTTAAAAAAAGGTCATCCGGGTGGGTCCAAATCGGCTCTAATTGAAGAAAAAAAAAATCCCTAATTTTTTCTGATTTTTCTTTTCATCCCCTACAATCGCTGTAGGGGTAAATTAAATTTCCCTTTTTTTTGCATACTAGAAATTTCGTGTAAGATCTGCCAAAAAAAATTCAGAGCATGATGTAAGTGGGAACTAGACAAGAAAAAATCCTATAGGAGAGGGGTAATATCTCCCCCCGCTTGGGGGGGAAGGGCAATTTAATAAAATATTTGTATAAAATAGAAAGAGAAATAATTAAAAACAATACTTACTGTAATGTTTTGTAACTTTTTGGAAAGCCACTAGTTCATTCTTACGACAGTGTTTCCAGTTCAAAATTCTAAATCCAGTCAAATTTGACTTGTTGACTGGATCTTTTTCTTCCCAATCCAGTACAAAAAAAAACAGTCAAACATAAGGAAATTTTTGTTCAAGTCAAAAAAAACAGTCAAATATGAAAATACCGAATTCTTATATCGAAAACAAAAATGTATTTTACTAATTATTATCATCAACAAAAATAAACAGTTCAGTAATAATTCACAGCACAAGTTATTTAAATAAATGCCTTAAATTTTATTTTTCTAATTATAAATATACATATGTAATTAAGCAATTAAAACACAGTCTTCTGAATCTGAAGTTGTGCACTCAATTTGTGATTCTTGGTTTATTTCTATATTTTGGTATTTGTTCCAACTTTTTGTATTATATGGTCAGGGATTAAACAATTTATTGCAATATTTTTTATCCCGCATTTTGATCCCTTATAATGAAAATGGAATTTGTTAAATTCAACTGACTGATAATTCTCTGCACTTCCACATAAGAAATTGGCAATACTAAAATAGAGATAGCAAACTTCGCCAAATCTTGAAATGGGTTTTCTTCACTGGCAAAAGAATAGACTTTATAACAGATTGGAGCTATTTCCTCATTGTTTTTCCATCTTATAAGAAAAAGATTAATCCATTGGTTTGAAGTTTTATCTGTTACAACTGATTCAACCTTCATCTCTTTCAAAACTGGTTTCAAGGAGCTTTTGTTTTGAATTTATTTCTCTTTAAAAACTTCGTAACACTGAAGTTGAAGTGAATTTTAAAATTATTGTTTTCTAAATTCCAGTGCATATTGAATCAAATCCAGCTTAAAAAACCAGTCAAGCGCACTTGACCGGATTTGTTTTGCATTTCCAGCTAACGGAAATAAAAATCCAGTCAAATCTGACTGGAAACCAGTCAAAATAGCAACACTGCTTAATACGACTTGTTTTAAAATTAAGTTTTTTGATGAACAGTTTTGGCAACAAATTGAATCGATGAGTGGAAGAACAGTACTAGCGCCAAATTAAAAATGTAAGAAAAACAGGCATAACTTCCTATTGCTCAGACAAAAAATAGATTTTTTGGTATGAAAATGTAAAAAGTATTGCTCATGATTGAAAAGTTTAAAATTTCATTTTAAAACATTTGTTTAAGCCAATAACTAAGTTATTGATGTATATAAAGTTAGCAGGACACTTTTGGAAATTCATGTTAAAAACTATCCTATCATTAGTTGCTACTTAATTGCGAATTAGTTACGCAAAAAAAAAAATTAGTTGCTTTTTTGGGTTAAGAAAAAATGGGTGTCCTGCTAGCTTCATATCAACTTAGCAGGACAACTTCTTCAAAAATAAAGATAATCGAGCTGAAAAAAGTTTATTATTGAGAACTAATTAATTGCGAATTAGTTACGTAAGAAAAAATTTTATTGCATTTTTGGTTTGCGAAAAAATGGATGTCCTGCTAACTTCATTTGAAGTTAGCAGGACAACTTTCTCAAAAATAAAGATAATCGAGCTGAAAAAAGTTTATTATTGAGAACTAAATTAATTGCGAATTAGCTACGCAAAAAAAATTTGATTGCATTTTTGGTTTGCGAAAAAATGGGTGTCCTGCTAACTTCATATGAACTTACCAGGACAACTTTCTCAAAATAAAGATAATCGAGCTAAAAAAAGTTTATTATTGAGAACTAATTAATTGCGAATTAGTTGTACGCAAAAAAAACTTTTATTACATTTTTGGTTTGCAAAAAAATGGGTGTCCTGCTAGCTTAATGTAAACTTGGCAAAGCACACATTTTTCGCACACCTAAAACGCAGTACAAATTTTTTTGCGTAACTAATTCGCAATTAATTAGAACTCAACAACCAAATTTTTTCAGCTCGATTGTATTAATTTTTGAGAAAGTTGTCCTGCTTAGTTCATATGAAGTTAGCAGGACACCCATTTTTTCGGAAACCAAAAATGCAATAAATTTTTTTTTGCGTAACTAATTCGCAATAATTTAGTTCTCAATAACCAACTTTTTTCAGCTCGACTATCTTTATTTTTGAGAAAATTGTCCTGCTAACTTCATATGAAGTTAGCAGGACAACCATTTTTTCTTAAACCAAAAATGCAATTAATTTTTTTCTTGCGTAACTAATTCGCAATTAATTAGTTCTCAATAACCAAGTTTTTTCAGCTCTATTATCTCATTTTTTGAGAAAGTTGTCTTGCTAAGTTCATATGAAGTTAGCAGGACACCCATTTTTTCACAAACCACCAATGCAATAAAATGTTTCTTTGTGTAACTAATTCGCAATTAATTAGTTCTCAATAATAACTTTTTTCAGCTCGACTATCTTTATTTTTGAGAAAGTTGTCCTGCTTAGTTCATATGAAGTTAGCAGGACACCCATTTTTTCTTTAACCAAAAATGCAATTAATTTTTTTCTTGCGTAACTAATTCGCAATTAATTAGTTCTCAACAACCAATTTTTTTCGGATCGTTTATCTACATTTTTGAGAAATTTGTCCTGCTAGGTGCATATGAAGTTAGCAGGACACCCATTTTTTCGCAAACCAAAAATGCTATACATTTTTTTTTGCGTAACTAATTCGCAATTAATTAGTTCTCAAAATCATTTTTTTTAATCGTTTATACACATTTTTGAGAAAATTGTCCTGCTAAGTTCATATGAAGTTAGCAGGACACCCATTTTTTCGCACACCAAAAAAGCAATTAATTTTTGTTTGCGTAACTAATTCGCAATTAAGTAGCGACTAATGATAGGATAGTTTTTAGCATGTATTTCCAAAAGTGTCCTGCTAACTTTATATACATAAGTTATTGTAATTTTTCTGCAATGGCGCTTGTACTGTTCTTCCACTCACCGATTCAATTGTTTCAAACTCAACATTTTGAAGAAAAATTATTATTATTTTTTTAATTATAGGTTTGAAAACAGATTAAGCTGAAATTGTTTATTCAAAGAACTTTATATAATAATCAACTATTAAAATGGACTTAATTTTTGCATTTGATTAGGTAACAGAATTGATTTTTTTTTTACAGACAAATACAATCTATCTCAACTAACATTTCAGTTTCTATTATTCTGCACGTCTGGATATAAGGCTTCTATACAGCTGAAATGAAAAATAAAATTCTTATCGAAGTCATGATTTCTTTAAAATTGTTTGAAAGTTTGATATAGAAAATTAAACGAGACTATAGTATCTTTATCGGCTAGACCTCTTTAAATATGATTTTAAAGAAGGCACATGAAGCTAAGACTGTATAAAGATTGTTAAAGGTTATTTTATTGCAGTTGCTGACTGACTGACAGTCTCTGTTACAATTTTGTAGTAGTATTATCGAATTTTTTGCTGTGACCATAAAAAAAAGTCAATTTATATTACAGAGGCTCAAATTTGTAAAAGTCATTTTTAAGAAGCTTTTTAAAAATGACTATTTTATAAATTACGTAATTATTTTATTGTTGTGATATGTCTTGTTTCTTTAAAGATCTCTCGTTTGTACATTAATAAGAAAAGCATTTTTGATGAAAAACAAAAATGAGCGATAAGTGTGTTTTATCTGTGAGGAACTTGTAAATTTATATCAAAGGGCACGGTAGTGCCCAGCCAAGTTCGCGGCACTACACCCTTTTTACAAAACAAACTCAGGCGACTTTCAACCCCCCTCTAACTTCAGTACCAATAAAGTCAGGATCTTCAAATGAGCAGTATTTGCTGAGCTGAGCAAACACAGATGGCTCACCAAATTTCAACTCTTTAGCATTAGTAATTCTCGAGATATAGGACTTCAAAAATCGCAAAAACCGTAACTGACTGACTAACTGACTCGCTGACAGATCATCAAAATTATGGAGCACTTCCCGTCTTCCCGACATCGTACAAACTTGAAATTTCGCACAACGGTAGGCCTTAGGGTACCCAACCGTCCTCCTTCTAGGAGGACAGTCCTTCTTTTCGATTATTTGTCCTCCCGTCCTCCCTTCATTAGAAAATGTCCTCCTTTTAAAAATGTATGAAAACTTATAGCTGCACGCATTAACTTTCAATAAAATAACAGAACGCATTAATTTCTCAAGTCATTAGATTTCAACGTTTTAGCTTAAATTTTGAACAAGATGATAATCCTTCATAGTACTAATTAATGTCAATGCATGCATCCAATACGTGTGATGTGTGAATGCCAAATGAAATTTACTAGTGGCGAAAACCATAATTTTCTAAAATATGATCGCTTTTGAAACAAGACACATACACGTTACGCTATCAAAATTTTCTCCACTATTAAGCTCAAGCTTGGTGATGGTTAGCCGTTAGCCTGTTTATATTTCAGAGCACTCAGTAGTTTTCCTCCGTCTATTTGACTGATCAGGAGAATAAAATATAAACAGGATCTCTCACATAGAAGTCAAAACAACTCTCTATTCTACTTTAATTTACTACGGCAACAAATAAATGAGCAAGTGAATCCAACAAAAATCAGTCTCAGTTTTTGGGTTGTATACAAAGTCTTTTCAAACTAAAATCTCTAATTCAAAATCTTTCAATTACAAACACCCCGATTACTGCTGCGGAGGGAATCAGTCTCAATATTGACATTTTGACTATGAGCGAAATGGCAAAATTGATTCCCTTTGCAGTTCATTCATCGGACTCTGGAATCGGAGTGAAAATCCCGCTTTTCATAATCTTGCAATTATAAAATCACGCTTTTAACAATCTTGCATTTAAAAAATGCCGCAAGCTGAACTGCACACAATGGACAATAGATTTCGAAAAACTACAAGATGCTCTTAGTTACTTTGGAAAACATAATTTAATGATTATAGGCGACCTGAATGCGAGGATTGGTATGGACCAATGTTGTACTGAAAGATTGTCATCCTTTTCATCGAATTTGTTGTTTAAAAGAAACTCCAAGGACAACGTTTTTGATGGCAATGGAAAGAAGTTTTTGAATTTCTGTATATTTTTCGATCTTACAGTTGTTAATGGCAGATCCAAGAGCGATCTACGTGGGGAAAACTATTTTAGCTGAACAAGGGTCGTCAACGATTGACTACTGCTGTGCAGCACCTGATTTCTTGAGAATTATTCAAGATTTAAAGGTTGGTGCTCAAAACTTTTCGGACCACATGCCAATTGAGGTGGTACTTCAATTGAATGGGGCATTGATGTCTTTGCCAAGTGAAATTGAGATGCAACTTTTACCGAAAATTACTTTAAGAGAGCACCAAGTTGAGGTTTTTCAGCAGAACTTATCTTTGCAATAAGCCATGATCTTGAAGAACCCATTAATTGGATGTGCTTGATGAAATTGTTGCTAAAGCTGCTCCGAAAAATAACCAAAGAAGACACAGCGTTCCCAAAAACAAATGGTTTGGTCATTACATATGTACATATGTACTTAATCACAAACTTAAATGTATGAAAACTTGACCAGTGAACCCTCCAAATTTAAATCAGTTATCATTAAATACCAAATTTCTGTCATAGTTTGGAGTTGTTTCGATATTACTCTACTTAAGATTATTGATATTAAACTTCATGAACTTAAAACTTGGCATATATTTTAGATCTCATTACTTTTTTGGCAGACTTTTTACGCACAGGTTTCTTGTACATATAGAACTTGGTTTTTTTTAACATTTATGTTTTTGTTGTGATTGAAGTTTCAAGATTTCTCGTGACATCCTGCTTACATGATATATAATTTATGTGTGGTTTCTATTGTATAGACAGAATAGGTTTTGTTAAAATATTTGACTGTTAAGAAATGATCCATTTTCAAAGAAAAGGAAATGAACTAAATCACTTTGGTCACCTTGTGTGTGTATGTTTGTGTGAGCTTTAAAAGAAAATAAAAAAAAATAGTTAAGATTATTTCTTTCTCAAGCGAATTAAAGAAATGGTCAACATATCTACAGCTTGTTTCCCCGTCTGAATGCGTATCGAAGCTAGGGTCAGTTTTAAGAAATATTTTGAAGTTCTAGAAAAGACAAAAACTTAATTAAATTTTTGCATCTTTCAAATTATATCTAAGATGGCCGGGTGGGTAGAGTGCTGGAATGACACTTAGGAGTTCCAAGATCGATCCCGAGAAAGGTTTGAAAAATGTTTATGTTTTATAATTATTTCCAATACATTAATACATTAATTACCAAATAATCGTATGTGTAACACATATTCAGGCTTAAAATGGATTAAATGCAATAAAAATCATTTAAAAAAAATTGAAAATGAAAATTATACACTAGTCAACGAAATTAAAGGAACAATTTGTTTCAATTTTTGTTAGTGTTTTTTGAAGAGGTGTATCTTTGTGACGAGTGATCGTATTGAGTTGAAACAAATTTTTTTTGAAAGTCCTCATTTCTATGGAAATTTTTTTTTTGAGTCAATCAAATGTAATGATCAGATACCTTGCTTACTCAGTTTAATTAAAATTTGTTTTGCTGTCGTATAATTTTGTTTGCATAGTTTATCCGACTTTGAATGGAAAAAGATAATTTTAGCCTTGATTTCCAATATCTCAGCAAATAATGAAGTTATAAAAAATTCAGATACATCTCTTCAAAAAATACTAACAAAAATTGAAAAAATTTGTTTCTTTAATTTCGTTGGCGTATTTGGTGTATTGGTGTATTTTTTATTTTATTTTTCATCCTCTTTTAGAGTTGTATTATCCACTTCTAATAGATAATATACAACCTATCCATGAAATAACTCATACTTCTTTTATACTTGCGAACTTACCTTTATAGAAACTTTTCTGAAGCTATCTGTCAAAACCTAAGCTTCATTAATATTTCGAATAGCGCTCGTTTAAACTTCTTCAGGACCTACAACGGCTTACGGCTTTGAACTTCTATAATGTTCTCCTTTTAATGTTTAAAGACATTTTACAAATGTTTTACATAAATAAGAAAGCCAATTGAGTAAGGCCGAAACGAAGATGAAATGTTAATTGGGATGAGAGCTAAGATATGAAAGATGTAGATAAGTACAATTGATTTTCCAGATTCTCACATTTCCTACAAAAAGTTCAGGGTTCGGTTTCAAATTCCCTCATGAATTTTTCAGAATTAAGAACCAGCCATATCATAACATGATGCCACAGTTCCTAGCATTGTAATGCAAATGCAAATGAAGTATTGCATATATAAAAATAAACTACAAGGATTGCATGGTTGCACCTTTCAATATACTCTCAGCTCTACAATCCCTGACATTTTTTTATAGAAAATACGACTGCATTCTGTAAAAGCCCCTAGCACGCGTCTCTATTCCGACAGATTTTCTTTGTCATTCAAATTTGAAATATTAAACCCTTTCCTTGTGGAAAAGAGAAAAAAAAACTTTTCAAACGGTGCCAGTAAAAAAATATACGGATAAGAAAAAAAAATTGAGGGTGATGGTTTGGCGCGTGTGTATTATAATTACCCCTCAGAAATAAATTTGAATAAAAAATCCTGGGAAACCCTTTGCCAACGTCCCATAAATGTCACCCCAGAGATTTGAAAATACGTTTTTTTTTGTTATCAATCCCGATGGTGAAGGGTTAACAGATGCAAGCAAGTCGGTTGTATTTTGTATAGTCTTTAATAAAAAGTTTTTTTTTAACAAACTTTTTTTTGTCTACAACTTGATGACGAGTCTTAAAATAAATTAATTATTCTAATTAAGTTTTTTAGGCTTTTAAAGTGCGGATATTAAACTGTGACATGATGAATTTAAGCAAAGAGGGTGACATTTTCTAAGGTGTACAGTATACGAACTGTTTTTTTAGAAAGGCTTTTTTTTAAGTGGAGTAATATGTATTATTTATCTTTTGAGTTGACTTTTTTTTTGTAATTTAAGAACACGCAGCTGCGTGGCAAATAAGTCAAGTGGGGAGAAAAATAGATTTGGATTAAGCATTTTAGATTTTTTTTGTGGGACCAGGATTCAAAAAACAATAAGGGATGAATCTAGTAGGCAGGCATAGGAAGCCAATATTTTTGCATACATACATTTTTCATCAAAGGGCACGGTAGTGCCCAGCCAAGTTCGCGGCACTACACCCTTTTTACAGGAACAAACTCAGGCGATTTTCAACCCCCCTCTAACTTCAGTACCAATAAAGTCAGAAACTTCGAATTCGGAGTATTTGCTGAACTGATCAAACACAGGTGGCTCACCAAATTTCAACTCTTTAGCATTAGTAGTTCCCAAGATATAGGACTTCAAAAATCGCAAAAACCGTAACTGACTGACTCACTGACTCACTGAGAGATCATCAAAATTATGGAGCACTTCCCGACATCGTAGAAACTTGAAATTTCGCACAACGGTAGGCCTTTTGGTACATACAAAGGAAACAATCGAAAATCTGCAATTTTCCATTCAGGGGGCGTGGCATCCACCCACTTTCTTAAATATTCTATAAATTATATGGAGCCTTTCCGGTTGTTGTAGAAAATTGAAAATTGGTAAGTTGGTAGGGTTTGAGATACTTAGAAAGAAAAAAATTGAAAAATTGGAATTTTCCATACAGGGGGCGTGGCATTCACCCACTTTCTTAAAAATTCTTTTAGATTATATGGAGCACTTCCGATTGTTGTAGGACAATGAAAGTTGGTAGGTCGGTAGGGCTTAAGATACTTAGAAAGAAAAAAATTGAAAAATTGGAAGTTTCAGTTCAGGGGGCATGGCATCCACCCACTTTTTTAAAAATTCTTATAAACTATATGAAGCACTTCTGATTGTTGTAGAACGATGAAAATTGGTAGAACGGTAGAGCTTGAAGTACTTTGAAAGAAAAAAATAGAAATATTGGAATTTTGCATTCGGGAGGCGTGGCATCCACCCACATTTTTAAAAATTCTTATAAATTATATGGGGCACTTCCGATTATTGTAGAACGATGAAAATTGGTAGGTCGGTAGGACTTGAAGTACTTAGAAGAAAAAAAATTGAAAAATTGGAAGTTTCAGTTCAGGGGGCGTGGCATCCACCCACATTCTCAAAAATTCTTATAAATTATATGAAGCACTTCCGATTGTTGTAGAACGATGAAAATTGGTAGGTTGGTATGCCTTGAAGTACTTAAAAGAAAAAAATCGAAAAATTGGAAGTTTCAGTTCAGGGGGCGTGGCATCGACCCACATTCTTAAAAATTCTTATAAACTATATGAAGCACTTCCGATTGTTGTAGAACGATGAAAATTGGTAGATCGGTAGGGCTTAAAGTACTTAGAAAGAAAAAATTGAAAAATTGGAATTTTGCATTCAGGGGGCGTGGCATCCACCCACATTTTTAAAAATTCTTATAAATTATATGGGGCACTTCCGATTATTGTAGAACGATGAAAATTGGTAGGTCGGTAGGACCTGAAGTACTCAGAAAGGAAAACAATCAAAAATTTGGAATTGTCCATTCAGAGGGGGGGGGGGGCACCCACCCACTTTATCAGAATTGCTATTATTTGTATGGAGCCGCACTTTCGGTTGTCGTAGAATTAAGAAACTTTGTAGGGCTTGACTTTCACCTGGCAAAATAAATCTTTGCAAAAAGGAGTGAAATCACAACAAAAACATAAATGTTAAAAAAGGAGCCAAGTTCTTATGTGTACAAGAAACCTGTGTGTAAAAAGTCAGCCAAAAAAAGTAATGAGATCTAAAATATATGCCAAGTTTTAAGTTCATGAAGTTTAATATCAAATATCTTTAGTACAGTAATATCGAAACAATTCCAAATCATGACAGAAATTTGGTAATTAATGATTACTGATTAAAATTTGGTGGATTTACTTGGCAAGTTTTCTCTTAAATACTTACTTAATCACAAATTTAAAATGTATGAAAACTTGACCAGTGAACCCACCAAATTTTAATCAGTAATCATTAATTACCAAATTTCTGTCATGATTTGGAATCTCTTTAGACTCAATGTCTAAACAAATATTTACTTTACTGCAACAACTTCGGTCATTGCAACCACCCTTGTTTTAATTAGTTGCGATAATCGAGAATGCACTGTATATATATATGTATACAGGTTGTCCCGAAATGAGTGGATAATACTGCAACTGGTGATAGCAGGCTTTATGTCTGCTCAGAAAAAAAAATACAAAAAAAATATTTTTCTTGTGGTCTCCATGGTATAATTTATTTTCGAAAAATGTTAAAAAATTCAGGATCTCCTAAAATACCTAATTACAACGGCCACCCATAAAGGATTCTTATTATTTTTGTATTTTTATAATATTCTTGAAGAAATTGATGGTATTGTGCTGAATGAAATTGAAGCAGATTCAACTACATCAACACGGGTGATTGCAAGACGAACAGGGATCGCAAAATCATCAGTTCATAAGGTATTGCAAAAATATAAATTTCATCCTTTTCATTTCAAGCGTGTCCAGACTCTGCTACCAAGAGATTTCGCCGCAAGAGTTATTTTTTGTCAAAAAATGTTGGAAAAAATTCACGAAGATCCGGACTTCTTCAAAAAAATATTGTGGAGTGATGAGTCGTCTCTTAAAAGGGATGGATATTTCAATATCCATAATTTACATAGCTGGCAACTGGGAAATCTAAATTTAATGCGCGAGGACAGATCGCAGTACCAATTCAAAATCAATTTCTGGGTAGGTATCCTGAATGGACAAATTATAGGCCCTTTTGAATTACCAGGCAACACTAAGATGGTGAAGCCTATCTTAATTTCTTTCAAACTAATTTGCCAACTCTATTGCAAGAAGTGCCCGAGGAACTAAGGAATTCAATGTGGCTTCAAACCGATGGATGTCCTGCTCATTATGCTGTAAATGTAAGGAGGTACTTGAATCGAACGTATCCCAACGGGTGGATAGGCCGTCTGGGCCCAATTTTGTGGCCACCCCGTTCGCCAGACCTAAATCCTTTGGATTTTTTCTACTGGGGTCGCCTGAAAGAAATGGTTTATACTAAACCAATTACATCCATTACGGAACTGCGTGCGTCGTCGTGTTCAAGACGCTGTGATGAAAATAAATGAGCGCCAATATGCTCGTTTTATTGAGAGGTCCTTCATTAGAAGATGCAGAACCTGTATCACAGTGAATGGGGGACAGTTTGAACACTTGATATAAATTTATTTAAAAATACAAATAAATCATAATTTTTAATACTGTTGTTTTTATTTTTCGCATTTCCCATACCTTAATCAAAACCTTTTGGAAAGTGCATACTATTATTTTAGTTAGTGAATTTAGCAGACATAATATTAACACTGGTATATCTATTGACTTTTCCTTACAACTCAATTTTTGTTGTCATCAAACTTTGATGAAAATAAATATTTAAACAATTTTTTATTAAAAATTAATAAAAAAAATTATTAAAAAAAAATCCAGCAACTAGTGTTAAATGTTAACTGCCTTTATTTCAGAACGGTTATTTTTAAATGCAATAAAGATTAAAAAAAACAATATGAGTTATTCATTCGTCGTCGTAGTGTTTACTTAATTTAGTAACTTAATTTCATCTGATAAAATACTTTAGTAGATTAAATGCCAATTTTATTGGTTATGGTTGTAGACACAAACATGTGTTACTTATACCATTTTGGAAAGTACATTAAACAGGCCAATTTTTATCAAATTTGGCTTTATGTTCTCATACATTTTTTCCCTTTATTATTTTTCAAACTTTGGTGAAAAAAAATATTGAATTATTTTTGAATAAAAAAATAATTTAAAAAAATTATAACACAAAAAATGCATCGGTTATTCAAGAATATTATAAAAATACAAAAATAATAAGAATTTATGGGTGGCCGTTGTAATTGGGTATTTTAGGAGCCCCTGAATTTTTTAACATTTTTCGAAATAAACTATACCATGGAGACCACAAGAAAAATTTTTTTTTTTTCATTTCTTTTCTGAGCAGTCATAAGGCCTTCTATCACCAGTTGCAGTATTATCCACTCATTACGGGGCACCTTGTATGCATACCTATATAAATAACATTTCTGCATCACAAAATGTTGGTCTCAATATTCATCTGCAGCCTTAAGTCTTACATGAAAGGACTGAACATAAATAAACATAGCTCAAAGAAGGTTTCAATTTGATTTGTAAAATTTATTTGCCAAAGCAAATAAAAGTAAAAAGTTCTTGTTTCATACTTTAATTTAAATTATATTCCCCTAACCATCAGGAAAAGTTTCTTTTCATTAAAATTTAGTGTTTATTTGATACCTTTTGTTGTTGTTGAGCAAACTGTCTTTCATCTAAGCTAATGAGTTTTCGTCCATCACTTCCCAAGATTCCGTTGCCAACAATTTACCTGGCTACCTAGCAATAGCGACTTATTTCCGTGGGTTGACTTTGACATTTTTATTTTTTTTCCTCTACACAAAATATAACTTTGTCCTGGGTGCTAGTTTATTATGTTCTTTGAAGTTAATTTTTGAATTCTAATAGCTTTTTTATGATGGACTTCTCATTTCTAGGCTTATATTTTTTTTGTTAAGAAATGTATAGCTGTTTGAAATTTTGTCAATCAGATTAAAACACACCACCTAAACGACCCTTTAATAATAGATGGCTTGAGAGAGCCCTTAAAACAAAATATAATACAAAAGTCTTCAAAAGCTATTATGAAATTATTAATTTATATCAGGCCTGTTTCGAGTGCTTTTTACTCATAAGAGACATCACGCACCATTTTAATCACAGCAAGAAAAATCGAATTATGTTCAGAGTTCACTCACTGAAGAAAGGACACATTTCGTAATCTTATCGACAAAATAATTGAATTGTGATCTCCTTTCGAGCCGATTTGAAGGGAGTTTCTCTTGACGTCTTCTTTTACTAATTGCTTAAAATTTTCATCTTGGCTGTCCTTCTTTTGGAACAAAAGGAAAGCCACTTCTATTGGTCAGGCTGAAATAGTAATTAAAATGGACACACGCTAGGGTCTTAAACAGAAAACTTTGCCTCAAGCGCTTCCGGTTGGCTGATTAAAAAAAAAAGATGTCGGTATATCAACTCATTGGTCTGCTATCCAAAACACACTTAGATGATTTCTTTTAACTCGCTGAAAAATTGAAAAATCAATATGAACGGAAGTTTGTTTTTTCCTTGTGTTTGAATCCTCATCAAAATGAAGGGTCATCCGGTAAATTAATTTGCCTTTAAGCTACGTTTGCTCTACACGGAATGGTGACGAGCTTTTTAATGGTTGAACTGGAATATGAAAACGTATAGCCATACTAAGAAACGAGATAGAGGAAACTGTTTTTTCTTTGATGATTTGAATGATGAAACCTTTTTTGGTTGTGAGGACATGAAAGGGATATAATATACCCATCTTGACATTGCCTTCCATTTTTTGCGGATGTTATTCTGTTGACAATTGAAGCCTTAGATATACTTTGGTACTATAAAAGTTAGACGAAGGCTTGCTTTGGACATTATTTACCCAGGATATACGACTCCTGGAAAACAACATACAACTGTAGTCTAATTCGAGTCATAAACACGAGTTGTATAGGGTATGGGTGAGTATTAGCTACTTTCGACTTCTTATTCTTTATTAATTTGGAGTAAGGGCTCTGGAGACGCTCGAACTTGGTGCGAGTAAACATGGTTCAAGAACTATGTTTGAGTTGATTTTATTTGTCTGCGGGCTGGTTCGAGTATAAATTATGTGGTGCCACTAAAGGGCCCTGGAGACGCTCGAACTTGGTGCGAGTGAACATAGTTCGACTAAACTCCGCAGACACTGAAACCAAGTAGAAACCAAACTACTCGAACTTCATTATTCTTACGTCTTATATGTCATTCACAATATTCACTGTCACATTTATTTAATTTTCTTTCAGGTTGTTTGGCATTTTTCTTTTTTTTTAATATTGAAATTCAAAATCATACCAAATCATGAGAGAAATTTGGTAATTAATGATTACTGATTAAAATTTGGTGGGTTCACTGGTCAAGTTTTCATACATTTTAAATTTGTGATTAAGTAAGTATTTAAGAGAAAACTTGCCAAGTAAATCCACCAAATTTTAATCAGTAATCATTAATTACCAAATTTCTGTCATGATTTGGAATTGTTTCGATATTACTCTACTTAAGATATTTGATATTAAACTTCATGAACTTAAAACTTGGCATATATTTTAGATCTCATTACTTTTTTTGGCTGACTTTTTACGCACAGGTTTCTTGTACACATAAGAACTTGGCTCCTTTTTTAACATTTATGTTTTTGTTGTGATTTCACTCCTTTTTGCAAAGATTTATTTTGCCAGGTGAAAGTCAAGCCCTACTGCTCTACAAAGTTTCATAATTCTACGACAACCGAAAGTGCTCCATACAAATAATAGCAATTCTGATAAAGTGGGTGGATGGCATCCCCCCCCCCCCCTGAATGGATAATTTCCAAATTTTCGATTTTTTTCCTTTCTTAGTACTTCAAGTCCTACCGACCTACCAATTTTCATCGTTCTACAACAATCGGAAGTGCTTCATATAGTTTATAAGAATTTTAAAGAATGTGGGTCGATGCCACGCCCCCTGAACTGAAACTCCCAATTTTTCGATTTTTTTCTTCTAAGTACTTCAAGGCATACCGACTGCATCGTTCTACAACAATCGGAAGTGCTTAGTATAATTTATAAGAATTTTGAAAATGTGGGTGGATGCCACGCCCCCTGAACTGAAACTTCCAATTTTTCGATTTTTTTTCTTCTAAGTACTTCAAGGCCTACCGACTCACCAATTTTCATCGTTCTACAACAATCGGAAGTGCTCCATATAATTTATACGAATTTTTAAGAATGTGGGTGGATACCACACCCCCTGAATGAAAAATTCCAATTTTTCAATTTTTTTCTTTCTAAGTACCTTAAGCCCTACTGACCTCCTAATTTTCATCGTTCTACAACAATCGGAAGTGCTCCACATAATTTATAAGAATTTTTAAGAATGTGGGTGGATGCCACGCCCCCTGTATGAAATTACAATTTTTCACTTTATTTCTTCCTTAGTACCTCAAACCCTACCAAGTTACCAATTTTCATTGTTCTACAACAACCGGAAAGGCTCCATATAATTTATAGATTACTTAAGAAAGTGGGTGAATGCCACGCCCCCTGAATAGAAAATTGCAGATTTTCCATTTTTTCCTTTGTATGTACCACAAGGCTACCGTTGTGCGAAATTTCAAGTTTCTACGATGTCGGGAAGTGCTCCATAATTTTGATGATCTGTCAGTGAGTCAGTAAGTCAGTGAGTCAGTGAGTCAGTGAGTCAGTGAGTCAGTGAGTCAGTGAGTCAGCCAGTTACGGTTTTTGCGATTTTTAAGTCCTATATCTTGGGAACCACTACAGCTAAAGAGTTGAAATTTGGTGAGCCACCAGTTCAGCAATTACTCCGAATTTGAAGTTTCTGACTTTATTGGTACTGAAGTTAGAGGAGGTTGAAAATCGCCTGAGTTTGTTCCTGTAAAAAGGGTGTAGTGCCGCGAACTTGGCTGGGCACTACCGTGCCCTTTGATTTCAAAGGAGATAAAAGACTGCAGTTTTTTAACTGCAATCAAAAGACTTCAAGAATGCGTTCTTTTAAAAACATTTAAAAGACTTAAATGCATTCAATCAGTCGTTAATATCGCATTCCCTTAAATTTAAGGGGTTTTAGCTCTTAGGGGCGCAGCATCCCTACTAGGTTGATGGCATGTAGCTTGCACCGATACAAAGTGCTTGTAAAAAATATTTAGAGTGGTGACAAACACTACTTTTACTTCGATAAATTTTTGTTTGCATTATTAAAATGCATTTTGGTTGCCTTAAATAAACAAATTTGAATGATAACAAATTTTGAAGCAATATAAAATATTTAAACTTCTCTACTCTCTCTACTGCATTCTCTTCTTGCGTGTTTAAAAGAACTACATATTGTCTTGGTATCGTTACTAAACGGAAAGACTGGTTTATGTACCTTACATATTGAGCTGAAAAGTGCCGAAAAAGTATACAAATATGAATTTTTAAATTTTTTTTTTTTGTATTTATGAACCTACAGAGAGTTCAATAAAAATTGCGTTACCTTAGAATCTGTCAGAATCTGACAGCGTTTCCAAATATTCCGTTCCACATTGTTAATACCTATATAATACCGCAATAATCGTACAATCAATACAATTTCATCCTTTTTTTTACAAAAAAAATCGATTTAAAGGATTTTGTGTCATCTAAGAAAAGGTACCCACCGCCTCCTTAAGTAATGTCAATAGCAAAATTACAAAGTTTATTTTTAAAGGATCAATAATAATCGCATCTTTTTTCTTCTAATTCCATTCATAAAGAAAAAAAAAAAATAGAAATATGAATGAGAGAAATAGGAAGAAAGGATTAAAGAAAAAACCGTCACTTATTATAAAACCATTGTGAGGTTGCTTTCCTTCACGAAAAAAGGGATTTGTGTGTTAGAAATATACATTTTGTAAAAAAGGATACGATTTGATTGATCTTTTGGATTTGTTTGTGTCATCATAATATGTATGATCTTTTCTTATATACCAACTCTCGTTTGGAGGTCCTTTTAAATTTCATATTTGGGGAAGTGAAATAGTATCCCCAAAGGAAAAAAAGTTGTGGCTTCAGGGATATTAAATAAAAATATTAAAAATTCTTAACAATCATGGCATATCGCACATAAACGTTGAATGTACAGAATATTTCTATTGTCAATTCAAAGATTGATGTTATACAACCATCAAAAGGGAAACAATAGCGTAAATACACGTAAACGTAAATAAAAGAGTATTTTCCATTATGGTGTTCTTTTTTTAAATCAACAGGACAGATAGGTATAGATACAGTTAAAAGGACATTTCAAGAAGCGAATATACCTATATGTATACAAAAAAGCGCGCGCATCATCGAAATATCCAATCAGGTAGCGGGTGTCCTTCATAACAGAAGATCTTTTGAAGAAACAAACAATGAACAAAAAGAAATAAAACCCAATTGCACAGCAGCACAAAGGATTACAGTAAGGGAAAAGTGAAATTGTGTCATTTTGTGCCATAATATATGTCACTATGCAACGGGTAGGTATAGGTTTAGGATGAAGAGCATCACATTCTTTATCCCACCTGGCCTTGGCACATATATTCTATTTATATCTGGAGAAATCTTACACTTTGATAATCGTACCTTAGTACACAGAATATTATTTGTAATGAAGGACAGACAACGCAACATACTGGCGAATATTGCGATAGGCAGTGATATTTTAGGATTGGTTTGATAGCTGATTGTTGAATTATTTGAGGAAAGACTTATGTACCATTTTCACTTGCGAAGAAGGATATCCTTTTTCCGATTTTAATTGTGTAGGTACACGATTCAAGGAAATAATAAATTAACAAAAAAAAAATGATAAATTCAAAACTTGCTATCGTTTTTTTGGTAAATACTTCTAACACGTGCACCTACCAAACATTTTAACTTGCTTATTAAGGTATATTTTGTTGATTGATTTTTTGATGTCCAGTAGAAATGAGTCCATCTAGTGCGTCGTTCTGGCCATATAGACGGGGGTACCTTTCTTTAACATTCTATTTTTTACTCAAATTTTCTTGAATTCAATAATTGCGATTTTGGTTAAATAAATAAATAAAAATAAATAAATAAATTTGGTGGCGCAATAGCTCGTGGAGAACCAGGGCCTAGTGACTTACAACTCTCAACATTTCCTGTGTGCATGTTGTTGGCAGGAATGGAGGGGACCTATATTTTTTTCTGAGTCCGAACAGCTAGATGAGAAGCACTTATTCATGTCTATTCCTCGCAGTACCTCGGGAAAAACATTTCTGTTGTTAGGTGGCAGCGGCAGGGAATTGAACCCAGACCTTTGGCATCATGACAGTCCAACGCACTACCACCATTACCATAAACGAGGTACACGGGGTTAAATAACTATATTGGCACTTGAATCTCTTGATTGCTTAATAGATTTTAATAGAACAGAGTTCCTTACAAAAATATTTTGTGTATACCTACATAAAAAATAAAAAACGAGCTTTAATAACTACATACTTGCATCTTCTTACTCGCAGCCCCGGATCTATAGGGGGGCAAACCGGGGCCTGTGCCCCGGGTGGCAGCTTAAAAGGGCGCCAAATCCATGTGAGTGAAAAGATTGAGAATTGCGACCGACGCTTAATGAAATTAAATGAATTGAGATGCGGCAATGGAATATCAAGCGTGTCGTACAAATCGTAGTCTTGCCTAAAGAATTATTTACTGGGTGTAGTGGCAACTTTATTACACAGTATTTTAGATATATTTAAGCTCACAAAAAATTAAAATAAAAACGAAAGTAGATTACAAAAAAGTGAGATAAACGATAAAACCCATTCTTACAGTTTTTCGACAACAATTTTTCATGATGTCAAAAAACAACAAAATTAAAAAAAATTTTAACCTACAGAATCAAATAGAAATTTCACTCTCACGAAAAGATTTAAGCAGGAAAAGTTAACAAAAACCAACCTAAAAAAAATCAAAAAATCAAGGATATCTAAATTTTTTAATAAATTGTGCATAACTTTTTTTGAAGCAAAGATAGGGTCAATACATATGCACGGACAAAATAAAATAGAGACTTAAGGCCTTAATATGGCATGTTCAAAAATTAATATAGCAAATTAAATTAACCAAACAGCAAATAGGTTTAACCTAAGCGCAAATAAGTTTCACCCAAGCACAAATAGATTTAACCCAAACGCAAATAGAATTAACCTAATCGCAATTCGATTTAAACAAAACGCAAATATAGTTAAACTATACGCAAATAAAATTAATCTATTAGCAAATTATTGTAACCAAAACGCAAATTGAATTAACGCGGGCTCAACTTGTTGTTCCAGATGTGTGGTGAAGAAATGGAAGGCTTTTATAATAGTAGGAATAGTTCACCATAAGATTTTGACAAACCCCCAATTGTAAGTTCAACTAGTTCTGCGCATTTTTCCAAGAACTTACTGATAAAATGAAAGGCCAATCCTTTAATAATGGCTTTTTAACAATTATGGATAATACCAAAATCCATTAGACCCAAAAAGTACAGCTGGAACAATAAATCAAGCTAAGGTTAATTCAATTTGCGTTTTGGTTAAAATGATTTGCTAATAGTTTAATATTATTTGCGTATAGTTTAACTATATTTGCGTTTTGTTTAAATCGAAATGCGATAAGGTTAATTCTATTTGCGTTTGGGTTAAATCTATTTGCGCTTGGGTGAAACTTATTTGCGTTTAGGTTAAAACTATAGAGAATTTATAAAAGGATGTAAGTTCGCAATTTCGTTTTTCGGCTTTTTTTTAATGCTTTCAGACCTACAGACCGAACGGCTGGTCCGATTAACATAAGATTTGGTACTAGTTTCTAGGAACGCTAAATTTTTCATAAAGTACTAAAAAATAGGCTTTCGGGCAAAAACTGTGAAAAATGATAAGAAATGGTAAAGTTTGAATGGATATATCTCTGTCAATTTTCAAATAATATGGCTTTTTTAACATGTCATATTAAAGCCCTAAAACTCCAATTTACTTTGTTCATGCATGTCTTGAGCGTACCTTTGCTCCGAAAAAAGTTATGCGCAATTTAGAAAAAAATTTATAAATCTGTGATTTTTCGATTTTTATTATGTTGGTTTTTGTTTACTTTTGCTGCTAAATTTTTTTTAAGAAATTTTCCAAACTATCCATTTCGATAGAAAATTTAATTTTGAACAAAAAGTATTATACGTAAAATTGTCAAATTCGGCATATTTTTCGAGTTATACCAAAAATACTGAAAAGTGGCCAGTGTGACCATTGTTCCTTTTTAAAAGGTTTATTCAATAGGCTATTAGTTCTATAGGAGCCGAGAAAATTCCATTTACCTTTTTCAACACCCTTTTGAAAAATGGCGGATAACACAATATTTCCCACCAGCCAGAGACTGCCCCGCGCAAATTGTATGTGTCAATTTCATTGAAATCGTTTAATATACAACGAAATTATTAAATTCTGACATTTTTTGAAACTTCTTGTTTTTAAATTATTTTTTCTGTTACAATTCTCTATCAGCTATATCACCTGCGTAGATTTCATTGCAATCATTGGATATATTTGTTTTCCGCTATAACTCTGTCTCAGCTATCACTTCTGTCAATTTCATTGAAATCGCTCAAGGAACAACGAAGTCCCGGGAATTTAAAATCTTTTTCGGAACTTAATACATCGACACTTTTTCTTGCGTAACTTTGGCTTTTCGAAATTTTGTCCTTTCGAAAAATTACATTTTTATTCTTTATTTGAATGGATCATGAATGAATCTTTAATACTGGACTGCACATCAATTAAAAAGTTTTATTCTCCCAGCGACAAAAAAATCCAACCAAGTAGATATGTGGTTTTGTTTTCATTTTTATCAAAAACGTAGGGGGCGCCAAAATCAAGTCTTTGCCCTGGCTCGGGAAAATCGTAGATCCGGGGCTGCTTACTCGTAGTATTTTTTTGAGGTTGATAAATCTTTTTTTTAATAAATTCTTTTACAGAATGTGTTACCGTCAAAAACTAAACCGGTAAAGGGTCATGCAGTAGCAGCACCTGTATAAGGTTTGGTATTCTTAATACCTTTCATCAACCTCGGTCTTTGCGTCTGTGCATTTGTAAGTCTTCTTTATTTCGCCCAGAGTAAAATAGCTCAATCTCAAAACCAAACTGGAACCTTCTCAAAATAGTTCTGAGATTGGATATATGTACTGTGTGGTAGCAGGTATATTTAAAAATCAACAGGCTATTGCACACAACCCTACCGATATCTTCCACTTAGCACCCCAGACCAAAGTATCAAAAACTCACACATGCGACACCCATCAGAGAGCACAAAACCATACACCTCCTACAATAAATCATACATCCCCACACACACGTCATATTGTCATGAGAGTGTTGCTTTTCTGCTTCATAAAATAAACCTCAACACAACACACAAACCATCATTCCCCCCCAGGTCCCTCATAATATTTATTCTAAAATATCATGTAACCACCACTTACCGTTCATCACGTGACACAGATTAATGCAATGTTTTCCACAATTTTCATCTAAAATTGTGGGGAAAACTGTAAACCGACAAAATGGTGACAACAAAAAACTAAAAACTAAAAACTAAATTGGAAAAAAAATATATAAGACGAATCAACCCTTCTAATAAGGATTCATCCCTTTTTGTTGGCTCTCATATGTCTTTTATTAAATATTTTTTTTTGGAATCCTTCCCCAAAAAAAGTATGTTTTCTCATAAAAAGATTCGACACGATGGTGATGGCCCTGAATTTTGAACATATACCTCACACCATACGTTTGTCTGTCTATTAAGTACTCGCATAACATCTATAATCAAATATGAAGCAAACCGTTAATACTGTTATTACATCACACACATCCAAATACGTTATTATTAAAAACCCCTTGAGTATGGTTTACCGTACGGGTTACCTTAAAGATTCTATACGAATAGTTATAAAAAATCTAATGTTCCGGGGAACCCCTATTCTTGAGACAGATTAGTTTCTAGGATACGCGCTGCAGAAGATCGAGTTGCAACAGAAAAAAGTGTCGAGTGCCTAGCACAAGTTTGTAATTGTAAAAGCAAAGGATGTTCAGAAAATTAACCCCAGGCAGACACACGTGATAGAATCCTGGTGGTACTGATGTGTTATCCAAATTGTTGCTGTGACCTAAGACATCTAATCATTTCGGTTTTTTTTTTTTTTTTTTTTGATGGCCTGTTTGTTTTCTTATATTTTTTTTTAAATGGATGTTCGGTCTTTCCTTATAAGATGATCATATCCCCCTTAAGTGATGCAGAATGTATAGAGGAGATCTACATTAAGGGTTGCGCTTTGCGCATGATCGAGTAATTAAAAGATCAGGGATAGACATAGACTGAAGGTAGGTACTAGTTATCTTCTTTAAATTGTGTAGGCCTTTCTTATATGTGTATGTTTTTTTTTTTTCAAATAGAAGACTAAGAAGATAATTGATGTTAAATAACGCATTAAGATAAAGGCCAGTTGGTAGAGGCAAAAATGATTCTTAATCTTTGATATCATTGACAATGAAGAGATTTGTCAAGTCAACGCAGTGTTGACTGAGACAAGTTTATAACTATGTCGGCCAGGACCATCAAAACGAGGAAGATTTGAAGAATTTTTAAAAAAATATAAAACGGATTAAGTCTACTACAGAAAACTACTTAAAAAAACCGCCATTAGCTATCTACTTCTCAAGTGGTGGAGAAATGAGTTCAGTTAACCCTCATTTGGACCCCAGATCATCTTTGAACACTCACACCTTTCTGTGTTTTTCTTTTTTTTGCATTGGGGTTAATGCTCCTTGATCAAAATTTAGTTTTCTATTCATTTTTTTTTGTTTTTATGATCACTGACATTTTACAGAATTTTCTGCATGTTTTTTTCTGGAAATAATTAATCTGACTATTTGGGTCCCACTATTAAAGTTTTAACAAAAAGCAATTTTTTACTAACTAAGTTTCTTGTTTTAAAAAGAATATGGGTGGTATTGGGTATACATAGGTACGGATTTAGTTTGAAATAGGCAACAGCATGGGGGAAATTTAGTTTTTCAGTCATTCCAACTTCAACAGCTTGTCCGCGAGTCCGATTGGCTTATCGTTTTTTTGGTAGTTCTAGGTTTATTGAATTATCGAAAAATGATGACGGCCTCTAGGGCTATTTTTTAGGTATTGACTTTTACGGTTTATGGTCATCGAGAAACTCCTTCACTATTAAGGTGTTGGTACATTTCATGTGTCTAAACCTATTGGGTGGAATGCGAAAAGAACTCACTCAGTCTCATGAGATTGAGCTCTAGGAATGAGCTATACAAGTTAATGAATTTGAGCATTTACAATGCATTTGGTATGCAAGAAACGTGTTTCATATCATAACAGTTTCTTGTAAGAAGAAATTATCAAAAAGTATACAACTTTTTTACTGTTCTTAACTTTTCTCTAACTCTTATTGCAAGTACCGTTATATTTGGAGCTAAAAAAAATCAATTTCCTCTCTAGAGAATCATCAAAAAACTTTAATTCGAAAATTTGAAGAAAATCGCTTGTAGAAGTAGATCAAGGTACATTGTACTTCCCGAGAAAACTATTCGCTGCCTTGAGAAATGTTTGCAATTCATTCAAAGATGAATTAAAACAATTAATTTGAATAATAAGATTTAAGATTTTTAATTACTTTATTCACCATAATTTCAAAGTTCTAAATTCTAACAATTCAAAAATAAGGAGGGCTTACGCCACCGTCTGCAAATGAATAATATCTATATCAGAGATATTAACATATGACGTCTGTGCTGCCGAATTTTTCCGTGATGTAAAGGGGGATTCAACTTGAGCGTTTAAGTTCTGTTTTTATAGAAATATAAGTCTGGGTGTGGCCCACACTAGTAACTTTTTTCAACAATTTTCAGCCATTTTTTTGGTTTAAAAAAAACAATGGGCTGATAAGTTTTTATATTTTTACCAATTTTGTACTACGTTAATATGCGAAGAATAAAATCAACACAAAGTCGATAGCATGATTTTTTCTCAAGACATTCAAGACTTAAGAAATTTAACAACGTTTTTTTTAAATTACATTAGTAAAAAACCGTCCTTTCTGCACGTAATAAAACTACTATCTATAAAATAAAATTCATCCGAAGTCGATATCTCTATTCGTTCTCGAGATATGGTAAAAAAGCGAAGGGACGTACGTACAAACGCAGACATCTCTGTAAAAATGATGGATTCTGATTCTAGGGAGCTCGAAACGTGAAAATATGTTAAAATTTTCGATTCGACTAATCCGACCAATCAAAATAACTTCCAATGTGAAGTTGAAAATATTTGTCTCGTGATACTATTTTTCCTTATCAGCAACCGTAAAGAAGACATAAGGCAACAACTAAAAAGCATACTTTTAGCCACTTTAACTTTGGAAATATAAACACTATAGGTTAGGTTAGGTTAGTTCCCACCCATTGGTTTTTGTCAATTAAGGTCCATGTTAGCTGAACTGAACTTAACACAAATTGCGTATGACAAAGGCCCTAGCTATGTCACTTATGAGTCGATATAAGATTGCCGGACGAAACGCCGGCCGATACGTAGAACTAAAAGTCATTAAAAGCAATTTTGAATCAATAATTCAACAAATCCAATCCTAAATACTTAGTCCTTTATTTGTATTATAATTTCAACAACAATTCAGAAACACCCTTCAAAATTTTATTTTGAAACTCACGATTTTCATAGGCCTGGAAATTTCCTTCAAAATAAAAAAAATAAAAAGCACGACTGGGTCGCACGTACTTGCTCTTATGTTCAAGACACTGTGGGCTTAAGAAAATTGTATGTAAAAACATGGAAATTATGAGAGAAAAATGTAGACAAGCATGAAATACGACTTTAAATTGGATAAAACAACTCTTTTGACAGTTTGATGTAGAAAAAAAGAATGCCATCTTAATTCTTGATTGAATATGATTGTATGGGAAAAAAAAATTAAAATCGTTGGAGCGGTTTTCAAAAAAATTAATTTTTTATATATAAAATTCTTAAAACATTTTTAAGAACAAATCTTGGTATGCAAATCTAAAGTATATATTTATGTGTATATGAAAACAAAATTTGAAAAAAAATTGTCAACCCGTTTTTGAGATATCGAATTTTCAAAAAAAAATTTTGAAACTTTTTTTAAAAATCCAAAAACTTTTTTTTTTGAAATTTTTGATATGCAATATTATTTGATCTTATCAAAATTTTGCACATAAAAAAATCATCTAAATCCGTTTAGCCGATAACGAGAAAATTCAAAATAAAAAAATACGTTCTATGACAGGTACTATTAATAGTTGCTAAGTGTAAAATTTTATAATTTTTGGTAGTAGATCGTACTAATTTAAGTAAATGAAAACAGTTTAATCAAAATCGTAGGAGTCGTTTTTAAGCAAAAAAATATTTTCCTTTGCGGTTTTTTAACTTTTGTATGGAAGGTACCGTTATTTTTTGATAAATGTACAACTTTTTCTAAAAATATTTTAGAGAGTACTAAAAAAGTCTTAAATACCGAGTTTCAAACAAATCGATCATGTCGTTTTCAAAATATTTGATTTTCCAAAAAAAATTTTGAAACATTTTTTAAAAATCCAAAAAATATTTTTTCAAAAATTTTGGTACACAAAACTATTTATATTTTTTGGATGCTGCAGCATAAACAAATAATTGAAGTCGGTCGTACCGTTTTGAAGAAAATCAATAATTAAAAAAATGGTTCTTTAGGAGGTACCATTAATAACCATTTCTGAGAAATGGTATTCCACCAAAAGAAAGCCTTTGCTAAAATAAATTTATTGAATTTTTTTTAAGAAAAGTTGTCAAGCCGATTTTGAGAAAAATACGATTGTGTAAAATTGCTAAAAAAAATTGTATGGCAGGTACCGTTATTTTCGGTTCTAAAAAAAAAATGAAAAAAACGTGTCGGAAGAATCACCAAAAACCACTATGTACCAAGTTTGAAGAAAATCGACAGACAGACAGAATTGTGCCACCCACTTTTTTGGAGTTCTCTATCATCGTAATATCATGTTTGATTGTTATCTCAAAATTTTTTTTTGCACGGATCCAAAACTTGCCTTATAGTACCTATAATCGCAAGTAAAAAATATCAACATTCTCGCTTTGCAACCTGCAAAAAATTTTTGTTTGTATTTTGCGCACACTGAAGGGGTTATGACTTCCCTTAAGATGATTATAATACACAGTACGAGCGTTGATAAAATGAGGAAGGATATAACAGGAGACACCGATGCACATTGGTTTGGAAAATGGAGCCTGGTAAAGCATTCTACATACTTGTTGTGCAGCTAAAGAAAGAATATCTGAACTTGACAGTACGTTCGAAGTTGGGCTCAAGGGTAAACTGATGAGATGAGCATTCCCAAAATCGCGAGTATTACGGTTGAATTGTTTTAGGGGAGGAATGCAACTGACTATTTCACTAGAACACTGTTTATAAAAATAGCTATAAGATAATGGAAGTTGTACTCAAGCTTAAATCGGATGAAAACTTTATAAAATGCTTTAAAAAAAACTACTGAATATTTTCTCAAATTTCTTTTTATTTGAAAGTACAATCCTTCCGGTTAATAATGGAAAATAATTTCATTCAAATGGCTGCTTCGCTAAGTGGGCCTGCGATCGACTTAGAGAAGATGCCGATTTTGCCAAAAAAATCAACTTTTCAGATGAAGTTCATTTTGATCTTGGCGGGTATGTAAACAAGCAAAACTGTCGCATTTGGGGCACAGAAAACCCGCACGCCATTGAAAAGCCGATACACCCAAAACGAGTCACTGTTTGGTGCGGATTTTGGTCCAGAGGCATAATTGGACCATTTTTCTTCGAGTGGCCGTTACAGTCAATGGCGATCGTTATCGGGCCATGTTGAACGAATTTTTGTCCACAAAAATTGAAGAGGAGGATATTGGCAACATTTAGTTTCAACAGGACGGCGCTACGTGCCAAACAGCCGAAGCTACACTCCATGTAGTAGTAGCATTTTCAAAAAAAAAGTTATTTGGCTGATTTGTAGCCTGATCAGAAGGGGAGAAAAATGTTCTGCATCGAGGAAGGAAACGCAGAAGGTTATCTGTGATGCACATACCGAGGGCTGAAATGATATCCCTTGGCTGTCGACTGCAGTTTTTTTGTTATTTACTTAGGGAGAGTAACGAAATCCCGATTTATAAAATCCCGAATCACGAAATCCCGAAAAACTTAAGAATAAAAATCCCGTGGACAGAAATTTTTAGAAATATTTGCCGGGATTTTCGGTACTTTTTTAAACAATAGAAGAATAGTAGGTGATATCCAATTAAGTATTTTTTTGGAATTAAATTTATTTTTGAGAGAGAAGAATTTTACGCGGGAGATTTGATTACTTTTCGATTGAAATTGGATTTTTATTCTGGCGGCCAGAGGTGGGTCTGGATCTGGACGGAGATGGGTCTGGATTCTGGACAGAGTTGGGAATTTTTTTTTTTCAAAAAATTATAAAAAAAAAAACATTTTCGACTTTTTTTTTGTAAGATTTCGAAAAAAAACTGTTTTTTCTAAGCTTTTTTTATAAAAAAATATAAACATAAATATAAAAGAAGCAAGAATTTTTTGGAGAAAATTTCTATACAAAATATGAACTTTTTTTTGGAAAAATTTAGAAAAAGCAAGATTTTTTTGAAGAAAATTTCAATGGAAGATTGAACTTTTCTCAACTTTTTTTTTCGTTTTTCAATTTTCTTCGAAATATGAATAAAAATATTTCTTTTTTGGAAAATTTCAATCAAAAATTAAACTTTTCTCAGCTTTTTTTTCTAATTTTTCTTCGAAAGATGATGATGTTCCTCAAGAAAACTTGACATTGGCGCCTGCCAGACGACTTTAAATACCCAAAGCGGAGCAACGGAGTTGCGTGAGCGGGACAGGGGACCCAAAAAGGAGGGTTAAAATCCTGAGAACCCGCGAAGCGGGCCACGCAAGGTACTGGCAATGAAACTAGCTATAAGCGTCATATTTGCGGCAAAACAAAGTGTCCTAGCGACTTATAAATCCAGATTCTTTAAATGCAAAAGAAACTTTTCATATCCCAAATCCTATAGTGAGCCCAGACAGGGGGGTTGCAGGAAGGCAGCATGACCCCCATACATATCTCATTGTTTATGCGCGTTTATTCGCCACCCAAGGTACTTTTGCTCAAGAAAACTTGAAATTGGCGCTAAATTATACGATAAAAAAACTTAAATCTTTAAACGCGATTTGAGGCTAAACTAAGCGTCCTAGAGGCATCAAAGTTTACATCTTTTAACTTGATTTTCAGCTAAACTTATCGTCCTAGCGACTTATAAAATGCATATTCGTGATCTAGGAAGTGCCAGTTCTAAGAAATTAAAAAAAATTGGTAAAAAAAGTATTTTTCAAAACTTTCTAAAAAATATTTCCAGTTTTTGGACCAAATTTGCTCAACTTTTTTCCTTCAAAGTTTCTTTATATCCAGACTCTTTGAATGCAAAAGAATGCCCAGACAGCGGGGTTTCAGGGGGGCAGCATGCCCCCAATTCAGACAGACCACCAACACCGTCGCCCTAAAATTGAAAAAAAAACTAGTTTTCATCTCTTTAACTCGAGGACTAGCCTCTACCGAGTTCTAATAAGAACTGAAATCTAGTTCCGAATCACATTTCCTTTACTTGCTGTTGACTTATAGGTATGCTTCGTTCTCGTTGATTCTCATTTCTTCAAGGGACCAAAACAGAGAATATCAAATTCAAAATAATGGGAAGTCGTTTGGGTACTGAAAAATGAGCGAAATAGTAGGAAACTTCGTTCCTGTTGATTCTAATTTAATGAAGGCACTAATTCCTATGGAAAGAAAAAATCTTATGCGCCGTCGCATTGTAGCAGAAAAGTCGGGATTTCGTGATTCGGGATTTCGTGATTCGGGATTTTGTGAATCGGGATTTTGTGAATCGGGATTTTGTGATTCTGGATTTTGTGATGCGGGATTTCGTACCCAACCCATTTTCTTATAGTTTATTCAGCCCAGAAAACCAAGGTTTCAATTATTTGCTTAGATACAACAGCCATACCTTGGGATTTCAAAACAAATATTTATTATATCCCTACGTATTTTTTTTTTGCTCTGATCAATGTCCGAAGATAGTTAAAGTTCAATCAAGATTAGAATTATAGTAATTCCTTAAATGAGGGAAACTTAAGTGTTCAAGGCGTTTCGGCGCAGTAAAGTATAACAAGATATTCAAGTTTTCAGCTCAGCTCTTTCGTTTGAAACAATATTTACCTAAAAGTTTATAAATTTGATACACAAAATGCTTTTAGTAAGGATTTTTTTTCAGAAATTATGACTAAATTTAATTTGACAAAAAACAAAAAAATAAAGTAAAACAAAAAAAAAAAACACATTTGAAAATCCCTAAAAATCCAAAGTAACGAAAAAATCGTTTTCATTCACGAAGTCACCAGTCACCAACTTTCAGCCTTAACCATTTTTACCACAAATTCAAAAACCCGATTTATTTCTGAAGAGTTCAACAACTTTTTTTAATGGTAAAACTATCATCACCTGTCAGAATTCAGGCAAAAAAAACGAGTACTTTTTTTATTTGAATCCCTTACCAAATCCAAACAGGCTGCGGAAGTGTGTAGATATGTTTAGTAACCCAAACTTCTATTCAAATAATAAAAAAAAAACCTATGCAAATTTTTAAAGTCACTCTCATTATAAAAAGAATGCCAACAAAAGAGTTCAGATATCAACCCTATACTCTTTGGATAGAAAAAGTGCGTGTTTAATTTTTGGCTGCTGTTTTTTTTATTCTAGTTTTATGAAAAAAAAACCGTCACCCCACACGACTAGGCTAGGTAGTCTATATTTTTTTTTAACTACCATCAGCTGAAGTTAAAAAGAACCAAAAGTGAAAATGCGTGTTGAGCCCTGAGGAGATTCGCAACCCTTTTTGAACTTAGGACTCAAAGGGTAAAAAGAATCTCATATAGTGAATCTTTTAATTTGCATTTTACAGTATTGAAAAAAGGATATTAAATTTTTTTACTTACGTTGAGGCTTTGTGTTTGACAAGTGAATGCATGCATGTGTTCAGCAAGGTAGGGTTGAGTGCGAACAAAAAAAGGGTTGTCTGGGTGAGCAAGGACCCCTGGTAGTTTTTCTGTTCATATCCTGTTTTTGATGAATGACAAAAAAAATGTGGGTCTGCAGCATGTGCTCAGTCCTTAGTACAGACTGCAGACCACGTTTTTCATCTTCTTGGGTTAACTTTTTTAAATTCACATTCATTTATAGATGAGATTTAAACAGGGTATTCGTGTTTATATGAATTTGATATTAAATGGAGCAAGTTTCAAATAAATATTCAGTAACGTTTCTTCAGTTCACCAAGTCATAAGATTTGAGCTATTTTTCCTGGCCTAAATGTATAAATTAGTTCGAGTGACAAAAATACAAGTTCGAGGTATACAAAAGTCTCGTTTCGTGGTCAACCCTGTGGTTTACAAGAATATTAAGATAACAGGAGGATTAATAGCATCAGTTTAATAAGTAACAGTCTCAGCTGGCTAGTGTGTTTTCTATGGTGGTTATAAAACATAATGTTGGAAACCCCAAGCTTTTCTAATTTATAAACTTAAGAAATTAATTTAACAAGTTTTTATATTGATTTTATCGATATTTTCTATCCGTGCAGTCAAAATTAAGTTATGCTTACTTTTCATTTTTGCCATTCTGTATGGTTTGCTCATACAAAACACCCTGTACAAATTCTACTTTTAATCTTTATACTTCTACCATTCTCTCTGTCTCAGTGCACTTTTAAGAACTTCTAGCAAAAAAAACAAGGGAGAAACTTATCAAAAATTATAAATTCACCCAGACAAAAGGGTTGTGTGAGAGGGTTAAAACTTAATACGAATAAAAAAATACCCATCTGTGTGTATAAAAAATGCCTTCATCCAGAGCAAAGCATACAAAAAAAATCAATATCTGCATACAAAAATAAATTTACATCCACGACAGTACCTCTACTGTCTGCCTTTAGGAAAAAAATTCAAATTACTGGCACAAAAAATGTACCCCACATTAAAATCAAAGAAATAAAAAATCGTTAGCAACCAAATTTATAATGGAAAAAAATATGCGCACAATTTTTTTTACTGATGAGCTAAGGGTTTTTAAAAAAATATTTCCTTCTTTCTTACACTTATCTGTCAGCGAAGGATAAAAATCTATAATGATGAAGGTACACTTAAAATTTTAAAAGAGTTAATACTGGTTGTGCTCGTATAGAAAAAAATGAGGGTGGGTTAAGATATTTTTTGTGACGGTAAATTTTTTTTTGAAGGATGTATGACCGTGTTGCGGGCAATAACAACTTTAATCAGACTACACGCATTCAGTTTTTTTTTGGAGGTTATTAAAAACTCTAAGTAGGGTTCTTGAGTTTGTATTTCAAATGAAACGAAATTTGGTTTCAGGGGATAAGAGTTGATTGGCAGTGGCACATTCATGAAGATGAGTGATGGCTCGTGACGAAGAATACTGTTTCAAAATTTACGATAATTTAAATGAAATCCTTTCTGTTCGTGTCTTGATAGATATTATACTTTTGCACGAAAATAAGGTTCTTCTCTAAGAAGTTGAATGAATGAGCTTTAGTTATAATTTTAATGGGTAAAATGATAAAAATGTAACCCGTTGTCATTTTTCATATGAGTACTGTTGAAATAAATAGATTATGTACTTTATAAATATTCACTTTATCAAAACCTGTGTATATAAAATATATTAGACCAAGATCCCAGGGCCGCCAGACATACGTCATTTTATCATAGCTGAATTTTTTTCTGTGAATGCACACTAGGGTAGGTATGAACGAATGGATAATACGAACCTTGAACCCGGGTGCGTTTCGGAGGTATTTAGTGCCAAAAGTGCATAAAATTGATGCAAAATTACGTTATTTTATCAAAGCTGGTTTTTTATATGTTTTAAAGAAAGTTATGATTAACTGTTTTTGAAACTTACCAGACACCTACATGGGTGCACAATGTCAGCCAGACACCATTAAAGGTGCCAAAAAAAATCGTGAAATTTCATTATAATATCAAAGCCGAATTTTATACATATATATTCTTCGGGAAACTGTAACAATATATTTCCTAAGCTGCAAGACACCTACAGAGGGACCAAATGTCAGCCAGACACCTTTGACGTTTTCAAACAAATATTTTAGTTTACGTTTTAGTGTCAAAGCAAACGTTTCATGCACTTCGGAAAACTATTTCACAATATTTCTCAAGCGCCAGGCACCTGCAATGGGGCTTTGGATTCACTGGACACCCCAAAGTTGTCAAAATAATCGTATATTTTACGTTATAATATCAAAGTTAAGTTTTGTATTGCATAATATGTTCCTTGGGCAGCTTGGGGAATATATTGTAACAGTTTCCCGAAGAACATATATTAAATTCAGCTTTGATATTATAATGAAATTTCACGATTTTTTTGGCACCTTTAATGGTGTCTGGCTGACATTGTGCACCCATGTAGGTGTCTGGTAAGTTTCAAAATAAGTTAATCATAACTTTCTTTAAAACATATAAAAAAACCAGCTTTGATAAAATAACGTAGTTTTGCATCAATTTTATGCACTTTTAGCACTTAATACCTCCGAAACGCACCCGGGTTCAAGGTTCGTACTATCCATTCGTTCATACCTACCCTAGTGTGCATTCACAGAAAAAAATTCAGCTATGATAAAATGACGTATGTCTGGCGGTCCTGGGATCTTACTCTTTATGTTCATATCATTTTATTTATCATGTCAATTATTTTATTCAATTTAATAAAGTTAATTCTGTTTCTGGAGCTCAAGCTGTGTGGTCGAATTTCTTGGTTTTAGTTCTGTTTTCTGCTCTGATTCAATTTACCTTTTTATCAGGTTATGGGCCCAGGCAACCTATTGAAATGGCATCAATTATATTGGTTGAAAAATTGAAGGGCAGAGAAAACTATGACGTGTGGAAAATTGCTGCCAATTCTTATCTAGTCATTAAAGGACTATGGAGCTGTATGGAGACAGAAGCTACAAATGCTACTGAAACGGAGAAGGACCTGAAAGCGAAATCTGAGCTGATTTTACTTCTGGAAACCCAAAACTATTCATACATTGCTGATTCAACAACTGCTAAGAACGCTTGCGACAATCTTATTAGTCCTTTCGAGGATACTGGTTTATGCAGAAAAGTAGAGCTATTAAAACAATTGGTACAACTGAAATTGTCAGAATGTGACCATATGGAAGACTATGTCAATAAAATGGTAATGACATCCATCAAGGTGAAAAAGGCAGGCTTGAAAATTGACGATGAGATCGTCGCCTCTTTGATGCTAGCTGGTCTTCCTGAAGATTTCAAACCTCTTGTAATGGCAGTTGAAAATTCCTCCTCAAAGCTGACATCTGATTCCGTCAAAATGTTGCGTTTTACAGCAAGTTCAATATAATGGAGTTGATTCTGTTCAAAAGGCAATGTTGAGCAAGTCCTCTAAGAAGAAATTGAAGCAACCCACATTTCGTTACCATAACTGTGGCGACGTTGGACATTTTGCAAAAAATTGTTCGAGAAAGAAGGGCAAAGATAAGAAAACAGAATGCGTGTTCACAACATTTTTGGCAGATGGAAGCAGCTCCCAAGATACATGGTATGTGGACTCTGGTGCATCTGCTCATATGACTATGAAGAAAGGGATTCTACAAAACCAATTTGAGCCGTCACACAAAGAAATAGTTGCTGCTAACAATTCAAAGATGGCAATAGAAAGTATTGGGGACGTGAAGATTTCACTCCTAAAAGGCAATAATAAAACAAGTGCAACCATCAAAAACGTACAATATTTGCCAGACCTATGTGCGAATTTGCTTTCAGTAAGCCAGTTGGTGAAAAATGGTAATAAGGTGAATTTTGACAAGAATATTTGCAAAATTCATAATAAGTCCAACAAACTCATCGGTACTGCAAGCCTTGTCAACAACATGTATAAGCTTAATTGTAAGCTTGTTGAAGGTGTTGATGGTCATGAAACTGCATTGAAAGTGGAAGTAGGTGAAGAAATCTGGCATCGTCGTTTGGGACACATATGCAACGAGAATCTCCTAAAGGTCAAGTCAGCTGTAACAGGAATGAACTTTTCTCCTCACGGTCCGTCAAAATGTATTGTGTGTGTAAAAGGGAAACATGCACGAGTTTCGTTTGCACATACTGGAAATCGTGCAAATAACATTTTAGATTTGATACACACCGATATTTGTGGACCATTACCTGTAAAGTCTGGGACAGGATGTAAATATCTTCTGACATTCGTTGACGATTTCAGCCGCAAAGTCCGACAATGGTGCAGAGTACTGCCACAAGCGTTTTGAAGAATTCATATCACAGTGCGAAATCCATCAGCATCAAAAGACAGCACCGTACACCCCCGAACAAAATGGCGTTGCAGAACAGATCAACAGAAATCTGGTAGAGAGAATCAGGTGCATGATAATAGACGCAAACATCTCGCAACGTTTCTGAGCTGAAGCAGCGAATACGGCATCATATTTGATAAACAGGATTCCTTGCAGATCAAATCATTCCTCGCGTTCCAATGTTTATTCGCTATGCTATCTAGCTATCCCAAAAATATTGAGATAACTTGAGTTGTTGTTGCGTCAGCTGTTATCAGCTGTTTTTTAACAAGGGATTACAACAACACAAAGCTATCCGGATAACTGAGAATAACCAGCGGAACGTGCCCATTCACAAACTCCTGAGGAACTCTGGTCAGGAGTGAAACCCGATTTATCGCTGCTGCGCGTTTTTGGCTGCAAAGCTATGGTCCACATTCCGCATGAAAAACAAAGAAAACTCGATGCTAAGTCAAAGGAGTGGATGTTGCTGGGATACTCAAAGGAATCAAAGGCTTATCGATTGTGTGATGAAAAAAGAAACATAATTATCAGCCGAAACGTCATCTTTTTCGAGTCTGATAATTTCAAGAAGTTTTCAAAGAACAATTTGAGTTCAGGGGAGAAAAGTGAAGAAGAAGCTGTGCTACGGCCGGCGCGCGGTCTGAACGTATTTCCAAGTTAAACGAGGCTAGTTTGATTGCAGAGTTGAAGATGGCAGATCCTGAAAATGTGTCAGAGGCTTTGTCACGCTCAGATTCACAGCACTGGAAGGCAGCGATGGAAAGTGAATTTGGATCGTTACAAGAAAATAATACGTGGGATTTAGTTCATCTACCAAAGGTAAGACTGCAATTCGATCTTAATGGCTTTTTAAGGTTAAACGCAAAGAAAATGGGGATATAATGAAATATAAGGCACGACTGGTATGCAAGGGCTATTCTCAGAAAGAAGGCGTTGACTATACGGAAACTTTTTCTCCAGTAACACGTTATGCATCAATAAGATTTTTGATTGCTTTGGCTGTAAGATATGATCTGAATATTTGCCAAATGCACGCGGTTACAGCATTCTTGAACGGAGAATTAAAAGAAGAAATTTATATGGTTCAGCCAGAGAAGTTTTCTGATGGTACTAGTAGAGTATGTAAACTCCGAAAATCCTTGTATGGTCTTAAACAATCCTGTCGCGTTTGGAACGAGAAACTGAACCAAGTGCTAAGAAAGTTTGGTTTGATACGTTCTGATGCAGATCAGTGCGTGTATTATAAGATCAACAAAAACCAAATGATTTTCGTCGCTGTGTATGTTGACGATGTTTTGATGCTTTCAAACGACAAATGCATTGAGGGGAGCTTAAAGCAGTTACTTTGCGAAAATTTCAAAATGAAGGATTTAGGGGAAGCTTCATCAATTCTTAGGATCAGATTATCTCGAGACAGATCAGCTGAAACTATCACCATAGATCAATCTCAATACATTGGTGATATATTAAATCGATTTGGTATGTCAGACTGTAATCCAGTGAGTACCCCGCTTGATTCAAATCAAAAAATATCTTCAAAAATGTGCCCATCGTCACCTGAAGAGCAGAAAAGGATGTTGAATGTGCCCTATGTGGAAGCAGTAGGTTGATTATTATATGCGGCGCAAACCACAAGGCCTGATATAAGCTACGCCGTAAATATTTTAAGCAGATACTCTTCGAATCCTGGTCAGGCACAATTGATAAAAAGCTTGCGTATAGGAAAACAGGCAGTGAATTATAAGGATTTTGCGATGCTGATTGGGCTAGTGACGAAAATGAGAGAAAGTCCACATCTGGTTATTTATTTACAATGCAGGGAGCACCAATATCATGGACTTCTAAACGCCAATCAACAATTGCTTTTTCATCAACAGAATCTGAGTTGCTAGCTGTTGTGTTAGCAGTTCAAGAATCTTTATGGTTAAAACGTTTGGATACAGAAATGCTTTTAAGCCACCCAAAAGAAATGGTTTTATATTGCGACGATAAGAGTACAATACAACGTATTACTCTTATTCACCTCGAACAAAACACTTAGAAATCAAAACCCAGTTTATCCGGGAAAAAATGGATCCGATTTTATTAGAATACGTTCCTTCAAATGAAAATTTGGCTGATGGATTAACCAAAGGCTTAGTGAAATTTAAACTTGAATTAAATAATAACTTACTTGGGCTTTGTTAAAAAAAGAAATTTATAATTATGTACTACGTTTTGTTTATATAATATTAAAAAAAAAGAATGAAATATTTTAGTTTAAAATTATTAAAATTATAAATAATTAATTCCGGGGAAGTGTCGAAATAAATAGATTATGTAGGTACTTTATAAATATTCACTTTATCATAACCTGTGTATATAAAATATATGTTCATATCATTTTATTTATCATGTCAATTATTTTATTCAATTAAAAAAAGTTAATTCTGTTTCTGGAGCTCAAGCTGTGTGGTTCAGTTTCTTGGTTTTAGTTCTGTTTTCTGCTCTAATTCAATTTACCTTTTTATCAAGTACATACATATCTATGATGATGTCAATATCATTGGAATATCCTATAAGTTGGACAGATCTGTTAAAAATAGTGCGAACGAAATCTCATAATAGCGCATCTCCGTACCGAAACCCTGTGCATTATTGGAATAGTTTGGAAGAGTTTTTCCCTAGTTTGAACAATGCATTTATATCGCATCTGCAATTAAACAGCTTAAGCCGAATACAATCCCTGGTGCTGATGGTATCCCTGCTTCTTTTTTAACAAATTGTATTGAAAACCTTAGTTTAGCATTACTCACTATTTTTAATTTGTCATTGAGAGAGGGCATTTTTCTTAATGAATGGAAAATATCTTATGTTGTTCCAATCTACAAAGCTGGTTCAAAAAATAATATTCAGAACTACAGAGGCATAAGCAAACCTTCTGCAACCCCAAAAAAATTAGAAATTATAATCAAAACCAAGCTTGAATTGTTTGTACAAGAACATATTTCGAAACTGCAGCATGGATTTGTTAGTGGTAGGTCCACTTCTACTTATCTTTCATATCTCTCTTCATCTGCAATTAACCTGATTGAAAAAGGAAAGCAAAATGATGTCATACGGACTTCAGTAAAGCTTTCGATTTAGTTTTCAGTTAATTATACCATACTGAGAGACAAATTAAGGCGTTTTGGATTTCATTCAAGGCTTCTGAATTGGATAGCATAGTTTTTGATAAACCGCATACAGTTGGTAATACTTGGAAATCTCTTCTCCAGAGAATTCCATTGCACATCAGGGGTGCCACAGGGGAGTCCCCTGGGACCGCTTTTATTTATTATTTTCATTAATGATGTAACATCTATATTCAATTTCGGTCAGGTTCTTCTCTATGTAGATGAATTAAAAATGTTTTCAAGCATATATCAAACATAAATTATTGCTACAGTAAGCAGCAGGATTTTGAGTTTTTATTATTATGGTGTAAGCACAATCAACATCTACTCAACAGAAAAAAAAATGCAATCACTTTATAGAAGTTATGTGCCTATTTTATTTAGTTACTCTGTAGATTCTGTCCCTTTGAATAGGTAAGAAAAAGTAAAAGATCTTGGAGTAATTTTTGACCGGACTTTATCATTCAGTGATCATGTTGGTTATATAACGTCAAAAGCAAATTCTATGGTTGGATTTATTAAAAGGAATACAGTGGACTTTAACGATCCTCATGCTCTATTATCCTTATATAATGCATTAGTGAGATCTACCCTTGAATACTGCAATACTCTCTGGTGCCCGGCTTTCGAGATGCAATCTAATCGTATTGAAAAAATCCAAAGGAGATTTACGAAATTTATTTTTGTTAAAATGAGTTGGAGATTCTCACCAAGTTATTAGGCAAGATGCTTATTTTAAGTGCATCTCTAGACTGGATAACCGCCGTAAAGTCCATGACATAATGTTTGTAAGAGATATCTTGTGTTTTCATATAAAATGTCCAACATTGCTAGCTTTAGGTCCATTCTATGCTTCCAAGAGACTACGCAGATAACGGTATTTACTTTTTCAACCTCATCATAGAACTATGGATGCTATGGATTAAATGAACCTCTATCACGATGTAAAGCGAATTTCAACTCAATTTGCAACCAAATTGATTAAAGTCAACCTAGATCAATATTATTAAAAAATCCTTAAATAAATTATCAATTTCGTGTTATATACTTTATAATGTTTTTAGTTCTTTACTATAGACATAAGCTGACTAATCTATTAAGCTTGTAGATCAAACAAATAAACATTGCATACCTATTGCCAAATGTCATGCATGACAAAACTAGATCAGTTTGCCCGGGATCCCAAGTTCAGCCATCGCCATATTATGGAGGTCCTGACAATGAATGCTATCACATACGGCTTTTGAAAACGATGAATAGATGATGAGTATCTTGACTTGAAATTCACTGGTCTTTCCCAGGATTTTCCTGAGAGTGAGTATGGTCTATGGTCGATCCACCTGACTAGAAGCCTTACTGGTATTTGCTGATTATAGTGTTGCAGATTGGTTATAGACGTTTACACAGTACATTTGAAAGGTAAAATACATTTGTGAAGTATACAGGGTGTTTTGCATAAGCACAGGGTGTATAACAAAAGATTTGATTGTGTAGGTTATGTAAAAACAAGATAAAATCATACAGGAGGGTGCTCTACCCCCCCCCCCCCATTTAGGTGGGAGGGGCAACTTACTAAAAAACTGGCATAAGAAAAATGTATCAAAAAACAACGGCAATACTTGCAATGTCATACTATACCCAAGCAACACATTCTCCTCTTACAGATATCTTTCAGAATTCTTAAATAAAGAGCATTCAACACTGCAAGATAACTTAAAGATGTCTCTAAGACCTAAAAATAAATAGGCGGAGCCAATTGTATGAAGTGAAGAGTTCTAATTAATGTCTTTGTAAGTGCTTATAAAGAGGACTTCTTTTGTTGATGTATTGACGACGTATTCAAGATATTTTAAAGAGGTTTTCAATAGATCTAAAATATCCTCTTAAAAAGGTCTTTAAAATCTCTTTAAAAGTAAACGCGGAAGCGAGAAAAAAAATTACTTTTTCTCTTTTACGCATGCATCATGGCAATAAATAATATTTTCTCTTTCACGCTTGTAAACATTGAGTTGCATTTTAATGAAATGGAATGAAACTTAAGATGAGTGGTGAAAACATAAGGAATTGTTTTAATTTCATTTATAAGAAGCTCGGCCAAGTTAGTTATTTTAATATGACAGTCTTAACATATTTTGTGAATCATATCTAGAATGTGTTTCGACATGCGCGATCATATTTACTTTAAAGTCATAGATGCTACCCCCCTAAAAATTCACGCGCTTTCAAAAATAAAGATATTTACATTTTTTTTTCATTTTCTTTCTAGACAAAAAACTTGTCACTGAAGTAAAAAAATGTTAATTGCATTTTGTTGGGTTATTATGTTATTTTAAGAGGTCTACACAAAATTATGAAACGAATCTGCGATTATTTAAGCCCAAATTGTCATTTATTATATTTTATACAAAATAGTTTTAGAAATTGAAATCAATAAATATGGCGTGTAAGCGACAGGGTGCCTCTTATATATAAATAGTTACGCAATTATTTATTTTGTTTGTTTCTAAAACTGCATTTTATTATTTACATAAGTCACAAACAAAAAAGAGATAGAAAGTTGTCTGAGTGCTGGGACTCATGGTTAATATGTGTAAACATCAACGTTTGTTCTTACCTGCTGTCACGGCCAGCGCTTTAGCTCCAGTGGAAACCCGAAAATTTGCAGTTCAGAATTTTAGTACGGCGGATCGAGAAACAGAGTACACCAATTGATTAATATTACTTACTAGTGTCACGTCTGACGTTCTGGGTCTACTAGAATATTTTTAATTTGGCAGGTGTCAAAATGTGCCAAAACTGTTGATACGGCGGATCGAAAAGCGGAGCACACCAATCGATTTAGGAGGTGGATATTACCTAGTGTCACGCCTGACCTTTGGGGTCCACTAGAATACTTTTAGTTTGACAGGTGTCAAAATGTGCCAAAAGTTTTGGTACGGCGGAATCAAAAAACGGAGTACGCTAATCGATTTAGGAGGTGGATATTACCTAATGTCACGCCTGACGTTCTGGGTCCACTGGAACACTTTTAGTTTGACAGGTGTCAAAATGTCAAATCAGAATTCCGAGAATACGCGCTACGAAACGTGCTATACTCCGTAATGTTGCACAGAGGAAAGTCCACGTTTTGATTACACATCAAAATTAAAGCTATTCACCCTTCTGAGTTTCGCAAAATTTTCAAAGTTTTATTCACATATTATAAACGCTTTTTCTATTATACGAATCTGATCAAAAAGTTTTATAAAATGCGGCTTATAACAATAATGTAGCCATTTGGTCTCAAAATATAACCTATCATGCGTAGCAGATAGACAAACAAACCAAAAAATATACAAATATCAATTAAACATTTAAATAAAAATATTTTAATTTTTTAAAATTAATGACACCCTGTAAAAAATATACATAAATAAATTAATATTTTTTCCAAATCTCAAAACGTTTTAAAAAGTTCTTAAAAACGTCTTGGATATAGTCACTCTTCCCCAGAGTCAAATCACGCTTAATTACTTCTAAATAAGACACCATTAAGTGGTCATTAATTACTTTTTAGGTCTTAAAAAAACGAAATGTCGAACCAGTATCAATGGCAACAACTGTGTTGAACAAGTGCATAGCAAGACAAGAGGAACTTTATAAACTGATCAGATTATGGTGCAGGAAATATGATTGAACTTAGGTTGCTTCCAAGAATAAATTAATGGCAGTTTTTTTCCATTTATCCCAACAGTTTCTTATATTCAACATTTTTAAAAGATATATGCAACTTCTTATAGTGAGATTTCATTTCGCTATACAGAAACATAACTTCAAGTTGACAGATAAGAAATCAGTGCAACAATGTCTTTAAAGATATCTGGAAGACCTCTTCAAGATGTCTTTGAGAGAGGACGCTAGTAAACTCTTACAATACTCTTATTTTAAAGGAGTTAAAGAGGTTTTGAAGAAGTTTCATAAAAAGATATGAAAAAATAACTTCAAAAAGAGGTCGATAAGATGTCTTCAAGATGTCTTGAGAGAGCAAGCTAGTAAACTCTTAAGATACTCTTATTTTTAAGGAGTTAAAGAGGTTTTGAAGAAGTTTCATAAAGAGATATGGAAAAATTACTTCAAAAAGAGGTCTATAAGATGTCTTTGAGAGAGCAAGCTAGTAAACTCTTAAAATACTCTTATTTTTAAGGAATTAAGAAGGTTTTGAAGAAGTTTCATAAAGAGATATGAAAAAATAACTTGAAAAAGATGTCTATAAGGTGTTTTTAAGATGTATTTATAAGTATTGGCTTTAAATTATCCTTTTAGGAGTTCATAAAGTGCTTATTAAGTGCAATGGTATCAAGAAGACTGAACTAAGATGCCATTAAGAGCTGATAAATTTATTTCAAGAACTCTGCAAGAGTTTTTGTGTTGCTTGGGTAGCTTTTTTGAAAGTCAAAAATCCATTCCTTTTTGCCCCTCCTGCCTACACGGGGGGGGATAGACCCCCCCTCAAGTTTCTCGTATCATCCCACCCTGCACAATCTAGCCTTTTGTTATACACCCTGTGTTTATGGAAAACAACCTGTATATACATATTACAAAAGCCATTTTCCTTAAATTTAAGATGGTCGTCAAATTTTAAAAGCTGGGCGGTCGAAAACTTGATTTAAGACTCCTTCTTTTTTCAACGAATTGAAAAAAATATTATTTTGTTTTGCTCGTATAGTTCATAAACGCTCATAAATGAGTTGAGTTTACAATGGCAAAGTCCTTTTTTTTGGATTAAGTCGAAAAATATCGATCGTAAAGAAAAAACTATTATGACCAATCTTGTAGAGAATTAAATTAAGTGCAATTTCAGTCAAAAGTTGAAAATAAGCGAGTTATTTAACAACAACTTATTTTTCTAAAATCCAAGATGGCGGAAAACGTAATGAGGATAGGAGGTCGAAAATTTTTTCTCAGACTCTTTCTGAAGCCTTCTAACGAAAAATATCAAAAAATACCCCTATCTAGGTTTTTGCATTTCAGCATTTTTTTGTACATTCTGACTGGGCTGTCTTGAACATATTCCATACGAAAATTAGTTCAGTAGAAAATTGCAGATAAAAAGTTCCAGGAACTTGCTGCTGGTTTATAAATCGAATCGCAGGCTCTTCGAAAAGAAGGAAACTTGAGAAAAAAAAGTTAATTTTTTTCAACATTTCTCTTTTTTTTAGGAAAAATTACTATTCCCTTTTTTTTATTTCTCTTAAACTAGGAAAGATTATGAGCTCTGCCGTTGACCCACAAAGGAATAATGCACCACCAACTCTTTTTCAGCAATTTATTGATGGTAAATCATCGATTGAGACGCGTCCACAGTTAAAATACTTTGCTGCAGACCGTGAAGGATGGAGACATTTTGTTGATGCCCTATGCCCCAACCGGGCTTAGGGTTACAGGATACGGTGATGAAATCATCGAATGTGTTTGTTACTTTTAACTTAATCAATGAATCTATACTTTGAAATGTTAATTTTCTAAATCACTAATGAGCCAATATTAGCTGATAAGCGCCATGTAATCAGAAACTGTAAACATCTTCTACGCAATACGCATTACAGCTTTAACCAACTGTGAACGAACTGGTCCTAAGTGTATACATTGTTAACAATCCTAACTAATTTTTCCTATAAACTTGCACGCTGGGGTTAGTAGACATTTTTGAAAATGTATACAGCCCGAATCTTACCGAATCTTATAAGCTTGAATCTAAATTCAGAGGAAGCTGAGCCATGGATTAAAATTCAACGCACAAGGTAATAATAATAGGCACATTTAGTTAAGTAGCGCTCAAATTTTATAATTCATACTCGAAGGGTATATTTAAAACTTTCGTAAGCATTCAAACGATTTTTGTTAATTTTCAATTGACATATATTTTCAATATTATTCTACATTTTGGTGGATTCTTAACTCATATCATTGAAGAAATTTGCGATGTGGATGTTTCCTGTGGTCTAGAAAAATATTGAACTTCATATTTTATGAACTAGTTTTGTTTTAATCCTTAAAATATTTAAAAGCTGAGCTTAGACTTTTGTCTTTTTATTATGTTTTTTTTTTTAATTTAAGATAGGCACGTTTTTTTTTTAAATTACAAAGGGTGATGTTTCCTCGCTCAAAGAAATATGCAGACTAATCAATAAAGCTTTTCCTTTATATCTCCTTCCAGTGAAATTTAATGCGAGTATTAAAGCACCACATCCCAAAAATTTTGTCGACAAAACACAAAAACAAAATTAAAATATCGATCACTCTCCAACCCGTTTTTTCTAAAAACAGAAGAAAAAGAAAGAATCATCTTGCTCCAAGCTAAATGCGTATAAAAAAGAAAGAAATAAACGCCTGAGAGCAGCTAACGAAAAGGACTCCCCCAAACATGAAAATTAAAAAAAAATTCCTTTTTAGTCCTGTTGTTGTTGTGTCTTTCGTTCTCCACCCTATAGAGTTAAAAAAATTACTTCACGAGTCAAAAACACAAGCAAAAAATAAAACCAAAAAGAAAAAAAAAATCCGACAACGGATACGGATGCGTTCGATGTCTCAAAGCGGGGTAAAGGGTAATAAGTTTAAATGAGAAAAAATCAGCCACCCCACATTTTTTTTGCTTTTTTACTATACTGTTCCCTTTCTAAACCTACTTAATTTCTTTCACCCCTTAAGACCAAGCTTTCAGGACTCCAGCATGTTCTGACGACGAACAAAAAAGAAACAACACTTACCCAAATCTACGTCGATGCTTTTACTTTTTAATAGCAAACATTTTTTTTATCCTATTTGCATTAGGGGTTGAGGGCTGATGGGGTTGTTATGCTGAGCACTGAGGAGTTTGGAGTACGCGATTGATGATGATGACTTAACGGAGAGGCTCGCGGATAAGCATTCTGCCATGCGACACCCAAAAACTACAACAACAAGCTCAAAAGCAAATGAAATTTGTATGTATGTATACAACTGGAGACTACGAACACCAACAAAGGGATAAGGAAGCAGGTCTGTGACGGTCCTTACCTAAGTTCCAGATCAGAGCCGGGCATATATACCAAACCATTATATGGGTAATCGCATGCTATGTAAATTTGATGTTTGGAATTTGTTTTCGTCTTCACCATCAATATTTAAAGGTGAGTGGATAGACAGAATAACCTCTATTACTGTCCTATCAAAGATATCCAACCTTCTCGAGGGAGTTATGTTTTTTTTTTTACCAGTGTTCTAGTGTTTCGAATTTTCAAATGCTCAAATTATGCAAAAAGTATATTCCGTCTGTTTGGCGGTAAATCAAAATTAATGAAATTTTCATACAATACAAAAAATTACGGGGGAAACAGTGAGGGGAAAACAAAAAGAGACAAACAGTACCCTATGATTCTAATTGAATTGGTTTTATATTCGAATTTATGTTGAAATATAGAGAAATCGATGAGAATTTTGTTTAACAGTTATAATGTTCCAAAGGAGGCCATAAATGTTAGGGAGAAGGAAATCTTAAGTTCAAACTGAGAAGGTATTTAGCTTACGTTACATTTTTAAATGTTAGGCATATGACTTTCGGAACATATGCATCAATCAATCGTCCTTAAAAAAAACTGACATATCACCACACCATGCAAGGAAGGTTACTGCTATGAATTAATTGACTCAAGGACAATTCTGGGAGCAGAGTACAATAATTAATATAAGAATCACCTAGTAGAAGATGGCATTATAGCCCAGGAAAATTAGACAAAAAAATGGCAGATATTCGAAAAAATTCCGACAAGGCTGAAATTTGGTGAAGAGTTTTGATTTGACGTCTTAAGCATTTCCTAAAAAGTTCCGTTAATTTGGGCCGGGGCTAAATTGTTTAGGGGGGTTACATTCTTTTTTTCTTTATTTCTCGAAAACCAGTAGTTTTTTTTTTTAATGTGAAGGTACACTCGTGCAAGAACTTCATGGTGGAGCAAACTTTGTCAAAAAATGTATTAAAGTTTCATTAATCGATGGGCAAAATTTTTTGTACGATTTGTGTTTGGGTATATCTGCAAAATATAAAACCATGTTTTTGGTGTGTCTGGGGTAAGGGGAAAGCCGCCATCTTGAACAAAAAATTTGATTTGGTTTTTATTCAGCAACTCGATTGAATTTCACTCCCTTTTACACCCCTTAAACAATTTAGCCCGTGCTCAAATTTACGTAACTTTTAGAAAAGCTTAACACGTCGAATCATAGCTCTCCACCAAATTTCTGCTTTGTCGGAATTTTTTCGAAGTGAAAGTCTAATTCTCCTGGGCTAATATAGTAGTAGAAGAAAATAAATCATTTTCTAAGATATGGAAGTTCGATTTTATTAAACAGGGGTAGAATCGGCTACTGCTACATTTCTACCTTAAAATCTCAAAGATTTACCATACAAATATATTTCACAAATCATGAAGATAATAATCTTGTTAAATGTTCTTAGGACAAATACTTTTTCAATTTGAATTAACCTATTCTTGTATGGTGCTGAAGGATTCATTAATGGCTGAATTCAGTTTTTCACAAAGGAAACAATCTATCTCACTTCCTACATGGGTAGGTTGTCCCGGTTTAAAAGGCGGAATCACCAAACGTAAGATATAAATTGTCAAAAAATAGCAACATTTCAAAATTTTCCACTCCATAAAAACAGAATTAAAAAATATATGTAGTTAAAATAATTTTGGAATGGGAAAGAAATAAAAAAACGAATGTTAAGTTTAAGCAAAAATTGAAAAAAAAAAAATGGTATGGTATAAGGACTTCGATTCCAAAAATTAAAATCGCCAAGAGCTGAAAATATCGCCTGTTTTGGGTAGGTACGTCGCCAAATCGATTTTCGTGCCGTTAAATGTAATTTATAATCGTCTGTTTGGCGGTAAATCGCCACATCTAAAAAGCTTCGAACATGGACCGAAAGGTAATTTGGTTCGGTTTGCTTAAAACTAAAGGCTTATACGGTTCGATTTCGGTATTTATCAACTGGGTTTAGCATCCAATCAGACTAAACGTACTATTTGTTCTGTAATCTAAACCGAGTTGTCTTCACCTATCGCCTGCGTTTTATGGGGAACAATATAATATGGATGAATTAAAAGAATTAAAAAAATCCGATATTTTTAGTTTTTGTACTGCTTCGGAAAATGATGATTTTAAGGCAATCGGGTGACATTTGGATCAAAATACACTTTACTGTACCAGAACCTACTGTACAATACATAACTTAGAAACATTCAGGAATGATTTTAAAATTTGGTTTGAAATAGAAAAAAAAATCAGAAAAGTAGGTACGAGATTTCTTTAACACCAAAAAGGAGACGTCATAAAAGAGTTTTAATTTCCAGTAACAGTTGATGGCAAAGGGAATAGGTACCCTTGATTTGGCATCCGATATCGAAACCAAGATTGTTGAAAATACATTTTTATACTCAGGTAGATTTTGTAATCAAGTTTTAGTATTTATACACCTTCAATTTGTTTTTGAGGATACTTTTCAAAATGCGATGAAAATTTCAGTGGAAACATTTATTTTTCTTTTCAATAACTGTCTCAAGATACTAGCTCTCATTTTTTAAAGACAAATCAAATTGATTAATTTTAAAACTCTGAATTAAAAAAGCCTTTAAATATTATCAGTCTTATCTATTAGATTTCTTAGACGGTTGACTCGTAGAACAATTTCTTACAGGTTCCTTATAGATGGAAATATGCATTATTTAATAAAATAAAATGTCAAATTAGAAAAATAGTAGAAAACCGATGCCGTTGTCCAAGTAATCACACTTTAGGACAATAGTGAACAAAGTTTTTAAATTACTTTTTGGAGTTGAACCGCTCTGTCTTAAATAAGACAAAGGTTATAAATACGACCGTGCAACTCTTTTTCGACTAAGTTAATGGATAACATAACTGTCAACTTCATAAGGCGAAATATTCCATTGCTCCATTCAGTAGACGCCTTCGTCAAACTAGATATGAGTACTGGGGGTTGACTCTCTATCTGTGAAACTGTGAAGTGATATATCTTATTATGCCTTAATGCCAAATGCGATTCCCGAAGTGTGAAAAATGAAAACAAAAATGTTTAAATGTTTTCAGACAATTTTATCAATAGGCAACTTTAAAGATGTTTAAAAATGGATTCATCAGCACTGAGTGCCGGCCGAGGTCTTGATTATGAAGAACATATTGAAAGGAATATGTTCCAAATTGCATTCAAACTACTTCAGGCCACATTAGCGATTCCGGTTAGTTCCACCAGTTGTGAACAAAGTTTCTCGGCAACGCAGCGGATAGAAACTTGGTTGAGAACTACTATGACACAAAACCATTAATTTGTAATTTAGATGCATCTTAAGACATTGCTGTAGAATTGAGTTTGGTAGCATTTCTAGTGAGTGTTAATTTGCCTTAAAGTCCTCGGGTTCCAATGTTTATTCGCTACACGGTTAAAAATGTTGGGGTACTTTTTAATATTTTCTGGGTTACATATTATATGACAACACCAAAAATTTATTAAAATATTAAAATTAAATATTAAAATTTTGATGTTAATACAAAATATATTAAAACTTAATAATATCAGATATTAAAAAGGAGTACGAAATCTGTATTATATGCTAATAATACAAAGATATTATAATATAATACTTTATTTCTTGAAATTTAATTTGTAGATCCTTCTCATGAAAATTAATACAAAATATATTACAAAAATTATAGTAATGAAAGACATTTTTTGTAAGAATATTTATCTTCTAAGTCAATTAATGGTGGCATTACTTTTTGCTTTTCACATATATGACAACTAAAATCTTAATGCGATTGAAATTTTATCTACTAATTTGTATATTTTACCTCGAAATATTTCAATGCGCCTTCAAAATAATGCATATTTAAATTGTCTATTTTATATTACTAAGCAGAAAAAGGGTTGCCACTTTTGTTTTATTGCTGTTTTAATACAATCTGTATTGAATTTTATTATTTAAACATATGCTTCATATTCATATTTAAATATGGCTGATGCTTGATTGTAATGGCTTCCTGTTGTAATACAAATTGTATTAGATTTTAATACTCTTGTATTGAAGATACACGAGTCCCGAATATTTTAATACAATTTGTATTAAATTTTAATACTTTTTGTATTAAAAATACACGAATCCCGAATATTTTAATACAATTTGTATTAAATTTTAATACATTTTGTATTAAAAATACACGAGTCCCGATCTTTTTAATACAATTTGTACTAAATTTTAATTACTTTTTGTATTACAAATACACGCATCTCGATTCTTTTAATACAATTTGTATTAAATTTCAATAATTTTTGTATTAAAAATGTACGCATATACTTAAGTTATTAAATTTTTATACCAAAAGATTATATTTTACTTCATTTGATTACTTTTTTAATCTTTTTGGTATTACAAATAACAATTTTAATACTAATCTATTAGAATGTAATACAATTCCACATTTCACTCAAAACAAAGTTATTAGAAAATTTCTTTAATATTTACGGAATATTAAAAAGTAATATTTTCTGTCTTGAATACGGCTGTAATACAAAGGCTGTATTAAAAAATACCCCAGAATTTTTAACCGTGTATGTTATCAAGTTATCCCAAATATTTCGGATAACTTGAGTTGTTGTTGTGTCAGCGGTCATCAGCTATTTTTTAACAAGGGATTACAACAACACAAAGCTTTCCGGATAAGTGAGAATAACCAGCGGAACGCGGCCAGTTGCTGCCGTAGTCGGCTTCATTCATTAGTACTCTTTTGAACAAGCCAAAATACGAGTAGGTACATTAAAAAATTATTAAAACCTACGCATTTTTGTGAATTTTTTTTAAGCTAGTCTGATTAACTGATAGCCTTATTGCAACTTTTGAACGAATTTTTAAGCAACAAACATGTACATAAATCCCAGTCAGTATTATATTAAAGAAAAAATTATATACAAAAGCTTAAATTTGAATTTTTATTTCATTCGGAAAAACAAAATTTTTTTTACACTGATGCTAAATATAAATTAAAATTCCAATTTCCATAAAGGCCTTATGACTATTACAATCCATGAGAAGACAGAGTGATAACTGTTACGTTTTTATTTAATGAGTACATAAAATATTTGCATTTATGTGATGAGTGCATTAAAAATGTACTCACTAAACAAATATTTTCTCATCACAGGTAACTTTTACATAATTATGTAATGAATAAATAATTTTTTACTCATCACAGGATTCCTTGCCTTATTTATGTACTGAATACAAAAAATATTAGTTCTTATGTAATCAGTGCAAACAATCTATGCTCACTAAATTATTTTATATTCATGACAGATAAATGTAACGCATTTATGTAATGAGAACATATAATATTTGTATTTATGTAATGAGTGCATTAAAAATGTACTTACTACCTAATTATTTGCTTATCACAGATAAATTTTTCGTAATTATGCCATGAGTAAATAATTCTATACTCATCACAGGATTATTAGCCTTGTTTATGTGATGAATACAACAAATATGTGTATTAATGTTGTAAGCTCTTGGTGTGTTTGACTTCAACTTTATTCGATTAGAAACTGAATGACAATTTGACTTACAACTAATTGACAATATGATTATACATAATTCATAGAATATATAGAATTGAGCTAAGTGAATTGAACAGGGTTGTTGCTACATAATGCTATGTTCACACTTACATATGCTACAACATCCCCCCTCAATTCACTTAGTATTTTTGAATCTTAAATTTATTACATTTTTTGTTTGGTTTTCGACCTGGTACAATGCTCTTTATGAATAATTTTTTTATTAACAATTTGCTCTTGTTCTATTTGGTTCTTTTCATTTTCTTGACACATTTCATTTTCTTTATTGTAATTTTGTATAGATTTCTTAGGACAGGTCGATAGCTGAGTTGAATCATTTTTGTCAACATTTTCATCATTCGCGTCAAAATGATCATTTAATCCAATTACTCTACTCGTATCTGACAAAAATGTTGGTACATAATCATTATTTATATCATTTTTTTCATCAATTTCTTTAAATAATTTTATTTGGTTTACATGACGTTTCCATATAATATCTCTTTTGAATATTTTAATATTATAATATCTTTTCCCTATTTTCTCAATAATTTTTCCTTTTATCCATGAAATCTTCCCTGGTATACAATAATTCTTTGTTAATACAATATCATCAACTTCAAAATGTCTATCTTTTCCACCTTTATAATAAAACCTTTGCTTCATTTGCATTTTATTTACATTTTTTTTTACAGAATAATTTTTAAAGCTATTTGAATTTAAAAAAGGATTTAGTAAATCAAACCTATTTCTTAAGTTTCTACCGAACATGAGTTCGGCTGGGGATTTACCTGTGGTGCTATGAATGGCGTTTCGATAGTCCAAAAGATATGCTTGCAATAATTGGTTTATTTCACCGCTTGACTGTCTTGCGTGAAGTGCGCGTTTCAATGCCAATTTTACCGATTTTACTGCGTTTTCCGCTTGACCGTTAGTTGCAGGGTGCCCCACCGGTGTTGTTATGTGCCCGATTCCATTACGCTTTAAAAAGTCTTTAAATTCTGACGACACGAATGATCTGCCATTGTCACTTACTACAATGTTCGGTAGGCCGAACCTAGCAAACATCGAGCGGAGTTTTTCAATTGTATTTGAACTTGTTATGTTATTTCCCATGTCAATACATTCAAGCCATTTTGAGTGGGCGTCAACACAAATAAGAAACATTTTCTTACACAAGGGACCAAAAAAATCTATATGAATGCGTTTCCATGGTCGATCTGGCCAATCCCAACTGATGAGTGGCGATTTATTTGGATTATTCTGGTTTGATAAACAGCTTTCACAAGAACTTGTGACAGCTTCTACATCGCTGTTGAGTGATGGCCACCAACAGTAGCTTCTTATTAAACTTTTCATCTTTTCAGTTCCCAGATGAGTCTTATGCAGTTCTTTCAGTACTGATGGTATAAGTTCTTTAGGAATAACTACTTTGAATCCCCAAAATAAACAATCGGACTCAATAGATAGTTCGTAGCGTTTAAGGAAATATGGTTTCAATTTTGAATCATTAACCTTCACAGGCCAACCTGACTGCACATGGTTTTTTACTTGTTGCAACAACGTATCTTCCTTCAATGTGTCCCTTATTTTTTCAAATGTTAAAGGCAGTCTACCTGTCTCTAAATGATTAACGCACACCTCACCTCCATCATCCATGACTTTAATTGAATCAGGGCTATCTACCGGAGAGCGCGAAAAATAATCGGCAATATTGTTTTTTGTGTCAATATATTGAATTTCAAATTGATAACCCGATAAAAACAAGGCATAGCGCTGCAACCTGTTTGCAGACATGGCAGGAATACCTTTCTTGGATCCAAAAATTGATATTAAAGGTTTATTATCTGATACCAAAATAAATTTTTTTCCAAAAAGATACTGATGATATTTTCTAACCCCAAAAATTATAGCAAGGGCTTCTCTTTCAATTTGTGAATATTTCATTTGAGATTGGGATAATCTCTGTGATGCGAACGATATTGGTTTTTCGACACCATCATCGTATGAATGGACAAGAGCTGCAGCAAGGCCACATGGGCTAGCATCGACGATCAGTTTGAGTTTAGCATTAGGATCAAAATGAACTAGCACTTTGGAAGATGCTAGTAAATTTTTTAATTCCTTAAAAGACAAATCCTGACTTTTACCCCAACCATTTAACTTCTTATCACCTGACAGCATCTCGTATAGTGGCCCAGCTATTGTGGCTAAGTTGGGCATGAAGTCTCTATAAAAATTTATGACACCCAAAAAGGACTGCAATTCAACTACGGACTTTGGAGTAGGTAGATCTAAAATTGCGTTGACCTTTTTTGGATCCGTTTCCAATCCATTTTTATTAATAATATGGCCCAAATAGCATACCGAATCTACAAAAAACTCACACTTCTCTTTAGCAACCCTTAATCCAGCACGTTTTAAAATACCTAGCACTGTTCTTAGACGTTGTAAATGTTCAGCTTTAGTTCCAGCTGTAACCAAAATGTCATCCACGAAAATAGTGACACCTTCTATGCCTTGCAATAACTTTTCCATGGTTTTTTGAAAAATAGCTGGAGCTGATGCAATACCATACACCAACCGCGTGTACTGATAAAGGCCCTTAGTCGTAGAAATAGTTGTAAGTTTCTTAGAATGCTCATCTAAGACCAGTTGCTGGTAGGCCATAGATAAATCGATCTTTGAAAACTGTTGACCTCCGTGAAGGGTTGCAAACAGTTCATTAATTTTGGGCATGCAGTGAGTTTCCACTAATAACTGTGGATTTAGGGTGACCTTATAATCACCACAGATGCGAATATCACCATTTTTTTTTAGTATTGGAACAATCGGTGTTCCCCACTCACTATATGGCACAGACTCTAACACTCCAAGCTCTACTAACTTGTCTATTTCCTTCTCTACTTTAGCTTTAATCGCAAATGGAAGGCTACGTGGCCTAAAATATTTTGGAGTTGAATCATCCTTTAATCTTAAACTCACTGTTCCTTCTAAAAATTGTCCTAGTTTTCCATCAAAAACCTCAGGAAACTCTGTAACCAAACCTTTAATATCACCGTTTACCGATTCCACTACTTTGACTGAATGCATTGACATATCGAAAGCGTACATCCAATTGCGGCCTAGTATCGGTGGACCACCCCGCCTCACCACGTAAATCTCAACCATAGCTTCCATATTTTTATAATTAATAACAAACTTACGTTTTCCAAGTGGCATGAAATATGAACCATCATAGTTTTTTAGTGGTAATGATGTTGGTTCCAATTTGAAATTCGGGAAGTACTTAAGATAATCTGACTCCGATATTGCCGAAATCGATGCACCACTGTCTATCTCCGCGCAAATCGAAACACCATTCACAGTAACACTAGTAGTAATTGGGCTTAACTTATTATCTGTGGATAAATGGAAAATTGATAACTCGTCAATGTAATTACAACAACTATTTTCTGATATATTTGATTCTAACTCATCTACATAATTGCAATAATAATTTTTATTCTGCGAAGATTTATTTGAATTTGATTCAACCTTCTTACTACACATTCTTCTTAGATGCCCTCGTTTAAAACATTTTCTGCATTTGGCATCGCGAAATCGACACTGCTCCTCGGTGTGGTTTGTATAGCCGCATACTCTGCATCTTCTGATTTCACCGTTCGCCGAATGACGACATTTATCCGTTGGCTGTTGTTGATAGCTGTACTTGTTCCCCTGTTGTTGATGCTGATAAATCTGTTTGCTGGTACTTGCGGTAGTTCCTTTGTTTCCAATACGGTAAACTTCCTCATCTGATTGCTCTGTTTTGATAACTGCTTTCTCCGTTAAAATATATTGTGATTTCACATGTTCGACCGACATGGCGATACTTAATGCCTTTTCGAATGTCAGTTTTTCAACGTCTTCAAGAAAAAGTTTATCTTTTTCGGCTCCTTTGTCCATGCCCATGATAAACTTATCTCTGAGTGCTACGTCCAGATATGCCTTGAAATCACAACTAGCTCCCAGTCCTCTTACTCTTGCTGCCCATTGCTGATTCGTCTCTGCTTTTTCTTTATGTGCCTCATAAAACTTGTACCGCTCTGCAAATCCCGACTTCTGAGGGGTAAAGTGGGTATCTAAAGCTTTGACTAACACCTCGAAAGTAGAATTGCTATCCTCGGGCTCTGCAGGGTACATCAAATCACTGAGAAGCTTGTACACTTTTTCGTTGAGTGCATTGATAAAAATTGCGCGCTTTTTTTCAGCTTTCTTATCAATTTCATTGGCAATAAAAAATTGATTTATTTTCTTTTTAAAGACCAACCAGTCGTCTTCTTCACAGAATGTTGGACAAATTCCAAAAGTTGCCATGATCACCTTAGACTTTTTTTTCTTTGGCATGTACTAATTTAATCCTCGTCGCCAATTTGTAAGCTCTTGGTGTGTTTGACTTCAACTTTATTCGATTAGAAACTGAATGACAATTTGACTTACAACTAATTGACAATATGATTATACATAATTCATAGAATATATAGAATTGAGCTAAGTGAATTGAACAGGGTTGTTGCTACATAATGCTATGTTCACACTTACATATGCTACAAATGTCATCATTGCAAACAATCTGTACTCTGTAAATAATAGTGTACTCATCACAGATAATTGAAAGGTATTCATGTATTAAGTTAACATAAAATGTACCTACTACATTATTATTTACTCATTTATGTTAAGATTACATAAAGTATCTATATTTATGTAATGAATCCATAGATACTGTACTCACTACATACTCATCCAGTAATATTATTGTGATGTGTATAAGGAATATATATTTATATTTAATGAATGTGTAAAATCTTTACTAACTACATACAAATTTTTTCAACACAGATAACCGCCATACATTAATGTAGTGAGTCCATGGCATATTTATATAAATGTAATGAGTGCATTGACAAATCCATTCAACAGACGCAAATGTATGTAATGGGTCAATTAAATACCTATATTTATTTAGTATATATATATATATATATATTTATTTAGTGAATGCTTAGAATGCTACATCGAACCTTTACTCACTAAACAACCATGTACTCATCACAGACAACCCTCATGGATTTATGTGTTGACTCAAATTGAACATTATTATTTATGCAATGATTCTATAGACGCTTTACTGAGTACATAATTACGAAAATTATCACGAGATATCCGACAGTGTTTTGTGCAATGGGTCAATAGATTCTTCATTGACTATACATCATGCAAATAAATGTATGTACACATTATAGATTTCATAATGGAATCAGTACACAATGTTATGTGTGCAGAAAAATATGGGATGAGTCAATACATTTATGGGCTATGAGCATACATTTTTCCGTCGATGTACCAAAAGTCATTGGTCTTCAACTATAATGGATTATACCATTTCTGATTTCTTTTAGAAATTTTGCAAAATGCACTGAAATTACAACACTCAAAATGCAAGTTTTTGATCCCCCAAAAACCATCTAAGATAGTAAATATATCCTGTTTAGTTTATTCGCATTTTACCAAATCGATCGCAAGGCATTTTCTTGTGGTATAAGTATAATGTTGGCCGCACTTTAAATTCTCGTTTTGAAAATCCGGTCCTCGATTAACGGAATTCCGGATAATGGAGACACGGGGTGCATGCCCCCCATCCATACCTCACTGCTTATTTGAAAATTTTTATATTTCGCAACCCAAATAAAGGAGAGGTTTTTGAAATTTAAAAATTCGCAATAAACAGTGAGGTATGTATGGGGGGGCATGCTGCCCCCTTGCAACCCCCCTGCTTGGACTCACTATAGGATTTGGGGTGGGTGCGAGGTGTATGCGAAGTTTCTTTTCCCAAAAATTACTGATTTTTTTTACAAAACATTTTACGTTTTGCCTTAAGTCACAAACAAATTTGGCCTTATGTCACTTTGTAAAAGCGACATTAGGCCAACTCTTAAAACATTGGCATTAAATCGCTTTTAGAACGTGACTTAAGGCCAAACTTTTAAATTTGGCCTTATGTCACTTGGCCTTATGTCACGGCACCGAGACACGGCTGTAATATTAATTCTTTAATTTTATTTTGTCAGACAGAAATTTCATAATAATTGATTGATTGATGTTTCAAACTCAAATTGATTTATGTACATACATATATATTTTTTTATGTAAAACAGGCACTCAAATTGCATTTTTGCTCGTTGCTGGCAGCCGATTTATACCAAACATTTCCTGAGAAGAATCATCCAAATCGGTTAAGCCGTTTTTGAGCTTTTGCAGGACTAACGCACAACGACTGATTTTTATATATAAGAAGATTTAATTTTAAGCTATGGTACTAATAGACCGAGAGCCCACAGCAGATTTTGGGTGTGAGTGATAGCAAAAACAGAATTATAGGCGTTGAAACCTTCGTTAAAGGCTATTAAAAAATCAAGGTCTTGCAGTCCACAACTGGGGCCTTTGCGAGAAACAGTGCATCGAAAAAAATATATAATGCAGCTTCGAGGATAATCGTGTTAGCCGAAAAGATTCTCAGAACTTGGACCGGACTGTACTTTGACCGGCAGCGGCGGAAACACTACAGGAACGAACATCTCTATCCTGAAGCCAACATAGTCCCGCTGGACAAATACCTAGTCCTTTCAGCGAAGAGACTAGTACGGAACATCATCGACCACCCGAATCAGCTAATGAGAAGGATGACCACTGAACAACGACGGGACCAAGGTCAGTGTAATAGAAACTCTTGATGACAACATAATCATGGACAACGAGGAAGCAGTCTCGTTCTACGCTGACATTAGGTCAGCCTTCTACCGTGGCTAAACACCAACACTTCCCCCAACCTACACCAAAAACACCATTGATAACCGGGAATGAACACCCTGAGGACGATTAAGTCAGCCGACTTTTAATTTCAATTTTTTTACATGTTATTTATATATATGTATAATTTGTTAAACTTAAGACATTGTATAATGTTAGGCCCTCTATGGGCCAACAAATGTTAATTTATCATAGTATCATACTATTTATAAGCCAGATTGTATATGTATATTGTGTTCAATAAAAGAAATTGAAATTGAATTGACGTGTTAGCCGAAATTGGTTTTCTCTCTTCCCAAGAGAAGCTCTTCGGATCACATAAGGCGGAATCTGAGACCATTTGAGTGTATAGTTTGCTCTACTGGACCGTTTGAAAAATTCAAAATTCTAATTGAAAAACGGTTTTTTTAAACAGTCTGGCAGGGTGATTTAAACACTCAAATGATCTCAGATTCCGTGATATGGGATCAGCGGAACTTATGTAGGGAGGGGTGAAAACCAGTTCCGGCTAACACGATTATCCTCGAAGTTGCATTCATATTTTTTTTTTTCGAATCACTGTTACTCGCAAAGCCTTTAACGAAGCTTTCGACGCCTATACTTCTTTTTATGCTATCATTCACACCCAAAATCGGCTGTGGGCTCTTCTCTTAGTCCATAAATATTTCTTAAAAAAGCGAAGGAAGGCGAGCACGGGTCAACTAGTTATAAATAAAAATAATTGATATTTGTTTTGTTTGATTTGATCTCTATTTATAGTTCAATTTCCTTAAAAATTGTCCATCCTACCTAAAAGCGGGGAAATAGATTATACATTATTTGGCAACTAGTTTAAATAAAATGTGGAAAATGATCACTCTAACTTCACACGGCTTTGAATTATTTGTAAAGAAAACCGTTCGTATTCAGTTTGTTAAGACTGGAAATCATATGAAATGAAGGATGAAGCACTTTATAAACGGTGTATCTCAAGGAAGGCATTTTTAAATTTGAATTAGTGATGTACCGATTGTTGTTTTGTGGGACTCACAATGCTCTCCTGTACTCAATTAAAATACATATGGCAATTCTTTTCTCGACACCGTTGAGTAAAATATTCTAAGCTCCATACGTATAATGGAGGAGATTATATCTGTGGTGTTTGGTAGAAACATGATAACTCCATTTTAAAATTTGCGTCTTTGCGTCCACTTTACATCGACCTAGAACCTAAACGGCTTAACCGATTTTCTTCAAATTTGAAACATAATTTTTCAAAGGTTATATTCATAAGTATTTCAAATTTGAAGAAAATCTGTGGCTTCGTTTACACTCTAGCTTGATTTAAAGTGGGCGTAAAGACGCTAATTTTAAAATGGAGTTATCAGGTTTCTACCAAACACCACAGATATTATTCTATTAAGCTTCTTAGTACCTATTTGTATTAATTTTTTTTGTGCACCAATAATGTGTGTATAGGAATGAAGTACTTTAAACAAAAGAAAGAAAAGGCTCTAGAATTTAATTTCTCTATAAAGCATTTTTTATTTAACATCATCAAACTACAAATAAATAATAAATTTCTCATCATGAGGAAATTCAAAACTAACAAGGCCAACACTTGGTTAGGTTAAGATATGAAACGATCCAAGACTTTGATGCTTTTTGAGATTTTGAAAGCCAGAAGAAATAATTTAACACGTGGATATGTGCAGATGATCAGAGCATATAAAACAAGCATAAGAATAGAAGTATGGGTGCTCATAAGCTCAGATGACAACATTTTTCAAAAAGAAACAAAAAACATCATATGCCATTGATAATGTAACTAATATCACCCCATCTATCATGATAAGAAAACCTTTTGTATCCTTAGTTGGCATTTTCTTTGAAGTGACCATCATGACCATCACTATTACTATATCAGTTGTATGATTGTGATGAAAGGACAATAAGACATTAGTACTAATAATTCTTCAAAAAGACCCTTGTATATGAAAACTCAAACTCAATTTTCCCAACTAATAAACTCTTTTAACATCAAAAAGCCCATAATAACAGAGTCATTACATTAAAAGCAAAATTGAATCCTTTCAGTACTTGATGCTAAGTTCTCTTTCCGTAATAAGAATATATAACCAACCAAAACCAATGAACAAGAAAATCTATATGTGTACCTAACACGTGTCGTTTATACGTCTATACTTTACCATTCCCCTTAAAGGCATAGCAAATAAGAATTCGTCACTGATGTGTTATGTGAAAAACTGACCTTTGGCAAAATGTCCTTGGAAGGAATTTACTTAAAAAAAAGAATAATTTTTACATAAAAATGGTGAATTTACAAAACTGCGAGTTCTAAAAGGGTGAGTTTTTTTTATTTTAGGAAATCTTGCACTAGGTTATCGTCAGGATTGTGAGGGAAGCTCGTGTTTTTTCAACCCTATTTAGTGTGCATATGTAGATATACTCTATCAGGAAACAACAAAATAAACACACATGTCTGGCAAGATTTTTCCAAAAATTGGGGAAGTCGAAGCCTCACACCAAAACCTTACATTTTCGTTGAGTGCAAAGGATGTTATGTAGATAAAGCCAGTTCAATCAGTCAGTCGTGCAAATCGGTCGCGTTACATTCAACCACGCCGCAAACATCCTCCCTCCCTTGTAATCACATATCGTATCGTGTTGGCAGAGGATGCCAAATGCGTCAGGACCAATCCTTGAATGACTTGTTTAGTAGCTCCTTTCTTAAAAACGTATTTTTTTTTCCTGTTTGCAGATTGTTTACATCGCCATCGCAACTAGTGTGTGTTGTCGTTTCGAAAATATTTTTTATATTTTTTGGGAGGATTTTGCTCACTCCAAGGACCAACATTAATGTTTGAAGAACGTGAGACATTGAATTTGATTTTTGCTTAGTGTTAGATGTTCAGGATTGGCAATATGTTAATGGTGGACAAAATTATTTGCTTTTATGTTTATTGACACTGTATATGTACCTCTGCCTCCTCTGCAGGACTTGGGGCATATCAGGTAGTTCAAAGACAGGTTGACATTCGCGTGGAGTGTATCAGGAAATTGATGGGGTCTAATGTCCCATAGGTGTGGGCAAACGGATGTTTGGAATTTTTTTGTGTGTCAAAATTGGGCATCAACCATATACGCACTAATGGAGCACGGATGTTGAATGTTGATCTCGAAGTCTCTTGATGTACCTATATACCTGGTGTGCCTTTGTTTGAAGACAAAACATGAAAAACAAAAGTGTAGGAGTTCCGGAGTGTGTTTGGACGTTGATTGTCAATATTTGATTGATATATAGCTGAAGCCTAGTTGTCTAACGATAATGTATGAAGGAATTAAATGTTTTCTTTGGAATGTATGTAACTTCTGTTGCCCTGGGGATTTTCTTTAGATAAAAAAGTGTGGGTGATGTTGATGATGATGATGGATATTTTGCAAGTATAGGTAACAATATCCAAAGTAACCTTAGTTTTGAAATAAGTTTAAATCAATATTTGAATAGAGTACATAAAATATGAAATCATATTTCATGTTTTAGCTGGTATTGCGTAGTTATAAAACTTGCAAAAGCCTCCGAGTATGTCCGTAATACATATTTATGTAGGGCAAGGCAAAAAACATTCGAATATTTGTATGTAAATCAAATACATATATACATGGAAATGAGCAGATAACCACGAAATGGTTGCCATGACAAATTTTATATTTTTGGCGAGTTTCATGAGTGTAAGAGTTTTTTCGTGGGTGTTATGGTAAACATTCTTCACTTGCCCATCCCCCTTAAAAAAACACCCTGTCACCATGGATATTTTTGGGGACTGTCTCTATTCTTAGTTTTTATGACAAATGAAACATTCACTCCAAATTTCATTAACATACCTTTATTTTCAAAGGGTTTTCGATAATATTTTACCTGTTGTACCTGAAAAAAAGACATCATTACGTAAAAAGGACTATAATTTTTTTGTTGGGTGGTTGTATCCTTTTGAATTTGGTTTCATTAGATTCAGCGTTAAAAACTTCCCTTAAATTATGTATCATATGGTTAAGTTGTACCAAAACAAATATTTTAGTTTGATAGACCTCCAAGTTCTCCACGTCTACACCTCTTCAAATTCATCTACACAAAAAGCCAATGCGAGGATTTTGGGGGACTTTGGATATGTTATAGGGGTTGCAATTCTGCGTCGATTCCAATTTTAATATTTCATGAATTAATTTGTTCAAGGTTCCCCATACTATTTGTGCTATTTTTCCTGGTCTAATAAGGATGTGGAAGATATGTGGCTTCAACAGGACGGTGCCACTTGCCACACAGCTAACGAAACAATGGCTCTTTTGGGCGACAAATCCAATGGCCGTGTTATCTCACGTGATGGCGATGTCAATTGGTCGCCAAGATCATGTGATTTGACACCGTTGGACTTCTTTCCCTGGGGTTATTTAAAAAAAAGGTGTACGTCGATAAGCCAGCAACAATTCAAGAGCTAAAGGATGAGATAATTCGGCACATTAACGGCATAGAACCTCAAGTATGCCTCAGCATCATCGAAAATTTGGATCATCGGATGGAGGTGTGCCACCGAGGTCGCAGCGTCCATTTGGCCGATATTTTATTCCATACATAATTGAACCATACCAATATTATCAAAATAATAAGAAATTACAAGTTTGTGTTTTATTCAATATCAACATCAGCCCTTACAATTTAAAGACCCTTTACATGCAGCCAAACAACAGGCATTAAAAGAAGCACTTCAAGGAGCAGAGCAGCTCACGAGCTCTACGAGCATAAAGGAGGGAAGAACACACCAGCTTTTCAGAAGAAAAAGGGAAGAGCGTGAGAACTGCGCAGACAGCGAAATAGAGGAATGCCATTGCTGGAATGAATTTAGGAAGATTTAGCAAAAGGTAAAAAACCTCCCAAACCAAGACCTACAAGGACTATCAGGGAAACATCGTGAAAGAATGGCAGTTAGTGCTAAGGATATGGAAAATTCATATCTGCAAATTGTAATACCGCGATGATGATCACTTACGCTGCCATGCAGATTGCACCATTCAATCTGGATGACTTAGGCCAACGATTCCATCCAACCGATCTCGACATAGTAAAGATAGCTCAATCATGTTCCTTGGTGCTAAAAATGGCCATTGTCCATGATTTTCTATGCATTGACTTAAGTAACCTTTTGTGGTTGGCTGTCGATGAATTGGTTAGGAATATGCCGCAGCTCATCTGCATAATTTGGTCAGAGGAAAGCATGCTCAGCACTGTTTGCCTGATCCTCAAGAACGGCGATCCTCTGGGCTGCACCAACTACAGAGGCTTCAGTCTCCTTATAATCGTGTGCAAGATCTTCTCTGTCGTACTTTGTGAACGCCTGAAGCCATTCGTCGACAACCTGATAGGTTCATATCAGTGTGGCTTTAGGCCAGGGAAGTCCATCATCGACCAATAATTCACACTACGGCTGATCTTGGAGAAAACCCAGGAATTTCAAATCGATACCCACCACCTTTTCATCGATTTCAAGGCCGTGTACGATAACATCAATAGAGATGATTTATAAGGAGCTTTATCTAGTAACGAATTAATCCTCAAATCGTCCGATTGTGTAAGATAACGATGGAGAATGCACGCTGCTCCATCAATATCGGCAAGGCCTCACTGATACCTTTGGTGTCAGAAAATTTTTGACAACGTAACGTGCTGTCATGTGACTTCTTCAACATCGTTCTTAAAAGAATAGTGCAAAACTCTTAAGTCAACGCTGGAGGCCCAATCTTTCAAAAGTCTATCCAATTACTTGCTTACGCTTATTGACAAAATCAGACAAATAAAGCGTCATGTCAGTAGTACTTTCGTCAGTAATGAGGATGAAGCCAAGAAGATGGGGTTAACGGTGAATGAGGGTAAGACCAAAAGTACCTATACGGTCAATAAGAAAGGACACCTTACAACAAATAACGTCTCGGATAGAACGTCACTATAAACATTTATAATTTTTTAGGTGGTCAGAGACTTTGTCTTCACGGGCTCTGCTACCAACTCAGTGAATGATATACTAGTGCTGAGATCAAACGAAGAATTACTCTTGCCAACCACTGTTTCTTTGGGCTTAGAAGACAATTGAGGAGCAAAGCACGCTTTCGAGCAAATAAAGTGTTCCTGTATAAGACTCTTATCATGCCGGTTCTGATGTATGATTCAGAGGCATGGGCACTATTAACGGTGGATGAGAACGCTTTAGGTTGTTTTGAGAGGAAAATTCTTCGGGTGATGTTTTTTTGGTCCCACCTGCATAGATGGGGAATCGAGAAGAAGATACAACAATTAACTGTAAAGCGACGCCGACCTAGCCACAAAAGTGAAAAAAAACCAACGACTGAGATGGCTGGGTCACCTAGAACAAATGAACATCAATGCTCCGGCCCGAAAAGTCTTTGAATCCAGCCCCGTGTGACAGCTCAGTAGAAGAGGACAGTGTAACTGGTGGCGCACGCAAGGAAGAGGACTGAATAAAACCAACAACTAAGACTACAACCCTACAGAAAATACCGCGTAGTTTGAATTTCTTGGCTGCGTAAAGGTTTTACATAATACAAATTCTATGAAAACTGACATAAATTTCCCAAGTATTACTGAATTGGGCTTTGAAGTTACTGGCCTTGAGAACACAAAAATTGGTGTTTCGTTCCGCTAACAGGTGAGGTGAGGAACCTTTGTAAACTACATATATACATACATCAACTTATTTACTTACTTAAGGTGGCGCTATAGTCCAGGGTGGACCAGGGCCTCAACCAACAAGCTTCTTCCAGCCGGCTCGGTTTCTAGCTAGCTGTCTCCAGTTTAGCACGCCAAGTTGGTTGAGGTCCTCTTCCACTTGCGTGTGCCACCTTTTACGCTGTCCACCTCTACTGCGTTGTCCCACGGGGTTGGATTCAAAGACTTTCCGGGCCGGAGCATTGGTGTCCATTCGCTCTAGATGACCTAGCCATCTCAGTCGTTGGCTTTTCACTTTTGTGGCTAGGTCGGTGTTGCTGTACAGCCCATACAGTTCGTTGTTGTATCTTCTTCTCCATTCCCCATCTATGCAGACTGAACCAAAAATCACCCGGAGAATTTTCCTCTCAAAACAGCCTAACGTGTTCTCATCCACCGTTAACAGTGTCAATGACTCTGCACCATACATCAGGACCGGGATAATAATCGTCTTATACAGGGACAATTTAGTCCTATCGTATCGTTCGCTGAGCTTATAGCGGATCCAAAGTCTCTGGACCACCTCAAAATTATAGCTGTCTATAGTGACGTTCTGTCCTAGACGTCGGTGTTGGGTGTCCTTTCTTGTTGACAGCATATATTTTGTTTGGCTTTCATTCACCGTTAGACCCATCTTCTTGGCTTCCTTCTCAATGCTCACAAAAGCACCACTGACATCACGCTTTGTTTGTCCGATTATGTCAATGTCGTCAGCGTAAGCGACGCCCCGGGCGGCACTTACTGGGGGCGGCAAATTTGGTGGCAATTTTTTTTTTTTTTTTATTTTATAATTAAATTTTACTGTGAAATTTCGGCGCTCTTAGAAAATTATTCATATCTATTATCGAATTCGCAATCCAGGCGGGAAGCTACTCGATCAGTAATGCTTTACATCAGATTTCAATAAGTGAATCTCCCTATCGTTACCCGTTCAATTGTAATACCTACGCAATGTACTAAACCACCTTGCTTCCGCTCCCATTGTAAATTCCGTAATAAGGATGATTAATTAATTTTGCCCTTCCCAAAATATATCCCGGGCGGTATTGAAATCAAAAACTATGTCACCAACCAAAAATTATTATCAAATTCATTTAATCAATAGAAAGAATAATATTGAATATTTGAATGCAACAACAACAACTTGAGTGGTAGCAAACTCAAGTTCAACATTTATATCAAAAAACTTTGGAGCCTTCCAGTAAGTATGTATGATGTGATCGGAACCAATCGGGACCCGGACCAGAATAAACTATAGCCAAACTTAATTGTTAAAATACTTGAATAGGGTTGATATTTAAAGTTCCATAAAAGAAGAAATTTTACTTTTACGTTTCACGCTTGCTTATGACGAGTGTTTCTGGCTTGGATATGGCAAGTTTTGGTTTTCATCGATTTATCTTACAATAGAAAGAAATATTTGTATTAATATGTTTTCTTATGAAAGCTAATGGACTCTTTTATGTAAAGGGAGAATTTGTCAAGCCATAAACTGTCAAATTCCATCAAAGAATGGCTACGATGTCATCGGATTAAAAAACCCTAAGGTTAAGTCCTACTATCGGTTCAAGAAATTTATTGAATGAAAACCACAATGAAGAAGTCCACAAATAGAACTAAATATTTTAACTTTAAATTGGGGACTCCCAATGGTAGCACATTGAAAACTTTTCTGAACACAGCCCTTTCATTTAAATTATTCGCCAGACGGACAACTCATTAAACATTTTGACCATAGCGCTATTAAGATTGTGAGATGAAATGAGAAAATAGTATACGTGAAAGGCGGAGAAAAAACACAAACAAAAACGAGTAGACTGCTCTTCCTTTTACTTTCTGAAACATTATGCCGTCTTACCAAAATAAAATAACGGGAAAAAACTTCATTTGAACTTTGCTTTTCTGTAAAGATACCTACCTACTCGAAATGTAGTAATCGGAAATTGTTCATGTGAAAAGTTTGAAATTTTTTTAACGTTCTTATGCTATTATATACACATCATATACATCCACAGTACACAAATCTAAGGTATTATACTGCGCAGGTTGTCAGTCGGAAATAAAAAATGGCTGTGAACGTGAGGAAGAAAACACACGTAAAAACAACAACAAATTAAAATTGAAAATGTCAGAAATAAAAATGACTGGGAATGTGATGACTTAAAAACACGTAAAAACAACAACAAATATTGACGTTTCACACAAATTTTGATAAATGCGCGGAAGAAACAAAAATCAAAACTCTTATGATATTAGGTCTGTTCCTTTACTTTGAATTTCTGTGATTTTCTGTGCATTTCTGCGCATTTCAGTCCAAAGTTGTGTCAAAGTTTATATAAAAAAAATATTTTGACACAAGTTTGGACTAAAAATCACAGAAACCCAAAGTAAAGGATCAGACCTATTACCTTTAATATGTGTACTGTGATATACTATACATCCACGTAAGTCTATTAAAATTCTGATTCTCAAAGTGTTTGATTTTGTAGATGGCTTTGAATAAAAAAAAAAGTTTATTATCATGAAGCTATCTCCTTTTCCTGGTACCTATAAAAATGTTTGTTTATTGGTCATCTATCATTTCTTTGTTGGACGTCCTCGAAGTAAGAGTTTTCGAGTGTAATTTGCCGACACAACATTTCAAACATTTTATTTTTATCTATTTTAAAATTTGTGCACTAGTCAAAAATTTGACACCAAAACGAAATACCAATAGTTTTATAACAATAATGTAATGATATGTAGGTATTTGTTATTTGACTAGTAATGAGTTATGGTTATGACTTCCTAGCAAATTGCATTAGAAGTATTTTTTTGTTTGTTTATTTTATTCTTATTTTTATTCTTTGAGAACTAGAGATGTGCACCTGCGCTTTTCACCACATTTTGCCATTTATGGAAAGCCACCATATACAAAAAGAATAATTACCTACTTTGTTTTGAATCAAGATTACTTTTATTTTAATGGCTAAATATGATAATTATATTTTCCTAAATGAATTGTAAAGGCTTTCGTTCAAGTTATAAACAAACTGTATCCAAAATTACATAATTTATACTTTTCCACCACTTTTCTGTGTTCGACCATTTCACCAACACTGTTAGGATATAAAAATTAAATTTTATTTTCAACCATCCATGTATCTTTACTTAAAAAAAATGTGTAATAATAATGTTTTTTCTGACTGACATTCAAAAATTCTCGTATACATATGTATGTGACAATAATAAATCTAACTTTGCATGAAAAGTTTTGTAGCATATTTTTATGTCTATGTACTATATACATGTAATTTGTATTTTTTTGTTTGTTTTGAATTTGTTTGTTTTGAATACATTTTTGGGGGCGGCAAAATTAGACACCACCCCGGGCGGCAAAAACCCACGCTACGCCACTGGTTGATTCCATCTTGAGAATTCTTCCGCTGCCGCCTGGATGAAGGAGAAGTGCCTGTAGTGGGAACACTCCTCCCCCACCCCCTTATCTCGTTTGCTGCCCCATAAAACCATCCACAGGGATTGGAACCCCATCTTTAGTTAAAGGTACTAGGCACCCGATGTTCACCACTTGGAGGTGAGAGTAGGAGTTGATAGACAGAGGTTCGCTTTGAAAAAAAGCTTGTGGACGCTTGTTTCCTCTTGAATGCACCGTGTCTACCCTTTAAACATCATAAATACATCAAACAAGATTAGAATATTCCTGACTAATGAAGATGAATGATTACCCATTTGTTCTATAAGAAAGTGTCTATTTACAATATTTGTATTTGGTGCATCTGTTCATGGGAAGGTAAACCTACTTCATATTACTCTATCAGACATTTGCAAAGAAAGCTAAGTGCCTAAGTGACTTCTTGTGAATTAAGATTGTTCATCTGGCTCATCACATACCAAAGTCATGTGTTCTGATCATACAGTGGCCCTTTCTGGGCAAAAAGTATACAATTCTCTTTGTGAACCTGTAGTTCAAAGAAAATTATAATTGTGGTTGTATTCCACCTTTTCCATACAAAAATGGTCAACAAAAAATTTATTAAACCCAATTCTAAAATACAGGATTCGTAACTTTCTTTCAACCTTGCATGATAATACAATCAACCCTGGTTTTTTTTCGTGTTGTATTCAAAGCTTAAGTACCTTCTATTTTATTCTCAATGAATGAAGGTACCTACTTAACATTTTCGATTGAAATTAGCATTTCGTTATAAAAACTCCTCCTCCAACCGTCTTCATTGTACTTAAGAGAGAGAGGAAACTGATGAAATCATTATGGGGCTACAATCTAAATTACAATTTTTAATTGAATTATAAAGAAAACGACTGAAAAGAACAACCCTCGTCTTCAGTCAAATGAGAAACGAAGAACAAGGCATCCTTAATGCTTTCTCTATATACATATATATCTAACATCTTATACTTACTATAACAAGCAAGGATCATCATCATCCTTTCTTTTCATCCTTTCATTAATTATTATAAAATGAGAAGCAAAAATGTAATGAAAATTTCCTCTGGCTCCTTTCAGCGACCATTAAAAAGCTTACTTACATTTAAATTACATGAAGCACAACATCCAAGCCCGGATCAACTCCATCCCCGTTAAAAATAAGCAACCCTTGTCGTGAAGGCAGTTTAACAACAACAGTAAACATCCGTAGTGGAGCTCACTGCTGGCAGCAAAGTTTTAATGACAATAACAAGAAAAGGATATGGCCGTATCCTCATCGCCATCGCTGCCGTTGCCGTCGTCGTGGTTGTTGTCCATGTCCACCCCTTTCGTTTTGCTTTGAGTTAATCCAGACTCGAGCACCAGGATACCTAACTAGCACCATGTCATCCTTTCTTGGCTGTCATCATGGTTCAATTTTGGGTGTGTAATGAATACCCAAGAGCTGGTCGAAAAAGCCCTCCAAGCCTCCAATGTAACCCCAATTTTAGAGAATGCGTCAAAAGGAATACACAGCAACACTAAAAATGGAATCTCTCATAAATTGTAAATTAACACAACGGATAATGGCGACCAGAAGGGGGCATTCGAAACGTTACACAAAACCGGCAATGTGCGGGATGTATATCTATGTGTATGTCTATGTAAGCTTAAAAGAAGTGAAGGGAGGCCAAAAAGTATAGGTATAGAAATGGTATCCTTCAGCTCATTGTTGATGTTGATTTTGTTTTGCCTTCCTTTTTAATCCATTAAAACAACAAGCGCGTAATTTAATATTCCCATTAAGCCGCCATTAAAGAATGCAGAAAATGAACGATAGAAGGAGACTTCTTTTGTACTTGGCAAACAACATGGTGGGGGATCGCTGTTGTATGTGTTAAAATGCAAAGACATAATAATACAACCCCTTTATTCAATTGAGTTTGTCTCTTTTGTTTTGAAAATCTATTTAAAAAAAAACTCTGTTGAGAATCTCTAAACATGTGATGTTGTTTTTCATTTGTATTAAATGACTTTTTTCTTTGTCGCAAAAAATTAGTTACGTATGCAAATTTTCAGACCGCATTTAGAGCATATAACAAAAATAACAATGCTGAAATAGAATGTCGATGTCTAGAGAGACCAGTGGTCAGTAATCAGTTTGAGGAGAACGAATTCTAAGAAAAAGGGATTTTGATCCCTGTTTAGATTATTTTAGACTCCTTAAGCAGTTGGACATATTTTCAAATTCAAATAATTTGAAGAGTTTATGGAAAGAAGCAAGTTCAGATTAGCTGTAGAAAATTTGAGAACAATGCTGGGATCTTTATGATTTGGTATTAGCTCTAGATAACTTACCTGTACATATACCTAACTCACATTCAAAATAGTGATGAAAAAGAATACAAAATTTACAAACAAACATTTATAATTCAAACCTTGTGTAACAACCTTGAGATATTTTTGTGTAAATCTACCTATTGCATAATATTGTTACGCTATGAATATTCTCTATAAGTAGGTACGGAAAAACTGCGTGGGACTTTATTACGTTTGCGGATCAAACGTTCGTCTTAAGTCAAACATTTTGGCGAATGGAGTAAAATTGTATTAGTGCTGGAATTATTTGTCAAAAATCAAACAGCAGCCGCACAGTGGTACGTTTATTGAATTTTGGCGACAAAAATAATTTACAACACCAATTGTAAATGAATATTAAATTGGTACACTTAAAGATTGTCGACGTTGAATTAATTGGTACTGCCTATTTTTTTTTTTCAGGTCAGAACTTGGTCCTAAATAAAAAGAAAGTACTTCCCAAGCCATACTTAGTTAAATTTACGTCTGAAATATCTTAAAATATTCTTTAGAGTGTATACTTACACTAAAGTTAAAGTTTATCCAATGGAGATTTGGTCCAAATTTTGCATTGTTTCTAAGGGATAGGAACTAATTTTTAGATCTTATCTGATCGAATCTGAAAGAAATTTGAAAATTTTGATAGTTGAAAGTAGAAAATCAAATTTTTGGCTAATTTTTAAAAACTCGAAATAATAAACAATATCTAAGGTATTTTAAATAACAGTTTTAATAATTTTGATATTTTTTCAGTTGTAGGTATCTACTTTTTAAATCTCAAGCCAGGTAAAATATTTCTAATAGTTGACAGTTGAAAAAAAACTGTTTAATTTCAACATTTCAAATGAAAAGTACTTAATTGTAAAAATTCAACAAACGGACATGTGTGGGTATGACTGTTTTTCGACAAATGACAAAAAAATTATGAAAAAACTCTGGTATTTTAATTATTTTTAAAATTTCGATTGCCAACATTTTGATATGCGAGATTTTAAACTGCGAATTATTTGTTGTGAGATGTAAATGCAACATTGTCAAAAGCGATATTTTATTATTCCAAGATTATGAAAAGCAGGATTACTAATTTGGGAGATCTTGTTTTTTGATATTAAAAAAATATATGGGATTTCGTCATTCGAGATTTAGGTTTGTGGGACTTTGTACCACTCCTGTGACGTTCTAACTGTAAGGTGCCAGTTATAGCTAACATTGAAACTCATCATTGAAAATTTTAATGATTGATTTTGAGACGTTTAAGAATTAAAATCATTTATTATTTTGATGGAAAATAAAGCTAAAGACGTAATTAATATTTCTAGCCAAAAAAATTGTTCAAATAGGCCCAACTTTCCACATAAAAAGACTCTTCTTATTTCAATGATTGAACTACCTTACCCATGATCATTGAAAAACTAAAAGTCAATTTTTGGGGAAAGTTGGACCTATTTGAAATTTTGTTTGGCTAGAATTATTAATTAAGTCTTGACCTTTAATCGTCCATAAAAATAATAAATGATTTTGCTTTCTAAACGTCTCAAAATCAATCATTAAAGTTTTCAATGATAGCTATAACTGGCGCCTAATCAAACAAACTGGATTTTTTTGTTTTTGGCAAAACATTCACATAATGGGATTTTTTTTTTAACTGATACAAAAAAAACGCCTAAGAACAGTGTTTCCAAACCTTTTTTGTGCTATGCGTTCCCAAAATCATTATGTACCCCTTGAATTACAATCATTCAATCTCGCAAAATCGCAATTATCATTGATTACTATATATGGGTTCCACGTTAGGTAACACTTCCTAAAAGACATTGCACTCAATGCAACTGCCACTATTACCCTTCCCATTTAGCAACGCCAATGATTTCACTTAAGAAATATATAATCAAAAATTGCTCTTTACTTAGTTTTCTTGGTTTTAAATAAAGTTTTTTGGTAATGTTGTACAATTTGTAACATACAAACTAGTCGAACACTTGGTTGTTCTGTTATAACGCAGCTCTAGTTTCTTAGCTTATGCCAACAAAAAATAGTAAAAGCAATAAATCTCTTCAATAAGGCCCTAGAAGTCAGTAACACAATAAATTTTGCATTCCATTTCTAGAGGAAAATTTGATGTGTTAACAAGTTTGTCTAATTTTTAATAAGTGTTGATGTTTCCTTTTAATTATGAATGGAAGTTTTATCCGAAGTTTACTAAAAAGTACTTGTTTACCATTATTGTATACTAGTTATCATGCTACAGTTATACATCATTATACAAGTATGTGCAGGGGCATCTTAGAACGCAGTACCTTTAAAAGTAGACTCCACCATCAAAATATAAATTTCAGAAAACAAAATGTTATCAGAACACCTTGTTTCCCAATAGGTTCTCTTGCTACCCTACTAGCTACCCATACCCAACGTATTTAAGACACCTGCTTTAATTTGCACCAAGTGTCAGAAAGTCGAAAGACAGCATTTTTCAAGGAAGTTAACGTATCTCACACCATACCAACCAAACACATAAAAAACGCTAAGAAAAAAGAAATCCTTTTACTTCTCCGGGTTACTTCAGCTGATATTTTGAAACATTACCACGTGCCACCCCTTTCCTTAAAAACATTTCCCTGCCATACCGATATCCCGCACAGCATTCCCATATTCTACAGTATCCTTCCATGTATCAACTTCCTTATTATCCTTGTACGTACGCCTATTCCCCGTCCTATAGTTGTTCGTTTTGTTAATTTTAAAATTCTTTCCTACATTACATCATGATTCCATAAGGATTCATTACAGGAATCTCCACGATGGCTTTGTTCAGTGTCTTTTTATACATATATATATTTGTTTGTATATTTATATACCCATGTTCGAATTCCTTACCAATACAATGACATCGTTCTATAGTAGGTAAATGAGTAGACGTAGAGAAGAATTATTTAAAATTGCAAAACAGGAACAAAAAAATGCCTTTTTCGTCTAACCAACTTACGTCGCATCTCCACCACTTCCCATAGCATCCCATATCCTTTTGTACGCCAGGTCGGTCGTCAGCTCAGGTTGGTAACACACGGCTCACCAGCTTCTCCTTACTCCTTTGTGGGATCCTGTAACTTCAAAGGATGCTGTCTTGTTGAAATCCTGATGCCCTACCCGTCCCATAGCGTCGCATCACCATCCTTCGCGGTATAATCACCAACACAAACTCCATCAAGATGGTTTCATAAGAAAAGTTCAAATTAAAAGAATGAAGCAAAAGCGAAAAATAAAACCGCGCACACGAATAAAGAAAGCACACGAAGTCCTTTTTGCTTAATGTAAAAGTAGAAATATATTTTCGTCTTGATTGTAGAGAGAAAGTAAACGAAAGGGCTGCTTTGCATATCCTGATGATGATGAAGAAAAAAAAAAAAAACAACGACAAGAAACGCACACCATCATATAATCAATGAAAGAAGGATAAACTCTTCTCTTGATGGGTGGCAGCGGCAGCCTCATAAAAGGGGGACGTATTGTATAGTACAAGGACCAACCAACGGAAAAGTGCAAATGAAGGAGTAAGACAAGAAAAAGGGGAATTCTTGAAATGCTGCTGGTGTTTTTTTTGTCAGACCTGACAAGAAAGAAAAAACAAAATAAAATAAAACCAAACGAAAAAAGGAAGAAGGACATTTTCATTAAATTTAAATGAGAAAGTTTCGAAATATTTTTTGTATCTTTTTTTTTTGTTGCGTTCTTCAAGCCGCTTGCGCTGTTTTCTTTCATTTTTCTTTTATTTTTACTCATTTCTATGCAAATAGGGTTAATGAAAGCCGCGAGAAGCATTGCCACGAAGTGAGGCGTACTTTGGAAGTGTGTTGTTAAGGTGGAAAAGGGTTTTCATTTGCGAGGACTTGATTCTGAATCTGGAAAGTTTGGTCTACAGTTTGTTAGGATACATTACTCGTTTTACATATTGCAACAAATACTTTATATACGAACCTAATATAGGTATTAGGTAGGTATATAAGGAATATTGTTTCTTTTAATCTTCTGCAGGTAAAATTAATGATAGAATTTTTAATATCTACATATCTGATACCTACACTTCAGCACTCCAGCCTCTTGAAAATAGAAAACAAGAATTTTTCTTAAACTAATATAAAGGGTGTTTTTTTTTAGAGATATATAACTTTGAAATGTAATAAAACAAATATGATTTTTTTAAATTGATATGAAATTTACTTTATTCGAAAGATGATCTTCTGGCATTATAATTAAAATATGATTTTTGGCATATGACCGCCATGGCTGGCTCGGACGTAGTCCAATTTTCGATGGCTTTTTCCAACATTTGTGGCCGTATTACAGCAATTACGCGGTGAATGTTGTTCTTCAAGTGGTCAGTCGTTTATCTCTTGTTGATTAATTATTAGAACGCCCTTTAACATAATTGAAAGCAGCCAGTCAAAAACTAAAAAAATAATGGACATAATTTTGAAAACAGGTGTATATACAATTTTTATTAAAATATTCAATTTTTACTAAAAAATATATTTTTCTGTTCTCGTTAGAGAACACAACGAAATGAAAAACAATTTTTATATTTAATAAAAGAATATTTATTTTTGAGTTTTAAAGCTTCCGATCCCTTACCACTGGTGGGGGGAAATATAATAATTAAATGCTAACGCAGCAAATCTTAGTTTGACTGCGGATGATGCAATGATTCATATTGCTCTTTGAAAAGAAATATTTTGGTATCCATTGGATACTCCCACACAAGTTGCTGAAGGCAAAAAGTGCTGATATGCAATTTTATGTAAGTGATATCGGATATGATCATCCGCTATGAAATGCAATTATGAATCATTCTTAATCAACTACGTTCATTGTTAATTTTAATTGAATTTAAAGTCAAGTGTTTGTGGGGGCGCACAAGTAGGCTCTGATATAACATACATATCTGTGGTGTTTGGTAGAAACCTGATAACTCCATTTTAAAATTAGCGTCTTTACGCCCACTTTAAATCAAGCTAGAGTGTAAACGAGGCCACAGATTTTCTTCAAATTTGGAATACTTATGAACATAACCTTTGACAAATTATGTTTCAAATTTGAAGAAAATCGGTTCACCCGTTTAGGTTGTAGGTCGATGTAAAGTGGACGCAAAGACGCAAATTTTAAAATGGAGTTATCATGTTTCTACCAAACACCACAGATATATAAGATTTTTTAGTTATTTTTTCTATTTAAGTAACTTTTTTTAGAAAATCATACCTGTTAAGGGAGAGATATAGACAAAATATTTTTTTTGTTTTGATTCAAAGCGTTTTCCTGTAATCGTAATCGTAAAAAATTTAAGCCATTTTGCTCACCACAAACTTTTTCTTATTTCCAGGCTTAGTGGTAAAATTAGAATCGCATTATGCTTTGAAATGTATTTCTTAGTAGAAAAATTACATATTTTAAAGAAAACATTTGTGTGTACCTACAAACCGTCAATCAAACTCATTTTTCTTTTTTAACCAAAACTGTCATTTCCAATTACTCAAATCAAAAATTATTCCCATTAACTGGTTATAATCAATTTTTGAAACTAACGGTGAAGGATAAGAAAAATAATTCCTACAAAGTTATACGTATCTACAAGAATCTGGTAGAAAACATAATCAAACTTCCAAAACTGCCCTTGATTTTTGAATGGCAACATTATTTGCTGAGATATTTTAGTAATCAACGATAGACCGAGAGCCCACAGCAGATTTTGGGTGTGAACGATAGCAAAAAAAGAAGTATAGGCGTCGAAAGCTCCATTAAAGACTATTAAAAAAATCTAAGTCTTGCCTAGCAGTCCACAACTGGGGCCTTTGCGAGAAACAGTGCATCGAAAAAAAAAATATGAATGAAACTTCGAGGATAATCATTTTACCCAAAATTGGTTTTCACTCATCCCTTGAGAAGCTCCTCGAATCACATATCATGGAATCTGAGACCATTTGAGTGTATAGTTCGCTCTACCGGGCCGTTTAAAAAATTTAAAATTCTAAGTGAAAAACGGTTTTTTTAAAAAGTCTGGCAGGGCGAATTAAACAATCAAATGATCTCAAATTCCGTGATATGGGATCCGCGGAGCTTATCTATGGAGGGGTGAAAACCAATTTCGGCTAACACGATTTTCCTCGAAGTAGCATTCATATTTTTTTTTCGATGCACTGTTTCTCGCAAAGGTCCCAGTTGTGGACTGCAAGACTATGATTTTTTTAATAGTCTTTAATGTAGCTTTCGACGCCTATACCTCTTTTTTTGCTATCGTTCACACCCAAAATCTGCTGTGGGCTCTTAGGCTAGGACCGCACTTGCGATTTCAATCGCGCGACTGTTTAGTCGCTAGAAATAGAACACATGAATTTTAATAAGAATGAACGCACATGCGACCTGGAAGTCGCGACGATTAAAAGTCGAAAATTTGTTCCATTTTTCTGGCGATGCGATTGTCGAAAGTTAAAATGAAACAAACGGACTTAGATGGTTGTGCTCACACTTGCGATTTAAAATAGCGCGACTAAAAAATCGTAGTCGCAACTAGAAAAAATTATACACGCACTTGCGATTTTAAAACGTACGATTATTTAGCCGCAAGAAATGAGACACATGGTTTTAAATGTGAATGCACACATATGCGACTTTAAAATCGCAGCGATTAAAAAAATGGAACCAGATCTATTTTCTGAGCGTTTTTTCTGTCGCGAAATTAAATAGACGCATGTGCGTGCATTCATATTAAAAGCTTTATGTTCTATTTCTTGCGACTAAAAAATCGCGCGATAGATAGCCGCAAGTGAGTGCATGGCAATTATTTGTTGCGACACCGATTTTTTAATCGCACTGACTGAAAATCGCAAGTGCGGTCCTAGCCTTAGGCTAGGACCGCACTTGCGATTTTAATCGCGCGACTGTTTAGTCGCTAGAAATAGAACACATGAATTTAAATAAGAATGAACGCACATGCGACCTGGAAATCGCGACGATTAAAAGTCGAAAATTTGTTCCATTTTTCTGGCGATGCGATTGTCGAAAGTTAAAATGAAACAAACGGACTTAGATGGTTGTGCTCGCACTTGCGATTTAAAATAGCGCGACTAAAAAATCGTAGTCGCAACTAGAAAAAATTATACACGCACTTGCGATTTTCAAACGTACGATAATTTAGCCGCAAGAAATGAGACACATGGCTTTAAATGTGAATGCACACATATGCGACTTTAAAATCGCAGCGATTAAAAAAATGGAACCAGATCTATTTTTTGAGCGTTTTTTCTATCGCGAAATTAAATAGATGCATGTGCGTGCATTCATATTAAAAGCTTTATGTTCTATTTCTTGCGACTAAAAAATCGTGCGATAGATAGCCGCAAGTGCGTGCATGGCAATTATTTGTTGCGACACCGATTTTTTAATCGCACCGACTGAAAATCGCAAGTGCGGTCCTAGCCTTAGTCTACGACAAAAGTATTTTTTCACTAAAAGTGAAATATCTAATGCGAAACAAAACTGTGCGACAACATCAAAAAATTGTTAATTCTGAATAAGTTACCTGACCAACACATTTTATTGACCGAAAAAGTAATATGCCAAATTTTTTGAAATTCAATAATTTTGCGCATGCATGGGTTTTAACCTGAAAAACCTTGAAATACGCCCAAAAGTTCTAATATCATATCCTCTTTCTCTTTATATATGTACCTATGGGTAGTTGACACTAGAAAAACAACAACAACAACAACAACAACAACAACAACAACAACAACAACAACAACAACAACAACAACAACAACAACAACAACAACAACAACAACAACAACAACAAAAGCAAAATAAAATATTTAGCAAAAATTAAATATATCTATAATCATCATCTTCTTGATTTAAATGGAAACAGCTCATGAACCCCTTCTTTTACAAAAGAATGGATGAAAACAAAACAGTATCCGTATATTTCTAGTGTATGTGTACAACAGAAGGAGTCAGAACTTTTCTCTCAAAGGACATGCACGAAAAAATTTATTTAAATTAGGACGATGATTACGCGTTGGAATTCTTTTTTTTTAAATAAGGGTGAAAGAGCGCTGGTGGGTGGTTGGGTTGTTTGAAGGTTGACATTCTGGTATTGGTATATGTATACAGTTAGAAAATCGCGATTTCAAAGGAGTAAAGGATGCTCTGTGGAGAAAGAAATCCATGAAATACATAGGTGTGGGGTTTGGCGGGAAAGTAAGGCTTGATGAGCTCCAAGGGTTGACAATCTTATTTCTTTTGCTTTCACGTTTTGTTTTTTTTTTTTGTGTCTTATACCTATTGCTTAAAGCCTTCGTTTGGCTTTTGGTCGACAAAAATTGTTCAAGTATTTGTCTAGATTAGAATTTGAATTTAATGTTTCCCTTTGACTCCTAAGGGTATTTTTTTTTAGAAGAGAGGAAGCCTTTTGTGGGAGTGGGGGTTATTAATAGGGGTTGTTTTACATTAAAAAAATTTATTGATTTTTAAGGTTTTACTTTGCACCGTTGACATATCATTAATTTTTTCCTATACTGATGGCATTAGCAATGAGTTGAATATACCATTGAGTTGAATATACCATTGAACTTTTTGAATAATACATTCCTTCCCTTTACGTTACTATATTAACTTGCTGGAAAATACGTTGATGTTGATGATGCAAATGAATTGTAGAAAGTAGTTTTTAGGGCTTAAAGTAAGTACTATTAGTAGAAACTTTGCAAATTTATTTATTTTTAACTCGGTTTTTCTACTGAAAACTATCATCATTGTTTAGTAAAGCAACTACCGTTTAAATGGTGATAATAGTTAAGGGCGGAGAGAACGCTCAAATTATATTTTTAATAAATCTCCAATTTTCATTTTTGGAGCCTTATTGTTTTACTGGCATTTTAGTAAAGCGGCTACCGGACTAAGGGTGAATAAAAGTAAATTGTACCTTAAGTTGTAAAGTAAATTGTTTCATTTGAGTCATTCCATAAGGAATCGTCTATTTGAAAAATCCAGCACTTCTCAGATTTTGCTCAAACTATGTGATATAATTCTTTAGGCTACTAAAGAAGGACTTCTACTTTTATTTCTATTTTGAATGCATCAGCTCTTCCCTGCTGATGGCATATTGGCATTGTTACATTTAAATTTCGTTTTCTTTGGCTCAAATTTTGTAACTTTAAATATATTTCTATATACAGTCGTCTTTCAATAAAAAATCCCTGACTCCATTTTTATTTATTTTCAGACATTGGTACTTTTATGGATTTGTTTTAGCCAAAATTTGAAAATATTTGATTATGGGAATTTTTAAACTTATAAATAGACCAACATAAGATTTAGAGACTTTTTACAGAACTAAAATGTTTATATTTTAGTAAATATTTCATTCTGACGAGAAGTTTCTCGGTTTCTAAAGAAATGGACTTTGGAAGTTTTGATAGAACGAGGATGAACAAAACTTCGCAGTCACTTTCCTCCTTTTTGCCTCTGTTTTTGCAGAGTAAAGAAAATTACAACAAAAGTTGTTATTGAAATTTCTAATAGGTATATCTATAGAGAATTGACTATCTGCCGTTAGTCTCAAACAAAAAAAAGGGCAGCAAAAGTTTTAAGAAACTGTTTTTTTTTCAAGTTTTGACCTCAAAAATTAACCAGAGAAATGAACTTCAAATGTAAATATTTCTATGCCTTACGCCCCAACCGGGGTTACAGGGCACGATGATGATGATGTCTGAGAAATAAAAATATTTGCACACCTTATTGGTACTGCACCTCCCTCCCAAAAATACTCCTCTAATACATACCCCTTTTTCTCTATGAATTGAAAGAGTACGTACGAAAAGTGTACGATGGGACGCATAGTTTGTATGGGGCCCGTGAAGTAATTGATAAAACTTGTATTCTTTTTGAAAACTCAATTTGTTCGAAAACGGCTCAGTAGATTTTTTGAAACTTGGTATTTAAGGAGTCTTAAAGCACTTTTAACAATATTAAAAAAAAAATATGTTGAAAAAGTTTTAAAAATGTTATTTTTTAGAAAACCGCTCTAACGATTTTCATTTTGTTTTTTATTTAATTAATTTTAATTCAAGAATTTAGATGACATTCTTTTTTTTCATTCAAATTTAAATATCAAACATAGTTTCCAACCACCTACGAAGATTTGAACTTTTTCACGTTCCTTTTTCATAGAACCAATTATGGTATTCACGAGCCTCTTAATTGAATTTGAACGCTGCCTCTGTTGATTTTAACATAAGTAAAGTAGTATTAAAAACATTGTTGCGAACCAGTGCTCCACTCTCGTGAATTTGTTTGGCTTGATTATCCTCGTATATAACTTAATTTAAATGTTTTATATAATGTGTCTAGTTGTATATATTGTTTAATTTTGTTTTTTTTTTTTATTTATGTACTTGTGTTTGCTCTGCTTAATTTACTAACCACTAGCACATGCACTCATGATGAGCCTCTGATTGTAGAATGCAGCTTGCTTTAAGCTATGAGCCACCAAATACGACTAGGCATATCAAATACCCTTCATGTTTGTTTTTGTATAAAAGATAGCTAATAAATTGATGGTATAAATGAAGTTTTGTGTGAGATATCAACAATTTTTCTGTTTCAGACAATGGTAATTTTTAGCCATTTAAACACAAAAAATAGAAAACGGCAGTTTTTCAAAAAAAAAAAAAAAAAAAAATATATAGAGAAGATGCAAAAACCAGAGGTCAAGTTAAAAAATCAAAAAACTAACAAAGCTCTTAGATCATAATTATAAAAAAAAACGAAAACATTCAGTAAATAATACTAAAAATAATAAAAAAAAATCAGAAATAAAAAATAAATAAGAAAGTAAGACTAAAATTATTTTTGCCTACTTCACATATGTATATAGCTAATAATACAAGTATCTTGATATACATAGCTTGAAATCGGATATTTTTGCTATAATTATAATATTTTTTGCTTAACAATAAATACCAAACTTTCTCCCACAAACTATTCATAAAATACTGTTTTGAACAGATTGTGCATTAATGTAAATTCGAACTTTTAATCTCTAAATATAAATGTTCCCTGATGATTTTTCGATCTAACGTTCCAATTCCGATAGTCTCGGATTTCGAAAAGATAATAGCAAAATTTACATGAACTTTAAACTTTATATTCTTTCACATTTTAGTGTATTCTCAAAAAAATATTAATTTTCAATCAATTCCCCAAGAAATAATTTCAACTATTTCACGTTTCAATTAAAACTTTTTTTTTTTCAATTAAAAAATTTGAAGAAATGAAATCCCATGACTTGAATACACACTTAAACCATAAAATAAAACTCTCTCTTGTATCTTATCTTTTTCTGTGAAGATGATAAGCAAACATTAAAGATTTTTTCAATGAAATTGAAAAAAAAAATTACGTATACGCCCAAGTGTACATCAAAATTCTATTTCACAAATTAACAATGAAATAAACTACCAGATCACACAAACTTGTTATAATGGTTCAAATAGAAGCCCTCTTCAAATTTGAGCTTATAATATTGATATTTAGAGGTCACGTATAGCAATTTTTTATTTTTTATGGACAAAAACATGGTGTCGCGTTCTAATTTTTATATCTCAAAAACTGTCTTATCTACTGGAAAGTCGTCAGCTTAGAGTGAAAAGCAGCTAACCCCTATTTTGCATTTTGACAAAAAAAAATGATTTAAAAAAAAGTTTTCGCATTATGTATTTAAATAAAACCAAAATTACACTAAGTCTACATCACTCGTTATTGCTAAATTCTGTAAGATTAAGAGATTTGATTGATTTTTGTGTTTTTTTTATTTTAATTTTTGAAGTGGGTTACAATGATTATTTCACTCTAAGTGAACGTATTATGTCTATGGTGTCTGAACCTATTTCAAGAAAATGGGCTTAGGCTCTACCTCAGTGTGAAGTTAACGTTTAGAGGCAAATTTTAAGATACAGTTATCATGTTCACCACCGATATTATTTTAATCGATCTAACGATGACATATTTTTCATGTACTTATTCAGCCTTCAAAAGCGGCATATGAATTTTTTCTGTCGACTCTGGTTTTTTTTGGCCATCTCCTTTATCTGTCTATTTCCTTGTGAAACAATATCCTCTACCTTAATATCTGCGTTTGCCTCGAATACTTAATATTAATAAGTTTCATTTTCTAATAGCTAATGCCAGGTAAGGGGGCAAACCATGATCAACGATCGAAAAGAAAAAAGCTGCAAACTTTGACCTAAATCGAAAAAAATTAATAAAATAAAATAAAATAAAATAAAATAAAATAAAATAAAATAAAATAAAAAAAATAAAAAAAAAAATTAAAAAAAAAATAAAATAAAATAAAATAATAAAATAAAATAACATAAAACAAACTTGGTGGCGAAACAGCTCGTGGAGAACCAGGGCCTAGTGAGTAACAAGTCTAAGCCATTCCTGTGTGCGTGTTGTTGGCACGAATGGAGGGGACCTTCAATTGCTTGCCGAGTCCAATCGGATAAATGAGAAGCACTTTTTAATGACAAGTATACTCTTGGAGGATTTGCAAATTCCTTACAAAAGGAAGTGCCTTGGAAAAAACATTTATTGTTAGATGGCAGTGGCTAGGAATCGAGCCCAGGCCATTGGCATGACAGTCCAACGCACTGGAAAAAGGAGCATGCAAATTACTAAAACAGCTAGAAAATATATTTTTGATACTAAATAAGTAGTTTCTCAATTTGAGAGCTGGTGGCTATTTTTTCCTTTATCTTGAAACAGAGCACGTCTTGGTGTTATTTGGTCATTAAACAAAATAAAATAGGGTTTTTTGGATAGTAGATTCATAAAATGGTAAGTAGCAAAAATAATTATATGTTTTAGTACTAGAAGAACCGAACTAAAATTCGGGGAAAAAAGAAAAATGTTATGGTCTACCTACTGTCAAATTACTGCTAAGCCCATGTTAAAAATTTCAAAACTTTTTCTTTCTCTTTTTCAACTCATTTTAATTTTATGGAATTTATGATTAATGGATATAAAATAATAAAATCTAGTCTACATGATAATTAAATTGAGCTAAGGTGAGAGTTTTCACTAAATTTATTCCCATTTCAGTGAGAAAAACTTCTTTTTTTCTAGATGAAATGTTTCTAACTTTATGTCAGAAGTGATTATACATCTAAAACAACAATTTCCCGATAAAAAATTGTTTGTTATATTGTTTTCATAAGCTAAAATCATACTCGGCCACCTGATGACACCAGTCACACCTATAATATTTTCAAATTAAAATTTTGTATATCTTTTTGAAGTTTTTCTTCTCATTTCTCAACTGAAGCTGAAGGTTAACTATCAGATAAGAACTTGGAAAATAATGAGACAAAGTTTTCATGCAATATTTTACACCAAATAAATACATAGTAGATATCCCGATTACCAATCACCAATTTTCTAATGTCACACCCGTATAATTTCAATACTTGAGTATGAGTATATTACAGTAGAAGCTTGATTTAGTGGATCTCGAAATAGTGAACTACCTACTATAGTGAACATACAAAATTTTATAGAAAACGTATTTTGTATAAATATTTCGCGCAAGCATTTTACATAGTTTGAGAGCTCTGAAGAATTGTGTCTGTTTTTTGTTTAAACCTGAGAGAAAACCTTGTTTAATGCTTAGTTAAAATTAAAAACATTCACATCGAACGAAATGTGCATTTTGGATCAAATTCGCCTTTATAAAGCCTTAGAAAACTCCCGCTCGAAAAAGTGAACAATCTCGAAGTAGTAAACAGGGCTGGTTTTTATTACTTCACTATATCGAGCGTCTACTGTAATATTAAAAGGGCTTCAGGTGTCCTGTAGATTACTAGAACTTTAATTTATTTATTTGAAATAGATTGTGAATAATTGATAGAATAAGGAGAATCACAATCACATCCGTAACAATGGAAACACACCCAATATATCAAGGTTAGGTTAGGTTAGGTTAGGAGGGGTGTGCACAGCAGAGTGACTGTTGCGTACACGGGGGCCTATTGGTCCATTGTGATCCCCTTACAAAAAGAAAGCAGAGATGCTCCTAAACTAATGATTCAAATAGACTGGCTCATTTGCAAACCAGCCTGTGCTCTCTATGAATTTCCTCATATTTGCCATTGGGACCTGCGCTAGATCTTCCAGTACTCTAACAAACCTGTTTCTCAAGTAACGGAGGCGATTTGTTTGGAAGTTTGGACAATCGCAGAGCAGGTGTTTAATGGTTTCTATTTCTTCTTCATCCTTACAGCTCCTACAGAAGTTGGGTGCGAATACACCCAGTCTGGTGGCCATTGTGCCAATGGTGCAATGACCCGTTAGTGCACCTATCAAGATTTTAATATTCTTTTTACTCAGCGATAGAATATACTGAGTTTCCTTTTCATTAATTCTGGGCCATAAACTTCTAGAGATAATGCAGTCGTTCCTGGTCATCCAAGATTTATTGACATTTATTGACAATATAGCAAACCAAAGTATCGAAAACAAGGACATTTTTAAATATATTCGGTCTTACTTAAAAAAAAAAAAAAAACAAAGAGAAGTATTTGTTAAAATTTATTAATAGCGTGGCATTGCCCAGATCCATTGGGGGCCCATTTGCCCGCTTTCTGGGCGCCTATGAAGATAGGTTAAAGTTCCGATTCCGATAGTCTCGGATTTCGGAAAGATAATTGCATAATTTACTTGAATTTTAAACTTAATATTGTTTCACATTTTAGTATATTCTCAAAAAAATATTAATTTTCAATCAGTTCCCAAAGAAATAATTTCAACTATTTCACATTTCAATTAGAACCTTTTTTTTCAATTAAAATATTTGAAGAAATGAAATCCCATGACCTGAATACATTACTTAAACCATAAAATAAAACTCCCTCTTACTTAAATCTCTCTTCTGTTACTTAAATAAGCAAACATTGAAGATTTTTTCAATCAAATTGAAAAAAATATTACGTATACGCCCAAGTGTACATGAAAATTTTATATCACAAATTAACAATAAAATACACTACCAGATCACACAAACTTGTTACTATGGTTCAAGTAGAAGCCCTCTGAAGATTTGAGCTTATAATATTGATATTTAGAGATCACGTGTATCGCAATTTTTATTTTGTATGGACAAAACCATGGTGTCGCGTTCTAATTTTTATATCTCAAAAACTGTCTGATCTATTGGAAAGTCGTTAGCTTAGAGTGAAAAGCAGCTAAACCCTATTTTGCATTTTGATAAAAAATGATTTAAAAAAAAGTTTTCGCATTATGTATTTGAATAAAACCAAAATTACACTAAGTCTACACTCGTTATTGCTAAATTCAGTAAAATTAAGAGATTTTATTAATTTTTGTGTTTTTTTTTTTAGTAATTTTTGAAGTGGGTTACAATGATTATTTCACCCTAAGCCAACGTATAATGTCTATGGTGTCTGAACCGATTTCAAGAAAATGGGCTTAGGCTCTACCTCAGTGTGAAGTTAACGTTTAGAGGCAAATTTTAAGATACAGTTTTCATGCTCACCACCGATATTATTTTAATAGAAAATTTTACCCTTTGCGCAACGTTTTGACGATATTTCAGTCCGTGTCTCTAGGGCCATACAAATTTGAATGGGGATTTTCACTTTACACTTTTTACGTTACTTTTTTTTTCGCCTCCAACAACAATAATTGCTGTTCTTTGTTTTTCATTAATTTTTATTTTATTTCAAAAAAGTACCTCTTTTACTTTTTATCGCACAAAAAGTTACCCTAAGATTAACTGTTACTTAGTCGTGTCGAAAACCTTGTAAACCTGTGTAATTATATAGTTTTTGACCAAAGTTAATAATATTTATTTATTTATTTATTCATTCTTAACGCTGTACATAATTAAGAATCATATTCTTTTGTTCTTGTACAGGAATTTATCCTCCGTAAATTAATTTTGAACTGTATTGTTCTATTCTTATTCAATGGGTTTCATATCACTCTTCAAGTCATCTCATATATGGTATGAAAATTAATTTGTCTATAGTTTTTGAAATCTTTAATAAGTCTTCTATTTTGTACTTAGTGTTTCTTATTACCCACCTCATTTTTCAAGAAATGTTCTTATGGTCAAATTAAAATTAATTGATGGTATTTTCTTGTGTTCATTTAATTTATTTTTGGCTGCTTAGAATATATTGAGAATATGAATAGTTTAAAAAAAAAGAACATGCGAAAATCAACATTTTCTGACTTTTACTGGCAAAAATAAGATTCAATAAAAGCAAAATTTTAGATTTGTTCAATCAAATTGAAAAAAAAAGTACGCATACGCCCGAGTGTACATACAAATTCTATTCCATATATGAATTTACAAACAAAAAATGCTAGAATGGATCATTGGAACTTGCTATTTTGGGACAAAGCTTTAAGAAGCTAAGCATATAAATAGTGAGGTTAGTGTTAATTAATTAAGGTAACATGACTTTATACCTATTAAAAGGTACTTTCTTGTTTTTTTGTTTAGGTATACAAAATCAAATTTTGTAACTTAATATGGACAAAAATATTAGTGGAAAATATTCGTAGGTACCTTTATATGTATGAGTAATTCCATATGAACCCATGTAATCGAAAAGCCGCAGCTCATCTCAGATTTTTCCAAATATTGTGAAAAACTTCTTCACCATTATTAAATTTAAATCAATACTAAACAACGAGTGACAAGGGGGCGTGGCGGCGCTCGTAGTATAATATAACCCACATCTTTGAGTGGAAATCCACTTATGCTTCGAGTGCACTCCATTGAGAAATCGCTATAATAACGTGTATTTTTCTGATTTTTCGGGACTTTCAACAAACTTCTGTTCAATGGAACAAGTGGAAATCCACTTATGCTTCGAGTGCACTCCATTGAGAAATCGCTATAATAACTTGTATTTTTCTGATTTTTCGGGACTTTCAACAAACTTCTGTTCAATGGAACGAGCTAATATATCTCAAATATTAAATACACGTTTCTTAGAAGAAATTAAGCTTACAATAAACTCGTTCAGCTCACTACGTAAATCTTTATTTGAAGTTTTGAGTTTTTGTACACAAGATCAAAACATGAAACTTTCAGAATATACAGTTCTTACCTTGAACTTAAAATACTGAAAAGTTGGTTTTGTTATTTCTATTTACTGTGGTTTAAGGAAGCAAAAATAAAAGGCAATTATGTTTTGAAACCTTAATTTTTGATTAAAAAATATGGACTTTTTTTTTATTTTATAGGTCTTAAAAGTCCAAATTTTATGCAACTCAAGTGTCATATCCCCCTTTCTCAGTGTCCTCCCACTCTTTCCTTATTTTTCATTACAAAACATCGATTTTATTCGATTCCAAACTATTCACATTTTCAAATAATAATAAATGAAAACAATAAAGCTAGCTCCGTTTTTTTGATAAAAATCACATAACTTTTCATCATGAGTTTTGACCGAACAAATTTTTCAAATAGGTATCTTATGCCCATTCGCTGATACGAAACTTAAATATTTAAGTAGAACGTAAGGGCTAATGTGACAGTTTACGAAGAGGAAATAGAGAACATAAGATCTTTAAGTAGAACATAAGTGCTTAAGTACCGTATGAGCAAACGGCGCTTAGAAACTATTACTACGATATCTTGAAAAACAATAATCCAGAAAGCGAAAATCTCTGAGGTAAAAATCTAGAACCATTTTATTTATATCTAAAATAAAAATCTAGAAAGCATAATTTCGAATTACAAGAATCTATAAAAATATCTCGAATGCAAAGAAACAAGAAGAAAAATTAATTCTAGACATGGAGCATCTATCTAATAATGTAATGATTTTAAGCCTGGCAAGCAACCCGACATTTTAGAATGACATTAATGTATATTTATACCAACTTAACTTTTTGTTTTTAAATAAAGTTCTTTAATTTTTTGTGTTATATTTTGTAAGGCTATATTTTTGTTGAGGCTGTGACTCGGTGACGGTTATAAGAGTGTGACTGACTGAGGTGAAGCAAATATATACCTTGAGCGGCCTAATTCCCTCTTCAAGGGATTTTTATTATCTTCTTGGGTCTTTATACCTCTTAGAATCTCCGTTGCTCCGTTTAGGTTATGTTTAATCACCAAGCAGGCACCTTTTCCAACGGCGTATACAGGGGGGGGTCATGGGGTCATGACTCTCCCTACAAGAACTCAAAGAGCTACGCAAGAATTTATATGAAAAGCAAGAAATATTTGCAATTTTTAAATATGCTTTAAAAAATTTCTGTTTAGCTTTGGAATCGACTATTCATTAATTAAATAGAGTATTAACCTACTCCTACCAACATTTACCAGCCATATAACGAATATATTGTTTATTTGATCCCACATTATTTTGTGGAATTTTCTAGGTAGTTCAGGTAACGTGACTTGATTGACATACATGCATTAATCATTACTATTGTTGGTTTTTCTATTAACTATTTTAACCATTTTTGTACACCATTGGGGAGCGGAATTGATTAATTTTGTATTTACAATCCATTTGGTAGTGCTCATTTTTGACAGATATACCCTCTCTAACGCTGACACAATTTTCAATTAAATTTGGTTTTTGAACGATATTTCGGCTGTGGGAGTTGTGTTCAAAATATGAAGGAAATTGTCTCCATTAAAAAAAAATTATTTTAAAATGATAAAACAAAATTCAAGTTAAAATCGTACACTGCTAAAGAAATGAATTTTTAGATTGAAATCTGACCTACACAAGGGATTTTGGGCTCATCCTGGAATACATTTTTACTTGTTCAAAAACTTTTACCAATTTTTTTGCAGATTTCTAAAACTATCATGCATCAATTTTATTGAAAAAAGTGTGAAGCAGCATGTTAAATATTAACAACAATTGGTATAACTCCGCATTGTTGTTGTATTAAACATTTATGCTACTTTTTCCAAGCGAAGATAAAAATGCACTAATAAACTTGGCTATTGATTTTATGAGTTTATTCTAAAAATGATCCGAAAAAAAAAATATTTTACGAAATAAAGAATATCAATAATATTGATTTTTAATTACTTAAAACTCAACAAACTTGAACTCATTTTTTTTTTCTGACCAATTACAAAATTGTTATACGGTGCTAAAAAAAGGAATGTTGCTCTTTTTCAAAAATATTTATTATTGACCACATTCACAAACCATGGAGAAGGTTTTATTAAATTAACACATATTTTTCACATTTTTAACATTCGAAGACCGTTCTTGGTCAGCATTAAATTTTTTTGATCTGCGGTCAATCTGTTCGTGCTACAATGAACAAAAATCAAACAGTGGAAGCTATGAACTTTTGTCAAAAAATTAGAGCTAAGCTAATAATGAATTTAAAGAAATACTGCTTTTAGCCTATTGAATAGACCTTTTAAAAAGGAACAATTACGTGCAAAGGTTTTTATCATTGAACATGTTTGTTTGGCCCATAAGCATGCTTAAAACCAAAAATGCTACTAAATTCACCCATGCGTTTCTGAGAGAATGGTCACACTGGCCCCTTTTCAGTATTTTTGGTATAACTCGAAAACTAAGCGGAATTTGAAAATTTTACATATAATACTTTTTGTTCAAAATTAAATTCCCCATTGGAATGGATCGTTCAAGAAATTTTACGAAAAAATTTAAGCAGGAAAAGTAAACAAAAACCAACATAAAAAAATCGACAAATCAAAGATTTTTAAATTTTTTTCTAAACTGCGCATAACTTTTTTCGGAGCAAAGATACGCTCAAGACATTCATAAACAAAGTAAACTGGAGTCTTACGGCTTTAATATGACATGTTAAGAAAGCCATATTATTTAAAAATTGACAGAGATATAGCCATTCAAACTTTACCATTTCTTATCATTTTCCGCAGTTTTTGCCCGAAAGCCTATTTTTTGGTACTTTATGACAAATTTAACGTTCCTGGCACCTAATACCAAATCTTATGTTAATCGGACCAGCCGTTCGGTCTGTAGGTCTAAACGCATTTAAAAACAGCCGAAAAACGAAATTGCGAGCTTACATCCTTTTTATAAATTCCCTATAGTTCTAATGTCATATTATATCAAAATTTAGATCTCGAACATTTTTACGAAAGTGAAATTTGCCATATTGTACCGAAAAAGGGACTTTCGGGCCAAAGCTGAGAAAAATTATAAGAAATGATAAGGTTTGAATGGGAATATCTCTGTCAATTTTGAACAAATATTAAATTTTGAACATGCCATATTAAGGCCTTTAGTCTCTACTTTGTTTTGTCTGTGCATGTCTTGACCCTATCTTTGCTTCAAAAAAAGTTATGCACAATTTATTAAAAAATTTAGATATCCTTGATTTTTTGATTTTTTTTAGGTTGTTTTTTGTTAACTTTTCCTGCTTAATTTTTTTCGTAAAATTTTTTGAACTATCCATTCCAATAGAAAATTTAATTTTGAACAAAAAGTATTATATGTTAAATTGTCAAATTCCACTTAGTTTTCAAGTTGTACCAAAAATACTGAAAAGTGGCCAGTGTGACCATTCTTTCAGAAACGCATGGGTGAATTTAGTAGCATTTTTGGTTTTAAGCATGCTTATGGGCCAAACAAACATATTCAATAATAAAAACCCTTGCACGTAATTGTTCCTTTATACCTCTCATTTTCCGGTCTATTCAATAGGCTATTTAGTGTAGAAACAAAATTCTAACTACCACAATTTTTGATCTTCTCTTAATCAGTAGGTATTATTCTGAAACATCAGATAAGAAAAAATAAATTCAATGCAAACTGTCTCTAAAAGCTTTCTTCAAACGTCGAAAAATGTGAGATTTTCGGATTACCATCTCCAAAACCTATACATAATTGTTAAGCGTGAATAATAAATATCCATAAAAAATATTTTTTGTGCACTCGAGGTTTTCAAATTAAAAATTTTCAGTATTCACGGAAAATAATGTCTTTTAAAATTTAAGTAGAATTTGCAAAGTGAATTTTGACCTGGCACAAAATTTCAACCCCAACAATTTAAATTCTAAAAAAACCTTGTAATTGTGGGACCAACGGAACTTAATTCCAAGAAAGGCCTAAAATCAAGAAAATAAAATAATGGGCCGGTCTTTTAACTAATAAATTTATTAGTAGGTACTGATTTTGGTAATTTTTTGTCGGTATGATCAAACCTTTCCCCTCAAATTTATTTGTAGTATATAGAACTTGTATTATAAAACCTTCTTATATAGAAACTATGCCTGGCCCCGGGCAAAAAAACTTCCAGCTTAATGATAAAGAATTCTAATCTTGTTTGATATAGTTTACAGTGGATTTTCGTTGAAAAATTCATATAAGTTGAACTGAACTTAATACAAATTGCGTATGACAAAGCCCTTACTGTGTAACTGATGAGTTCAAGTGAGTAAGCCGAACGAAACGCCGATTTGTAGGACTAAAGGCCATAAAAAGATATTTTGAATCAATTTATTTTTAATTTTTGAGAGTTTTTCGACTATCACGAATTTTTCTACATTCAAAACTTTTGTGCTTTCGAGATTTTTGCATTCGCATTTTCTATTTTTATTTCGAGGTTTTTACATTCGAGATTTTTGTCATTCGAGAAAACGTCATGATCTCCCTAATAATATTACCACTAAATTAGAGAATTCAATGGCTAACTCTTCAAAAAAGTGTGATGATTTCAACAAATATGAACAACAATTAAAAAAAAAATAACATTTACTGAAACAACAATTATTTTAACTGAAACAACAACTACCTAAACACCGATTAGGGATATTATGGAAATTTAATAGCAATGGATGGCTTATATAAGTCATTGATGCATACAATTATTTGTTTAATGATTAAGTGAATATAAATTCTAGCCTTATTTTATTTTGAACTAGCTGGCCCGCCCGGCTCCGCTCGGGTAGGCAAAAGTTTCTTATACAAAGTTCCACATTGGTCGAGCCATTCTTGAGTTATGGCGTGACAAGGGGGATAGGGATTGGATTTACAATCTTCATTGAAAAATGATACTCATCTTCACCTTGCCAAAATAAGGAAGGATATTGTAACGCATCATAATATCGATGTGTTTCGGACTCACGCTGCAGTTTAAAGTTCTGCCGATGTAAAACAAAATCTACGTCTTCTAAATTTTCACCCACCACTTCAATAATAATAATTGAATAATGCAATAAATAAGTTGTGTTGATGGAAAAATACTTGGAGTTTTCCACAATTACTGCTCTTTTCACTGAATTGCTGTGTGGACAACGCTGACCAGCTTGTCTTGCTGAATTTCCCATAAAATAAATTCACAAGCATTTGTAGTCACTATCCAGGCAGCGTTGGCAAAAACAATTAGTAGCCCAGGAAAGTTAGACAAAAAAATGGCCAAACTTCGAAAAAATTGCGACAAAGTTGATTTTTGGTGGAGTGGCTTATTATGACGTCTTAAGCATTTCCTGAAAAGTACCCTTAATTTGGCCCGGGGCTAAATTTTTTAGGGGGGGGTGAAAGGGGTTGAAGTTCAGTTTTTTGGGAATTGCTCCTAAACTATCGGTAAGCTAATGTTATTCTACACAAAAAATATTAACATACTTTTTTTCGTAGAACCAATAATTTCAGAGAAAAACGTACAAGAACTTCATGGTGCAGTGAGTTTAGTCCAAAAAATTTATAAAATTTTTGCTTATCGCTGGGCAAATTTTGTTTAGTGATTTATGTTTAAGTACAACTCCTTATTGTAAAATCAAGTTTTTGGGGTGGTAGACGAAAGGGAATGTCCGCCATCTAGAAAACAAGGTTGATTTTGTTATTGTTTAATAACTCATTGAAATTGCGTTTTTCAAAAAAATGACCAAAGGACAGATTTTAGACGGTTAAATTATCTAAAAAATGAGCCATTAAACAGCTCTGTATGTTTATTAATCTCAAAGTTACAGCGGATCAAAGGTCACCTATGCCTCATATATGGTGGGGATGAAATGACGTTTTTTAAGGTTTTTCGCTTATTTGTGAATTTTTTTTGGTCAGAATAGAAGACTCATTTTACAGACAATCAAGAGTAGTGGAAAATATATTCTAGACATCGTCAACAAAATTCACAAATAAGCGAAAAACCTTAAAAAAACGTCATTTCATCCTCACCATATAGCAGGCATAGGTGGCCTTTGATCCGCTGTAACTTTGAGATTAATAAACACACAGAGCTGTTTAATGACTCATTTTTTAGATAATTTAATCGTCTAAAATCTGTTCTTTGGTCATTTTTTTGAAAAACGCAATTTCAACGAGTTATTAAACAAAAACAAAATCAACCTTGTTTTTAAGATACGACGTTTGAAAGCAATTATTGTATTGCTGGATATGAGTCAAAAAATGTATAGATTCTGGCTCAGAACCGGAAACCAATGAAAGTAGTGGCTCTGGTGGCGCTACCAATGGGGTTAATTTGACTCGGCCACTCGCTTAAAACAATCCAAGGGCACACAACGTTCTTTGGTCCAATAGAAATAATTAGCTGTGAACTATAATCGATTGCCACGTTATAATTTAATACAGCTCGATAGGTATTCAACGCAACATTTTTTTGTTTTTGAATTCGATTCCATTGATTTCGTTCAACCTCATTTTGTTACTTCGCGTTATTCGTCAGATTAACATGCTCTTATACATATAGCTTGCAGGATTGCGAGTTCTGCGACCCAAATTTGTACGATAGGGTTGGGTACAATTAGCCGATTTTTAAAATGTCGATTAAAAGATCGACCCATAATTTCGACTTTCGAAAATCCGATTGGTTAAATTACCGACTGATCAAAATGTCGACTCTTTTAGTATCGATTTTTAAAATATCGACTCGCTCGTATTCTGCTTTCCGGCGGAGGGAAAGAATTGCTGCAAAATACACCTGAATTGCTATATAAATCTAATTAAATGAATAAGATTCTCTTGATTACTCCCAAATGAAATATCGGTTAAAGTTTCAACTCAAAATACATGGAGTGCAGTGTTACTTTACTTAAGTCAAATAAAAATAAAGACAAAATAGTAACTGACGGGCTTGTTTATCATTTAATAAAGAAACAAAAAGGGGAAGCGTACGAATGGTCAACAACAAAAATTTCGACTGGACAAATACAAATATAAATTTCATCGACTGTTTTATTTTACTGTATTTTGGATTGGATAAAAGTCGACAGTTTTTTGCTGACAGCTTTTCAATCGACATTTAAATAGTTTGGATTTAAACTGTCAACTTTTTTTTGTCGTTCAAACTTCAGTCGACATTTTAACAGTCAATGAAATTTATATTTGTTCAGTTGACATTTTTTTTCGACCATTCGTACTTTTACCACTTAAGGAGATCTCGAAATGAATTCTAAGCTTTGTTGTCAAACTACTAAAACTGTTTATGTTTACATGTTGGAATACTTGTTTTCATATCGATTTAAACTGATGACCCGATTTAGAGCGAATTCCATTACAAAACCTCCTAAAATTTAAAATCCATTGCATACTTTGAAATTGTGAACACAGATTGGAAAAATCTATTGCATATCCAAAAGGAGAACGTCGATTAATAATCTTAAAGGGAATTTACCGTGTTCATAGGGGTAGGACAATATTATTTATACATGCCTAGTAAACCATTATGATAAATAATCTGTGTGCAGATAGGTATATATGAACATAAATATATGTGTATGCGACTATGCGTACATTTCTTGTCAATTAAAAGTCGATACCACTACGCTGATTGTAAAGGCGAATGTGAACATCGGTTAAAATAACAAAAATTGCGTATGGAAAATGACCTCCCTATTAACTGAGATCGCCACCTGCACGAAACATCAATTTTTGTCGACTTCAATTAAGGTAGCATAAATGATTTTATTTTCAGAAAAAGTCAAATACTATTCCCTTTGCGTTATTTCTCTTAACTGTCGGAAAATATAAGCTTAGAGATACTTTAAAGTTCTTGAAGAGAATATTTCTAAAAAAGTATGATCTCAAATCTTATGCAAATTGTGCAATTTCTCTATACTTTGCATGATACCGTTAAAATAAATTATAAAAATATTCGGTTCAATTGATTACATATCTAAAGACTAAGGACAGGACAAAACACTAACAAAATTATACAAAAAATAAATGCAAGCTTCGAAAATGTTAAAAAAGTGCATTTTTTTAATACTTAGAAACTGAATTTCGATATTCAGATTCAGTTGATAAATTAACAAATTTAAGTCTAGCTTGTATTAAGCTTATAATAAAATTAAATTAAATTAATTACTCCAAAACAATTAACAAAGTAAAAAGTTCGATCTGGTTGAAGAAAAGAAATAAAAAACTGCGTAAAATTATATGAAATGATAAAGTTGAATGGCTGCATCTCTTCCTGTTTTAAATAAAAACGAATTTTTGAATATTATGTCGTATTTAAGCCTTTAACCTCTACCTTATTTCATTTAGACATGTCTTGAACCTATTTTTGCACTGGAAAAAATTATACGTAATTTAATAAAAAATTTAGAAATCTTTGATTTTTCAATTTTTTTTTTGTTGGTTTCGTTAACTTTTCCTGCTTCAAATTTTATAAGTGCTTTGATAGTAAATTAAATTTTCAACAAAAAGTTCTAAGGGCCAGTTGTACAAATATTTAACTCGTGGTTCAGCAATTTTAACTCACTGAGTTTGACGAATTATCTGAAGTTCAATGATGGTTCAGACAATAAATTGGCTACTTTAACATACTTGAACCTTGAACCATCGGTGAACCCCAGTAGTTTTACCGAAATTAGTCAGTTAAAATATTTGAACCACGGATCAAAATTTTAACCACGTTTGTACAACAGGTACTAAGTGTTAAATTGTCAAATTCGGTTCTATTTCCGAGTTATACCAATCATATTGAAAAGTGGCCAGTGTAAGACTTTTCTCCCAGAAACGCAAGGGAGAATCAAGTAGCATTTTTGATTTCAGCATACTTATGGCCCAAATAAATTATATCCAATGATAAAAACCTTTGAACGTAATAGTGCCTTTATTTCCCTCATTTTCTGGTATATTCAATATCCTATATGTAAGTAGGTATTGAACTGACATTTAAGAATTTTGTGTAATTTTTCCTATACAAATTTTCTTCTTAATTTCTTAGCAAAAGTGTTTTTCTTGCAATTTACTTGAATTTTGAATTAAGACTATCTTTAACTCAAAACGACAAAAACAAGTTCTACGGGAGAAAGAAAAACATGCTATGAAATGAGCATATTCTAGTTTACTTCAATAAACCGCACCCCAGTCGAACGTTAAAGCACAACTTTTGCATTGACTTGACATTCTGTTATCTTCACAGCAGTTAATTTACTAAAGGATTCATTTAACAACAATTATAATAAAATGCATATTATATTTTCATATTTCGTTTTATTCTTAACTTTTTGGCAGATAACCATCATCATTTTTTCCCAATCATGTGATATATTAAATATGTTGTTTTTAATACATTCATGTTAATAACTCCTTACAAATTATTCATATATCTTGTTTTATATAACTACTTATTAACATACGTTATAACATCAACAATTTAAATTAAATATTTTAATGTGTGCAATATAGACTGCCATATATTATAAGTGCTCTCTAATAAATATTTAAATTTTCCTAAGTAATTTTTTAAGTTATATTTTATGTATTAATAATAATTTTTACAATTTTACACAAAATACTTATTATTGCACATTAATTGTTACACTTATTTAAATTAATTTATTAAGTTACTTATTTTTTATTTACACTAAGAACAAAAAAAAGCAAAAATATATATTTGAAGAGACAAGGGATAATTTTCCATGTCTCAAATTTTTCAATTAATCAACAAAATACTTAGCAGTTTTAATTTTTCTTATGTTAACATAAAAAAAAAAATAAATAAATATTTATTTTATAAATAGTTTAGATAAATATTATTATTTGTTTTTTAATTATTTAGAAAGATTTATTATTTTTTCAAATTTTTTATTTTCTCTCACTATTTTCTGAGGAACTTGTATACCATACTTTGAATGATTGCAAACGAAAGGAGTTATCGTTACAAACCGCAAAAAAGGATTAAACCAAAAACTCAAATATATATCTATGAAACGTTGTGAAACTAAAATATTTATATATTCATTAAATATAAGTTATGTATACATTTTTTAAATTTATATAAGTTTTGTTTTGTGTGTATAAATATGACTTCATATACGTTTGTTTCTATATAAAGATCTTATGAAGTGAATTACTTTTCGTTGGAGGTATTTTTGGTATTCCTGGATTTGTCAGTTTTAGAAGAAGGAAAAGGAGAAAAACTGGATGCTTGTGCCATACAACTTATGTGATAAGAAATAAAAACAAAATAAAAATATTTTTGGTAAATAATCTTTTTATTCATAAGGTTTGCATGAAACTATAAATTCATATTTTTATAAAGAAATAACTAAAAACAAAACAATTTATTTTTGATTTTTTTTAATGAACAATACATGCAAGCATTAAACAATTTTTTTTTAATCAAGAAATTAAAATTTAATAACTTATAGTTAATTTTGATTGTTTGTTTGACTTTCTTTAAGAAAATTTGTATATCTTAAAAAATAATTGTTTACAATTAATTAAAATTAAAAAATAATTATTATGTTCAATTTTTCGAATTTGGAAATAAATATTTTTCCTAGAAATTTACAATTATGTTTTATTTTGTATGTACAATTGTCTTCCGATTCGTCTTATTTATAATTAAAATAAAATTTAAGTAAAATATAAAAAATAAAAACAATAAAAACAAAATGGCACAAGTGTTTCTTTCATTTTTAGGGTACTCTTGGACTTCTTGTTGTTTAAACATTACCGTCGTAGCTTACAAAATATTTTGTACATATTTTTAATTCATAAATAGTTTGCTTTTATATATAAAAAATTATGTGATTTTAAGGGTTGTACTTATATTAATTCCTGTTTTTCGAAACTTTTTCTTTTAGATTTTGGTATTTGGGTTAATTTGGATTTTATTTACAATTAATGAGTAGTTTGCCTGATATCAACTTATTCGATTCGAACGTTGTGCTTGAGGTCATTCATTTGTTCTTCCAAGATTTTTTGTTGCTGTCGCATGTAAAGTGTAGCTGCGTCATCCAAATCATCAAGGTCCTCATCATGATGGAAAGACATTGGAGATGCTGATTCCCGTTGGGATCGGGGAGACCGCATACTCAGATCTTCTGGTTCTGTTTGTACTGGAACATCTGTTGGAATGTGCGCAATTTGAGGCGGAAGACGAAAGACCCGACGGATGTCATGAGGCTTTCGGCAGCGTTTATCGCCATCCACACTGCCATTTGCGGACATAGCTCCATCTTCGGAGAGATCCAGTGGTGTCTCGTAGGCTGCTTGCGCTGATGCTGCTGCGGACATTGACTCATCTGAGCCTCCAAACGAGCTGACAGCCGATTTTTGATCACAAAGGATGTAATCCGCAGACATGGCCGGACTAATGGCTGGTGTTGGAGGTGATTGAATGCCACACTTATGATGCATGAGATGGTGTCGCCGACGGAATTTCATGTGACAGCGGTCGCATTCGAAAGGCTTCTCTCCGTTATGTATGAGCATGTGGGACTTGAGCTGGTTAGAGTCGCTAAAACGACCATCGCAGATGTCGCAATTGTAGGGTCGCTCTCCAGTATGTACCCTCAGGTGGCGCCTCAAATTAGCAACCTGCACGAATTGCCTGTCGCAGTGACTGCAGTGGTAAGGCTTTTCTCCAGTATGTAAACGCATGTGGGTCTTGAGGTGGTGATCTCTAGTGAATCGCTTATGGCACTCGGGACACTCAAACGGCTTCTCTCCGGTATGAGTCCGTTCGTGATTTTGGAGAACATGCTTGTAACCAAATGAACGACTGCATATCTTACAGGTGAAGCTCTTGTCACGGGAAGGATCCTTGCACGCAACAGGCCCATCATTGGTTGAATTTGGTGATGATCCACTTGATGGGGGTGAGATCGGACCATTTGGAGTGTGATACATGTCTCCGTTGACACCAATGTCCATTGAACCGGGTGGTGATTGGAATTCCTTTTTCACGGATATCTTCCTCGACTTCTTTTGTGAAACTTCTGTATTGTGTGTTCCAGTGCTTGTTGGCGATTGCATTAGATGTGCAACAGAATTCGACGATTTTTGCATCATTGGCGGTGAAATCGGGCTGGCTGGTGGGGAGTGTGGTCCTAATGGAAGATTCGCTGAAGATGCCGGCGGCCAAGCTCCAAATAAAGCCGGATGATGTGGAAAAAGCGTTGAAGCTAGTGTTGACATTGGCAATTGTGCAGCCATAAATGCTGCTGCTGCTGACCGATTTGCAGCCAGTAATTGAGGTGAAAGCATTCCAAATGCTGATGCGGCGGCGGCATGCATAGCTTGACCACTCTGATGGTACATGGCTGATGTATTGTTTCCAGACATTGGCGGTGACATAGATAGACTGTCGACTTCTTCACGTTTCATTCCTGCTAGGGCGGCGGCTAGTCCTGTAATGATAAAGAAAACGGTCGGTTAGTTGGGTTATATATTTTTTGAGACACAGCAGGGGCAATAATGCCGTTTCTAGGTGACCTGCTGTGAAAATTGTAACAAGGAATTTTTTTTAATTCGGTTTGTGTGTCCCTTTTTCGTGTGACTGTCACTGACCTGAGGGTGATTATGTTGAGTAATAGTAGGTATAGCAAAAAAGGACCCTCTTTGTTTAAGCGAAAGTGATTTTCGCACTTTAGGCCTGCGGTAGTTTTCACTTTGAGTTCCTGATTTTTTTTTCTTACGATTCGTTTCTTTTTTTTTCCTTCTTTCTTCTTTGGGGAGTTATTTTTTGCTGTTTCTGTATTTGGCACGTGCGTTTGCTAAAAATTACCATCAACATGCTCTTCACGCACCGCACATGTATATGACTTGAAAAGGACCTTAACCTCTTGAAGCCGACAAAAAAGGCGGAAAAGGAATAAATACACTACGAGACTCTTTCCATTCCCCTTTTCAAGGATATCCTCGAAAAGTTGATATGGTGTATATGATCTTTGTCATATGTGAACTAAAAAAAAATACACAAAAAGGGAAAATGTGTTCATTTTACTACTTGTGCGGATGAATCTTTAAGAGAATATTCCACTTGCATATGTGTTATGAGTCGAAATGCATACGAGAATTTTTCTCTTAAAATTTGATCCAACGGGAATGTTAGAATGGAGGCGTTAAGCCCTTAAAACACTTTCATGTTTCACCCCCCAAGAAATAAATAAAACAAAAAAAAAACAAAAAAAAAAACAAAACAAATACCAAACGAAGCAGACGAAACAGACGACAACCGGCAGTTATACCTCCAAAGAGTATCTGCCATTGAGACGTCGTAATTGCTTTGTCGCTAGACATGTGAATGTGTGTTGTTTTGGATCTAAATAAATGGGCATGGATGGGGTTAAAGGAGGTTTTCACTTGCCAAATAAAAAGAGGAGTTTGAAGAAAACAAAATGGGGGTTATAATAAGGGTTGAAAAAGTAAAACTAAGCAAAGAGATTAAAATGATATGAATAGGTTGGGTTAGGAGTTAACTACTTGTATGTGAAGTAAAGGATTGAAATTTTCAGATTAAATCTATTTAGGTACCTTCTAACCTATAAGCCTGTTTCTAATTCGCATTTAATCTACTAAAGTTTTTTTAGGTACCTACCTACACAGACTGAGAAATCAACTAAGATACCTGCCTAGATTATTAAATAAATAACATACTTGGATGAGTTTAAATTCAATACAAAAGTGATAATCCATTATATCTGTAAATTCTACTTATATGAACGCTTTTTCCAGGTTGTTTTTGTGTCCACAAACGGAATACACTTTACATTAACAAAAGTTATGTTTTTGTAAAACAAGTAAGTAGATACCTACCATAAAGAGAAAGACTAGATATGTATCGGACTAAAAATCTATGTTTAATTCTTGAAAATGATTTAAAAGATTAATTACAAAGAAAGTTAATTTTATATCTTCAAAGTAAAACCAAAATCTCATTATTAGATAATTTTGAAGGAAAAACATTTTTATTTTGCTTGAAATCAAGCGGAAAAACAATCTATTGTACCTATTAGTCAAACTTGAATGGTAGTCAACGGGAGGAATTATGAACTTTTTATAATTAAAAATTTGCAAGTTTTGAATGACTTCTCCAAAGTATTGAAAAACGATTGGTTATTCTTTTCTTAAAACTGATCAAAACTTTTAAAATTTAAAAGAAAAATTAAATTTCTTGGATTGTTTTAGTTTAATGTAAAAAAAAAAAATAGTCACACAGAGTACCTATCACATTCGTCTGTCCCTGAAGTAAGATAAAAACTACTACGAAACATTTTCGAAAATTTTCAAATTTGGAATATTTTTAAAACTTTTTATTTGAATACATACCTCTTGTTTGCGCGTCCTGTAGAAGCGACAAAGCCATATTCGATGTGATGTTTCCTGTCTGTTCTTCTTCACTTTGGAATATCAATTCAATTATTCCGTTTATTTTGATTGAAACACGATTGTTTGTTTTATTTGTTCACAACACCAATTCAAAAGAGTAGAGTTAATTGTTTAATCCCATTGGCAACTCTTTTTTGACATCGCTTAATAATAAAATAGTTTTTATTTTGTACTTAAATTGAGGTAGATTATTTTTTGCACTAAAATTTTACACTTGGGGAGCAATAGTTAATTTTGTGTTAAATATCCTTTTTTTGTAATGTTAATTTGGGTATGAGGTAGTTGATAAAGTTGAGGTATTTTCGTTGCACAAGTTTTTATTTTTTAATGTTAAAATAAAGAATAATATTAACTTTAAACAAAAAATATCCACTTCAATAAGTGATCTTGTGATTTTTGTAAGACACGTTCGTGTTTCTTGAGGTTTCTTAGTCGAGTGATTCTTCGAGTATTCTTAACACGTTATTAAATAGTTTTGAACTGTGGTGGTTATCCTTGTGTCTTCTTCTTTTTTCCGAAAAGAAAGTATATAGGGTATAGTATATATTTTGTGTGTAAAAAAATAATAAAACTTAATATTTGCCGTTCCTTTCTTTAAATTTTGACTTTTTTTCAACCCGTGTATCTTTCTACTGTATCTATGGTTCACAACTCGGTGAGAGCCAAATCACGACTGAAATTATTTCGAACGATGGTTCTTAAGAAATATCAAACCGAAAAACCGTTTGCAACCCCTAGAATTCATCGAGTACGAGTTATAGATACACTACTACAAGGGTGAATTACTTTTTTTCGGGTATAGGTATCTACATTTTTCTAATGCCTATCAATGAGAGGCGCGCATATACCTGAGTCCGAGCTGAGTTAGAGGGTTTTTTAGAATCATTTTGTATATTGCTTGTGTGTGCGTGTGAATTGGTTGTTTTCTTATTTTTTTTTTTTGGAAGAAATCGTGGAGTTAAAAGAAGAAGAGAGATAGATTAAAAAGAAAATCTAAGCATAAAATAAAATTCCAATTTTTTTGCCCGCTGGTGAGGCGATTATTATATAAGCCTTTGTGTGTTGGTTTCTTGTTCCTGCTCTGGTTCTCTCATTTATACACTTTTAACTCTCTTTAGAAGGCTCTTTATTAGATTCTTTTTTTGGACTATATGTGTGGTATGTATGTATACATGCCTTCCAACTTGTTTTTATATTTTTTTTTAATGTATCTTTATCTTTAAGAAATCCAAGGGGAATCAAAAGAGCTCCAATATAAAATGTTTTCGTTTCTTCTTCTATTTTGGGTGGCAATATTTTCTCAATTCATCATTTACCCCTCTTTTTTAAGATTCTAGTATGAAACGTATTTGTGAAAAATAAAGAGAAATGATACAACTTTTTTTTTTATTTCCGTTCACTTTCCCTCTTTTTTTGTTGTATACACCTATTTTAAATTTCGGTTTATTATTTATTTGTCTTTTTTATATTGAATAGGTATATAACTAGGTACCTACCTATGCATGGAATTTTAAAATTTTTAACATGAAAACGGCCCCTCTTGTTTATACACCTTGGAATAGCGCAGGGGTGTTTTTGTATGTTACAGGCTGCATTGTTGAGTGTTGCATATGGAAATGCATTTTTTTTACACTCTTGAGTTCAGCAAAAAATATTAAATAGAAATAACTACACCGCCATCGGTGGTTCCAATGGAGTTTATGTAAGTTACCTCTACCTTCTTTTTTCTACATCATTTGAAAATGAAGAAGGATATTACCATGGTTGAGTGTATTTAATCACGTATCTACTTATTGTTTATACTCATATAAAACTATACCTCCTTAGAATTAACGATCGACTTTAGTGAAGAAATATACCTGCTCAGCCTATTGGATATCGCTAAGCAAGATTATAAAAGATTAACCCTTTCTAATTTCAATTAGATACCTACCAGTACCTACCTACCTTCCTTAATGAAGAAACCCAAATTCCTGTCGATTGCGGTGGACGGATTAAATTTAATTGAAAGTGGTTTGGTTTTCATAGATTAATTTTAATATGTAGTTAATCAATTTCAGAGTTTAATACCTTTTCGGATCTTAAAGTCACAGTTCGAGCATGAGAGAAGAGCTATAAGCTCACAATATAGGTACTTAAAGCCCTTTTACTAATTTTATTTTGTACCTCTTTCTCTAAAATCCATCTTGTATTATAAGCTATTGATGGATATAATTTGGGCTACGTTAAAATACTAAGAAAACATCACGTTTCTTATAATGGTTGTTATGAGAATATATAACAAGGAATTATGTAGACAGTGGCACAAAATTTTAAATAGCCTTGTTAAATTATTAGCATGATATGCTATTCAGTAACTTGCTAATTTTAAATCTGGTTACTAAAAGAATTTTTGTTAGTATTAACTGCAGCTGAATACTTCTGAAAAGTGACAGACCGTGCAAAGAACTAGATGTGCAAACTTTATGAAGTTAGTACCTACCTATCATTCTAAAAAGATAAAATAGGTTTTCAATTATTGTAGCTTGTTTTGATGCTGAATTCGATTAAAACTTTTTGCAAAATTCGGTTTTGAGCTTAGTTCCTATTATACTGCCTTAAGTTGTTTTTAAATCATTCTAATTTTTGCGTCATTATCTTTTTATTCAAATGGTGACATTTTATAAATAAAATAAATTGGGTGGCGCAACAGCTCATGGAAAACCAGGGCCTAGTGACTTACAACTCACAACCATTCCTGTGTGCGTGTTTGTTGGCAGGAATGGAGGGGACCCACAGTTTTTTGCCGAGTTCGAACGACTAAATAAGAAGCACTTTTTCATGACAAGTATACTCTTGGAGGATTTGTCAGTTCCTCACAAGAGGCAGTACCTCGAATAAAACATTTGTGTTTTTCTGTGACATTTTATAGATTTAACTTTTATTGAGTAGTGTTCGAAATCTCTCAAGTTCAAATCTTGCATTCGAAGTCTCGCAATTACAAAATCTCGGTTTTATAATCTTGCAATAACAAATTTCCACTTTTAAAAATCTCGCAGTTACAAAATCCCGCAAATTAAAAACTCGCAATTCAAAACCTCGCAAAATTTAATTGGATTGAGACAAATACATTTTTCAATTAAAATCTCGCGCGAGATTTTAATTTTAATTTGCGAGATTTTGAATAAAAAATTAATTTGTTGTAATGCAATTAAATTAAGCGAGATTTTCTTACTTCTGGAAAATAAATTTAGTGCATTGCCTACTTCCTTTTAGACCATATTTTTATTCATAATTTGTATTGATTAAATATAAATTTTTTAGTTGTTAAAAATACGATTTAGAAAACAATAAATGTGAAAGAAAAAGTTTTTCGTTTTCAAGTTTTTATTTTTCGTTTTCGCTGGATTTTTTTATTTTTCTGTACCAAACCGGGAGCGTTGCAAAATCTTGATAGGTGTGCGAGATTTTAAATTGCGAGATTTTGGTTGATACTTTTGTAGATTTTTTGGTGCGAGATATAAATGCGAGATTATAAAAAGTGAGATTTTGTAATTGCGAGATTATGAAAAGCATAAAAGATTTCGTTTTTTGAGATTTAAAAAAAAAATGCGAGTGTTTGTTATTAGAGATTTTGGTTTGCGGGATATATTGCACCACTCCCCTTATTTTTGCTATATTTCATGCTTTCATCTGAAAAACAAAAATATATTACTGATAAGAAATCGCATAGGTAGCGAATCAAAAAATAAATTTGGAAAATCAATGTACCTACTACACGAACGAATGTCACACGAAACTTTAAGTCATTTTGAGATAGATTATGTAAGTGCCTAAGTATAGTCTTAAATGGGCAATTTTATTTTTTGCATACTTTTCTAAGTAACTTGTCAAATACTTTGATATGTCAGGAAGCTTAATAGTGAAAGACTTGAACTAATTATGTAAATGTAAATAAATATGGATTCATTCAACGAAGTCATAAATTGGTCTTTATATTGAACTTTATAAGAGCCCACAAATCGAATGGCTGAAGGATGCATTTGATGAGCATATTGACAACAAAAAATAACAATTTTTTTTAAGTGGGTATGCTCATTACGATAGCTGATGGTTCAGATAAATTAAATAATTTTCTTTTGTAGAGGTCAATTCCGGTTACCTTAACAAAACTTGACCTTTCCACATTCATTGCTTGAGGCTCTCGAAAAGTTTAAGACCACATAAGAATCCAAATACAATTTATGGCTTGAAAATATTTATCTATAATGTATTTTACTACTTACTGATATTTCAAATGTGAACATAAATAACTCGCCAATCGTGTTTAGGCTCTTAGACTTCCATATTACCCTGTTATATCAGAGGAATTTTTTTTCGTGTATTATTGTCTTAAGCGACAATGAAAGAACATAATACCTTAAAAATATCACCACTGGTTACATAAATATATGTAATAATATCATATGAAGTTATACCTATGTAAAACGAAAATGAAACACAAACAGCAATGAACGCATTTTTATTGTTTCAAAATTGAAACAAAGCAAAAAACTCAAACATAAGCAAAACTCCTACTTTCTAAACTCAGACCCTTTTTTCATTGCTTTCTCCTGGGAAATTTTAAAGATTTATTACATTTCTAGTGAATTAAGTATTGTTATGCATTTTGCAAAATGAAACGATGCATAGTCAAAATTTGCATATACTACTCGTTCATAGTATTCTAATGGCGTTTTTGCTTGCTGTGACAATATGACACAATTCTTGTTTTATGAGTAGGTAGGTAAGGATCTAACCTGTATAGATTTTTTTCTTTTTAGAATATTCATATTTTGATTACACAAAGGATGGGTTCCTAGACAAATAAAAAATAAAATTACAAAAAAAGTCAACTTTAATGACTTTTTTCTTCAAATAAAATATTTATGATTGTTTTTCTTTATCGAACACCTTAAATGATTTTACTGTCTCTACATGTACCTGGAATTGGTGTGTTGAAAATGATATTTTTAACTGTATATATGGGATTTAGCAAAGGAATAGTATGTTTTCAATTAATATTGTTTAGCCCAGTATTGCTTTAGTTGTTTGTTTTGAAAGAATTTTAGTAAAATCAAAATATATTGAATTTTGTCGAAAAATTCTTGATCCAAAAAATTGCACCTATCCATTGAGAAGAATATCTTAATTTCAGGCACTGTGATCTTGCAGTCTAAGTATCGCAAATACAAAAAATTTATGGCGCTACAGCTTATGAAGAACCAGGTCATACTCCAGTGACTTTGGGGAACTACAATTTTCTTGCCAAATGGCAAAAATGTGAGGCACTTTTTAAGACAAAAGTTAAAGGTGGCAGAGGTTAACAATTGATCGCCAGACCTTCGTAGTGGCAGTTTATCAAACTTCTCCTTGAGCAACTTCCCCAGAAGTGCATTTTAATTAATGTTTTTGTTGTCTTTTGCGTAGGAAAGGGAAAACGAACATTTTGCACTAAAATGTGTCACTTCAGTGGCCCAGGAACATATCTTCGGTTCAAAGGTAAAACTAATGCATTTTTTAAATCCAAAAAGTCTCATTTTGCAGGTTTATTATAGGGACATTGAAAGGTATGCCCAGGAAATTTATTTAAAAATTTTCGGAACGTGACTTTTCAGCTTTAAAATGTATGTTTCAACTAAATTTCCTTCAAAAGTGTAATCGTTGAACCGACGATATTGATGTATTTAATTTGGACATACTTTCTTCAAGTTCTTTTTCTTAATAAGGAATCCCTACCGTCTCAATCTCTTGTTATTTTCATTTGATTTCAATAACTTGTTGAAAAGTGCACATTCTTCTGATATTAAGTATACTAGCAAATGCTTTGATACACGGGTTTTAACCAATATAATGAATACGATTGAATAATTTTGAAAACAATTTCTTTTTATTTCAAAGGCTACAAATTGTAAAACAAATTATTTGAAGAGTTGTTCAGCAAATAGAATGATAGATCATATGCTAGATCATCACGACATGCTTTTGAAATCATTTTTTTTGAGATTTTAACTCAGCTTCTGTAAGGGTTTGGTGGATGGTTGCTTATGATGGAAAACGGATATTTAAGAGAACGTTGTCAAGCCTCTTAACACAACGCTTTTCGATAAAAAAAACCTTTGACCTTCCAACAAGACTATTCCGTTTCCGGTAATACGGCAAAAACGACACAAATATGGCTAAAAAATAACGTCCGAAACTTCATTTCTATGGAATTCCAGACCTTGATCCATTAGACTGGATCGTTTAAGAGACAAATAACCTACTTATCCAGATATTTCATGCTTTTAGTCAGGTTCTTATCAAGCCTCATTATAAGAACCTACCTATATAGTCTAAGAGCTAGCAACGTTTTCGAGAAGTCATTTTAGTATGTCTGGCTTTTTAATATGTTCGCTCTTACTCCTTAGATTTCCTGGTAGGCTGTTTTGCATTGTTCTCCATTTTGAAAAAGTGTGTTGAAAAACATGAATGGGATTTTCTCAGCTCAGTAAAAAATTTGTATGTATTTGTTGGTTAAAATATCTTTTATAATTTCTAATCACAGTTATTCTTGTTCGTCTGAACGAAAAAATAATTAAATAGTTTTTTGAAGAGTATCTGATTTCCTAAAGTTTTGTACAATCAGATTTATATGAAACAAAAAATGTTTTAAAGTTGGGAATATGCATACAGTAAATACTTCCTCGGGGGAGTTTTAAATTCGTACGGTCGGTGCTGCAAAAAAATAACGGATGTACTAGTTGAAGGACATAACATAAAAAAGTACTTGTCTTTTGTCCCTCTACAAGTATCAGTTATTTTTTCAGCAATGTATTCAAATAGTTATGAGGAATGATTTTCTGTATGTTGGCAACTTTTGTACACTGTATCTGAGACATTTTTTGTTTCACATAAAATCTGAATTCACAAAAATGTATAAAATCAGGTAGGTACACATCAATTCAATTCAATTCAATTCAATTTATTAATTTATAGTGGTGTACAAATAAGACATAGTCTTTTATAGTACCTAAGTTGATAAAACAATACAAATAAGCAAAAAAAAAAAAAAATACATACCAAAAATTATTTAAGCATTTATTCGTTCAGACGAACAAGAGACCCAATTAAAGCTAAAAACTATTTTTTATAAACAAAATTTGACAGTTTTTCAACAATAACTTTTCATGGGAAAGAGATGTCAAAAATAATTGTGATTAAGAATTTTAAAAGATATTTTAACTTACAAAATCAGATAAAAATAATTATTGTAGGTTCTCTAAGTCCAATAGGAGCTGAGAAAATTGAATTTATGCTTTACAATACACTTTTTCAAAATGGCGGACAACGCAACATTTCCTACCAGCCAGACTGCCCTTACGCAAATTACAGGAGTAAGTGCAAACATATATAAAAAACCAGCCATACTAAAATGACGCCTTTTTTGACGTTGCTAGATCTCATACAACTAGTATATCTATTATAAAGATTGACTTAGGATTTAAAAAAAAACTCAGCACCTGATTTGCCTCCCCTTTAGTTGGGCTAACAAATTTTTTTAAGCCCGAAATCAAAATTAATAGAAATAAACAATATACGATTTGTTAAAGTGCGATAAGAAGTTTGTCGGTCTTTTTATGGATTGTTCATTAGTATCAGCTATGCGATATGAATCATAATTCCCAATCCCGATTTCCTATCCCTGGATTAATATTAATTAGTAGATAGGTATACATGTATTTTATTTTACTGCTGGGCCTGTTAATAAACTAGCATTTATATTTTGTGAACATTAAAATTTAAATGAGTCAAATTCACAAAAATTCAGGCAGATAGAAAATCATGTTGACTCCAAAAAAACCGCGGCTGATAACCAAGACTAATATAATATGTAAGTAAAAATTCGTCCATATACATTTTCAACCCGTTACCACACACTTGTGGTGTGATTAAGAAACATAAATAATAACCAAAAATTACTAGCATATTATTTTTATTTGTAAAAAAAAAATTCTTATCACTTTATAGGCTAATGCCTAAAGTTCCACATAGGCTTCATACAATGCGTACTGACCTATCCCAAAAAGTACGGAAAAAGTGTGTCAATGTTGCCAATGACTTTCTTTCCAATTGAAAATAGTACCAAATTGATTGAAGGAAAGGATATTATACAATAACATAAAAGGGATAATATTATGTATGTATTTCCTCTTTTCTTTTTAACGTCAATTTGCTGTAAGAGAGCACATTTTCTCCGTACTGATTTTCTTTTTAGATATAGGGGTGAGTTGGACCAGCCTATATGTATGTATTGAAGAAACCTGTGAAAAGTGAGAGTATGTACCACAAGTATATATGCTTTCCTTTCTATAAAATATAGGAAACGAGCGTAGAAGGAACACACAAAAAAAGGATATAACTTTGAAGATTGGTATTGTTGTTGCCTCTGGTTTTTAAATTCTCTTTTGAAGGACTCTTGAATGCGTACGCAATTCGGGGATGCTTTCATTTTTCTACGCCTTACGCATGCAGTATAGAAGAATATAGAGAGGACTCAAACAAAAAGGATATCAACACATGGGTGCTTGAAAATTTGATGGATACATAAAGGTAAAAGAATACACATTACATTTACAATACACAACACCAGCAGTGGCGTACATTTTTATTTATGTGGTTAGTGATAAATGAGTCCTTGCCCGAGAGGCTAGAGTATAAGTAGGGACGAATGTAGGGAAGTTATTTGAATAAAGAAGTTATAAAAAAATAGAGAGAGAGGTGAGCTAAGGGATACTCATTTTGTCAGTTGGTTATTCGTGGAAACTGTTATGTTAAAGGACTTTCTATAGGTATAGACAAAAATAAATTGTGCACAGTTTCAAACGGACTTATATTGTGGTACTAGCATGATATTACTCAACAATTGTCAACATTAGGATAAAATTGCTTGGTCTCTCAAACACTTTTTTTGCTTGTACCGTGCTAAAACAATTTTTTTTTTCCGAATAAAATGCAGCTGAACAAACCTAATCAGTGATAGTTTATGCCAAAAAACTTAGCAAGCACACCATTTTTTTTTTAGGATTAACAAAAATGTAAAAGAGTCATAATGCAGTAAGCTCGATATTGTGAAAAGAAATAAAATGCACGACTGGATCGCAGGTATCTGCCTACTTGCATAGGGCTTTAAAAATTATAAAATATATAAGAATATAAAAAACATGGAAGTAATGAAAGAAAAATATTTAAGAGCATGAAACTCGTATTTAAATTAACTAAAACAATTCCTCAATTAAAAAAAGCTATGATAATTACTAACTAAGAATATTCTCCTATATGAAATCTGATCCATTGATGTAAAAATAAGAGATAAAAGGATAAATTCTGCCAAATAATATGTAGATACCTACGTCACTTTTCCACTCACGGCCTAAAATAAGTGCAATCCACCATACTAAAAATTAGAAAAATTTGCACTCAGCGACTATTAATAATTCAACCAAGGCTGTAGCCAGACAAATATTTGGGGGGATATGATTTTTCAAAAAAAAAAAAATAATTGTTCACTATTTTGTATCCATAATCTTCAGCTCGCCGCTTGGAGTTATTATTTATGTACAAGATTAAATTTTGACTGACCAAAAGTGATCCTCAAAATATAACCTATCAAACAGACAAGAAATTTGAAATCTGATATCACTCTCCTATCACTAAAATTGGTCGAGAAATGTTGAAAATGGAACAAAACTTTTGTATTTTGTTTCAATTTTAATGTTTTCCCAACCCAAACTTATCGATTTGAGAGTAAACGGAACGTGGAAACCGGATTGTTATAAGACCACTTTGAAAATGAAGGCCGAAAATTTCGAGGAGGAGGAGGTGGTATCAGAGAGGAACTGGTATTTTGTATGCATTAGTAAATACTTAAAATTAATATACAAAAATGTTTCTTCAAAAATACTTTAAGGATTTTATAAAGCTATACTTGTAGGTGCATACATATATAAAAATTCAATTTTTATAAACACTGCTCCAGCAGTTTTAAGATACATATTTATGATCAAAAGTTCAGAAAAAAAACCTTTAAGGACTTAGTTTCAAAAACATCGAATGGGACGTTTCGAAATACATACCTATCTAAGTATGCATTGATTTTTCAAACAAAATTGATTTTTTTAATAACAAAAAAAAACTTTTTTTTAGAAATCTCGGTAAACAAAACTATTTACACGATTTGGGAGCATCTGCATAAAAAAAAATGATTTAAGTCAGTCACATTATTATCAAGTAAATCGAAAATGATAAAATTGGTTCTTCGGGAGGTTAATACACACATTTTTGAAAAATAGTTTTCCCCAAAAAATAGCCTTTTTGGTTTTAAAAAAGGTGAAAAATCGTGTGGGGGATGACCGAAAACTACTATTTACCAAGTTTGAAGCAAATCGATGTGCAACCATCCATTAAGTCATTAATTTATCCTTAATTAATGAACCATAAGGCTTAAAATTGAAAACAAAAAAGTTTTTGGATGCGAAAAAGTTTTTGGTGGCTTATGCCAAAGCAAACATTTTTCGCTTTGAAGATTATACAATAGCATGCAGAGAATAAATGGAATTTTGCTCAGAAAATTAATTTTTTTACTCCGCATTGAACTACTTATAATCTTCAAAGAATTTTTGTTAATAAAAAAAAAAACAAAATTTTGATTAGTAACTACCCGTTACCTACTGAACCAATTTTAAAGCAAAGCTATTTTCCCGTTTAAACTGTAGCTCGATGTACAGGGAAAGCATAGGAATATAGACTTACAGACGAACATTTATTGCCTGATCACACCATTAAAAATAGCTATACAGTTACAGTTACAGTTAGAGTCACAGTTAAACTTATCTGGTAACGAGATTTATGCATGTAGATATTTGGAAAAAAAAATAGCCACGAAAATGATTTTTGCGCATGTCTCGAAAACTTTTGCAGCGACCTAAAATTAGTCTAGAAAATATTTTTTTTTTTTTCTTAAAGCCTAGTTCCCGTGCGCAAAAAAAATCTATGCAAATATTCTCGCATGTCAAAAATAATTGCACGATTGGTTTACAGTTTCATGAAAAAAAAACCATTGCTGTCATGGCATGTCATGCAAAACAATGGGCCGGCAATTGTTCTGCATGCGAAAAAAAGTGTGGTGAATAAAATATTTTTTTTGGATGGTCGGTTTACAGTTCAAAAACAAAAATATATATATATTCACCTCAAGGCATTATTTGCATGCAAATGGTTTTCGTTTCCAAATATAATTATTTTCCATTTTTAGGCCTGCAGCTTATTAATTAAGGGTAAATTATTGACTCAATATGTGGCCTAGGCCAAGGCAAACGTTTTTCGCCTAGAATATTATGCAACTCGGTGCACAGAATAGGTGGAAAATCGTTTTGAATTTTTTATTTTTTTTTTTCGCAACGGAACTGTAAACTATGCTTAAGACCCCAAAGTGACTCAAAATTTTGTAAAGAAGTGTTATTTGCTTTACAAAATTAGCAAAAATATATCCATGAAAAATTATAATTTTTACTTAATAATTATTTTGTAAATATGTAATTTATTGAGTAAGATTTTTTTTTAATTTCTTAATTTTTGTTCACTTCACTTTTATTTTATCTCTTAGCATAATAAAACGTAAGACCATTGTTCATTACTATAATTTCCATAAAAACGATATTTTATTTTAAAACAATATGGCCACACACAGGTATAATTGAGTTTTCGAAAGTATGGCATCTCTCCCGTTATAACCCTATTAAAAATCGAATTGCCTTCAAAGCTGGAACTCACAAAATAAGATCAATTTGCATACATATTCAAAATCAGTACTTCAAATTGGCATTATAAAAATACATTTCTTGCAACAGAAAAATAAAAATAATGTGTTTTCGCATTTAACCTTTTTGAGATTATTTTCTGGAAGATTTTAGAAATAAGTGTCTTTATTTTTTTTTGGAATAAAATGGTGGTAAATATATTTTTGGTGGTGAAATTGATAATGAAAATGTCTAGACAATTTATTAAAAGTTATGTTTTTTCGAAAAAAAAAAAATTGCAAACTCTTCACGCACACAAAGACCAATTATTTTCTAAGGAGTTAATATAAGTCAAACTGATAATTCAATGAGTGAGTTATAAATTGATTCTAACAGAGGTCAGAAAGTATCAAATGTATGTATAATTATCTTATTTTTGCTAAAGCAATTCAAATTTATGGTTAAAGACATGTTTATTTAATTGACGTTTGTATGTATCAAGATTAATGAAAAATTAAAATAATCACAATAGTTTTATTGGCTCGAGACGGGTTAGTCGCTGTCAATAGTTTTTTTTTTTAAGTTTTGAGGCCGTGGGTCAATTGCGTACAAAGTGTGGCAAAATTTGATCACATGGCTACATGTTTACTATACTGTGGGTTATTAGAGACGTACATACCGTCCCTTGATTGCAAGAACTAGGTAACTCAATTTTTTATTTTTACATTATCTCAACAAAACCGGTATTATTTTGTACACTTTGCAAGACTTCTTGTCAAATTTTTTTCTGCGGTAGACACATATAGGATATTTGCAAAATGTGAGAAACATACAAATTAGACTTTCTCACTATTAGTCCAGTAAATAGAGGTAAAAACAGGGGGGTTACCCTACAAAAGGTCAGGTAGTTCCTAATTTTTGATATGTTGTATGGTATGGTAGGAACATGAAAATTCCAAAATTCCACAACCACGCCCCTCCGCCCCTTCAAAATCCTGGAAAAACTACAAAAAAATAAGAATTTTTTCTCAATGTTTTTTGTATACTCCTCAAATTTCCAAGCTTATTTATTTCTCTCAAAATCGAATTTTTGCAAACCCTCTCTAACTAAAAGGTTTTGAATTAGAGGGAGTCGACTGTATTTGCTTTTTATAACCAATACAATAGGGAATCGGGTGAGTTTTGAGAAAGTGTTTTTTATTCAAACGTTTTTACGAAATCACTTTCTTTTCTGTCTGTTTTATACTGTACTGTAGCACGGTTAAAAATTTTGGGGTACTTTTTAATATTTTCTGGGTTACATATATGACAACACCAAAAATATATTGAAATTTAATACTTGACAAATATTAAAATTTGGAAGTTAATACAAAATATATTAAAACTTAATAATATCAGATATTACAAAGGAATACGAAATCTGTATTATATTTTAATAATACAAAGGTATTATAATATAATATTTTATTTCTTGAAATTTAATTTTTAGATGCTTTTCATGAAAATGAATACAAAATATATTACAAAAATAATAGTAATGAAATACTTTTTTTCTAAGAGTATTTATCTTCTAAGTCAATTAATGGTGGCATTATTATATTTATTTTTTTCACATATGTGCGAGAGCTAAGATCTTAATGCGATTGAAATTTTATCTACTAATTTGTATATTTTACCTCGAAATATTTCAACGCGCCTTCAAAATAATGCATATTTAAATTGTTTATTTATTGTTTTATTGCTGTTTTAATACAATTTGTATTGAATTTTAATACTTTGGTATTAAAAACATATGCTTCATGTTCATATTTAAATATGGCTGATGCTTGCTTGTAATGACTTCCTGTTGTAATACAAATTGTATTAGATTTTAATGCTGTTGTATTGGAAGTATACGCATCTTGCTATTTTAATACAATTTGTATTAAATTTTAATACTTTTTGTATTAAAAATACACAAATCCCGAATCCCGAATATTTTAATACAATTTGTATTAAAATTTAATACATTTTGTATTAAAAATACGCGAGTCTCGATATTTTTTAATACAATTTGTATTAAATTTTAATAGGTACTTTTTGTATTAAAAATACACGAATCCCGAATCCCGAATATTTTAATACAATTTTTATTAAATTTTAATACATTTTGTACTAAAAATTCACGAGTCCCGATATTTTTAATACAATTTGTATTAAATTTCAATGCTTTTTGTATTAAAAATGTACGCATATACTTAAGTTATTAAATTTTAATGCCAAAAGATTATATTTTATTTCATTCGATTACTTTTTAATCCTTTTGGTATTAAAAATAACAATTTTAATACTAATCTATTAGAATGTAATACAAAATTATTAGAACATTTCTTTAATATTTACGGAATATTAAAAAGTAATATTTTCTGTATTGAATACGGCTGTAATACAAAGGCTGTATTAAAAAATATCCCAGAATTTTTAACCGTGAGTGTACTGGAGTCCCGTAGAAATTTTATTTCCGATTTTTCTAACCACCTTAATCGATTAAAGTATGTATACATAGGACAGTCAAAAAACTTGGATAGACATCACGATATTCTGAACAAAGTGTTTTAGTCGCTATTTTTTGGAGGTAGTGCCCAAAATTCCATTAAAAACTAAACCGCTAAGTACTGGTTTTGATGAAATATATAGACATGATAATTGACGAGTTGAAAAACCAATACAATTAACTTCCACCCACTGCCGCTCCCACTTTTTTAAAACATAATATTTTCGGAAAAAAATTATAAAAATTCGGGTGTTGTTCAGATGACCCATGAAGGGCCGAAACCACAAGTGCTCTAGTGATGGCTTACCCTCTGAACTAGAGGTTTGATCTTCTTTATTGCCTTCAACTTGGGATTCAGAAACTCAAAAGGCTGGAACACTGTTTCCCATTCTAGTTTAGCCAAGTCGACGTATTTTGACTTTTTGGACTACATCATCTTTGAACAGCCCATTGAGCTTACGTTTGTACCTTCTCCTTCGAAAATCCGTCGAATAATACGAGTATTACTTGCAAAAGAGCCCAGTATCAGTTTTCATTTCTGATTTTCATCTTACCGAGGGTAGGAGTGTCTTGAGCGTAAGAAGAGTGTTGAACCTTTTTTGACAAACATAGATTAATAGCAGTGGTTTCTAAAAGTATTTTTTCGTCGAATATAGACATAGGTGGTATCCGTGGAGTAAATACGAGTATTGACTCCAAGGTAATTGAAATTCTAAGCTACTTCGAAGCTGCTGTTAATAAAAGTGATGTTTTCGCCTAGGTTGTAAGCAAATGCTTTTTTCTTGACAGCAGCTAGTTGGACTTTTACTCGTTTACTTCAAAACCAATATATTTCACCTGTTCTTCAATCACCTCACCATGAAGAACTCTATAAAAACGCAATGAAACACAAGATGGGCATTCTGTGTTAACAGCTGCTGTATGCACTATCCGTTCCAGAAAAAGATTAAAAAAGGCAAAAATGTTATCGCATTTCCTCGCCGAGTGCACTGTACATGCTTTGAACAGTTCGTAGAAGCTATTTTCTAGTTGCACATTGCATTTGGCATATTACTCCTTGTGTTTTATAATGTCAAGAGATACAGCTCTTTTTTCTCGAGATCTCGAGCTCAGTTATCGCCATATAGAGCAATTGAAAATTAATATTCTTCCATAAGCGGCCTTGAAGCCAATGCAGAAATTGTGTGTCTCGACTTGAAGTTCATTGGTCATTTCCTGAATTTTCCTCACAGTTAAGATTTTTAATCTTTTACTGGCATTCGTTTTAATGTCCTTCATCATAACTACCTACAATTTGTATTCCAATGAGTAAGATGGATGACAAGACTTGCTCCATATACAAACATCGTGGACAAAATTTGCATAAATTTACCAATTGTATTAGGTTAGGTAAGGTAGAGCTGGCTGTCAGTGATCAATACTGACACACTTAGACCAAAGTTGGCCCGTTGTGATACCACATGAATCTTGAAAAATCTTCCTAACTCGTGAAACCAGCTCCTGACGAATAGTGCAAGACTGGAAATGTCTTTGCTTGCCAGATCAGTAGAATCGATATACCTAGTAGTATTAGTAGTTATCTCTTAAGTGGAGCCAACGTGTCGTCTGTGGAAAAGAGCAGGGCAAGTACAGAGAAGGTGAGGAATCGATTCTTCCTCCTCCTTGTCCATACACCTTCTTTAAAAATGATTTAAAAGTACGCCAAGCCACGTTGCGTGCCTGCCTGTTAAACAGTGCCCCGTAATGAAACCTACAATAGAGCTGATGTGCAGTCTGCTTAAAGATATTAAACACTTGGAGCGCTTTAAGTCAAGGCTTGGCCCAATTTGTTTTGTCGCCAAACAAATAGTGTGGTTGTCCCAACTAATGTTTGTTCTCTCCGACGCATCTTGCTTCAGCAAAAGCTAACACGTAGCGATGGGTAGATATACCAATATTTATAGCTTTTCAGATAAAATGGGTAATAATATTCCACTTCTAGAGAGAGGGAGGTGAATGTAGAAAATATTTTATTTTGTTGTCGTGAAGTCGTTTTAAATAAAAAGATCAAGAATTGTAAGCACGCTCAATTTTAAACAAAGAAATGTTTTCAATACATTTTATCTGTATGATATCAAAATCCTTTTAAAAGAATCAATTTTCAAGCTAAAATGTTCGCAGCACTTCAACTCACTAATTGCTAAGTTGCCATACCAGCCTCCGAAGCAACTCGAACTCTGCCCAATACACTCTATAGTAACTATGTTTACAAAATAAACTTTCGGTAGAATAGTTTAAAGCTACGGCCGTACTTTTAATTTCAATCGCTTGACTATTCAGTCACCAGAAATGTAAGAATTTAATCAATTTAAATGTGAATATTCGTTCACATTTTTTTTTTTTTTTTTTTTTTTTTTCCGTGGGTAGGTGCAAAACCTGCATCAGGCTCTATGAGGACCGGAAAACGCGTGCTCATAGAAGTGTGAGATTCTTACTACACTAAAACCACCCCCACTTCCCGATTGCAACTAAGTTGAAACTTATCTAGCAATTTATTTTTAACGAAGTTAAGTAACGTGTTGCAGGTAACTTTCCGGTGAAAGTTTCTGCTTATTCCGCGATTTTAAAGCGGTTTTGTGTTCACCGCACCAAGTCGGAAGGTTTTGTTCTTTGCAGACGGCGTACTAAATTCGACTCGTCAAGAATGTCAATAATCTTTGGATTAGCGTGATCTAATAGCCGATTTCTATGTTTTCGCGCGAAACAGTTTATTTCGTCTCGAACCGTAGGAATCCCGAGATCCCTGTGAAGATCTTCGTTTCTTATATACCATGGCGCATTTACAAATGACCTAAGCAATTTATTTTCAAACGTTTGTAAGATATTTAAATTTGTATCGCAGATACAACCCCAGAGTTGTATACCATAAGTCCAGACAGGTTTAAGTACCTGCCTGTATAAAATCAACTTATTATCAATACTAAGCTTGGAATATTTACCGAGTAGCCAGTTCATATCTCTTAATTTACTTTTTAATTCTTCGCATTTCTTTTTACGTGCGGCTTCCATTTTAATTTCGCGTCTAGAGTCATTCCCAGATATTTTGCCTCATTCGCAAATGGTACCCGACCGGTATTAAGAAAGACGGGCAATCTATTTATTTTTTTATACGTAAAGTCCACGTGGACTGACTTTTGTTCATTGAGCGCTATTCGCCATGTTTTTGTCCACTCATTAACATTATTAAGAGCATTTTGTAATTTAATCGTAGCTTCGTTAATCGTTTTGCCTACTGCTAGTATTGCAGTATCATCAGCAAATGTTGCTACGATAGTGTCTTCTGTTTGAGGTATATCACGTGTAAAGAGAAGGTACAGAATTGGACCTAAAACACTACCTTGTGGTACCCCAACCACTATTTCTTTGAAATTAGAATTTTCATTTCCGTGTCTTACACGAAAAAGTCTGTTTTCTAGATATTCGTTTAGAATTTTATAAAGTCCTTCAGGCGGAACTTGTCGTAATTTGAATTTGAGGCCTTCGTGCCACACCTTGTCAAACGCTTGCGACACATCCAAAAAGACTGTCGAACAGATTTTCTTTTCTTCAAGAGCTCTCTCAATTACGTCAGTTATCCTATGCACCTGATTAATGGTCGAATGCTTTCTTCTAAATCCGAACTGATGTTCAGGTATTAATTGTTTTTCTTCTATTATCGGCTGCAGGCGAAGGAGTAGTATTCTTTCAAAAACTTTTGATATTACAGGAAGAAGCGAAATCGGTCTGTAAGACTTCTTTTCATGAGATGGTTTGCCAGGTTTCAAAACCATTATTACTTCCGCAACTTTCCATTGGCTCGGAGAAATCACATGCTACGAGAAATCGCGATGATGAAAAGTCGAATATTTGTTCCAATTTTCTGGTGATGCGATTAAAAATGGGTGATTCTGTGCTAACTGTGATTCTTTGTATCCAGTCCTTTTTTTGTTATTTGTGAAAAATGTTCGTATATATTTTTGGTTTGAATTAGGTAAATGGCTATTTGCTGCAATCTACATTGTATATTATTCCTAAATTGGTTACTTATTCCACATGGCTTGGAGAAGTGTAGCCAAAATGTCAGTGCTGGGCATGTCCGTTCCTTATTGTTGTTCCTGTTAAATTTAGTTTTTTCGTATGAAATACTTCATTGAATAAAAACATTGTTCTAAGAAAAGTTTACAAAATTTAGCAAAAATCAAGAAAAATGAAGCGTTGAGAATGAGAAGAGGTCAAGTGATATTTTTGAAGTTTTGAGTTATAAGCGTTTAAAGTTTTACGTTTATAACTTTTTTTTCCGAAACCGAGGGAATCTTACAGTTTTTAATATATCAACCAATTTTTTTTAAATTCATTAGAAAATGTTTTTTTTTTACAAGAAATTCAGCACTACTTGACCCCTTTAAGCGAAAATGAGTTTAATTTATTTTTATAAAAAAGGGGTCAGTTGAATGTTGTGTTCCCTAAAATTTGGTTTTGGGCTCTATTATGCAAAAAACAATACATTGCTTGGTATTTTATCTAAAAACAGCATTTTTAAAGACAAAATTTCGATAAACAAAGTAACGAATAGTAATTTTTTCAGACAAATAAAGGTTCGAAAGACAAAGTTTCGAAATTCAAAGTTACGAAAGGAGAAAGTTTTGAAAAGCCAAAGTTACGCAAAATTAAATATCGAAGGATAAAGTTTCGAAAGAAAAATTTCAAAATCCTCGGAACTTTGGTGTTTTTTGAGCGATATTTCACCGAAATTGACACATCAGGTGATAGCTACTACAGAGTTAAAAAAGACAGGAAGAACATGTTTTTGAAAGACCCAGTTTTGAATTCTTTTTATTTTCTAATTCTGTAGGTATCAGCCATCACTTGTGTGAATTTTGTTGAAATCGTTCAAGGAATGACGCATTTTTGAGATTTCTTTTTGCTTTACGAAACTCTGGTGGAATCACATTTTATTTTGTAGTAGTTTTTTTTTGAAGAACAAAAACTCAACTTGATGCTCACCATTGCTCATGAATTGCTCATGCTCGTGAAGTGAGTAGTTGATTATTCTACGTTTGCTCCGACCAAGTCCGAGGACTTAGTTTTGTTTTTGAATTTAAAAGATTTCCCGCTGAGCTGCCATTTTGTTTTAGTTTCAAGACGTTAGTATGGTGGTTTTCTAATATCTACAACTATTTATGTATAGTTAACTACAGTTATTTTATTTTCTGTACGGTGTTGTGCACCTTTTATTAATTTTTTGATTGATTAGAATAGTTAATTTTGACGCTTGTATAAGTCGTATGATAATAAATGAAGTAGGTATAAAAATAATGGAAATTCTGTTGACTATTGGATTTAAGAAATAAAGTAGTAAGTAATCCATTGGAGTTATGAGCTCATACGTATGTAAAGTAACCTCAATTTTACTGTTATTTTCACTTAACGGCCTATTGAGAAGTTAAGTATTAAATTTTAATTAAATCAAAAATACTTATTAGAGAAGACATTTATCAACACTGTACAGCAGGTACACTCCTTGAAAAGATAATCTCAACAAAAAAAAAATACCAAAAACGCATTTCAAAAAATTTTCACATTCCAATATCCCCGGTTAATTGTATTTTAAAAATCCTAAATTCACACTCAACATCAAAATCTATAAACTCTTGCAGATCTTAAAATTTAAGATTTTTCGGTTCATTCGTTAAAAAGATAAAAATTAAAAACAATTTTATATACCCGATATTGGGTAGGTATTTACCCTTTTGGGCTATTACCTGGTATTAACACATTAGTAAATACCTACCGGATAGGTAAAAACGCCCATCGCCTTTAGTCCAGTCGATGTGTGCTCAAAAAGCCTCTTTGCGAGCAAATTGTGGGGTAGTTTTCAGTGCTGAATCTGAATCTGAGGTTTGCCAGCAAAATTTCGTGACGCAACATGGAAAAAATGATGAAAAATGCATTTTTTGGAAGTTTTTCACTAATGGCTCGACAGCTACCAATTATTCGAAAATTACATTACAGTATCATTGAAAGTATACACAATTTCCAACTAATCTCTATTTAAGGTTTTTTTTCTGCGACAACCCATTTGGACTCAAGCGCTAGTCGAAAATTGACGTATTTCTACTGTTTTCGAAAATCCACTCGAAAGCACTAAGAAATTACTTTTTGTGACAAAATTTTAATTTTTGTTTGTAAAATGAGCCAAGATATACTTTTCTGATGGTCTTTGATACGTTGAGTTCGATTCTGGTCTTGAAATTGCTATATCGCGTCACTTTTTTGAGATATTCGAATCTAAACATTTAAAAAAAAATTAATTTTGTATGCAATTTTGGGGCAATATTTGTTCTCGAGGTAATTGAACCCTATTTATAGGTCTATTTCCAATTTTCCCGTCCAGGGATTAATACAAAGAAGTTTAAGTCAGTTAGAAAGTACATACCTATATACAAGACTAGATTTTATTTGAAAATATATTTTTAAGGTTCATCAAAGATTCGTCAAAATATGGTTTCACTTCTTTTTACGCTCCAAACTATGTACATATGTTTACTCTTGCTATAACGAGAATAAAAGTAGGTATTTTTTTATTAATTAATTTTTTTTCTGTACAGCCTCCAAGCTGTGGCTCTCACCCTCACTCTTAGAAAAATATATAACTCCAAAGGAATTTCGACAACCTTCCATACAACTAAATCCTATTCATTAACAATTTTCCGTTCCATATGCCGAAAGTCAAAGTGCACCCCAAAAATACTTACTTATTCCTACTTCTTTTCTATTTGCTTTAAAAAATGCATATTTTTTTAAGCGCGTGCCTTTTATGTCCTCAAAAAACGCATTTAAGATGTTGATTCTTGTTCCAGCAACTACTATACCTACTTGCCCTTGTTAATTTGATTTCTTGTTTTTCTTCCTCTTTATCTTTTCTTCATTCAAATGCAACTGCAAAGGAATTTCAAACAAAAAACCACCTTTGATTGTCATGTGCCGGTAGTTAGCATAAAAAACCAAACCCAAGAACAGAATTTTGTTCCATTAATTCCTTGGTTGGGTTTAAAAAAATACATATCCATATTTATTAACAAAAAAAAATTAAATGAGGAGGACTCGATTTCCTTATGAGTTTTCTCCCTGGAGCCAAGGATTTGGTTCACCTACGACGATAATGGCATTTTACTACTAAGGAAAACGTATAAGTACATAGGTATGCGTGAATTTATTCCTTTTTTTAAAAAGAGGGACTTAAATTCTTTCAGCACGCGATATTGACGTAGACGGCAGCAGAAGTGTGTTTGTGTGGCATTGAGGTAAAAAAATGATGCTTGCTTGATATAATTTTTATTCCTTTTCAATTCGTCGCCGCCGTCCTGTGTTTTGGAAAATAATCGTCCTCGTAAGCCAAACGCATGCTGCGCGCGCAGCTCAGATTTTGTATTGATGTTTTTATCCGCTTCCGCACCCTAAATCAGTTTTTTTAGGGAACAAAAGAACGTTGGGGTGCATAAAAAATATTTCATGACAGTTGATAGAAACGATGGCATGTCTCATTTATGTGGTAAAAATTGCAAAAAAAAACTTAAAAAATTGTTGTTTTTTTTTTTGTGAAAGGGTGCGGAACTAGCTGACTAAATAGTTAAACACATACTTCAGATTGTCAACACACACTCTCATGTTGTATCGGAAAATCAGGGTCTAAAAGGGGTGTGAACGGAGGAAGACAATCAAAAAATCAGTTAAAAAAGGGGGTAAAAAAGGATTTTTTATCCTTTATTTGTCCACAAATTTCAATTTGTAGTATAGCGTTAGATTGTTGTCGCATGTCGATGATGATTGAATGATTGCTTTGAGCGAGAGTGTACTGCAAACATGTCAGAAGGGATAAAACATTTTTCAGGAATTGCATGATTTTCTTTTTTGTTAATCCTTTCATGGTGTTTCCTGAAACAAAAGAACTGAAGGAAAAACTTCCCGATCATTAGAGAAATATTGAATTTCCGAGGACCACAATTTTGAGAAATCCATCATACACAGGATTATCGTAAGGGATAAAGGATATTACATTAATGAATATTAATGTAAGCGAATTCTAAGAGGATGTCTTTAAGAAAAGATTATGGGCTTAAGTCTTTCATTAACTATTAATGTGGTTAGGATATCGCGTAAATGAAGCGTAGATATACCTTTTTGCTTTAAAGAAAAATGTCAAGAATATGAATACATTCTTACCTGCATCCATTTAATCCGTTTCTTAAATGACCTCAAAGATATTTTTCTTTAAGAATTATGTATAGGGAAACACTTTTAATTGTCAAGCCAAAATGTTTGAAATCCAGAATGTATATGTGAAGTGTGTTGAACATGTGGTTTGATGTTGTTATTTTTAAATTTTAAAAAAGCGTGGCAAATTTTAGTATTTTTTTTGTTTATAATTGTAGGTACCTATACAAGTTTTAAAATAATAATATTATTTATAATTTTATTTGCAAGTTCTAAGGTTTTGGGAAACAAAACTATATCCAAGATTCTTCACGATATTAGTTTTTTTTTTAAATAAATGCATACTTGTATGTTAACTGCATGGAAATACATTTATATTTTTTCAATTTATTTTTATTAATTATATTGACGCTGTTTAATTGGTGAGTTTTTGTTGGTTTATACTTTCTTGATAAGTAGAGTACAGTTTGGATACTCATTCGTTCTAACTGTTCAATTCATATTAACGGCACCGGGCACCAAGAAATGTGTTGTTAGATGCAGGATGTCACTAAAATTTCATCTTTTTTGCTCTCGTTTAAATTCAGGAAGTTAATGGCTGAAATAATCAAAATCAATCAAACGGTTTTATTCTGACTTACATTTATATGTTAGTAAAGTAAACTTATTGTTTGACCCAAGACAAATTTTAACAAAAGAAAATTTCGTGCGACACGATACCGGTACTTAAGACATATACAAAATTTGCCAAAATTAGCCCATGAGATCATTCGTATTTAGTCGATTTCGATATCGCATATGACAAAATGTATTCAGTTATAAAGCAGACTTCTGATATACATCTTTTTATATAATGATTTTTCACGCTGGCTGATTCGAACTTGATATCAGTTTTTACCAAAATGAATCTTGAAAAAAATAAGGAAAAAAAATCAGTAATTATACTTATGAGTAGGAATCAGCGTTACCACTTCCGAAAAAAAAGCCGAAGTAGAAGAAAAATGTGAAGTAGATTGAGAAAAATCAAAGTAGATTTAAAAAGTACTTTTTTGTACACACATTTATTAGGCCAAGAGCCGGGTACATTTTTCTTGCAATTTATTCCTGAACTGATTTTCTTGATGGAATATGTTCAGGGGTTTCATCTGAATATAAATCCAAGTTGGCGGGACTGGGAGGCACGAGCGTCAGCCGTCAATGAATTATTGAAAACAATCAACTTGAAAAAAAATTTACAATTTTTCAAAAATATAGACTTTAAATTTTTATTTCTTTTCACGAAAACAACTTGATTTAAGTAAAATCAAACAAAAGAATGGAGTATTTACTCTATATTCGCGACGCACGGTTCACGAGATATTTGATAAAACACGTTTTCCAAGATGGCGGCTGACGCTCGTGCTCCCCAGTCCCGCCAACTTGGATTTATATTCTGGGGACACCCCTGAACATATTCCATCAAGAAAATCAGTTCAGTAATAAATTGCATTAAGAACCTCCTTTATAGTTCTGGCTCTTGGAGTATATATTTTGATTAAATTTAGTTAAATTAAAATGAAAAAAAACTAAAAATGTTATTCTCTCAGACTTCATATCAACATACTTATGTGTATATTTCAATGTAGCTGAAATTATAAAACAAATTGTTTTTTTTTGGCGGTAATTTTTATTTGTTTCACTTCAAAACCTGACAACACCTGGTTCAAGTGTAATTTTTTTTGCGAACCTATTGTTTGCTCCTAACAGTAAACGCCACTTAGTCGAGTCAATTTGTGCTCAAAAGGGTGCTTACCAAGCATGATACCTCAGGAAATTTTTGTCGCAAATCTACATAAAGTAAGGAAAAAATCAAAACTACGCCACAATTTCCATCATAAAAACACAATATGGCTGGACTAACTGCGAATTCAATGAAATCAAGGAAAAGGAAGTAGATTTCGCTTTTTTTTTGTAAAATTGAAGTAGGTTAAAACAGAGAATTTTAAAATGAAGTAGATTCCTATATTTCAGTGATGGTGCGAAGTAGGGAGTAGATTTAAAAAAAATAAGAAAAAAAGATGTAGATCTACTTCAATTGAAGTAAAGTGGTATCACTGGTAGGAATCTCTAAATAGAGTTTTTTTTTTGTCATTTCATCAACTTAGTTTTTCCTTGTTTTTATAAGTAGGTACTAGTCTGATTTAGTTATCAAAGGGCACGGTAGTGCCCAGCCAAGTTCGCGGCACTACACCCTTTTTACAGGAACAAACTAGGCGATTTTCAATCCCCCTCTAACTTCAGTACCAATAAAGTCAGAAACTTCAAATTCGGAGTAATTGCTGAACTGATCAAACCCAGGTGGTTCACCAAATTTCAACTCTTTAGCATTAGTAGTTCCCAAGATATAGGACTTCAAAAATCGCAAAAACCGTAACTGACTGACTCACTGACTCACTGACAGATCATCAAAATTATGGAGCACTTCCCGACATCGTAGAAACTTGAAATTTCGCTCAACGGTAGGCCTTGTGGTACATACAAAGGAAAAAATCATCGAAAATCTGCAATTTTCTATTCAGGGGGCGTGGCATGCACCCACTTTCTTAAATAATCTATAAATTATATGGAGCCTTTCCGATTGTTGTAGAACAATGAAAATTGGGAAGTTGGTAGGGTTTAAGGTACTTAGAAAGAAAAAAATTGAAAAATTGGAACTTTCCATGCAGGGGGCGTGGCATCCACCCACATTCTGAAAAATTCGTATAAATTATATGGAGCACTTCCGATTGTTGTAGAACGATGAAAATTGGTAGGTCGGTAGGCCTTGAAGTACTTAGAAGAAAAAAAATCGAAAAATTGGAAGTTTCAGTTCAGGGGGCGTGGCATCCACCCACATTCTCAAAAATTCTTATAAATTATATGAAGCACTCCCGATTGTTGTAGAACGATGAAAATTGGTAGGTCGGTATGCCTTGAAGTACTTAGAAAGGAAAAAAATCGAAAAATTGGGATTGTCCATTCAGGGGGGGGGGGGCATCCACCCACTTTATCAGAATTGCTATTATTTGTGTGGAGCACTTTCGGTTGTCGTAGAATTATGAAACTTTGTAGAGCGGTAGGGCTTGAATTTCACCTGGCAAAATAAATCTTTGCAAAAAGGAGTGAAATCACAACAAAAACATAAATGTTAAAAAAGGAGCCAAGTTCTTATGTGTACAAGAAACCTGTGCGTAAAAAGTCAGCCAAAAAAAGTAATAAGATCTAAAATATGTGCCAAGTTTTAAGTTCATGAAGTTTAATATCAAATATCTTAAATAGAGTAATATCGAAACAATTCCAAATCATGACAGAAATTTGGTAATTAATGATTACTGATTAAAATTTGGTGGATTTACTTGGCAAGTTTTCTGTTAAATATTTACTTAATCACAAATTTAAAATGTATAAAAACTTGACCAGTAAACCCACCAAATTTTAATCAGTAATCATTAATTACCAAATTTCTGTCATGATTTGGAATTGTTTCGATATTACTCTATTCAAGATATTTGATATTAAACTTCATGAACTTAAAACTTGGCATATATTTTAGATCTCATTACTTTTTTTGGCTGACTTTTTACGCACAGGTTTCTTGTACACATAAGAACTTGGCTCCTTTTTTAACATTTATGTTTTTGTTGTGATTTGTTTATATCTTGAAAAAATAAAAGTCCTAGAACCATTTGGTTTTTTGTGTTTGACTACAAATTGATAAAAGCATTGAGTATTTAAGTCAAAAATAGAACTTTATAAATTGAAATTTGAAAAAAAAAAAACAGTTTGAACAGTTTGTTTTTAATTATGTTTTCAAAATTTTGAGTTTGTAGGTTAATTTTTCAAAAACTATTCTCTGAAACAACTTAATTTAAAAAGAAAATTAAGGAATGTATTTCTGGCTCTACAATTATTACTTATAGCATGATATTGTACATGTTGCCATTGTTTTTTAATATGTGATTTTTTTTTGCAATGATTTAACTATTTTTTCTGTACAACCTACATCCTCTCATCATTGATTGTATCGTATGCAAAACGCCTTGCATATGCATAAATGCGATGGCAGACTAAATACCATTCACTCGATGCAGTCATAAGTGACTACGAAAAAATGAGTTTTATAACTTTTTTTGAGATAACCATCAAACATAACATTACGATGACAAAGAACAAGATAAAAGTGGGTGGCACAATCCTGTCTGTCTGTCTGTCTGTTTGTATCTGGATCTACAGCCTAAACCAATGATGCGATTTTCTTCAAATTTTGAACTTATGGTTTTTTGGCAACTCTCCAGAGGGAAAAATGAAAAACAAATTAGCTTTAAAGATAGCGGTACTTACCATACGATACAACCGTTAAGGAAAAGCTAATTTATCTCAAAGCTCCAACGATTTTGATAAGAAAAATGGATGGGGGTATTATTGTAGATATGGTGTACTTTATGGTTAGAAAAAGAATTACAAAAAATATTTATTAACGGTACGCACCATATAACGTTTTTTTTATTTTCGGTTTTCTCATTAACCGTTCATCCGATTTAAATAAAATTAGAACCACCCACTACCACTCCCTTTTTTATGCTTGGTTTCTTTGAAATTAACGATTTATATGAAATTTTCAGACCTCAGAATTTAAGCTGGTGAAAGTGACACACAAGTCAAAAAATTAATGTTTGGATTTACAACACAATTCAAATGGATCATACAAAAATTAGGCATTGCTTTCCTGTGAACTTATGACCCTGCATCATAATTTATGTCTCGGGTACCTTGTCGGAATTTCTTCCTAGAAAATACTAAACAAGCCCTTTAGAATTGTTTAGTCAAAAAAAAAAGATTTTTGTTAAAAAGATTGTCATTCATTCATTAGGTGTGCATATTTTATAATGATTTGTTTATTAAATCTTAAAAGTACCAATAGAGTTCATCTAGGTCAAGAATATATCGATACCTCCCCGTAAGAATGTATTAAGCGACATTCTCAATATTTTAAATTAAAATTTAAAAAAAACTCTTGATCAATTATTTATTTGTGTATTTTGTAGTAATAAATTGATTTTAATGAGGTTTTTGAGTTGAAAATTCCGTTTCAAAACTTTTTATTGCTTTAAGTACACAAATAAATAACTGAATAGGAGTTTTTTTGTCGACGCCTCTAAATTTTTTTAAATGTCGCTTAATACATTCTTACGGGAAGGTATCGATATGTAGATCTAAGTCAGGCATTTTATTTGCGACAAACCGAAACCAGAAGAGACCGATATCTACTGATATTGATACCGATACCGATAGCGATACCAATTCCGAAACCGAGATGAGACCGAGTTATATGAGACCGATACCGATATCGATACCGTGACGATACCTTTTTCGATTTTGACGATACCTTTCTCGATTTTGACGATACCGAGACGATACTTACAAAAGTATCGTTTGGTTTGTTATCGTGGCCAACCTTACTTACAACTGGAACTGATACCTAGAAGAAGAAAAACGCAAATAAAAGAAAATGTTTTATTTTTATTTTGTTTTTGTCTTTGCTGACTATTGAATAAATCAAAAGTTTGTTTGTTGTTGTTGTTGTTGTTCATTTTGAATAATATTATTTTGGGTATTGGTAAGTTATTTTTCACTTTTTTAATCTGTAACCTTTATGAAGTTTGAAAATACCACAGTAAACACATCTAAGGTATTATACTTATACTGCACAAGTTGTCAAAAAGTGTCGGAAATCAAAAAATGGCTGTGAACGTTAGGACGTACGCACACGTAAATACAGCATCAAATAAAAATTGAAATTGTCAGAAATAAAAAATGGTAGTGAACGTGAGGACGTAAATAAACTTAAACACAACAACAAATATTGACATTTGACACTAATTTTGATACATTCGCAGAATTGAACAAAAATTAAAACTCTAATGATATAACCTTTAAATTTTTTCAATGTGTAACAATCATTAATTATATTGTTTGATTTTAATCAAATGTAAAGAACATTGTAAACAACAAAATAGTATCTAAAGATACTATGCTCATTTCGTAGGTAAATATTCATAGTATATGGTATGAACGTTAATTCTACCTATTTTAATTATGAATTTCTAAAATAAAAATGGCACGCATAAATGTTTGTCTACCTGATATACAATTTGCATTTGTTTGCACCCAGACTCATTCACGCGCATAAATTTCCATAGGTCAGAACGATTCCAGGAAAATCTGAATGATTTGTTTTGCAAATCATTTATTATCGTTAACGTTATAACAAAAAATTGCTATAGATATTTTCCTGAACAATTTTTTTTTTATTTGACACAAGTCATAAAAATCAAAATCCTGCTTAAAGCGCACACAGAAAAATTTTTATGGCGATGCTAAGATCTAGGCTATTTTTGTACACAAAATACCTGTATATAAATAGCGAAGAAGTACTTAAATCTACATAATATCAATCTACCTATTTGCCTTTTTGGGATAATTAAGGTGCGGCGAGTTAATTCCTTTAGACTTTTGCATTACCTCTAAGTTTGTTTTTTAACTCACGCCTCCGAGTTGTTTTTTTCTTCATTTGTTCGGTACCTATGTAGTTAAAAAATTAATAAGTGGGTATAAAAAACGCAGCAGTTTTTTAATGAGGGTCTTAATGTTTTGTTGTATTCAGTTGTTGACTTTTTTTTTAGGATTTATTTGTTTTGGTTTACCAAGTTATAGGCACGCATAGTTTATGATATTTGAGGAAGATATGATTTTTTAAAAATTTATTGGCCTTTTCATGAAGATGTATGAGATTTTTTATAATGCGAAAATGAAATTGAGGTAAACATATTAATGTTTGAAGCGATGATGAATGGAATTTTAATTTAATCTTACAAAATATCATATTTCGTATTATTTGAACAGAAGGAGCATGAACTCCTTCCATTCAGATCATGCGAACATTTTTAAAAATCCTTAAGCTGTATTAAAACTATGTTATGTCTGTAAATAAATTTGGCGCGTGTTCATAGTCATTTTCTAAGCTGTTTATAGGCAAAACTAGATTTTACCTGATGAAGTTTCAGTAAGATATGAATTTCAGTTTTGGCTACCAACAGTTTAAACAATATCTGTGGAGAGTTTTCGTTCACTAGCGATTCCCGTGAAAAATGTTTGTTGCAGTTCATAGTTTCTCGCTTGTGCTTGTGAATAGAATAAATAGTTTCGGTGGTCTTGGACTATCTTCCTTTTTTATATTGTAATAGTTATTTGAGACATTGTGGTAATAAGCGCCAAACGTTCACAATACATTCGCAAGTCAGTAAGAGAAATGTAATAAAATCACTTTCTCACTGTTCACAGTCCACTTCGCGCCGAACGGAAGGCTTTACTATTAACAAATTTGTGAGCTTTCAAGTATCTTGTATGTTTCTTCTTCGCCAAAAACTATATCCTCAGTTGGCAAAATATGCCCCCGGAGCCCGGAGGTACAAATTTTCAAAAACTCATCGCATAATGTCAATCACATTGTAACTAGGCAACAATGTGTGGATTGCTGCCCACACGTCTGTAACATTGTTACCACCCAATTGATGCCTGAAAAAGTTGGTAACCATATCTCTGTACACTCTGACCATAGTTATTTTTAAAGGCATATTGGACCAGTGCCCCATAAAGAGGACCAAACGAAGCCTTTTTCTGGATGTAAATTGTATTCCGACAAAACGATCCAAAGTTTCTCAAAATAATCGCTCTAATGAAGGATTAATGACTACCTATCGTAAAAAAGTGATGATCGATGAGTTTCTCATATTTAACTTCGTTTTGTAAAATAAATAAGAACAATTTGCAAACATAGCCAGTTTATATTTCTTGAGCGCTGAGTAATTTGTATCCGCTTTTTAACAGAGCAGGAGAATTAAATATAACACAATCTATTGTTTGCTCCTAACAGTAGAGTAAGTTGGGGTAATGTGGTATATGCGGTTAATGTGGTATAGGCAGTTATTTCAAAAACCAAGCATGCTTCTACAACGGTTCTTGATTCAGTGGATGGTGATTTAAATAAAAGTAGTAAAGCGTATTTAAACAACTCAAAAATCGTTCATTAATTCGACCAAATTGTTAAAACCCGTAATTGTGTAGAGCTGAGTTTTTTTCGGGTGGAACAAAAAGTGTTTGTGCACTTTGAAAAACTGTGTTCCAAAGTAATTTGTCAATGCATCGGAAGAATATATTAATCATTAACGTTACTTAATTCTTAGTTTTGTTTAAAAGTATTAATTTTAAATTGTATTGTATTTTTTGTAAAAATATAGAGTTTCGGCTAATGTGGTATACTAGCAGTGGGCTAATGTGGTATAGTATTCCTAATTGAATATGGTATACCACATTACCCAACCTTAAAGTTTATACCTGCGTCAACTGACATTTGTGCTTTTGCAATAATCTTTTGTTAAAATGTCTAAAAAAGGTGAAACTAGAAAATGGGACCAGAAAGATATGCAGAGACCCGCTTGTACTATGAAGAATTATGAAATTTGCCTTCAAGACATTCGGAGGACCACTTGGTATAGTATACCACATTAGACATTAAGGGTGTACCACATTACCCACTACTTTTCAAAAGTGGTGATTTCGAGGTCATATCATTATTTTGTCAAAATCTTTGTAAGTTACTGTTAGAATCCGACAAAAACAGTTAACGTAGTAGCTTATATGTTCGTGTTAACATCTACAAAATTTGGAAGCATTCTTGCCACTACTTTGTCTGTTAAGTCAAAAATACAAACATGTATACCACAATACCCTAACTTCCTCTAAACACCACTTAGTCCAGTCAATTTGTGCTCAAAAGGGTGCTTACCAAGCATGATACCTCAGGAAATTTTAGTAACAAATCCATTGTATATCCACTCTATAGGTTCGCTGTGATCGCCTTACCGAGATCCCTTAACAAAAATTAGGATTACATTTGGACGCATAGATGGCCACGAGCTTTTTTTCTTCATGAGAATACTATAGAATTTATATACAATGACAAATCTACATAAAGTAAAGAAAAAATTAAAACTACGCCACAATTTGCATCGTAAAAACACAATATGGCTGGACTAACTGCGAATTCAATGAAATAAAGGAAAAGGAAGTAGATTTGGCTTTTTTTTTTGTAAAATTAAAGTAGGTTAAAACAGAGAATTTTAAATTGAAGTAGATTCCTATATTTCATTGATGGTGCGAAGTAGGGAGTAGATTTTAAAAAAATAACAAAAAAAGAAGCAGATCTACTTCAATTGAAGTAAAGTGGTATCACTGAACACAATTCTTCACATAGAAGTCAAAACAACTCTCTTTTTCTTTTCTTCCTATGTAACTTACTACGACAAAAAATAACTGAGCAAGCGAATCCAAAAAATTTCAGTCTCAGCTTTTAAGGGGAAAAGTGAGGAATTTTTGAGAGGAATCCTGTTTATATTTCTGAGACTTCTGACTTCTGAGAGATCTCAGAAATATAAACTGGCTAATTACCCCGGCCGACTTTGGTTCGTTAATTAAGTTTCTGAAAGAATTCAACCAGGTTTAGGATCAGTAAATACATACCTACATAGAATCAAAATATTATGCATGACTGGGTCCATGTACTAGCTACAAGCCCTTATGTTCAATACGCTTAAATTAAAAATAAAATTCACGATTGGGTCGCACGTACTTGGTCTTATGTTCGAATAAAAAAACGTTCTTTGAAAGGTATCAATAGTATTTGCAAAGTGTAAATTTTTATAATTTTTAGTAAGTAGATAGCAGATCGCACTACATTAAGAATACATAAAAAGTTTTATCAAAACCGTAGGAGCCGTTTAAAAAAAAACATATATTTTCCTTAACAGTTTTTAAACATTTGTATAGAAAGTACCATTATTTTTCAATAAATGTAATTTTTTTTCTTAAATTATTCTTCAGAGTTTAAAATAACACTTGAATACCGAGTTTAAAAAAATAAAATGCACGACTGGATCGCACGTACTTGCTCGTATGTTCAAATTGTGTGGGACTTAAGAACTTAAAAAAATATTCAAGTAATTATAAGAAAAGTATAAAAAGCATTTAAACAAAAAAGGTATGCCATTAGATTACTTGAACAAATATGAATATATGCAAACAAAAAATTTAAATCGGTGGAGCCGTTTTCTTAAAAATTAATTTTTTATATAAACAATTTTTGTAACATTTTTCAAAAAAAAATTATGTATGTCAATTTTGAGTATATATTAATATACATTTAAAACTGAAATTTCAAAATAATTCATCGACCCATTTTTGAAATATTGAATTTTCAAAAAAAAAATTTGAATCTTTTTTTAAAAATCCAAAATTTATTTTTTCAGAAATTTTGGAATGCAATATTATTTATATTCTTACAAAGCTTTTGTGCAAAAAAATGTATATAAATCGGATGAGTGGTTAATGAGAAAACCAAAAATCAAAAAAACCGTTATATAGCAGGTACCTTTAATAAATGGTTTTGGTGATTTTTTTTCTTACTAAAAGGTAGGTATATCATATCTACAATAATACACTGATTTTTTTTATCAAAATCGTTGGAGCCGTTTTTGAGATAAATAAGCTTTTCCTTAACGGTTGTATCGCAAGTACCGTTATTTTTTGAGCTAAACAAAAATTTCATTTTCCCCTCTGGAGAGTTACAAAAAAAAACCTTAAGTTCAAAATTTCAAGAAAATCGCTTCAGTGGTTTAGGCTGTAGGGTGAGTTACGGACAGACAGACAGACAGGATTGTGCCACCCACTTTTTTCGTAATGTCATGTTTGATTGTCATCTCGAAATTTTTTTTTGCACGAATCCATAAAAAAATCGAGGAGGTATTGTTAATACAAAATCTAGTTGCTTAGTGCAATATTTTTTTATATTTTAGAAAACATTTTACTTAAATCGCAGAAGTTGTTTTCGAGAAAAATGAGACGTGAATCGTGATGCTGGACTGATGGACTCTGCAAGCAGTCCTAAATGCATACAGGTGTGTGCTTTAATTGTTTTTCGTCTCGTTTTTAATGCTTTCGTGTCTATCGCGTACTATTGAAATATCGTTGCGTTAAAAACAATAAAACAATAAGTGTGAAAACAATAAGGTGTAGAAGATTTTATTTAAATTAACATTAAATTAAAATATTTTGAAAATAAAACTGTTAAAAAACGTTAAGTAGGTACCAGGTATAAAAAATCAACTAAACTTTTTTCGAAAAAAAGATCACATTTTTTTAATTATAGTTTTCCACTATTTAATTGATTTTTCTGAAGAAAAGTTATGGAATCTTTTTAGAAAATAATGAGATTTAGAAAACTTGCAACAAAAAAATTGTATGGGCAAAAACTTTGAAAAATGATTAGAAAAAGTAAAGTTTGAACCTCTCTCAGTTTAAAGCTTTGAACCTATTCTTTATTTCATTTGGGCATATCTTGAATCTAACTTTGCGCCGAAAATTAAATTTTAATCATCAAGTGTTGAGTGTTAAATTGTTAAATATGTGTATAACTTAGTTTCCGAGAAACGCAAAGGTGTAGTTAGAAGGGTTTTTGGTTTTAAGCATGCTTATGATAAAAAAAGAACATATCCAATGATAAATCCCTTTGAAGGTACAAACTGTATAGGTACCTTTTAAACTAAATTTCATTTTTAGATGCAAATGTTTTGAAGTTTCATGTTTGTAAAAAATAAACTAAAATAGTGTTTGGACTTGAATTTTTTGTTTTTTTTTTTTATTATTTTGGAGCAAAGCAGTAAATCTTCTAAAAATGTTGAAGCGATATTGTATAGTCTTGGGTTAAAATTAATAAGAGTGGATGAACATTAATAAGAGTGGATTTGATCATTTTTTTTTTTTAGTTTAACCTATGATGAAAACAAATAATTATACGAAAACGGTTCGCAAGATGTATATAATAAAATATTTTTATTTTTATTAAAGACCTAAGCAAATAATTTGCTTTCACATATAATAAACAAAATCCAAAACATTGGTGAAATGAATATAATAAAATAATTTATAGCCTTTTGGAAGTGCCGCCTTTAAATAATTTGTAGAAGGTCTATCAAGTTCAAGTGAATATAATACGAGATGTATAAAGTAGCTCAGCGCAGGTTGCAGGTATAATGAAAAATAAACCCTTCCAAGGAATGTTTGCAATTAAAATTATGCCCTGACCATCCCACACACAAACAGAACATAAAATCTAGCAAAAGAGCGTACTTTTTCTATTCAAAATTTGTCCTGCTTAAATGGTCATTTCTGCAATAGTAATTTGCATCGTGCAGAGTGATGGTTTTGTCCATCATGTGTTTCGCATACAATATGTTGCAGGTATAAAAGGCTACAAGGATTATGGGATTTCGCTTTGCCCTGGTTTTATGATTGAAAAACTAGGAGGTGTTCTATTTACGTTGCATTCTTTTGTTCTAGTTTCTCAGTTGTTTTTTTTTTTTTTGCAAAAAGACATTAGATAACATATCTGTAAACACATCTAGTCTACTGATTGACCCAAGCTTAGCCTTGAAGAGTCAATATAGTTATTATTATTGTCTTGTATATTTTTTCAACGTTTTTCGCCAAAAACCTATTTTTTGCTTTGTTTTTGTATATTTTGTATTAGGTCTGTCTTTTTATGACAATATTCAAGAGTGAACTAAATCACTTTCCATATTCGGCTTGTTTAGTGTTTAGTTGGTTTTTATTGCGCTGATTTTTATGAGCATCTTTACTACGAGTTGCCCTACAAATTTAATGAAAAAGTCATACGTACGTTCTTTCCGAGTAACAAGGTTTATCCCATTGTGGATTCTTCAAACAGAAAACAAATTATTTGCATAAAGGATAGAAAAATAGCGAATATATTATTATGTTTACGTATTGTGTGTCAAAAGGTAAAAAAAGGTATTAACTTGGACCTTCTTACTTACACGCAGAAAAATATTAGCAAATATTGTTTTAGACTAACCATACCCAAAGATGTATGAGAATGTAAGTTATGATTTATGATTTACCCAAATCAATTCGCAGAATTGATTTAAAATAAAAATAACCTTTACTTTAGTATATTTTTGTATTAATTACCTACAAAAAATAACATTAATCTTGTATTCGTATATTTATGTTTTAAAAACTTATCTGAAAACATTGAACTTATTTTAATTACAAAATAAATAAGCTATTATCACCTCGGAGAGAAAGGTTTACTAAACACATATGTATGTATAAAACTGCATCTGATGTCAACAACAAACATCAAGTTTATACTATTGACATTTTCGAATTCCAAGAATTTTTTTCTTCATAGGTATTCATGTTTTTATAAAAGATTTATAAAAAACATTGTCTATTTGAAAAACATAAACATAAAAAGACACCCACTGCTATTTGGCACAATAGGCAATAAGAAGTGACCAAAATAGTGAACAAAGTCTAAAGGAAGTACATATACATTTATATAGCAAAACAATGTTACATAGGATCCGATGTATATTATTCAAGCTGCTTCTGCCATATTATCAACATCAAGAAAAAACTTTGTCCTAGTTTCAAATTTTGACAGTTTTCAAAAAGAAAGAATATCCTTCCGTCTCCAATTTGTTTGTAAGAAGAATAGTGCTACCTTTTTTCAATATAGTCCCGAAAAAGAAAGAAGGGATTTCAATCACAAAATAAGGATTAAGACAGTGCATTGAATGGAATCTTTGCTGCAATTTTGTATCACTGTGCAATATGCACTGACCAAAACCCTAAGGCTGTCCAAAATGACTCAATTAAGATCCTTGACTGCACAAGCACATCACTTTATGGTAAGGGTTTTTAATCGGATAATTAATTTGGGGGTACATTGTAGTGTTTGTATGAGTTTTGTTAGCAGATAATGGCTACTAATAAGGAGCTCGACGGTAGCAGATGGTAGCAGCTTTGGATTATAGAGGAGGTACTATCCGTACTATTGTATTTATTGAAAGACAAGCGAAAATATATTTTCATTATATCAAGCAGAATATTTCCTTGCAAACACGTGCTGTAAAAGTAGTTCATCATTGCTGTTGGGTTTTGGATATGGATACCTTTTATACTCCCATTCCAAAACTCGTTTCAATCAATTCTAACATTTCGAAGATGGAACAAACAAAAACATTCGTCGTGACGTCCACCCATCTTTGCATCTTAACTGTACGTGTGTCGTCTGCGTGTCTGTGTGTCCACTGTACATTGATCTAGATCCTAATTGAGTAGATCAATTAACTTCAAATTTGGTACAAGGCATTAATATGTGGTTCTAAAGTTAAAAAAAAAAGTTCCCTAGAGGATAAATTCAAATCTTGGTTAAAGCTCATCTCGAACGGGAAGCTGCCCTACAATATTTTTTACTCAAAGACATATTTAAGAATTTTGTTTTAAATTTCGTACCTGCTATGTCATATTTCTAAATAATTCAAGGTTTTTGGTCGTTTTGATAAAATTATTTTATTTTTGGTTTATTTCTATATTATGTATTTCTTTCATTGCTCGAACAATTTTGTTCTTATATTGAAACACTTGCAGATACTTTTTGAGATCAGACAGTTCTATGCAAAAGAAAATACAAATGCCAATCGCGATTCTTTTTGCCCAAATGCATGTCAGTGAAATTGTGACTGCAAATTTTAATTTTTAAAACTTTTCCGTTCACAATGTGTAATTTTTATATAAAGTTTATACAACGTATCTTCAATGGATAGCCACGGCCGGCCGGCGCGCGGCGTTAAATCCTTGAGCCACAAGAGCAATTTCATGCTATCCAGTCATATGTAAGTACATATTTTTTTTGGCCCTACGCTGGTATCATATTGTAAGAATTAAGTAGACAGTCCCTAAGAATTTCAAAATTATATATATATTTCTGTCCAGGATGTCAATGAAGGGTTCTCTTTCTTGTTAACACAATATATAGTTGATTTTGCCCTGGGAGTCGTACACACCACTATCTCTGTGGACGCTGGTGAGTTGCCATATCTACCTAATTATTACCTATTGCATTGAGTCAACTTATTTTTGATTTAATTTTGCCACAGCCAGCGTATGTACTCTTAAAGTCGGAATGCAAATAAGTGACCACTCTCTAAACATGAGATAATAAATAGGTCATATAGGTGTGCTTGGCTTGATTTCAAAACCTCCAAATTCAATGTAAATAATCCGTAGCTTAAAGGCATTTTAAAACCTGAACGTATGCGCAAATTCGTGTTTCATAAAGTCTATTATAGATGAACAGAACTTAATAAAAATAGCATATATCGTCACCTGATTGCATGAACTATGAATGTTTTTTTAAACTTAACTTTTGGAAGTTTAGCTATTTCAAAACCGTTAAAGTATGTCAGGTTCTTGCACTTCACAATTCATCTATGTGAAAACAAGATTGCACGAAAAGTCTTGAAAACGCTTTTAAATCGAGCTATCAAGTTCTTGCAACCAAACGATACTTTTGTAAGTATCATGTCGGTATCGTCACAATCGAAAATTTTCGAACCGTCTTGGTATGTATCGGTATCGGTATCGGTATCAGCACGTAATGGGTTTTTCAATAAGAGCGCTACAAAAGTTTTTTTAAATAAAACAAAAATGGTTTTGAATTTCAATGAAATTCTTTATTCTTGTGAAAGTACGTTTGATGCCATTATGTATGAAACTCGATTTCTTTTGCATGGCCACCACGTGCACGCTTGCAGAAGTCCAGACGCTGAACCCAATTTTCGACGGTTTTCAAGCATAAATCGGCCGATACTGCTGCAATTTCACGGTCGATAATCGTACGAAGTTCATCAATCGTCGCTGGCTTGTTGGCATTCACCATAGACTTGACGTAACCCCACAGGAAATAGTCTAACGGCGTCAAATCGCATGACCAAGGCGGCCAAGCGACTGGACCATTTCGTGAGATAACACGTTCTCCAAACTTGGTTTCCAATAAATTGATTGTGACATTTGCTGTGTGGCTTGTGGTGTCGTCCTGTTGGAACCACATGTCCTCGTATATCTTTCCATCATGAAATGGCAAACTTTACTGAAGAGAAATGTCAAAAGAATGGCAAGAAATATGGCGTCGTTTGCTGTCCCTGTCGCTCTACTTTTGTAGCGTCCCTGTTGAAAAACCCTTTATAACTCAGTCTCGTCTCGGTATCGGTCTCGTTTGGTTTCAGTCGCAAACAAAAGTAAAATGCACGACTTGGTTACATGTTCTTGTAGTTAAACTTAGCTTAGTGTTTTTAAGATTTAATAAAAAGATATATGCACAACTATTTTACGGCCCATTTGAATGGGTTATATTTATATCCAAAATAGTATTTTTTTCACTTGTGGATTGAGTTTGTTAAATTGTTAGAAAAATGATTGTAGCTGTTTCCGAAAAACCAAGATAAAGGAAAAATTAGGCATGAAAGTGGGTGGATTTTATAAAGTCAGTTCCTCCAGCTACAAAGGAGTCTGAAACTTTCATCCAAATCATTGGTTTCAGAGAAACCAAGCATACAAAAAATGGTTGTGGTAGTACGTGGTTATCATTAAGAGAAAAAACTATGAGAATTTTATTCAAATCGTAGGAGCCTTCCGGGAAACGAATAAGAAGAATTAATTGTTTGTAATAAATTAATAGTTTTATTCAAAAATCCATTTTTTCTGCCCATACCAGACAATACAACCGAGAGTATCAGTAAATGTTGGTCCAGAAGCATGGTATCGGCTCGGTATTGTTTCAGATGCTTTGGAACTAGAATCGCTTCGGTATCATTTCGGTTTCCAATACCGATACCAAACGATACTGAGACTTTTCTGCTATCTTGGCCAGCCCTACCCGAGACGATGATAAAGAACATCATTAGCAACTAATGAGTCCAAGTGAGATCATATGCCAGCCATTTTAAAATGGCAATTTTTGTGGACGCAAGGCCATTTGAAGCTTTTTTGAATCGATATTGGCTAAAAATAAGAATGATTTCATAAACCAAATCAAGAAATGTATCTTAATATTAAAAAGTTCAACAGACAGGCACAGCCTGCTTTCCATTTGCTTGCATAATCTACACATCATCAGAAATTTGATAACAATTTTCTTTCTTAAGTTACTTGACATCTGCCCTCTGTTTATTATGTGCATCCCGAAAACAACATTTGCATAAAACAAATAATGAAACCATCAAGCCACTGTCCCATTAAAAAAAAAAAAAAAAAAATTTATTTGCTTTCTGGACATACAATCAATGCTCTTTAGTCTACTTTATACTTATCCAACATCCACATTCACCTGTTTATAACTCCAAACTCTACGAATAGCGGATGTTTACCATCGACCGCACAAAACCTTGCACCATATTGCTCTTCAGCCGCTTTGCGCAACATAACACTTGTATTTAAGGAAACCAAATACCACAACGAAAACAAATCCTGTATTACGATGTAAAGCAAAGTGTGTGGAGTGCATATGCAACACCAGCTTCTCTCTTCAAGGATCACCGCAAAAAGGCGAGACAAAATCAACTTCCTGTGAGAACATCGAAGTCGAAGTCATTTTCCAACTGCCACTTTCCATTTCATTGCGAAGGACATCCACAAACACAAATGAAACTAAGACCAACAGGTCCTTTTTCTAAATGACGCGTTTATTTTCCTGTTATCCTTTGACAAATAATGAAGAAAAACATTTTCACACGATTATGGTAAGGACAACATCAGAGCAGCATCAAGGACATGACTATTCCACCTGCAGAGTCCTACATAAATACAATCCTTTGGTAGAAACATCTATGCTCAACTATAGAAATCATTACGATGATGGTTGGTTAATATTATGTATGTACATTATTTCTGATCGTTATGAGAATGACAGATCCATCCTGTACTGTATCCTTTTTGATGTGTGAGAAAGTTATTTTGCGTTGAATTATGTGGGAATATTATGATAGATGAAAGAGTCTACTATTCCATCCTTTTGCATTTTTGGTAAAGGTACAAAATAGTACATCATATCATTTACCGGGTGTGATGATGGAATTTCATACAAATCATGAAATATTTGTTGTGATATGATGACGATGCATGATTGAGTTTTCCCAGGGATAGAAGGATAATAATATGTAAGATGCAAAATTACTTTTTCCATTCCCGTTTAAGTACAAGGTATATGTAGGCATTTTTTTTTTTTTTTATATTCTTTGTTGGTCAATGTGCATGATTGTTCTATATCCCTGGATGATGGATTCCTTTTTTGGTCAAAAATAAAATGATCCTTCTTTAATGCAATACGTTGGTCATGCGTGAATCCTTTTCAAAAATAAAGATGGTGCAATATTAGCGAAGAAAAAAAATATGTTTCTCAGGGGAACTGTAGCACTGAGATATGTTCTTCTTTGATGTTAAGGGCAAACCATGGTCAAATTGACCCCTATGGAAAGTATTTACTTGTAGATTGTACGTATAAATATACAAATGTTTCCAAAAATAGATAAATAGTTCCTTATTCCTAATTGATCAAATATGTATATGTACATTAGGTAGGTAGTAAAACTATATATATAAAATCTCAAGGTTTCAATTACTATTATATCTAAAATAAAGAGGTCCATACTGGTTTGATTTGAGATATTATACCGTCTTATAAACATTTGGTGTACCTCCATATATGAACCAACAAATTTGAAAATCGATGTTAAATAAGTATTGCGAAGATTTTAGGGATGATTGGATTTGATTAGTTGATGATAGAAGAGTGTGGACATTTCTGCTCAATTATTATAAGTCTTCTTCAGTACAAATATCTACCCTCTTAAGTCTAAACTATAATTTGTATACCTTGAACCTAGAGTTAAATTGAGTTGAATTATTTTCGATAAAACATAATATTGGAAAACTGATAATACGTATAGTTAAGTCATATTGTGTTTTCACCATGCAAATTGGGTGATTAGTTTTTTTTTTTTTTTTTTTTTTTTTTTTTCTGAGTTTTGCGACTAAAATTTCGTGACATAACATGGAAAAAAATGCAAAAAAAAATATACATTATTGTATTATTTGGAAGTTTTTCACTTCAAAATACAATTGAATCGACAGTTTGAAGAAGGGAATAGGCATTATCATGAATATTTTGATTAAATTATAAAGTGTCAGGTATACATTTTAAAGTAAAAATAAAAACAAAATTATGTGCGATGTAAGAAATTTTATACTGATTTACTTAACATTTGATTTTTGAACTTATTCAGTTCTTCAAACTGCCGATTCAATTGAAAGTATACACAGTTCCTAACAAATGTCTTAGACTCAAATAGTTCAAATTGAAGAATGGCGTATTTTCACTGCTTCCAAAAGTCCACTCGAAAACACTAATTTACTGTGTTTCAAATATTTAATTTTTGTCTTTAACATCAATTAAAATTAACTTTTCTGATGATTTTTGATGCGCTGATTTGAATCTGGGCTCAGAATTGCCATTGCAAGCCACGTTTGTGATAAATTTGAACAAGTGATTTCTATTAGGCGAGTTTTAGGTAACATCATTTTTAGAAATTTGCTATTCCAGTCAATTTGTCCTCAAAAAGCCTTCATAAGCAAGCAAATTGTGGGATAGTTTTGATCTTATTCCTGTTTGATGTTTACGGCGATTTTGAATCCAAATCTGACTGATTGTGAGGCTTGCGACTAAAATTTCATGACGCAAAATACAAAAGTTGTCCAAAATAGCATTTTTTTTGTAGTTTGAGCTATTGGTGTTTCACAAACTACACTCAAAATTAATTGAAAGTTCACATACTTATTCGATTTCCAACAAATTTAAGTTCAAGCTTATTTTTCTGCAACAATCCATTCCTATTTCCTTCTAAGAAATTCTCATTTAAAATTTATGAATTCAACATATTTTCAAACTATGTAGAGTTTAAGACCAAGGCTGGCAAGCTACTGATTTCTCAAAGATGATAAAGATATTTGAAAGATTCAAAAAGAATTTCGAAGGAAAATGTTCGTATACTTCATAACTTCTATACAAATTTATGTGTCAAAAAAAAAAAATTACCTCAACAAATAATATAACCCCAAATATGCATACAAAAATGTATTTTTTCAAAATATGAGATTCAAATAGCTCAAAAACGTAGCGTCCAAGAAAAATTCTGAGTGTTTTCGAGCGGATTTTCGGAAACAATAAAAATACTTATCACAGAAAAAAGCCTGAAGCAGAGATTTGTTGCGAATTGTGTAAGCTTTCAATTGGGGTCTGATACGAAATCCTGAAATGAAAACAAATCCCGAACGAAAGACAAACTCCCGAATGGGTTAAAATCCCAAATGAACAAATTCCAAGTTCAATTTGAAGGCTAGAACCTCGAATTGCTTAGTATTGTGTTCGGTATTAAAACCCGTGCGCACCACTTTTAATTAAAAAAAAAGTACTAAGCCATACGGGATTCAGTCCATTCGGGATTTTGGCATTCGGGATTTTGTACCCTTGCTATCAATTGTACCTACTTTGATGGAGTTTTCGAGCAATAAGTGAAAACTCCAAAAAAATGAACTTTTGCATCATTTTTTGTATTTTTTTTTGTATGTTGCTTCGTGAAATTTAAGTCGATAACCCTCAAAAACGCATACAATAGGCATAAAATAAAAACTTCCCCACAATTTGCTCGATAAGAGCCCTTTTGAGCAAAAATTGACATGTATACAAAGTTAGCAGGACACTTTTGGAAATCCATGTTAAAACCTATCCTATCATTAGTTGCTACTTAATTGCGAATTAGTTACGCAAAACAAAAATTAATTGCTTTTTTGGTTTGCGAAAATATGGTTCATATGAAGTTAGCAGGACAACTTTCTCAAAAATTTGTATAAACCATTAAAAAAAATGATTTTGAGAACTAATTAATTGCGAATTAGTTACACAAAAAAAAATTAATTGCATTTTTGGTTTTTCGCAAACCAAAAATGCAATTAAATTTTTTTTGCGTCACTAAATTCGCAATTGATTAGTTCTCAATAATTAACTTTTTTCAGCTCGATTATCTTTATTTTTGAAAAAGTTGTCCTGCTAAGTTCATAAATGAAGTTAGCAGGACACCCATTTTTCTTAAACCAAAAAAGTAATTAATTTTTTGTTTGCGTAAGTTTTTAACATGAATTTCCAAAAGTGTCCTGCTAACTTTATATACACAAAATAAAATTGACTGGATTAAAAGTCAAGAACTATATATTTTGTGTTCTTTTTATTCAATACAATTTTTATTCAACCACAATTTATTCATAAACTCGTATCTTCTTTTTCTGTGAATTTTTATAGAAATAAAAGATATTAAACTTATTAGGGGTAGATTTACAAATTGTGTAAGATTATCCCAAAAGTTTGCATGAACGACCTTATTATTCATTTGGTTAAATGCTGTGTATTTGAACAAGTTAAACGTCAAGTATAAAACGTCAAAAATGTACTCGACAGAAAAGTTGTTTGACATATTAGACGTGTTCAGTTCAGGCGAAGTTATTTTTAAATGGAGAATCTCTCCCGAACCAACGCGAAATTGGACTCTCGGAAGTCGGAACGATAACGGCCGTAGCCAGGATCAATCGTATAGGTTAGCTCAAGTTAGTTTTGAGTGAGCTGAATTTTTTTAACAAAAATCGTAACATTGTCTATAAAATATATAATTTTTATTAACACAATATAACGTGCAACTGAATACAAAATTACATAATATAATGTAACATAATACAGTACAAAATCACAAACGGGAGCGCTCTTCGGCTTTTTTCGCGAATCGTATCAGCTATTTCCATCTAAAATAAAATTCTAAATGCATTTAGTCACTTTCATAAATTTTTTTTCTCTTAAAATTGTCTAAAAATATTTTATATTCATATAATGTATATTTTATTGACAAAAATTATACAAATAATTCTTATTATCTTATTTGAACTTTTCGGAACCTACCGCGCTAATTATTAAGAATTATTTATAAATTCTTCTTCCCGACGCCGACGTTTCCAAGAAATTTCACTCTTCGTGGTCACGGGATTAGACTGACGTTTGATTGATGTTTTTGGTTACTTTACTTCTTTAGATGTTTCTGTGGGTGGTTGGTTGTTTTGCTCTTGTTGAATCATGTAACGCGGTACCTAAGTTCCGAAGAGTTCAAATAAGTTAAAATGATATATGTCCGCGAAAAGAAAAGTTTAAAATGTTATAAATAATTCTTAGTTTTACTATTAGTCTGAAGATGAGAATAAATATCATCGAAAACGTTTACTAATAAAATTATTTGTACGAGGATAAGCAGATTTTCATTTATAGTTACCAATGAAAAACTCGTGCAGTAGTTCCACCACGTAATATTTTACGTATCTACAATTTTTGTATTTAGTTAAAAATGTCCAAAATATAAGAATATCCCACATTTTTTTTTGGGTGGGCTCGTAGGCCTCTGGCAACGGCCGTGGGAACGATACAAAAATGTGAAGGTAGAGCCTATATAGTCGGAAGCTGTCGAAAGCTAATGTCAAAAACCAACGCAATTTAGCTTTTCAAACAGTCAAAAGAGAAGTGAGCTATATTCCACTTAAGAAATAGAATCATCTGTCTCTATTTTTGTTCCTACTTCATTAAATTTCAGATCGGTCTTCTCTTCCGAAATCAAAAGTTAACGAAAATTTAGTACTATTTTTTGACATCTGCTTCTGACATCTTGCAACTTATATAAATCTCCAAAGCTTATGTAAATCATTCGTTGACGCCGACGAAGACAACAATAACAAAACTTTGGCAATGAAAAAAACACGATTTTGATGTAGTTTCGTCGACGTCAACGAATGATTAGCATTGGTTTCGTAGAGCCTTTATACATAGTTCTACCTTCATAATTTACGAAATAAGCCTTTTCTAATCATTGAGTAAATGAAGACGTCCTAATTATTTTTTCTTGTTTAAGATACGTTTTATAATATACTATAAAGCTTTCATCGACAAATAATAATCGTGATGCGGTAGTTACAAAGCATGGTCAGAGTTTTTTTAGTTCTCTGAGATATCACATGATATATAGCATTCGCAAATTAAATTAACCAAATCGCAAATAGGTTTAACCTTATCGCAAATAGGTTTCACCTAAGTGCAAATAGATTTAACCCAAACGCAAATAGAATTAACCCAATCGCAATTTGAATTAAACAAAACGCAAATATAGTTTAACTCTACGCAAATAATTTAAACTATTAACAAATCATTTTAACCAAAACGCAAATTGAATTAACCAAAGCTTGATTTATTGTTCCAGCTGTACTTTTTGGGCTTAATGGATGTTGGTATTATCCATACCTAATATAAGAAGCCATGATTAAAGGATTGGCCTTTTATTTTGTCGGTAAGTTCTTGGAAAAATCCGCAGAACTAGTTGAATTGACTATTGGGGTTTTGTTAAAATCTTATGGTGAGCTATTCCTACTGTTATAACCCTTCCATTTCTTCACTACACAGCTGGAATAACAAGTTGAGCCCGGGTTAATTCAATTTGCGTTTTGGTTAAAATGATTTGTTAATAAAGGATCCGCCAAATAACTTTTCTTTTTGTAAATGCTACTACTACATGGAGTGTAGCTTCGGCTGTGTGGCACGTAGCGCTGCGCGCGCCAGTCCTGTTGAAACCAAATGTTGCCAATATCCTCCTCTTCAATTTTTGTGAACAAAAATTCGTTCAACATGGCCCGATAACGATCGCCATTGACTGTAACAGCCACTCACAGAAAAATGGCCCAATTATGCCTCTGGACCAAAATCCGCACCAAACAGTGACTTGCGTTTTGGGTGTATCGGCTTTTCAATGGCGTGCGGGTTTTCTGTGCCCCAAATGCGACAATTTTGCTTGTTTACATACCCGCCAAGATCAAAATGAGCTTCATCTGAAAAGATGATGTTTTTGGCAAAATCGGCATCTTCTCTAAGTTGATCGCAATCCCACTTAGCGAAGCAGCCATTTGAATGAAATTATTTTTCATTATTAACCGGAAGGATTGTACTTTCAAATAAAAAAGAAATTTGAGAAAATACTCAGTAGTTTTTTCTTATAGCATTTTCAAAAAAAAAGAAGTTATTTGGCGGATCCTAGTTTAAATTATTTGCGTAAAGTTAAACTATTTGTGTTTTGTTTAATTCAAATTGCGATTGGGTTAATTCTATTTGGGTGAAACCTATTTGCGCTTAGGTTAAACCTATTTGCGATTTGGTTAATTTAATTTGCGAATGCTATATCTTATTCCTGAACACGCCGTTTGGATAAGTTTACCCATTTATGTTTGGTTAATTTTTCTCAGCAAAATCCTTGGATTAACCAAATTGTGTAAGCAATTTCCCATACAACATTTGACAGTTCATTAACAAATTGAAAAACTTAACCAAATCGTTTTGTTAATGCTGTGCTTTACTATTTCATAGGCCAAACATATTGATCACATCCTCCATAAGTTTGATTTGAGTCGTGTTAAAGAAAGTGTTGATTGTGTGAATCCTGAATTACAAGTAAAGTATAGGTACTTATATGTAAGAAGAGAACAAGTTTCTTCCCTGTCATTAAGCGCAATATGCACAACGAGCAAGGAGTCCTTACTGTGGTTAATCTAACTCTCCCTCTTTTAAATCGCAAACTTTCCTATAGGAATTGGCGCCAACACGTCATCATATCAAGACAACTGTATACGTTAACCGACTCTGTCAAAAAGTTAAGTCAACTGTAACAGTTATTCTGTGAAAGTGAAAACTTAAAAAACCCTACAAATGGAAACCTTATAGAATCATCTAAGCGACAAACAACACGTACCAGTCCATGTTTGTTAGTTAAAAACTGTCAATGCCACTTACCTTCATTGATCCAATTAGGAGTTCCTTGTTAGCAAGGACATATAACGAACTTTGATACTGTTCCCAAACCGAGAAACCATAGAATATGATTTTGGCGGCTTCTTCACTCCTAGACACCAAAAGGGGATAAAGTTCTTAATGATATATGGAAGGTTGAATAACAGCAATTTACGTTTTCTAAAGTAAAGTATCATATTTCCACGTGGAAAACTGTCAACAGTCATGATTGTTTGACGAGACACTGATGACATTTCCAAAAGTGTCTCGTCCCGTTGACAAGGGATTTTCAACGGTTTACTGATTTTGAAATAAGGATTCAAATTAACTGCACAGTACAATGTTATTATTCTACTGACAAGATTTTGTCAAAAAAAAGGTGATATGTAAATTTAGTAACAATTTTCTTAAGGACCTATTCAACAGAAAGAGTTCCAATGCGGAACAAATTAAAATTTACCTCGGTTCTATAAGTTAGTATCCTTTGCTTTTTGTAGTGTCCTCGCCCATATTCGATCAACTTAACTGTTATCACAATAAATCATAGAGTTTTTAATAACAAAGTTGCACTAGCCAGTTTGAAGAAGTCTATTGAAGTATCCTAAAGGTAGAGAATAAGATAAAAAAAACATCCTTGAGAGCCCGTTGATTTATGAATGGCAATATACAAAGCCAAAGAGAAGCAACAATGGATCCCGATTATCCTGTGATAGTCCCCAAGTGCTGAAGAGTCCCCTGAATTCTGATGCCCAATAGAGTTCCTTTTGCTATTCAATGAAATTCTATATGTATGTTTGTCCTTTGGTGTGCACAGTTTATTATGTAGCGTTGCGTGGAAAAGTCAAAGGACTTGTGACGAATTTTAGGAATTGCTTCGAATTGAGGAATAGCACAGGGACAAACACAATACTTATCTCATTAATCATCAGAATAAATGAAAAAAAAAAACAACGTATGTCATCAAGATTTTTATGGTTGATTGTGAGTTAAAAGTCCTAAAGGATAAGAATCGAGATAGCTGACGCACCGAGGTGCGATCGATTTGTCATATGTTGGTGGGTGGCTGATGTTTTTATTTTCGAAATGAAGGATATTCAATGGATGTGCTGCACCTGGTGGTATGGTGTTGAATATTTGTATCTTAAGGCTTGATTGAGTTTTATATATGGCTCAAAAGTTAGGATTCTGAAGATACACAACTAAGATTGAGTTAGACGTTTGCTGATAAGAGCTTATGTGACAGTTTACGCTGAGGAAAAAGTAGAACATAAATATTAAAAGTTTCGTATAAGCAAACGACTCTTAAAGACGTTTGATGAAACGAAAAGTTTATTAGGGTTTCCATATATGTTATTTTTAAAATTTGAAATAATTGGCAATATCAGCACACCTGCTGTTACAAAGTTCTGTAGTGAAAGTACTTTCAAATAGAATCGCATCTTAAGCTCGGACAATAACACTTCTTATCTGTTCATATCCTTGGGCGGGCTTACAGAATGCATAAAATTCTGCCTTTTTGGGTTAACCAAGTGATTTACTTGGTACGGGCCCTTTTATCCAAAACACGCTGGCTGCCAGCCGTATTGATCATATTTTTTATAAGCCAGGCAACCAGGACTTTTTTCTCGTTGGTGAGACAGTCCACGGTTTGAAGCCATTGGATGAGCCTACCAGAAATGATTCTTCGTTTAGACAAGCGATTGGTACGAACAGTATAAGACACCCTTAGCAAAAAAAAAACAACGTTTTATCGAAGAGAATTTGTCTTTGAAATAAGAAAGAATTAAACTGAAACCCCAGTTCTTGTAAATATAAAAATATTAAGTTGTTCACAGTTGCCACTTCACTTTATTTTGTTTGTTTTGTTTTGTTTTTAAATTTAAAAAATTTGGAATATGGAAATTTTTGGCGAAGAGTTGGTGAAGAATTCAGCTCAGATTGCATATAGTACCAACTATTAAACTTGGAGGAGAAAGTGTTGTTATACATATGTAGTTCATGTGGCTGCCTAATTATGGATAGAGTTTTGAAAATATCCGTTTGTATTATTGGGGTTCAAGAAAGTAGATTAAAATGAAAACATGCTGATTCCACCTTTTATGCATAGGTATTTTTGGTGAATCTAACATTCAAAACGTCTTATCGAAGGCAAAGCAAGATAATGCATCTGCCTTCCACTAGATTTGAACTGCTTCCATGTCCTGCCCAGTCTTCAAATCTAACCTCAATTAAGCACCTTTGCAGAATATTAAAACTGAACATCCGAAAGCATCCCACAGTATCAAAAGAGATGCTCACCCAACTACCAATATTGCTTCGCATTTCAGACATTTAGGGGTAATTTGTTGCTATAGCGCTCCTGTTACCCCCCCTCCTCCTGACGCGGAAGTAATTATTAAATAACTGTTGGTAACAAATTATATCAGCATTATAGAAGCGATGGACAAATGTTGCTTAAAGAAAGACAAACGAGCTTTCGCTTCAATAGTTATCCTATAAAATTGTTATACAATCTCTATGTCAGTTTGATTTACTTCGTTTCTAAATTGCTTCTATTATTGAACATGGTGAGGTATAATTCTATAATCGGCCATTTTATAATTTATATTCAGTTTGGTATCCGAGCTAATATATCGTATTATTGTCAGCCAACGTTTTAGGTTTTATTTATTAATTTATCTATTATACCTATCTATTTATTTTATGAAATACAGTAGACGCTCGATTTAGTGAATCTCGAAATAGTGAATTATCCATAAAAGTAAACACACAAAATGTTATATAAAAACGTATTTTGTACAAAAATGTTGCCCAAGCATTTTACATAGCTTGAGAGCTGTGAGGATTTGTTTCTGTTTTTTGTTTAAACCTGAGTGAGAGCCTTGTTTAATGCTTGATTAAAATTAAAAACATTCACATCGAACGAAATGTGCATTTTGGATCAAATTCATTTTTAGAAAGCCTTAGAAAAATCCCACTCGAAAAAGTGAAAAATCTCGAAACAGTGAACAGGCCTGGTTTTTATTACTTTACTGTATCGAGCGTCTACTGTATATGGGTTTATAATAGTCATACTAATCTAATATTTTAAATTATTCTTGAAGATTTTTTTATTATAAATGAAAGCTCTACCTTTTTGTATCATATGAGAGAATACAAGAAAAAAGTGATTGCAATTTAATGCAATGTATTGTATATCTGAGATTGGTGGAGCGGTTAGAGAGGAAAACTATTCGTGCAAAGGGACCCGGGTTTGATTGCTTGATCTACCAAAACCTCTTTTATACTCCAATAATTAACTCCATTAAAGTGCAATAGGAGTGAAAAAAGGTAGCCTTTTTTACTCTATGCAGTATTAGGCAATGCTGTAAGTAATGGGATGAATGAAAACGAAAAGTATTTATGGATGAATATAGGAATGAAATTGTAAGGCATCAGGAATGGACAAAAATAAGTTCAGACTCAAAGCTGGTATGATTTATATACAAAAAGAGCAGCAGTCTTAAAAATTAAAGGTGCGGCAGCACTAAATAATTTTTGCGAAGACTGCTTGTCAATTAACGATAATTGAAAAAACATAGCTATTCGTCAGAGGGACTATGAAATGAAGCAATTCGGTTCAGCATATTGTACAGACCTCAGGGCGCTCCCAGTTTCTTGCATTGTGAGGTGATCCTTGTGGAATGTTATTGAATATCGTGAAGTTGTCCATATATTTAGTTTATTGTTATTGTTTTAGCTATAAGCTTGTAATTATGCCTTGATAAGCCTGCCTTACTTCCCTTTTAGAACCCCTGAATTAAATGCCTGTCACTATCACCTTAAACAGCTCCCTGAAAGTTGCTCGTTATGCCATAAAATTGTGAGTATCTATAAAGTATACCTTAACTTGTGATCAGAAAAAAAGCTATGTTTTACTTGCATAGCTCGTAAATTGATATAATATTTGATCAAAACTCCGTAGCTCTTTTCAATCCTTATCAGATTGACGAAGAGCAAAAGTCCAGCACGCGATGGTTAATTTGAAATTATAAATACGTAAAAGCAATTTTCAATTTTCTCCTCAACGACGAATTTTAAATCAACTTCAAATTGGAAATTTTGGAGTATCCAAAAGATTGGACAGTAAGCATAAATATAAGCATAAAGTTGTCTGTGTACAACATCTGGATTAATGGCAGCAGCGTAGCTACCGCGGCATCAGCCGTACCAATGATACGGGCCCCCGAGATAAAGGAGCCCCGAGATACGTGAGTAAAAATGTTTTCATTGAGATGCATTCGATACACAATTTTAATAGGTTCGCTCGTTGAAGTTTTCCTAGAGTTGACCCAGGTTTTCTTGACAACCTTAAGAATTGTCAAAAAAAACTGTGTTTTTCGGTTGTCAAAAAAAAATAAAGTGTCCATAATTGTGAAATAAGCAAGAATCAACATTTTCTTTCAAAATGAATAGAAACAAACCATAGCTTCCATTTTCTATTTCTATTTGTTATCATTAAGTAAATATGTGTAGGGGAAGTACATCCAAAATGACATAGGTACTATAAAGTTTTTGAATAAAAAAAAACTATTTAGGCACTATATCGTAATAAAAAATATATTTATTCCTTTTTTAATTCTTTGCAAACATTTAACAATAATTTTTAAGTTTAAGAAAAAAACAAATAAAATAAAAAAATTCTTTTTCAAAACTACACACAAATTCTTTTCGTTTATATAGTATGGACAAAATGACATACTTCATATGGGCAAAATGACATAGGATATATTTTCTAGTTCCATAGTTCTAGAAAGATTCAATTTGGCTAAAATTTATAAATTTATTAGTTATAATTTGTTTCTTGGCACTTTTGTCCTCAAATTTTGCCTTCGGGTTCATATAAGATACATAGTTCGCAAATGAATTGCTTTGTGTTTTTAACACGTAAGCACAGGATTACAAGCCCAATGGTTGCACATTATGTAGTGTAACCTATTTAATTGCTATTTTTATCGTTTCAATGCTCCAAGATTGACGATAAGTTGACCTTTTGTAATTCCGAGACATTTTTACTACTACAATTTAAATATTGTTCCCAATAAAGGTATGTCGTTTTGTCCATAGGTAGGGTATGTCATTTTGCCCCTATCATAGCTATGACAAAGTTTTATCAATAAATTGCACAAAACTCAAATGATATGGCTAGTGATAAGACTATTTTACGAATTTTGTCATAAACTATAAATTAAATTAATAATAGTAAAATAAAAAGGTATAAAAACTACCAAAACACGAAAATAGTTAAGTCGAAAAAATTATTATTTTATTCGTTAATAGGTTTTTATTTTTTGTGACGAGATACAGCCGTCAAAAGATTCATTATTTTTATAGGATTTCAAAAATCATCCAAACCAACTAATAAAATTGTATTGGGTGCTTTAAGTGTAGCAGATTTTAAGAAATGGCTGGTATGTCATTTTGTCCGTATATGTCATTTTGTACGTACTTCCCCTAGCTATTCCTTGAATTTCTATTAAAAAAAAGAGAATTTCTTGCAGCACGTGAATCCACAAAATAAAAAAAAGCTTTAGAGCTCATGGCACTTTGACAATTTGTTCTTTACCTCAACTCGCCCCAGCAAAAAAACCTATATCTTCTTCAGGGCGACCCCAGGGTGAATTCAGGGTTCAACGAACAAACCTAATTTACATATTATTTAAAAAGTACCTATTACCAATTTCGTTTTTACTAAAAAACACAGAATTGGCTTGACAGGGTGATGGGCGAGTTCAGGTTTTTCAAAAAAACACCCTTTAGGGTGACCCAAGAGCTTAACGAACAAACCAAATGATATCTAAGAGCTATAGCGTTTCAAAATTTGACTTTTAATTTAAACCGTAAAGAGAAAAACAAATATTTTTGAACATACATATCAAGAAAATTGTTATTTTTTTTTTCAAAAATCTAGCTGGTTTAAGTTTAAGCTCATAGGATTCTACACAAGAAAGATTATAACACTATTTCGTTAGAGCAACAGATTTTGGGAAAAATGTGTCCAAACGTTTCAAAATTATTATTTATATCTTTTTAACACTACCCCTGCAGCACACTGGGGTAAATACTGACCACTGAGCTTTTTTCTCAAAATTTGTTTCTCATACAAAAAAGTGTTATAATCCTTCTTTCGTATTATTTCATGAGCTAAGATTTAAATCTTTTGAAAAAATTAACGGTTTTCGAGATACATATTTGTAAAAACTCTTTTTTGTCTCTTTTACCGTACAAAATCAAATATCTAAATGAACTTTTCTCATATGCTGATGTAAGTAAAAAAAATGTATGTCTAAGGCTCAGCCTTTGCTAGGAAAAAGAGGGCCCCTAATGATCGATACGGGGCCCCCAAAGTGCTCGCTAAGCCACTGATTAATGGTGAGCTGGTTTGGTCGATTCGAAATCTCGTTATTCCTATTGAAATTTCAAAAAGATTTTTAAACCAAGTAGGTATCATGACTGTCAGCAAAAACACCAATTTTTGAAAGTTATCTTCATTCTTGTAATCAGTGAAAAGTCACACTGCATTGAAAGTAAAAAAGGTTACACACTATTCCCCAAAAACAAAAAACAACAAATCATAGGCATTTACTTCGAATCATGACGTCACGTCGAGTCGTCAATGGGAATATCATAATATCTAAAATATACCACGTTTCCCACAGTAGTAACGGGTGATTTTTTAGCTGGTTTGGTTTTGGCAACACTGGTTTTGACAGCTGACGTGTGTTTAGTACCTTGTGTCACTGTCAAACAGCTTCAGTTTGGTTTGCAATTTAACCATGGATCGTCTTACAAATGAACAACGCTTGCAAATTATTGAATTTTACTATCAAAATTCGTGCTCGGTTCGAAATGTTCATCGCGCGCTGCTTCCATTTTATGGTCGGCATTCTCGACCTTCTGAGCAGTCTATTCGGAAGATTGTGACCAAATTTCGCACCAAATTTACTTTGTTGGACATTAAACCACCAACACGTTTACGTACTGTGTGTAGTGAAGAAAATATTGCGGCCGTATCAGCTAGTGTGACAGAAGACCGCGAAATGTCGATTCGGTGCCGTTCCCAGCAGTTAGGCCTTTGTTACAGCACTACGTGGAAAATTTTTTGCCCGAAATGGAAGTTCTTGACTTGCATGATATGTGGTTTCAACAAGACGGTGCCACATGCCACACAGCACGCGAAACAATGGCGCAATTGCGAGGCGAGTTTGGTGAACAGTTAATTTCACGTTTCGGGCCGGTCAATTGGCCGCCTAGATCGTGCGATTTGACACCATTAGATTATTTTTTGTGAGGGTATGTCAAGGCTAATGTCTATAGGGACAAGCCCGCTTCGATTGACGCACTGGAAGCCAACATCCATGCATTCATTCGTGAGATACCGGACGATATGTGTGAAAGAGTATGCCAAAATTGGACTCAGCGGATGGGCTACCTGAGACGCAGCCGCGGTCAACATTTGCATGAAATTATCTTTAAACATTAAATTGCAAGGTTCAAACTATCGATTCAAATAAATATTTCATTCATTTTTTCGAATTTTTTGTGTTTTTTTTTTTTTAAAGTTCTAAGCCTCTTAAAAAATCACCCGTTATTAGCAAATGTTTTTTTCTGCATTTGTATCAAATACAAAAAAAAAAAAACAGAATTAATTTTCTTATTGTTATCAGTACTTCCTAATCTGCATTTTTAAACCCTCGATTTCCACCCCATCATAAAATACAAACATCGATGGGTTAGTATGGTTGATTTAGGTACAACAAAATTGTCCCCACCAGACCCGCTCTTGGTTTTAAGTGCCACTTTGGTGCGATTGGTCGTCTCGTCACAAAAGTATAAAGCATGCATTCCGTTAGAGGTATTGTGGTGATGGTAGTAGTGGTCCATTAAATGTGGTAATTATATATGTTTCATGTTTAAATATGATACGTTCAGGGATGCTGTGTATTCCCGTTTGGGCTATTCGCTATTGTATAGTGTTTGTAGTGGCCCGCATTTCCGGTAGGTAAAAATGTGACAGGCAGCAAAAAATGGTTGAAGTGGAATTCCATCAATTTTTGCTTCGTTTTTTTTTCCAAAATATATGTAATAATAAATTGTTAATCAATCCTAAGTGGTCATTATGGAAAGAAAATGATAGAAAAAAAAAGAATTATGGTTTAGATTAAGGGTACCTGACCTTATATTGAAGAATATCTTTTAATCTTTGTTTATAGAAATTTCCTAACAAAATTTTGGTTTTCCTTCATGGTTAGATTAATTCAAAATATGGTGGTTTATTCATGCATATATTTAACTTACTTACTTACTTACTGCCTAACTGAATACTTAATCATAAATTGTCATTGAGTAGGGTGTGATATGATTAGTCATTGAATTATGTTTATTAAGCCAGTCTTTAATTGATTTCTATAAGTAAATGAGCTCGTTAGGTTGCCTTGGTTTTACTTGCAAGAAGCGTTACTTTTTATTGACTTTATATTTGATTATGTTAAAACTCGGTTTCTATGCAGGTCATATAATCAACCATATAGGTTAGGTTGGAAGGGGTGATAATACGGCAGGCCGCAGCATCTCACTCGGATCTCAGTGGATCCATTGCGCTCCCTGGGGTATAAGTGGTTAGTGAGGAGGGATAGGAAGGGAGTTAATAGGAAGTTTTAGGTGTGGGGGGCCTCCTTGAACCATCCTGAGTAATCAACCATGCAGCCATAACTAACTGGAGAAAGAAAGCTGAGAGTAAAAGTTTTGACACTAGTATATTTGTGGTCAGAAAGCCTTTAAAAGGAAACGTCTGGGAACTAATTGTTTGCAATCAGAAGGTAATTTCCTATATTGAATTTGTATATGAACAGAAGTGGTTATACCCTTGAACAAAAAATCAGAGAACACTCGAGTTTTAACTACCCACCACCGCCAATATAATAATATTTATATATAAATAAACCCTGTCAATCATTTTTGTTTTTTACGATCATTGTTAATACCATACATGGAGCCATTGAAATTTTCCTTGAAAGGATTATCTATATCATTGAATTCAAACTGTCAAACTTTTGTATTCCATTCCACAATATTAAGGTACTTATGTTATATCTAACTTCCATGTACCTACTTATATCTTGGTTATACTAAATTGACTCCCAAAAGAAGCACTGGACTCCTTGACTATACAAATTATAGAAACTTACTTACTTACTTAAGGAAGCGCAACAGTCCGGGGTGGACCAGGGCCTCAACCAACAAGCTTCTTCCAGCCACCTCAGTTTCTAGCTAGCTGTCTCCAGTTTCGTACGCCAAGTTGGTTGAGGTCCTCTTCCACTTGCGTGTGCCACCTTTTACGCTGTTTACCTCTACTGCACTGTGCCACGGGGCTGGATTCGAAGACTTTCCGCTCCGGAGCATTGGTGTCTATTAACTCTAGGTGACCCAGCCATCTCAGTCGTTTGCTTTTCACTTTTTTTGCTAGGTCAGTGTCACTGTACAGCCCGTACAGTTCGTTGATGTATCTCTTCTATACTTTCCCCATATATGCAGATGGGACCAAAAATCACCCGGCGAATTTTCCCCTCCAAACAGCATAACGCATTCTCATCCACCGTTAACAGTGACCATGCCTCTGGATCATACATCAAGACCGGGATGATAAGCGTCTTAAACAGGGACAGTTTAGTTGCTCGAGAGAGGGCTTTGCTTCTCAATTTCCTTCATATCCCAAAGAAACAGCGATTGGCAAGAGTAATCCTTCGTTTGATCTCAGCACTGGTATTGTTCACTGAGCTTATAGCGTTCGACAAAGTCTCTGACCACCTCAAAATTATAGCTGTATAAAGTGACGTTCTGTCTGAAACGTCGATGTTGGGTGTCCTTTCTTGTTGACAGCATATAAAGGGTCCGCCAAATAACTTTTTTTTTTTGAAAATGCTATAAAAAAAATTACTCAATATTTTCTCAAATTTCTTTTTTATTTGAAAGTACAATCTTTCCGGTTAATAATGAAAAATAATTTCATTCGAATGGCTGCTTCGCTTTCATTTGTGGGCCTGCGATCGACTTGAGAAGATGCCGATTTTGCCAAAAAAAATCATCTTTTCAGATGAAGCTCATTTTGATCTTGGCGGGTATGTAAACAAGCAAAATTGTCGCATTTGGGGCACAGAAACCCCGCACGCTATTGAAAAGCCGATACACCCAAAACGAGTCACTGTTTGGTGCGGATTTTGGTCCAGAGGCATAATTGGGCCATTTTTCTGTGAGTGGCCGTTACAGTCAATGGCGATCGTTATCGAGCCATGTTGAACCAATTTTTGTTCACAAAAATTGAAGAAGAGGATATTGGCAACATTTGGTTTCAACAGGACGGCGCTACGTGCCACACAGCCGAAGCTACACTCCATGTAGTAGTAGCATTTTCAAAAAAAAAAAAGTTATTTGGCGGACCCTTTATTTTGTTTTGCTTTCACTCACCGTTAACCCCATCTTCTTGGCTTCCTTCTGATTACTCACGAAAGCACCACTGACACCTCGCTTAGTTCGTCCGATAATGTTCGTCAATGTCATCAGCGTAAGCGAGTAATTGGAAGGACTTTTGCAAGAATGTGCCACTAGTGTTGACGTGAGAGTCTTGCACTATTCTTTCAAGAACGATGTTAAAGAGGTCGCATGACAGCGCGTTGCCATGCCTTAAGCCATTTTTGACATCAAAGGTATAGGTGAGGTATTTTCCAACCTTGATGGAGCAGCGGGCATTCTCCATCGTCATCCTGCACAAATGGACGAATTTGGGAGGGATGCCAAAACTAGGCATTGCTCTATATAGCTCGTCGATGCTGTTATTCTCGGCCCTAAAATCGATGAAAAGGTGGTGGGTATCGATTAGAAACTCCTGGGCTTTTTCCAAGATCTGCCGTAGTGCGATTCTACCACGATGTTCTCTGACGTCGTGAAGCGCTTGTTCACATTGTTGAAACTCAAGACTTCTTGCTTAAATCTGCCTCTAACGACGAATCCACATCCAAAATGACGCTGCCTTTGTGGTCGGTAACAGTCACCGCAGTAGATTTCGCAGTCTTTCAGTTTTCTTTTGCCCAGCCCATCGCATCGCACTGCTTGGATTGTGGTGATGTCTGCTCTGTAGCAGTCTATTGCATCCGATAAATTTTCGGCCGCAAGTAGTCTATAGAGAGACAAAACATTCCACATCCAGATCCGAAGTTCGTTGTCCTTATTTCGTTTGCTAGGTTCGTCAACAGTAAATCCGTCCGTATCCAAGGCTAGTTGTTCCTCCGCAAATAAATAGCTTTACGTGGCCGTAAAGTCAATCCGACGGCACGTCCCCCAACCTGGAGGCCAGACAATACTTATACCTAATACTTCCATACAGCGTTACCTTTGGGACTCTTTAGAGTCCTTTTTGACTCCTTTTAATTGCTGGGACTCCAGGACTCCTCTTTTTAAAAATTATTGAAATTTGACTCCTTTTACAATTTTAGGACTCTTTTTCATAAACGCACAAATATTTATTGAATTCTATGATTATGAACGAGTTCAATATCGCTTGAAGCTCATTTCTACCCTCTGTTAACATTAGACAGTTTCAAAAAAAAAATTGTTTCATTCAAACCGCTTCAAAAGTTTCAGTTGAGCGAATAAAGACGTCTGTGAAAATTTGAGCTCTTTGTATTCATGTTTATATATATGCTTCATGGCGGGTTTAGGGTATCCATAGGACTTATATTGGAAAAAAACACTTGTGGCCTATTGTACCATCTTACAAGATTGTAATTACAATAACAAATTTGTAGCCCACAAAATTGTTAAAATTCAAGATTCTTCAATACAAAATTTGTAGTTGTAAATTACCAGCGAATAGTTGTAAGAATAGTTCGGAATTTTATTCAGTTTGTGAAAAATTTCTACTGGTTACAAAGGAATAATTCAGCAATGGGTTCCTTTCCGACATTTAAGTGTTCAATTCAAAGGCAGCTCTGCCAAAATTTCAAAAACAAAAATTCATAAAATAACATCAATTTCGTTTGCCTAAACTTCCTTTCATATGTCTTAAATGTTTTGAATAAATAAAATAAAATTTTCAGAGCGATTCATCTCAAATTATACATCTTCTTTCGTCAATAAAAGATTTTCTCTCATTACATTAGATATCGCACGCAAAGCAAACAAAAATTACTGCTCTTTTTATCGTGGGACGTAGAGCTACGTCCCAGTAATGTCAATTTCGTGTGAGCCTTAGACTAGATATGATGTTAAAAAAGATAGATTTACATGCATAGACATAAATACAAAACGCCAAACTACAAGTCATCAGCAGTTCGATCAACGGACTCGATTTTTGAGGAAGAAAAAAAAGAGCTTGAAAACACAAAATATTGAAAAAATGGACATTTTTATTTGTACATGTAACTCTAGTTTCTGTGATACTATTGAAAGAAATAATCTTAGTACATATTACAAAATTATTTATAATCAAATAATCTCGTGTTTTAATTTCAATATAACAAGCTTTCAATTCTAAAATATGAGATTCAAAGGTAAGTAATTAAGATGCAAAAAGATTTTAACTATTTTTCCTTGATATCCGAATATCCGAACTTTACCCTTCATCCAGTAAAAGTTATTGACGAATACAAATTACCAGAAATAAAAGCCCAAGATATAGTCGTTTTAAAATATATTTTAAATTGAATAACATTGAAAGTTTGGATTTGAAGTGATGGGCAATTTAAATTTAATAATAAGAAGAGTTTATTTATTTAAAGAAACTTAGGTAATTGTTGTTTTTGTCTTGAGATTAACTAATAACTACTAAAAAAATTAAAAATATGGAAGTTTTTATTTATTGTTTCATTTAAAAAAGAAACTTTTTGTTATTTTTTTCTTAAATAAACCATGTTGAATTAAAACGATGATAAATTTGAATGTGTTTCTTGAAGTTTTGATGGGACTCCTTTTTTCAGCAAGGACTCCTTTTTTTGACTCCTTCCGAAAATTTTCAGAGGTAACCCTGCTTCCATATACCTTCTTATATTTTGGTTGTACTACATTCACTCCCAAATTTTTCTCTTCACTATAAAATTATAGATAGAGAGCTCTGAACTCTGAGGTCTCAATTTTCTGAACTGTAGCCTATTGGTTTAGTCAAATTGTGTTTTTACCGCATGCAAAATGTGATGGGGTAGTTTTGATTTTTTTCTACTTTATGTTTTTGGGGTGCTTAGTCTGAATCTGAGGCTTGCGACTAAATATTATGACACAACATGGAAAAAAATTCAAAAATTGATGCAAAAATACATTTTTTGGGAGTTTTTCACTTGTGGTTCGAAAACTATCAAACATTCGTGTATTGTGTCTGTAAACAACTCTGTATCTGAAATGTTCACTTGTGTTGCAGGTGTTCCCCAGGGTTCAGTTCTTGGTCCAATCCTATACACTGTTTTCACTCACGACTTTCCCAGCCTACAAAACTGCGATACAGCTATTTTCGCTGACGATACGTGCATATTTTCTTCAGATTCAATTGCTTCCGCAATCGTAAGTAATTTGCAATCTGCTTTTAATATAGCTCAGAACTATTTTACTGATTGGAAAATTAAGATTAATGCTTCTAAGACTCAGGCTATCTTTTTTACTCGAAAAAGAAAAGCCTGTTTCTTACCAAGCTCCAGTATATGTTCTAACGGTATTGGAATTCATTGGAAATCTTCTGTCAAATACCTCGGGGTACACCTGGATACAAAATTAACATTCAGCACACATGTGCAAGAAGTAATTAAGAAGATTAATCTCACAGTTAGAGTACTTTACCCTTTCATCAATCGAAAGTCTAAATTGAGTAACGAAAACAAACTCATAATCTACAAAGTAATTTTCCAGGCAATAATGTTATATGGGTCACCTGTTTGGGGAAATTGTGCATCAAGTCACATTAAAAAACTTCAAATAAAGCAAAATAAAGTTCTTAAAATGATGCTAAACATTCCTTGGTGTTTTTCAACAAATGAATTACACAATTTAACAAATATCGAAATGGTATCCAATAGAATTTCTAAACTTTATGAAAAGTATAATCTTTCTTGTCTATCCTCCGACAATGCCTTGGTATCAAATCTAGCTTCTTAAATATATATATTTTTTTTTTCTTTTTCAAATATTTATGTTCTTTTGCTATTATTTATATTTGTTTATTTATTTATTGATTTATTTGTTATTTTTTGATTTCAATGTTTATATTTATTTATTTATTTGTGTCTTTGCACATCAATTAATGTTCATAATTAAAAGACTGATTCTATGTATTTATTTATTAACTTTACTAACATATTTATTTATTTACTAACAAATTAATTTATTTATTTATTAATTTATTTATTTATTTACTATCTATTTATTTATTTATTTATTTTTATCTATTCATTTGTGATTTATTTATTTATTTACTTATTTAATTATTTGTTTTTATTCATTTGTTATTTATTTATTTTTGTATTTATTCATTTGTTATTTATTTATTTATGTATTTATTTATTTATTTATTAATTTATTTATTTATTTATATTTATATTTTTAAAATATTCCTTGCTTTGTAAAAGCTGTTTTGGTAATGGCATTGCTCGTTTTATATGTGTTTAACCACCCCTTCTCTCAGAACGCTTAATAATCAGCAATTAATATCATGTACATTTTGTGTTTTGTATTTCTTTTTTTTTCATTTAATGAAGGTTTTTAATCGTAGCTTTTCCTTCAATTCAAGTATTTATACCAGCCCTATGTATTGAATAAAAAGAAAATCTCATTACTTGGCAGTAGTAAGGTAGCGTATATACCAATCTCTGTAAATTGTGCAATATAGGTTTAAGAAAAAAGAAATGTGATATTTTTGGCTACAATAAAATATATATATATATATATAACAGGTGTTTTTTTAGAGATGTAGAACTTTTTTAACTGGCAGCTATTTTGTCAGCTTTTAAGTGATTTATTTTTAGACTGACGCCTGTACAACGCATCCAGATAGTGCAAATTTATTTTGAAAATCATGGTTCTGTTCGAAATACGAAATAAGCGAATTTTGTTAAGCGATGAAGCTCACTTTTGGTTGAATGATACTTCAATAAACAAAAGTGCCATATTTCGAGTGATGATAATCCTGAAGTGTATGTTGAGACACCGTTACATCCACAAAATCTATGACTGTTTGGTGTGCTTTATGGGTTGAGGTATAATTGGTCCGTACTTCTTTAAAAAAGATGCGTTGCAGTCAATGGTGACTAAAAAGCCATGATTACTGAGTTTTTCGTTCATCAATTGAACAACCATGATGTACAGGAGCTGGAGTTTCAAAAAGATGGCCTAACATGTCACACAGCTCGTGCCACAGTTGATTTATTGAAGGAAACGTTTGGTAACCGCATAGTTTCACGTGACGGACCCGTGAATTGGCCGCCAAGGTCCAAGATTGTGCGATTTAACTCGGTTATTTTCTGTGGGGATATGTGAAGTCACTAGTCTACGCTGATAAGTCTGAAACGATTGACTACTTGGAGGACAACATTCGCCGCGTTATTGCCGATATACGGCCACAAATGTTTGAAAAAGTCATCGGCAATTGGACTTCCAGATCAGACTACGTCTGATCCAGCCATGGCGGTCATATGCCAGAAATCATATTTAAATTATAAAATCAGAAGATAATCTTACGAATAAAGTAAACTTCATGTCAATTTAAAAAAATCATCTTTGTTTTATTCCATTTCAAAGTTAAATAACTCTAAAAAAAACACCCTTGATCAAACTACAATTATTGAAAACATACACAATTTCCAACAAAATCTCCCAATTTAAGATTTTTCGTTGCCAACCCGTTTGGGCTCAAGGGCTAATCGAAAATTGATGTATTTTTATGCTTCCAAAAATTTACTCAAAAACACTAATTTAGTACCTACACTCACTGTTTGAGAAAATTTGAATTTTTGTCTCGAACCCGAATATAATTTCTGATGATCTTCGATATGCTTAGTTCGAATCCGACCTCAGAATTGGTCTAGCAAGTAATATTTTTGAGATATTCAAATTTGAAATTTTGAGGAAAAAATGATTTTTTGGGGTTATATTTATTTTTCGAGTTAATTTTTTCGGAATGGTCATGGTAATTTTAAACGAGTGTTCCGAACATCAGATATCGCTCGCAGAGCAAATAAAAATGACTCCTTTTTTATCGTGGGACGTAGAGCTACATCCCAGTTATATCAATAATGTGTGAGTTATGGACCACATATGATGTTAAAAAACATAGATTTACATACATATACATAAATACAAAACGTCAACAACAAGTCAATAGTAGTTTGATCAACCGACTCGTTTTTTGAGGACGAAACAAAAGAGCTTGCAGTCACAAAATATTGAAAAAATTTTTCATTTTTATTTGTACTGGATGCGATATCTATGTAACTCTAGTATCTGTGGTGGTACGTATTTCCTATGTTTCTCGATGACTGTGTATCTCTTTTTGGTTTTGCTCTTTTGATCTACATAGATCTGATAACTTTTGTAAAATAATAATTGGACTTTAATATTACACGATTCCTTAATTTCAGTATAGAAATTCATTTCTCAACTGTGTTGTCATCAAAGTATTAATAAGCGTAAAGTAAATTTATAGCCTTTTTAAATATAAAATTTAAATTCATCTTTTATATTAAAAATAAAAACCCATGGCAACAATCTGTTTATACCGTTTTCTTCATTATCTTGACAAAATAAATGCACAACACTTTGAACATGCTAAATTTGCATGGAGTTAATCCAATTTTTAGGTATAAGTGTAGCTCAATATGGCAAAGTTCATAAAAATAATTTGATAGCTACTAAGCCAGTTGGCACCTAAAAATTAAAAACAAATATTATTATCTTTAACAGTGTGCACTCTTTGAAATCAATTAAAAAAATTTAGTATATACTTGCTGTTTGTTTTAATAAAAATTTATGAATGTATTATGTATGTGCATGAATATGCTGCTCCGTGTTTTGGCGGGTGCAATAGCCGACCCACTGATAACAAAGCTTAGTCCTTGATCTTGATGAAGAGTCAATGCTAAGACCAAAAACAGATTCATTTCCATACTCATTGGGCACGATTAGGTATGCATTGTTCCTTAAGAATTGCTGTTTAGTATAATTGTAGCATCGTTATCAGCATAAATACCATTTAATGCAAAATTATTTAGCATCATTTTAAATGATAAGGGAAATGGTGCTGATTTTCTAACTGTTCAGATAATTGTATTAGAAAATAAACATTTTTAATTGCTCATGACTATTGTCTTTTTAATTATGTTTATGGGAAAATTTGCTGTAATTCTGCCTACAATAAAGCTAGACCTTAACTCAAAGTGCATGGATTATTGCATACGATATGTTGACTTTTAAAATATCGTTATCTCTGTATAAAAATATCGACTGGTTAAAAGATTGATTGTTAACAAAATAAAAGAAAAATTACCGACTTATCGACTTTTCAAAATATCGATTTAAAAATGACCTTTTATGAATTGATAAAAGTCTATATTTTTCCAGACTTTTTGTCAAGTCGATATTTAAAAAAAACTTCAGGTAAAAAGTAGAATTGTACGCATTGTCAATCAGCAGATGAAAAAGGTATGCTTACGAGTACATTGACTTATTTAAAATTGTAACTTTTTATTTATAAATTTTGAACATAAATTGAAATCAAATCTAAATCTATAATGAAGACTTTATTTGTCACCTGTGCACTTTCTCAAAGTCTCTTGCTCCTCCGAAATCGTTTTTGTGTAGAATTTTATGAGCAATAGAACTAAATAATTTTTTGAAAAAAATTATATTTGTTGAGATATTTACAAATATATAATTGTAATTTAGGACAAAATCAAAACTATTACTTTGACATGCGTTAACTTTAAGACTAACTAACCAATACAGAGTTTGTTAAAAGCTCATTTTTTAGATAATTTTATTGGCTAATTGTTATTCTCTCATGATTTTGTTGTAAAAGGAAATTCTATCAAGCTGTTGAATAAACCAAATCACTTTCTTTTTCAAGATGGCGGCCTTCCCTTTACCCCGGGCACACCAAAAAACTTGGTTTTATAGAGAGGAGATGTAGCCAAATACAAATCGTACACAAAATTTTGCCCATCGATTAATGAAATTTTAATAAACTTCTTGACAAAAATTGCTCCCATCATGAAGTTCTTGCACGATTCTCTCTTAATCGTATTAAATTTTTGCAAATTCCCCATAAATGAGTTGCCAAAAATCACTATGACCTTGAAATTTTTAAAAATTCATTAAAAAAATCTATACTTTACCAATTACTGAAACTAGCTCACCTTTTACATATATATGTAGATCAAGAGATCCTTCAGATGGTACACATTAGTTGCAAATTTCCCTAAAATGAGGTGCCAAAAATCGTTTTGACCTTGAAATTTTTTTTTTTAATTCATTAAATATTCATAAAAAAAATCTATGGCTGACCAATTACTGAAAATAGTTGACCTTTTATCACGATCCAGAAATCTTTCGGATAGTATACATTTCTTGCAAACTTCCCATAAATGAGGTGCCATAAATGGCGCGTGACCTTGAGAAAGTTTAAGCCTTTATTACAAGTTATCTAGGGCTGACCAATTTCTGGGACCATTTGACCTTTTCTGACCAATTAGATCTCATTTTTTTATCAACTTTCCCTCATATGAGGTGCCAAAGGTCCAGAGCCACCAAATCCACGGCTTCCTGAATTGAAATACCAATACGCGAAACCAACTTGCTGAATACCGAATGTGCCCTGCATTTCGCATAATTATACCTTTTTAGCGTCCCTGAAAAATTCTGTCCGGGGCGGTTATGGAAATCAAAATTTTTATCGTCAACAGGACAACCATTCAATGAAAACGAAAATTACTATTCCTACTAAAATGTTTTCAAAAAACATTGAAAGAATATTTTTTTTTTATTTTTCAGAAATTCGGATACAGAAAATTATTACTTATTTTATTACTTGTTTGGATAATTGTATGTGTTATCATAACATTCTAAATATAATAAAATCCACAACTGGGTCGCACATAGTTGCTCATATAATGTTCAAGAGGCAAAGGGCTTTAAAAATTGTAAATAAAGGCATGGAATTTATTGTAGAAAAAAAGAATGCCATTTGAAATCATGATGAATTTTTGGAAAAAATACCTATACTAAAAAAAAAATTAAATATATAGATACAAAATAAGTTTATAAGAAATATATCAACCCAATTTTGAAATAGAGAATTTTCATATGAAATATCTTTATTTTTGTATGGGAAAATATTTTTGCCGAATTTTAATTCGTAATATTAATCATACTTTAAAAATTTGAAATTTACTTTAAAAATCCAAACAAAAGTACTTTTTTGAAAATTTTGGTTCTAAAGACATTTTGAACTTTTACTATATGCAAAAGAAATTATTTAAATCAGTCACACAGTTTTCAAGAAAACCAAAAATCAATGTTGTTGTTTGTTTTTCGTGAGAAAAATAAAATTTGGTAACATTGCTTAAAAAAAATTGTATGGCAAGTAGCAGATAAAAAGTGAACAAATATGTGTGGGGAACAGGGTGTCCATTACAAAAAGGGCACATTTTCCTCCCAAAGCATTAAAAGAAGATAATTAAGCAAAAAAAAAAAAAAGGGAAAAGGCCACTAATCGCGGTGAATATTCTTTCAGTAATTGCATTTTTTGTACAGTGGTTGCGGAAAAATATTAGACAATACCATACATTTCTCAATATACATAGGTATTTGAAACTTTAAAAAAATCCCTATCAATTTACGATTAACGACTTTTAACCATTTGTATTTATTTTTAAGTTTCATCCAAGAAAAAAAAACGATATCTCTTCAAGCCAAGCTCGTCTATAGTTCAAGATACTCAAAAGTTTTTGAAGCAATCGCTTTAATATTTATAGGAACAAAAAATTAAATTGAAGATTATCGAGATAAAAATGAAACTGAACTTCATAGAAAAATAGAGATAAAACCACTATCTATGAAGTGTAAAGTAAATCCTTCCAGCAGCCTAGGCTGTAGCCGAAGAGACAGACAGAATCACAGAATTATTGTGAGACCCAGTTTTTCGTCTTCCCGATTAATAAAATCTTGAGTTCTATGATGAGAAATCACTTGAGATATTTTTTACATAAACAAAATTTTCTTTGGACCAAAACTTTAAAAAATAAAATGCACGACTGGGTCGCACGTACTTGCTCTTATGTTCAAGACACTGCGGGTTTTAGAAAATTGTATATTAAAACATGGCAATTATTAAAGAAAAATGTAGAGAAGCATGAAATACGACATTTAAATTGGCTAAAACAACTCATCCTTTGACAGTTTGAGGTGGAAATAAAGAATGCCATCTTAATTCTTGATTAAATATGATTGTATGGGAAAAAAATTTAAAATCATTGGAGCGATCTTTTAAAAAAATAGTTTTTTATATATAAAATTCTTAAAATATTTTTTAAGAACGAATTTTGGTATGCAAATCTAAAGTATGTTTTTATGTGTATATTAAAAAAAAAAATTTGGAAAAAAACTGTCAACCCGTTTTTGAGATATCGAATTTTCAAAAAAAAAATTTGAAACTTTTCTTAAAAATCCAAAAACTTTTTTTTTGAAAATTTTGATATGCAATATTATTGAATCTTATCTGAAATTTGTGTATAAAAAAATTCATCTAAATCCGTTGAGCCAATAACGAGAAAACTCAAATTTAAAAAAAACGTTCTATGACAGGTACTATTAAAAGTTGCGAAGTGTAAAATTTTATAATTTTTGATAGTAGATCGTACTAATTTCAGTCTATGAAAAAATTTTAATCAAAATCGTAGGAGTCGTTCTTAAGCAAAAAAATATTTTCCTTTGTGGTTTTTTAACTTTTGTATGGAAGGTACCGTTATTTTTTCATGAATGTAAAATATTTTCTAAAAATATTTTAGAGAGTACTAAAACACTCTTAAATATCGAGTTTCAAAGAAATCGATCATGTCGTCTTCGAAATATTTGATTTTCAAAAAAAAATTTGAAACATTTTTTAAAGATCCAAAAAATATTTTTTCAAAAATTTTGGTACACAAAACTATTTACATTTTTTGGAAGCTTCTGTATAAAAAAAATAATTGAAATCGGTCGTACCGTTTTGAAGACAATCAAAAATTAAAAAAATGGTTCCTTGGGAGGTACCATTAATAACCACTTTTGAAAAATGGTTTTCCACCCAAAGAAAGCCTTAACTAAAATAAATGTATTTAATTTTTTTAAAGAAAGCTTGTCCAGCCGTTTTTGAGAAAAATACGATTATGTAAAATTGCTAAAAAAAATTGTATGGCAGGTACCGTTATTTTTGGTTCTAAAAAAAAAAATGAAAAAAATGTGTCGGCAAGATTACCAAAAACCACTAAGTACCAAGTTTGAAGAAAATCGATCGAGCCGTTTAGGCTGTAGACGAACAGACAGACAGACAGAATGGTGCCACCCAATTTTTTGGTGTTCTCTATCATCGTAATATCATGTTTGATTGTTATCTCAAAAAATTTTTTTTGCACGAATCCAAAACTTGCCTTATAGTATCTACCTATAATCGCAAGTAAAAAGGCATTAATTAGTCTTTCTGATACAAAATTCATTCGGAAAAAGAGGCAGTCTTAGAAAAAAGTGTCATCTTAAGCTTTTTTGTAGCTCACGCTATACGCACCACCATCCACCACTGCTTCTTTCTGGGCTGCAGGTTATTGGAAGTGGCTCCAGCTCATCTTCGACCTGTCAAACATGGGTGGGCCTTCTGAGGAAATGGATTGCACGATCGCAAAGCCCTTTGAGGGCTATGACCGATGAGTCCATAGAATTCCCTTTTTGGCTACATATTAATGTGACGAGTTCATAGAATTTCTTACTTGTAGCATAGCGCAGTCAATAAATGGCGGGAAGAAACGTCAATTTGTAAGACTAAATGCCGTTAAAATCTATTTTGAGTTCATATTTTTATTGTTAAGAAAATTAATTCGTGTACCTAATAACTTTTTTGTTAAGGTTGTGTGCAGCAAGCTATGCGATGAGTACATAAACATTTATGTTCTGAGTATAACTTTTTCCCTCAAAAAGTTACAGACTTAACGTAATAAACCAAAAAGAGCTCAATTAACTCAAATATTTTTCAAAGGGTAAAACAGACCTTTGCTTAAAGAATATGAGTAATGTCTTTGTTAATTTCAAGAAGGAACTCGGTTCTAGAAGATTTTTTTTCTATGTTTTCGAAATTCTGAAATGTTACAATACCTTACAGCACGTTATTTTTACTTAAAGAATTACTTTATAGGATTTCCCTCTAATAGAGAAAGTATTTTCTGGACATAAATGTATCATTTCATCATTGCCACCACACATGAGACATAATATTTTCTAACTGAACACATGCGGCTATTTCTTTTATTTAATTTTGTTAACGTTCAAAGATTAAAGATTATCCCTTCTGTCCACTTTACTCCACCAGAAAGTCTCAAGTGAGTGTCCGGTGTATGGAAGCATTGGCGACGATACTAACTGAAGACTAAACAATAATAAAAGAATGCCTGCAGATGATTGCATTTTTATGAGGCACTTTTCTGACAACCATAAGGAAACGAAATTATATCCTTTTTTATAGGAGCGCGAAAAGAATGTGTTGTGTGTCTAAGAGAAAGAACAACAAAAAAACTAAGTATCTCTCTGCTGAAGGAGTTTGTTTTTTTTCTCGTCCTTTTCTACTTCCGTCAAAAATTTAAGTAGGTATAGATAGGTACATTGTGCTGAACGCAGATTTGTTCCTAATTTATATCATTTTCGTCTACGTTTTTATTAGACTTGTTTGTCATTTTGTGATCCTTAAAACAGACACATAACAAAATACGGAAACCTAAAAAATAAAATAGTAAGGACGCATTAGATTTTGTCCGCTCCATACAAGTTTATCTATATGTGTACATAAATGTATTAATAAAATCCCTTGATTTCGTGTCTTATTTGGTGAGCCACCAACCATTGTAACTCTGCAATCTGAGGATCTTAAATGTGTATTTCGGTGACATAAAACCAACTTAATTCGTTTCTTCTAAGTAATTTGAGTACATGCATCGGGATATTGTCACCGCTCAAAACACAAACGCTAGATTAAATGTTTAAGGGTGGATATGTGTACCTAGGTAGATATCTATTTTTTGTTAGTCTCTGCATAGGGGGGTTTGTTTAACAAAGAATGCCACATGTTTGGGGGTCATTTAGGTTAGAAATGTGTTTTTTCCTTTTTTTTTGTTTCATTCATTCAAAAAATCATCAGGCTCCATTAAAATGCATCATCACTACCAGCCATATTATTCACTACGGTCGAAAATCACTTAATTCTGAGAACGTAAACCTATACATACTTACAGCTATGAGTAGAAGGATAGCACACTTTATGAAGTCGCTGTTGGAGAATAATAGAGGTACATCTACACAAAATTTGATTTTCAGTTGATAAGATATTTGAGGTCGCGATTTTCAGTTCTCATTTAAGTTCCAAATGTAAAACGGCCAGTATCTCTATCTGCATAACTAGCCACTATAGCGACAGTTCCGTCTGAACTTTTTATACGTGAAATTTCTCATGAATAGGGTTTGTTGAGAAAATTTAGTTAAAAATTCGAACTAACAAACGACCTGATTTAGAAAATTTATAGCCAAATTATATAGACAGCCTATTTTGAGGGTCTTTAACCTCAAAATGGGCTGTCTAAAATTTTGCGTTAATAATTTTTCAAAATTATTTTTCAAAAGATTTATGTTGTAAAGTTTATTACAGTAAATGATGGTTTTAAGAAACACGCATGTCAGTTGCCCATGTGCTCTCCATGTTATGATGTTTTTTTTTTTAAAGTGCAAAGAATAATTATAAATTAACTCAAATATTTGAACGCATTTGAACTTGAATGATTCGGATATTTAGATACGCAGTCAAATTTAACATTAGTTGGTGCATTATTTTTTTGTTATTATTATTTTTCAAATAATTCTCTCTTGAAATGCTTATGCCGCCGCTGACGACCAAAGTGGAGTTCAGTGCAAATCCTCAGCATTTTCCGTTCAAATATTTGTGGTTCGTCGATAGACTTCATATATAAAACCTTAAACTAGGCATATATTTTTTTTGTAGGTTTTACTAGAGTGCCTTGGTATATTTTTGGAACAAAAACTATGAAATAACTCAGTCCCCTGCTTCATCCCCCTGCACTTTAAGCATAGTTTACAGTTCCAATGCGAAAAAAAGTCAAAATTTTCAAAACGATTTTCCACCTATTCTGCGCACCAAGTTGAATAATATTCAAGGCGAAAAACGTTTGCTTTGGCCTAAACCACCCATTGAGTCATTAATTTACCCTTAATTGACAAGCTATAGGCCTAAAAATGGAAAATAATTATTTTTGGATGCCTTGAGGTGAATATATTTTTTCTTTCGGAAGTATAAACCGACCATCAAAAAAAAAAATATTTTATTCACCAGACTTTTTTTCGCATGCAAATCAATTGCCGGTTCATTGTTTTGCATGACATTCCATGACAGCATAGTTTTTCTTTTTGCATGAAACTGTAAACCAATCATGCAAACAATTAATTTTACTTTTCACCTCAATTATTTTTGACATGCGAGAATATTTGCATAGATTTTTTTTTTTTGATTTTCTATTTGGAGGGCTCAAAAATGATCAGGAAATGTTGCTTTTACTAGCAAATTATTGTAAAATAAAAAGCACAACTCATTTTTACTTGCGATATGTATGTATGTAGGTATATAGGCATTATATTGCAAGTTATGCATTCGTAATAAAAATCGAACTCGAGAGTTTGATCTGACTTCATTACGATTAAAGTGGGTCTCGCAATTCTGTCTGTCTGTCTGTTTGTGTGTGTGTCTGTCTTGTTTGTCTGTCTGTCTTTCTGTCCGTTGAGCTACAGCCTAAACGGCCCGATCAATTTTCTTCATACTTGGTACAGCACTTTTTGGTCATTCCCCCACACTTTTTTTTTAAATTTTTGTAGAACCAAAAATAACGATATCTGGCATAGATTTTTTTTTACCAATTTAACATAATCGTATTTTTCTCAAAAACAGCTCCACAAATTCTCTAAAAAAAATTCAATAAATTATTTTTAGTAAAGGCAACCTTTGGGTGGGGAATCATTTTTCAAAAAATGGTTATTAAGGGTGCCTCTCAAAGAACCATTTTTTTTATTTTTTATTTTCTTCGAAACAGTTTGACTGATTTCAATAATTTTTCTTCCAAAAAATATTAATACTCATATATTTTTTTCGATGCACTATTTCTCGCAAAGGCCCCAGTTGTGGACTGCAAGACTTTCATTTTTTGTTGGCCTTTAATGAAAGTTTCGACGCCTATACTTTTTACTTGCGATATAGGTACTATATAGGGCAAGTTTTGGATTCGTGCAAAAAAAAATTTCGAGATATCAATCAAAAATGACATTACGATGATAGAGAACACGAAAAAAGTGGGTGGAACAATTCTGTCTGTCTGTCTGTCCGTACCTCAACCTACAGCCTAAACCACTGAAGTGATTTTCTTCAAATTTTGAACTTAAGGTTTTTTTTGTAACTTTCCAGAGGTGAAATTGAAATTTTTTTTAGCTCAAAAAATAACGGTACTTGCCATACAACCGTTAAGAAAAAGCTTACTTATCTCAAAAACGGCTCCAACGATTTTGATAAAAAAAATCAATGTTTTATTGTAGATATGATATATCTTTTAGCAAGAAAAAAAATCACCAAAAACATTTATTAACGGTACCTGCCATATAACGGTTTTTTTGATTTTTTGTTTTCTTATTAACCGCTCATCCGATTTTGCACATAAGCTTTGTTAGAACATAAATAATATTGCATACCAAAATTTTTGAAAAATAAATTTTGGATTTTTAAAAAAAGATTCAATTTTTTTTTTTGAAAATTCAATATTTCAAAATTGTTTTGAAATTTCAGATTTAAATGTATATTAATATATACTCAAAATTGGCATACCAATTTTTTTTGGCAAATTTAAAAAAATTTTATATATAAAAATTATTTTTTAAGAAAACGGCTCCAACGATTTAAAATTTTTTTTGGCATACAGTCATATTTTTTTAAGTAATCAAATGGCATACTTTTTTTTGAGCTCTAAGTTATTTATCAGGCTGTTTATACAATTAGAAGAATGATTTAAATGCTTTTTTATACTTTTTCTATAATAACTTGAATATTTTTTAAAGTTCAGTTCCACACAACTTGAACATAAGAGCAAGTACGTGCGATCCAGTCGTGCATTTTATTTTTTTTTTCCTATCACTCACACCCAAAATCTGATGTGGGCTCTCGGTCTATATTGTGTACCAAAATTTAAAAAAAACTTTTTTTGGATTTTTAGAAAATGTTTCAAAATTTTTTTGTTTGAAAATCAAATATTTCGATCGATTGTTTTGCAACTCGGTACTTAAGAGTTTTGTTTAGTACTTTCTAAAATATCTTAAGAAAAAAATTAACTTTTCTGAAAAAATAACAGCACCTTTCATACAAAAGTTAAAAAAAAAACGGTTAAGGAAAATATTTTTTTTTCTCAAGAACGGCTCCTACGATTTTGATCACTAATTTTTTCCGCATGCTAAAATTAGTGCGATCTACTACCAAAAATTATAAAATTTTACACTTAACACTTATTAGTAGGTAGTATCTTTCATAGAATGTTTTTTCTTGTTATTTTGAAATTTCTCATTATCAGCTAAACGGATTTAGAATTTGTTCTATATACAAATTTCAAATAAGTTCAAATAATATTGCATATCAAAATTTTCAAAAAAGAAATTTTTGAAATTTAAAAAAAAGTTTCCAACTATTTTTTTTTTCTTTAATTCGATAGGTAGGTATCTCAAAAATGGGTTGGCAATTTGTTTTTGAATTTTATTTTTATATGCACATAAAGATATACGTAAGATTTGTATACCAAAATTTTTCCTTAAAAGGGAGTTTGGCATAGATTGCATGAAAACGCTAGAGGGCATGTGTTGGATCGAAACGAGATAAATTCGCCGCTTAGGTGAAGGGTACGATTTTCTAAACAAAATTAAATTAAAATAGAAAAATAATAACAAAATTGTTCAGTTCCATGAACGCCTTTTTCTAAAACTGGCTGTTTTGTATACTGGCAGGGGCCGCTTTAAATTATGTGAAAAGATGTTCTAATTTTCAACTGTAGTTAATTCTAACGTTTATTTGCTTCCAAAAATGTTGTGCCGAAACTATCATCATTTCCGCCCATAATTTTTAAGAATCAATTTAGATGGGAGATGCAACCTATCTAACGATATCTATAATCTAATATAGTCTAAGTTCTAAGAGCCAACGACATAAAATGTAAAGTCATTTGCGTAAACTTGTAAGTCATATCAGTAATAGCTTTTAAGGTGATAAACCATTAGCCGTTTGTCTGCCTACTTAAACACGTGACGAACGGGTGTAAAATTTGACGTAAATTTTGTACACCGATTTAATTCGATGCCTATTGGTCGGAGGGGAAAAGTGTGCATAGATGAAATATTTATCTTGCAATTTTTAACTATTCATCGAAATAAATCGATGTAAAAACTGTACATCAAATTTAACACCTGTTCGTCACGTGTTTAGGTAGGCAGACAAACGGCTAATGGTTCATCACCATAAAGGCTATTACTGATATGACTTACCAGTTTACGCAAATAACTTGACTTTTTATGTCGTTGGCTTTCAGTCTATATGTCCTTCCGCCTAACATGAACTTAATAAATGGTACGGACAGATTTTTCCTCTACATAGGTATTGTATATGTATCAATTATATCTGTGCGTAAGGATTACAAAAAAAGTAATCACTACAGGTTTTTCCAGGTACTTTTTTTCCAAATTTTTGTAATTAAATCAAATAACTATTTTTTTTTTTCAATTATTTGTAATTGAAATTTTCAATTAAAATTACAAATTATCAGTAGTTGAACTTTTTCAATTACTTATTACATGTTATCGTATTTGATTTTTTTGTCTAATAGGTAATTACTACTCAACTCTGATAAATATAACCAGGTGTTGATACATAGACCCACATGCTTCACTTCATTCATAAAACCTGTGAAACTAAATTTACCTTAAACTTCCTGTTTAAGAACGATTTAATCTATAGTATCCAATTGCACCTATTAAATAATGACAAAATCTGCAATTGACCTCTCAATTTAGGTACCTACTCAAACAATTGAACTGAACAACCTGAAACCACAATAAAGTTCTATCTGGCAATCTCCGCATCGAATTTGTTCTGAATCAGCTATCGATCGCCTTTTAATCAATAAACAGGTTATGGTATACTTGTTGTACTGCTAACATATCCGAAAGGACATGGGTAATAAGATAGTTATTAATTGATAAGGAATTTTATTCCCACACAGTAAAAAGTACAAGTGCTCACAGCATGCAGGTACACGAGGACGAGATGTCTCTTATGTCTGCAGACAGAGAAGAGTTTCAAATAACCCGAGAGTGTCACATCCTTATCTTAATGTATCCTTGAAATAAATGCAATTGAATGTATAGAGTTAGAGACTGATTTCACATTTTTCACTTGAACACAGAGTGCAAGATCGAAAATGAACACTTGTGTGTGGAAAAATCAAGGAAAATATTTCATATAGGGATTAAAATTCAGTGAATACTGTTTGATGTTTGGGCCCTTATACTTATTACTCTCTGGTGGTTTTAAAAAAGGATATATTTCGTAAGTTTTTCGCATTATGGTCAACACATTGTTGGATTTTTTTACCCAATATTGTTACAATAGACAGATCAATAACCAATGATCCTTTCGTAATGATCATCCTATAGTATTGCACAGACAATGATGTAACAGTATAAGAATCATATACAAAAAAGGATGCGAGAGCAAAAAAATATCTTTGTCCATTCGTTTGTCCATCTTAAGGAATCCTTCTCAGTAATATTATACCTATCCCAAATTTCCACTTCGATTGAAGCGTGCAAAATTTAATCTTAAGTATTTTTTTGGGTTGAAAATTTCCAATGAAATATTAGTAATGGGAGGATTGAAAAGGACACTTGAATAAAGTGTATCCGCGCATGATAAGATGAATGTACCTAAGTTGATAGGACTCCAAAAGTAGTGTGTTATTTTGTATACAAAAATAAAAAATCATTTCCGGTGAGGGGATAGACAGCGCGCCATGGGTAACCTATAGTGTCTTGTGTATTAAACCTATATAAGTATGAAAATATAGAACAAAATAAAGTATTTTCTTTTTTGTGTTGCTTTCATTTGATCCGGTGTGGTTTGAGGATATATTCAACCGCATTGGCACGCCTCTAAGAAACAAATTTGTATAAAAAAAATGCTGCGAAATAAATCAAATTCGATTCGAAGCAGGTATCTCGGTATATTGAGTACCTACATGACGTGTAACCACAAAACTTAAATGGAAATAAAGGTCAAATTCAATTGAAATATCCGGAAATCGAGGTAAAACTGAAATGAAATCGAAAATGAATGTTTTTTTAATCATAAGGTATCAAATTGCCAGATGAAATATAGGCGATGGCGAAGGTAGTAATATAGAGAGTAAGGCCTTGGTGAAAGTAAAATTTTTACTTTCAAATATAAAAATTTATTGTTGTGTTTAATATAAAATAGTTTTTTGTTTGACTTTTTTTTAATAAATAAATTTAGTTTCTCGTTGGCATTGGAAAAAATTATATTTGTTTTATTATTAATTTTTTTTGTAAGAATTAGGTAGGTGCCTGCTTATAAAAAATACCTAGCTCTCCGGTTAATTGAATAACATTATAATAAATTGACGCAGAAAAGAATTTTTTCTTAGGTGGCGTTCAAACTATAAAAGATTTTGTTTGAAAAAAAATCGCAAAAAACGTTTTTACTTAACATGTTTTCGTTGCTAATGATTCTTTAATATCTACATATAATTTCAGTTTGAGCATTTATTTGATTGCCAACTTTGTTCAAAAGAGAACTAATGAATGAAACCAAAAACGGCGACAGTGAAGCAAATTAACTCTCATTAGAATTGCTACCAAACTCAACTCTGCAGCAATGTCGTACGATACAAAAAAAAATTATATACTTTGACGGAAAAAGTATATTTCGATGCAAATGTAACCAAATTGCCCTACAATCATTTTTTTCTGGAGCAGTGAATTAAACTTCAAAATTTTCTGATTTCTGAAAGGTTTTCAATCCACCCTTCAATAGAAATTCATAGTTCAAAAATGGGGGAAGAACTATATTTTGACGGAAAAAGTGTATGTTGGTATTTCGATCCGAAAGTCAACCAATTTACCCAAAATCACCTTTTTCCGGAGCAGTAAAAACTTTGGAAAATTTAGATTTCTTTGAGGTTTTTAAAATCATCCATATTTATATTGTCCCCCATCAAATGAAGGCGATAGGTGAAGAATGAAGATTCGGTTTAGATTTTTATTAGATTCGAATTATTCGGTTTGGTTCAACTTTTACAGAGCAAGCAGTAGGTACTTACGTTCATCCTAGGTCTGCTAGATTTTTATTGCAGCTCCACGGCTAAAATTATGCAAAATATTGGGATTTTAAAATTTTGCCCGGGACAAAACAAAAAACAGAATACTTACATGATAAAAATAAATAAATTGTTTTGCTTAACTAAAAGTTCTAATGAACCTACCTAGAGTACTCCAAAATGCTGCGTTTCGCGGTTTTGTCCAGACACGATAGTTGAGCTCCTCAGTTTCAATACGCAAAATTTGATCGATGTTTACTGCCGCATACAAATCACAGTATTGAAGCCCCCTTGCTTATTGTTGTTTTGCTACTGATATAGCAGTGCGTCATGTTTCATGTAAATTAATTCTGACAGGCGAAGGTTTCGTTATCGTTCCAAATTTTCGCGTTGGGGGAGTTCTAATATACTATGAAATTTTAGTATTTCAGGAAACTTACTTTAATTCAAACGCTTAGGGTGTTAAAGGCCTATGTACAGCTCAGTCTACTCGCTGCTTGTTTTGGCATAATCTTTAGAATCTGCACTAGAAGAACTAATTTCCGACTAAAATAAGTTAAAAAGATATGTATTAACAATATTTAAAATTTATTTGGGAATACACTGCGCATTCATAAAACATTTTTTTTGTGCCAATCTATCAAAATTGACGGAATTTAAACAAGAAGAGTTCAAAACATGTTTTTCGATTGAAAAAGTCAAAGTATTTTGATGCGCGGTGCTACAAAAATCTCGTTGCTCATTGGCAAATGTATAAGAAATGAATAGGATACAAAAATATGCTTCTTTCTGTTTTTCTTTTTGTTGATTTAAGTCGAAGCCCGGGAAAAGGGACATTTGAATTAATGTCTTAAATCCGGGACTTCCCCCGGGACTTCCCGGGTAAGCTGGGGTAAACTGGGACGTCTGGCAACACTAGTTCAGCCCGAGTCGATGCCAAACTGAATTGCAACTTACCGAAACAGAACGGCAAGCATTAATTTTAAACAAATCTAACTGAATTACCTTTCTAGTGGAGGAGCACTAGCATTTAATTTCGGAGCCCGAGGAACCTGCTCCGATTTTGAAGATTTTTTCTTGAAATATGGGGAATTGATATTTAAAAAAAATCAGAAAAAAACATGAAATTTTAGAAAAATTGAAAATAACGTCCAGAATTTGAACTTTTTTCAGTTTTTTGTTCCTCCCAATATGTACCTTTAAAATAACGTGCAATATCGACAGCTAACAACGATCTGTGTCACTTGTGAAACTCAATTCAAATTGTTTTTGTGGACAATATTGTATTTAACAGTTTTTCAAACTTATTGTTTCGGAAAAAAAAATCAAAAATATTTCAACTAATTTATTGATTCGTAAAAAATGTCATCTCTGACGATTGATTACACTATTCACAGCCAATAATATGTCTGTTCCCAAAACTACGAATTTCTACGTATTTAGCCTCAAGTTCTTTCAAAGCTCATATACAAAAAATAAAGGGCCTTATTGCGAGAGTCTATTCGAAAAAAGTCTATTCGACTTTTTTCTATTATTAAACTCTAAACTGGTATTGTCCTACACAGTAGAATATTGAAATAGAATCGACTTTCAAAAACAGAAAAATAATAAAGCTCTCTGCTGGAATTTCAATTGAAATGTCAAATCTGCGTTAATATCCTTCGAATTTTTGAAAATAAGATTGGTTCAACAAATATTTGGCAGTTTTGTTTGCGATAAGCAGGTTGCACTAATAGTTTGGGGAAGATTACATATTATCTCATCGCAGCCACACAAAAAAAGGATTCCAATCGATATCTTTAGTCTTAACGTTTACAAGACTACTGGTCGGAAGCTTTATCTGTTGGCAATGGTTAGAAAATGCACTTTTCGGGTTGCATTTTCGGCTAAGTGTACATATAAAAGCAACTTCTATAAATGTGGTATTATGAAGCTAAGACTGTTCTCTATCTACACCCTACACGTTTCTTATATTATAGATACACTTAGCCAAAAATGCAATCTGAAACGTGCATTTTCTAACCATTGTAACCAGGTAAAGCTTGTCTGACCAGTAGTTTTGTAAATGTTTGGACTAAAGCTATCGGTTGGAATCCTTTTTTTGCGTGGCTGAATTTTCTTTGGTTTGAGCTATTGGATTTTACCGCCAACCACCATGCTCGTCAAAAAGTTAAAGGGTAGAGTTTACTGCATTTTGAGACTTTATTCCACTATTACTTACTTATCTTTATCCATTTTTTTCTTAAACTATCCTATTATCAAAAGAAAGTCGATCAGGAATTATTGATAGAAATAAAAATTCTATCAAGTAGAAAAAAATCTATTCAAATAGAGATTCGCAATACCGACAGTAGACTTTAAGTCTATTCAACTATAATTCTATTCTGAATAGACTCTCGCAATAAATCTGGTCAGATTTTGAAGTCCAAATTTGACAAGAAAATCGAAAAACTCATTTTGCACTGTTAACGTCACTGTGAAGTTAGCAGTACATATCCTTTTCTCAGCAACTGTGCTAGTTAGAAAATTGCAGCTAGGGTTAAAATTTGCAGTTTTTCATCCAAAATTTGAAGAAAAAACTTTGGTCACTGGATTTATTGTATTTTTAAAAACAGAAAAGTTAATGTAAAAATGTTTTTTTTTCTGTTATACTAAGGTAGAATAGAGGAGGTAGTTTAGGACAGGGGCAGCTTAGGACAACAACCAAAAAAGTACCAAAACAAACACTTTTTAACACTTAACCACAATTCTACAGGGGCAATTCTTCCTCAAATAGATATCTGATGTTCTTAATTATCAAATTTAGTTATTTTGTGATGATATTAAACAATATTTTTGCTGTTTAACATTGTTTTCACAATTTTTTTTAGCTGGTAGGTCTATTTGGGGTAGTTTTGGACAGTAGACAAGGGCCACATTTAACATGTCCAAACCAGACTAAAAATTAGTATAAGAAATGCCATTTCAAAGGTGGACAGTGGGTAGGTACAGTTAAAAACATATTTTCGCCCAAGTATTTAGCACCTCGGAAGACGATATAGACATTTATTTCATCAAATTTTCGAAAATGAATGGTTTATCTTCGAGCAAGAAATCTTCCTTTTCAGTACGCTAAAGCTTTATATATTTTAAAAAAAATTGTTATTGTTTAATAAAGAATAAGACTTGATAAAATGCGTTTTCAAGTGATGGCCAATACTGCCCCAGGGCTGTCCAATACTACCCTCCTATGTTGGTAGATTTGGACACTTATAACAATTTTTTAAAAATAAAATAAAATACAAACTAAGGTATCAAAGGGCATCAATTCCCAAAGGAAAAATATCAAAGAACAACGACGTCAATCGAAAATAAATTAGATATTGTGATGTATGAGTATTCCAGGTTGGTTCTTGTAAAAAGCGTCCTAGGGTGCCCCCCTCTCCCCTATTATATAAATAATATTTTTTAAATTATTGTTATAATATTTAGATTTGAAATTTATGTTTAGGTATTTACCCAAGCAAATAAAAAAAATTAATTTCACCTTCTTGTGACTCAAGCCGGTTTAACTGTTTTTGATTTTCGACTTTTATGTTAAATGATTATTTAAAACAAAAAATATTTGTATAAGCTTGAAATAATTTAACAAACAAAAATAGAATATATTTTTCAAATTTGGTTTTTATTTTTTTTTTTTATTTCCTGTTGAGAGCGCCGTTTTTAATTGTAGACTTTGTCCTAAATTCAAATTCCTATATTTTAAAAAAACTATCAAAATCAGAGCAGGTTCCCCGTGTTCCTGAATAATCCAATATATTTTCGGCTATCATTCCTCCACTATTTTGTCCATGTTCCAGGCTTGTAAGATGTGACTATACTCATCGCTAAATAAGCGGTTTGTAATTTTGTTTGGCGAAAATCGGTGTGTCGAAGACGTAGGAACTCGCAAAAATGCGATATTTTAGCTTTAGACGATTTAAATTTTTATTATAAAACCCCGATATTTTTTAAAATTTTAGCTTAAGTTTTACATTTTTGCTCATTTCTTTTTGCTGAATGATGCCATCGAAGTACTAAATAAAAATAAATTTTTTTCCCATGCCATTTGTGATTTTATTAGATTTTTATGATTTTTGATTTCCGTTATTTATGGAGTGGAAAATTTTGAAATTTTATTTAAATAAAAGATATTATTTTAAACATTTAAGAACACTTGATTTATTTAAGTAAATAAATAAGTAGAATAAGTGTTTTTAGTTGTTTAAAATAATATCTTTTATTTATTCTATAAAAATCACATTGAAAATCCCCACTATCAAATCAAATTTTATTTACCCGTTTATATTTTAGCGATTCCGCTTTCAAACTTTTCCGTCTTCAAGCTACTGAACTGGGAATGAGAAAAATTTAAACTGGTTCAACTCGGTTTTTCTTGACTCGATTTAAAAAAAACGAGTTGAAATTTCAGTAATATATGAAACTTTACGGACACTGGTGCAACTAGTAAAAACAAACAAAATAAAGGTGGGCAAAATTGTTTTAATGTGACGAAAGCCTGAAATTGAAGGCAAAGTGCCTGAAACTTCATTCAAAGTAGTTCAATCTTGCTGCTTCGGCAGATTAGATTTTTAAATTTATGTTTAGGAATTTACCCAAGCAAATAAAAAAAAATTAATTTCACCTTCTTGTGACTCAAGCCGGTTTAACTGTTTTTGATTTTCGACTTTTATGTTAAATGATTATTTAAAAAAAAAAATATTTTTATAAGCTTGAAATAATTTAACATTAATTTATTTAAGTAAATAAATAAGTAAAATAAGTGTTTTTAGTTGTTTAAAATAATATCTTTTATTTATAAATTATTTATATGTAAGAACCAGAGAAGTTTCTTTGTCGATTTCTCTAAGATAGCGAAATAATTTTCTGATGTGCGCAGCCTTTGTCCCCTCCCTACAACTATTATTAGTTATTATATAGATTCGGGAGAAATATTTTCCGGGTGTAACTCACAATACGACTGAATTCTTTTTTGACCTTTTTATACTCGGTAAGGTTGAACAAAAATTTAAACGATATTGATTATGCTTTGAAAAGGATATAATATTTGAATTTGTATGTCACTTTTAAGGAGAGGGCATTTTTCTTAGGGGGGGGGCAGTTTTAGACCACTCTCCCCTAAATACATATTTTCGTATTTTAAAATACGAATCACGAATGATAATGTGTAAGCAAACAATAAACACACATACTACACATACTATAATATGTAACGAGTGTAACAGAGTAAAATAATTACTGTCTTCTGTTTGGATCGAATCAGGGACAGACGCTTCTCCTGAACTGGGAAACAAACAAATTACCATTGCTAATCTCCTCTCCATTTATCGATTTTATTCTCGGCCAAGTTCAGGGTTACAAATTGAATCGCTTACATATAGAAGTTTCCGAATGTTTTTAATCGTCGCCGTTGTCGTCGTCTTTTTTTTATTGTGGTCGGACAAAGAGCTATTCAAATGCAGCTCGAGGCGCCTTATCGCCTGTGGTAAGCAAGACTAGAAATGATAGTGAAATCGCACACTAGATATGAAATTTCAGCAGTATGGGTAAATCAAGAAACCAATACTTGCTTAGAAGGGAAAGAGAGTTAAATGAGTTTTTGATATTTTTTTGGGAATCAAGCTGAATTCGGGTTATCAATTAGTGAATTGGAAAGGTCTTTCTTATCGGATTTACTGGTGAAAGTAGAATCAAAGGCTATGAATATAATTAAACGATGAGTAAGAACAGTGGCTTTGAGTTATCAGAATGTTTGCTAGAAAATTAAGAAAACATGCAAAAGGGCGTATGAAAAGTTTCTAAAAAAATCAAATTGGAATTCGGTGGAAATAGCCCGAAAGTGATAAGCGCAAAGGTTACCCGTGATTGTTGTTTTTTCTGGAATAATGAGTTCGGTATTATTTTGAACTTGTTTGCTCATGTCACTTGGAGTAATTAATATTAGATTAATGTTACTCATGCTCTTTGTTTTGTAATGAAGCAATCAAGTGTTCGTTGGGATAGGTTTTTCCTTTTTTTTTGTTTTATTTGAGTTGAGTAGGTTTAAATACCTTCCCTTAGGGCTTAGACTTTTGAAAAAATGATAACATTTGAGAATATATATTGCACTTTATATAATGAGTCAACAAGCTGGAATAATTCAAGGAGGTAGGTATATATAGAGTGTATTATGTTCGATATCTCCGATCAGTTTGGATCTCTTAACTTTTTGTTATAGTAAAGATCAATTATAGTAGGAATCATCAGTAATTTTACGAGGTAGGGACATGTATGTAATTTAAATTCTTTTTTACTATTTTTACTAACCCACTTCTCTACTCTGACCTAGCAACTCTTTTTTGTCGGACTTCAGGGAAGAAAATTAATAACATAACATAGCATAACCAATAACCACAACCCAAAAGCTTAAAAACATTCCCAAATATTGTAAACACTTTATTTTGAAATTCCATTTTTAGATATCACAATATAATTTCGATTGCGGTTAGTGTATGTAAATAGGTATTTTAAGCAAGCATTATTATATACCAAAGACGATGTGGCTAATAAATTTAAGAGTCAAAGGCTCCGATTTTTTTTTGTAAATACATATCTCCCTTAAAGTAATTTTTATTCCTAGGAAGCGTTTGTTTGAGAGTAGCGATAAAGGAACCGAGCAGCGATGTGACCAAAGCTTCGGAATCTTTATACTATTTTTCCTACTAGTGTTTTTTTTTTAATTTAGAGATTCGATAAACGATTTAAGCTGCGATTATAGCGAAGAAAATGTGAATAAAACAAAACCAATACATAATTTATACTAGAAAACAGGGCTTACCGAAGCTCCATAATTTGAACACGGCATAACAGCTGTGACTCAAACTTCGTTGATCGCATTGCTGGTCGGATCGTTTATCGCAGCTCCAACTCCAACATACATGCTCCCTAATTCTGGTCTCGAAACCTGATCGCTCTACGATGACGACGATACTCCTTCCAGTCTCCTCGAACCTGGGAACTGGACGGCTTCCTTTCATATCCATACCTTGCTGACAATTGAACGCAAGCACCGTTTTAAAATATCCCTTCCGTGTTTGAAGAGCTAATCTGTCAATCCATCATCATCGGTGGCGTTTATGTTTATAAGCATTTTTATTGCTAGGTCCACCTCTTCTATACCTACTGGGTGGTGGAGGAACTGGGTCTTCATTCTCTGTGGGCGAGACTACCTTTGCAATTTTGTTCGATCGATATATTATGCCCATTTAGCAGCGTTTTATGTACATAGCATCTGACTTATTCCGCTTGGGGGGTCCTAAACGCAAATCATGTTTCGGTCTTTACTAACGGTTCCAAAACAGACACAGGGGTAGGGTCAGGCATCTTCTCAGACAATATCCAACCATAAATAGGTCATTGAAGCTCCCAAACTTCTGCAGCGTTTTCCAAGTGGAAGTGCTTTCAGTTTGCGAGGCTGCAAAATACCTTTCAACATGTGAACTGATGGACAAAAACATTGATATCTTCATAGATAGCCAAGCGGCAAGCAGAGCCATTTCGTCAATTGTCACGAAGTCAAAACTGTTTGATCACTGACGCACAGTGGGATGAGAAGTGATTCTAGCGCGCCAAAAGTGGTATAAAAAATGGTCTCCAAAATGCGTATTTTTTTCAGGGAATGTTGTCAATACCTGGGCGTGAAAAAATTGATGGCCAGTTTTTGTAAAACGTCATGCACTTTTTTTTATTCCTCGTTTCTTAGGAGGTTATGAATAATCTTAATTATGAAGTCAAATTACTGCTTTTTTAAAATGTCGATATTGATCTTATTTAAGGATGGATATCTGCTATATTTTTTTTTTTCTTGTTTACCAATAGTGTCATTATTATAAATATATTAATAAAATTAATTCACTGGTTGTTTGTTATTTAAATCATTTTATTTAAACAATTTTATATAATTTTTTTTGTTTGTATAGTCTGCCAAAAATTCGGAACGTCATGGAACCTCTTACCTATACTTCCATTAGCTAGTCCAATATGTATACTTACACTCCTATAAAAATCGCTACCAACTACCATCAACTAACAATTTTATTAAACTTTTAATGAGAGATAACGTTAGCCATGAAAGTCGAACTGCTCTCTCTGGTGACTCAAGGTCGGTAATGTATTCCGTTATAATAAGTTGTCGCAAGTGTTTTCTGCGTTTTTTTGGTTGTTTTATTTGATAAACACTCAAATTTGCTTAAAAATAATACATATTAATTAAATAATTAAATTTTATCCACCGGATTATCGATTATTAAAGTGTGAAAGAATAAGTGCAGAAAAGTTCCATGTAGGTTACAAAAAATAAACAACAAGTGTTGCGATTTTAAAGATTTGTATCTCTGTATCCATGGTATTACCTTCCTTCGAGTGTACATCAAGTTTTATTCCATGGAGCTAACGTCATTCGAAATACAATTTTGCCTTTGGGTAAGCTTTTTTTTTGTTAAATTACTTCCATATATTGCAAAAGTAGGTAGGATGAATTTCAAATGTTTGATTCTTTTTTTGTGTTCAAGGTCTACTATCGGAAGAAGCTGCAGAAGCTTACAATTAGGAATACCAACTCATAAGAAGAGATCACACGAGGAAAAACTCGAGAATTAACACCAACACAGATCTACTCCAACTCCACATGTTGCTGGTCTCTTCGGATCCATATGTCTCGTCAATGCGAAAGGCAATAACAAAAAACAAAAGGGAATATAATAAGGAAGTTAGCAATTTATTATTCCTCCAAAATGACGAAACTGAATCTGAGCATGATTCCGAAACGAGTAGTAATAGTGACTCGGAATAAAAAGTTTAAACAAATAAAAATTTTTAGTTTTTCTTTTTAAAGTTTGAAAACTATTTTTTTTAAAAAGTATTTACAAAACCAACTACATACATATGTATAAAGTCTAAAGGCGCGTCCACATAATGTCGAATCGTGTAGATCAACATCAACATGAATAAGTATTTAATGTTAAAAATATCGTTTTAACTTAATTGTTCGCAAGAACAAATAAAAAAAAGTTGGGAACCACCAGGATTCGAACCCTGAACCCTTCGGTTGCGTACTGACGCATCTATCAGAAAAATCCAAACCACACAAATGTTTGCTACGAAAGTTTTTCACGTACACACTAGCATGTTGATCGACAATGTTAACCAACAATGTTGATCGGCATAGTGTGGACCGTCCTTAAGAGAGAATCGATTTTCGACTTTAAAAACAGCTTTAGCATGACATTCAAACTGTTGCTGTTGTTTTTAATATTTGTTTGTCTATTTCAAGTAATTTGTTTTTAGAAAATTGCCCCTCCCACCAAAACGGGGGGAAACAGACCCCCCACCTCATACAATTTTTTAGAACCGCCTAAGAATCATTTCTCAAATAATCCTGCATTAAGAGACACCATTTTTTCGAAAACTGATAGAATTTTCTTTTTGCCACTTTCTTGTCCCTAATTTATGACACCACCCTGGAAAAATATTAAAAACGGCTGCAACGACCTCAAACTATTAAAGCTTATCAAAATTAGGTCTTTATTCCATATAATTACCCCAAGAATACTTTTGACACGCTAGAATCGCTTCTCATCCCACTGTGTGACGTAGTGAATTGAGATTGCTTGGCAAAACGAATTCAATCACTCTTCGATGGGTCCCGGGTCACCGTGATATTTATGGTAATTTGATGGCTGATGCATTGGCAGGATGAAGATAGGTGGAGAAGGGCTCATCTCACTTCCTCTGTGAATCCCCCAACCTAGCCAGAACAAGAAAAGCGGCCCTCGGAGAATATTTTTTTCGGCCCTACGAACTAACTCCCAAATGACTTAACTCCCACTAGTCGAAATGAACTAACTCCCATCAAATTTTCTGGTGGGACTTAGTTCATAAAGTTGGGAGTTAATTCATTGGCGACTTAGTTCATTATGAACAAAGTCCCAATGAACTAACTCCCACCAGGAAAAAAGTGGGAGTTAGTTCATTTTTATTTTTGCGAGAGAGCAACAACAAAGCTAAAAGTAGGAGTTAGTTCATTTTGTCAAAAATGGACGGCGCAGCACGCGCAGACGGGCGCGAGCGCGCGTGCTCCGCCCCCCCCCCCCCCCCCCCCCCACGCCAAGCCTTCCCTGGGTTTTCACTTTTTATTATTTCATTAATGTGAACATGTGGTCACGGGCGCGCGCCCCCCCCTGCACCGCGCCTTCACTGTCATTATTTTCTTATGATCTAATTAAGGAACATACATTTTTTGCAGATCTATCCTCTTTTCTTTATACTGATGGATAAAAAAGTCGGGATTGTTATACCCATTCGTTTAGTTACATATATGAAATTTTTTTCAAATTTGAGGCAAAAAGTTTTATGACGGACTATGAAGCTGGTCTTCGAAACGCATTGAAAACTGTTATGCCAAATGCAATAGTTAATGGATGTTGGTTTCATTTTTGCCAAGCTTTGCGATTAAAACTGTTTGGGACTTAGTTCCTTTGAGAAATTTTATTTATGTTTTATTTCTAAAGGAACTGGGAGTTTGTTCATTTGGGACTTTGTTCATAATGAACTAAGTCCCACTGCTGGGACTAAGTTAATCTTCAAAAATCTTAGTTCATTACACGGTTGGGATTTAGTTCTTTAAAAAAATGGGAGTTAGTACATATGAACTAAGTCCCACTTTTTTTGGGAGTTGGTTCATTGGGAGTTAAGTCATTTGGGAGTTAGTTCGTAGTGCCCTTTTTTCGACGAACTAGGCGACGTGACGTCTCTATTTTTGCCACTAAGAAACATTCAAAGCACTGGATGGTTCAAGAAGGCACTCCATTTCCAAAACTTCCACTAAATCCCTCCTATTCCTACATTTATCACATCCTGGAGAGCACAATGGATCCGCGTGAGATGTTTCGGCTTGCCGTATCATCACCCCTTCTAACCTAACCTATTCCACTTGGGGACAGACTTAAGCTTTTGAGTTGCACTTGGACTGTTAAATGTTTGACATTAAAGGTTAATACTCTCAACTCTCAAGCCGTGGACATTTAAGGATTATTATTATCCAAGTCTCTTTGTGTCTCTTTCAGCATAAACTTTTTTAGTTTTTAGAGAAGTTAATCCAATCCCGAACCATATGTGCTAGGTCCTTGCTTTCGATGCTAATCAATTACCCTCTTCGGGCCGGAGATATGTGAGAGTTTTGCAATTGGGCCAAAATGTTGGTTTGGAAATCCTTATTGACCTCAGCTCTAAGTACGTCAGAGTAGCTCAAGTAAGGTTCACCCAGTACTTACATCAGCCTACCTGCAACTGGATGCCATACTGCTGCTTTGGGTTCCATCTACAATATTTTCCTTCAGTGTAGAGAAATCTTCTAATACCGCCATTTTGAGAACGCTTTGTTGGAAGCTAGTAGATATATCCTTCTCCACGTTGACCTGAGGACCATGGGTAGTCTTTTTGCAGAATCGATTTCCGAGATCTAGTTCTCATCGCAATCGCAGTAATAGCCGTATAAGCCCCACCAGCTATACATCAAAGTTAACCCAATGGATGGGGGGGACATAAATTCATTGATATAAAATTTAAAATCCCCATAAATAACCAATGCAATAAACAAAAATTTCTCTCTCTTCGCTATTTCGTTTTAAACAAAATATCAAAACCAAACATGTTCTTGTTCTATGATGTTTTCCGACAATCCTTTGGCCATCCGACTCACATTCTCAATTGTTCGATCTGAATTTCTACATCTACAAAACGCCATGCCTTACACATTACACAACATCACGCGCAGCACCTTTTACAAAACCTAATCCTTCCATCACCAAATTAATTCTATGGCATGTCGAGAGACTAATTGTAACTTTGATGCCATAAAAGAATAACAAGAGCCCACAAAAACCCAAACCCGGCAACGTGATTATCATAAAATATCGATTTAGTGAGATACACCGATCTACCGATAAGCGTCACACTCTTACGTGATATTGTCACAATGTCAAACACATGTAACCATGATGATTATCCTTTTGGTTTTGTCTTCCATTTATAACATTCTTATATGAAATAACACATCATTCAAGGAGCAAGGTGTTACGTTCGTTTTGAATAAATGATAATTCTGTTCTTTCAAAGAACTCAATTTGTCCCTTTTCGCGGGTCCTGACAATCCGTTCTTTGATGCCAATTGTTCAGAAAGTACATTTACATTTGAAAGGACGTTTTTTTTTAGGGATATGTTCTTAAGTTGAAAAAGAAGGGGCATGGACATATATTAGACATTTGGATAGGAATGTCATGCTTTGAAGACGAAATTATTACCAACATCCCACAAGGATGTTACATTGTATGAGCAACCGTGTCTGATTATTTGGCAGGGATGATCCGAAAACATTGTGCCTTGTCACGATATTGGATTGAATGGCCATTGGGGCGATGGAGAATAAAAAAAAGGATTTTTGTCTAACTTTGCTGGTGATTGTATAGGTAGCATACCTACAAGGCTCTAGGTGGATTAGTTTTTTTTTCGACGTGTGTCATTTATTTTGCTCATACTCCTCTGGGCGATTTGATTATCCAAATGTATCATTTCGTCACATCAAGAAAGGATAATGGATTTGTAGTTATGTTTATTTGGGCTATATCCATGGGAATGGATTTTACCTGTAACCATGTCAATTTTGATGTGAATTCCTTCAATGCCCATAAGGAATCTTTTGCTCTAGTACTGTTTACTCAGATGTTACTTATGCAATGACAAAAATTTGTATTGATGTGCATAGTCTGTCTTCTTTTAATGCTGGAGATGCATGTTTTATTTAAAACGCAAACAGGATATAAGACAAAATACGCACAAGACAAGATATCCTTAAAAAACACTTGAAACCCAAGAAGGACATCCTTGGTTGCATTTTGTTGTTTTATATTTTTCTTTTATCAATTTTTGCTTCTTTTTTTTTTGTGCAAAAAGACAACTATCATTGTGATCCTGTCAAATATTGGTTAAATCTAGGAAACGATAAGGTGAGACGTTTTAATATTATTTACCTCAACTATATATAGGAAATAGAAAACGAAAATAAAAACTCCTTAAATCAGTGAAAGTGCAATTTGATCCTTATTGGAACCGCCCAGTAGAGAAATGGTCGAGGTTGTCGCAGAGTGAGTGTCCTTAATATATATTTCAAAATATTTTTTTTGTATTTATTCTGGTTGAAGAATAAAGTGAAAGGAGCATGGGCGACGAGGAAAAGGATATTTATGAATGAATGAGACTCAAATGGTGACGGTTGAAGGTGGTCGTTAAGTTTCACTTTTCGTTTTTATTATTGGTTTTAGTATCCCGTCCTATTCGCCTAGTGTTTTCTTGTAATGGCCTTCCGTGAATGTGATTTCTTTGTTGATTTTTCACATGGATGTAATATGAGTTGCTTTGTGGTTGAATATTATTATATGATTTCCCTTTCCTTGTTTTGTTTTCCACGAAAACTCTGTGATCAATGGTTTTGAAAGGTTTCATTCATGATGGAATGGCAGAAACTTTTTTTTTGATGTCGGGATGAGATAAAGTACTGGTATTCAGAAGTGATTATAGTTGAGTTATTGAACGTTGTTATCAAGGTAAGGATTGACTTTTTAGTTAAAACTTTCAATTTGGGCCATAAATAACGTTTTCTAAGATGAAAAGTATTAGGTACGAATAATTTTGTAAAAATTCAAGTTAAAGAGAAAAAATAAGAAAAACTAAAAAATTCGACTTAAAGGGATTCAAAATCGACCAACAATCGAAAGAATATATTCGAGTTAGAGAGAATTTCGACTTAGAGGGAGTTCGACTCCCAGGAAGGTTTTTGTATGGAAAATTGCGGGAATGCAAAAATATGGCATATATACAAATCGAGTGAGAGGGAAATTCGACTTAGAGGGAGTTCGACATAGAGGGAGTCGACTGTATTTTAATAAACTTCAAGTTAAAAGCTCAAATGAGCTCCACTTAAACAGAAGAATTTTCTTTTTAATTTTTCTTCATTTTCTATTAAATATTTGAATAAACGTTTAACTATAACAGACAAAACTATATCGCATAACAAAGGGAAAGGACGAAATCAAAACGAACCCGTTGAACCACCCTAGAAAAGTTTTAGTCCGTTTTATAGAAATGATGACTGAATTTTCAGTGAATCAAGTAAAATATTTCCAAATTCCAACGATATAATGATGAGACTTGGTACACTTGTTTCAGTTGTCATAAGAAATAAAAATCAAAAGAGCTTACAAAATATATTTGATGAAAGCATGTTTTTTAATATGTTGATGAAAGTTGGTGAAAAGGTTTGAATATTCACCTGACCTGGGCCAAGAATCAAAAGAGACCAAACAAATATCTATAGCCTAATGGTGCTTTTTGAGGGGTAGTTTCAGTTGCTTAGTTAGCACTTTGGGGTCCCTTGTCAAACATTTCTTAGGGGTCCCTTTTCACGATTAGATGCGACGAGTTAAAAAAGCGAGTAAAAGTAACAATTAAAATGAACAAGAAAAAAACGAGTAAAAGAAACGAGTAGAAATAACGAGCAAAAGTAAGTAGTAAAAGTAACGTGTAAAAGTAGGAAATAAAAGTAGCAAGTAAAAGTAACGAGTAAAAGAAATGGTAAAAGGAAAAGTTAAAAGTAACGTGTAGAAATAATGCGTAGAAATAACGAGGAAAAGTAAAGAGTAAAAGAAACGAATAAAGTAACGAGTAAAAGAAAGGAGTAAAATTAAGGAGTAAAAGTAACAAGAAAAGTACCTTACGAATAAACGAGTAAAAGTACGAGTAGAAATAATAAGTAAAAGTATCGAGTAAAGGTTTTGAGTAAAACTATTGAGAAGTAAAGGTATCGAGTAAAGGTAACAAGAAAAAGACGAGTTGATATACGTAGCGAGTAAAGGTAACGAGAAAAAGACGAGTTGATACGTAACGAGTAAAAGTAAAAGTATTATGAGTAAATGTAAGGAGTAAAAGTAACGAGAAAAAGTAACAAGTAAAAGTAACGAGTTAAAGTAACAAATTAATTTAAAAGATCGGAATGCCGGCTTTTCCGAACAATCAGGGTAACCTAGTCAACTAGAAACTAGAAACTCCTCGAATATTCAAGCATCTCACCCAGTATTAAAAATGGGGTTAATATAGAACAAATGCGAAAAGGGCAAGAAGAGAACCCGCCTGCTTATGATATGAGTTCTATACGGCGATGACAAAATTCGGATTCTTGGGAAATTTGATCCAGCTGTGTCATGTTGCAATACGCAACTAGAGAATAGCTCATCTGATCTTTTCCAAACCTATAAAGGGTTTAGGCAAGGATATACGGTTTCCATGTCATATCTTCAATGCCATTCACGTTGGGTATAGACGCCCCAACTTTATTTCAAAAATAATTTAGTACTTTGGGGCATTTATGGAAATTGTTTAAGCTCTTGCTAGGCAAAAGTGGAGTTTATCCTATTGGAAATTCATAACATAAACTCCGGTTGTGCCTAACAATTGTTTTGCAGTGGATATGAATAAACCCCATTTCATTTTGACTGACATTATCGTCAGTTTATTGATTAAAAAGAAGTAGATAACGAGTATCAACCAAAAAAAGTTAGAAGAAAGTATGCTGAGAAATAATCAATCAATCAATCATCAAAACAATCGTCAAAAAATCTGTTGACAAAAATTTATTTCTGCATCAATCTTCCAAAAAGGGTATACATATAGTTACAAGTCAAGGAAATTTAAGTGTGGGAACAAATTTTCACTAAACATTCGAAGGGTTATCTCACTATAAATCAACCTGCATGCTGTTCATGTAACCTGCTTTTACTTTATTCAACAATAAGAGAAGGTTGCAATAAATAATTATCGGTGTACCTACCTGTTTGAGACGTTTTGTTATTTCTTTTTTCATCACTGATAGGTTGCCATTGCATTGAAAATCACTTTTGTGACCCTTTCCAAGCAATGTTTTGATAAATCATTATAGATTGTACCTTCTATGTAGACAATGTATGAAATTGATTTTATTTGACGTAAAATTTTATTGAAATCTACTTTGGTGGAGTTTACATATACATATGTATGTAAGAATGTGATTTGAAAAAATTTAAAATCGTTGGAAAAGTTTCTAAGAATAAATATTTGGTATGTCTATGACCCTTTTACCACAGATATTTCTAGGGACACATTTTATTCTTGGTTCTATTGACTGATGCAACATTTATTTCAAGTATCTTTGATATATCATTATTTTCAGGGCGCAGAGACATAATGTAAGTCTCCGGGACATACGACCCGAATTTTTTGTTCGGGACTTATGTCCCACTTTACTGGGTCATAAGCCTCGAATCGAATTCGGGACTTATGTCTAATCCTACAGAGACATAAGTCCTGAATTTTTCAGTCGAAAATGGGACATAAGCCCCGAATGAAACAAAAACAAATTGTGGATATGTATATAGGATAAATTCAAAATTTCTCTAAATCCAGATTCTTAAAATGCAAAAGTGCCTTTGCATTCACCCAACTTCGCACCCTCCCTAAATCCTATAGTGTGCCCAAGCAGGGTGGCAGCATGCCTCCCATACATACCTTATACTGTTTATTCGCCGCTAGAATCCAGCATTACGGCGAACAAACTGTGAGGTATGTATGGAGGGGAATGCTGCCTCCATCAACCCCCCTGCATAGGCACACTATACGACTTGGGGTGGGTGTATGCAAAGTTCCCTTTGCATTTAAAGGTTGTTACTGTTCTTTGCATTGGAGTAGGTACCTACTACCGAAAAAAATAAATCGAGAGAACAATACCGGTTCTACCATTTTGTCAGCTGTGGTCTTTGGTATTGGTATTAGTAGATCAGCAGTTTATTGGACTGGGGCCAAAGCTTTTAAGAGTTTCTCCAAAACAGCCTGTCAACCTTATTTGAGAAAAACCTGAAGAAGAGCTCCGAAGGCGTTTCGAGGCAGCAGCTATGGAAATTATCGAGTTGATTTAGGAGCAACTTTAAGACGATAATTTATTAGGAGGCGCATATTGTGCATAAGAGTGGGTGGAAAGCAATTTGAAATACAAAATTCAACAATTTTCTAATATTCTTGACATTGTTTTTAATTTGTAATGTCAGTTAAATTAATTCGATTTATGAAAAGTATTTTTACAAAAAAAAAAAATGCCCGACTGGGTCGCACGTACTCTCTCTTATGTTCAAGACGCTGGGGTTTAACAAATTTTTGTATATAAAGACATAGAAATCATGAGAGAAAAATGTTTAAGAACATTAAATAGATACCATATTTAAATTAGCTAAAACAACACTTTTGATAGTTTGAGGTGAAAAAAAGGAACACCATCTTAATTCTTGATGTGCGTGAAGTTAGCACCGCCATTTTGGATTTTCAAAAAAAAAAGATTGTGCTGTAATGTGCCCAACTTGTGCTGCTATGTTCCGTATTTTTTAAAAAAATCGTACTAAGGGTTTGGTTTTTAGAGGGTACCCATTTTTTTAGCGTGAAGTTAGCACCGCCATTTTTGATTTTCGAAAAAAGAAAAGTTGTGCTGTACTGTGCTCAACTTGTGCTGGCATGTGCCGTAAATATTTTTGAGAAATTCGCAAATTTGCAAATTTTACGAATGAAATTTTTGCGAAATTTTAGAATTTCTTAAACAAAAAAGTTGTGCTGCATTGTGCTCAAAAAATTATACCAAGAATCAAAAAGAAAAAACAAAAATTCGCATAATTGCATCTATTATGGCCAAAACTAAACTTTGCGAAGGGCTATAGCGTGAAGTTAGCACCGCCATTTCCGATTTTCAAAAAAATAAAAGTTGTGCTGTATTGTGCTCAACTTGTGCTGGCTTGTGCCGTAAATATTTTTAAAAAATTCGCAAATTTGCAAATTTTACGAATGAAATTTTTTCGAAATTTCAGAATTTCGTAAATAAAAAAGTTGTGCTGCATTGTGCTCAAAAAATTATACTAAGAACCAAAAAGAGAAAAAAAATCGCATAATTGCATCTATTATGGCCAAAACTAAACTTTGCGAAGGGCTATAGCGTGAAGTTAGCACCGCCATTTCCGATTTTCAACAAAATAAAAATTGTGCTGTATTGTGCTCCACTTGTGCTGCCTTGTGCCTTGTGACTGTATGAAAAAAAATTTAAATCGTTATGGAGCGGTATTTTTAAAAATTAAATTTTATCTATCAAATGTTTAACAAATGTTTAAGGAAAAATGTAGGCCTACAAATCATAAGTATTTAATTATGTGCATATTAAAATAAAAATAAAAAAAAATTGTCAACTCGTTTTTGAGATATCGAATTTTCAAAAAAAAAATAATTTGAAAATTTTCTTAAAAACTCAAAAATTTCGTTTTTGAAATGCAATATTATTTTAACTTATTTGAAATTTCTATACAAAAATTTAATCTAAATCCGTTCAGCTGATAATGAAAAAATTCAAAACGAAAAAAAAACATTCTATGACAGGTACATATAGGTACTACTAATAGTTGCTAAGTGTAAAATTAAGTAGGTATTTAGTTTTTGGTATAGTAGATTGTATCTACTAATTAACCATACGAAAAAAGTTTTGACAAAATCGTAAGAGTCGTTTTGAGAAAAAAAAAAAAGTTTTTTTTAAAGGTTTTTTAACTTTTGTATGGAAGGTACCATTATTTTTTCATAAAGTAAAATTTTTTCTCAAAATATTTTAGAGAGTAGGTACCAACCTACTAAAAAATTCTTAAGTATCAAGTTTCTAAAAAACCGATCATGTCTCTCTTGAAATTTTTCATTTCCAAACAAAAATTTTGAAAATTTTTTTTTAAATCCAAAAAATATTTTGGAACACAATACTTTTGTTATTTTTTTGGAAGATTCTGTATAAAAAAATCATTGAAATCAGTCTTACTGTTTTGAAAACAATCAAAATTAAAAAAATGGTTCTTTGGGGTATACTATTAATAACCATTTTTTGAAAAATAATTCCCTACACAAAGGTAGCTTTTACTAAAAGCAATTTACAGATTTGTTTTTTAAGATAATTTGTGGAGCCGTTTTTTGAGAAAAATACTTTAATGTCAAATTGCAAAAAAAATCAAAAATGAAAAAGAAAATGAAAAAAAAACGTTTAGGAGGGATTACCAAAAGAACGCTATGTACCAAGTTTGAAGAAAATCGATCGTTCCGTTTAGCTAAACGGACAGACAGGCAGCCAGACAGACAGACAGACAGACAGACAGAATAGCGAGACCCACTTTTTTCGTCTTCCTTATCATCGAATAGCGAGACCCACTTTTTTCGTCTTCCTTATCATCGTAATGACAAGTCTGATCAAAATCGCGAATTCAATTTTTCTTACGAATGCATAACTTGCCGTATATAGTATAGGCTTATATATTGGAAGTAAAAAAAAAGTATTAAATTCCTTCATAGTCGACATATTCGAAAACATAAAACAATGTAAAGAAGTAAATTATTATACTAAATTCGCTCTTTTTGCATATTGGCGGAAATAATAACCTATTTAGGTAGGTACTCTAGAAACAGTTAAAAATTATGCTATTCTGAAATCTACATTTGTTGCGCCAATTTTTTAAAAAGTTTTCCACTAAGGTTTCAATATACGATTTTTGTATACCAAAGATGCAAACATTTTTTTTACAATTTTTGGAATTAAAAACAAATTATATTTTTTTTAATAAAAGCGTCCAAGAGCTATTAAAATGTTCTACCAAATATGTTTTGGCACCAATAGTGTAGAAAACTGCTGCAAAATAAAATCGAAGGAGTTCATCCATTTGTAGTCGTGGTATTAAAAACCGTTAAGTACCTACCTAAGTAAAAAGAAAATATAATTCAAAGTTAAAAGTTCAAGTGAGCTCAACTCCATGATTTTTTTTTTTTTTTTTTTTTTTTTTTTTTTTAACTTTGAATTATATATTCGGTCACTCCACTTAAACAGAAGAATTTCTTTTCAAATTTTCTTCATATTCAATTATTAAAAAGAAAATATGTACACTGAACAAAAAAATGCACATATTTTGAATATTCTTTGAGATGGCGTCTTATTATTTCCGTTTTCAGAGCAGTCACAGAGGGGGCTATAAGCCGTTTCAGGATTATCCAATGTTTACCAGACACCCTGTATATGGCACACTTGCCACATACATATATCTATCACACTTATTTGGGTGATTCCGTTCCAACTGTGATTCTTTGCGTCCAGTGCTTTTTATGTTGTTTAATGTAAAATGTTCGTATATATTTTTGGTTTGGATTCTGTAAATGGCTATTTACTACAACCTACATTCAATATCATGACCAAGTATGCAACTTCTTTGACATGGCTTGGAAAAGTATTGTCAAAATGTCAGTACCGTGGCATGTCCGTTCCTTGTTTTACCGATTAAGTCTACTGTTTTCGAATGAAATACTTCATTGAATAGAAATATTGTCCTTAGAAAAGTTTGAGTGCAATACTTGCTTGACAAAATAATGCAAAAATTAAGTCAAAATACTTATAGCTGAATAAAATAATCATGAATGAATGTTGTCCGAGGTTTTATTTTTGAATTCAAAAGATTTCCCGCTCAACCGCCATTTTATTTTAGCTTTAACACGTATGTATTATAGTTTTCTAAAAGAGGCACTATTTATGTATATTTAACATTAGTAATTTTGTTTTTGGTACGTTGTTGTATTTTAAGAGTGATATGTTTGCAGGCGATGAAAGTATGTCACAAATTTATTTGTCAGTACCGTGGTAGTATTTTTTAAGCATGTTAAAACATGCTTCTGGTTGGTTATCAGAATTTTGTATTTCTTTTTACGGCATAAGTTAAAATTGTCCTGGAAATTATTTTTCTCATATATTTTATATATAAGTATATTATTTCCCGTAGATGTCAGTATCGTGGCATTTAAATGCTTATTGAGCTTTAAATAAATATAATTAAATAATTCTTTGCAATAATATTTTCTTCTACCAATTTTCTTTATTAGAACGGTAGCAATACCTCAGACGAGCCAAACAAAAATCATTCCGTGCAATAAAAACTAAGTAATAACCCAACACAAGGAAAAGGATTGCCATTCAGAAGAACAGACTTTAATAACGAAAATGAGATAATTTTTTAAAGAAAAAAAAAGGAAGTAGAAATGTCAAGAGATCAAAACGTATTAGAAAATCAAAAATCTCAACAAAAATATGGTCAAAAAGAGGGAGAAAAAATTAAAAAGAAAAAAAAGAAAAAGAGTGTCACTATCGTCTATTCTAGTTTTAGTACATTTCACTATATTTTTTGTTCTTTAAAAGTTGTAGCAAAATGCTTTTACAGATATGATATTCTGACTAAATGAAGCCACAAACATAAAACAAAAATTGTTTCCAAGAAGTTTTAGTTTTTGAAAATGTTCTAAAAAAAGAATCACAGTTGGCAGAGAATCACCCATATACCTATAGTGGACCGTATGTATATGGCAAGTTTACCGTATTTATATGATTATGTAATAAAGCCTGTAGTCAATTTAATGTTAGTTATCAAATTTTAATATAGAAGGATTATGTTTGATTTTGTTGAGTACCTAACTTTTTAATTTGTGTCGTATTACAAATAATAATTTGAATACCTACTAAACTATGTGAATGTAATAAAGAGTTAATACAAACATTTCTTCAATTTTTATGGAATATGTAGTAATATTTTGCTGTACTGTACCTTCCTATTTGGCTGTAAAACAAAAGCTGTAAAAAACATCCCAAAATCTTTATATCAAGATAGCAAGGCAACGGAAAGACACACAAAAAACCTTGAACGCCGATTTTAAAATCGTCACAATTAACCTTCTGTCCTTACACGCTCCTCACACTGGGGTGTGACATACCCCAATCATAAATAATTTAAAAAAATATATTTTTTTATTAATCAAAAATTTGTATTAGCAATTCATGTTTAAAGTTCATTAAAAAAGTGTTCAATTGGTGCATTCAGATAAAAAAGTAAAATAGGTACCTACTTATGAAAGAAAAATCTTATTTAAAAATTAAATAAATCAAACAAAAATCGTAAAAAAGAGGTGTTAAATAAAATTCTAATTTTCAAAAAGTTTAAATTTACATAATTCAAAAAAATGTCACATATCTTTTTCGAAATGACATTGGAATTTTTAAAACTGATTTAACGCAAATTTGTTTGTAAACTGTGGTTAGCAATGTACTTGAATAAGTGCAATGTATTTAGCTGTAAAAAAAACTTATTGTAGGTACTCCCAAATTTTTGTTTAACAAACTTTATGCTAGCTAGGTCAATTGATTAGTAAATGCGTACCTAATTATTTTGTGTTCAAATCAGAGAATATCAAATAAAGAAGCCTTCGTACGTTTCACCCCCCAAAACCCATTTGTTTACATTGTTGTATTTCTAATTTCATTTCGTGTCGAAGAAATAGATGTGAATTGCAACAACAACAAGACCTGTGCTGAATGTGGTGCTGAATGACTAGTTTATTCTATGTAGGCGTTTTTCACTGCTTTTCACTAATACTTTGCAAATCTAATTATCAAAGCTGTTTGTTTCAGCTTGTAGGCAAATGAAATTGACAGCCGAGGATTGGCTTCTTTATTTGATATTCTCTGGTTCAAATGCTGGATAAACTAAAAAACACGTACAATTTCAAAGGACTGTTATTCACGTAGGTACCTATACAAAAATTTAAATGGCTAAAAATGGCCTCCTTTCAATTAAAGGAAATATGAATTTGAATTAACATTGGCATGGCATGTCTGACAAAAAATTGTAACGGTAACACCACGGTTTTTAATTTTGTCTGGGATATATCATACCTAACTCCAGTGTGAGGACGGAAGGTTAATTAGTGACTGATTAACGGCTAGTTATCTACGTTCCCATTTTTTTATTCGAGAAAGTTGCTCTGCTAACTTGCCACTCATGGTAGATAAAGTCTTTTGTACCTAGGTACGAGCTACGAGGTATAATTTTGTATGTACCTAAACGTAGGTATGTATACATAGAAAAATTAAACTTTTATTGATTTTCAACTCAAAAACAGGTAGGCTTATACACTTAGGTAAATCACTTAAAGCATATCAATTAATTCTTGATGGTTTCGTAATAGGTAAAGTGCAAAAAAAACCAACACATAAGCCATAAATAAAAAAATCAATATAATCACCAACACACTTCCAAGTAACCCTTTCACTGATTTATCATCCAGCATCATAAGAGTTTTTCCTTTCACTCATCCACTCACCACTCACATATAATATGTACATATGTATGTGAGTATGTGCATACCTACATCAATTCATTCACATAAATATAAAAGATTATGCCACCTCCAAAATCCTTCACACATCGTTCATTTCCACTCCATGTCAACCAACACTACATTCCCTATCCACATATCATATCAATGGAGACTGCGTCCCATAAAAAAAGAAACAAAAATTAATCCTCAGCAAGTGTGGCGGCAACCATCTTGGATCCAGACACATCACAATAAATATTCACAACAAACCCCGCCAATACCCTCTCTGAAGAACAGGCAAAAAAGAAAACTCCAACCCATAGAACGTTTGTTAACCCCTTGGTCGACAAAAGCACATGTGATTCTTCTCAAAGGGGTGCACATCAGGAACAGACCCACAAAGGGAATCCCCAAACAGAACACACACTTGTGTTGTGTCCAAATGTAAACAAAACAAGAAATCTCAACCGACAGGTTGAATGGAAGCCATGATGTTGATTACCACTGCGCATGTGTCACTGGCATAACCCCCATCACATCAGCCCATCGTACTCCATTCAAGCCTTTGACATATATGAGAAATGCTATACATATATGATACAAATACGTAGGTATGTGATGTGCATATAAACAAAATTTCTACTTTACCATCTCCAAAGGAAAACATTTTAAATTGGTCTCTCTTTGGATTTAGTTCCATTTGGTGAAATACTCTTTTTTCTCTTTCAATGTTTCAATGAGATATTTAAGGGTTTAAAATCTACCCCTTACCCTTTATCTTATATACTTAAATGTTACCCCTTTTTATGCTATTGTTTGCGCTTAGAAGAGAACGAAAGGAGAAAAAACAGAAGAGTAAGAAATGAACACCCGCTAGAGGCTTGATATACACTACAATACAAATACTTAACATGCTAAAGACTACATAATAAACCCTTCTAAGCCCAACCAATACCAGCATATATTTTCTCTTATGTAGCCATCATTGATTCCTTTTTTTTTAGCTGAGGCTGAGAGTGAAAGTGATGATGATGATGATGACGTATGAATGTTGTGTGGTGTGTATATGCGTACTCTTGTATACTTTTTGTCAGATAAAGGGTAAAGTTAAAAATAACCCTTTTGATAAATAGGTATAATGAGAAAGAAAGGAGTTTCCTTTGAAAATCAACTAATAGAATGGATCTTTTTTATTTTTGAATAAACGAAGGCGGAGTTTTAGTTTAAAATCATGTTGGTAGGAGAATGGAGAAAAGGGATGAGAGATGCTTTAAGATAGAGTGGGACACAGATCCATATTTCTTCTGTAGGTGAAAAGAATGGGTAATTTAACAGTCAGTATTTTTATCATAAATCATAAGGCGGCTAGGGGCCCCGTTTTTGATTGACGACATTTTTCTTTTTTTATTTGAAGTTATTTTCAAGTATGTAGGTAGGTACATTTGGTAAGGGGGTGATAAGATGTGAAAACGATACCAAGTATGAATGTAGGTAGATTCCTAGGTTCCTAGGTACATACCTAGGTACATATTAATTTTGAAGGTTTAGTGCCTACCTATCTGCACGTTTTTTTTATGATATTATACCTATGAGTGGAAAAGAGAAAGGGAGTCTAGTCACTAATACATAGATATGTATAGATATGTATTTGGAGATGTAGGTAAGGGTCATCACTCATCACATTTTATTTTTACTTCCGATATAGGTAGGTAGGTACTATAGGGCAAGCTTTGAATTCGTGCAAAAAAAATCAAATATGACATAACGATGGATGACAGAGAACACGACAAAAAGTGGGTGGCACAATTCTGTCTGTCTGTCTGTTTATATCTCGATTAAGGTACAGCCTAACTGGCTGAACAGAATAGAGTGCTGTAACTGGAGCTGCAGCTGCAACTGGAATAGCTGTAAAAAAGTGTCGTACCTACGTGTTTTTTTTACGCGCCCACAATGTAGCTGTACAGCTTTCTGACATGTCAGTGTCGAAAATTAAAATAAAAACAAAAATAAAAATGGATAATGATGAAAAAGAAGCTGAAATTCGTCTTTATAAGACTTTGAAAAGAATTTGAAACTCACTTCAACCCCATTGTAAATACTCGATTATGTTCGGAATTTTGAAACGTCAAAAAAGCTGCAAGCAAAAGTTAAAAGTTGGCCAACTTGTCTAGCTGCGTTAGCAGCTCCGTCTGCAGCTGCGTCGTGTTCTGTTCGCATCATCATTGAATTTGTGAGTAAGTATTACAATAGCTTGACAGCTATTCCAGTTGCAGCTCCGTCTCCATTCTGTTCAGCCAAAAACAAATTATGTGATTTTCCTTAAATTTTGAGCTTTAAATTTTTTGGTGATTCTCTAGAGAGAAAATTCGATTTTATGTCTAAGCTCCAAAAATAGCGGTACTTGCCATACAATCGTTTTTGGAAAACTTACTTATCTCAAAAACGGCTCCAACGATTTTTATTAAAAATAAAATGCACGATTGGGTCGCACGTACTTGTTGTTAGGTTCCAGACACTGCAGGTTTAAGAAAATTGTATATAAAATAAAATGGCAATTATGAAAGATAAATGTAGAGAAGCTTGAAATACGACATTTAAACTAGCTAAAACAACTCCTTTCACAGTTTGACGTGAGAAAAAGAATGCCGTCTTAATTCTTGATTGAATACTTATGATTGTATGGAAAAAAAAGTTTAAAATCGTTGGAGCGATTTTTAAAAAATAATTTCTTATACCTACCTATCTACTTCCCTATACAAAATTCTTAACATATTTTTAAGGACATATTTTGGAATGCAAATCTTAAGTAAGTATTTATTTATGTGCCTATAAAAAAATTAAAAACCCGTTTTTGAGATACCTATCGAATTTTCAAAAAAAAAAGAAACTTTTTTTTTAATTTAAAAACTGTTTTTTTTTTTAATTTTGATATTGAGTATTATTTAATCTTATCAGAAATTTGTATATAAAAAAATGTATCAACATCCGTTTAGCCGATAATGAGAAAATTAAAAATAAAAAAACGTTCTATGACAGGACGGTAGGTACCTACTACAAATAGTTGCTAAGTATAAAATTTTATAATTTTTTTATAGTTTCAAAAAAAATCAATCATATCGTTTTTGAAATATTTGATTTTCAAAAAAAAAATATTGAAGCATTGAAAATAATTTAAAAAAAAAACATAACTATTTATGTTTTTTGGGAGCTTCTGTATACAAAAATTATTGAAATCAGCCATACCGTTTTGAAGAAAATCGAAAACTAAAAAATTATTCTTTGGGAGGTACTATTAATAACCATTTTTTGAAAAAAAAAGTTTTCCACCCAAGGAAGACTTTACTAAAAGAATTTATTGATTTTTTTTTCAAGAAAAGCTGTGGAGCCGTTTTTGAGAAAAATACGATAATGTAAAATTGCTAAAAAAAAATTGTATGGAAGGTTCCGTTATATTTGGTTCTAAAAAAAATCCAAAAAACGTATGGGCGTAATCAGCAAAAATCACTATGTACCAAGTTTGAAGAAAATCGATAACAAACATAAGTTCAGTTCAGCTCTAATTTAGAATTCACAGAACACATAAATTTTATTGTTAAAAAAGCGAGCTCTATGCTTGGATTTATAAAACGTTGGGCAAAAGAATTTAACGATCCGTATGTTACTCTGTCTCTATATAACTGTTATGTACGACCTCATCTTGAGTATGCCTCTCAAGTTTGGTCTCCATTCTATGAAACTCATAAAAGTCGTATTGAATCAAATACAACATAAATTCATTCGACTCTGAAGGGTCTCCCTTGGGCTGATCCATATAACCTCCCACCATATGAACATCGGATCCAGCTACTAAAGGTCCAAACTTTATATCAAAGGCGGGTTAATAATGACTTAATATTTCTTCATCAACTTATAAATGGCCAAATTGATGCCCCTGACTTGTTAGCCTATATTGGCATAAATTACCGCGCAGGATCCCACCACCTGCGAAGATTTGAACTTTTGCACGTCAATTTTCATCGAACTAACTACGGAATACATGAACCTCTAAGTCGTATGTGTGAGCTTTTTAATTTAAACGCTTCCTCGGTTGATTTTAACGTATGTAAAATGGGATTGAAAGCATTGTTTCGAACCAGTGCTCCACGATCTTGACTGTCTTATCTACTCTTTAAGATACTTTAAATGTTTTTATTATTGTAAAATTTTGTATTTTAGGTATTGTTTTTATTTTTGTAATTTAGTTTAGTTTTGTATACTTTTTGTTTGTAAGCATGTGTTGGTTAGCATTATTTTACTATTTAACTAACCACTAACACATGCACTTATGATGAGCCTTTGTTTGTAGGTTGTAGCTTGATCTAAGCTCTCTACAACATAAAATCTGAAGTGTAAAAAAGTTGCTGATTATTTACGCCTTTATTAAAATGGAGGCTTAACCAGACATTTGTCATTCCTAAAAATAGAGTTTTATTTTTTTAGTTTCGATATTATTCTATTTGAACTTCAAATTCTTCAAAAGGCACAGATTTCTCCCTTTTGCTTAAACGAATCTATCTTTATCTTAAATAAATGTATATTTTAAAAGAAATAATTGCGGTGAAACACAATGCACCCTTCCAATTATCAAATTTAGTGAAGACTTAAATATCTCATTAAAATAGATCATAATTAAATGGCCTCTGAATAATAAACCATACATGGTATGACCTTTATATTTAATTGGGCTCTAAACAATAAACTATGTGGTATGAACTCCAAAACAATTAACATTCCATGTATGGTTGATTATCTGGGATCCACAACATTATGGTTAATTTCACTGAAATATTTAACTCGTTGCTAAATTTGATTATTGGTAAGGCCCAATAATAATTTTCTGTGTTTTTTATTGTTGGTACAAATTAAAAGTTTTTGCGACCTTTAGTCCAAATGCGTTTCGCCCAGGTACAACAGTTGGGCTCATCAGTCAGAATAAATATAATTTACAGTGCTTACGCGCTGTATATTTTATTAGTTGTCGGTATACATCGATTAAAAATAATGCGTCTTATAGAAGGGTACAACAGCATCTAACTGATGAGCCCAACTGTTGTACCTGGGCGAAACGCATTTGGACTAAAGGTCGCAAAAACTTTTAATTTGAATTATATTCAATAGTCCACAAAACATAAACAAAAATAATTTTCTATTATTTGCGTTTTTCTTTATACATTGTTGGTACAGTAAACTTAGGCGTATACTTACTTTTTTACGTATGTAGTTTTGAACTATAATTGTAAATCAGAAGCTATTTCTTCCTGTTGATTGGATCTGAAAGCACTTTAAAACATTGAAGAGATGAAAACAAGCTATACTAGTTTCGATGGGTATTTACAAGTGTGTTAAATTTCAGGCACTTGATGGTGTAATTAAAGAATTTAGTCCAAATGCGTTTCGCCCAGGTACAACAATCGGGCTCATCAGTTAGATGTTGTTGTACCCTTCTAAGACGCATAATTTTTTAGTCGATGGTTACCAACACGTATAAAATAAAAGCACAAAGGTCACAAAACTTTTAAATTTGAATTTCAATTCAAGAGTCCACAAAAACAAAAACAAAAATTATTAATTTGTAATTTTTTACGTTTTTATTCTTAATGTCATTTAAAGGTTAAATTTTTTTTAACTACGCAAGAAAAATAAAAAAAATATGAGGTAAGCTCAAAAAAAAAGCCAAACAAATAATTATTAATAACAATATCTACGTTTTGTGCAGTGAAACAAATCAATCAATTTTAGTCTGTAGACTTAGAGGAAACGACAGAGCATCGTTACCCATTTTGTATAAATGAATTAAATTTTTACTTCTGCCAAATAACAATCACTTACCATTTAAACTAAATTAACGCCATATAATCTTAGGTTGATTTGATATTACTCTACTTAGTATAATAAACTTCTTAATCTACTTGGCATAGGTTTTTTGTACAAATAAGAAGTTTGCTCTTTTTCTTATTATTAATGATTTTGTTGTGATTTCACTTCTTTTTGCAAAGATTCTATTTTTCCAGGTGAAATCAAGCCCTACCACTCTTCAAATTTCATCATCTTATACAACAAACAAAATTAGCAATTCTGAGAAAGTGGGATGACGCCCACGCCCCCTGAATGAAAAATCGAAAAAATATTGTTCTCTCTATATGTGCCCTCCAAGTTCTATCGTTCTACCAATTTTCACCGCTGTACACAAATTGGAAATTGAAAACAATTTTTAAAAAATGGCGGGTGCGACGTCCCTCAATCAGAAAATCCCAAATTGTTTGATTTTCCTTTTTGTATGCACCTCAGCCCTACTTTTCTACCAATTCTCACCATTTTACGACAACAGCATGCCACGCCCGCCTCCTGAACGATAATATCTAATTTTTTTACTTTTATCCTTGCACGCTTTTCAAACCCCACCAATCTACAAATTTTTGCCGTTTTACAACAATTAAAAGTGCTCCATATAATTTATAAAGATTTTTTAGAAAGTGGGTGGATACCACGCTCCTCAACAGAAAATTCTAGAACTTCGATTTTTTTTTCTTTGTACATAGGTATTTCAAGCCCTACAGCTCTAACAAATTCCATGATTTTTTGGAGAGGCCTCATATAATTTATAAGAATTTTTGAGAAAGTGGTTGGATGACACGCCCTCTGAATAAAAAGTCTTAAGTTTTCGACTTTTTCCTTGCATTGACTTGAAGCACCATGGCTCTACCAATTTTCATCGCTCTACTACAATCGGAAGTGCTCCATATAGTTTATATGAATTTCTGAGAAAGTGGGTGAATGCAATGCCCCCTCAATGGAAAATTTTGTATTTTCAGTGAGTCAGTCAGTTATGGTTTTAGCGATTTTTGAAGTCGTATATCTCAGGAATTACTAATTCTAAAGAGATGAAAACCGACTGCATTTGACAAGCTCAACAAATACTGGGAATTTTAAGCTTCTGACTGGCTGTTTCTGATTTGTTTGCATTTAAATTTGCTTTAATTTTTTAAAATTGGGGAAACTGTCAGTGAATAGTTTTTGACTGTGTTTTCTAAAGCATTTCACTGTGTTGTTGAGACCAACAAAAAATTTTGTTTCGCATCTGCAGCGTATACTAGATAAGTCGATTATTGAACTTAATTACCGGTTACTTGCCTGTTTTAATAGAAGAGAACTATTTTGCTTACGGACGCTACAATCTGTGGGTGAGTCCGGAACTTTTAACGGACCTTAGTCAATGTTGAAACTATTATAACTCTGTTCAAGAAAAATTGTCAGTATTGGGCTTAGGTATGGGTGAGCACTTTTCGAAAAAGTGGTGTGGTGGCTGTGTAAAGATTCAATCAAGAGAGACTGAATTGAGAGAACTGCCAGTGAAACAGATACCAACTCACTCATTTACGAACAGAAATTATTGTTGTTATTCCTTGCAACATTTCGGACATCCCTCCAGCGCGATCTGCCTACAAGTTTTAAACAAACATTTAAGGTGAAATAAGCTGGGGCTTTATAGCAGACCTCTAGCAAATGACAACCCAACGAATACCTACTTATCAATAGGCCAAAGGGTGCTACATTTGTATCTATTCGCTCTCGAGTTAATTTAATCACCTGTACATTTTATCTTCGAAAAACAAACACAAGCTCTATTCAATGGCTATAAATGTAAAAAAATAAACTGAAAATGAAAAACATAGTTGCTTTGTTACTTGTGGCGCGGCGTTTCTGTTTATGTATGCATACATAAGTACCATGGGTTGCCACAAAATTAGCATCTTAACCATTATCATACAAATATTGTTATATTCATTCAAAATTAAACATCAATTCCATTTATATCCTTTTAAAAATCACATCCTTTCACTTCAAACCAAAAAAAAAAATGGGCAAATATTTGCGCTTTCCAATTAGCGTACCGCTTGAAAACTCTTTCTTGTGGTGTTTCCATCATAAATAAATACAAAAAAGAATAAAAACGCGTTCCTTTCAATAATCGCAACAAAGGAAACGCGCGTTTACTTTAGGTCAGGCAAACAACCATCATAGACATTTATTATCCCTTTACAATTTTTTCGTATTCTTTTTTTTTTTTTATTTATGTGGATACCACATTGAAAAACCACAGCCGCAGATCTTACTCATAAAGAACTGTAAATATGTTGTAAAAAAAAGAAGTCCTGGGACCTGGAGCCGTTTTAAACTCTTCCTCTCAATATGTTTTTGTTTTTGTATACCTACCTGCAGAACTCGGCTTTCTTTATTTAGGAAAGATGTAAGGGTTTTTCTTTATTCTTTTTTTTTTATTGCGCAATAACAAATGACTTGGAACACGAAAGGATACCGCTATCGCACCACTATGCTCGCAACCTAACGCGGAAGAAACGGAAGAAAGCAACACAAACCATGTATTATCGTTTTATTATCGGGAGGGTTAACCGTACATTTCTCAATTAGACGAGGACCTTGTGTCCTGTGGCAAACTATTTCTAATTTTGCTTTTTTCTTCCCTATTTTTTAGTGAAAATAAAACCAATTTAAACTATAGGCACGAGAGTAAAAATCGAAAGTGATAAAAAAGAAAACTAGAAAAGTCATAAAAACTTATACTGTCAGATCTTTAACTTTCCCTCACTGTCAGAAGGCAATTTCATACAAGCAAAAACTGTTCATCAGCCACATGCCATAATTTTCATCACTCTCGAAAACTATCAGGCATGCGTTTTGGTAGCCTTCTTTTCTATAAAATGAAGAAAAACACAGACAGAATTATAATTATAAACCATTAGGAGGTAAAAGGAGAAGGTTCTTCGTGAAACCGTTAAAAAATGAGTTGTTTTGATAATAATTTTGTTTTTATTTGTAGCTACCCAAATGAAGATCGAGAAGATCCACCTATAAAAGATTGTTGTTTTTGAATTAGCCTGATGTCGCCCAATGTAACTGGTACATACTTATGTATTTAAAACATTTTAAATTATTTTTAAATTAGGTGTACATAAGAGGGGACTCAAAAGATCGAATACACCTGTCTGTAAATTGTCCAATATTTCTAACGTCAACAGTCTAAACACGAGAAAATCCATATGGATTATAAGATATTTGTATGAAGTGTAAGAAACAGACAATACATATTTAATTTCCATCGTTTTTAAGTATAGCCTAAGCATCTATGAACGTTTGCTATTTCCAAAATTAAACAAATCAAGTTACCAATTTCTAGCAATCAGGTGGCGAAATGATGAAAAATATGCACCATATCCATCATGCTTCATTATTTTACTCAATATGCGGTGGTGAAACCCCTTTTAAGGGATGACGTCTATACATGAACTTGCTTTTTTCTATAGAAACTCTGACCCCGGTAATTCGATAGGTATGTACATTGAAATAAAGCTTGCTAAAGGTCCTGATACAGCTACATATTATACAGCACATACCCAACACATCACTATTAAAACTGATGCTCTCAATTTTACCAACTTTAACAGATCGATTAATTATGAGTCCGATAACCAAAGTGGTGGGGTGATGTTGATTCCTTTTGCCTTGCGTTATGTCCACTCTCTCTCTCTGTTACCGAATTAATATTGAATATGGCTGTATCCTCAAGTGACCCATCAGAAATTATGATGGAACGTACACATGTGACCGAACAAGTTTTTATTTACACTCCCTTTCAATTGAAAAGGTACAAAAGCGATGTTGCTTTTCCTTATTATGTTTTCGTCAACAAACCACATGCATATAAGAATTGTTTTTATCCTGATTTCCTTCTATCCTAATGATTTAATTACGTAAACCAGGATCCAGGAATCTATAGGCGTAGTGAAAATTTTGATTCGAAACTCTGAAAGTATCTTAAACCGTTTTGACATGAGAGCCACATAAATATTCTACAATCTTAGAGCCTTTAAAACCGCTAAAGAGTAAGCTCAAAAGTCCACAAAAATTATGTATGAATGATGCCAAAGAAAACTCATAACAAGAGTTGTATACCGGTACACAATATTCAACATGATTTGGTTATACCCTGTCAGCCCTATCAATAAAAAGTGCTCAGATATCTTCTAATTCACAAATTAGCTAAAAACTTGATGAAAAGTTAGTTCACGAATTAAAATTTCACCAATTGTTACCAAAGAGTTTTTATTGAACTGCACATATACTCTCTCACTAAATGTGAATTTTTGCACACACACTCTCTCGTTTGAAGTTGTAAATAGCATGTCACTATTGTCTGTTTTATTTTATCTATAGTTTTTGGTAAAAATGACAGAAGTATTTTTAACTTAATTATTCGCTAATGTACCTACTTTAGTGAGATAGTTTATCATCTTGAATTTTGATTTATTGATAGGATTTTACATTTAACTCACTGGCTAAAGATAAATTCGTGTTTTATTTGCGATTATGAATATCGGTGTATGAATATAGTCTACATTCACAATTTATACAAATACTTATGCATATTGGCGTTCGCATATGTATAAACTATAAAGTCCTAGGTACACAGGTAAAGTTCTGACAGAAGAGAGTGCTCACAAGAGAGTGAAACATTTCTACTCCTTGCAAGTTTTAGTCAAATAAATTATTGCTCCTTTATAGTATCCTGTCGTCTGTCAACTTTCAGGTTGGAGTATGTCAGTTGATAGAAAATGTCTGTTTAAAAAAAGAAATACAAAATTTAAATGACTGTTGGTTAAAAGTCGCCAAAGTGTTACCGTTTCTTTTATGTACAGTACATATTTTAGTTTGGGTAGATTTACAAATTTTTACTTTATATTTTTTATTTGTTAGATTGTATAAATTGTTTTTTATTTAATATTTCAAATATGTTTAAATTTTAAGATGCAATATAAAATAAAGAGCAATGGCGTTGCCGTTTGTCAAAATATTTGTTTATAATTTTAATATTCTTTTAATAAATTATAATTATCATTTTCATTAAAAGAAAAACCGTTTTGACAGAAGAAAACGCAACAAGTAGGTATCTACCAATAACCAAAAAAAAAAATATAAAAAGAAATTTTTTAAAGCTAGAATCTAGGGATTACTGTATTCGCGATTTCTTCATTCGAGATTTTGTCCATTCGGCATTTTGTCATTTTGGATTTACATATCCGAGATTTCTGCATTTTTGGGGTTTTCGTACCTAACCCTCTGCATCTACATAGTCAAAAATTCAGGTGTTGTGGCATTCCGAAAAAAAAAATCAAATATTTAAAGGAAAAGTTGCGCCTATTCTTTTGAAAAGGAGTGTATGCCTTAATGTTTATTATATATGTATGTAGCTTCCTTTCGAAAGAATTAGAGCACAAAAAAATAAGCCAGCAGAATGGACAAGAAATAAGGGTTGTTTGTTGGTGAAATGGCATGTAAGGATTTGCTCATTCATCACCGAAAAAGGTCACCGGGAGAAGCAGAGGCAAAATGGCAACAGACAATGGCCTTCGGACATCATCAAAATTAAGAAAGAAGAAAAAGGACACTGGTGATAGAGTAGGAGTAGGCAATGATGCCAGCTGGTTGAGTAAGAGTAAGATTTCATAACTCATTTTCATTTGTTTCGTATTTCAGTTTTGGTTACACACTTACCACTGTGTTGCAGAATTCCAATCTATTTGATAACAAAACGACGTAGGCGACGCCGGACGTCGGTCGGGGACGTCAACTACTTATACGATGAAGATGAGCCGAGCCATGCCAGTTGTTTGTTTTGTTTTGAATTTTATTTTTCGTAGCGTTCAACCGCAACTTAGTTGTTCGAGTCAAATTTTAAAGAAATACAGTTTGTTTAATAATTTTCATGCATTTCCTTGTTTTTTTTTTAAGTTTTTTAAAGGGTTCCCCGCGGAAGTTCCTCATGGATCTCTTTGATTTTTTTAAACTTTCATATTTATAGGCCAAGAGCCAGGTACTTTTTGTCTGCAATTTAGTACTGAATTGATTTTCTTGATGGAATATGTTTTGGGTTGTCCGTTGTCCTCCGAATGTATATAAATCCAATTTGGCGGGACTGGGGAGCGCGAATGTCAGCTGCCATCTTGGAAAACGCGTTTTATCAAATGTCTCGTGAGCACTTCAGCTTATGAATATACATTGTACATTTGTGTAGTGTAGATGTAGATGAGAACGAAAACTCGTCATATCCACTTTTATCAGAAATTGAGAATTTGATGCAGATTTCTTAAGCTTGGCATATTAAATAGTTTTAAAAGAAAATTTGACAGCCTTACCCCTCTTAACCCCTTTAATATTGATGTCAAACATCTTAATTTTTTCCAAAACTCTCCTATCCACAGTGAAATTTGCATCAAAACTTTCCAAATCCATTGTATGTAGTTAGGTTTGGTTTGAAAACTCTTCTTAACCATCGTATAGGCTATATATAAGAAGGAACTTAAACGTTCACGGGTTTTTATTGTAAACAATTTTAAATGGATTGTTAAAGATTGGAAAGTATTGGAGTGCTTTTATATTAGAAGGTGCGATTGTGGGAGGGGGAATGGTGGGGAAACTGGACATATCCAATCACTTGCAGCAAAACTCTTCGTATCCTAATTTAATTTAATAACTTTTAAACGGAACTTCCATTATTTGTTTGCTCTCAATGTCAATCATAGCATATAGATTTAAAAATCTTTTATTTTACAAAATAAATTCTTTTCTAACATCTACCATTTAGCCTTAATTAGTTTTTTCCATTTGCAAAAAATGAAAATTTTGGATATGACGAGTTTTGGTTCTCAACTACTGAACTAATGATTTACTAATTTTCCTTTCTTTTATTTGTTTTTGTAATTCAGGTTGTTGTTAAGTCAATACAGTATGTATTTTTGAAAACAATCAACTTGAACAAAAAATTAACAATATTGACTGTACATTTTAATATCTCAGAATTTTTACACGAAAACAACTTGATTAAAAAAATCAAATAAAAGAATGGAATATATTAGCTCTACTCTAAAAAAACTATACTATTATATTTTAATGTTTCATTTGGGTGCCCTGCACAATTTTTCTTATTTTTTGATAGTTAATGTAAGAGGTGTTAAATATTAGTGTTTCTGAGGATACAAAACAATTTATTTTTTAAGAAACACAAACGGAAACCCGGTGCGGATCACGAACACAACTCCTGCAACTGCCTTTTGTTTTTGTGATGTTTGTTGAATATTTTTTTTAATGAAAGGTGATTATTTTTTTTTAATGAAAGGTGCATAAAAGATTTAAGTGGTTGAACAAATGATGGAAAAATGAAGCCGAATACAACTTTTTATATGTAGGAGTGTGTTCAGAGAGCACTACTTTGTGAAATCGGGTAGCAAAATACACCACTTCGAACAGCCTACCTATATGGATTTTTAAGTGTGCAAAAGAAGAAAAAAAAAAAAGAAAAAGACATATTTACATACTTATATGTAATATATCATGTACGTAGGGGAGAGAAATGCAGTTTAGGATGGGAATAGTTGGATAACTGGAACAACAAATACACAAAAACACGATATTTACTGTTATTTTTAACGGGATAAGAATTGCTTAAAAAATTGAAAATAATTTGCTTTTATTAATATTTCTTAATATATATGTATCAAGTTTAGAGATTTTCCATCCACTTTCACACTTTTACCGAAATTTTGAGTTAAGGACTGAGAAATCTCCATGTATTTTGTATGAGAGATTTCAAGTGCTTGCCGGCACGATTTAAAACAAATTTTGCGAAGATTTTTTTAAATTATCTTGATCGCTTTTAGGGAGGGCGAAAGAAATACAAAAAACAAAAATAAGCACCACCCTAATATGAGTCCTGAAAAGTTTCATTTATTTATTTTAATTGATGCCCCCTTGTTTCTTCCAAATATTTAAAAAAATCTTGTAAAATTTTAGCTCATTATTAAGCCGTTAACTCGGCCCCTCAGACAAAAGTAGTTTTATGTGGGAAAATACATGTAAAATGTTTAATTAAGTTTTGAATTTTTATAACTTTAAAATTGATGGAAAAATTTTATATTTAATATTGAAATAAATATTTTCTAACATAACATAATATTTTATATTTTACACAAGGCCGTAGCCAGAAGAAAACTTCCTAATTTTTGAGAAACGCCTTTGTAATTCATACTTTTCCATTTTAGTATGAAATTTGTACTTTGTGGCCCCACTAGCCAGGCAAGTTAGAACACTTGGACTTGGTGCATTAAAAATAATTTTATTCTTCTGCCATAACATATTTTAATTTTTTTTTTCAAATTTATTTACCAAGCCAAAGTTACATTCTTTCTATGGATTTCAGTTTCATTGTTATATTGATACATATATGAATAGGTGAAAAGTTATGAGACTTCAAGTAAAAAGTGGTCCAACAAGCCCCGCCCTACCCTACTCTGCACTAAATGTACCAATTTACCCGACACTTTTATCAATTGATGTTTTTCGGTTAATTAGCAATATTTATTTTTTGTATTTTTTTGTGTACATTTAATTTAATTTTAGTACCTACTTTTTCGTTGCCGAAGTTAAGTATTTATGTTTTACTTAAATGCTTATGTTCTACTTTTTCCTCGGCGTAAACTGTCACATAAGCGCTTATGTTCTACTAAAATGGTGCGTGAAATAAGGCCAAGCGAAATAAGGCAAAAGTGAAATAAGACCAAATGTGACCTTTTTTCACTTTATGAAAGCAACTGTACCTATATTATTTAATAGAGAAACTGGTTATATTAAATCGAGTATTTTAATGTAAAGTTAATCCAATGCTATTAGTTGATTCAAAATGGAAATTTTTGAAGATACCTTATTAAGGAAATTGGGATTGTCACCAGGGGCATCTTTAGACCATTGGGGGCCCTGGGCACTTAACGATATGGGGGCCCCTTGAAATTGTTTTTATTGAAAACTATTTCATATTCCAAGTCTAACCATAATTTTTTATTAAATTTAACTATGTATTAACTATTATCATTTAACTATTTCGGGAGTATCAAAAGGTGAGACACTGATGCTCTTTAGAAACGTATACAGACAGTTGTTGTCACGAGATTTTGTGTGCAAAGAAAATTTTCTCTTCATTTATTTTTAAAATATGTTCAGCGAATATCTTTTTCGCAACTTAAAATGGGATAGTCCCTTGGAAAATTGATAGATTTACCTACCAGCCAGCGTTGCCACGATCATATTGAGGGCCTTTTTGGGTGCCATTTGTAAAAAGTCCGGGCCACATTCCGTCAAAGAGAAAATTGCAATGAATCAAAAGGTGATTTACAAAACGAAACGTAGTATTAGTAAAATTGTCAACCACTTTCGAGAAAATTTGAAAACAAGAACTATTTACCAGCTAGCTTAACCACACTTTAGAGCGTTTAAGCAATATCATTTTGATTCTCTTAAAGAAAATATTTTTGTATAAAAACAAAAAACTAAGATTTGCGGGCCATTTCTGTTTGGCCAGGGTCAAAGTAGGAGGCCATATGGCCGATCGGTTATCTTATGGCAACGCTGCTACCAGCATTAGGCATGCAGCCACTTGAAATTAGATATCATAAAATAAGGAGCAGATGTTTTAAAATGTTCCGAAAACGAAGTTTAAACACAAAATTTGTCCAAGGATTTTGTTCCGGGGGTACAAATTAAAAATTATAATTTTCTCGTTTTCGCTTTGTTTTGGATATTTTAACTCTTAACTAGCTTACCAAACTACAACAGATCTATTCAAACGAGCATTTGTAACCTGATCTAAATTTTTTTCTTGTGTGGATAACGATTTTGTAGGAATTTTTGTATCAAACGTAATTTTTTTTAATTTTTGAGTTTTTTTTCGCTTTGATATCATATTATTAAAAACAAAAAAAAACAAGTTTTTGAGTAGGTATAATTTTTGCTTCCTTATTATGAAAATCCAATTAATACTCTTGAAGCTTTATTGCAATTTTTTCACAAAAAAAAAGGAATTAACCCTTAACCACCTACCACCTATTTCAGTCTCCTAACCACCTACGTGCGGTCCTGGAGACCGCTCACAGATTATTACCCTGAATTCAGAATTTTTCCTGTATAAACTAAATAAAAAACTAATAAAATTCTTGATAATACTCTTAGGCTTTACTCAAAAGACTGAAATAACATTAACTAAAGTAAAATTTCGTAAAATTCTTGAAATTTTCAAAAAAAGACTCTTTTACCACAAAAAATAGCTATGCTCATACAATAGTTTCTGTAGCAGTAGGAACTTAAAATTTCAACTTCTTGGTATTAATTCTAATAAATTTAGAAACCAAGCAATAAAATAAAAATAAGAAACCAAACTTAAAATAAAAACTTCAAAATTGCAGCCACCCAACATTCACAATTTTTCGCAGTAGTTTCCCCACATTTTTTCGAAATATCGCGAAATCCTCGGTCGTAGCAGGTTCCATGTCACTGCAAACCTCGTTCTGGCATATCATCGCTATCAGACATATCTTGCTGCAGCAATATTTCAATATTTTCGTCACTTCTATTCATTTTGACAATAGAATAACAGTACTAAATTAATACAATAAAATCACATAACCACCTACGAGCGGTCTTGGAGACCGTTGACGAAATATTTTTACTAATCTAGGCCAAAAGCGTGCACCTGTTCACTCTCCTAGCTCATAGGCGATACAAGTTGATCTCTAAAAAAGGTACATGGATGCTCTCTGTAATACGACACACAAAAATTGAAATATTTGCATTTAAAAAGTCATTGGGGTCTCTGAGACCGGTGGTAGGTGGTTAAGGGTTAACGACAACCAAATATACAAAATTATATAACTGTGATCGTCTTTGTTTTTTAAATATTAACTAATTTTTGTCATTTGTTTGTTTGTTCCTAACCAAAAAAAGCGTTGGATGTAGTTTTATTTAATTGTGTTTATTTTATTAAAAAATTTAACTTTTCTTGAATTTCATTTTGGTACCAAAAGTACCAAAATAACTTAAAATATTCTCTTTTTGTGAAAAAAATTTAAAAGGTTTTAAGAGTATTAAGTGGTCTTTCATGATAAGGATGAAAAAATAATGCTCTATCACTTAGAGGTATCGTATAGAACTTTAAGTTGGCAACACTATATTTTAACTGGCGGATATTTGAAGGAGAAGATTAGTGCTTTCAGATAGTTTCAATTTTTTTTTTGAAAAATAATTATTTCTTAATGTTACAAGGTCTCAAAAATAGCAAAAAAAATGTTGATCATTTTCTAACGACAATTTCTTGAAAACCCGAGCTGACAGCCACAAACGGATGATGGATTTGATTTCGGCATGCAAAACCGTACTAAAAAATAATACTCGCTGCCTGTACTAAAAAGTTGACCGATAACTAGTCTTTTTAATTTTGTCAGCATACTTTTTTCCCTATACGTTTTTGAAATACAATTTTTACTATCAAAACTATAATTATGAATCTTACCTTTGTATGTTTTTTGGAAGCTCACCTTGAAACCATTATAATATATCTTTTTCAGATTTGTTCTATCAATAAAAAGAAATGTATATTAAGAAAATTGTAAATTTTATTTTTTGTCAAAATATTTTTCCCGATTATTGTAGCTTTTAATACCTTCGAAACGAATATAAAATGCAAAACCCTAGGTATATAAATGAGTACCATTATATAGATATTTAAAGACTTGTTAAACCAATCGAAAAGGGTGAAATTTATTTCTCTTTTTAAAGAACAAACAACCCTATACCATCATAGGTGGGTACACTTAAAGGATTTAAATAAAATCAATACACATAATGTTGTACATATACATATATCCATCAATTTTGGCAAAGGGCTTTTTCCTTATATTTTTTGAACCCTTATGTGAGTTGTTAGATATTTAGGTATACATAGAGATTTAACAGAAATTTACCCCTTTTTATTCCCTCAACCCCTTGATGGATCGAATTCCTACATAATGTACATATAACAGAATAAATAAAAGGAGATTGTATTATATGTGGTCACATATGTGAATAAAATGAATTCCAGCTTCGTAACTGCCGCCTGAAAAGAGGGAAAAATAAATGTTACCATTGGAAACGGAAACAAATAAAACACTTCGGAAAGATTGCCGATTATACCTACTGTTGTTTGATGTCTCCCGATATAAGGCGAGGCTGTGCTGTCGATTTTTAAAATATTTGACGCGTATTTGTTAGAAAAAAATTTCGCAATCTAACGAGGGTGCAAAAACAAAATGCGATGTAGCAGTCCGCATGGTACTTATATCAATTTAAGCTATATAATACACACAACACATACTCTCACTCACCACACATGTATGGAACATCAATCCTTTTAAGTACCAAAAATTTCATTTTGCATCCTCCGACGTTTTAATGTTTGGGTCCATAAAAATGAGGAAGTTATTGTTTTTATTTTTATAAAGCTTTTAATATTTTGAAAGAATATGATTAATGTGACCATCAGTCATATCCTATATTGACACTCTTCAAAGGTATGATATTGAATTGCACGATTTGTTGGAACTGAAATATTTACATTATGTATTTAAAATACGATTCATGATTCAAGGACTGAATTTTTCAAATACCTTCATTCATATTTGAGAAATCATCCGTTAGTTGTTAGCCTTCATCTTAAACTACCTTATTCGAAAAACAACAACAACAAATTAATGACTTCTCAAAGATAAATGAAGGTATTTGAATGATTCCAAAAGAGTTTTAAAACAAAATGTTCAATTTTCAATTCAATTTTTGTTTTATTGAACATTTCTATTTATAACTGGCTTAAAAAATAATGTATAACTATAAGATGAATTGATAAATAATAACATATCACTGACACATAAGGGGCTTAACGCTATACATTGGTTCAATTTAAATACAAACAAGATTAATAATGTATGTACAAACTTTGTCGGCTTGACTTTGTCGTCCTCGGGTTGTTCAGTCCCGGTTGTCCAGTGCACCGAGAAAAAAAACCTTGGGTGATTTAAACATGTTTCATTTTTAATCAACAATTCAGCAATAGTTGTGAATTTAAGCAAGTTTTGTGATGATAACAAACAAGATCGCATTTTTGAATCAACAATGTAGCCGTGATTAATTTTTTTTAGATAAGTATCATAAATATTTAAATATTTTTAAATTAAGCATATTTGAAATTGAATTGAATATTTTCTTATTTTCAAGCAACAATGTCATTGTTGATTTTATTCTTAATCAACAACAAACGTGATGAATTTACAATTCAACTAAAAATCATGGAAATCAACACATTTTTGATCGAAACAACATGTTCGTGATTGAAGTAAACAAAGCTTCACAGTAAAATCAACGAATCAATCGTATTTAATTATTTTCAAAAGAAAATATCATAAACATGTTTAATTTAAGCATGTTGGATTGTTGATTTGAATATTTTCTTATTTTTAAACAACAACGTTATTGTTCATTTTATATTTCATCACTAACAAACGTGTTTAATTGACAATTCATTTAAACATTTTGAAAATAAGCACGATTGAGATTAAAGCAACACGTTTTTGTTTAAAACAAACAACATTTCGTATTCAAATTAACAATACGCAGCTGCCTTAAGTATCAAAAACATGTTATATTTAAGCATCATTTTAAAGGGAAGTTTCGAAAATAGAGCAATCGAGTTTTTTCGCGATATTTTTGTTGTTGTTTTGGAGTGTTATTTTCATCTACATACAATCTAATTATATCACCTTCGAAAAACCATAATTCTAGTATTAACTTTCTATTATTAAATTTACTGTGAATGTCATGGTGTTTATAGAAATCAAGTCTTTTTGGATGTGTCCTGCCCGAAATTAATGTGGTTTTGTATCTTTTTCATCAATATTTCGATGGTCAATCCAAAATATAACTTTTTGAGTGTGTTTATGTTATTGAATACAATAAAACTTTTACAATATACATCAGCCAAGTCAGTCAATTTCAAGCTCAAAATAGGGTAACCATATGTCCCCATTATTCAAAGATCGAAAGAGGGAAACAAATGTCCCCCTTTTTAAACAAATCAGATTTATTTTTCATTATAGGCCAACTAATGTTTTGGCTATTAATTATTTACCTCTTTTTGAAGGTAAATAGTTTAGAATTCAAAATTGTAAATACTGAAATGCTATTGTAAATGCTATACACATTTTTACTGCAACAAATATTGTTTTCTGTCACTTCATATTTTATTTTTCATTTTTTATTTCATTTTCCATTTTTTGTATCATATCGTCACCTGATTGCAAGAACTATATAGGTAACTAAATTTTATAAATTTTGAAGATAGCAACCTTCATAGAAGCCTAGCTACTGGAGAACGATGAAAAATGTAATTTGTATGTTCCCGAAACTTCACAAATATCCTATATTTGTCAATGTCACACAAAGATTTTACCGATATATTATAAAAATAGAAAATGGAGTTACCTAATTCTTGCAATCAGGGGACGAGATTGCATGAATGCTATTATTACACTTACTATGAAAAGAGCTAAGCAAATTAAGAAAAACAATAAATTTTATAATCAAAAGGTGGGCAGCTAAGTTCGACAATATCATTAAAGTTTCTGTCTTCCCTGAAAAGCCTTTGTCCCACCAAAAAGTACGCAAAATGTCCCTTTTTCCGTTTTCTAAAATGGTAACCCTAAACGCAAGCACTGTTCAACTATTGAGAACATGCTTGATTAACAATGTTTATCTTCAGCCAATCAATAGAATTGTTGAAGAAACACAAACGTTGTTAAAGTATCACGATCATGTTCAAATTGAATACTTTCCATATATATCCAACAAACAAACTTTGCGTCGCGTAAGGCTTGTTTCACTTATATACGGTTTCATTCGGTTCGGTCTGTATTCGGTTCGTTTTCGGTTTCAGTTTTTTATTTTCACACATATACGGTTCCTATAAGGTTTGTATTCAAATATCAATTTTTAATTCCAAAAACATCAACATACTTCAGCACTAGTTGTCAATTCCAAATAAAAACGAACAAAAAAAACCTTATAGAACCGAATATGTGTGAACGCTATGATAAGTTTGTGTGCCCTTGAAACCGAATGAAACCGATTCGTGTCGAGGGGACGTTCGGTGCTATGCGGTTTCTATTAGGTTTTTATTCCTGCCGTTTTCATCGGTTCACACTTATCAGGTCCGACCGAAAACGAACCGAATACAGACCGAACCGAATGAAACCGTATATGTGTGAAACAAGCCTAACGGAATTTCAATTCATGTACTTACAGAAATTTTACTAACAACTGTAAAACGAATTCAAACGCTGTTAAATTATCACGAATATGCTTGATTAACAATGTTTATCTTCAACCAATCAATAGAATTATCGAAGAAACACAAACGTTGTTAAAGTATCACGAACCGTGTTCAAATTGAATACTTTTCATATTTAGACAACAACAAATAACTCTTCACAAAGGTAATTGAGTTTCAATTATTCATATTCCTACATTCTGATGCTGGTTCATAAGTTCAGTTTCCTTTGATGATTGTGCACGCAAATGGAGTGAATAAAAATTATCTAAAGTGAAAATAAATAGATAGAAATAATAATATATAAATCTTCCGCGTGATAAACTAAAAGTAAATTACCTACTCGAAAGATTTAAACAAAACAGTAGTGAGAAAAAGAAATAAAAACTAAAATCAAAACTTGGTGAACAAATTAATGCAAACGTAGAGAATACAATTATATATATAAAAAAAAACATTTGTAAGAAGTGGATGTTGATAAGGTAAGTTTTTTTATTTACAGCAGTGCAGCTTTTGTGAAAAAAATGTTTTTTTTTTTTAATTTTCGAAAACAACGCGTAGCTTCTAATATCTGTCAGCCGCCCGAGTTTTTGTGAAGAAAGTTGATTTTTTCCTATACATTATCTGTTTGAAAAGTTGAACAAGTTAACTGCAAAAACTAGCAAAACATTGTTTTGGTACCTTTTTAAAAAGATTTAATTAGTTATATAACATAGTAAAAATTGAAAATCATCCCGATTTTAAATAGTTTATTTCATTGCTATACTTAGGATAAACTCGGGTTTGTGGCACCTATTTTCAATTTTCTATGTTACTCAAAAAGTAAAAATTATGACAATTTAAACTGTAATATATAAATATATGTATTCTGTAATTCATTTAAAACAAACAAAAATAGGTTCATTAGGAGAGCTTATAGGTATATTAAAAACAAATTTTTTTTAAACAAAATACTTTATAAAAGATACAAGTGAAAACATAGCGGGTAATGGCACTGCTAGTGGTTGATAGAGACTTTACTCTTTGCGCGGATTTTTTGCCACACTTAATGAAGTTGTATGTCAAACGCAATGAGAAATATTAAAAATGTCCCAGAACTTCAATTAAAAATTAACAATAGTTCATTAGTAAGTGATGGCAACCGAACCATACTAAGCTCCAGGGGTGCCATATCCCCCTTTTGAAATTGCCACTTTTTTTCAAATTACTCAAACAAACATGTATGCAAAATTATAACGGAAAATAAAAAAAATAGACACTATTTTTGGCTATACGTTGTAACATTTGTTAACATTTCTCTCTATAATTTAATTCAACAATCAAAAGGATATCGACGCAATACTTAACGAACATCCATCAAGAAATTTTGTTTTAAAATATTTAGACAAGAACTGTAGAATTGGTGATCCTTCAAGATCTATTTTGATTGACTGTCTTTCTTCATGGTTGCTCAAGAACAGAAAATCTTTGTCTCGGAATGAATTCACATACATTGCCGAGAAAATTCATGAACGTTAAGGCAAAGATAAGGTTATTCAAAATCTTCTCGATGTATACTATATTTTTTAAATAACATATTTTTAAAATAGAATATATATTTTGTTCCTACTCCAAGAGGATAAAAAGAAAACTCATCAGGAAGAGTATATAGCAGGTATTACAATGCTAAAAGAAGATACAAACAAAATTGACATCAAAATCTTTGATAATCCCTCCATGGAAGAAGGAAGCTGTTCCAATTTAAATTCTGAAGAAGAGCTTGAAGATTCTCTAGGTAAGAGGTGTTTTTTATACGAGCGTGTCATGTTGCTATTTTGTCATCTTAAATAATTCATTCCTATAATTAAATGTCCATATCTTTATATACTATTTTTAGAAGAATATTACAAATAATAATTCTGTGCTCTAGAAAACTGTTTGGCTGACAAACGATGGCTTCAACTACACAGTGAACCGTGGGACGAGGTAAAATCAAAATGGAAAAAATCTTATGCATTAAGACGACAGGATGCACATTCCTTAAAATTCCCTTCTTTTATAAATGATTGGCCGCTATTAAAACATTCTGCTGGAGTAACATTGGTAAATACATATTTTGTTTTTTATTCTTCAATTATCAATGAGGCTTTACATTTCATTTACATTTATTGATGTGTTAAAATGATTCGAATGGACATGAAATTATTATTATGTAAGAGGTGCAAATTGATTTAGAGAGAAAATATCACTACTTTCGACCACATTTGCCTAGAAAATCTACGTGCATTAAGGACAAAATATATTTTATAGTGCAGTCTTTTTACACATTTATAAAAAAAAATTGTTAACAGCAGTTTAACGGTTGAAAATGGTAAGGGGGTTATAAGGAATGTAAACAAAATCTATTTCCCAGCAGCGGAGTTGGAGGGAGGATTTGGGGAGGTGAAAAAGAGGGGAAAATTGTATTACAGTAGACGCTCGATATCGTGAAGTAATAAAAACCAGCCCTGTTCACAGTTTCGAGATTGTTCACGTTTTCGAGCGGGAGTTTTCTTAGGCTTTCTAAAGGCGAATTTAATCCAAAATGCACATTTCATTCGATGTGAATGTTTTTAATTTTAATTAAGCATTAAACAAGGCTTTCACTCAGGCTTAAACAAAAAACAGAAACAATTCTTCAGAGCTCTTAAACTATGGAAAATGCTTGCGCGAAATTTGTATACAAAATACGTTTTTATATACAATTTTGTCTGTTTACTACTGTGGATAGTTCACTATTTCGAGAATCACTAAATCGAGTGTCTACTGTATTGTGTTTTCCGAGTAAAGTTGACCCCAAAATGAAAAGTGTTAAACGAAATCTACAACTCTTATACATATCATTGTTTGACGTAACCGCAAAATTTCCGAGATATTGGCAAAAACCGTATTTTTTGTTGGTTTATGTTTTTTATTTTTATTTTTCCAGAAATAGATGCATTTAAATGAAACTTTGTGAGAATATATCTTGTTGTGTCTTTAATAATCACAATTTTTTTCTATCAAAACCATTGATTAGTTTTTGAGATATTCAATTTTGTTTGGAAAAACACTTTTTTTTTCAAATGAAAAATGTACTTCGAAAATCAGCGTACAGAGCTCATGATATGTATAAAAGTTGTAGTTTTCTGCATGATCTACAATATTTCTATTTTCTAATTTTCATTTTGGGGTCAATTTTAGTCGGAACCGCAATAATACAATCCCCCCCCCCCTCTTTTTCACCCTCCAATTCCGCTGCTGGGAAATAGATTTTTTCTACATTCCTTATAACCTCTTTCACCATTTTCAATCGTTAAACTGTTGTTAACAATTTTTCTTTTTTCTAGTAAAAATATGTTAGGTACTAAGCTTGCACTATTATACAAAATAATTAATCTTAATTTATGCTTTAAATATCCATTTAATTGCATTTTAACTTTAAAATAATTTTGAATTAAACGTTTTTTCTTATCCATACACTTTATGTTTGCATTATTTTCAGATCAGTACTGTTGCTTCATGCAATACTCCCACCATCATCAAGGTAATCTGCAGTTCCAAAGGAAGAAGGATCATCCCGAAAACGTAAATATTTCAAGCCCATTATAAAGGACTCCCAACAATCCAAAGCGTAAACTTATAGTGTTTTGCACCTACGATAATTCATAAATTTTTTATTTCAATGAAATTGCGCCTCAAAAAGCATCACTTCAAAAATTTACTTTCGAAAAAGTATATTACCATTTTGTACTTAAAATAATATTTTTTTACTAAATTAACAAAAAAAATATCTAATATGTACATATATTGTTACATTATATTGCATTAAAAATTCTGTTATTTGTAATAGTAATTAAAAAAATACTTTCTGTTAATCTGTTATTTTTAATAAAAGTAAAAAAATGAAAATTGATTAGTGTCTCTTTTTTTTCCCAGAACTCTCAGGTGGAAAATCAAAAGTGTGAGTATTCTCATATGGAAAAGGATTTTTTTAAATTCTTCATGGTGAAGTTTGAAGTTTGAAGAAATGACAACAATGGTTTGGAAATTTAAGAATTGAAAGTAATTCATAACCAGTAAAATATAAAATCTTAAAAATGTGTTCACTGAAATTTTATGCCTTAATTGATATGAAATACTTTTACGAACATCGTTTATTATTCGTTTTTGATTTAAAGTATTGTTTTACTTCTTCAAAAGGTCAATAATGCTGCCAATTTCTCCATTTATTTAATTTAAACAGGGTGTCAGGTAATTCGTCAATAGTATTTAAGGGTGTGATTTTAGGGTATTTTCTATCTCTAATTTTTTTTTCAAAAACTTTTTTGAGTGCACAATCAATCAGCATTTCATATTAACTTGAGCACAATAATTATCACATAAACATTTGTTGTTACGATTTTTACGTGTTTCTGTAATCATAATCGTTGCTGGTCAACAACGATTGTGCTTAATTTCGAAATAATTCGAGCACAATACTTGTCACGCCAGCATTTTGTTACTAAGTAAACATGATTTTCATATTAATTTGGTGTTTAGCCTCCATGTTGTGTTTTGTATGAAAGAGTATTTGAAAAATAAAATTAAAAGTTAAAAATTTTAATAATTATTTAAGTTTTAAATTTTATTTAATATTTTTTGAAAATATGTCACAACATTTGAATATATAATTAACTAAGCGACGCGTTTCGGTTCTAAATAACCATCTTCGGGCTTATTGTGCTGACTCGCGGTGTTGTTCGAGTAGTAGTTACTCCAAGCTTTCTTTTATTTTTGATTTTCTGTGGATGCTGATGTTGTTGGTTGCTGATCGTGGTTGTGGGTGGTGTTATGTTTGTCTCGTTCTGTTTAGCTGGTTTATTGCCGTATTATATAGTGTGTTTGTTTTTATGGTTAGTTTGTCATTTAGTATTTTGTCTTGTTCGGTCTTGTAAGCTTTGTAAATTTCGTATTCTTCTAGTGCGTCTAGTTTTGTCCCTTTTTTACATTTGTGTAGTGGTTTCAAGTTTGTGTCAAAGTCGGTGTAGTTGTGGTTATTGTCTATCAAGTGCTGTGCGTATGTGGATTTTGTGTTCTGTTTTGGTCTGTGTTCTAGGTATCTGTCATAGAAAGTTCTGCCTGTTTGTCCAATGTAGTAGCTGTCGCAGTCGTCGCAGTTTATTTTGTAGACTCCAGATGATGTTTTGTTGTCAGTTATTGTTTTGTTTTTTAGAATTTTTTGGATGTTATTAGTTGTTTTAAATGAAATGTTAATATTAATTTTTCGAAATTCGTTTTGTAAAATGTGTGGTAGCAAGTTGGTGTAATCAATTGAAATGTACTTCTTATTGTTGTCCGTGGTGGTGTTTTCTTTGGTGAAGAATACATAGAAAAAACCATAACATTTTTCAACGACAACAACATACAGAACATACAGACTGACCCCACAAAAACATACGTAAAAGAAATAAACAAAGCAATAAACAGCTGCAATCACATATTCCAAAATATTAACAAAATAAAACTTAAACAACCTAACGCACAAGCACCAATATTCACTGGACTACCCAAAATACACAAAACAGGAACACCAATAAGACCTTTAATAAATTACAAAACTGCACCATGTTATAAAATCGCTAAGGAATTACAAAAAATAATTAAAGCAAATATTGTAATAACAAACAACAATAGCATTAAAAATTACACAGAATTTATAGAAAAAACCAAAAACATAAACATACTACCACAACACAAACTCATTTCATTCGACATCACAAACATGTACACCAACATACCAATCGACGACACACTAAAAATATTAAAAGACAACCTAACAACTACCGCCAAATTAAACAATCAACAAATAGATGAAATCTTAACACTTTTAAAAATAACACTCAAACAAAACTATTTTACATATGATAACAAATTTTACATTCAAGACAAAGGTCTCGCAATGGGTTCACCATTAAGCGGCTTGATGGCAGATTTATACATAAACAACTACGAAAACAAATATATATTAACAAATCATAACACACATTACCAAAAAATCATCTTTTATTCAAGGTATGTAGATGACACCTTTGTGATCTTCGATGGTACAAAAAGACAAATTGATCTTCTAACAAACTATATGAATAATATAAATGAAAACATACAATTCACCACCGAAACAGAACACAACAACTCAATTAATTTCTTAGACCTAACAATTTACAAAAACAACAATAAACTAAATTACAAAATATACAGAAAACCAACAACAACAGATATAACAATACACAAAGATTCACATCATCCACAATCACAAAAAATGGCAGCATATCATGCTTTCGTAAACCGCCTCATAAATATTCCCATGTGCAAAAAAGATTATCAGGATGAAATAAACATAATTAAACAAATAGCCACAGCTAATGGATACACAAGAGAACTAATAGACAAACTAATATACAAAAAGAAAAAGAAAATTAAAAACAAAACCAAAGAAAACACCACCACGGACAACAATAAGAAGTACATTTCAATTGATTACACCAACTTGCTACCACACATTTTACAAAACGAATTCCGAAAAATTAATATTAACATTTCATTTAAAACAACTAATAACATCCAAAAAATTCTAAAAAACAAAACAATAACTGACAACAAAACATCATCTGGAGTCTACAAAATAAACTGCGACGACTGCGACAGCTACTACATTGGACAAACAGGCAGAACTTTCTATGACAGATACCTAGAACACAGACCAAAACAGAACACAAAATCCACATACGCACAGCACTTGATAGACAATAACCACAACTACACCGACTTTGACACAAACTTGAAACCACTACACAAATGTAAAAAAGGGACAAAACTAGACGCACTAGAAGAATACGAAATTTACAAAGCTTACAAGACCGAACAAGACAAAATACTAAATGACAAACTAACCATAAAAACAAACACACTATATAATACGGCAATAAACCAGCTAAACAGAACGAGACAAACATAACACCACCCACAACCACGATCAGCAACCAACAACATCAGCATCCACAGAAAATCAAAAATAAAAGAAAGCTTGGAGTAACTACTACTCGAACAACACCGCGAGTCAGCACAATAAGCCCGAAGATGGTTATTTAGAACCGAAACGCGTCGCTTAGTTAATTATATATTCAAATGTTGTGACATATTTTCAAAAAATATTAAATAAAATTTAAAACTTAAATAATTATTAAAATTTTTAACTTTTAATTTTATTTTTCAAATACTCTTTCATGATTTTCATGTTTCTTACATAATAGACGTTGTTGATCAACAACGATTGTGCTCAATTTCAAACACGATTTTCATTTTTCTTACATCATAAACGTTTTTGATCAACAACGATTGTGCTTAATTTCGTTTTAATTCGAGCACAAAAATCGTCACGCCAACATTCTTATTATTAAGGAAACAAGATGTTCATGTTCCTTGCATCATAAACGTGATTGATCAACAACGATCGTTCTCAACTTCATATAGAATCGAGCACAATAATTGTCCCACCAACATTTTTATTATAAAGGAACCATGATTTTCATGTTTCTTACATCATAAACTTTGTTAATCAACTACGATTGTGCTCAATTTCATATTTATTCGAGCACAAAAATCGTTGTACCAACATTTTTATTTTTAAGGAAACACGATTTTCATATCTTTATAGTATCACAAACTTCGTTGATTAACCATGTTTCTGCTCATGTTATTATTATTTTAGTGATAGACTAATCACGAAATCAACAATGGCGTTGTTGATTCGAACAATGATAATTGTATCCTTTAAACCAGTGTTTTTCAAACTTTTTGAGTACGTGACCCATTTGTTAGCACAAAAATTCTGGCGACCCCCACATTCATAATAATACTTTGTCAGTTATTTAAAAGGCGATATGAATCAAGCCCATCGAAATCTCATTTGTCAAACAGAACTCAGATGGTTGTCAAAAGGAAATGTATTTAGATTAAGAGCCCACAGCAGATTTTTGGTGTGATTGACAACAAAAAAAGAAGTATAGGCGTCAAAAGCTTCATTAAAGGCCATTCAAAAAAAGTCTTGTAATAACCGGAGCCTTAGTGATAAAACACGAGGGTAATCGTGTTAGCCGAAATTGAATTTCATCCCTCCCTAGATAAGCTCCTCGGATCCCATATCACGAAATCTGAGATCATTTGAGTATATAGTTCACCCTGCCAGACTGTTAAAAAAATCGTTTTTCACTTCGAATTTTGAATTTTTTAAACGGTCTAGCAGGGCGAACTTAGCACTCAAATGGTTTCGGATTCCGTGATATGTGACCCAAGGAGCTTATCTAGGGAAGGGTGAAAATCAATTTCGGCTAACATGATTACCCTCGAAGTTGCATTCATACTACATTTTTTGCTATCACTCACACCCGAAATCTGCTGTGGGCTCTCTGCCTAATTAACACGAGTTCTGGAATTAAAAGTTGAATAATTGATGTTTGTACAAGATTCAAAATCTGGATATTCAAATCATTGTTCTGTCCCCACTTGGCTTTTAAAATTATCATTTCTCGCTGATCTTTTTGACAAATTAAACATCTTGAATACGAGCCTCCAAGGGAGACAAGAAAATATTATTACTGCAAAAGATAAAATCAGAGGAATCCTCGCAAAAATTCGATTGTGCTCAGAGTATTTGCAAGCAAAAATGTATGATTCTTTTCCACGGGTTCAGAAATTTCAGCAGATGAATCCATGTCATGATAGTAAGCTCACATTCCTCTCATGAGAGTTTGCATAATTTGGAGAAGAATCTATTAAGTGATTTTCCAGATCTCTATTCTGAAGGTGGAAATGAACAGAGATACTTAATCCTTTTTTGAATATATCAGTCCATCTGGCTGATGTTCCATCGATAAAGATGACAGAAAATCTAATAGATTTAGCTGCAGATGGTATGCTCTGAGTTCAATGTAAGAACCATTCATAATTTCTGGATGAAGTCAAGAGAAGAGGAAAATATCTAGAGCCATAGGCGCCCGGAGGGGGGGGCAAGGGGGGGCAGTTGCCCCCCCCTGGCTGTGGACAATACCACGCAACTAAGGAATTTTTCATTTTTTTCTTTGAATTTTAACAAATACTTTGCCTTCTCTCCATGATTTGCCCCCCCCTGGCTCTGGATCATACCAAATGTATCTGAAAATATCCTTAGTTTCGATGTTGTTGGAAAATATGGATATTTTCTTTATAGCTTCTTTATTGAGTTCATGGTTTGCCCCCCCCTAGCACTACCACGCAACTAGCATTTTTACTTTGAATTATAACAAATACCTTCTTGTTCACAAATAAAAAGTGGAGATTTTCTTATTTGAAAGAAAAAGTTTGATTCGGAATAAGCCCAGTCAAATTAGTAAAAAAAAGGGCATTTTTCGATGGACAAAATTTTTTGTATGGAATGTGTTTGGGTACGCCTTCTTATCATAAAAACGAGTTTTTTGGGATTTTTGGGGTTAGGGAAGGGCCGCCATCCTGAAAAGAGATTGGTTTTATTATTTTGCAATAGCTCGCTCGCATTTCATTTCACAGCAAAACATCCAACTTCAAAAATTTCCTATAAATGTTTATCGGATGAATCGTACAAAAAAGATTTTACTTAAAATTTTGCCCATAGTGATGATATTAATTTAAAATATATCATGCGTGGAGTTGCATACTTAATAGAAGGTCATGTGGCAGCCGGGAGGGTCAGGGCACCGACGCCGACGTTACTTGTCGTTGAAAACTGAGTTATATATCCTCACTCAAAGTGTAAACCGAAGGTATTGCATGCTGAACTTTAATGCTGCTACAGTTCCAACAACATCCTAAGAACCATTCCTAGCCAATGAGCAGAACAGAAATAAGTTTATCCAACTCCTTAAGCATAAACTGCTAGACACAGGTTACATGGTTTTTCAGGACAAAGGTGATGCTGATTTGCTTATTGTCACTACAGCCATTAAGGAGTAATCTGCATGTCTATGTTACAATCGTTTCCGATATTCTTGTTTTGTTAAAGGAACATGGGAAACATGCGAATGTCTTTCTTCGGGAACTGAAAGATTAAAAAACCTACAGAAGTCATTGATATTTGATAGCTTATTTTATAGACAATTTAATTCTCAACAAAGGTGAAATTGGACGTTTTGCTGTAAAATGAAATGCAAGCGAGCTATTGCATAAACAAACCAATCTCTTTTTCAAGAATCAAAAATACCAAAAAATCGTTTTTATGATAAGAAGGCGTACCCAAACAGATTCCACACAAAAAAATTGTCCATCGAAAAATGCGATTTGATTTCCTAATTTGACTGGGCTAAACTCGAAATTTTTGTTTTGAATTTTCAAATCTTATTTTTTCTTATTTTTTTAATATAATAAAACAAAGTCGAGTTAGTTACACCATTTAAAACTCAAGAACGGCTGGACCTATTTAATTGATATCTGATTTGTTGGAATCGTCTCGAATAGTATTGAATAACTAATAAAATATCGGAAAAATTCACGGAAAAAATTAAATGCACTTTGGGTGCCTGTTTTATATACACAAAATAGTAAATCCATTGAGTTTGAAAGCAAATGAATCAATAATTATCAAATTTTGATCTGAAAACCAAAATACAAAAATTATAATGCAGTCTATTATCCGGAAGTCGATTTTATATATTTATAGAAAATAATTTAACGCTGAACAATTTGTAAACAGTACGCCCAAAGTTGTTTTGGATCTTTTCATTGGCTGAACGGATTTAAATAAGGATCTGAAAAGGTCCTTAAAATAAATCTTTCTTCATCAAGTATCCATTCACTGCGGCTGTGAAGCTTTTTATAAAAAAAAATGGTCCCCATCGGTCAAGCCATGAATTTTCAAAGTCTGTTGAGGAATGGCTACGATGTTGATGCTTTAAGAATACTTCTAAAAAATCAGAAATTTTCCCATTTTTTACAAAAATGTGATTTATGGCCTTTTTGAATGGGGATAGAATGGCAGTTCTTGTTCTGAAAAGGAGAGAAAATTGTTCCGGATTTGATTTCAGAATCATTCACAGTTAACACGTATCGAATCGGTCTTCCGGATTGCCAATCGAAAAGGCCATAAGGGAAATTCGTTGGAATTTGGATATTTTCAAAACAGTGTGTTTAAAGACATGTCAACATTTTGCAACTTCGTTATTCCTTGAAAGATTTCAATGAAATTGACACAGGTGATGGCTTATACAGAATTAAAAAAGAAAAAAATATTTTCAAAACAGGGCGCTTTAAAAAAAATGTCAACTTCGCTGTTCCTTGAGTGAGTTCAATAAAATTGACAGGATAGCTAACAGAAACGAATATTTTCAAAACCGTGTTTCAAAATATGGCACCATCTTCACCGTGACCTGTGGCAATTTCATTGAAATCACTCAATTCTATTTCATTGAAATCTATCAAGGTCAAAGGATTTCTAAACTTTTTTTTGAAACTGTCCTTTTTCCTTTTGTAAAATTACATTTTTATTTCTTATTTCAAAGGTTCGTGAATGGATCTTCAATAGTTCTCGCATTCTAATTTCGGAACGCACCATATTCTATAGATCCACATCCTAGCATTTTTGGTTCGATCGTGAAAATGAATTTTGTTTTAATCGAATCAAAAATAACACTCCCTTTTGATTTTTTTCACGAGTGAACGAATGATATTTTATTGTTCTATGAACCTTGCTTTTTATACAAAAACTTCAAAAAAAATGCCTGTGTGGTTAAATAAGTACGGTCTACTATTAAATATAAAATAATTTTACGCTGGATAACTATTAACAGTGCCTCCCATAGAACGTTATTTTGGATTTTTTCATTATTAACTGAAGGATTTTAATGAAATTATTTATAAAAACTTACAAAAAGCTCAAATTGTACTGCATATTAATATTAAAAAAAAAATTTTTTTTTTAATACCCATTTTGTTCGAAAATTTGATGTCTCAAAATTGGTTTGGTGTCTGCCCCCCCCTGGACAAAATCCTGCGGGCGCCTATGTCTAGAGCTGAAAAAAGAGGCTTTAAGATTGATAGTGCCATTCACCACTTCATACCTATGTAAACTCACGTTCTCTTCCTTCAATAGAAAAATGCTTAAATTGTTGACGCCTCAAAGATACAACCAAGTTTTAAACATTCAATAAAAGAAAAACAGTTCCAACCGTCTCACTAAAAAATGTTGTGTTAAGATTTTTTAGTATCTTGCACCTAATAGCTTGCGACCGCGACCCCCCTAGTTTTTCTTGGCGACCCCCTAGGGGGTCGCGACCCACAGTTTGAAAAACACTGCTTTAAACAAACAAATTGAAAATACCAGCTTGTTCAAATGAAGTATGTTCGTGTTTGACGCAAAAACAAACAAGGTTTATGCTTGATTCTACCAAGGTTTTTTTTTTCGGTGTGGCGGTATATTTATTTAGGAAGGGGGTAAAGGTGGTGTTGTTCCACGAATAATGTGCTGATCCTGGGTCAGAGTAGAAGGATACTGCTTCATCGTTGGTTGTTGGAGGTATAACCAGGATTTCCATAGCGCTTACGTACCTTGGTTTCGGATGTCGATGTTGGGTTTGTCATCCTTCTCATTTGATTTGGGTGGTTGGCGATGTTTCTAACCAGATTACCAGGCTACCTTAGCTTCAGAGTAGAGTTGCTCGTTCTATAAATACTTACGCCGCTGACGATCGAAGTAATGTCCAGTGAAGATCCTCAGGATTTTCCTCTCAAATATTATTTGTAGTTCCTTTATAGTCGTTTTGAAGATGTGGTGAACCAAACTGGGAAGCTGTAACTGATGACTGGTTTCAGGAGTTGCTTATAGCATAGAACTTTTGTCTGCTGGCAATACCCAGTTTTCTTCTTCATCAGCGGGTGGAGGCGGTGGAAAGCAAAATTAGCTTCTTTGAAGATAGTCTGTGAATATGGGTTGAATCTCAGCAGCTCGTTGAAGTAGATGCCTAGGTATTTGGCGCTGCGTTTGGCTGATAATCTGATTCCGTTTGGGAGTGGTAGGGTGATGCTTCTACAGCTTCCAGCTGAGCGACCGCATCTGCCCCCGGTTATCTGAAGCAGACAAGCTCCAATTTGGATGAGTTGATCCGGATACCCCATTTGGTGTAAGATTGGAATAGTTTGCAGATGTGTACCTCGACTTCTTGGACACAGCTAGGGTTAGGTTAGGTTGAAGTGGCTGCCAGTCGTGGGGACCGACACACTTAGACCATGAGTTGGTCCATTGTGATACCACAAGAATCCAGGAAACCCTTTTCCCTACTCGGTGAACCATTTGGAGCTTCTTATGAAGCGTAATAGACTGCCAATGTCTAAGTTTATCAGATCACTAGGATCATTGAAGTAGAACTCACCAAGGTGAAGTCTTCGTCTATGAGACAGAGCAGGGCACGTGCATAGAAGGTGAGGGATCGATTCTATCTCCTCCTCATCCATACAGCTTCTGCAAAAATCGTTAGCGAATACGCCAAGACTCGTTGCGTGCTTGCCTATGAGGCAGTGTCCGGTTATAACACCAATCATGGAGCTGATGTGCAATCTGCTTAGAGATATCAAACGCTTAGATCGTTTTAAATCCATTACTGGCCAGATTTGTTTTGTTGCCAAACAAGTGGTGATATCATACCACCTAAGATTTGTTCTCTCTAAGGCATCTTGCTTCAGCAAAAGTTTACATGTAGCGATGGGTATAAATATTTCTGCCTTACTAGGTAGAAGGGGTAAAGTTGTACCATTTTAGCGAGTTCATCGGCCTTACAATTACCTGGGATGTCCCTATGCCCCGGCACCCAACACAGGTGAATATTAAACTGTTGTGCCATCTCCAACACAGACGAACGGCAATTTAGGGCTGTTATAGAGTTAGTAGAGACCGATTCCAGGGATTTAATAGCTGCTTGACTATCCGAGAAGATGCGGATATCTGTAGTTGATATCACGTTTTCCTTCAGCCAAGATAAGGCTTCTTTAATCGCCATAAGTTCCGCCTGGAACACGCTACAATGATTAGGAAGACGGAATGAGAGACTTAATTTAAGTCTTTCTGAGTACACACCGCCACCCACCCCTTCATCAGTTTTCGATCCGTCCGTGTAGATATGAACCGATTCATCTTCCAAGAAAGCCATATCCTCCCAGAGGGTTCTAGAAGGAATGGTGACTTGAAAGTTTGAACCGAATTGTGGTTTTGGGATGGTGTAGTCAATGTGACTAGGTAGTGACCTGAATGAATTCAGAATGATGGAATGGCCAATATTATTGTTGTACCATTGTGAGGAAGCTTGTAGGCGTATGGCTGTATTTGCAGCCACCTGTTTGCTAAATATATCGAGGGGAGTCAGATATAGCAGAACGTCTAGAGCAGCAGAGGGTGTCGTGCGAAGCGCACCACTTATGCATAAACAAGCCGAACGTTGTACTTTGCTTAGTCTGTCGCAGTTTACCGCTTTATCTAGAGCAGTCCACCATACTGCAACACCATATGTGAGAATCGGTCTAATCACCGATGTGTATAGCCAATGAGTAATACGAGGTTGAAGGCCCCATTTGTTCCCAACGGCTTTTTTGCATGAGAAGAGTGCCACTGTGGCCTTCTTGACTCTTTCTTGTATATTAGGTTTCCAACTTAACTTTTTGTCTAAAATAAGACCCAAATATTTTGCCTGATCAGTAAATGTTAATGGAACACCTTTAATAGAGGGAGGATCTACATGAGGGATTTTATATTTCCTTGAGAATAGAACAAGTTCTGTTTTATGAGGGTTGACGCCCAGACCACACCGGTCTGCCCAATTGGTTAGCCTATTTAAAGCGTTTTGTAAGAGTTCTTTTAAGGTGGTAGGATGCTTTCCTGATACGGCAATAGCAACATCGTCCGCATAGGCAATCACTCTGTAACCCTCCTCTTCCAGGCATATTAGCAGCTCATTTACCACCAAGTTCCAAAGAAGGGGAGAAAGGACGCCGCCTTGAGGCGTACCTCTACTAACAGACCTTCTAGCAGAATAGCTACCTAGTTTTGAGTTGATAACCCTGCTCGTCAGCATTTGGTTAATCAATTCTCCAAGCGAACCATCTACCTTCAGAGATGTCAGCGCAGATGCGATTGCAGATGCGTCGACATTGTTAAAAGCGCCTTCTATATCTAAGAAAGCAACCATGGTGAACTCTTTATGATGGAGGGAATATTCAATGGTTCTTACTAAACTATGTAAGGCCGTTTCTACAGATTTCCCTTTGCAGTAAGCATGTTGACTCGTAGACAAAAGTCGCGTGTCAATGCATGATCGTATGTGGATATCAATCAATCGTTCAAATGTTTTTAGAAGGAATGATGATAGACTAATAGGTCTGAGATCCTTTGGGTTTACTTGGGAGCACTTTCCAGCTTTGGGTATGAACACAACCCTAACCTCTCTCCAAGACAAGGGGATGTATACGAGTGCTAAGCAGCTAGTATAGATAGACTCCAGAATTGGCAGAATTAAATCTTTATTCATCTGGAGTTCGGCTGGTATTATGCCATCTGGTCCCGCAGACTTGTAAGGCTGAAAGCTGTTGAGCGCCCATTGCAGTTTTTCCCTTGTAATCAGACCTTGTGGATAGCTTGGATTCATATCAGACCTATTACGGTCGAAGCTATTGATGTTTTGGGAGCTACCAGGGAAGTGAGTATCCAATAGCAAGTTAAGCGATTCTTCGCAGGAATTTGTCCATGAGCCATCAGCATTTTTAAGCAGCTTGGCATTACTGGATTAGTAGAGAGAATTTTTCTTAGTCTAGATGCCTCTGAAGTTTCTTCTATTTTTCCACAGAAATGTCTCCAAGAGGATCTCTTTGACTTTCTCAATGCTTTCTTATACAGTTTGAGGGTTATTTTATAAGATTCCCAATCTGACACTTCACGAGTGCTTTTAGCTCGATTGAAACACTTGCGACAGTCTTTCCTGAGCGGTTCAAGCCCAGAATCCCACCAATGTGGTTTCTTTTTCCCCCTAACTAGAGTAAGTGGGCAGGATGTAGCCATGGATTTGTTGAGGGCTAATGTGAGATCATTGACCTTATAGTCAAGTTCATTATTATTAGAAGGAGGATTTAAGAGATCTGGTTTTAAAAGCCCCTGGAGTGTAATCCTATATTTGAGCCAGTCGGTTTTCCGAGGGTTTCGAAATTCAACGCGGCAAGGAGGTTCATCGATGAGACTGAATTGAATGTATCTGTGATCGGAGAACGAGTGTTAATCCGACACTTTCCAATTCGAGATCTTATGATGAATGGTATCTGAGACAAGAGTAATATCTAATACTTCCTTTCGGTTTTTAGTGATGAAGGTAGGTTCATTACCCACATTACTTACTATAAGGTTAGTACTTAAGATAAAATCAAAAAGAGACTCACCTCTATCATTGATATCAGTACTTCCCCATACTGTATGATGGGAGTTCGCATCACTCCCAATGATGAGGCAAATCTTCTGCCGTTCTGCATGCGCAATCAGTCTCTCCAGTGTATGACCGGGGAGAGGGCCGAGGTGGTCATGGCCCAGATACGCCGACACTAGCCAGTACGTCTCATTGGCCGTTTCGAGCCTTGCGGCGGTGATATCTTTGTCGCTGAAATCAGGGAGTAAATATACATTAGTGCTACGCTTAACTAGTATACAAGATCTAGGGTCACCTTTATCAGACGCATACAGTACGTAGTATCCAGGAGTCCTGAGTCCACTAACAATGGATTTAACAATCCACGGTTCTTGGATCAGGACAATATCCTCTCCATTCCTGGATAAACGGAGAAGAAGGGAGGCCGAAGCCTTAATGGAGTGTTGGAGATTAATCTGGACTAACTGCAGCATTTTGGCTACAATTAGGCAGATCAACCTCCACCACGGTTTCATTGAGTTCCTCCGAAGATGAGCCCAAAAGCTCATCCTCACCCAAGGGAACAAGGTTGATGAAGTCTTCAGTCTCCATATCGGTTAGACTATCGACATTAGTAGAAGACTGTACCGTGATCGAGGATGACCGGGATTCCTCATCACCAATCGATGGAAAGGTGATGGATGCACCAGGATCCTCTACCACGGACACAGCTTCAGTGTTTAACAGAGGGACGCGTTCCGCGTCAACCTCATCTTTTTTATACACCTTCAGAGAGATCGAATCGAACCCATACCGAATCATGCCTTTGGTCTGCGCTAAGGGGGCAAGGGAATCCTTATTGATCACGATAATCGCGCTTCTATAAAGACCCCTTACCTCCTCAAGCTTTGCGACTTTCCAGTCATGAGTCGGTAATGAGGGGTTGCTCAACTTGACTATCTGGAGTATTTCCTCCATGCAAGAGGGCTCGGCTGGTATCCAGATGCGGGCTCTAGGTCTGCACGGGATGTCTTCCCTAGCAACAACTTCGAGCTTCGCACCTGGCCAGACCTCGCCCAACCTACTGACAGCAAGCTTATACAGATCGCACGATCTCTGATCCTCACAGACGATGAGTTTGACATGCCCTTGATGCCAACCGCCATCGCCTGTGAGAGGAGGTGGTCCCGGATTATCCCTCATGAGACTCAAGAAGCCTGCCGAGAGCTTCATTCTGACCACCTGCCATTGATCAGGAGAAATCGTACCATCAATATCGCTCCTGTCGATAACCGCAACCACGATCTTGTTCTTGTTTTTGAGAGCGTCGCTATAGGATCTGGATCCTCCGGAATGGAGAGTGCTGGCGTTATGCACTTTGGGACGCTTGGGCACCGGAACGGTTTCATCCAGAGACCTATTACGCTTCGACGTGGAGTCGTCGCTGGTCTGCGCATTCGCTAGAATGCTCTGGGCCCATTTGATCCTGGGGTCCTGCTCCGGCATCCCTTCGACCACCGGTTTATTACCGAGGGTCTTCAGGAGCCTAGCAGCTGACCGCCTGACCCTATAGCCGCCCTTCGACGGTCTATTTCGACGGCTCTCTCGCGATGGTCTCGGGAGAGAACCCAACCCAGCGGTAGTAGGACCGTTTTTCACAACCCTGGCACCACTAAGCCGGGCCCCCCCTCGAGACGTACTCGGGAGAGCTGTATTATCTCTGGTAGTGGTGGGATCGTTATTCACAACCCCCATCCCACTACTAAAATTAGGTATTACTACCACATCACTACTCTCACTGAGATTAGTATCAGATGAGGGGCCATGACATGCCACAGCCTCCCCACCGACACCAGCCCCAGGAGTAACAGCAAACAGCTTTGTCGCCGTACTGCTGCCCGGTTTAAAGGGCCCACAGACACCACACTTGTGTGCACACATGTGTACCGACACCGGTGTGCGATCCCGCCACACACGCCACACCAAATCCTGCACACTTTAGAGATTTCATAGAAAAAAAGACCATAATGATTATAACATTTTAAGGCGAAAAGCTTCCGACGCTCCTAATTCAAACGCGATTCCGATGCAACTCAATAATAAATGTACGCGCACATCCCCATACACATCACACCGATCGAGACACCGACACCAAAAATCAAAAACTTTTGATTTTTACTCGCTCCGTGTCTGACACCGAAAATCGGTGTGTACACCAGCCCACACACAGCACACATTTCCGCACACCGACACATGTGTGCACACAAGTGTGGTGTGTGTGGGCCCTTTTAAAAGAGGAACCGGTCTTAAATTCTTTTTCTTCTTCTAATGTTTTTTGTTTGTTTGTTTTGTTTTTTGTTTGACATAAAATTTTGGACCCACGAGTATCGAATAAAGGGTGGTCACTCTACACAGGGATTCGTGTATGCAGAGAAGGCAAGCTGAACTGAAAAGTGCCAAAAATCGGATACAGCTATCAATGGAGAGAATGATGAGCAATATGCAAGTGAGTCATCAAAAAAGAGAATGTTCTCGCATTCACTTGAATTTGGTTGGTCAAAGGTCGTGATGTTGTAGAGAAGTGGTCCAAGTTTCGATTCTTGGACAACTCCAGCCATGATGCTCCAGTTGTACGAAAAAGTTCCTAGAAGAGAGAAAAGAAAATATAATTTTTATTAGTGCTAAGGGAAAGTCTAATATGTGGAGTTTATGGATAAGGGCTTCAATCAATATACACTGTCGAATGCTTTCTCGACATCCAGGAATTATCTGACAGTGTCTTGATTATTATTTAAGGCTGTGGAGATGTCATGATGAAACTTCAGGAGTGGATGCAGGGTGGAATATTTTCCCGGAGACCAAACATGTCTGGGATAATGTTGTTTTCACTGCAGAACTTTTTGAGTTTCCTGAGTATCAGCTCTTTCAAGAGCTAAGAAAAGAAAGATAGACAACTTAATAAATTAGTGCTTTCGAGTAGATTTTCGAAAACTGTAAAAATACGTCAATTTTCAACTAGCCCTTCAGTGCAAATGGCGGTTGCTCTCAAAAACAATTTAAACAGAGATTTGTTGAAAATTTTCACGGAATTGGAAAGCAGTAAACACAACATGGAAATTTGAGGGGAGAACCTACAAAAATATGGCGACTGAATACGAGTAAGAAGGAAATTAGGCTTAGATGAAAGTTACAAACAATTGATTGTGTTTGAGTCATAAGTGAAAAACTACAAAAAAATGCATTTTTGCATTTGTTTTCGGATTCGGATACATTGAGTAGGACTAAAATCAAAACTTCCCCACCAACTTGCTTGCTAAGGGCCCTTTTGAGCACAAATTGACTGAATTATAATGGTAGAAGTTCATAGTGTTCCAGACATTTACCTTACACGCACTGTTAAATTCTAGTCCCTATTAAAAAACGACTAGCAACAATGAGTAAGTGCGCTTATACATCTGTAAGCTTGAAACTCATATTACAGATTCAAAATAGCTTTTGGTCGCATTAAGTCCAAAAAATGGCGTTACATCTTTCGTATCAGTCAGCGATCTCACTTGAAGAGTTAATTTTACTTTTTTTTTTTTTTCAAAAAAACAACTATTGGACTTATAGCCAACAAAATAAACACGAGATGAATTAAATTTTTCTTAAAAAGAAGATTTTTTTATGATATGAACTGAACACAACAAAAATTACATACACATATAGAAGTTTACGCTATTCAACTGATGAATTGGTACTTATCATGAAATTACCAGGAATCAACGCATTTTTTTGTGGTCAATAAAAACTTTTTTTGAATCAATTATCCGCTCGATCACAGGTAGCAGGCTCACAGACCACAACATATTTATTTACATATAAAAATGTATCTATTTATTACAAATGAATCAGAAAAACTTTATTTAAAGACAACTTATGTATATATCCGGGCAAGCCTTTCTAAATACCCCTCTGAGACAATTTTCAAACAAAATCTAATAAATATGGCTGTATTTTCGTTTGTTAGTAATAATTATAGGTATTAAGAGAAGAGAAATGTTTTGAGAGTATAGTGGTGCTGTTAACGTGGGTAGATATTTAGCAAACTATATAATAACTCTGAAAAGCGGAACCAATTAACAAAAAAAAAAAAATAAAGAGAGAACATGAGAAATGCATTTCTATTGATTGAGCACGAACAACCTCTGATCACTTCAATTTCAACTCATTACTATTTTATTGAAATCGAATGGCAATGTTAATGATCGTGTCCATGTCCAGGAGCTGCTTAACGCTATAATGTGAGTCTGAGTATGGACTTCGAAATTTAAGTTAAGTAATGCGATTACCCTCATATAATGCCAAAATGCATCAAAGGAAGCGACTGCGTTTTCTAATCTATACTCAAGCCCTTCCACACTTTTTGTAAAAGTATACAGATGGATTCCAATGAGGAAAATTAATTACATATAAATGCGTGAATTGATATGGTGGTACTTTTAAGAAAATGTATGGCATTTTTTTTTTTTGCGGTAAACGTGATGGACCTCGTTTATTTGAGTTAAAAGATTAACTAAAAGGCTTGTTATCCGTATGAGAAAAAATAAATTCAATAACAATGACCTTGTATAACAGTAATATTATTGTTATGCAAGGTCATAAATCCAAAAAACAGTCCATATAAATTAATTTAGACTTTGAGAACAAAACTCTTTGTTGAATATAATGTGCCACTTAGAATCAAAGTGGGCCGATACGGTGTGCAGCAAAAAGGGCGAAAACCTTAACTTCTAAACTATTGGAGAAAGTTATGTGAAATAATTATTTTTTAATCTGTTAGTAATTATAAATTAACTAATAAAATAAAACAACAAGTCAAATATAAGGTTCTGGTCAGAACTTGCTAAAAAAATAATAATTTTAGGTCTCTTTGATCCTAAAAAATAAATCTAAATAAAATAAAATGCACGCCTGGATCGCACGTACTTGCTCTTATGTTCAAGTTGCTTGAACCTTAAGAACTTTTGCAAGTACATAATTATATATAAAAATATAGAAGACTATAAAATAAGCATTTATATCGTTCTTTAAATTGTATATACAACTAGTAAAATAGCTTAGCACTCAAAACCAAGTACCTATGCCATTTTATAACTAGAAAAAACAGAAATATATGTATTAAAAATCGTTGGAGTGTAATTTTTATATATAAAATTTTGATTATGTTTTGAAAACAAAATATTGAGATGCCAAATTTATTAATATAAACCCGGTTTCAAAATATTAAATTTTCAAAAAATAAATTTTAGTATTTCATAAAAAATCCACAATTTACTTTTTTCACAATTTTGAAATGCAATTTTATTGAAATTTTATATGAAATTGATTGAAATAGGTTGAGCCGCTTAAGAGAAAATAGAAAATAGAAAAAACACCGTTATATGGCAGGTTACGTTAATAACGGTTTTTGGAAATTTTTTGTATGACCTATATACAATAATTCACTGATTTTTGTTTGTCAAAATCGTTGGAGCCGTTTTCGAGATACATAAATAAGCTTTTTCTTAACGGTTGTATGGCAAGTACCCTTGTTTTTGGATCTAAAAAAATTCAATTACCCCTCTGGAGAGTTACAAAAAAAACCTTAAGTTCAAAATTTGAAGAAAATTGCAGACAGAACTGTGCCACCCACTTTTTCGTGTTCTATATCATCTTAATGTCATGTTTGATTGTTATCTCAAACATTTTTATTTTTGCAGAAATCAAAAACTTGTTCTAATAGTATACAGGGTGTCCCGCACCTGAGTGGAAGTATCTTAGGGTGTGGTTCCTGGGTATATTCTAAGAAATAAATTGTATGGGGGAAAGTTGTATCTCCCCTCCCTGAGGCAGGGGGGGGGGGGCAGTTTCTAAAAAATTGACTTAAAATGCAAAAAAAACATTTAAAGTCAACGAAAACACATTTAATAATGTGCTATAATTTTGAATGAAGAAAAAACAAGAGGTACTTTTACCAAAAAAACCCCGAAAAAAGGGTTAAATTATGGATAATTCATTTTCGGGCTTTCTTGGGAAAGTACCTTTTGTTTTTTCTTAATTTCTCAAAAACTAAGAAAGATCTTTACATTTAGTTTTCGGTAATGGATTACAAAATAATGAGGGCAATGAATATTGAACACAAAAATAGCACTTAAATACGTAAAATTTTGAAAAATATCGACTTAAGAAAAAAAATCACAATTTTTTTAAACAAATTTGAATTTGAAATTTAATTTCTCAAAAACTATTCACTTAAACAACTTGATTTAAAAATTAAATGCAAGAATAGAGTATTAGCTTTCAAAAAAAATTATAGCACATTATAAGATGTGTTTTCGTTGATTTTTAATGTTTTTTTGGTATTTTAAGTCAATTTTTCAGAAACTGCCCCCCCCTGCCGCAGGGAGGGGAGATACAACTTTCCCCCTATACAATTGTTTTCTTAGAATATACCCAGGAACCACACCCAGAGATACTTCCACTCAGGTGCGGGACACCCTGTATATCGCAAGTAAATTTAAATCGTTGGAGCTGTTTTCTTGAAAACTAATTTTTTATATATAAAATTTTAGTAACATTTGAAAAAAAATAGGGACGATTTTTTTTTTAGAAAATATTAAAATACAAACATTCAAAAACCTTGTTTCAAAAAAAATCATAGACCCGTTTTTGAAATATTGAATTTTCAAAAACAAATTTAAATTTTTCTAAAAATCCAAAACTTATTTCTATTCAAAATTTTGATATGCAATATTATTAACATATTAAAGAAGCTTTTTCATGAAAATTTTGATTGAAATCGTAAATGAAAAAATTTAAAATCAAAAAACCGTTATATGGCAGGTGCCGTTAATAACAGCTTTTTGTAATTTGTTTTTCTACCAAAATGTACACCATGCCGACAATAATGCATTGATTTTTTTTTTCAAATCGTTGGAGCCGTTCTTGAAATAAATTAGCTTTTTTTTTTAAAGGTTGTATGGTGAGTACCGTTATTTTTAGAGCTAAAATAATTTCACTTTCCCCTATGAAGAGTTACAAAAAAACCAAACCTTCAAAATTGGAAGACCATCGCAGATCGCTGGTTTATCTGATTTAGTTTGTAACAACTGCAACCGATATCTGGCTCTGCGTCGTCAAGGGATCAACATACTGTTTTGTTGTGGTTCCAACGTAGGCAGGGCTTTTTGATTCGCATATGTAGTGTATGTTGTTGCAAACGACATTAGAACCAGTGACGTCCCTTAGGCATGGGTTCTGGTGGGCCGGGGCCCAGGGCCCCGCGATTTAGGGGGCCCCCTGAACTGCCCAAGTATACCAACCGATTGTTATTTTTGAAAGTAGATATGTGACGTTGAGATTGGATTCATTTGGCTCTAATGAGATAAGTGATAGAGCATTATTTTTCCATCCTTATCATGAAATACCACTTAATACTCTTAAAACCTTTTAAATTTTTTCACAAAAAAAGAATATTTTAAGTTGTTTTGGTACTTTTGGTACCAAAATGAAATTCAAGAAAAGTTCAATTTTTGAATAAATAGACACAATTAAATAAAACTACATCTAACGCTTTTTTAGGCTAGGAACAAACAAACAAATGAAAAAAATTAGTTAATCTTTTAAAAACAAAGTCGATCATAGTTATATAATTTTGAATTTTTGGTTGTCTTTAATTCCTTTTTTTTTGTGAAAAAATTGCAATAAAGTCTCAAGAGCATTAATTGGGCTTTCATAATAAAGAAGCAAAAATTATACTCAAAAACTTTTTTTTTTTTATAAAAAAACATTTGATACAAAAATTCCTACAAAATCGTTATCCGGCACAAGAACAAATTTTAGATCAGGTTACAAATGCTCGTTTGAATAGATCTGTTGTAGTTTGGTAAAGGTAGAGCTAGTTAAAAATAAAAATATCCAAAACAAAGCGAAAACGAGAAAATTATAATTTTTAATTTGTACACCCGGAACAAAATCCTTGGAAAAATTTTTTGTTTATACTTCGTTTTTGGAACATTTTAAAACATCATAGGTAGGTACTATATTATTTTTTTTTTACGGCACTGGCACAACTGAGAGTGACATGTGAATATGTGACCAGAAAATTAACTCTTAAATGAGGCAGTGAGCCAAAGTGGCCCAATTGCAATTTTATCGAAATTGAGCTTATTACAAAAATTAAATCTGTAGGTATTAAAAAATATTTCTGCATTTAAATTTTTTGAATTGATAGCTCCATGCCAGGACTTTTTTCATTTAGAGCCCACAGGCCACCCACCAGAAAATTCAAAGCATGAGTGCTAGAGTGGCCTATCTGATCAGTTTAAACGGTATTTTGTAGAATTATTAATACAAAATCAAAAACTTCTTATTTTTTTATCATTTTGCAAATAAAAATCAAAATCAATTCATTTTTATTGAAAAACTAAAAATTTTGTATTGTTTATAAAACTACAAGTGCTTAAAAATAATCTGCTCCTTATTTTAGCTCTACTGAAAATAATAGAATGCTGTTAGGCTATGGCTCTTACTGCTTTAAATGATATTTTATTTCAAGTGGCAGCATGACTAATGCAGGTAGCAGCGTTGCTATAAAATACTCGATCGGGCCATATGGCCTCCTACTTTGAGTGTTGGCCCCTAGACCCTGGCCAAACAGAAATGGCCCCGCAAATATTAGTTTTCTGTTTTTATACAAAAATATTTTCTTTAAGAGAATCAAAATGATATTGCCTAAATACTCTAATACGCTAAGCTAGCTAGTAAAAAGTTCTTGTTTTCAAATTTTGTCGAAAGTGGTTGACAATTTTATTAATACTACGTTTCGTTTTGTAAATCACCTTTTAGATTCATTGAAGTTGTCTCTATGACGGAATGTGTCCCGGACTTCTTACAAATGGCACCCAAAAAGGCCCATAATATATTTTTTTCATCGTGGAAATGGTAAATCTATCAATTTTCCATGGGAATATCCCGTTATAAGTTTCGAAAAAATATTCCCTGAACATATTTTAAATATAAATGAAAGGAAAATTTTGCCACCCACTTTTTTCGTGTTCTCTTGCCCTATATGTAGTACCTACAGTGTTGGCCAAAACATAAGCAACTTTTTCAAAAAATAAAACCCTCGTCTATTACTGCCTGGATTTTAATATATTTAATAATCTTTTTATTAACAAATGCTCTTATTAATACCAAAATAAAATTAATAATAACAAAAATGATGTTTCATAGCTAAAAATATTAAATAAATCAAAGAAATAATTAAAATATTAAAGACCAGAGTTTTATTTCTTGAAAAAGTTGCTTATGTTTTAGCCAACACTGTATACCGCAAGTAAAAATAAAATACCGCTTAGCCGTTTTATCGTTTAAACAAAAGTACCTAAATATAATACAGTTTTAAAGAAACACATTTTGTAGTATTAAGTAAGTATACCTACGAGTCTAGTTTTATAAATGTCTTATGGGATCTTATGTCCGTTTTCTTTGTGTAAGTAAGAGGAACTCCTTACTGCATTCGATCGAGCTCCATACTTACAAACTGAGGCCTAATTACCGCTTTAGTGGCCGAGTGAGTTAGCGCCAACAGTTCATTCGAGGAAACGAATAACCACATCAAATTATGGTACACTATATAGATTGCTCGTAACTTGAGCGATAATAACTCGAAACTGATGGGGTTAATTATTGGTCCCTGTTTTCCAGGACGTACGTCGTTTGACCTTATTACATCAACATCAGATTTATAATTTATAACTATTTTAACGAAAGTGGTTGGATGCCACGCCCCCTTAAGAGAAAATTTAAGATTTTCGATTTTTTCCTTTGTATGCACCACAAGGTCTACCATTGTGCGCAGTTTCAAGTTTCTGTGATGTGGGAAGTGCTCCATAATTTTGATGATCTGACAGTGAGTCAGTTACGGTTTTTAATATTTTTGAAGTCTTATATTGGGAATTACAAACTATTTTTCTGGGAACAAAATCATCTCTTTCTGTTCAACTTTCTTTTCGACTCCGGCAAATATTTTATATCTGGACGAATAAAAATAAATGTCCAACTAAACCATGGGACATATATTTGTTTTTCAAAAGCCAATATGAGGCCATTGTTATCAAGATTGTATTCTCATTTTGCCCAGCACTGCCATCAGCACAGAGCCGAGTTACTTCTATGCCTTTCATATCTTACTAGCTGCCCCACCCCAGTTCCGCTTGGGTTGCAGCCACAAATCATTTATCATTTTTTTTTTGTATGTAAAACAATAGCTTCTACAAAATAATTCAACAAACAACACCTGCACAGTGCAGTGCCATATCAAACAACAAAACTACAAAAGCACCTTTAACATCAATTTAATTCATCAATTCCGACACTTACTGCAGGGATGCCCTGTCCACAAAACAAAAGACGCAACCACAAATTACTCCATCTGCTCCCACTGCAAGTGATTGGGGTAAAATTCCGTCAATCTAAAATACATTAGAGCGTGTCAAGAAATGTAAAAGGGCTAATATAAGAAGGTACCTATGTATATTTTTATAAATGTGAACCCTCCTAAACGTCTTACATCACCCTTTGACACTTTTTTGAGTTCACCCAGATGTGGTAATCTTATCCATGCATTTAAGTATCCGATTGCCGCCCCTTAATGACGACTTACTTAACCCTTAATGATCGCTCGGTTTAGCGCCGTCGATCATCTTGCTAAAGGTTTATTATTATTTGTTTTTTTTTTATCATCAACAAAAAAAGATGGGATATTTGGTTCCTGTTCTTCTGTTCTAAAGATGTAAACCCCTTTTTCTTAATTGCCTTCTCCTAATTTCCTTTGCTTTTTTTTTCTTGGAGTTCCCTGTGTAATGTCGGATAATACAGGCCCAGCACGTTCCTTTGATCGTGTGACTGATAGGTGAGTTGATGGGTTAATTTGGGGGAACTCATTCCAATTTTTTATTTATTTTCTTTTTTTCAGAAAAGGGAAAATATATCACAGACACGGTTAACGGATTGAAAGTGAGTTTTCGAAGAAGCACGCGCCATATGTTAGAATCACTTTCGTTGTAGATCGTGTTAATCGATTGGAGCGAGTCGTTCTGAGAACAGTTTTAATTAAATTATGTGGTTGTGTATGTGTCTCTATGTTCCCCATTCCAGATGTGACACCTGTTTTGTTGACAGGTGGACAAAGAAGATTTGTGTGTCGACCGTATAGGGTTGAAGATAACATATAATTGCCATGTTCACCACGTGGTTTGGTAACACAAGGAAGAAATTATTTCTCCTAGCCTAAATGAATACGATGAGAGTTTCATATCAATAGTGGCTAAAAAAAATGTCGAATAGTTGAAATATCGATTTTTATCGACTTTTCTGCAAGTTTAAATACCTATACAGACATTTTTTACCACCGACTTATCAAAGCTAGTATCGCCCAGTAGTCGAAATTTCACTGGACTCTTAATGTCTTAAAGGCAACAAATAGATATAAAAAATAAATTCTACCAGAGCGATTTGCTACCTTTAAATTAAAAAAAAATTATGAAAATACGTTGATATTAAGTTAGTAAATAGGGACCATTAACCACCTTATGTCGAAATGTGACCTTAAGTTTTCTAGAGCTGTTTTTTTTTCATTATGGCCATGCCTTACTGCAATATTGTTTTTTTTTTTTTTAGTTTTTGAAGCTCACTGAATATTTTTCTGATTTGTTGCATTTCGTTGTCTTGTTGAAGAACACATACAAAATTCGTTTCGCATCAACAGTGTGCTAGCCTAGCTAGCTGATATAAGCTAAATATTGATGAAAAGTTTCAAAGTTTTTCCATCCTGCGTCAAAAAACAGCTTTTCGTATTTTTCCATTGAATTCGACACTCTAAAGTCCGAACTTAACTAGCTATAAACAATTTTTTCCTGTTATGCTTGCTCTTTTCTGATGTCCAACTCAATTTAGTTAAATGTCTACAAATCATAATCACTGGCAATAGAGGGTTAAGACTTTCATGAATAATTTTTGTGTCGCCTTAATCAAATTCATTCGACAAAAAAAAAAAAAATACTTCCCCGACCACTTTTCGTTTGCTTAATGAAACTCCGCCTCAAGTTGTCCGTCAAATCTTTTTTAGTCGTCTGATCTGATCTGTGTCTCAATTGAGTTTAGACATACAATAGAATTTCGGCAACCAAAAGTGGTTCTTCCGTTCTGTCAGCGAGACTTTATAGTATTCAATGTGCGTCACACAATCGCCTTAAATATCGCGCCTACATCACTTGAGATTGAGATGCTGTACCGTGGTTAGCATGGTTATATATTAGAAATAATGTGGGAACATTATCCAAGATATGTTTATCAATTGACGACCAAACAATGGGACATGTATCAAGCAGCAAACAAAAGGCTTTTGACGGTGGGGTTGATTCAGTTGAAGGAATGATTACCCAGAACTCGATCCAATTTACTCCACCGTTTTCGATCACATACATACATATATTAAGTCCGCAATGACAAGGAATTATGAATAGACGACTTTTTAATCGATGCTTAAAGTTTAATCCAGAGAGGTTGGAGACAGTTCACTCTGAGTTGTTTTGATTTAATTGAGTTTTGTTTGATGGTTTTACGTTGAACTCGGATGTACATTATATTTAATCCTTTCTGTGGTGTACGAAGTAGATTTTGAAAAAAAAATGTATTCAGTATGCTACCCCAAGAATGGTACAAAGAGCAAAAGAATCAAACAAATTAAAAGCAAAATTTAAAAACCAAATTTTAAATTTTTATTTTTTAATGTAATTTATTTTTCAACTTTAAGTACAATCAAAAATGAGGGTTTTAGATCATAAACATTTTAGACCGAGAGCTAACAGTAGAGTTTGTGTGTGAGTGATAGCAAAAAAAGAAGTGTAGGCGTCCAAGGCTTCATTAAGGGCTATTCAAAAAATCAAAGTCTTACAGTCCACAACCTGGGCTTTATACTAACAATTTCGTCTTTTATTATTATTATTATTATTATTATTATTATTATTATTATTATTATTATTATTATTATTATTATTATTATTATTATTATTATTATTATTATTATTATTATTATTATTATTATTATTATTATTATTATTATTATTATTATTATTATTATTATTATTATTATTATTATTATTATTATTATTATTATTATTATTATTATTATTATTATTATTATTATTATTATTATTATTATTATTATTATTATTTGTTTTAAAACACTTTATCTGTTTACAAGACTTCGAGCATATTACTCATATCATTGACTCTCTGAAATCTGTGTTTAGTTTGAGTTTTTAATCCAAATATCTTAGCATCTAATCTCTCTCATCTACATATGAGGCCATGAGCGCAATAGTGGCCTAACTGCATTTTTCAATATTTTCAGTAGAGCAAAAATAAGAAGTGGGTTGTTTTCAAACACTTGTTGTTTTAAAATAAAGAAACATACGCTTGATTTTCTTTTTGCAATATGATAAAAAAATAAAAAGTTTTTGATTTTGTATCCATGATCCTTCAAAATAGGCCACTATTGCGCAAAGGAAAAAATATAAAAATTAAAATCCTGTAAAGATAGGCCGATTATTTGTAAATAAAACTGATTTCTATGAGTTTTTCTTATTATTTTTTTTAATTTTTGAAATTTAACAATTTTATTCACTTTCAGATGTGTTAGAATCCATAAAAGTTTTTGTAGTATTTGTAAATTGTTATTCCTGTGATCGGTGTATTAGGATATAAAGTATCAAGGTTAAAGCTTTCTGATAGAACGAGAACCCACAGCTGATTTTGAGTGTGAATGATACAAGAAAAGAAGTATAGGAGTTGACAGCTTAAGTAAAACTTATTCAAGAAATTAAGGTATTGGCAGTCCACAACCGAGACTTTAGTGATTAAACAGTGCATCGAAATCAAAATATGAATGCATCTCTCCCTAGATAATGATCAGATCACAGATCACGGAATCTGAGACCACTTGAGTCTATAGTAAGCCCTACCAGATAATTTAAAAAACTTCAAAGTTCAAAGCGAAAAACGGGTTTTTGAAACGGTCTGGTAGGGCGAAATATACACACAAATGATCAGAGTAGCATTACCCAGGAAGGGGTGAAAACCAACTTTGGTAAGCATAATTATTACTCTCGATGTAGTGTTTAATCACTATATCCCCGGTTATGGACCGCAAGACTTTGATTTGTTGAATAAGTTTTACTCAAGCTGTTAGCTCCAATATTTCTTTTCTTGATACCATTCACACCCAAAATATGCTGTGGATTCTAAGCCTATAGGCCTATACTTATTTTTATTTGTAAAACAAACATGTTGACAAAAAAAATCAAAAAAATGTTAAAACAATATGTGGGGTTGGTCTTTGAAGCTCATGAATCTTGAGTCGGTTAACCTTAAGTCCTTCTCTAGAGATCATTCTATTTGAAATTTCCGATTTCAAAGTGGAGAAGAAGTGCTTTTTAGTAGTTTTATGACATGGAATGTTTTTTTTTCTCGCTGAGCCTATGAAACTCTAACTTTATGGCTAATCGAGGGTGGTTATCAGGGTACTGACTTATGTTTAGTTCATTGAATAATGTCACCTGTGAGCAAATACAGTCAAACTTCTTTATAACGAACTTCCCTATAACGAATATCTTTATATTGCGAACTGCCGCTCTGTCCCCGTCCCCTAAAAAAATATTCTATACAAATGTGTCTCCATATAACGAATTTCTCTATAACGAAATTCTCTTTATAAAGAAATAATTCTTGGAACCCATCATCATGTCTGTTTCTTTATAACGAAATTTCTATAAAAACATTTTATGAAATTTCTCGCTCCTAAAAAAAAATTAAACGAAACGAATTTTGTTTACAACTTTCTGCAAATAAAATCATTTCGGTATTAGGGAATTCCCGATTTTGTACAAGATCTTTGCTGGTAAGTGCGCCGCTCTACCTACGTAGATAGAAAAGGAAATGTGTGGCAACAATTCAAAAATTGAATTCGGAATTTTCACCAAGCGTCAGTTTCGCTAATCTTTTTGAAAACTTGGTGAAAACGAACGGTTGTTGTTTTCACCAAGGGCCTTTAACGAGGGTCGTTTGCTTTCAATAATCGACTTTTGTCGAAATCGATCATCGAAAAAAATAATTTTGATGTTGAAAATCTTAATTACCTATCGTGAACGAAATTTCTCGTTGTGAACTGTTAACGAAAAATTAGCTTAAGAAAGATTAGTCGTAATCGTAAGCAAGATACTCGTAATCACAGCCCAAGTTCTGCTTCAATAACTGTGAAACAGAGCGAATAGTTCCTGAGTTCTGCGTTATATCTTTTCACTTTCAATAAAATTGTACTAAAAAAAAATTGTATATTTATGAAAATAAAAAACTTTTTGCTGTTCATGTTGTTACATACGTAAACATACATTGCCTGATTGTCTGATGTGAAAAAAAATAATATTTTCAATAATTTAAGAAATTTTCCTTATAGCGAATTTTGCCTTAAACTTCTCTATAACGAACCAATTTTTTGGCCCCTTGAGGGTTCGTTATAAAGAAGTTTGACTGTAGTTAAATAATTGGCCTAACTTAAAGTTTCAAACAATAAAATCAAATATGCGAGCGCAATAGCGGCCTTTAAAAAAGATAGGCCACTCTTGCACTTAAGCTTTTAATTTTTATTTGTTTGGCCTTAGTACAAAAGTCCTATAACTTTGGCATGAAGCCGTCAATTTGAAAAATTAAAATGCAGAAATGTTGCTCAATGCATACAGATTCAATTTTCGTCGTAAACAGAATTTCGATAAAATTGCAGTTAGGCCACTATTGCGCTCACGGCCTGATATATACTTCTCTTATTTTTGAAGTTAAATATGACTCTAAAAATGTTTGATATAATCCAAATCCTTACCAAAAGCAATTAATGGATTTTGATTTCTTATTGCTCTTTGTAATTTATTCAGCCCCATCATGGATTCCATCGTAATAGGAAAATCGTAACGAATCCCGGGAAAAATCTATCACAGAATCTATCGTATAGGGGAAAATCTAATATACAAATTGCCATAACACGCGCATTTGGTGATATCTTTTTGCAGGACTCGTAGAAGTTTCCGATTACGTTGGAATTCGTGATAGGACTGTTTGCAATTATGTATGTCCATTCTCAAGGGCTTACGAAACTGGGTTTATGATTTCCAAATACAAACAGGGAAGACAAAAATGAGTCTTACTTAATTAAGACCTCTAAAATTTGTATCATATTCTTACACTCCATCGTTGTATAGAGTACCTTATGGGCCTTCAATTCTTAGTTGTTGGTTATATTGGTAATCAATGCGGTCCACACTGTTATTGACGTTGACGTAAAATTTCTTACACCCGTTGGGTCCTCTGTATCTCAGGGCCTTTATATCTCAAGGGCCATTTTATCTTTTATCGCCGTATCGATGATATATTACTTAAGCATTGCATACTTGTGATGGGTACTTCTAAACAAATTGTCAAATAATCCTACATTTAAATAGAACTGCCAGAATCGCCAGTGTAGAATCATTAGGCGTTTTTCCTTTTTAGTTCCGATCAGATCCCGAATTCGAGTTAACAAACATCTATCTACTGCACTTTTTTTTTTAAATACTGACTCCCAAACTGTTATAATAAAGTCATTGAAAAATTTTTTCCAAAACTGGAAATTTACAAATGGCGTGCCACGGCGTGTTCATAAAACAAATTTAATAGATTAAGTTAATATTTTTAGTTTAAGTTTCTTACGTGATTTTCAAAACCGTTGAAAATGTCCAGCTCTAGCCAGAATGACAGCACAATCGTTTGGAATGGCTTATTTTGACGACCTAAACGAACTTTCCGAAATGAAGATCAAAGATTTGATCTCTTTTCTTAACGCCACGAAATGGATCTGAGATAAAAATCAGTTGCGTTCTGCATCATGTTCCCCCCCCCCCCAGATCCAAAGTCCGCGAGTAATCGGAACCCGGGTTTCTGAGGGGCTTCATGATGCTCAATGGCAATGATGACCACATGGTCGGATCGATCGCGCTTCGTTGCTATTCTACAACTTGCCGAGCTCAGCATAATGTGGCAAGCTCGGGCGAGATGCGATCCAATCGAGTGAGTGTCCTATGACCCAACTCACAAGGTACATTAACCATACTTCACAGCCGTCCTATTTCAAAGCAAGGAACGCTTTAATCTGGCTTTCACACACAGGTCAAACGAGTTATGGTATCAAAACGGCGCAATCCAGTGATAATTGGGCAAAGAGCGAGTGTTACGCTCTTGCCACCATTTCTACCTACCTACCTACCTATTGTTGAAAACGAAAAAAAATTGGATTTGTATTTTTAATTTTAAATCTGCTGCGGCAAGGTCCAATCTAATGCAATTTTTTAATGATCTACTGCGCAGTCTTTTCGAAGTATAGCAACGCAGTCAGAATGGGAGACGGAGCTGGAATAGATGTCAAAAATGGTGCTGTCGCAGCTGCACGAGTTCAGCCATCAGATGTGCTTCAAAAATCATTCAGAGCGCTCAGAACTTGCTCCACATACTCGAACCCTGTTCAGAGCTCTTTTCTGAACTCAAAAATAAAATTGAGTATTGTTGCAAAAATAGAAGAATAGGAATACGTATGGTACGGATTTTTCAATTCATACACCGAAAAAAAAACGTTGGTAAAATCAACCAATATCCTTGGTTAATCTTGCGTCAACCACGCATCTTGGTCAATCTGACTATGCTTGCGTTGTCAATCTTTTTATCAAAACTTTACGATGTTCGTGATCGATTTCGGGTTTGAACAAACACTTCGCATTTTAAAGTGACTGTAAACGTGTTAAAAAAAATGATCACGTTTCTAGGTACTCCAATATTTTTCGTGATCACGAACATATTTTTCCGGACTATATGTCAACTATAAACATTTTTAACGAACAATGCTTTGTATTAAGCTGAATATTCATTGGTGTGAAATTTATGAATTTACGTGATAGAATAATCAGTTTCATTGTTAATCGAACACGGTAGTTTGGAAATATTTGTTGTGCTTGAACTACAATTAATATGTTTCAATGACTATGTTTGTGATTGGCTCATCATTTTCATTGTTAGCCAAGCAGGAAAATCTTCTAAAGTATTTGTGTTTGAAGTTAAATTTCCGTGCTTAGATAACTATGTTTGTGTTTGGCTTAAAATAACAGTGTTGTTATATATATACATTCGTTGTTGGTTTATCATTTTCGTTGTCAACAAAGCAGGAACATTTTGTAAAATATTTGTGCTTAGAGTTAAATGTCCGTGCTCAGATAACCATAATTCTGTTAAGCTAAAAATAACCTTGTAGTAATTTGTATACATTCGTGATCAGCTGATCATTTTTGTTGCTAATTAAACAGGAAAGTCCGGTGAAATATTTGTGCTTCAACATTAATGTCCATGCTCAAATAAGTATACTTGGTGTTTCGCTTACTATTTTCCTTGTTAATATACTATCATTTGTGATTGAATCATAATGACGTGTTCTCTCCATTATTTTGAATACTTACTTTTAAATTGGTATGCTGTAAGAACTTTTAAAATAATAGGAAAAACAGGTAAATGTTCAAATTGAGTTTATTAATATTTTCGTAAATGTTTTCTAAAACAAAAGTAATATACGTATACAGATAATATTAACTTAGATTATCATACTAGTTTAAAATAAAAAATTTAAAATTAAATAATATTTGTACATGTTTCAGAAAATGTTTTTTTAAAAGATCTAAGTGCCATAGATACTCTTACAAATCAGAGTCAAAACTAAATCTTTTTTTTTTCTTAAACAATAATTTTACATGTTTAGAATATACCTTTTATAAAAAAAAGTTCCATTTTATCATACATACTTGTACATGATACTCTTACTAGTCACAAAAAATCTTTGTTTAAAAATAGTACTTATTTTAAAAGGTATTGATAAAAGGATAATTCTTTCCATTTGAACGGACTTTTACTTAATTTTACTTATTTCAAACAGTTTTTAACTGTTGTTCTTGTAAAACTAAAATAATAAACAATTTTTTACAAAATAATATTTTTGTAGGTCTCAAGAAAATATTATAATTAATAATGTAAGTACCATATAATATTTCATTTGAAGTGCAATGGTTAACTTAAGAAAATGCAATATATTTTCATAGACTGCATTGCTAAATATTTTTTTTTTTTTTTGATTCGATTAATATCTCAAGATTGACTGAAATAATAATTTTCTATTTTGCAGAATGTAAAAGTATTTTTTGAAAAAAAAGTTGATTTAAATTAGCCGATGATGTAAAAGAATGTTTCTCCAGCAAAAACAGATTACAGACATTTAGAAGGTATGAAGGATTTCAAATAAAAAATACATTTTTCATCAGCTAAGGACGTTGTTGGGCATTGGGGTGGAGCGATTTTATCGAATTTTTCCAAATCACTGGGTGCAACTTATAGTTTATACGTAATGGTTTCCTGAACGTATCCTCATCATTAGTTTTGAGTCGCCCTTGGGAAAAAAGAACCAGCAAGCCACTGAAAAATACCCCTTTTCCAAAAAATTTACTTATTTTGAATATAGGATAGAATGGCTATGTCCTAGAAACCATCAATACTTTTTATGTTGAATTTAGTTGAATTTAACAACAATATTTTTCTTAACACATCCTCATTATGAATTTTGAGCCAACTTTGGGAGAAAGAAAATGGGAAGCGACTGACTAGTACTTACTCGCAGCTATTTTTATATATTCAAAATAAGCAAAGTTTTTTGAAAAAAGATTATTTTTCAGTTGCTTTTTTTCTCCCAAAGAGACTGACAATTGATCATAAGGTTGTGTTCAGAAAAATATTATTGTTAATACAGCTAAATTCCATATAAAAAGTGTTGATGGTTTCTAGGATATAGCTTTTCTACACTATATTCAAAATAAGTAAATTTTTTGAGAAAGGGGTATTTTTCAGTGGATTCCCAATTTTTTCCCAAAAGCGACTCAAGACTTGTTATGAGAATACGTTCAGGAAACCATTTCACATAAACTATGAGTTACACGCAGTGATTTGGAAAAATTTGCTAAAAACGCTCCACCCTATTGGGCATACATAAATGGTACTTAAACATTATTATAATTTTTCAAAATGTTGTCTAAAATAAAAACATTTGGTGGAGCTATTTCCGAAGTTTTAATTTTAAAAAATATTTTTGAAAAAACAGCCATACTGAACTACATCCTATTGGATATTTAAGATTTAAGACAAAAAAAATGGTTGGCTTGAAATACCTTCTTTTTCTGGTTTCACTACCAGATGCGATGTTTGCTTGTCTTGCGGTAGGTGGCAGGATAGAATGTAGGAGATTCCTTACTATAACGTCTTCAAGGTCTAAAAAACGTAAACATTTAGTTAACAACTTAATAATATAAAAGGATACTGAACATTAAACATACCATTTACAAAATGTTTCTTGTTTAAGAAACCAAGCAGCTCTTGACTATTTTGGTCTTTAAATTTTTGTTGAAAACGGGGATTATAGAGGCTTTAAGTTCATTCCATAGTTCAATGAGACAGTTCTGCTTCCCAGGATAAAGAATGACAAAATCAATGTTTACCCTAAGAAAGAAATAAGAAAAAAAAATCAAAAAATGTTTTAAGAATACAAAATATATGTTACAAAAAAAGAATTTTTCTAATATTAATAAATAATAAATAAATTGGGTGGCGCAATAGCTCGTGCAGAACCAGGGCCTAGTGACTTACAACTCTCCACCATTCCTGTGTGCGTGTTGTTGGCAGGAATGGAGGCGACCTACAGTTTTTTTCCGAGTCCGAACGGCTAAGTGAGAAGCACTTTTTCATGACAAGTATACTCTTGGAGGATTTGTCAGTTCCTCACAAGAGGCAGTACCTCGGATAAAACATTTCTGGTTTTAGGTGGCACGGCTGGGAATTGAACCCACACCATCGACATGACAGTCCTACGCACTAACCATCATGCCACGAGGTATAAAGTTTTTAATCTAAGAACCCAGATAAATTAATTCCTCAATAACAAATATATTTTATTATTTATTTTTATTGGGTAGCTTACAAGCATAAAGCATAATAAATGCTGTAAAATGCAATTTAGTTTTTAATTTAAAAAACGAGACGGCACGGTGGCTAAATGACACTAGGTGCACAGGATGTGAGAAACTTAATTTAAAAAAAACTCCAAAACAATTTTATTTGGACCACCCTCATGCCAAACAAATGAAATTTTGACTTTTAAATGACTTTAAAGATTTTAAAAAGTCATAGAGACTGCTGTCGAAATGACTTCAAGTCATGATTTTCAAAATGACCTACGACTTTTATTTTAAAAGTTAAAGTTATTTTGGAAGTCAAAAGACTATTGAAATAAGTCTGAGTCTTGACTTAACTGCAGTCACTAAATGAATTTAGTGTTAACAACATTGATTTCTATCTACAGAATTGAAGAAAATTTAAGTGGGCTGGATGCACAGATAAGCTGAGAGTCATGAAGTTTTTAACGTTATTGATATCCTCTCTAACAATTCAATGGAAATGCAGACAATTTGAAGACAATATAAATATTAAACCAATTACCAATGACACTCCAGCAGAGTGTTTAATCAAGGGCCAGTTCTTCTAAATTGTGGACAAATTCTGGGTTTCAATTTCTTGTTGTCTTGAAAGTTGTTCTCCATTTAGATTTTACCTCATCGCAAGGCTCTTTAATTGTGAATTTTAAGCCATTTTATATCTGCCAAGGTATCGTCTGAATCAAAAAAAAAAAAATCATATCATAAAATGAGAAAGTTTTAAGAATAATTTTCATTGTTTGAAGATAAAAAATTACCATGCACAAATTCCATTTCTTCTTCGGTCAAATTTGGATTAAAAAAACTTTGATTTGGTACTTGGACTTGAGTTGAATTCATTTTCGCCTGTCTTGTCAAGGCCAATTTTTCGATGCCAGTGCATTAAATTGTAGTAGCGGCTGTATAACCTTCCTGATGGATTTTCTTTTGAACCTTTCTTAGGAGCCGCATAATAATTGATCTGTAATTAATGAATTTTGATAGAAGGTAATGTTACCGTAATAAAAACTGAAATTGTTGTATTTCTTCTAGTGGATTCAAAATCGTTTTTTGTAAGAAATTTATAATTAAATCTCAACTGTAGTTATTTACTACCTACTATTGAGACCCAAACTTTTCCGTATCAAGTAAATCTAGTAGGCAAAAAGTTCGGGTTTATTATTAACTGTGAAGTTCTTTTCAAAAGCTAACTAAAATGCTTTTTGCATTTGAAATTAGTCAACTATGTTGAACATTCTGAAAAGAGAAAAGGATGTATTCTTGCAATTCTTGAAAGCACTTTTGCTTACAAAAATTAAAAAAAAAAGAAGAAAATTAAAAGAAATAATACTAAATTAAAACGAATTGTGAAGCGAGTATTATTTCTAGAATCTCCTTATTTTTTATTTTTTAAATAATTTTAAATGAACTTTTTGGTTAAAAAGTGTTAAAGAGAACACATTTGCCTTTCATAATAAAAAAGAAACAATTATGCTTAGTAACGTGTTGTTTTTATAAAAAAAATGATATCCAAGTCAAAAAAACAAAATGCTAAAAAAATGTTTTCGATAATAAATTGCACGAAAACCGTTATAAGTCGCAAACGAGAGCGAAAATGAGAAAATTAGCTCGTAAGTTTTTCGACTTGAATGGACCTCAGGAACTCACGGTTTTCTTCTGCGGTGGTGATTTCCGGACTCCCTTTACAGGGTGTCCCCTAATTCGTCAGTAATATTTTAATTGAAAAATTAATTTATCCTTGAATTACATATATGTACATAGTTAAACCCTTTTTTCGGTTTTTTTTTTTGGGAAAAGTACCTTTTATTTTTTCTTTATTTCTCAAAAACTAAGAAAGATTTTTAAATTTGGATATTGGTTTTTGACTAAAATTTATTATGGGCATTGAATATTGAATACAGAAACAGTATTTAATTACGTTTAATACGAATAATTTTGAAAAATATCAACTTAAAAAAATAAAAAAATTTTGACTTTGAAATTTCATTTCTCAAAAACTATTCGCTTAAACAACTGATTTAAAAACCGAATACAAGGATGGGTAACTAGCTTTCAAAAAAATTTAAAGCACATTATTGCATGTCCTTTCATTAATTTTTTAATATTTTTTTTTTTGCATTTAAAGTTTATAATTCAGAAATTGCCTTCCCTGCCTCAGAGGGGGAGATACAACTTTACCTCCATACAGTTGTTGTCTTAGAATATGCCCAAGAATCATGCTCTGCAATATTATTGACGAATAAGGGGACATGGATATTTAAACTAGGTCGATAAGGAAAAAAATCCGGAAATATTAAAAAAGTATACTTCAAGAAGAAGCTTAGCACTTTCAAATTCAACAATGGTTTAAAAAAATTTTATGTTTTATAGCTTTATACAAAAGAAAATAGTTTTATCATAAAAACACTTCTGTTTAAAATAATAAAATCAGTCTATTACAATACAATATAAATACTTACAGAATCTTCATGAAATCGATCACGGATTCTTGAAGCAATGTATTGGAAATCCTTACGAGATACAGCTGTGTTGTTTTTTGTGAGAAATGTTGCTATACTGTCCATTAATATTCCCCGACGAAGTGGCCCGTAGAGTGCATAAAGAACCGAATCTATCCTTTAAAATAAAATCAGTTTATATGAAAAAAAGTAGCACAGCAAGAAACTTAAAAATTTTAATCTAAGATATAAGCTTTTTAAACTAATCTAATCAGCCTAAATTTTGATTGCACAAGGCTGTGAGTACAAAAGTGGTCTGAATTAAATTGAACTAATTCACCATTTTATACTCTGAAGTATTTAAGCTTTCCAAATATTTATTTATTTTATTTTTTATTATATGATCAAACATTAAATTCACTGCAATAAACACACTCATTGTTAAAATAGGGGTTTTCATGAAAAATGTCTTGAAAATCAAGTTGATAGATACTATGTATAGTCTGAATTGTTTTTAAATGCAATTTCATCAAAAACTTTGATTAATTTTTTTAGAAGATTATACTGTTATCAAAATAAGCTAAGATCATGTCTCTAGCACTTGCTGTTTAGCTAAGAAATAAAATTATGTTTCCAGTCACAAAGCATTTTTCATGAAAATGGCCTACGTTGACAATGCGAGCCTTTTTGTTTTTTAAAATAATTTAATTAAAAAAACTATGAATACAACATTTAAGAGGATTATAAATGGAATAAAAGTTTAGAAGTTTTTCTACGTCGGCAAACGTTTTTTTTTTCTTAAACGAATCACTTATTTATATTTGAAAATCTATGATCTATTCAAATATAATAACTATTATATAAAGGTAGGTATTTTGTTATCTAAAAAAAAGTTAAAAGTTTTGAGATAATCGTTACGACTTACCTTTAATACAATAAGTATAGTTATCCTTTTTTTAAGAATGTTTGTTAGATATTATTTTTTTCAATTTGTTGGTTGGCTTTAAAAAAAATCTTGTTAAGCACCCTTCAGGTCATGTCGAACTGGTCATACTATTATCTCACATGTGTGATCGTGTGAGGTGTCTCATTATGTGCTAACCTTAAACAAAACAAACGCGAAAAATTAGTTTTATATTGAATTACTGAATTTATGAGAGAAAAAACATTGATTTTGTATTTTATTTTTATGTTTTCATTTTTCTATATAAATATTATATTTCGAAACTCTTTACAAAATCATACTTTTTTAAGATGGCGTCTGGATAGAAGAAAATTCTAAGAAATATTTGTGGATACATACATATCTGAAGTAAGCTACCGACAAATAGTTTCAAACTTGGGGATAATCTTAATGACTTACCTTTATTATCTTATTACAATAATTTTGTAATAATTGCTGGTGAATAGGTATTAGTTTTCTTATTATTAGATTCACTTTTTTACAACACGCGTATAAAATTGACCTTTACGTTCGGTGGCACTTTAACTTCTGATGGAATAAAACGAAATGAAAATTATTGCATCCAAGTCGTTTACAATACTTAACGCGTCCTTTTGATCACGAACGTTGGTATACAAGCAAATAAATGTGCCAGTTTACAATGTTTCCGATGACTGAACAATGTTTGTATTAATTTTTCATAACTTAACCATGAAAAAAAGATTTTTCCTATATTTTTGATCACGAACATTTTCATCCGAGCACACAAACTTGTCAGTTTTATGACATTTCTGATGACTCAACATTGTTTGTATTAATTTTTCAAACTATGTGTGACTGCTTTTATAGAATGCAGCTGCTTGCTACGACTTTTGGATGTTCATGTTGAGACAAGATTTCTTTTCACGTCTCTCATCAACACAGACATTATGAAAGGAAAAAGAGAGACGGATATTAAGCTTTGTTTACACTGAACAGCTAAAAAATTGAAAATAATAATTAATGGGGGCTATCGCGAATAAAATTTCCCACGGAATTTCTCCCATCTTCTAAAATTGGAAATGCCAACAATATTTAACTGTTCAAATTTGGTCGATCAAAATGGTAGCCCAGTGGCCATGGAATATTAATTTTCGATGCCAATAAATTCCGAGAGAAACTGCGACCACAATTCACGATTCACGTTCCCTGTTTTCGACGATGGGAAAAATTCCGTGGGAAATTTTATTCACGATAGCCCCCAATATGTATGAAATAGATTTTTTCGAACTAAAAAAGCCAAAAATAAAATAAAGTAACTCTTGAATTTTAAATTTTTGCACCGATTTTAAACAAAAGAATAAAAAATAAAAGAATATGAGGTTCTTCTTTCCAAATACTAGGAAGTTCCGTTCTGACTTCGTCACAAAGATAAAGTAGAACTTATCGTATAATAGTCTAAAGCTAATGTCAAAAAACTTAAAAAAATTAACTTTCTAAACAGTGAAAAGGAAAAGTGAGCCATATTCCACGCAAGTAAATGACTCATCTCTCTTTTTTTCGTTCCCAACTCCCCAAATCGCAGTTTCACTTTCGTAGGGTGCGTTCGGGAGCGCTCTTCACATCCGAACACAAAAGTTAATGAAACTCAACAAAAAGCTATAAATTGATATTAGCCGTGTTTTTTAGTGCATTTTTATCTTCGCTTACAAAAAATGAGCACGTTAAATACAACAACAATACGGAGTTATACTAAAATGTTGTTGTATTTGACATGCTCCTTTTTTAAGCGAAGATTAAAATGCACTAAAAAACAGGGCTTTCATCGGCTCGTCATGTGATTTCCTTGTATTAGCTTGTTTACTTCCGACCACTTTAGTGTGTTATCGACTATTATAGTTCCACATTTTTATACAACATTTTTGTATTCATGGGAACGCAAATTTGCGTTTACATTTATTTTTTCCATCAGAAAATGTTGTACAAACTACTTGACTATGTAATCCAACTATTCAAGCATATAAACTCATCTCTTTTGCGACGTTTCAGATGTCTCAACAATGTTTGCAATCATTTTAAAAAGTATTTGTGATAATATAATAACGTTCATGATTATTTTACCACAAAAAAGAGTTTTCTTATATTTTTGATCATGAACATTTTTATTCAAGCACACAAACTTGTAAGTTTTATAATATTTCTGATGACGCCATAATGTTTGTATTAATTTTACAAAGTATGTGTGATGCTTTTTTAGAATGCAGCTGCTTACTACGACATTTTGATGTTCTTGCTGAGACAAAGAGCTCTGTTCCGTTACGTCTCTCATTAAAACAAACATTATGAAAGAAAAAAGAGAGATACATATTAAGCTTTGTTTACACCGGACAGTTAAAAAAAATTGAAAATAATAATTAATAGTGTTATTCGAATCAATAAGGCCAACAATAAAACAAAACTTAAACTTTCAAATTTCAGCACCAATTTCGATGATTTGTTTTCTGCTAAATGTTTAGGTACCATGAATAATTATGTAAATTCAGAAAATTTCTTGAATGTGTCTATATAATAATTTATAAAATACATGAGTAACCTCATGTGACGGTGTAAGGTCATGGTATCTAATGTTGTAAACTGCGTAATTCTCTAAAAATTTTTAGAAAATTGGTCAGATTTAGATACAGATTTTTAAGAAATTTGCGATGTAAAGTGCTGATTTGGTTTTTTCTTATTTATTCTTCAATTATTTTATTAATTCTTTATGTTTCATGAATTATTTTGGTTCAGAAGCTTTCTAAAATGGGTTAAAATATTTTTATTTTTCAAATTACCTAAAATAAATAATTTGGTCCAAAAAACTAATTATCTGTAAATTTAGGAAAAATATTATATTTGAAAACAACGCGACCATCTCTATTCTTTTTACACTTTCGGATTTTATAAAATAATTTGTATTATAAAGTGCAGATTTGGCTTTTATTTTTCAAGGCTTCCATTTATTCTTAAGGATGAACTAAATTCAACTATTTGTTGCACAAATTGTAACATCCGCTAGCTGCGAAAAATCCGTTTTACCTATCAAATCAATCTGAGATGGTTTAGTTTTTAATCTAGCTTGATTCACGATTCGTTTCGTGTTTCGTCGTTTTGACACATTTGATGTAGGGGGAACGAAGTAACGAAAGCACGTATGAAGATTTTTTTCTTTTTGTTGTTGAACTTTGACGTTTATGATATACGAGTAGAGATGGGGAATGCTTTTTCATAATTAACAATTTGAACAAGAAGTGATTTAAAAACATTTTGAATTATTATTAGTGTCTATTTTCCAATAAATGAACCTGAATGTTTTTGATCGTCGAAAACACGAATGGACTTTTTTCGTTGTGTGTAGTGTGATCACGATGGTACGTACCTGCCAAAAATCGAAACGAACCAAAAAACTTATCGTGTAATCAGGCTCTAATTGAGCTGATGCACGTGTTTCAAAACTGAAACCGATCTGTTTCGAAACTTGCATGTGTAGCCTGGTCCTTTAATGCCCGATTTATTCGACTGGCAAACTGCCCTCGTATCGCAAAATTTGACAGAATGACTGGCAAAAAGAATTAACAGTTTCATTCTGCTTGCCTATAATCTGTCGAAATTTGACAGTTAAATGGCAACATGCCATTTGCCTAAATGGGGTTTTATCTTAGAGGCCTTTTTATTATGCAACTCAAAAGGATTTAATCGAGTCAGTGGATCGTTGGCGTGCTTGATCAATAATAGCTGTGTTTTATTATTTTCGATCTGCTCTGAATTAACTTTTAACTCTTTATACAAATACAACTTAAAATCAACAATGCAATTGCTTAAAGATGAAACCAATAGCAAAAAAGATAGTTTTCGGTTAGTTACGCGTTAATGTTTGATTGGTAATTAAAAGAGCATTTTTATTCTTACTAGCGAATTATTTCGCATTGAAAACATCTGCAAATATATTTAATCAAACATATTTGTGATCTTTCATGTTGAAAACATTTGAAAACATATTTAATAAAAAAATTTTATTATCTTAATTGGAATAAAATTCAACAACGCATGGTTAGTTGATTTGAATACGAAACGTTTGTAGTTTTAACCACAGACATAATTAATTTTAGTTAATTGCCAACCTATCATTCTATCATATTTGTTGTCAATTAACTATAAAATCAACATTGGAAATGTAAAAAGATGAAAACAATATAAAAAAACAGATACTTCTTTGTTAATCACGTTCATGACTGATTAGCAATAAACATAGCATTTTAACTGTTATTCAAAAATTATTTCATAATGAATATATCTGCAAACATATTTGATCAAACATTATTGTGATCGTTATTCGAAAAAAAATTAAAAAAGCATGGTTATTTGAATTGACTACGAATCGTTTGTAGCTTAAACCACCAACATCATCAATTTTAGTTCATTGCGAACCTGTCGTTCTATCATGTTTGCTGTTGTTTAACTATAAAATTAACAATACAATTGTACAAAGATGAAAACAATTAAAAAAAAAATAAATAGTTTTTTGTTAATCACGCTTATGATTGACTGGCAATAAAAGCAGCATTTTTATTGTTAATCAAAATGATTTCATATTGAAAATATCTGCAAACATATTAAATCAGACATTTTTGTGATCCTTAAGAGAAAAAAAAAGTCAACTACGCATGATTAGTTGATTTGAATACGAAACGTTTATTGTTTTAACTACAAATATACTCAATTTCACAATTTTTTGCCAATTTTTCGGTTTATCACGTTTATTATTGATTAACAATCAAATCAACAATGTCATTATTGATTTAAAATAAAATCTTATTCAAATCAACTAATAATATTAGTCAATTCAAATATGTTCGTGATACTTCAGAGAAAATATATCAACAACGGCTCGTTAGTTGATTTGAGCATGCGGCGTTGGTTGTTTTAACTACAAACATACTCAATATAGCCAATTGTTGGTCAAACACGAAACATACTTGAATCAACCAAGGTTTTTTTTTTCGGTGTATGAAAATCCCACCACCCCACATATACATATATACCAAAAAGTTTAGGTACCAAAAAGAAAGAAGACAGGCGAAGAAAATTATTGTGACTTTCTGAAAATTCTTAACCACTCACATCGCATTCCATAATCTGATACACATCAGACATCACCATTCAAACTAAGGGTACAAGCTTAAGAAAAAGGAATGGGGTTCTAATTAGATGATCGTTAGATATACTTGAGGAACTATACATAATATACTTCCTTTCAAATGTATTTATGGGGATAATACTATAATCGTGAAGAAAGTATGTAGGTACGAGACGACGACGTTCACCAATTGCAGACATGAATAATGTGAGAAATGTTTGCATGAAATGAAGCTGCAAGAGAAATTGAATTTTAAGTGAAGTCGGTTTAATTAACATCTCAGATAAATTAACTTGTTATTATAGCGGTCTTGAATTCAGTTGTATGTAGAAGAGCAATTGAAATTGGTTTGGACAGTCGGACATAAGGTGAAATTTATTTATTGCATTTGAATGTTTGTGGGAACAAAATGTTTACAAATTAGATTTGAAATGTTTTAAGGGAAATATTTATCCCAACGAGATTTAAATTGGCAACTACATAAGGGGAGGCGAAACTATTATTAACATATATACATATACGTACTTATGTATTTATATCTTATGTAGATCCGTTGTGGATACCTTAGGAAGTTGTATTCCACTTACTGTAAAAACCTGTGTGTTCTGTAAGCATTCAAGCCATTTAGAGGCGTTAATGAAAGTTCAGAAGGCTATTAGCTGAAGTTCCAGAAAGTTTCTCTAAGGGTGTGTTTATGTTAGAGCTGTAATAAGCGATTCGAGCTACTATGTGACTAAAGCTTCAAAAATTCTTACATTGTTTTTCCTATTGGTGTTCATTTTGGAGCTTCGATAAACGATTCGAACTGTGATCCTAGCAAAGAAGATCATTGATTATATTTTCGAAGCTCTTATCGAGAACAGATGCTGATCATTTTATGATGAAATATAATAAAATAAAATATACAATATAATTTGTATTAGAAAACACCGCTTATTGAAGCTCCAATATGAACAGCAACTCAAGTACTCAAGCTCCGATTTCATCGCTCCCACATCGTTGCTCGAATCGTTTATCACAGCTCTAACAGAAACACACCCTAAGACGCTGTTTAGATTAGGAAGGCTGAGACCGGTCTCACGGCGGTTTCTGGATAAGAGAAGTGGGGGTCAGGGATGTCGTGAGGCATGAAGAAAACATAAAAATCCGACTCATGAGTCTCATTTTGTTGTTGTTTCAATGCGCAAAACATTGAAGTTGTTGTCGTTTTTAATGTGTTTTGAGGCGCCTCAAATTTTCTAATGTAGACACGATGAGACTCACGAGTCCGGACTCAATTTTCCCAATCTTAACAGGCTCTAAGTCGTCATAGAAATGATCACCTAGGTATTTCTTTCTTAAATGACAGAGTGCTGGGCAGGGCAAAGGAAGTGTAAGGTATCCTCATGTGCTTCTTCATCGCTACACCCTCTGCAAAAGTCGTCAATACTGAGCCTCATTTTCTTTTTGTAGAATCTCAGTAGATTATGCCCGATGAATATTCTGACAAGGGAACGAAGATGTTTCTTGTTCATTTGCATAATTTTGTCTGTCCTCTATAAATAAATAAAATAAATAAATTGGGTGGCGCAACAGCTCGTGGAGAACCAGGGCCTAGTGACTTACAACTCACAACCATTCCTGTGTGCGTGTTCTTGGCAGGAATGGAGGGGACCTACAGTTTTTTGCCGAGTCCGAACGGCTAATTGAGCAGCACTTATTCGTGACAAGAATACTCTTGGAAGATTTGTCAGTTCCTCACAAGAGGCAGTACCTCGGATAAAACATTTCTGTTTTTAGGTGGCACGGCTGGAAATCGAACCCACACCTTCGGCATGACAGTCCTAAGCACTAACTATCATCCCACGAGGTACTACTATCTGTCCTCTACTTATTGAAATTTGGCCATAACTTTCTAGTTGGGCCGCATGTTTCGAGCAGATTCCATCTCTCATTGGTTAATTCTAATATTTTGTTACCAATATCCTGTTTGATGCTACAGGGTGGTACTTTAATATGTTGTTTGGCTTGACTTGAATCAAGCTACGATTCTGTTCTCACAAGCTCATCTGCTCTCTCGTTTCCCTGTACATCACTCTGAGTAGGAAACCAGCAGTTTAATGTTATGCTGCATGCATAGAACCCTAAGCTCTTCGCGACAGCAAGTTGCAAGCTTCGAATGTATCTCGGTGGAAGAAATTGCTTATATTACTGCTTGGCTATCAATAAAGAGGAAGATATCAGCTCATGATATCGCAATAATTGAAATTGTCCCTGGCAAGACCTCAGCTTGGAAGACGCTGCAAAAGTCCGAAAGTCTGAAGGAGCTACGAACTAGCTAGTCCCAGAGTTTCTGAGAAAATTCCTGCACCAACTCCAATGCTCATCTAAGAACCATCAGTGAAGATAGTTATTGTAGATTCATTACCCACTCCTAGATTGTTTACCCACTCCCCTCTATTAGAAAAAGAGGTAGTGATCTGTTGAAGTTTAAATGGCGTGTTCTGTAGTCTGTGCATTAATTCCAACATATTTCTGCAGAATCTGAGTATGGCCCTTTGTGTTTTGTGTCCAGCAGCTATTCTGCCCTAGCCGCAAGGCACTGTATGCTGCTGTTTCTTGCACGAATAGATCTAGGGGTCTCAAGTTGAGTATTACCTTCAGTCCCACTGTGGGAGTGGTTTTCAACGCCGCCGCCATTATACCTACCTACGCATGCTAATCTTTGAACTTTTGTCAAGGTTTTCAGGCTTATTGCTTTTTCAGTGGCGTTCCACCAAACTAGAATACCATAGGTTAGTAGATATCGGTCAAACTATTGCCGTGATACATCCACCTGACAGTTTTTGGGTTGGGTCTTCAGGATTTTCCAAAATCCAGAAATAGATTGCGACCAGAGCTTTCTTTGTTCTTTCTTTAGTGTTGGGACATCTTGCGATAACAATTAGATATTTTCTAAAAGTATTATTTCTTGGTACGACAAGGAAGTTTGTTCCATTAAATATTATAATGTTTCTTTTATACAATATGTACCGGTGTGTTAAAATATCAACAACTAAGTCTCCACTTAACCACTTTTTGAACTTGAGGAACTGTAAATTTATTAAATAATAAAATTGCAAATGCATTTTCGTGGTAGGTAATTCAGACAACGTTTGACAGATACGAAAACTTAAAAGCATATTTCTGCCACAATTGCAGCTTCATAATGACAAAAAACAAAACAAAATATTTATCATCATCATCACCGGAAAAGTAGAAGCCAAGGCGTACCATTTTATGAATGCAGATTACATTAATATAAATATGTTTGTCATCCAATTCCGTTTACCTATGTGCAGATTAAAGCTGCATAAGAATGTTATGTTTAAGGTAGGTAGGTACTATAAAATCATGCATCTGAAAACTTCTTTACAACCAATCAATGCACATTAAATACATTTCCCTCAAAATGGCGTAGAGTTTTCTTAAACCCTTTGCTATAACTTAACCCTTCATCACTTTATCAATTGAAATTCCGGACATTTTACGGTTTCATCCCTTAAATTTCCGCTGCTCCTATTTGCTGAAACATAAATAGTTCTTTCTAACCCTTGCTGCTGCAATAAAAATGATATTAAACGTTATTGATTTATTCACCCCAAAATAATTTGCCTCTAACCCTTTTTGCTTGGTTGAATTAAAAAAAAAAAAAACAATCTAAATGACAGCAGATAACAAAGAACCCTTTGTGAAAGCCAAAAATTTCGGTTGTGTTCTACAATATGGTAATTTTCAGGTGTATTTTGTTATTTTCTATTCATAACATGCAACGACACTGAATAACAGCACGCGATCGTAGGAAAACTCTTTAATAAACTATACGGAAAATATGATTTGGGCGACAGTCATTTAACTATGTATAAAAGACTAGTATTTAACCTTATACCCTTTCCCCAAAACTAGATTTGAAAAGAAGATAGGCAAAAGGAAAATATAGCCACCTCGTCCGTTTGTCTTGTCTAAAAGGGGTTAATTCTAAATATACTGACACACCTCTACTCAAATTATTCTTGATGACATTGCAGTGGCATTTGGCTATTGCGGGTGTTTGTGTGGAGAGTGTCTATACGAACTTGAACACGACATCGTACTTACTTTTTTACTGCCAATAGAGGAAAAACTCGCCTATAAGGGTAAGCTATGGGTTTATAAAATATTTTTTGCCGATTTTTAAAATGTTGATTTAAAAAAATCCACCGTTATAATGACGACTTTCGAAAAGTCGATTGGTTAAAATACCGACTGATCAAAATGTCGACTCTTATAAAGTCGATTTTGAAAATATCGACTCGTAAAAGTTCAACAGTGGCTAAATGAATGATGTTCACATGCATGCGGTGCCGCAACAAGCCACTCTCGGATAACTGTATAGTGTTTACAATTATGTCAACATTACCAGTCAGCCCTATTCTGCTAAAGAATTCTGCTATCCGTCGAAGGGAAAGAATTTTTGCAAAAAATTGCGAAAAAAAATCAAATTAAACGAATAAGGCTTGTCGCGCACATGCAACTGCGACTGCAACAAAACAGTTTAGTCATAAGTTGACCGATGAGCGCGCACATGAGCAGCTCCACAAGCAATCACAACAAACCTAACCAACACACCGATGATTCATTTTTGCAACCAAACAGTTGCGAAACTGAAAGTTGCATGTGCGCGACGATTATTTAGTTGCGAAGAGTAGAACACATGAGTTTAAATGTGAATGAACGACATGACACCAAGAAATCATACCATATCAATATTTGTATTCGCGACGACAGAAAATCGCAAGTGCGGTCCCAGCCTAAGACTCTCTAAGTGAAATGAAATGAATTGTGTCAAAAGACACAAAACAGCAACCTTCACTACATATTGGTTGTTAAAAATAAAAAAAAATAAATGGAGTGCAGTGTTACTTTACTTAAGTCAAATAAAAATAGAGACACAATAGTAATTGACGGGTTTTGTTTATCATAGAAAAGTAACAAAAAGAGAAAACGAATTGTCGACAGCAAAAATGTCGACTGGAAAAATTAAAATTTCATAAACTGTTTTATTTTACTGTATTTTGGATAAAAGTCGACAACTTTTCAATTAAAATTTAAATAGTCTGGATTTTAAACTGTCAACTTTTTTTTTGTCGTTCAAACTTCAGTCGACATTTTAACAGTCGATGAAATTTGTATTTGTCCAGTCGACATTTTTTTTGTTGACCATTCGTATACACTTCCCAAATAAAATGCATGACTGATGCGTCATTGCATTTACATATGAGAAAAAAAAATGTTTAAAAGATTGAAATTCGATAGTTAAATTCGCTAAAACAACTCCTTTAATATGGTTTCCGAATACTTGCACAGATATGAATGTATGAACAAAAATAATTAAAATCGTTGGACCGGCTTAAAAAAAAATAATTTTATAAAATACCTTAATTATTTTTAGGCAAACATTTTGGTACTCAAAATCAAAGTAGGTACATAATGCACAAGGCATACAAAATAGAATAAAAAAAAAAACTGTGAACCCATTTTTAAGATACCTACCTATCAAATAAAAAACATATTGAAACTTTTGAAATTTGTACACATAAAATTTATTTAAATGCTTTCAGCCGAGAAAATTCAAAATAAAAAAAACTCTTCTATTATATTTGCGTACATATGTATGTATTGTATATGTATAAGAAAATATATTTTCCCTTACGGTTTTTTAAAAAAAATCAAGTATGTAGGTTTCAAAATATTTGATTTTCAAAAAAAATTGAGCATACATATTTTAAAAATCAAAAAAAAAAAAATTGGAATATTATTGAAAAAAATGCTATAATCAAAATGAAATCAGAAATACCGATTTGAAAAAAAAATTGAAAATTAAATAAAAGAGTTCTTTGGGAGGTAGGTACCGCATTAATAACAATTTCCTGAAAAATTGTTTCACCTAAGGGTAGCCTTTATAAAAAGAAACGTATTAATTTTTTTAAGAAAAGTTATGGATCCATTTAAGAAAAATATGATTTTGTTAAATTTCTTCAAACAAAATTGAATTTTGGTTCTAAAAAGCTGAAAAATAAATGTGTGGGGGGAATCACAAAAACTATACTGTGCGTACCTACCAAGTTTAAGGAAAATCGATCCATCCGTTTAGGATGTAGCCAAACAGACAGGCAGAATTGTGAGACCATCGTTTTTCGTCTTCACTATCATTGCAATGACAAGTAGTCTCATCAAAATCTAAATAAGTTCAATTTTGTTTACGAATGAATAACTGGCCATATAATAGGTACGTATATCGCGAGTAAAAATGGTCTCCAAATTGTTTTTTTTTATTTTAAAGAAAATACTGCTATAGGACTTGGGCCTCATTTAGTTGAGTTCCAGTTTTCGTAAAACTTCTTGAAGATATACATTATTAAATGAGTGTTATTATCATGCATGTACATGTACATACATTAGGGTGTGTCATATATTTCAACCCTGGAATTTTCACATCTAATACCTTCCAAAAGTTGCATAACATATTAAAATTAAATTCTTCATTTGGAATTTTCGTTTAAGTTATCGGATTTGGCTCGGTAAATGAGCTTGAAAAGAACACCAGAAAACGATTGTTTGCTATCGTCGAGAGTTTATAAATCAGAAAAAAGTGTTCTGTGAAAATTTGCCTTACAAAGCCTGACAAATTTCAACTTGGTATTTCTGCGTGAGAAGTCATAAGATTTCGAGAATCCTAAATGGATTTTAAATGAAGAGAAATAGTAATCAGAATCCGGAAGGATTTTTTTGAAGAACAAAAATATTTCGTGAGGTAGCATACCCTTTAATATGACGAAAAAACGTTTTTTAGTACATTTTTAAATATGGATATTTACAAAAAAAATGTGAGTGTCATTTTCTTTTTTAGTGACATAAAACTAGCCTATACAATTTTTTTTTGGTACCTTTGAAAAGTCAAAATTAATTTAAAAAAATGTATTAATATTTGTTGCACTTAAAAAATTGTATAAAAATACAATTTTGAGTGATTTCGATTTTTTAATTCAAATTTCTATTGCCTTAAATTTGTTTCTATTTAATTGCTTGTACACTTTATGTAAAACTATTTAAATATGTTAAATCAACTCAGATTAACTTTTAATATATCCGCAGAATAGACGGAAAAAGTAATAAAAGCACAGTTTTCGAAAAGAAACTTAGGCCCAATTTATTCAGCCGAAGTTGAATACAACTTGGGGATTTTTATTCTCAACTTGAGAAATCGTTTTTATTCACTTGAAGTTGATTGGCTCAACTTGTGATATTCCAAATAGCTCTGTAGACTAACGTTGGATTTTCTCAACTCCCCGAAGAAGTAGGTAGAATTTAGCGAGCGGATTATTCTTCATTTCTGTTTATTCAATCAATCAGTTCTGTTGAATTTTTGCCCTTGACTTCCAAAGCAAATAAAAATAAAAATAAAATATACTACATTCATACCTAGTACAGATAAAGTGTTTTAATAACAAATAAATAAATAAATTTAATTAAAAAAATCAAAATATGTTTTATGTAAATAATTTGTGGGAAAATTGGCCAACATCTTATACAAGCAGCGTGGATTCACCTGCATAGATTGGTGAATCATAAATTAGAAACTTTTTGCTACCACACAAAAAGTGAAATAAAAACAATACAAATACAAAATTTTCTTTCAGTTTTTATGAATTTGTTTATTAAATTGTATTATACTTTGCTTTCGAGTTCACAATTAATTCGAATGTAGTCAGAAAAATAAGTTGCACTGCAGTTTGATTTGACGTATATGAGTTTGAATATACATATGTATAAGTGCTTCTCAGATATACTCTCATCTGAAATTGAGAAGCGAAATTCTCTTCGTCAGAAGATGATTTTTGTGCAAATGAAATGGTCTTGGATGCTTCCGAATGGCTAATAGAAAACGCGATTGCTGTTTTACCCTTTTGTTTATATAGAAAAGATATTCCTCGCACAAGATGTGATTTCTCTCAATTGCGATTGAACTCGGCATAGGTTATTGTTGATTGGTTACAGTTCTTAGGTAATAATTGTCAGCTTTCAATTAACGAATCAAAACTGTTTTATTCAATATAATACACAGTTTGGGTAATCCACATCCCACTTTTCGTGGCATTTTGCTTTCCACTATGTTTTTCTTTCTTATGTGTATACCCACTCTAATGTAAACCAAAAGTTGAAACTGACATAAGCAAGTGTCATCTGTCACAAATATCTCAAGGATATTTTAGAAACTGCAAGTTGTTCAACTTTAGAATTAAAACTGGGAAGCTTAGATTTAAAGTACATAGTATGAATAAAAGCAATTTTCAACTTTCCGTTCAACATTGGATTTGAAATCAACTTCAAAGTTGGTCAACTTTGGATTTATCAGCCAGTTGAGCAATGGGAATAAAATAGCTCTAAGTTGTTTAGCGAGCCAAAGAACCATTTAATTTCAAACTTTATTCACATATTCTTATTGCTACGATTCTAATGCAACTTTTGGCAGCTATTAGATTTTAAATCTGAACAGTATTTTGTTCGCCTTACCAAAGTGACTCACCCTAATGTAAATATATATAATTTACATTGTAATGTACTGTACATACAAAAACACAGGTATATTTTTTTATTTTCCACAAAATTAACTAAGGCAAGTTCATGCAACCTATATTAAGCCCTTATTTGAATTTACATTCACGTGATATTTTGTTTGAGGTGAAGACTTACCATGAAAGTTTTGTTATCCATGTGGTTTTGAAGAGTAAAGTAAATAGATTTGATAATAACAATATGACAGCAAAAGTATAGAAATAAACATACATAAGTACATATGCGGTGAAATTAAATGGTAGTTTTTTCCTATGGACTCTTAGCTGCAGTACGATTACTATTTGAAATTATGTTAACTAATTTTTTGAATGAGTAGGTATCAGAGTTATAATTGCGAAGGGTGAAGCCAAAAATATGACATTTACAATCATAAATTATTATGCGTCTGTTTTTCTTTGCTATGCGTGTGTAATAAAAACGGATAAAAGCGGGTTCGGTTTCCATTTATTTTAAGTTAGGTTTTCAATGTACCTATTTTTATTAAAATTTTGAAATTTGTATGTATGAAAATTAAATTTTCAATAAGAAAATATTTATTATAGAAAATAATGCTGGAAGCCAGTATTAAAGGGCTTATTTTTAAACCCTCAGAGAACGTTCACTGCCCAGTCCCAGACTAGGAATTAGTCCGATTAAGTCAATAGGTATTCCTACCTTACCGTAGACTTTTTCTGAGCAAGCTGGCAAACAAATAATGATAACTTCTCTCGAGGATTATTATTATAGGGTACCCAAAACTATGCTGGAGCATATTTTTTCAAACAAAACTATGTATCAAGACGACACACGAGACTCTATCGTTTGAACGATACTTTTGAAAAATTTCAATTATTAAAATCGTGTTTAAGGCCATCAGTCATTGACAAAAAATATTGCAGTCTATGTAACGATTTGCGGGCAGATATTGTTGCTTTGTTTTGTTAGTAAAATTTGTGCTGAAGGAAATTTGAAAATTTGAGCGCGAGCGCTGTAGATCAGTGAAGGAGGAGAACTAAAAATGCCCTTGATGTTATAAGCGAAATTGAACTTGATACAGTCGAAGTAGTTAGACTGATTGGGGTGTTTTGTTAGACAGAATGGGGTTTTATTAAAATTTCTAAAATAAACTTTGATACATAGGTATTATAAAAGAAATTGGGGAAGATATTTTAAATGTAATTGATTTGAAAAAAAAGCCCAACATTGAAACATAATTTCATTGTAAGAAATCACCTCAATTCGAGACCTTACATCATTTTCTCTTTTGGGGGCCTTATTTCCTGTGGGGTCTAGTTTCTCAGAGCCCTCGAAACACATAACTCAACTTATGTTTGGAATATTTGTTCACAAAATGTTCCTTTCATCTCTACTTAACTATGTATGTATAGAAGATACTCACAATGACAACTTTATTTTAGTCTTCACCCAACCGAATATAAATTATCCCTTTTCTTGGGTAGTCAAGCAACCCAAAAAGACATTATAATGATTAGATGATCAAGGGGAATGAAAATATAAATAAATAAAAAGCCATATAGGTTCTATATGATATTTTAAAGGACATTCGGCCAAAAACATATACCCACGTACTAACACAAATAAAAAAACTTAGTAGCACACATACCTACCAGCACATATTTAAGCTCGATGTGAAGGACAGAATAAATTTACCAACAGTAAAGGCTACGTAACAAGGGGGTGAAATTCTGTATACATGCTGCCATAAAATACATCCGAACATCAGGAAAAAAGACGAAGCAGCAGAAAAAAAAATAAAAAATATTTAACCCTAAAATAACAGTAACGTCGCACCCCAAGCCCAATAGCTTGACCCTTCAACTGATGTGTGTTTCTGTTATGTATATGTGTGAATATATACCTATGTTAAAGCGAAAGGGAAAAGGGATAATAAGGCGTAGCACACGAATGGTATGCTGTTAGTCCAATGCCAGTCAGATGTGGGTTTTCGTCATCACAGTAGCCCTTTAAAGCCTGTCATGAGTCCAGAGTTTCGTAACAGGATATACCAAGAATATTACATACTTATATGTAAACATATATGCCAGCAAACAAAAACACATGCCACTGATATACAACCCTCTCCAATATGTCCACCCCCTCCTCTATCATACAGTGACTCCTTTTGACTATTTAAGTTGCGAAAATCAAACCTTGCTCATTAACAAAAATATATGTAAATATTCACAAAAATCCAATAACTTTCTTCAGTGAAACTACATTGATCTTTAAAAAAGTAATTAATAGTCAAGGGTCAATGCCAAGAGCCGGGTACTTTGATTCTCTTGATGGTATATGTTCAGGGGTGTCCCTGGAGCGTAAATCCAAGTTGGCGGGACGGCGGAGTGCAAGCATCAGCCACCATCTTGGAAAACACGTTTTATCAATTTTACATAGCGAAAATCAAACCTTGCCCATTAACAAAATTATAAATATTCACAACAATCCTGCTCCAATAACTTTCTTCAGTGAAACTACATTGATCTTTAAAAAAGTAATTAATAGTCAAGGGTCAAGGCCAAGAGCCGGGTACTTTTATTTTCTTGATGGTATATGTTCAGGGGTGCCCCTGCAGTGTAAATCAAAGTTTGGTGGGACGGGGGAGTGCAAGCATCAGCCACCATCTTGGAAAACACGTTTTATCAATTATCTCGTGACTGTGCATTGTTCGACAAAAATAGAAAAAAATTTTGACAGCTAATATTCCATTCCAGTCTTTATTTGTTTTTTAAACCAAATTGTTTTAGTGAAATGTTTTTGAAAATAAGATTTTAATTTCAATATTTTTGAAAAAAGAGATTTTTTCTAGTTTATTTTTCCAATAATTTGCGTAATTTAGCACTACTATTCTACTATCAATTTTTTAGTGAAATTCTGATCACCAGATGTAAAAATCTTTCATAGTTTTTGAGAAAAAAAAAAAAAAAAAGGTACTTTTTCCCATTTCTTGTTTGTTTTGTTATGATTATGAGGCAAAAAGGACCATTCATAATGTTAAACCTTTTTTTGTTTTTTTTTTTTTTTTTGAAAAATGACTTTGCTTTTTATAATTTATTAAAATCTAAGAAAGATTTTTAAACATGGGTTTAAGCATTTGATTGATAGCATAGAGTAAAAGCTGATGCTTGCCCATCACCCTTCGGTTGATTTTTATGAAAACAAAATTTTAAATAATTTTAAAGTAAATTTAATTTATCTTTCTTTAATATAAAAGGCAAATGCTTATACCGATCTCGCCTGAAAAAAAGACAAAAACAAAAAAAAACAAAAAACCGCACTTTTATTTTAAAATCCCATGAACGTCTTAGCTTTTTGCTGCCATGTTTTTTAAGAAATAATCAATAGTTTATTAGTCAATTGGCAGTATACATTCAAAAATACTGTTAACTCAGAGCCAGCAAATGTTTTAGGTTTGCAAGAGCATCACACAGGAGCCACTGTGGTCCGTCTTTCTTTGACCAACCTAAACATCATGATGGTTGTTGGGTTGCTTATGGTCGGTATGGTATTCGTCTTCGACGTCGTTATTGCCATCGAAATTGTGTTGTTAATTTTGAACCCATCATATTGTGTTCGGCATAGGACTCCCAAAAAGGGATAAAAAGTTTTTTCTTCTGATGTCCTTTGGGTTGATTTTTTATTCTATGTATTTTCTTTTTTTTTGTTATAGCTTTATATAGAAAGTGAATTTTAACGAGACTTGTTGGAAAATTGCTAGGCATTAGGGTTTTTTTCTCATTCTCAAGGATACCATAAAGTTAAAGGATTCTTTTTTATATTCTCCTCTTTTTGAGAAAATCCTTTTTAACTGGTCAATGTGTTACGAGTAGGTAGATGTAAGAAAGTTATACTTGTGTGCGTGTGTGATGGATGACTTGACAAAATGGAAACTTCTAAGTGTAGGCAAAAAAGGACTTACAGCCAAACCAGAAATATGGTACAAATCAAATATTTATTGATCTATATAGCAAGGGAGTCCTTTTTTCTGAATATAAGTTTTTGATGTATACTCTTCAATCTTCACTGTTTTCTTCTTATTTGTGAAGAAATCTGCCATGTCACATGACTTAATCCTTGCTGGCAAACACAAGATGTACAAAGCTAGACCTCCAGGGATATGTAAATAAGCACAAAAGGATTTTGTGCTCGAAAAGAAAAAAAAGATAAATCTAATCCTGCGAACTATGAAATAGTTTTTTTTTTCCTATTAACAAACCAGGACACGGTCATAATTTTTGCATGAAGGTACGCAGTCAGGGTAAAAACAGATGATCAAGGATAACCAAGGACGTTTTATTTCGATAGAACGGGGAAATATACATATTTCCTATTTGTAAAGGTAAATCCTTTTTTTTTTTTTTTTTTTTTTAAATAGATTTTTTTACGCATTCTGGTCTGGACACGAGTCGGCTGGTTGCCAGTTATATGGTTTAGTTGTGATGGTGGTCGGTCGGCTTTGTTTAGATGATGTTGTAACAAAAGCAATTTTTTATTTTTTTTTTCTTATATCCTTATTCAACCTATTTTGAATAAAAGGAGAAATGAAAGATGTCTTTAAAAAATTCCTTTTCTTCGATAAGTTTTTTTTTTTACTTTGAGTTGCCTATGGTCGGAGTGTGTTGGAAACACAATACGATGTAGGAGGAATATGAAATAGGATTCGTTTGGATATTTGTATTTTCTATTATTTTTTTGTATAGATACCTACCCAACCTATATAGTACTAGTTATGTCTTGGTCTTTCTTTTTGGCAAATGATGGCATACTCTGACATTTTTGAATAAATGACATAATTTTCGTTTCAGCTTTAATAAAGGTAGGTTAGCGTAGAAACAGGGTGAAAATACTTTTTCAAAATAATGCCTTGGTATCTATGCAGATACATATATGTATAGATAATGCATATAACTCCTTTCAATTTAAAATTTTGTATTCTATTTCTTAGATTAAAAACGTATTAGAAATTCGGAATGTACTACCTACCCAGGTGGTCGATCTGTGTATGGAACAATAGTTGTATAGGGTTTGAAACCAAATATTATGGAAGGTATATCTACGTATTTGTATATCCAAAGATTAAAGGACAAGATTGAAAACTTACCTGAAAATTCAAGCCAAGTTCTCATTTTCTTATACAGTTTTATTCAAAAGTGTGTTTTTTGCAACAATTATCTGAGAGAAAGTCTTCAGATCTTCTCATTTTGATCATGACCATGAGCAGTGCGGGGGAAGGTATTCATGAGGCAGCCGATGGAGTTCGATGATTGCAGTGAAAAGGTGTGCCAGCTAAATAAAGTCCTTATATGGTTTGAAGCAGGATTTCTGTTGATTTGATTTCTCAACAATAAGTTCCTCAGATCTGCCTGCATGTGTACTTATGCATCACGGTGCAGATGGAATTATGTTTTAAGCCTGAGATTTTTATTTTAAAAACATTTATTTAAAAGATTGCATTAAAAAAAATTAAAACTTTTTTGTTTGGTGAATGTTTAAGTAACACTGTATAAGAAAATTTTAATGTTTTGAACAAAATGTACGTACATATATCGCACCGTTTTGATGATATTTCTCCCCGTGTTTCTTAGACCATCAGTCATTTAGTCCATTGAAATGTTACAAAATTTTGACCGAAACCCCCCATTTTACTAACATCTTGAAAAAAGGGGTGGAAAAGGGTTTCCACGATATCTTGAAAGCCATCAGTTTTACGAAACAAAATTTTAACTTTTACTGTAGAAAATGAAAATAGATGCAACCTTTAAGTGTTTTCTTAAAAAATTAATAAAGAAAAAAAACATTTATAACATTTTTCTGCAAAACGTTCGTCTTCTTTAGTTTCAATTTTGCGGCAAAAAGTATAAAAACATAAATTGTAGACAGTTTAATTTTGTATAAAAAAAAGTTAAAACTAAATTTTGTAAAACTAACGAATTTCAAGATATCATGGAATACCTTTTCCAACCCCTTTTTCAAGATGGTGGCCAAATGGGGTGGTTTCAACCCCGAAAATCGAGTTTTGAATGAGTTCCCTACACATCAAAAGCAAAAAAATTGTCCTACTCAAAATGCAAGGTCAATGCAACATTTCAAATAAAAGGACTAATATACGAATAAGTAAGGGAATTTTAACACGTTTTATGTTTAAATTTTATTTCTTAAACTACAGCAGTTATTCTTTTTTTTTACTTTTTTATCCTATATCATCCTTATAAAACATCACATTCAAAAATTAATTCAACAAAAACAAAGATTTAACCTTTGAGCCCGAAACATTTTTGTGAATACTTTTTTGAATAAGAAAAATCAAGCACAATCGATTAATTAATTTTTAATGATTCTATATTAGTCCAGTAACTATATATTTACATTAGACCTTGTGTCAGGTCCGGTAGTTCTGATTTTTTGCTGAGTTGTTTATGAAGTTGGCCTAGTAATAAATCCGATTTTTCGACCTCGAGCACCGAACGCAACATTGGTAAAAGTCCAAAAAACCATTTGGCATTTGGTTTTCAGTTTTTAACTAAAAATTAATAAGGGCATTGAAAATCAAAAACAAAAATAGTACCATTAAATAAAAATAAAAAATAGATTAACAAAAAAAATCGTCTTTTTCTCAAAATTTTGAGTTTGAAAGTAAATTTTTCAAAAATTATCAGTTAAAAACACTTATTTTAAAAAGAATATTAAAGAATGGATTTCTGGCTTCAAGATGGGCCAAAGGATTTTCGTCCAGATTCTACCATTTTTTTTTAAAGTAATGTTTCTATTTGAAGTCAACTTTTCTTAAAATTGCCCCTCCCGCCAAAACGGGGGGATATATACCTGCCATCCAGTACTATTGTTCTCTTCTTTTGGCGCCATCTACACGCTCTATTGCTTTGATGCAGCATATGTCAAAGACCATGTTTTTGTTACTATATTGTTTTAGGGTAAAAGCGGGTGAGATGGCATACCTTTTTTGTTTCCTCAATATCTCCCATAGTAAAGTACTTTTCACTTTTTTAATTTGAAATATATATTCTTTACTATATTATTTACATAATATAAATTTTTCAAAGTTATATGAATGTTATTTTTATTTTTATTTGAAAAATTAAAAAGTATTAAGAAAAACCATCTCCCCCTATAGGGTGGGGGAGATGGTATACCAAACATATGTCACATGCATAGCCTCAAAGTCAAAATCATACACTTTCAGTTTGCGTTCGCAACCACTTAACTGTGCATGTAGATATGTCTGGTATCCCGTACGGGCCTTTTAAGAAAATTTCAAACAAAGCAAAGCATAACGCAGTTAGAATTTTTTGAAATACAAATCGTTCTGCGGGTGAGATGGTATAGGGCCACAGTATAAACCAAAGCAAAAAAGTGTGCTGTGGAATGAGCCATCTCACCCTCAAAAATCTGCGCCATCTATCCCAATTTGTCATATTTACTTATTTTAACGCATACAAAAAAATGGGTGGCAGTTTTACAAAGTTATCATAGACAGGTCATAGACAATACTTTTGTATATCTTTTGATGTATAGTAGACATCCAAGCGTTAACCAACTTAGATACAGAACCGATAAAAAAAAATATTCAAAAAAATTTTCGAACAAAATCCCTACCTGATTTTGGTGTCATATTTTTTTCTTTTTTTGCATCATGGAAGAATCGGCGAGTACAGACTACTTCGATTTCAAATGCGAAAGCGCATCTTTTAAAGGTTTAAAAGTTTCGATTGGATAATAAATGTACGAGATACTAAAGGTGCGCCATCTCCCCCGCTGCGCCATCTCACCCACATTTACCCTATAACTAATTGTTGTTTAAAATTTTGTATTGCTATATTTTGAAAGCCCGTCCCTTGGAAACTGTTATGTCTACAGAACTGGCTTTGGACTCAAATTGAAGCAAATTTAGTAAAGTTGAAATCGTAGAGCAATGTTTTATTCGGAAATTAAGGCGTAATGGTTAAAATGGCAAATAAGTGAAAAAACCGCGAAAAATTCGCGGTTTTTTGGATTCTTACCAATGTTGCGTTCGGTACTCGAGGTCGAAAAAACGGATTTATTACTAGGCCAATATCATAAACAACTCAGCAAAAAATCAGAACTACCGGACCTGACGCAAGGTCTCAGTCATATGAAACTACAAGGTAACTGGACTATATTTTAAATTAAAATAGTTTTTGATTCAAAATAGCTTTTTATGGCTTTTAGTCCTACAAATTGGCGTTTCGTTCGGCTTACTCACTTGAACTCATCAGTGAGATAGTGAGGGCTTTATCAGACGCAATTTGTTTAAGTTCAGTTCAACTTACATGAATTTTTCAACGAAAATCCACTGTTAACTATATCCAACAAGATTAGAATTCCTAAACATTTAGTTGGAAGTTTTTTTGCCCGGGGCCAGGCATAGTTTCTATATAAGAAGGTTTTATAAAACAAATTCTATATACTACTGAAATAAATTAGCCAAGTAGAAGACTTAGCATTAAGGATTGGACTTGTTGAATTATTGATTCAAAATAGCTTTTTATGGCCTTTAGTTCTACAAATTGGCGTTTCGTTTGGCTTACTCACAAATAGTTTTCGCTTTTTGTGTTGATAAAAAAGGATACTTAAGTTTTAGAGTTTAAGGTGATGTGTAAAATTTTCCATAACTATTTTTATAATTTTTGAAATATTGTTTAACAGTGAAAACACGTCGTATAACTGCATTTTTACTTCCCTAAAAAGTCTACTCTTAAATTGGTTTTTGTTTAGGTTTGCCAACGCAACTGACGGCAAATTAAAATCTTGCTTTATATTTTGGAGAACTTTTATATATCTGAGGGTGTTCTTATGTCGTTTTCGATTAGATTCCAATTTCGATTCCTTTTTGATTCCAATCGAATATGAAAACATAGTTATGTCAAAGGAGAATGGGCGTTTCGTCGCATATGTTGTAACACTTTCTGACCTATATCATTAGAAAGGTCTCAATGAGTGCTATTATATTTTGTATGGGCATCATAAGTCTGTATCTCATGCAGGGAAACTCATTGAGACCTTTGCATTGATAAAGGTCAGAAGGTGTTTCAACACTTGGGACGCAACTTGTGCAAGAGAAAGATTTCTAGTGCAGTGCAACAGCTATTATTGGCTTTTACACTTTCCCTGCACGAGATACAGACTTATACCCACACAAGAAAAAAATAGCACTCAACAAGACCTTTCCAATGATGTAGGTCATAAAGTGTTACAACGATGGGACACAACTCAAACATTTATGCCCATTCTCCTTTACACACACTGCCGAATGACGCTTGGATTTTTGAAGCAATTATCATAAATCTGACAAAAAGTATATGCATGTGTGGTGGGCGTCCAAACCTACTCCTTCTTGACATTGGGAACAGAAACAGACTCCAATCCGAAAACATTTCTCGGAACAGCAAATCGAAAGGTTTTGGAGTAGAAGGAGTGAAAATGGAGTACTCTGAGCATTCAATCGAAATTAAATTGTTGTGTAAAGAAATTTAAACTTTAGAGCATTATCAATTTTAAAATTAGGTATCGTATTTTTTCAATTTTGGGTTTTCTGGATTTTGAAACCCATTATATTGTTTGCATTAATAAATTTATTTCTTTGGCTATAGTACGTGAAGGTCTCAAGAAAAAGAAATTTTTAAGAATATTCTTTTTATAATAATAATTAAATTCTTGACATTCCTTGGCCAAAATGAGAAGGCCTTTTAAAATAGATTTTATTAAAATCATAAAGCAGAAGCAAACTTGGAGCCTTTGAACATTTTTAACTGAGAGTATGGGTTAATTTGTAAATACATAACCCCCTTGCAAAATTTGCCTAATTGAAATTATATTTTTCTTTTTCTGATGGTTAAATATAAAAATACAAACAAAAGAGTCTCCTTCGTTTTATGTTGTTATTGAATTTTTTTTTTAAATTTACAGCTGCAAGGCATTTATTCTTAACGCAGGAGTTGAATTATTTTTTTGCGAGTGGATAGATTTTGGGGAGATTGTTGAAAACTGAAATGAGTGAATCTTTTTTGTGTATAATTTATTATTTTTCATTGGGATAAACAAAGGATCAAAAGAGCACCATGAAAGAATTAATTGCTTTCGAATCAACAACTTGTGTTTGTGGCAAAAATTAGGTGTGCAGCTTTATTTTACGATTCACTGAATAATTTTAATATTAAAAATATGTTAGATATAGATATATAGAAAGATTAAGTCCAAGAATGAAAGGCTGTTTCAAAAAAAATGTGTATACATTACCTATACATGTATGTATGTGCACTGTGCAGATAATACCAATACTTATCGGTATGAGTTTTATTTTTATAGGTATATACACAATCTGACCCTGAAGTGGATTTTTAGTCCCCATAGCATCCAAATTTTCCAAATTGCATGCACCTTCATTTTAACAAAAGAAAGATATGCATAAAAACTCAGTTGTTTTGTGCCCAAAAAAACAAAACATTAAAATAACTATCGATAAAATTAATTTACCAAAATAAAAAAATATCACTTGAAATCCGTTAACCTATATCCTTTTACCTTAATGAAATGTTTTCGTCAGTAAATTTTCTTCAGAACACCATCGTTATTGAAGTAACTACAATAATCGCTCTAAAAACAATTACAAGAAATCTTGCCAATGTTATATATAATGTGACAGTCATATCCCTTACCTTTGGTATCCATTCAATTACATATCGGTACACTGAGAAAACTGAACTATGAGTTATTTAAATAGATGCATGTTTGATTATATGTTTAACTTATACAAATAGAATTCGGTTTGAACCTAATTGTAATCTGTTTGAATATGAAAATACTATTATTTTAGAGTAAAGTGGGCTTAAGTCAAACTGATTCATGTTTGAATATTTCATTAGAACCTGCAGATATTTTTTATATGTGATTCAAACTAGTTTGACTTTGATTTTTGAAATATATGTTTAATTATTTTTCTCAGTTGATAGTATTTAACATAAAATGAATATGAACGAGGTTGTTTTAAATATGAACCCACTGAAAATGTTAACAAGAAAACGAGATCGAACAAAATCTTAAATTCAAACTCAGATCAGTTTGAATTGAACTTAAACGAAGTAAAATTTAGGATAAGTTAACCTTGTGATGATGTCATTGTTATTCGTTCTGAGAAGATGAGAGACCAAAACCCAAAATAAAATTTTTGGAACACTTGCAATCTTTAAAGTAGGTTTTTGGTAAGTAATATTTCTTTTATTTTAGATATTGATATGAAAATTAATTCATGTTTTTTCTCCAGAAAAAGAAGAATAGCCTTTTCAATAAATGTAGTGGTACAGCTATTTGGGATAATCTTGTGAAATGCTGTCCTTTAAGGCTCACTTGGGTGTTTGAAGTTTTAAGCCAAACATTTGTCAAAAGTAAGTACATACATATCACATAAAGAGCTTATCATTCTTTAACTTTTAGCAAAAAAGGCTAACCATGTAATTTCACATATAGGTGCTCCAAAGATGCCCCTTCCACATCAATCAACTGGAATAAAAAAATACAATTTAGAAGCTTAATTTCACTAGTTTAAGTGGTTTTATTTTTAACTATAAAATAATGTCGATTAAAGATTTTAAAATTTTCATAGACTTTTTACTGTTTTCTTGTGTGTTTTGGTCAGATACCTAAATGGAGTAAAAATAAAAAAATAAGTTCGGGTAAGTATTTGCGTCTTTATACACATTTAAAACAAAAAACATAGTTAATTTAAACACGAGAATGTTCAAAAAAAGTAATATGATTCTATTTGAAATAACATTGAATGAAGTTAATTAAAACAAAGAGAAATATGTTCAAATCAAATAGAAAGCGTATTTAATTTAAACAAAAACTCGTTTAAATCCAGTCTACGATGAATAAATACGTTTATGTTAAATTCAAACAGAAATCGGTTCCATGCCAAATCATATGTGTTTGAGTTTGATTCAAACATGAATATATTCAATATTTTTCTCAGTGTAAGTCCCCAACTCCTTCAAATCAAACAAAGGGAAAAAAACATCCAAAGCTCTATTACATCTACGATTTGTGAACTTTGCTTAGAACAAGAGGGTATTTTTGTTGTTTCTTCCCGATGGGATGATAAAAGCTGGAGAATAGAGATAGTCCTTTTCAGGAGTCACCACACCAGTGATCGACTTTTACTCTTAATGTGAACTTATTCTAAAAGAATACTGCCATCCTTCCTCTTCTGATGTGCATCACATATTTATCTATACTATCTCATATATACCAACATGCACATACATATCTACAGATACAAAAACATAAAGCGTTTTTTTTTAAAGATCTAGAATAAAGGATGTGAGGTACCAAGAAAAAACTAAGCCAAATAGAAACAAAAGTCGATGCTTCTTTTTGATAGGGCTAAGGAAGGCGAATTCTACTTTTATCAAATTACTTTACTACCGACGACGATGGACGGATCGATTAAGGCAGAGCTGTAGTTTTAATTAAGAAGGCCTTAAACGCAATTATAAAAGTTTATAAGCAAAAAAACTGAACGTACCTATACATAATTTATATCCTAAAATCTTTTTTCGAAGAAAGTATTCATTGACTCACTTTAGGACTTAGACTTTAAATTATGCAATCACAATTCATTTGATACTTAAAAGATTGTCTTTATTTGTATTCCCCTGCACTATACAGCAATCGAAGGAATACAATCTTTTGAGAATTCATGCATTCTTTTAAACTCTTTGGATTCCTTTTCATTTTTTGCATTCCTTGCATTCTTGTTCATTCTTTGCGTTCGAAAAAAAAATTACTTTCATTTGATTGCTGTAAAATAAATGGAGAAAAAGTCACAGTAGTGTCTTAAATGTCATATGTCTGATGATTATTTTGTAGTACCTCGTGTCATTATGGTTAGTGCGTTGAACTTTCATGTCAAAGGTTTGGGTTGGATTTCGAGCCGCTACCACCTAAAAACAAAAATATTTTTTAGGGTACTGCCTCTTGCGAGGAACTGACAAATCCTCCAAGAGTATTTTGTTTGTCCTGAAAAGTGCCTCTCATCTAGCCATTCGGACTCGGAAAAAAATGTTAGGTCCTCTCCATTCCAGGGTTGTCACTTCAATAAAAGTTGAGCGCAGTAGATTCTTTAAAAAACTGCAGTAGATTCAATTTTTCCGCAGTAGATTTTATTTTTGCCGAAAATAGAAAAAACAATAATCGGTTTCTCAAGACTTCTTAATCTTAATCTAATAGTCTTTGATTTTTCACACAATTGGTGAAATTAAAATTTTGAAAGAACTCTAGAAGCCCAGGAGAGTCTGACGTTGTTCAACAACTGTTGCTGCAATTCATTTACTTACACAATACTAAATTTTCCAGAGTATTTACATTTAATTTGGTTTGTATAGAAAACATGCTCAGAACTCTTTTTCTCAAAAAAGTCCTTGCTGCGTGAAGTTAGCAAAAAAAACTTTTTTTCTTAATTTTAACACTCCATTCGCCAGAACTATTAAAAAAAAGTATGAGGAACTCTAGAACTCTTTGTTTGCTACCGGGAACTCTCATTTTTTATTTAATTTTAAACAATTTTTTTGCTAACTTCACAGGACTTGTATAGAAGGGGTGAACAGAAAATCAACATATACTCGAAAAGTTCGACACATATTTTCCCCAAGAGAGTTTTTTGTATCGAATATAAATCAAACCAAAATCTTGAACAGTCTAAAGGATCATAATATTTACATAAAATTTCTTGGTTCTATAGTAAGGACCCCCACTGGCTAACTAAATTTTCTTTATTGCAATCGGTAAATCGAAAGCATTCTTAAATACATAACATTATTGAAGGCATATCACAATCAATTTTGGATCTATGCACTTCAACAGTTTATTTTTTTTTATCTTTAAAATCGAAACTTAGAGCGGCTAAATTTTTGAATGGTTTTTTACATCTGCTCGAGTGAAGAGTTATGAAACAAAAAGTGCAGTGGATTGGATTTAGTGGGAGTAGATTTATTTTTTGCGCAAAGTGCAGTAGATCTACCCATTTCATATTTTGAGATGCCGGTGGACTAAGTGCAATGAAAAGTTGGCTCTCTACAACATCAAAAAGTCTGTATTTTTTATGAATTTCAGCACGTTCGTTGGTGAAGTTCAGTGGCGTAGCGAGGGTTCGAGCCGTGGGGGGGTGACTTTCATTAAAATGCCGACTTATTTTAGGAATTTACCGACTTATTTTAAAAATTTGCCGACTGTATAGATTTAGCATTTTTCGGGTGAAACTCAAAATAAGGGAAAAGAAAAAAGGGATTTTTCCAAGTGGAATGACATTCGGTCGAAACTCCTGATAGGGCTGATTGATTTTAGCTCAAATCTTAACTTCGCCACATACACTTTTGAGATTTCGAAATGCGAGATTTTTCAATGAAACCGCCTTCAGCTGATGTAAGAGATTTAAAAAACTTAGGAGCAATGATTTTCCATGAAACAATTTTAAAATCTTGGGAACTATTATTTGGTAGAAAAATAAGATATCAATTATTATTTTTGGAATTATGTATGTATTTATAATAAATAACTAATAACAATGGAATAAATAAATTAATATTATTATTGCAATGATTAATCTAAATACGAATTAATTTTTAACTCCGAATTAAATTCATGAACATTTATATTATTATTGCAGCAATTTTTTTGTTTAGGTATAGGTATTAAACAATCTTTATAAAAAAATTAAAGTAACGCATAATTCTAACAGCATCAGCAGCTTAGTCATTTATAATATTAAAATACATTAATTTATTAATATTGCAGCAGTTTATTTATTTAAAATAAATAGTTTTTAATAATATAGCTAATTATTTATAATAAATTAATTTTAATAGTAAATTTATTTATTTATATTTATTATTATTTTATTGCAGCAACTTAATAAGTTGTAATGAAAATTTAATATTTAAATTTTAGCATTGTACTATCTAGATTTTAATTCGGCGGTGTTTTAATACGGACCATTCTTCAACGACCTCATTTAGAATAATTTCGTCCACTTTATCTTTCGAAGAATAAAGCAGCATCAAATTATTCAAACGATCATCACCCATTGTCGTGCGCAAATAGTTTAAGACTAATTTTAATTTACTAAATGATCGTTCACAAGAAGCTGATGTCACAGGAGCAGTTAAAATGAAGCAAATGAGTTTGTGCGCTAAGGGAATTACCATTTTGAACTTGAACACAACTTTGGTAATGTCTTCGAAATTTATACAATTTGTGGATGAATCAAGAAGAATTTGCAACTCAGAAAGCAAACACTCTGGATCTTCTTTAAAAAACTTGCCTTATAGTACCTATAATCGCAAGTAAAAATAGGGACCCCAATTTCATTATGGATTCCACTGATTCTATTGTGACATTGCCTCTGTCGACTGGAATTTCAAAAATCTTTTGAAAGGTTCGAAAGATGAAAAATTATCTTTTAAATTATCGTTTATACACGTCGTAAAAACTTGCAAAACCGTTCTAAATTATTTTCGATAAAATGTTTGGAAATCGAAGTCGAAAGCTGTTTCTGAAATTCCATCGATTTTTCTTGGTACACGGCGTGTTATATGATGTTTCAGAAAATCATTCTCTGGATTTATTTTTAATTTCTCAGCGAATGAAGATGAACTTTTTATTAATGCATCGATTTGGTCGTCATCGTCATTCATTTGTTGAAATGATATTGGTGTGCTTCGAATCAACAATACAGCATCAATGACATTCAACTCTTCAGCTTCTAAATTTTCTGTAAAATTTTTTACTTTAAACATGACGTTTTTACAAAAATATGACGAGCTTATAAAATCAAAATCCAAGATTTTTTTCAGCAGACCAGAAGCGGAGGTACGAGTATTATTATCTCAACTGATGAGAAGGATGATAAACCAACAACGACATCCGGAACCAAGGTACTTAGGCGCCAAGGAAATTCTGGATATAACAACAACAACCAACGATGAAGCAGGACACTTCTACTCTGACCCAGGGTCAGCACATTACCGTGGCTAAACGCCAACTCTATCCCCCATCCTATATAAATACACTGCCACAGAACAACCGGGACTGAACAACCCGAGGACGACAAAGCCAAACCGACTTTTATTTTAAGTTTTCACATATTATAAATCTTATTTGCATTCAAAATTTTACCAATGTAAACCGTTAGGCCCCTTATGTGCCAACAAAATTTTATTATTTATCAATGTATCTAATAGTCATAAATTATTTTTTAAGCCAATTGTAAATAGAAATGTTCAATAAAGCAAAATTGAATTGAGTATTATTATCAAAAGAACTTACATCGGCTTTTATTTTTTCGAAACAATGTACAATGCCTTCGAAAGATATCCAAACAGCCTTTACTGTCTCAGCTCTAGCTGTCCATCGAGTTTTTGACAAATTTTTCAGTTGCAATGAATTTTCAATGCTTTTGAATTCCTCACGAATACATTGAAAACGTTTTGTGCTGCCGTAGAAGTAAACATATAATGCTTCCAAAACATTGAAAAACTCTTTAATCAACACACTCGAGTTACATGCTGTTTCAACGAATATATTGATACGATGCGCTTGGCATGGAATGTAAGGGACTATCTAACCGCATTTTCCTATAGATTTTGCTGCGTACCGTTGTACTTTCCAGACATGTTTTTGGCGAAGTCATAAGATTGAAAAGCAATGTTTTAATGGAAAGTTCTACTGACTGAAGGGTCACTATTATTTTTTGGGCCAATTCTTCTCCCGTTTTTTTCGTTAGGACGACGACGTCCATTTTCAGAAGATGTTCAATAGGAATAAGTCTCTCGTTTGCTTTCACTACGTATCGAACATTAATAGCAAGTCGATCTTGATGTGATGAGTCTGGAGTTGTGTCAACCATTACAGAAAAAATACAAGCTTTATTGATTTCATTTACAATGGCTTTTCGAGTTCTAGTTCCCAAGAGATCAATGAATTCACTTTGGGCATCCGGACTAAAGTACGTCACATGACATAGTCTTTTTGATGATTCATCCAACCATTTTTTCACTAACGGGCAATGTCGTGAAATCAAATAAACAATTTGTCGAAAATTGCCATCGCTGTGCTCTAGTGATTCGTCGTGACCACGAAAAGTTAATCCCTGCCTCCCCAAAGTTCTCGCGACACCAATTATAACTTGCAAGACTCTCAAATGGTAAGCTATTTCTTGTTCTTCTTGAATGATTTGTTCCCTTTCAGACTTGTCCAGCAAAACGTTGATATGATTTCCTCCATTAACGAAATTACAGTAACCACGCAGAGCTTTTACCTCGACTCTTCATTTTATGCCACTGACGAACACCTACTAATACCCATTCCGGATTAGCGAAATGTCTATCAATTCCTTCTGAAAATAAAATGCAAACAAAGCAAAATGCTGCATCTTTAGAAGGACTGTACTCTTGAATTAGTCGGCATATTTGCGAAATTCGCAATCGCCAAAAGTGCTAGTTTTATTATACTTTTTTTTCAAATTAAGCTTCGTTGATTTGCCGTCGCTTGAATTAGTCAGCATAATTGCGAAATTCGCAATCAGCAAAAATGCTGGTTGTATTAAATTTTTTTCGAATTAAGATTCGTTGGTTTGCCGACTCTTGAATTAGTCGGCATATTTGCGAAATTCGCAATCGGGAAAAATGCTCGTTTTATTAAATTTTTTTAAAATGAAGCTTCGTTGATATGCTGACTTTTGAATAAGTCGGCAAATTTCCGACATCCGCAATCGGCAAAAATGTCGATTTGCATAGGTACATTTAAAAGTTTAAAAACCTAAATATAATGAAAATACAAACTTATTTTTTTTTAACTTTTTCCGAAAAATATTGTAAAATTTCTGGTTTTATTTTTTTTTTTTTTAATTGCTTGAATTATTAAATCTAGCTTCCTGAATTTGCCGACTCTTGAAAAGCGTGGGGGGGTGGTACACCCCCCCACACCCCCCCCTCGCTACGCCCCTGGTGAAGTTATTTCCCAAGTACTGTTGTCGGAAAGCTTGACTTTGATGATATTACAGTACAACGTGTTGCAAATGCTCTTTTTCTTCTAAAACAGTCACTGGTGATCGGAAGCATATTACCCGATGAGTTCCGTTTTTCTTGATGTCTACCTTCAGTGATTCAGTTCCTATTGAAGAGAGGATTACTATAAGCTTGTAATGTGCTTGGGCATTTACTTGGCAGCAATTTCTGGTGAATGAGAGATGGTGTATGGAATGGAGTCGTCTGCATAAAGCTCCGTCTTCGCTTCTGGTATTTTGAGCTGGGCAATTATTGGCAGTGTGGCTTCAAGTGTTCTTCTTTGAGGTCACTGACTTATTGGGGTGCTGTGCTGATTCCAGTTGGTTGATAATTTTCCCTTGTGACCTATGGAATAAAGCAGCAAGCTTGGTTTATATAATTTCATGTTAGCACGATTTCTCTTTTTGGGAATAGGAACATTGTTCGCCATTTTCCAAAGCTGACACTGAAGCTCAGAGAGAGAAGTCTTTGCTACAATGTTTTAAATTTGTACTATTGTTTGATTTTTTTTGTTACTTAAGCTGGAGATGGAGACTTCCGTGAGATGTTTTTCAACTTCGGATAACAATCCTCTCTATTTATTTTTGATGTGAAGTTCAGTTGTCATTCGGTCGTTATCCTGTGATTCAGTCAGACGCTTAGCTCAACCACTGGATAATCTAATTCACTGTGAAGTTCAGTTGTCATTCGGTCGTTATCCTGTGATTCAGTCAGACGCTTAGCTCAACGACTGGATAATCTAATTCACTGTGAGCCAGACAGAAAAAGTTCTGGACCACCGGGAAAATTTTTGTAACGACAGTAAGGAAAACTTCAGCAGTAAAGGATTTCAAGTGAATGTAAATATCACTTAGATATGATCATAAGTGAATGAAGTTTAGGGCTGTCCTCCAACCTTGACTAGATTCCTATTCAGGCAAAGTGGGCACCATGCATTGAAGTCTTCTCCAATAACTCAGTATGTGTACATACATGTTTATGTTGTTGATTGCCAACATAAAAAAAAAGAATTAAGCGACGATAAAATATTTTCACATTTTGCGCCTCGTCTTGTTTTCCTTAATGACAGTACGACCCTGTCCAAAATGTATAGTTTACACATCACACGCACGCAAAAAGTGAATCAGTGAAAGTGAAAGCAAACTTATTTGCCAATATAGCACATATATACAAATGGTTGCGAAAATTATTGTCGCCCTTTTCAAAGCAAGGATTCTCCTAAGAATAAGTTGTTTTATGAGGAACCTGTACGAGTGTATACGGACGCTTTAGCTCACCCACAACACAGGTTCCACACGAAAAACGCTTTTCTTCATTGATGTGTGTGGTGGTGTGTGGGTTGGTATAGTTCTATAGTTGGTGGAGATGTGGTGTAACAATAATCATAAATGCTACTGTTGCTTCCACAGAAACGATAATCATCAAAGGATATTGTTATTGTGTTTCGATATTGTCTCGAAGATTATTAAAAGAATTGGGTTTGGCTGCGAGTTTTGTTGTAGGCCCTTTTAGCCCGATCATCCTAGACAAAATTTGACTATATATCAAAGTTAAATGAAGTACAAAATGTTTTGATGCAGTTTTGTTCCAATGATAGATAAGAATATAAAACCATAGTTTTACACCAAAATTTGTAATGGCGTCTAGGGTAAAATGGGGTAAAACTGAAAAAGGGCCAATTCTAAACGGGAGTTGTTTCTAGAATTTTGTTTTGTTTTTTTGTCGATAGATGTTAAAAATATAACAAAGTCATGCATATATTTTAAAATTCTTAAAAATTTTTTGAAGGAGTTATGATTGTTTAAAAGTTGAAAACAAGAAAATAGTTATTTATAAAATAATTAACCAAAAATCAGAAGTTTAACCGATTTTGATTAATTTTCTATTTTTAGAAAGATAATAAGAAAAAAAATTAATCATATTTAAGGATATTTTGATGCTCCTTTTCTACAATTTTTTTTGATTTTTTTAAAAAACATGCTTTTTTTGTGTCAATTTTTGACACATTTTTGCCTATATCTTTCTAAGGGGGCGGTCTAAAAACTTCAAATTTTCACAGCACATACATAATGTTGATTTAAATTTTTGAGCAAAATTTTGATTTTTCAAAATACCGTTAAACAGAGATATTTACATTTTACAGTTAGTTTAAAAAACACATCATATGTCTGGAGTTTATGAATATATAACTTTTGTTTTTTTTTTAGTTAAAAAGTTTAATATCTTTTTGTTATTCAAATATATAATACATAACTGTACATGCTATACAAGCTTCACAAATCGAGTCGAAAATCGAAAAAAATATCACCTATTTTACTGTCTTTTAAGGGTAATAACCAAAAATAATAATAATAATAGACTAAGAGCCCACAGCAGATTTTGGGTGTGAACGATAGCAAAAAAAGAAGTATAGGCGTCGAAAGCTCCATTAAAGACTATTAAAAAAATCAAATTCCTGCAGTCCACAACTAGGGCCTTCGAGGAAAATCGTGTTAGCCGAAATTGGTTTTCACCCCTACCTAGATAAGCTCCGCGGATCCCATATCACGGAATTTGAGATCATTTGGGTGTTTAGTTCGCCCTGCCAGACTGTTTAAAAAAACCGTTTTTCACTTAGAATTTTGAATTTTTTAAACGTTCCGGTAGAGCGAACTATGCACTCAAATGGTCTCAGATTCCATGATATGTGATCCGAGGAGCTTCTCAAGGGATGAGTGGAAACCAATTTTGGCTAACACGATTATCCTCGAATTTGCATTCATATTTTTTTTCGATGCACTGTTTCTCGCAAAGGCCCCAGTTGTGGACTGCAAGACTTTGATTTTTTTAATAGTCTTTAATGGAGCTTTCGACGCCTATACTTCTTTTTTTGCTATCGTTCACACCCAAAATCTGCTGTGGGCTCTTAGTCTATTATTATTATTATTTTTGGTTATTACCCTTAAAAGACAGTAAAATAGGTGATATTTTTTTCGATTTTCGACTCGATTTGTGAAGCTTGTATAGCATGTACAGTTATGTATTATATATTTGAATAACAAAAAGATATTAAACTTTTTAACTAAAAAAAAACAAAAGTTATATATTCATAAACTCCAGACATATGATGTGTTTTTTAAACTAACTGTAAAATGTAAATATCTCTGTTTAACGGTATTTTGAAAAATCAAAATTTTGCTCAAAAATTTAAATCAACATTATGTATGTGCTGTGAAAATTTGAAGTTTTTAGACCGCCCCCTTAGAAAGATATAGGCAAAAATGTGTCAAAAATTGACACAAAAAAAGCATGTTTTTTAAAAAAATCAAAAAAAATTGTAGAAAAGGAGCTTCAAAATATCCTTAAATATAGCTAATTTTTTTTCTTATTGTCTTTCTAAAAATAGAAATTTAATCAAAATCGGTTGAACTTCTGATTTTTGGTGAATTATTTTATAAATAACTATTTTCTTGTTTTCAACTTTTAAACAATCATAACTCCTTCAAAAATTTTTTAAGAATTTTAAAATATATACATAACTTTCTTATATTTTTAACATCTATCGACAAAAAACAAAACAAAATTCTAGAAATTCCCGTTTAGAATTGGCTCTTTTTCAGTTTTACCCCATTTTACCCTAGACGCCATTACAAATTTTGGTGTAAAACTGTGGTTTTATATTCTTATCTATCATTGGAACAAAACTGCATCAAAACATTTTGTACTTCATTTAACTTTGATTGAATTCCTAGATTTATCGGGCTATTTGGAGCTTTGATTTAAGGGTTGTCAATTGCAAAAAGGATGTTTGATGGGGATATATGTATGTATATACGTATTCCTATGTATGTTTGTACTATGTATGCTAAGGAATTGGATGTGTTGGATTTTTATGATTTTTTGTTGTGTTATACGAGGCAAATATGTCAAAAGGAAGACATTTTCTTATTTGTGGTATATAGCTTTTGAAAGAGAAAAAGGACACATAAATATACATCGAAATACATTTGAGGTCACCACATAACAATGTCATTCTTATTATAGAAGGAAATAAATTTGATTGCAAAATTTTTATGATGATGCAAGTGATGGTAATATGGTTAATTACTTTGGAGTGAGACGTTGAGAATGCTGTACTACTATCTATCACATAAAGTATTATGTTCGTATAGTTTGATGAGGTCCGTGTGATATTGTGTTGTGGTAGTTAAAAGAAAGTCTTGACAATTTTTATGACCCTCAGATGAAACTGAAAGCAATTTTGATTGTAAATCCTTTATTTCGTTGGATTTACTCTGTTTACTACAGAAATAGTACCAAAGGTTTATCGTTTATGTCTATGAAAGTTCCTAAGATGTATAAATGTATAGCTATAGGAGTAACAGTTGTAGTGTCTATATAAATAGGGGCCCATTATAAAGGTACAAATCCAAACATATATTAATACAATTGAAGTGATGTTTTGTGGAGTTCATCCGAATATATCATTTAAACCTATGGGATTTCCAGAAAAAGTTCCACTTTAATGATACAATTTCCTTTTCAGGCAAGTATAGTGGCTATTCAGGCTATTGATTTAAAAGCTAGATAATAAAAAGAAGATAATAAGTAAACAATTTTTGTTTGTACTATAAAGAGTCTTATTATAACAAGACAAGCACGAAATTTTTTGACTAGTTTAGTTTAAGGAAGCAACTTCTATGCACGTGTTTGCTTATATTTCTTATCTATTTTTTGTAAGAATAAGTAATTTGTTACATAAATCTAGCATATATTTTACCACCCACTTATACTACGCTCAAGAACGCCTTTGATTAATTGGTATTTTGCAGTATACTTATTTGCGGTATTACATCGGTTGCGGTTCCTCCATCTAGTCGTCGAGACGAGACCAAGCACTTTTGCGTCTGTGACCACCTGGTCCTTGTAGCGGATGTTCTGTCTTCCTGGTCGTCTCGAACCTGGAAGCAGGGATTCGAAGATTTTCTTGGCTGGAGCGTTGTTGTCCATTTGCTTGATGTGGCCGAGCCAGTGTAGTCGACGTGTTTTGGCTCTTTGGAATACATCCACTTCTTGATACAGCTCGTACAATTCACGATTAAATCTTCTCGTCCAATCATCCTCTTTGCATATAGGACCAAATATCGGCCGAAGAGTTTTTCTCTCGAAAGTGCCCAGTATCAATTTCCCTTTTTTACTTATCGTCCAGCACTCGGCGCCGCCGCCGTTGAGTAGAACAGTTAAAATTAGCGTTTTGTATAGCGTGCACTTTGTCTTACGAGAAATGAGTTTTGAACCCATTTGCTTGGCCCAACCAAAGTAGCAGCGGTTCTCTAGGGTAATTCTTCGTCGGATTTCCACTAAGGTGTCGTTCGTGGAATTGATGCTTGTTCCGAGGTAGGTGAACTCCTTGACTACCTCGAAATTACTGCTACCAACAGTGACGTTTTGTCCTAGGCGATGGACAGATGATGCTTTGTTTGTTGATAGCATATACTTTGTTTTGCCCTCATTCACTTCAAGACCAATGCGTTTCGCCTGGTCATCAATAGCTGTGAATGCTTCAAGTACAGCTCTCTTGGAGCGGCCGATGATGTCGATGTCGTCCGCATAGCCAAGCAGTTGAGAAAACCTGTTGAAGATAGTACCTTCCATATTAACACCACTCGTACGCACTATCTGCTCCAGGACTAAGATGAAGAAATCACATGATAGTGCAACGCCTTGTCTGAACCCTGTACACGTCTGGAATAACTCGGATAAGCTGTTATCCATTTGCACGTTGCACCGCGCATTTTGTAACGTCATGCAGCATAGCTGAATCAGCTTTTCGGGATCCCGAGTTCCGACATCGTGAATAGAAGCTCTTGGCGACTTATGCTATTTGCAGCTTTGAAGTCAATGAATAGATGGTGATGGTGGGTCTCGACTTGAAATTCGTTGGTCTTTTCCAGGATCTGCCTGGCCTGAAGCAACACTTGCACGTGAAGATTATAGTGTTGCAGAGAGATTTAATGTTGTAATTCTTTTCTGGATCAACATTCGCACTTAAAAGTTTAGCATGTCATGCCATAAAGTCAAAGATCAGTATCCGGCTCTTATAAGCACTTGATGTGTAGGAAAGGATACAGCTTAAGGCCCCCAGTTCCTACAACAATCAATCACCACCACCATTTTGAAGTATGACACCCCTACTCCACAGGGCATATACAGATGTGCAACATGATGTTGCCAACATCGCAACCACAATCCAATCAACAATCAGCAGATTTTCTCGGTGGGCAAATTATGTCAAGTCATTACTCTCTCAACACTTCTTTTATCGTTTGCAGTAATGCACACCCATTTAGACTCCAGATAACAGTAAAGAGACTTTTTTAAAATCCAGCTACCTCGAGATGCAACGAAAACCAGAAAAAAAACTCATACGCACATGAAACGGTAAACCTCATGGCCAAGCTACATGTCGTGTTCAAAAGTTGGGCTTCTTCGATATGTCGTCGACAAGACATGGATTTTTCTGCCTCCATTGGTTTTTTTTCTGGATATGTTCATAGTCAGAGCATGGATCATATCTAGTGGAGCCAGCATTTAAGGTGGAAAACACCCGAAGACAAAAGAAATAATGTTACAACTCCTTGCAGTTAGCAGAAGGTATTGATTGGTCGCCTTAAAACCATAAAGCTTAGATAGTTTGTATAATAGCCCAGGAAAAATTTACAAAATACCGAAAATACCGGTTTTCCACGTATAACTTTGAAACGGTACATGGTATTAAAAAGTAATGCATACAAAACTTGTAGAAAATATGATTATCTACAAGAAATGTTAAAACACTTTTTTTTTCTCTGACTGATGGTTAAGAAGATATCGGCGTTTCAAAAAACGTAAATTGACGAAAATATCCCTTTTTTGCGTATAACTCAGAAATGGTGAGTGTTATTGAAAACATTTATAGGCAAAGTTTGTATACTAGTTTTTTTTCTAAGAGTAATAATTTTAAAGATATAATTATTTGAAAAATTTCGTCAAAAACCTGAAATTCCAGACTTTTGCTTATAAATCTTAAATAACGAAATTTTCATAAAATAATTTATGTTCAGTTTATAGACTATAATGTAATCTACAAAAGATATTAACACACTTTTTTCCACACGAGTGACCAGTAACAAGATATTGCTACTTCAAAAAGGTTAAATATTGAAAATAAGGATTTTTCGCTTACCATTCTTAAACGGTATATGTTAGAAATTGTATTTTTACACAGCTTGTATAAAATTTTTTTGTTTGCGGTTATTTAAAAGATATAATATTTTATATAAAATGCACAAAAGTCAAAAATAACGGTATTTTGCGGTTTTCTTTTAAATGGTGAAGTTTTTGAAAAATAATGTATACTTTTTGTATAAACAATAATATTCTCTATAAGAACTCTTATGAAGTCTTTTTCGATATAAGGCCCCAATAAAAAGATATTGAGACTTCAAAAAGTATCAATTTTCGAAAATGCTGGTTTTTCCGGCCCAAAATGATTCGCCCAGCGACATAAAATAATAATAGGGTTCTTAAGAGAGACATAGTACAAACATTTTTTCATACCGAGAGGGGGGTCTATCTCCCCCCAATTAACCGGGAGGAGCAATTTCCTGAAAATAGTACTAAAATTTAAAAAAAAAATTAAAACAAATTGCAACACTTAAAATAAAGTACTATATTGTTTTTGAGATTTTCAAGTTTGTTCTTTAATTATTTTTTCAAAATAAGTTATTCCTGCCAATAGTTTTCGCAAAAAATACCTTCAAACCCAACATTAAAAAAAAAACTGAAAAAGATTATATAAGTACTGTTCTTTTTTCAAAATATGAAATCAGGAATTATGTTAGTTTCTATTATACACTTTTCTTGTAATTTTTAAATGAACACTGAAAACCAGATGGTTTTAAGCCATCTAGTTTTCGAGAAAATTGTAAACTAAGAAAACTATTTTTTTATTATATGTTTTTTTGGTAGTATATCTAGGAAAAGTGCATTATCACTTCGGGAAAATTCCAAGTTAAATTTTTAAACGCAATCATCTTTAAATTGCCATAAACAATACTCGTGCAAAAGTCTACACACGAATCTGGCATGCATAAAAAGTTATTCAAGGTCAAACATAATTGCGTTTAAGAAATTTAACTTGGAATTTTCCTCAAGTGGAAATGAATTTTTTCCTTGATACTATCCAAAAAAAAAAAGGTTATACTCTAAAAGAAGATTCTGCTGGCGTTTGACCTTGAATAACTTTTAGCGCAAGCCAGATTCGTGTGTAGACTTTTGTACGAGTATTCTTTATGGTAATTTAATGATAATTGCGTTTAAAAAACTTAACTTGGAATTTTCCTCAAGTGGAAATGAATTTTTTCCTTGATACTATCCAAAAAAAAAAGGTTATGCCCTGAAAGAAGATTCTGCTGGCGTTTGACCTTGAATAACTTTTAGCGCAAGCCAGATTCGTGTGTAGACTTTTGTACGAGTATTCTTTATGGTAATTTAAAGATAATTGCGCTTAAAAATTTTAACTTGGAATTTTCCCGAAGTGGTAATGCATTTTTCCTAGATATACTACCAAAAAAACATATAATAAAAAAATAGTTTTCTTAGTTTACAATTTTCTCGAAAACTAGATGGCTTAAAACCATCTGGTTTTCAGTGTTCATTTAAAAATTACAAGAAAAGTGTATAATAGAAACTAACATAATTCCTGATTTCATATTTTGAAAAAAGAACAGTACTTATATAATCTTTTTCAGTTTTTTTTTTTAATGTTGGGTTTGAAGGTATTTTTTGCGAAAACTATTGGCAGGAATAACTTATTTTGAAAAAATAATTAAAGAACAAACTTGAAAATCTCAAAAACAATATAGTACTTTATTTTAAGTGTTGCAATTTGTTTTAATTTTTTTTTTAAATTTTAGTACTATTTTCAGGAAATTGCTCCTCCCGGTTAATTGGGGGGAGATAGACCCCCCCCTCGGTATGAAAAAATGTTTGTACTATGTCTCTCTTAAGAACCCTATTATTATTTTATGTCGCTGGGCGAATCATTTTGGGCCGGAAAAACCAGCATTTTCGAAAATTGATACTTTTTGAAGTCTCAATATCTTTTTATTGGGGCCTTATATCGAAAAAGACTTCATAAGAGTTCTTATAGAAAATATTATTGTTTATACAAAAAGTATACATTATTTTTCAAAAACTTCACCATTTAAAAGAAAACCGCAAAATACCGTTATTTTTGACTTTTGTGCATTTTATATAAAATATTATATCTTTTAAATAACCGCAAACAAAAAAATTTTCTACAAGCTGTGTAAAAATAAAATTTCTAACATATACCGTTTAAGAATGGTAAGCGAAAAATCCTTATTTTCAATATTTAACCTTTTTGAAGTAGCAATATCTTGTTACTGGTCACTCGTGTGGAAAAAAGTGTGTTAATATCTTTTGTAGATTACATTATAGTCTATAAACTGAACATAAATTATTTTATGAAAATTTCGTTATTTAAGATTTATAAGCAAAAGTCTGGAATTTCAGGTTTTTGACGAAATTTTTCAAATAATTATATCTTTAAAATTATTACTCTTAGAAAAAAAACTAGTATACAAACTTTGCCTATAAATGTTTTCAATAACACTCACCATTTCTGAGTTATACGCAAAAAAGGGATATTTTCGTCAATTTACGTTTTTTGAAACGCCGATATCTTCTTAACCATCAGTCAGAGAAAAAAAAGTGTTTTAACATTTCTTGTAGATAATCATATTTTCTACAAGTTTTGTATGCATTACTTTTTAATACCATGTACCGTTTCAAAGTTATACGTGGAAAACCGGTATTTTCGACATTTAACCTTGAATAACTTTTAACGCAAGCCAGTTTCGTTTGTAGACTTTCGCATGCGTATTCCTTAGGCACAAATAAAGATAATATTGCATTCAAAAATCTTCACTTGGAATTTTTCCGCAGCGAAAGTACATTTTTCGTGGGCTATAAGAAGGTTTGCACTCAGAGAAAAAAGCAGGTATTATCAACCAATTTCTGGTCAATCATACCTGATTTTCAGTTTGTTATTTTTCAACTCGGTAGATCAGGTTAACTGTTTAACCTGATACCTGATTTGAAAATTTAACACTGTAATCCTGTAAATTTTACCTACAAATATAGTTAATTTAACCTGACAAAATATTCAATGCCCTGTAATTTTAACATGAAAATCTGGTTAGTTTAACCTGAAAACCTATAGTTAATTTAACAGGTTTCAATGTTATATCAACCCTGTATCTAATGCCGGACTTACACGACTTGAACGCTGCCACTATAATGACAAAAAGAATTAATTTGTCCATTCTTTTGTTGTTGCTTTTGTCATTATACTGGCAGCTTTCCAATCGAGTAAATCCGGCATAATTCATGAATTTATACGTCTAAGAGCCGTGTCTTGCGCTGTCTATCGCTCAACTCGTAAGCATTATTCTGAAAATACATATAGAAATTTATTATTTATTTATTTTAATTTAAAAATTATTTGTGATACTTACTTCAGTTTTGAACTGGGAACCTTTCACACACGTAGATAGCACTCATCCACCGGGCCAATTCACTACACACAAAAATGGCGCCATATATCAATACCTTAGTTGAAACTCATTGGATGGCTTGTGTGTGTGTTTTAGCACTAGTGTCACGTTTAAATGAACTGACAGAGTGCTACTTTAACAGGAGGCCAGGTAAAATTCAACAGGTAAAAAAAAACACATTAAATGTTAGTTCAACCTGATATGTAGTAAAACAGAAATTATTTGAATGGCCTGTGTGTGTGCGTTTCAACGCTAATGTCACGTTTAAATGAACTGGCAGATTGCTTCTTTAACAGGAGGCCAGGTTAAATTCAAATCGTTTTACTTAAATTGTCGGTGTGTGTGCGTTTCAGCACTTGTGTCACGCTGGAATGAACTGGCAGAGTGCTTTTTTAACATGAGGTCAGGTAAAATCCAACAGGTAAAAAAAAAAACATTAAATATTAGTTCAACCTGATATGTAGTAAAACAGAAATTCATATAATACAGTGTTAGAAAAACACGACCTTGGTTAAAATTAACACTATATTCTTGTTAAAATTTCTTATTTACAAGAATTTAGTGCTAAATTACAGGTCATCTTCTTAAATCAACCTGAATATGGCTAGAAAGTCCACCAGGTTGATTTTGCACTGAATAAAAGGTTACTAAAATCAGGTAAATTTCTGAAATGTCAGTAACTTTGTATGGGATTGTGCACCTCGTGAATTCAACAAGGCCCAGGTTAATTATTTACCTGACGTTTTTCTCTGAGTGTGGTTTTGTTTCTCTGTCGATATTTTGACGAGTATTTAGTGACGAAGAAGACCTAAAAAACAAAACGCAACACTTAATTCCAGATAAGAATAGCTCCTGAGCTCAGGAATTAAATATTTCCTTATTATATGCCGCTGGTACTCTCCCACGTCGGGCACCAATTAACCTATTTCACATTCGAGCACCTGCTGACCCTTTGTCACGTTCATATTTAAAAAAAAAAAAGAATGGAGTCAAAACTACCACTTTTCTTCTCAACCTATTTCAACCACTTATTACGTCTAAAACAAAAAAACAGGACCTCAAGGGTATGAGAAGATAGAACAAAAAAAAAAAAACAAAAAACACTTCTAGGCATTAATTTGAGTATCGCGCACGTTCCACTTGGTTAGGCATTCATTGTTAGTCACTACTTGTCCTGTCCATCGGCGATAAGAAAAGTTTTTATATAATATGATGGACGAACCGCGCCATTCATTGTTCCACGCTGTTGCATCCTGCAGAGCTATGCTTCTACAACGGAAAATTCAATTGTTTTCCTTTCCAAAGTCGTCCTCTCTTAACAAAACGATCCCAAACCTTGGGTGGTGACAATTAACAATTGCTATGCAAATGACAGCGCCAGCTCCAAATTTTTGCTGTTTTGCTTGGACTAATTAAAAAGCAAGGAAGCTTGGACTCAAGCAAAGAAAAAAAAAAAAGAAACTTAAAGATAACAACGAAAACTTTATATAAATAATGTTTATTCGTGCGATTTTTAATGAAAGCAAACTCATTTCGGTGGAAAATTTAGATAGCACTGCTGCTTAAACGATGTTCTTCCACATTAGCTTGAGTACATTGTAAGTCCCGGATGTAGGAGAGGGGGGGGGGGGGCATTGGGTGATACGGACAAATGACGTGAATACGAATGATTTACGCTCTATTTTGGATATGATGGTTAGAACCAGATTGTTAGAACATTTTCAAAATGCTCAATTTTTCATAAACAGTTTCATTCAGGACAGTAATCTTTCTGTCTTCTCTGCTATTACCATTTCCCTTTTGAAGTTATTTTATTATAGAGCCAGAATTCATGAATGTCAAGTAGATAAGCTAAGCAACTTTGTCGAATAGAAAAATGGGTAGGTGGATGATTTGCCGTTAATTAGTTTCGAATTTGTCGTTCAATGTTTTCTATGTTTTTTTTTTGGTGCTTTGCTAACTTGATATCAAGTTGCAAAGCAACTCTCGCGGATCGAAAAATGGATAGTTTGTCCTTAATTAGTTGTGTCAGTTCCGAATTTGTCGTTTTATGTTTTCTATGTTTTAAAAAAAAAAAAACTTCTAAAATACAATATTTAAATGCTTAATAATTTGACGTTAATTTGTCGTTATTTAGTTGTGAAAAAATAAATATTATCGTGCGATATTTTCTATGTTTTTAAGGTTATTTGAAAAATGGGTAGGTGGATAATTTGCTGTTAATTAGTTGCGACAGTTTCGAATTTGCTAACATTACATAACTCGAAAAGCGGTAAAAACTTATTATACTTAATGCGTTACGGATTAATAGTTTGCGTTAGTAAGCCTTTAATTAATTGTGAAAATTTAATTCAACCGTGCAATGTTTTCTATGTTTTGGACCATATACTAGCTTTGATATCAAGTTAACCTTAAAAAGGGGAAAAAACTGTTAGTAGCGAGTGGTTTATGGCTTAATAATTCGTAATTAACTAGTATTTTATAAGTTGCGATAGTTTCAAATTTGTCGTGAAATGTTTTCTACGTTCTTTGGGTACCTTGCTAACTTGACATCATAGCATAGCACCACCTCGAAAAGGGGTAAAAACTTCTAAAACTAAATGGTTTATGGCTAATTAATCTTTGATAATTTTTTACTATAAGGAATTTTTATTCCATGTTAGCCAAGCACATAAAAAATATAGAAAACATTGAATGATCAAATTGAATATGTTGATATTAATTAACGAATTAATAACGGCAAATTATTTAGTGATAAACCATCTGGTATAAGAGGTTTTTACTGTCAAGATAGCAAAGAACCCAAAAAAACATAGAAAACATTGAACGACAAATTCGAAACTGTCACAATTAATCAACGGCAAATTATCCACCTACTCATTTTTCGATTCGACAAAGTTGCTTTGCTAACTTGAATTAGAAAAATGTAAATGCAGTAATATTATTTAGTGCGTACCTGCAGATTCAATTTTCGTAATAAACCCAATTTCAATAAAATTTCAGTTAGGCCACTATTGCACTCACGGCCCCATATGAAGTAAGAGTAAGTTTAACTATATTTGATATATGTAGTTTCCTTTTGAAAATTGGCTTATAGATGTAGATTTACGAACCCTCTGCTCAAAAACATATACAGACACGCACCTGGCAGCAGAAGGTAAGAACTCGAGGACTCTTTTGCTGTCATTCGCGTGGGCTGGTCGCTCCTTTCTGGTTATGTTCCACATTCAATCAAACAGGGGGTATGATAGAGAGTGAAAATTTGAAGATACCACACCACCCTCTTTTGATGACTATAATGTAAAAAAGGGAAACGGAACGGATTCCTTATATTTATACCCCAAAAAGAGTATATATCTCATTCCTGGTGCTCTAAGCAAAGTCCTTGAGAAAAACGACCCACCGAAGACAAAGCCTTTATTTAATTTAATTTTTTTCCTTCTCACCCGCGTGTCCTGCATAAGGATTCCATTTCTTTCAGAGAAATGAATTTATTCACATTCTTAGGACTTTTTTTCTAGTCCTTTTTAACTTTTTTGTTTGCAGTGTTTTTTTTTACTTGACGTTGTCATTATTCATCAGCAAAGATTCCTTTCAAATGCCACAGTCGTCGGTCGTCTTCTTCCGTTTGTCCTGACGTTTTTTGTTTTCAGGTTTTTGCTGAGTTTTTATTTTTATTTTAATGGGGGGAAAATTAAAATTGGCCACGATTTTTCCTTGTCCATTGTTTCATTTTTTTTGTGGAGTTAGTAGGGGCTGAATGAGAGTTCTTTTTTGATGAAACATTTTTTGTGTGTGTTTTCTTTCTCGAATGAATATCCTTTTATTTTCTCAGGCTCGTTGTTTGGCGTGTCCATTCTTTTATAGGAGAAAAGAATCACTTACTTGTAGCAGGACACTTTTCTCGGGTAGGTACACACATAGGTATATCTATATAATATGTATACTATACCATACCTATATATTTTTTTCGAATCTTGGCGGTAATGTTGAAGCTTATCAAGATTCTAGGGAAATTTTCAAAAGAAATGAATCCAATATTTTATAGAATTTTTTTAATTATTAGCTGTATAGGCTGATCTGGGAAAAGGAGGTGTAGAGTTTTAAAAATAAGAAAAAAAAACGAATAAAGAAAAACTCCTTGAATCCGCGTTGTTCCTTTGTCTGTGGGGGTAATAACAAAGGCTGAAAAAATAAGATTAATTGGACAGTTTTTTAATTAAAGCATTTTTTTATGTTGAATTCTAAAAGCACTTGAAGTCTGAAGAAATAATGACTAGAAGATAAATATTCGTGTATATTCGCAGTACATTTTGGCAAAAGTACCAAAGTGAATATACGAGTATCGCTGGCCTCCTTTTTTTGCTTGGGTTTTTTTGTGACATCATATTATTTAATGCAGTAAAAAAAGAAGAAAATACAAGATCCTACAAAGTTCGTCCAATAACTCCAAGTGCCTATTTGTATCTATGTATATACCTAAGACAATACGTGTGTATGTAAAATGTATGTTGGTACATGTAGGTAATAAGTACTTACCCATTTCATTCTTCAAAAAACAAAAATTATGAAAAACTAATGGTGTTTGATCGATGTTCATATTCATACATAACTAGCTGGCCAGCCCCAGCTTCGCTGGTTTTTTTTTTAACGAATTTCTTCCTTTAAAATAAAAGTGAACGAAAGACACTCCACTACTGGCTTCTTCTATGATTGATAGTTTGAATTCTATTCTTATATCCACTTAGCGTATGAGTGGTCAAGTTTATCACAATTAAATTAAAGAAATTCTTGTTGGATTAATTCGTGGAAATTATTCTTATGTGCATTAAGAACACAATTAGTGTCAGTAGATCAAGTCGTAATTTGATTTAATTTTATACAGCTCTATGTCCACCAACGTCTTTCGGCCAACGCAACCACCGTGCATTATAATATTATGATTTCTATAACTCAATACGTCTACCCATTTGAACTTGATTGAAGGATAACTTATGAAACAAAAAAAAAATATATTTAAAATCTGACTGATGCTTACCTATTATTTTTTGTTTTTACCTTATTTCAACCTTTTAACAGTTAAACTTTGAAAACATCCAGTCAGTGGTCCTGGAAGACCATCCTCTACATAAAACTTTTAACAAAGCGGATGTTAAAATCGGATTAAATTTTTACTACCCCCATTTTAACCTATATATATAAATATATTAATCTTGAGAAGTATTGAACCTTTAAGCTGTCCGTTAAGAAACTCCATTCGACCTCTTAGGGCCAGTTTTTCAGTGCAAGATCATCCTAGTCTCGGGGTTAAACCGGAGTTATTTCCAAAAACGTGTTTTTCAGTCAATTTAAATTGAAAGTTAACTCCGAGTTAGCTCGTCTACTTTGGTGAGTTAACTCAGGCACCAAATTGATGGTCTTTTTTGCTGTGGTGCCATCTTGATTTCGATATTGAAAGCTATTACCAGTGCGATTCGTTGTGGCGCCATCTCTATTCCTATGCGTAAAAGGCATAGAAGGGTTATATCCATAGTGTCGCACATCGTTGGTCTCAGAATTTTGACAACTGAAAGATAAAGTTAATCCTCAACTGAAAAACTGTTCCTGAGTTAACTCAGGGTTAATCTATTTTCAGGATAAGCTAACTCTGATTCAACTCAGAGTAAAGCCTGAACTGAAAAACTGGCCCTAAAAGTATTCGAAATCATATTCACATTTTTACTTGCGATATATGTATGTTTGTACATGTACATAAGTATGTTGGTAGCAGTGTTGCCTCTGGAAAAAATCAAAAAGGGGCCTGACACGAAAGGGGCCACACCTATGATATAAGAATAAGGTATATGCTTGAAAGTTCAGACTTAAGACAACTGATTCGTGACGTCATTGCGAGTGAATGATCTCAATATTGTTTGTCATTTATGGCAAAGAAATTGTTTATGTTTCAAAGCTATTTGCTATTAAAACTTAAAGTAAAACAATAGATTATTTATGTTTTGAAGTTATGTTTTGTTAAATTTCAAGTAAAACAATAAATAATTTATTTTTTAAAACTACATATGTGTTGGTGAACACTCACTATGACGTCACACAAAACAAAATATGGCGACCATTCATCTCATATACAACATACCTTGTATTTTTATACCATGGGCCACACCATAAAATTAAGTAAAGCAAAAAAAAAAAATAAAAACATTTCATAAACATTTGTTGTCCTCCGTAATTTTTCATCTTTTAAAATTATAAAGAGAACAAAAATTGAAGCTTTGAATAAAAAAGTAATTTAATTTAATTTAATTTAATTTAATTTAACAATCAAACATGACATTACGATGATAGATAACACGAAAAAAGTGGGTGGCACAATTATGTCTGTCTGTCTGTTTGTATCTGGATCTACAGCCTAAGCCAATTAAGCCTTCAAATTTTAAGCTTAAGTTTTTTTTGTACCTCTCCAGAAGAGAAATTGAAATTTTTCTTAGCTCACAAAGTAACGGTACCTACTTGCCATACAACCGTTAAGGAAAAAACGGCTCCAACGATTTTGATACAAAAAAATCAATGGATAATTGTAGGCATAGTTTACCTTCAGGTAGAACAAAAAAATACCAAGAACTGTTACTAACGGTACCTGCCATATAACGGTTTTTTTGATTTTCTCATTGACGGCTTATTGGATTTCAATCAAAATTTTTATAAAAAGCTTCCTTAAAATGTCAATAATATTGCTTATCAAAATTTTGAAAAAAATAAATTTTGGGTTTTTAAAAATTATAATTTTTTTTGAAAATTCACTATTTCAAAAACGGGTTGATGAATATGTGGTTATTTGGGCTATGATGATCAGTTGAATGGATGCAATTAATTAAAAAACTAATTCATCTTTTGTTTTACCCTACGTTTCGCTGGCTTTTTTCCGGCTTCCTCAGGGGTTTCTTTATTTTCTAAACCAATACAATGATATAGGCATACAAATTATTAATACAAGTTAAAAAAATTTTCAGTGTAAAATCAAAAATGTTTAAGATTAAAAAAGAAAAAAAATATAAATACAAATTTTCACTTACATGTTTTTTTAAATTAATTAATTATTTCTTTGTTTCATTTTATGCAAAATTTAGTCCAAGAAAAAGTTAAATAAATAAAATAAATTAACAAATAAATAAATAAATAAATAAATTAACATTTATAACACCACTAGAACAGCACAAATTAAAAACTAGTATCACACTTGGTATCACAGATCAATTAATGGCAACACTGTATATGCAGCTGATGTTATCAATGTCTTCCTGATGGTTCATCGTGATGTTCATTCTTTGCTGAATGCGAAGACTTTCCAGAGTGTAGCGGGTGGAAGGGCGGCTCTCCTTATCCAGTATTTTGACGTCTTCAAAGTCAGCCATATGATCGTGATCTATCATGTGCTGTGAGAGTGCTGTAGCTGTTCTTCTTTTTCTTATATCAGCTTCATGCTCTGACATTCTCACCGCCAGTTTACGTTTTGTTGTACCTATGTATACCATTTGACAATCCTCATTCTGTTTTCCTTTACATGGTATTTGGTACACAACGTTGATGAATCTTTTGAAACTAGGTTTTTAAATGTATTTTAATATTTTCTAAAAATCTTCATCCCAATTTTTACTCTTAATGTTACTTAAATTATATACAGTGGTGATCCAGTATAACGAATGCTGATATACCGAATGATCGATTTAACGAACACTTTTTGGAAGCCCATTAGGTATGCTATATAACGAACAAATAAAGAGTTTCACAAAATAAAAATAAAAGATTTTAAAGCTATATAAGGTATACAGTCGAACTGTGAACTACCCAAAGTAAAGAAATTTTTTATTCACCACGATTTTTTTTTGTGCAAAGCAATGGCACTGACATTTTTTTTTTAAAGAACTGTATACTAAGCTTAAGAAATAATTAATTTTTCTATTACAGACAACAAAAGAAAAAAAAATTGTGTAAGCCGACCCTAGATTTTTTTCCTGTATATGTATATGCACTTTGTTTGGTGAATTTATTTTCTCACCTTTGCTTATTTAAAATATGAAAATGCTAAAATATTTATTTTTGTCACGGATTTGAGGATGAAACTGGCTTGTATTGGAAAATGCTACCAGATAAAGTGTTGACAAATAAACAATAACTACTTCTTTGTAGATAAAACGTATTCAATATAACGAAATTTCGATATACGAATGGACCTGGGACATTATACATCATTCGTTATATTGGACCACCACTGTATATAAAAATTAGTTTTTGAGAAGACCGCTCTAACGATTTAAACTTTTTTTTGAGTTTGAGTACAAAGCTATTTTACTAGTTGCTTATATTTACATTTCAAAGAACGATTTAAATTTTGGTATACTTGTTTATATTTTATGTATGTTTTCTATAATTACTTGCATGTTTCAAAAGTTCTTTAGTTCCAAGCAACTTGAGCATAAGAGCAGGTACGTTTGATCCATCGTGAATTTTATTGATTTCTACCCCTTTTCACCCTATGTATGAAAAGTTAAATGCTGAAAAATATATAGCAGTAAAGCCATCTTCTCTCAGTCAATCTTCTTAGTATGTACATATAACTTAAAAAAAAGAATTTCTCGTGCCAGATAAGCACTTTTTTAACTTATTTCACCCTATAGATATAAACTTAATTTTGAAAAATTTTAAAGTCAAGCTCTAAATACAACCTTTCAAACATAAAAATATTTGTGTAAATCGAAATAGCTTAATTTTGAAAAATATCAAGCCAGTGATTTCTAGGTTAATACTTTAAATATCACTTTCCAAGCATAAAAAGTAATTTTAAGTTGGATTCCCTTTTTTTATCTTATTTCACACTAACAATAGAAATATTAAGCACTAAACCCATCCTATAAAATATAGCTGAACAACACAAAAATAAATTCAAATCACATACTTTTTACCCCATTTTCCCCTTAAGATAAGAAGCTTCATCTCGAAACATGTATTTCCTTTAACCCGTTCTCTAAGTCCATCCTCTTAGTAAACGCTTTCAAACAGAAAAGACAATTTTTGTAATTTGATACCATTTTTGTTTTTACCCCACTTCACCCTACAAATAGGATTTGTTAACAAAATTTGAACCCTAAAACCTTCTCCTAAGAATAATCTTTCAATTTCCAAGAAAGTTGTTCAATTATAAAAAATACAAAAATCAAATTCTCTCACAAATACCACAAAAATACAAACATTTAGATTTTAATTTTAAAATAATTTTCATCAAAATCATCAAAATATAATCTAGCCTATGTTACTCAGGGACATTATAGCTTTTCATTTCAGGATCGGTTCAATAATTCTAGAGATTACCCACTAAAGGTTCAAACAAACCAAATGCTTCATTTATTAATATAGTATAATAGATGTGCATACATATAGAATATGACGAAAATTCTTTTGAAACAGAATTGTATGTTAAGGTATTATAACTTCCAGTTTAAAAAAAAAATCATTCCTATCACTCCAACTAAACTAACAAACATTCATCAACCCTTTCTCTCTCTTCAGAAAGTCACTTGTATTAATCTTATAATCCGATATCAACCCTTCTAAAAGACTTCTTCATTTTATAGTTAACTGTTGTTAACATCATAATCATAACGAAACCACAAAGTATGTATTCTCAAATAAACACCAAAAGGGATAATTGCATCGTAAACAATGAAAATGGTGCGAGCAACCCTTCTTTTCACGCGCACTTAAACGAATTGATGAGCAATAACCCTTCCAAACAACCCTTTTACGTACTTCATTAATAAGTTAGCATTCGTCAAAAAGGAAGGACACGGAGTGATCCACTGGTGTATTTAATTGATCGGTAATAAGAGTCAACAACGAACGTGCTGCAATATCCCTTTTGTGACCATTTTTTTCTGTTTTCTGTAAGAGTCGAAAAAGGGTTGTAATTGAAAGGGTTTACAGAAGGGTTGGGCAACAATTTGTCAACATTGGTTTTTATTTATTTGATAATTTTGACAATCATCAAAAGAACTGCAGCCACTTCTTATGTATGTCACTGTTATAAGTGTTTTGTTATTGGAATTCAATTGACTGGAAAGACGCCACTTAGACGTTGATTCTTGAAGTATTTGTTTTGAGCTGTTTGCACCTGTCCATAACTGTCCAGTTGCATGCTCAGTGTGCGAACATCAATTTGTGGATCATTAGTTTTTATATTTTCCAACGATACGAGTTAGGTATATGTACCTTCACTTGAAGAGGTAAACAAAATTTCTCAGAAGTTCATCCCTATGGCGATTTTTGTCGAAAACTCGTAAAATATTTTTGAAAAAAAAAACTTATAGATACCGTTCTGCACATTGCATTTGGGGTCACATATTCGACAAAAAAAAAAACGTTTCAAGAATAATAAATAACAAAATGGTCACTTTGACTTCAAAGACCAAGTGGACGTAAAGATAAATCGACAACAACACAACAAGAACACCATAAGTTGTTTCTGTCGGTCATGTTGATATCTTTTCTAACTTCTTCCCTGCTGTTAAAATTGACGATAAGATGACCAACTCCAACAAAAGTTCAACTGACGTAACAAATATTTTGCATTTCAATGGAAATGATCTGAAAACGGACTCATGAAGAACACTTGTATCCCAGGTAACTCTTGATTATTATTATGGTTCTGTAAAGGTGTAAGACATTTGTCTTGAACAATATAAATTGTTTTTTTGTTTTTTCATTTTGACTCCTGCAATGATTTATGATGGCGTCTTGTTTGACTTCCTGGTGATGTTCAGGAGATCACAAGTGTATTCAATCAGAAATCGATTCGTATTCAATGAAGACGTTTTGTGGTAGGCTTTGGAAAATGGAATGATAAATCAAATTGTTTAACGCTGTAAATTTATATATTTATTAGCAGAGGTGTAGGCCAGGGCTCCGTGAAATAACTCCCCAATGAAATAACAGTCATTTTTAAATTCACTTCCCACAAAAGAAAACTTTAACCTTGCCAAAATATTCAACGTAAATTATTAAAAGCTGCCTAAAGCAACCTTGTGGCACAACTTTAAAAGTTCCAAGAACCAATTTTTTTTACTCAACAACTCTATTTATTACGTTTAATACAAAAATCATTACAAATCTTTGCGGGCTTATTTCATTTTTGGTTTGGGGACTTATTTCATTTGTTTTTGGGGATTTATTTCATTTTTGAATTTGGGGACTTTTTCAAAATGAAATAAGGCCCAAATTTGGGGAGTAGGCCTGTAGGCAGGGCTGTCGTTTCACTTTTTCAGCATCCGCTCCGCCTCCGCTCGGTGTCCGCTCCGACTACGCTCGGCGTCCGCTAGGCATCTGCTCGGCGTCCACTCAGCGTCCGCTCGGCGTCCGCTAGGTATTCTCTCGGCATCTACTCAGCGTCCGCTCAGCGTCCACCCTGCCTCCGCTCAGCGTCCGCTCAGCGTCAGCTCAGCGTCCGCTCGGGGTCCACTCAGCGTCCTCAACCTCCACTCGGCGTCCACTAGGCATCCGCTCAGTGTCTGATTAGCGTCCGCTCCACCTCCGCTCAGCATCCGCTTGGCGTCCACTCGGCATCCACTCGGCGTCCACTCAGCGTCCGCTAGGCCTCCGCTCAGCGTCCGCTCAGCGTCCATTCGTCCGCTCGGCATCCGCTCAGCGTCAGCTCCACCTCCACTCGGCGTCCGCTTGTCATCCGCTCTGAGTCCGCTCAGCGTCTGCTCGGCTTCCGCTCGGTGTCCGCTCAGCCTGCGCTCAGCGTCCACTCCGGCTCCACTCGGCGTCCGCTTGGCCTCCGCTTGGCATCTGCTCAGTATCCGCTCAGCCTCCGCTCTGCGTCCGCTAGGCATCCGCTGGGCATCCACTCCGCCTCCACTTGGCGTCCACTAGGTACCCTGTTGGCATCCACTCTGCGTCCACTCCGCCTCCGATCGGCGTCCGCTCGGCGTCCGCTCGGCGTCCGCTCGGCCTCCGCTCAGCGTCCGCACTACCACCACTCGGCCTCCGCTCAGCTTCCGCTCTGCGTCCGCTCCGCCTCCTCTCAGCGTCCGCTTGGCCTCCACTCAGCGTCCACGCCACCTCCGCTCAGCGTCCACTCGGCATCCGCTCGGCGTCTGCTCATCGTCTGCTCGGCGTCCGATCCGCCTTCACTCGGCATCCGCTCAGCGTCCACTCGACCACCGCTCAACGTCCACTCGGCGTCCGCTTGTCGTCCGCTTGTCGTCTACTCAGCGTCCGCTCAGCGTCCGCTTGGCGTCTACTCGGCCTCCGCTCGGCCCCCGCTCGGGTACATATTGTGAGTGTACCTATTCAATAGTCCGCTCGGCATCCGCTTGGCGTCCACTCGACCTCCGCTCACTCGTAAAAAATGTAACTCGAGATTTTTTTCAATTAATCTACATCTACAACATACATTGTGAGTGTATTCTATTCAGCTTTATTTGTTTTAATAAATCTGTTTATAAGAGTCAACACCAGATAAAAAGGACTAAACATTTTTAGATAGGATAATGATTTGCAAATGCTGTGTGAACAAATTTTCAAAAAAGCAATACTTTGGTCGTATTAGCAGTTCGTCAGTACGGAGTTTCAAAAAGCAATACCAATGCTGCAATTGCAGCATTTCGACAGCCCTGCCTTAGGGCTTAGCAGGGGCGTCTTTAGACATTTGGAGGCCCTGGGCTCTTAAAGATATGGAGGCCTTTTGAATTTGTTTGTATTGAAAACTATTTCATATTACAAGTCTTACCATAATTTTTTGTTAAATTTAACTATGTATTAACAATTATCATTTAACTAATTCGGGAGTATCAAAAGGTTAGAAAATCTATTCGCATTTTGTCTCGAACAAAAACAGTTTGCCATTTTAAGGAGAATTTTGAATATTTTATTATTAGAATTCGATAAAATGAATGTTATCGGCATTTTTCATGCGACACTCAATACTTCTTCTTTTGATGATAGAAATGTGGTTTTAGGGTTTTTCATCCCAAAGCGGCTTTCAAAGCAGAAATATGCATAGACGCTTTTGTTTTGTCAACTGCCGAAAGAATAAGGACCAATGGAAAAATTACGTTCCTGTTTTTACAAATAAAACTGATAAAATTAAGTTCTGACCCTGGGGCTCTTTAGAGAGTATATAGACAGTTGACACGAGATTTTGTGTCCAAACAAAATTTTCTTTTCATTTATTTTAAAAATATGTTCACGGAATATCTTTTTCGAAACGTAAAACGGGATAGTCCCATGGAAAATTTATAGATATACCTACTAGCATTAGGCATGCTGCCACTTAAAATTAAATATCATTTAAGAGTTAATTTTTTGGCCACATATTCACATTGCACAATGCACATTGCACATGATGCTACTCTCAGCTGTGCCAGTGCCGTAAAAAAATATTATAGTACCTTTGATGTTTTAAAATGTTCCGAAAACGAATTTTAAACAACAAAATTGGCCAAGGAAGATTGATTCCGAGTGTACAAATTAAAAATTATAATTTCCTCGTTTTCGCTTTGTTTTGGATATTTTTATTTTGAACTAGTTCTACCTTTACCAATCAATAACAGATCTATTCAAACGAGCATTTGTAACCTGATCTAAAATTTTTTCTAGTGCGGATAACAATTTTGCGGGATTTTTTGTGTCAAACGTCATTTTTAAAATGTTTGAGTTTTATTCGCTTTGATATACATAATTTTATTAAAAACAAAAAACAAGTTATTGAGTATAATTTTTGCTTCCCTATTTGAAAGGAATTAAAGAAATTAATACCCTTAAGCCTTTATTGCAAAATCATATAACTGTGATCAACTTTGTTTTTAACATTTTAACTAATTTGTTTTCATTTGTTTGTTTGAAAAAAGTTTGAAGTAGTTTTTATTCAATTGTGCTTATTTTATTTAAGAATTGAACTTTTCTTGAATTTCATTTTGGTACCAAAAGTACTAAAATAACTCAAAATATTCTTTATTTGTGAAAAAATTTAAAATGTTTTAAGGGTATTAATAATTGGTCCTTCATGATAAGGGTGAACAAATAACGCTCTATCACTTATTTTATTAGATCCAAATAAATCCAATCTCAACTTCGCATATCTACTTTCAAAAATGACCATCGGTTGTTGTACTGGGGCAATCCAGGGGCCCCCTTAATCGCGGGGCCCATGCCTAAAGACGTCACTGGGGCTTAGGCTATCAAAAAAGTTCTTATTTCAAATTATTTAAACCTATTTTCATACAATCACTGCAACCTACAGGAGCGTTGTGCACGGCAAAAATTAACACTTCCAAGTAAATTGCGGACTAGTTGGAAGTTGAAACATACATACATACACCAACTTACAGCCACGGTTGCCGTTTTGGTAGGATCCTACCAAATTTGGTAGGATTTTTCAGCTTTGGTAGGTTGGTAGGCTAAAATCCGATTTGGTAGGTTTTTTCATACAGCTCTTGAGCATAATATAAAACATTGTACAATCATAAAAATTGAGATCATTTCCGATCAACTCAAAAAATGTCAAATAAACTCAAGTAGACAGAGACTTGAATCAATAATTGGCGTTGATCTGCGTATTTTTTTTAAGAACAAATACACTGAGGGAAAAAATGCAATTTAAAATCTAATAGAAAATATTTGATTTAAAGTTGAATAATATCCAGTGAATCATTTTTAATTTCACGTTGAAAGCCTGTTGATTTAAATATGCATCGTAGATTTAACAAAGCCAACTTAGTTTCAAAGCGAAACGTATTCAATTTTGCATTTAAATCAACTTTTGTAACATTTAAAGTACACTCAACGTAGTTTCAATGTGCAACATGCTAATATTTTTTCGAAATCGAATTTCAAATTTCCATGCACGTACTTTTAAAGTGTTGCATAGTTAGGCCAACGTAAAAGTCAGATTTTTTAAACACTTTTTAATTTCTATTTTAGCTTAAATTTTAGCTTAATATATAGAATCTCGAGAGCGCTTCGTAATTTCACGAAGGATCTACAAAACATTTGTGAACTAAATTAACGCGCACTCTAAATTCACTTACATTTAATCGAAAAAAATTATTAATTTTTTCATATTTATTTTTGTCATTTGTTTAATATATTGGTTTCCATTTTATTTTAAATCAATAACTGAACGAAGTTGAATTAAAGTTTTAAAAAAGTATTTTAAAATTAGTATGTATTTCAATCAACGATGCTTGTAGTTTAATCGAAATTGATACGTATTGTTTTAAGGATGGATGAATTCAAAGCAACGATGATGACATCTCAAATGAAGAGGAAAATATGGATAAATCAAATTATGAACCTATTTGTTTTAAAAGAGGAAACACATTGAATTGATGTCATGCTACTTTGAATTAAAAATTTTTGTCTTCGAAGCCAAATCGTTCCGAAAAATATTTAAATAAATGTGGTTTCCGTTGATTTTAACATAAACCTTGATTCACTTTAAATTTACTGCACATCTTTGGGGTGGGGTGGAACTCGAATTTTTCTTTTAGCTCATCATACAAGAATTTCTGTTTTTTTTTTTTCAAATTTTCTGGAAAATGGATTTCACGATTGTGAATAAACCTCGTACCTCTAATGTGTTTGAGGTTTCTACCAAAGAAAATTTGCAGAATGGAAATACATTTTTTTATTTGGTAGGTTTTTATTCGTTTTGGTAGGTTTTTTTGGAAAATTTGGTAGGAATTCTTTTTTGCAAGCGGCAACCGTGCTTACAGCATATGGCTGCCTGTAATTTTTTTTGCATCTGTTTTTTTTTTTAATTTTTGTAATTGGTATGAAACTGTGGATAAATATTTGTTCGTTGTGTTTTTGTTAGCATTTCGTTGTCTTGTTGGAGGGAGACCAACTCAAAATTTCGCATCAGCACCGTACCTACCAATTAAATTATTAAATTATGGGTGGCGCAACAGCTCGTGGAGAACCAGGGCCTAGTGACTTACAACTCACAACCGTTCCTGTGTGTGTGTTTGTTGGCAGGAATGGAGGGGACCTATGTACAGTTTTTTGCCGAGTCCGAACGTCTAAATGAGAAGCACTTTTTCATGACAAGTATACTCTTGGAGGATTTGTCAGTTCCTCGCAAGAGGCAGTACCTCGGATAAAACATTTCTGTTTTTAGGTGGCATGGCTGGGAATCGAACCCACACCTTCGGCATGACAGTCCTACGCACTAACCATCACGCCACGAGGAACTACGTACCTACCAATAGTAGTAGTACCTACCAATAGGAGGCCTAAAGTTGTTTTTGATCTTGACCTAATGATTATAACCCAAATTTTCGACCCCGAGCGTCAAACACAACATTGGTATTAATCCAGTTGGTATTGTCAGTTAACCCGAAGGGACTACTTATTTAATTTTCAATTCTATCTTTTCTCTACGATTCAATTTTAACCCAGATCCGCTCTCTGCATCTACCCCTAAAAGTTTCTTAAAAACTGTTTTTAGTTAAAAAAAAATCCCAAATACCTCTCTAGGACATTAACAAAATTAATTTTAATTAAGTGCAAAATTTGAAGAAAATAGCTTCCGAGGTTTCGACTATAGGTCGAGGTACCTTCCTACAGACATATAGAAAGACAGACGGAATTGCGGGACCAATTTTGTTCTGTTGTCTTCTAATGTCAAGTTTGATTAAAATCCCAAATTTTGCTTGCACGAATTTAAAACTTGCTCTATATATGTACATAACATATCTTCATATGTTTATAGTTACCATAACGTTAGTAACAATAGAACATTATTCAAAACAGATCAACGTGTCGCTCTGTAGCCCAGAAATGGCACTTGTCACTAAGCCATATACATTTGAAGGTAATCTGTATAGGTATCTGTAGCTCATTGCGTGACCGAGCCCTAAAATTTCTTTTCGGTAATTTTTTTCTCGCATTCGTAATTTTTTTTTTAAATCGAAATCCAACGAGTCTACCAAATATCACCTGTTTACCTGACATACGACCATCAAACAGCAACCCGACATAAAAACGTCTGCCAAGTGTCTTAAGCATCCTCATCATCTTACAACATTACAATCTATGACATCACCCTGCACCTACCGCATCATTAAACCTTCCGAATGCGTCTTCTTACATATTATCTCTCCCAATGGCACAAGCAAAAGGACATTCTTAGATCAATTTTGTCGGAATTTATGATCAGATAAATACAGAGCGATCGATTAAATGTTTCCCCTTTTGTGAGGGTCGACAGGTGAACAAGTTAAGATAGCTTGCCCTACTTCTCTCAGGTCATATAAATAAAGCAAATAATTGCTGTCTGTCTCCTATATAGTTGTACTGGTGTCAAAATTCCATACATGTCAACAAAATTCCAGCATCAGCTCAAATCAAATATGTAGTTCTATTTCTTATACAACAAACGAGTAGAGTTGTTATCCTTTATTCCCGATTAAGCTGATTAAACTGATAAAGAAGAGAAAAACCCTGGTGAAGGGGGAGTATCCAAGAAAGAGGTAATAAAAAACACAAAAAAGTCAATTTCATTCGTTATCGATGTTGGCCCATCTATATCGGGACCAATAATTGCGGTTGTGTCTCAATTCGATTGAGACCTACACACACACGAAAAGAGCCTCCGTTTTTCGGGATCATAATCAGGAATCAGGATAGTAACCAATTTATACCCTTTTTTATTGTGAGAGTTTCTGTGATTCCATAAAAAACAACGACGCAACTTGGGCACCACCACACAACATAATCATTGTTATTTTGTATCTATCCTTTTTTTCTGTGTGTCCTTTCTTCTACATGTATATTTTGCGCTTCAGTTGTTTGCAGTGTAAATGTGAATGGATTTTTTGTGTGCTTGCTCTTTATTGGGAGTCTTTCAATATACAACACAGCAAAGTTGCAAAAACATAAAAGGATAACTTGATATTATCCCTTTTTGTGATTTGATGTGTGCGCGATAGCATGCCTCTATTTGTAAGCCCCTGATTGTGCTCAATCCTTCCCGATGACAATTTGGTGTGTAAGGTCTTTTTTATCATTTTTTTGAAGTGGGTCCTTTATGCCGTCGATGTGTCGGTTGGGAGACATGACAAAAATTCTTATTTATTGCATTTCCATTGAGTTAGGTACCTATCCGTTTTTGGCGAAAAGACATCATCAGTGAGTAGCTAAGTTTATGGAGTAGAAAATTAAATGACTATTGGTTATTATTTTGGTTGGCTGGTTGGTTGAGTTTTGAAAGGATTCTAGTTAATCACAAAATATTTCAATCGGGACGAGTCATGAACAGTAATATATCTATACCGCTTGGTTATTATTCCAGCAAATTACGTGTTCAATAGGAGGTATGGGTATGTCAGGATATTTTTAACGTCAAACTCTTTGTAAGGGATATAGATTACACATTTTAACATTATAGTTTTTTTATTACTATACCTACATAACTGTATGTTTGATGAAATTAATGGCTGATTAATTGACTAGGATTTTTATTGTGCTCTCATAATTTTATTGTTGATTGTCTTGGTCCTTATAAAAAGAAGTAGGTAACCTAAACATTAAGCTATCGGGGATTGGTATAAGTATGTTGTTTAGTTGGTATATTGTTTCTCGTTTGATTAATCGGTCGCATTTTTAATGGATTATTATAGTCTTAAGACTCACACCCTGTGTATTTAGTGGCAATTAAAAATGTCGTTAATTAGTTTAATGGATTTTGGATAATGTGAAATAATTCTGTAAATATTCTTTTTGTTTCACAGGAAATGGTTGTTGGTATTTTGGTGACGTATAGGTAGGTATACTGCATAAGGATTTTATGTAAGCGTTTCGCTACTGGATACCTTCAAGTGATTACGTAAGAGTTGATTCAATTAAAGCTTTTGAGACTTCTTACTGAAAAAAAATTTCTCAGGTGTCCAGGTTATAACCAGGAATAGGATTAAGCTTACTTTGCCTTCTATTTGTGCGTTATCGTATGAAGGTATCGACTTTTTATACGGTTCACATCCTACTGATTCCAAAAGTATACATCTTATTTTGCCATCCCCTATTTCACCCATCAATGCCTTTTTTGCTTTGTTTCCTTTTTTTCTTTTTTTTCTTTAAAGTTAATTGTTTTTTAAATTAAAAATGTAAACAAACAAAAAAAGTAGTTTTAATTATCTGTGTACCTACATATGTAGGTACTTTTTGTATTAAATAACATTTGATTTATTCCAAAGATTTAAAAAAAACTGTCAATGTACCTATTAGTCACCAAATTTTGTCTAATTCCTCTTCCACACTTCAAAAATTGGGTTATTTTGGGCAGAATAGAGTGCTCACCAGAGAGTAAAATATTTCCCATTCCTGACAAATTGTGTCCGAGAAATTTCCATGGGTAGATTGGGCCAGATTGACGTAGGTTAGAGGACGGAGACATACAAGAAAATGGATAAATTTATCAAAATTTGACAGACTGACAATTTTTGCCAAAAATCTCTGGAACAAAACTATTATTTTAATCAAGGAATATCAATTGGGCTAGTGTTCTCCTTTTTTAGAATCTCAACAAAAATTTGGCTAAAGTGAACGGCCGATTGCAAACAAAGTTTTGAAGAACTTCACTGCTGTTTTAAATGCAAATAAGGCACTTAAATTTGTTGTGCGAGTCCTGAATACAGACGTCATGATTTTGAAAACCATATAGATGGTGTGAATATTTAACAAGATTTAGGTATTTCTAATCAGTCAAGTGTAGATTAATGAAATAGAATTGTGGTTTGTCCATTTCCTTCTACTCTCTGCTCTTCCTTTGAATATGTTTCTAATTGTGTTCTAAAATTTAAACAAAACTCAGGATGCAAGACATCACTGTGTTCAAAATTATGGTTGGTGCTTTTATATCGCTCGTACAAGGACGTTCAAAATGCTGTCAAACAATACTCGGGTAGCATTTTTTGTTTAGTTTGGAAACAATTTTCTCGTCGTGAGCGTAAGGGTAGGTATACCAAAAAAAAAATTGGCAAAATACAATCATGTAGAGCTTAAGGTCAAACCATGTGCCTTAATAGTTAAAGTAATTTTAAGCTAATGTCAGAATCTAACGGAAAGCTTTAAGAAGCATAATTAAAGCGGAAACAGCTGCTTCAAAAATGTAAAAAGGTGAATATGTAGGCCAAGCTTTAGAGGTCAAATTTGGACTTACTATAAAATACATTTATATTTTATACCCTTCCGAACGTTGCCGATTAATTCATTGATCAGACAACAATTGTCAAATTTTAAATTTACGTACGTAACAGGCCCTGTTCAGTATATTATAGTGTCAAGCTAATACCTCCAAATCAGGCTGTTTAAAATACTGTCCCATTTTTTCTATTTTGATTCCAACAATGGAGGCAACCTATTTGAAATTAGAGCATCCTAACTTTTTTTTTTTCTGCTGTATCATTTATTTTCAATATTCCAACAACAAGAATATCTACCATTGGCCTTATAGGTCCAAATCTTCCTTTTATATTATGAAAAGGTAGAAATCGATGATGAGTTTAACGGATATCAAATTAAAGGATTTGTGATTTTGTAAGAGTCATTCATATGTTATTGTTCTATATAAGTATCACCTTTGGTTATCTTTTGTTCTGTGAGATTGCGAAATACAAAGGCTGCGGTCCTTCATTGTTTCCTTTAAAAAATGGAATTACTTTTATTTTGGAAATAGAAAAACACACTTTGGCTCGATGTTTGGCGTCGCGTCGGGTGTTTTTTTTTAATTAAAAATGCCCCAATCGAAAAGAGGGCTCTGTTCTTGTTTAGCTATTAACAAAAAATGATGTCATAACCGACAAAGGAAAATGGTAGGTAGGTATATAACAATCTAAGAAAGGTCGAAAGGTTGCCATCTAATTTATTCAAAATGCAAAAATAAGGTCAAAATTAACCTACTTGCACAAGGCTGAAATTTAGTAATAATTAAGTTTATACATTGTTATGCATGAAAAAATTTTGAGACGGGCTTGACGGTGGAAAGTGCTTGCCAGGCGAATCTAAAGCTCTTAAAGATTAATAAAAGATATTGGAGGACTTGAGAAATTTGTTAGGTGCAAGGCTAAAACTTAGTGTATGCTTTACTCGTGAACAGATTATTCAAAAAATAAAGATCAGGGAATATTTCCGCAATTCTAGGATTGCCACCTTTTTTTTCAAAACTTAAAATAACTGCCAAATTTAACGTATCTACCAATGCTGGTTTTTGAATTCATAACAACTTATGTCTTTTTGTACATAAAGAAAAGATGCTAGACGATTTTGGTGCACGAAAATAGCTTGCCAGACGAGTTTTTAAAGTTAGTATTTGTTGGAGCCGAAAACTTATTATTTGTTTTTAATATAATGCAAATTAATTTGAACAAAACTGTTATACAATTTGAATTATATAATTTTTAAATTTTAAATCTGGCGCTCAAAATTATACCAATCGCCATATTATTTATTATTTAAATTCGCCTTTAAATTCTCTCTCATTTAAAACTTAACGAAAACTTTATCTATAAATACCTTGTAAAAACTTTAAATAAATCTCTTCTTGTATTAAAACCCTTAGGGGAAATTCTCGTTGTTTCACTCGCCGTTTCGCTTAAATAAATCTTGTCGCCTTTCGCTAGAATTTTATGGTTTTCTCGATAACCATAATTTCTTACTCAAAACGAACAATATAAAAAATAGTATCTATTTGTTCTATCGTAATTTTGCTAGTTTCGCTAATTTTCGCGTATTTGTTAGTTGAAACTTTCGCTACCGTTTTTCTTAAGTCGAAGAAAAACGCATCAACCAGGACCTTCCTATCCTAGTCGTTAAAGGACAAAATAGAGATCCTAGGTTGACGGTTAAATAGCCTTTTGACCGTTCATTTTTTGGCGCCCAACGTGGTTGAAGTAGTAACCATCGTGAAATTCGTATATCTAAGGTCGCATTTTGGCGCCCAACGGGTTAAAAAGTGGTAACCCACATAAAACCGTAAAGAAAAAGAAAAACCTCAAAGGTTCTTTATTTATTTGTACGGTTAAAAATTATATTGCACTAAAGTGATAAAAACTATAAACTTATAAACTTATTAAAAAAAAAAACTAAAAACTATACAAAAAAAAAAGAAGTGCAAGACATTCAAATCATTCTCTCGTCGTGCTTTCGGTCTCGGTTTCGCGAGTGCTTGGTGTTGGTGAAGTGGACGAAAATCCGAGGAGAAAGAAGAAAGGAGAGCCAAAAACCCTCATCAGGCATCCAAAGGGAATCTACACCAGCTTGAGGAACACCGGAGAAATCGTGGGAGAATTGTGGGAGATAAGTATAGCATCTCTCACCAAGGTATATTTGGTCTAAATTTATTCAAATGTGCGTTAATGCTAAACAATCAAATTTAAAAACTCAAATCAAAATTCAAACTAAGATTTAAAAATATAAAACGCACCTTCGGCATAAATAAGACCTGCAAATTGACCAAAATATAATACATTTATATTATTTATTATAAATTGAACAACATATATCGTTAATCATATAAAAATAATTCGTTTTAAAACCTAAAAACTAAAATTAAATCAATTTTGCATATCAAAATTCGCTCGCTGATCAAGCATCTATCCGCATTACCTGTGGTGCTTTCACCAGAAAAAATATTTTTACAATCCACAATAGAGAAAGTTTACGTTCCACTTTGTGTATATTACAAAAACATTGCAGAAAAGCTTTCGCTGCAAATTGCCGAATATAAAAAATTATTTCGAACTTCTAATCTACCACACCACAGCTATCACCTCATCGTCGCTCGTTTTCTCGTTTTCGAACTCTGTCGTTCTCTCAGAATCCACAATCTGCACACACAATACACACCTTACTTCAGTACAACGATCTTCATTTCGCCCACGCACTAAATATTACCACTGTTAGAGCTTTTTGTAATCGTTGTCATCGTCGTCGTCGTCGCGGGAGATCTTGCTTCACGATCATTGCACTGAGTAAAAGCTTTGTATTCCAGTTGATTTTTTTCGCCTTTTAACCCCAACAAATCAATTTTTTGGACTTTCTGTTGGATTTCGCTTGAATTATAGCAATTTAAATTCAAAATTTCGCATCGCTTCAAACATCTTAAAGAATTTGTAAAGCTTCCACATATTATTCAGTTTGAATTACAATCGTACTGCAAATAAAATTTATTAAAGTAAACATAAGAATTGTAACAGAGTTGCCATCTCGCATCTTTTAATTGGATTTAAAATATTTTAAATATTTAAATTATTTTCGTTGATTATTTTGTCGCTGTTTAAAGAATCTTGCTTCGAATATTTTCAATGGCAACCGAACAGTCTGGTGAGGAAATATTGCAAGAATTAAGGCAACAAAGAGCTTCCTCCAAGGGAAGCTTATCTCGTATAAAGAATTATGTTGAATCTAATGCAAATTCCTTAACGGCAACTGAGCTTGAGTGTCGACTTGGAATTTTAGAATCATACTTTAAACAAATTCTAGTATATCAAACTAAAATAGAAATCTTAGCTCCCAATGATTTGTGTCGAGGTGAAATAGAAGATTTATATATCACCGCAAAAACCAAAATTCTTTCGCTTTTGGGAAATGGTAGGCGAAGTAGTATCGCAGATATGACGTTATCCATTCCGCATCCAACTAGTCATCTTCCGAAGCAACGTCTACCAAGGTTCAGTGGGAAATATTCGGAGTACAAAAATTTTATAAATTCATTTAATAACCTTGTGGAAAATGATTTAAGCTTAACAAAAATTGAAAAGTTTAATTATTTGTTGTCATGTCTGACAGACCAAGCTCTCGGCACAGTTAAATCTTTTCAAGTTACGGAAGCAAATTACCCCAAGGCACTTCTTAGTCTAAAAGAGCGTTACGACAATGACTGTCTTATTTTTCTGGAATACATATCACAGCTAATTGAATTACCTAAGGTTCCAAAGGCTTCTTCTGTTTCGTTGAGGAGTTTAGTTGACAATATTTCTGCGTTGTTTAGCTCGTTACTTTCGATAGGTTCGTTCGAGGATATTTGTAACGCCATTATTATTCACATTGCTATATCAAAAGTGGACCCAGAAACACAGTCTAAATGGGATGAACAGCTCGACTATAAAAAGCTGCCTGTATGGAAAGAGTGTGCAAACGTCCTTAGTAAGCGATGTCAATTCCTGGAGGCTAGAGATAGCAAACAAACTCGCTTGGAGCCAGCTTTAAAACCAGTTACTAAACCAAGGCCATCATCAAGCAACCATCGACCACAAGCATCACTTGCTGCTAGCCAACGATCTTGCGTCTTTTGTGTAGACAAAAACCATTCAGTTACGAGTTGTTAAGGATTCCTGGAGCTGTTGGTAATGGATCGATTTTGGAAATCGAAACAATTAGGCCTCTGCTTAAACTGTTTAGGAAAAGGTCATAACGTGTCCAAATGCCCATCGAGTTATAAGTGCCAGACTTGCAAACAGTCCCATCACAGCCTTTTACATAGAACTCAATCTACAAACCCTATTTCTAGTGCTGATGATCCACAAAATCATACTCCTAACCCAAATGCCTCAGCTGCAGTGCATTCTGCATTGGAAAAGGACCGTGTTCCTGAAGGTCAAGTTATTTTAGCAACAGCGTTGGTTCTTGTTAAGGATTCTTCAGGAGGTTTTCAGTTGGGTAGGGTTTTACTCGACTCAGGTTCTCAAGTCAATTTTATGAATGAGAAATTTGCAAATTCGCTTGGTCTTAAAAAGGATAAAAAGAATGTTGATATCGTAGGCATCGGAACAACTGAAACAAGAATTAAACATCAAACACAAACTACAATTCGTTCAAGGTATAGCAACTTTGAAGTCTCGTTAGAATTTTTAGTCGCACCCACTATCACGGGTTACCAACCGGAAGCAGCGCTTAACGTTGGTAGTTGGAATCTTCCTTTGAACTTAGAGCTTGCAGATGAGAGTTTTAATAAACCTGCTCGAATTGATTTGTTGCTAGGAGCTGAAGCATTCTTTGAGTTGCTCGAAACAGGTCAGGTTAAACTCGGCGATGGACTTCCATCATTACAAAAAACGGCTCTAGGATGGATTGTATCGGGTAGATACAAATCACAGTACGAGGAAAAGCGGAAATCGTGCTTCATCAATGCTATGGATACTTCTATGGATAAGTACTTAGAAAAATTTTGGGAGTTGGAGGAAATTCAAGGTTTTCAATCGAGATGGTCTGAAGAGCAGACTGAATGTGAGGATCATTTCAAAAATACTACAGAGATTCTTCCTAGTGGTCGCCTTATGGTCCAATTACCCTTTAAGAAAGATCCTGCTTGTCTTGGAGGCACCTACGACATTGCCTTTCGAAGATTTCTATCTCTTGAGCGTAGATTATCCAAAAACCCATCATTGAGATCGCAATACACAGAATTCATGAAGGAATATGAAGCTCTAGGTCATATGTCGCTTGTTCGCAATCCGAATCTTGAAAATACCCATTATTATTTACCACATCAATGTGTTGTTAGACCTGATAGCGTATCTACGAAATTACGCGTAGTCTTCGACGCATCTTGTCGCACATCATCGCAAATCTCTCTAAATGGGATACTCATGGTTGGTCCTAAAATACAGGATGAACTTCTCATTATTCTTCTTCGTTTCCGACTTTATCGATACGCCTTAACTGCGGATATAGTTAAGATGTACAGACAAGTCCTTGTACATCCATCGCATAGAAGGTTTCAGTTCATTTTATGGAGAGAAAATGAAAAAGTCCCTATACAAACATATGAGCTGAACACTATCACATACGGAACGTCATCTGCTCCGTTTCAGGCAATTCGTTGTATTCAGTTTTTGGCTGATAACAATCAAGAGCGTTGGAGTCTAGGAGCCGCATGTCTTAGGTCTGACTTCTGTGTGGATGACATGCTTACTGGTGCAGATGATTTAGAAACTTTAACTCGAAAACGGAACGAAGTCGTTTCAATTTTGAATTCTGCTGGATTAGAACTTTCTAAATGGAACAGCAACCATGTTTCTTTAATCGAAGAAACAATCAAAAAAGAAATCAAGCTTACTGAAGCCAACTTAACAAGCACTTTAGGCATTGCTTGGAATCCTAGTGCTGATGAGTTTTGTTTTTCGTACAAACCTCATCGAGTATATACAAAATATACTAAGAGATCAATTCTCTCACTTTCGTCGTCACTTTTCGACCCAATGGGATTGCTTAGCCCAATTATAATTCGCGCAAAAATAATACTGCAGCAGCTTTGGATAGACAAGCTGGATTGGGACGCATCTATTCCATCAGCAATTGATACTGACTGGCGTCAATTCATGGAAGATCTTCATTCGCTTCAAAATCTTGTTGTTCCCCGATACGTTTTTTTTGAAAATAAACAAAGCTTTGAAGTCCATGGGTTCGCAGATGCATCTATGAAGGCGTATGGATGCTGCATCTACCTGAAAAGTTCGGATTCCTGTGGGTCAGTAACTGTAAAATTATTAGTCGCCAAATCCCGAGTTGCACCTGCGAAAAAGAAGCAACTACCTCGCTTAGAACTGTGCGCAGCACATCTTTTGGCAAAACTCTGGGTAAAAATTCAAAGGGTAATTGGTACAACTTACTCAAAAGCCTGTTTTTGGACTGATTCCGCGATTGTGTTACACTGGATTTCTACACATTCTTCGAAATTAAATACCTTTGTTGGTAATAGAGTAGCGGAAATCCAGGATACAACGAAGGAGGTGGTTTGGAAACATGTCCCAACCCTTGACAACCCAGCCGATATAGTCTCTCGAGGATGTACTGTGGAGGAGTTAAAGGACTCAATTTGGTTCAAAGGCCCAGCGTTCTTAGTCGAAGAGGAGGAAAATTGGCCAACTACATCAGGAATTCTACCTTCTCCAGAAGAACTTGCGTTGGAAAAAAGAAAAACCGGCTTGAGCTGTTTTAAAAAAGAACAAGACTATTATCTTGACATAATCGATCGAGTCAGTTCTTACACCAAAATCGTCAGAATCTTCGGATATGTTGCCCGGTATCTCAATCGATTGAGAAAGCTACCGCTACCAAGTGATTATCTGACAGTTGAAGAGTTGGATTATTCATTACTTATTATAGTAAATGTCATTCAAATGACATATTTTGCAAAAGAAATTGAAGCAATCAAGTCAAATTCGAAAATCAAAGGAGCAATACAGTGGTTGAATCCTTTTATTGAAGATAAAAATGGTTTACTTTTGCTGAGAGTTGGTGGAAGATTGAAACATTCGATCTTACCTGAGGAAAGTAAGCATCCCTTGTTACTTCCAAATGATTGTGAATTTACCAAAGGATTTATTCTTCATCTACACTATTCAAACTACCATGCAGGTCCAAAAGCTCTGGTAGCTTTATCTAGACAAAGATTTTGGATAGTAAATGTTAGACATTTGGCACGAAGGACGGTTCGAAAGTGTGTCCATTGTGCAAGATATCGACCAAAATTATATGAGCAGGTAATGGGTGATTTGCCTGTAGAAAGATTAACTCCATCGCGTCCGTTTTTATGTTGTGGAGTAGACTTTTGTGGTCCTATATACACCTACTACAAAATTCGAGGTAAAGTGCCTTACAAAACTTATGTTGCAGTTTTTGTCTGCTTCTCTTCTAAAGCAGTCCATTTGGAAGCAGTGTCGGACCTTTCATCTGATGCTTTTATAGGAGCGTTAAAAAGGATGATAGGTCGTAGAGGTCTCCCTAGAGATATTCATTGTGACAACGCCACAAACTTTGTTGGCGCACAGTCAAAACTTAGAGAGCTACGCGATATGTTGTTCAAAAAAGCCAATCAAGAAAATATTATAAATTTCTGTTCTAATCAAACTATAAATTTCCATTTTATACCCCCCAGGGCACCCCACTTCGGTGGAATTTGGGAAGCGGCCGTCAAAGTAGCCAAAGGTCATCTCTATCGCAGCCTTGGAAACGCAAAACTTTCGTTTGAAGAGCTGACGACTGCACTTGTTGAGATCGAGGCCATAATGAACTCGAAGCCAATTACACCTTTGTCGACAGATCCCAACGACTTCGAGGCCCTAACACCAGCGCATCTTCTCATTGGGTCATCTCTGAAAGCGATTCCGGAACCAGCTGTTGAAGTTTCCGACATAAGCTATCTTCAAAGATGGCGGCAAATCAATGCCGTCAAAACTCATTTCTGGAAGAGGTGGTCATCCGAGTACGTCCAAGAACTCCAAGGGCGTGCAAAGTGGACTACGTCAAGCCCAAATATTGAAATTGGCAGCCTAGTCATCATCCATGAGGACAACCTACCGCCCCAAAAGTGGCTTTTGGGAAAGGTCACAAAAACTATCGAAGGTCCTGATGGTCGTGTCCGAGTTGCCGATGTAAAGACATCTCGTGGAGAATTTCGAAGACCCATTCGCAGATTAGCAGCGATTCCATCTTGAAAGGAAGTCCTTTCAAAGGAGGCGGAATGATGGAGCCGAAAACTTATTATTTGTTTTTAATATAATGCAAATTAATTTGAACAAAACTGTTATACAATTTGAATTATATAATTTTTAAATTTTAAATCTGGCGCTCAAAATTATACCAATCGCCATATTATTTATTATTTAAATTCGCCTTTAAATTCTCTCTCATTTAAAACTTAACGAAAACTTTATCTATAAATACCTTGTAAAAACTTTAAATAAATCTCTTCTTGTATTAAAACCCTTAGGGGAAATTCTCGTTGTTTCACTCGCCGTTTCGCTTAAATAAATCTTGTCGCCTTTCGCTAGAATTTTATGGTTTTCTCGATAGCCATAATTTCTTACTCAAAACGAACAATATAAAAAATAGTATCTATTTGTTCTATCGTAATTTTGCTAGTTTCGCTAATTTTCGCGTATTTGTTAGTTGAAACTTTCGCTACCGTTTTTCTTAAGTCGAAGAAAAACGCATCAACCAGGACCTTCCTATCCTAGTCGTTAAAGGACAAAATAGAGATCCTAGGTTGACGGTTAAATAGCCTTTTGACCGTTCAGTATTAAAAAATGTCTTCGATTAACCAGAGAAATGTATTTAATATAACACGTCAACTGCGTATAATCCTAATACATACTAAATCAAGTCTGCAAATTATGATATGCTTCCTTACTGTAGGGTTACCATATATTTTTTCAAATTTTAAAAAAATTGATAAAACTAAAACACCTGCCTATATACAAATACAAATCTAGTTTTCGCACATATGTAAGCTTACACGGTTAAAAATTCTGGGGTATTATTTAATACAGCCTTTGTATTACAGTCGTATTCAATACAGAAAATATTACTTTTTAATATTCCGTAAATATTAAAGAAATTTTCTAATAACTTTGTATTACATTCTAATAGATTAGTATTAAAATTGTTTATTGTGATACCAAAAAGATTAAACAGTAATCGAATGAAATAAAATATAATCTTTTAGTATTAAAATTTAATAACTTAAGTATATGCGTACATTTTTAATACAAATAGAATTGAAATTTAATACAAATTATATTAAAAGAATCGGGATGCGTGTATTTTTAATACAAAAAGTACTAAAACTTAATACAAATTGTATTAAAAATAGCGGAACTCGTGTATTTTTAATACAAAATGTATTAAAATTTAATGAAAATTGTATTAAAATATTCGGGATTCGTGTATTTTTAATGCAAAAAGTATTAAAATTTAATACAAATTGTATTAAAAATATCGGGACTTGTGTATTTTTACTACAAAATGTATTAAAATTTAATACAAATTGTATTAAAATATTCGGGATTCGTGTATTTTTAATACAAAAAGTATTAAATTATATTAAAATATTCGGGACGCGTGTATTTTTAATACAAACAGCATTAAAATTTAATACAAATTGTATTAAAATAGCTAGATGCGTATACTTTCAATACAAGAGTATTAAAATCTAATACAATTTGTTTTACAACAGGAAGCCATTGCAAGCAGGCATCAGCCATATTTAAATATGAATAAGCTTTTTGTAATCATTGTTATGTATATTAAAAATTAAATTAAAAAAAAAAAATATGAAGTATATGTTTTTAATACCAAAGTATTAAAATTCAATACAGATTGTATTAAAACAGCAATAAAACAAAAGTGGCAACCCTTTTTCTGCTTAATAATATAAAATAAACAATTTAAATATGCATTATTTTGAAGGCGCGTTGAAATATTTCGAGGTAAATTATACAAATTAGTAGATAAAATTTCAATCGCATCAAGATTTTAGTTCTCATGTATGTGAAAAAATTAAATATGGTAATGCCACCATTAATTGACTTAGAAGATAAATACTATTAGAAAAAAAGTTTTTCATTAGAGTAAGTTGGGGCAATGTGGTATATGCGGGTAATGTGGTACAGGCAGTTATTTAAAAAACGAAGCATATTTCTACAACGGTTCTTGATTCAGCAGACAGTTATTATAATAAAAGTAGTAATGCGTATTTAAACAAATCTTAAATCGTCCATTAATTCGCCGAAATTGCTGAGATCCGTAATTGTGTGCAGCTGAGTTTTTTTTTGGGTGGAACAAAAAGTGTTTGTGCGCTTTAAAAAATTGCGATCCAAACCAATTTGTCAATCCATCGGAAGAATATATAAATCATTAACGTTACTTAATTGTTCGTTTTGCTTTAAAGTATTTATTTTAAATTTTATTTTATTTTTTGTAAAAATATACCGTTTCGGCTAATGTGGTATACTAGCAGTGCGCTAATGTGGTATAGTATTCCTAATGGGATATATAGTATACGACATTACCCAACCTTAAGGTTTATACCTGCGTCAACTGACTTTTGTGCTTTTGCAATGGTGTTTTTTTTTTAAATGCCCAAAGAGGTGAAATTAGAAAATGGGACCCGAAAGATATGCAGAGACCCACTTGTACTATTATGAATGATTAAATTTGCCTTCAAGACTTTCGGAGGACCACTTGCTATAGTATACCACATTAGACAGCAAGGTGTACCACATTACCCACTACTTTTCAAAATTGACGATTTCGAGGTCTTTTCATTATTGTGCCAAAATCTTTGTAAGTTACCGTTACAATCCGACAAAAACCGTAAAAGTTGTAGCTTATATGTTCGTGTTAATATTTACCAAATTTGGGAGCATTCGTGTCAGTACTTTTTCTGTTAAGTCAAAAATACAAACATGTATACCACAATACCCTAACTTCCTCTACTATTATTTTTGTAATATATTTTGTATTCAATTTCATTAAAAGTATCTACAAATTAAATTTCAAGAAATAAAGTATTATACTATAATACCTTTGTATTATTAAAATATAATACAGATTTCGTATTCCTTTGTAATATCTGATGTTATTAGTTTTAATATATTTTGTATTAACTTCCAAATTTTAATATTTGCCAAGTATTAAATTTCAATAAATTTTTGGTGTTGTCATATATGTAACCCAGAAAATATTAAAAAGTACCCCAAAATTTTTAACCGTGTATGCTATCTTGTATACAAAAAAAATATATGTGATGAGTTGGACGGTCAAAAGCTCCTGCCAGATGAACCTAAAGTTTTTTGGTATTATAAGAAATATCCTTTTTATTTATTCTCAAATTTCGAAGAAATGTCAAAATTGCACACCTACCTTTACCTTCACAAAGCTGATTTTTACATAAATGTTAGCTGACATCATCTTGTGTAAAAAAAAAAGATACCAGACCAGACGGACGGTCGAAAGTTCCTGCCAGACAGGCCTAAAATTAAAAAAATTGGTATTGTAGGTATTGTAATATCCATTATCTTATTTTTTCTTAAATTTCTAAAACCTGTAAAAATTGCAAACCTATCTTCACAAAGAGATTTTTACACATATGTTAGCTGATATCTTCTTGTGTATAACAAAACACCAGACGAGTCGGACGGTCGAAAGTTCCTGCCAGACGGGACGAAAGTTTTAAGTGTTGTTACTGTAGGAAACATCCTTTTTTCAAAATATCAGCTAACATGCATGTAAAAATCAGCTTTGTGAAGCTAGGTTTGCAATTTTAACAGTTTTTTTTTTCAAATTGAGAATAAATATGAAAGGGGTATTTCTATTCTTATAACGCCTATTTTTAAAACTTTAGGCTCCGTCTAGGAGGAGCTTTCAATTTCAACCATCCAACTCGTCATATAGTGTTTTTTTTTTGTAAACAAGATGACATAAGCTAACATATGTATGTGCGAAAACTGGATTTGTATATAGGTAGGGGTTTAAGTTCTGTCAATTTTATAAAATTTTGAAAAATAAACTCTGGGTCTACAGTAAAAAGACAGAAAGCAGTTACCGTGTTATATTTAATGTATTTCTCTGGCTAATCAAAAATATTTTTTAATACCAACTTTAAAAACTCGTTTGGCAATCTATTTTCCACCAAACTCGTGTGGAATCGTTTTTTTCTTTCATGTACAAAAGACATAAGTTATTATTAATTCAAAAACCAGCTTTATAAAAGTAGATATGTTAAATCTGGCAATTATTTTTAATTAAAAAAAAAAATAGGTTGCAACCCTAGAATTTTCTTTATTTTTTAGCTAATCAGTTCACGAATAAAGCATACACTAAACTTTAACCTTCTACCTAACAAATTTCTCAAGTTATCCAATATCATTTATTTATCTTTAAGAGCTTAAGACTCGTCTGGCAAGCACTTTGACCGCCGAACCCGTCTGGCATAATTTTTTTCATGCATAACAATGTATAAACTAAATTATTAATAAATTTCAGCCTTGCGCAAATAGGTTGATTTTAACCCTTTTTTTGCATTGTGGAAAAATCAGATGGCAACCTTTCGATCGCAGCAGCCTTGCCAGACCGTGGTTTCGTACTAGTCCAGTTCTAAATCAAGCATACATAAAGTTGTAGCCATGTGTCTAGTTGGTTAGTCAAAGTGGCTGGTAGTTCTTAGACTATTAGCAATACAATATATGCGACTTCCACCGCGCAAGTATGCAGCATTGCAGCCACAAGAAATAGAATGATATCTATGTAATTTAAATGTGTTGCAATTTTGCCTCTGTAAATTTGGTGGTTAAGAGAGTACTTTTTCTTGAAGATGGGACAAACTGAGACTCTCTCGCTTGTGATGAAATTATGGAAACTTGCAACCAAGTTGAAAAGCTCGGCAGTCAAGCCGTTGGGTTCAGCAATTTTTTGAAGCTATGTTTAATAGCTACCTTAGCTTCATCCAGACCGAGTGGTTTTAATGATACAAAAATTGGTCTTCCACACTCTCAGCAACAGCTGAAATTTTCCTGTATGCCATTGATAGTTCTTGCATCATTTATTTCAGTTCTTGTAACATTGATTTTTTGTTTACTTCTTGCTAAAAACTTCCACCATATGAGATCTATCTATACTCTCAATCACGTGCTCCTAATTTTTCCTTCCGAGAAGCCACAATTCCTCAATCATCTTTTGCTCATAGCATCTTGTTTAGCTACACGTGCAGTGCATGCCTGTATGCTCACCATAAAATCAGGTAATTTCAAACTCCACTATACTCGTAGTTTTCAAAACTTGATGCTGGGAGAGGAAAATTTATTGACTGGTTGTAACATCAGAATTGAGGTCTTACACTTTCACCACAGCAAAATCTCTGTACTGGACAATGAGTGCCAGTAAGCATTTACAACTAAATAGGAGTTAGACAAAAGGAAGCGACGCTGCATATAAAAGCCAAATCTGTAAGGAAACAAGTAGATACAAGAGGTTAGAAAGTTGTGCACCAAAATGTTAATACAACCTGTCAAGACTACAGAAACAGATCCAGAGCCGAAATTAATGAGTGTACAAAACTGGGATACAGCTATTGGTTAAGGCCCAGGTCCATGCAAAGAACTGTATAGCGCCATTTTATTTAAGAAAGTAGATATGTACTATAGATTAAAAAAGCTTAGTAACAATTAAAATTTTTAACCGGCTTGTTATTTTATTTCGAATAGAATAGAATGAAGACCATTTTCTATTACCATTTTAATGAGTTTAGTTCAAATATCAACTCAAAACTGCTTCTGCAGCACTTGAAATTTTGATTGAGGATGTTTTCAAGTGCTTCCATGCCTTCGATGGATTTATATTTTTTCCACTTTGTCATGACAACTATAGATAAAAATAAAACACAAAATAACCCACACTTGGTCGTACTTTTTGAAATTGAAAAAGAACTATAGATACTTATCAAATTGAGAGTATCCTCTCTAGAGCCCTAGTCAAGTTTATGTGTTTTCTACACTTTATCGAAATAGAAACAGCTTTTGTAAATCCACCCACTTAAAAAAATATATATTTTGGGAGAATATGAACAAAAGAGCCAACAACAAAATAAGCATACCACCTCTCTGTCACATACATATAGGATACAACCAAACTCTTGAAATTTTTGATTCCTGGTGCCTGTTTTTGACAAGAAATCTATCCTTCACAAATGTTCTGTCCAGTGAATTAGAAAATTGATGAGTTTCCAGGGGAAACTGAGAAATGCCTTATGGATCCTTGGGATATCCTTGAGCTTCTTCTTGTTGTTTTCTTGTCATTTTTTTAATCAACTTCTTTTTGGACAAAAAAACAAGGATTCAAGTTCCTAATGGGGTTTAGAACCCGTTGCCCTGGACAATACATGTGTAAGCTATACCCCAATCCAAAGGAACACATCTTTTTTTTATATCCTTTGAACATGACCTGAAATAAAAAAAAATACCGTTTAACTCAATTATCCTTATATTATGTTTTCCATTTCTTTGGCAAATATTCTATGATGCCAAAGTCCTTTTGAGACGTATGTAGGTTCATACATGCGTTTGTGTGGGTGATTTAATATATTTTTTTTTCTTTTTTCGTCCCGTTGTTGTGTTGAATTTGTTTCGACAAATATCATGTTTCTTAGAGAAGGACATGATTGCATTATTTGTCAGGGATAGGAAATCGAACAGTTGTTGGTTTGCTTTTCGAAATAGAATCCTTTCTGTTTATCCGACAATATTCCAATACCAGCAGAAGTTTAGTGGTAGTCTCCCGATTTCATAGCAAAATTATTGTTTCCGTTGAAGAAGGCGGGGGGCGTAAGTGCAATAAATGGGTCTGTAATTTCTACTTTCTATGTTTGAAATCAAGAGAAATAAAATACATATGCCGAATTGAATTACATACCCATTGTACCTACTCCACATTCGCTTTCTAAAAAACGAAAGTCATAAGTGAAATTAAAAGAAAGTATTTTACTTTGTGTTTTATAAAGGTCCCGTGTGCTCCCTAATTTTGAAAAGGAATGGTGGGTGGACATTAAAGTTCTAATAATGAAATGTATTTGCTATGTCGATAACACTGGCACGACAAAATAATAAAAATCTTTAATAAAGCGTAGTAGACGGGGAACTTTGAAAAAAAAAGTTGTGGTTCCTATTAACTAGTTATTCCTTTTCTTTAACATAAAAGTGAGGTGTAAGCTTTTGATTTAAAGCCAAAGTGTGTTAAATTAATTTAAATATATAAGAATTTACCTTGTTATGAAATTGCTCACAAAAAAGAGTTTAAAACTAGCTCAGGAGCCGATAGCAGATTTTGAGAGCGAGAGCGGATGTATAACTAAAATATGAGGATGAAGGCTTAGAGGTTTATGCATCGTGATATCGAATACAAAAGTCTGACAGTTTTTTTTCTCATACCTCTAGTATGAGGTTTTAAAACAAGCTTGACTTCAACCCATTTTTGTTTGTTTTTTTAATCGAGCCCTTAAAAAGTAAATAACTAAATACGTAGATGATTATAACATTCAATTTTCCTAGCACATCAACATCAGAGAAATATACATCATGCTAATGTCCATATGGGAATTTAGAAATAATATACCTATCCCATGAATTTCTGCTTAACAAATGACCATATGCCTTTGGCGCCTAAACAATATTAGCCGCGTTTTATTATCGCTCATAACCCATATGGTTCACCTCGTGAAAATAAAACGATGTGGGTTAGTGCAAAAGCAGTGCTGTATATCAGTCTCTTTTTTTCTTATGTTTATTTGTTTTTCATGTAAGCACTTGTCTCTTTTCCTCTCTATTCCTTATACTGCTGACAAATCGCTGACATCCATTCACAATGGTAAATAGCCCTCTGCCGGCCAGAGTGAAAACCTCTATCTGGGTTATTGAAATTAACCTCGATAGAAACCTAGATCCCATGTTGTTTTTGTAATACATGTTAAAAGATAACCTCGACCCAGACCCAGAGATAATAAAACGCAGCTATTAGCACATAGCTATAGCACTGGCGCGTCAATCAATTCATTATTCGAATTTCCTTCCCTTGCACGAAGGGTTCATTTCATAACAAAAAATCCATTAATCCTATTGCTGCTGCATAAAACCATTTATACAAGCTGATACCATAAAATATCCCTTTTCGGGCGTATTCGCCTGTCCGGGAGCATCAAAATAATAAAATTGCGTGATTTGGTCCGGCATTGGTCAGTCCAGTCATAGGGACACTCGCAACGAATTGGTTAATTCGTGTGTGCACGTTCAACCCCTTAAAACAAATATTGACGGACTATGTATCTTCTCTTGCATGTTTAATCGACTTCCGTATGAAATATTTTCTACAGCTATATATGCACCGCATAGTCGTAAGATTTTCATTTTATTGCCAGCGTCGTCAATGATGACCAAGCTGTTTTTTTTTTTTTTGACACGTACTTGATCGGCCCTGTTACGTCATCAGTTATCCCTTTATATTTAAAGGTTTTTTTGAATTTCTACTCTATCCGATACAACCCTTATTGTTATGCGCATACACGTGCATCGTCAGATCAAGGGGGACAACCAATATTTTTAGGGAAAAAAATGCAATTTTAGAATTTTACAAACAGAAAACGGTATATTTAGTTGAAAAAATCCAACGTTTCAAATTTTTATTTTACTTTTTTTTTGGGGTAGAATCGATCGAATTCGATTTCGTTATGCCTGTGTGTGTATGTGATTATTGTTGCTGTTATTATCCTTTTTGATGTTTCATAGCTACGTTGCTGTTTACTGTCCCATTGAAGAGCATTCAGGTTTTGCATTGTGTTTCTTATAGTGGTGCTGAGGGAAAACTATTGTTATCAGAACCTGAACACGGAACAAGGAAGCAAATGAGGAACAGGACTTGTACCGGGCAAAGGTTACGCGACAGCTGCAAAGTTTTCACTCTTCTTTGCATCATATTGCCGAAATTTTGAGCGCACTTCTGTTTATTTTCGCTTGAATTCTTGTCAATATGAAAAGAAACAATCAATAATATAAATGGAAAGGTTTGAATTTGATTTTTAAGATAATTTTAGTAAAACACCAAGCGTCAACAAAAATAAGACATAGAATTGTAAAAATTAAAACATTAATTCGTCGAGCGCATTATATAGTAGATATGTGGTCATGCCATAAGTTGCGTTTAAAAGGTTTCATAGAGATATACCTATTTCCTTAAAGTTCGCTCGCTGTCACTTGTTATCAAATTTATTATAAATTAGCTGTTACCCGCCCGTTTCGCGGGGCCCCCGCAAACACCTTGTACCTACTATACATATACTTAAATTAAAAATTGATTAATCTTCTAAACCAAATATCAAAATAGGTTAATCTTGACTTCTGATAATCTCCCAATAACAATATTTCGCATAACTGAACTTAAGTGCGGTGTTATAAATGACCTAGTGACTTTCAACTCTCAACCATTTGTGTGCGTGTTATTGGCAGGAATGGAGGGGACCTACAGTTTTTTTCCGAGTCCAAACGGCTAGATGAGAAGCACTTATTCATGAAAAGTATACTCTTCGAGGATTTGTCAGTTCCTCGCAAGAGACAGTTAGGTACTTCGAATAAAACATTTCTGTTTTTAGGTGGCATGGCTTGGAATCGAACCTTCTACATGACAATTCAACGCACTAACTCGCAGTGAACTATTTTTTGTGTGTTTACATTATGAAATTCAGTTTGGAAGACTCTGAAAATAATCAAAGAAAAATCGAGCGATAACAAACGCGCAATAACTCTTAAGAAGCTAAGAAGAAGATTGATAGGGTTAAGAGGAACTATAATCAGACTTATGATGGTTAGGTGGCTTGGACAGAAATTCAACTTTTAACGAGTTTTATGCTCTGTCCGACTCCATTCAAAGAATTGTTGCCCATTATAATCCTGATTTCAATGTACACATTACACCTACAATTCAATGTGGCCTCGCTATTCTGGCCAGATAACACCCGAAGGATGGTATGTTGAGAGCTTTGCTGAGTTAAACCAGCTAACTCAGCTTATCGACGAGCCAATTCGAATCAAGCCGCTAACACCCTAGACTTGTTTCTTACCTCTGACCCTGAAAAATACACGATTATGGTATGTATTATCCCTTTTAGACACATCAAACCATTGTGCCTTATCTGCTAATTTCTCGTGCCAACAAAACTCTTTAAAGAAAAAATCCGAAAAGCCCTAGGAGCACCGTTTGGCATTACGAGAACGCCAACTAGGACGGTCTCAACAGTAACTGGTCGCTATGCTTCCTCGATAGTGACGTAGACGTAGAATGAGAAATGTTATCCCGCATAGGATAAAATCTAGTAGTACCTCGTGGCATAATGGTAAGTGCGTTGGACTGTCATGCCAAAGGTCTGAGTTTGATTGCCAGCTGCTACCACCTAAAAATTGAAATGTGTCTTACAAGGAACTGCCTCTTGCGAGGAACTGACAAATCCTCCAAGAGTATACTTGTCATGAATAAGTGCTTTTCATCTAGCCTCTCAGTAATGCCATCTCTCTATTCCTGAGCTGAACACGATTACCATGGTGAAACTTCTGGTTTAACTATAAGCTCTTGCAAGCATTATGTAGCTTAACAAGATATATACAAAGCAGCGCTGCATAGAAGGACCAGAGCTGATCGCAAGATCTACGAGAAAAAGAGTACAGAGAGACACTGGTTTCTCAGAAGCAAAATGAATGAGCATGCGAAGTGAGTGATTAAGGAAACAGAAGGATGTCATAGCAGGACTGAAGATCGAAAGTTTTACGAAAATGTAATAGTCCTGAATGTTATAAGACCAAACCTGCAAGCCTGCAAGGATAATTAGGGGAACTTCATAGCGGAATCGCAATTGTTGCTGAGGAAATGGAAAAATCATTTCAGCAAACTGTATAAAGGCATTGATCAATCGAATTTTGTTGCTTATAGGATAGCTTAAGTCAAAATAAGCTGCTTGCTAGAGCTGGTTTCTTGAATGCCAAGCTGTTTGCAACGGCAGGTGATGAACTGATAAGGAGTATACATCAGCTCATTTTCAAAATATGGGCAAAGGAAAACATGAATAACCATTGGAATCTCAATATTGGAAAAAAGAAACCCTGAACCGAACAACACCAACTACAGAGACATCAGCCTTCTAAACATTGCCTACAAGACATTTTCTGTCCTATTATGTGAACTTATGAAGACGGGCATCAATAAGCTTATAGGTTCATAGAAAAATGTGGCCTTAGGCCAGAAAATCCACCATCCATCGACCAAATATTTTCATTACGCATATCTTGAAAAAAAACAGGAATCACAAAGCGACCCACAACACTTTCATCGATTTCAAGAACATTTATAAAAACTTCTAGGGAGACGAACTAAAAAGGGGAATGTCTAGTTTGGACATACCTGCCTAACTCAACTATTTGCACTGTATGACGATGGACAACGCACGTTCCTCCATCAAGGTCGGAAAATAAATTAATGGCAGTTTTATGAAAAAAAAATCAAGAAAAGATACCCAACACCGAAGTATTGGACAGAATGTTACCATACAAAGCTCTAACTTTGGAAGTAAGAGACTATTTTAGTTCCCCTAATAACTCAGAACACAATACTTGTGCTGAAATTTTACGAAGAATAACTTTTTCCAATCGCTGGTTCTTCGCACAGAGAAGAAAATTGAGTAGCAAAGCCTTCTTTTGGGCAACTAAACTGGCCCTTTATAAGACACTTATCACCCAGTCTAACTGAATGGTGCAGAGGCATGAATGTTGGATGATAACGCTAGGTTTTTTATAACAACCTCCGAGTGATAATGAGTCTCAGGTGCATATGCAGGGAATAGAGAATAAGATTAATCAAAAACTGAATGGGTTGTACACTGTGACACTGATTTAGAAAATAAGTTTTTAGAAAGTCTTTAAATCCACCCCAAGGGAAGGCTTAGTTTAGGAGGATCGAGGACAGGGTAACAGGTAGCGCATACGCAAGTGGTAGATGACCTCTCAACCAACTTGAGTCCGAGTCAGCTCGAAGGAGATTGTTGGTTGAGGTCCTGGTACCAAAGAAACTTTTCAAATTTGCAATTTATATGTATATTACAATTGAAATAATTTTGGTTTACCCAAAATTCGATTTGAATGTCTTTAATTTGCTTATACAACAAATATGTTCGCTGAATTAAATTAACATAAACTATAAAAATTTATTGTTTTCTTAAAATAATATTATCATTCTGCTCATTTGTATTCATGCCACTCAATTCAAACACTTCTCTACTACCATATTTTTACACATACGCCTCTCTAATACTAAATGCTAAATTTTATAAAAAAAAACTTTGCTCTTTTACAGTCTTGTTGAGTCAATTTGGCGATGTTCAAAGGGTAGACATGTGCATTCAAGAGGACACAAGCGTCCACAAGCTTTGTTTCAAAGCGAACCTCTGTCTATCAACTCCTACTCTCACCTCCCCGCGGTGAACATCGGGTGCCTAGTACCTTTAACTGAAGATGGGGTTCCAATCCCTGTGGACGGTTTTAGGGGGCAGCAAACGAGAGAGGGGGGGAGGAGTGTTCCCACTAAGGCACTTCTCCTTCATCCAGGCGGCAGCGGAAGAATTCTCAAGATGGAATCAACGGTGGCGTCTACAGTTCCAGTTAGGCTGAACTACTTAGTGAACACCTTATACGGGCTACTACGACATATTCGGAGCTCAGGCCTATAAGGAGCGGTTAATCCGGCTCCCCGCCCTTGGAGTTATATATATAGGGTCTGGTCCTCCAGGTTGGGGGTCGTGCCGTCGGGGTGACTTCCCGGCCACGTAAAGCTATTTTTAGTTGCGAAGCATCAACAAGCCTCGGATACGGACGGATTTACTGTTGACGAACCTAGCAAACGAAATAAGGACAACGAACTTCGGATCTGCACGTGGAATGTTCTGTCTCTCTATAGACCACGTGCAGCCGAACATTTAGTGGAGGCCCTAGACTGCTACAAAGCAGACATCACCGCCATCCAAGAATTGCGATGGGATGGGCCGGGCAAAAGAAAACTGAAAGACTGCGATGTATACTACGGTGACTGTTACCGACCACAAGGGCAGCGTCTTTTTGGATGTGGATTTGTTGTTAGAGGCAGACTGAGGCAAGAGGTCTTGAGTTTCAATTATGTGAACGAGCGCCTCACGACAATTCGCATCAAGGCTAAATTCGCCAACATCAGCCTGATATGCGCGCATGCCCCCACAGAGGAGAAAGATGACGACACCAAGGACGAGTTCTACGAGCTCCTGCACAAGACATATGAGCAATGCCCTAGCTATGACATTAAAATTGTCTTGGGTGATTTTAATGCCCAACTAGGAAGAGAAGACGTCTTTGGTGGCACAATCGGAAGATACAGCCTGCACGACACCACCTCCGATAACGGACTCAGGCTAATCGACTTTGCTGCGGGGCGAAACGTTGTGGTAGCTAGTACGCAGTTCCCGCATCTCGATATTCATAAGGGGACATGGCGAATTCCTGGTCAATCAACCGCCAACCAAATTGACCACATTGCGATCGACGCAAGGCACTCCTCCAGTATCAAGGATGTCCGAACGTTCCGAGGAGCCAACGTTGACTCGGACCACTACCTCGTTGTAGCAAAGGTAATGCTACGGATATCCAGACCAAAGCCAAAACAGGGAAATACTGTGAGGAAGTTCGACGTCGGACGGCTACAGTCGCAAGAAATCGCCAGGTCCTTTTCCGATCGAGTCTCTCGCGCCCTCTTAACTAGTCCTTTGCCGCCAACTGCAAACATCGAGAACCAGTGGAAAAACTGCCAGGAAGCCATCAGAGATGCCGCCTCTGACGTGCTGGGCTTCGCACGACCACCACAGCGAAACCCCTGGTTCGACGAGAAATGCCGGCAAGTACATGCAGCCAAACAACAGGCATACAAAGCGGCGCTGCATAGAAGGACCAGAGCTGCTCGCGAGCTCTACGAGCAGAAGAGGAAAGAGGAACACAAGCTTCTCAGAAAGAAAAAGAAAGAGCATGAGAAGCGCGCGATCGAGGAATTAGAGGGATGCCACTGCAGGAATGAAGCTACGAAGTTTTACCAAAAAGTAAAAAGAACCTCCCAAGGTTACAAACCCCGAACCGAAGCCTGCAAGGACGATCAGGGGAACATCGTGGTGGAAACGCAGTCGGTGCTGAGGATATGGAAAAATCATTTCTGCAAATTGTATAACGGCGATGACGAACCGAATTCCGCTACCATGCAAATTGCACCATTCAACCTGGACGACGTAAGCTGAGCTATTCAAAGCGGCTGGCGATGAATTGGTTAGGAGTATGCACCAGCTCATCTGTAAAATATGGTCGGAAGAAAGCATGCCCGATGAATGGAACCTCAGTATTGTTTGCCCGATCCTCAAGAAAGGCGATCCTCTGGACTGCACCAACTACAGAGGCATCAGTCTTCTTAATATCGCCTACAAGATCTTCTCTGCCGTACTTTGTGAACGCCTGAAGCCATTCGTCAACAACCTGATAGGTCCATATCAGTGTGGCTTTAGGCCAGGGAAGTCCACCATCGACCAAATATTCGCACTACGGCAGATCTTGGAGAAAACCCAGGAGTTCCAAATCGATACCCACCACCTTTTTATCGATTTCAAGGCCGCGTATGACAGCATCTATAGAGACGAGCTATATAGAGCAATGTCTAGTTTTGGCATCCCTGCCAAACTCGTCCGTTTGTGCAGGATGACGATGGAGAATGCACGCTGCTCCATCAAGGTCGGCAAAGACCTCACCGACACCTTTGATGTCAAAAAAGGTTTTAGGCAAGGCGACGCGCTGTCATGCGACTTCTTCAACATCGTTCTTGAAAGAATAGTGCAAAACTCTCACGTCAACACCAGAGGCACAATCTTTCAAAAGTCCGTCCAATTACTCGCTTACGCTGACGACATTGACATAATCGGACGAACAAAGCGTGATGTCAGTGGTGCTTTTGTGAGCATTGAGAAGGAAGCCAAGAAGATGGGTTTAACGGTGAATGAAAGCAAAACAAAATATATGCTGTCCACAAGAAAGGACACCCAACACCGACGTCTCGGACAGAACGTCACTATAGACAGCTATAATTTTGAGGTAGTCAGAGACTTTGTCTACCTAGGATCCGCTATAAACTCAGCGAACGACACCAGCGCTGAGATCAAACGAAGAATTACTCTTGCCAATCGCTGTTTCTTTGGGCTAAGAAGGCAATTGAGAAGCAAAGCCCTCTCTCGAGCAACTAAACTGTCCCTGTATAAGACGCTTATCATCCCGGTCCTGATGTATGGTGCAGAGGCATGGACACTGCTTACAGTGGATGAGAACGCGTTAGGCTGTTTTGAGAGGAAAATTCTCCGGGTGATTTTTGGTCCCGTCTGCATAGATGGGGAATGGAGAAGAAGATACAACAACGAACTGTATGGGCTGTACAGCGACACCGACCTAGCCACAAAAGTGAAAAGCCAACGACTGAGATGGCTGGGTCATCTAGAGCGAATGGACACCAATGCTCCGGCCCGGAAAATCTTTGAATCCAACCCCGTGGGACAACGCAGTAGAGGTGGACAGCGTAAAAGGTGGCGCACGCAAGTGGAAGAGGACCTCAACCAACTTGGCGTGCGAAACTGGAGACAGCTAGCTAGAAACCGAGCCGGCTGGAAGAAGCTTGTTGGTTGAGGCCCTGGTCCACCCCGGACTGTAGCGCCACCTTAAATAAGAGTCAATTTGGCGATAAGATAAATTTTACCACCTCCAAATTAAATCAATACAAAAACTAAAATCAGATAAAAACTTGGTGATTGGCACCCAAATCAGATCGCAGAATAAAATTTATTTTTTTTTCTCTTGCAAAATAAACTTTGTACATATCTTGAAAAATAAAACTTTCAATAATTCCGCATACAAAAAACTTCACAGTTAAAAGTGAATTACATGTTTTGCGAACTTCAAAAGCTACCGCCTTAAATTTATTGCACTCATTTCCTTCAAGTCCATTCCCTTAAAAGTGTCTATCAAGTAACAAAAAAAAAGATATAGCAGCAAGTAAACTAGGACTCGGCAAAAAAAAAAATTGCAGGCCCCCTCTATTCCTGTCAACAACCACGGTTAAAAATTTTGGGGTACTTTTTAATATTTTCAGGGTTACACATATGACAACACAGATTAAGCGTTTGATTAAAAAAGAAGAGCCTTAAGTCTGAGTATTTAAAAAGGTTAGCCAAGAATCTTCACCTTTATTAAATTATATACATAGTTACACATTTTGTTTTGTTTTTGTTGTTGTTTTTTTTTTTAATTTTTATTTTTTTTATCTATTGAACGTTTTTCTTTGCAATACATTGTAATTTTTTTTAATTGAATAAAAGTTGTTTAACGGGGACTAACAAACCTGTTAAAAAATTTTTACAGAATTTTTATTCATAAGTTTGGATTTACAGAGTTTCGAAAAGCAGAGTTATGGATAAACAGAATTTTAAAATACAGAATATTAGATTTACAGCATTTTGAAATATAGAATTTTGGATTTACAGAATTTTGAAATACAGAATTCTGGATACAGAATTTTAGATTACAGAATAATGGAAAAACAGAATAATGGAATACAGAGTTATGTTCATACGGAATTTTGTATTTATATGCAGAATTTTGTTCTTACAGAATTTTGGAATACAGAATAACGATTCGTTCCCAAAAAAAATATCAAAGATCATCACACAGTTTTACGCACTAAAATTAAAGTCATCAATTTTTTAGTTATGCCGGTATCGCAGCAAATGAGCAATATGTTTCTTAGCAAATAAACAACCACCTGAGCAACTTAAAATTATTTTCATATTAAAGACAAACATTCAAATTTTATTATTACATATGTATGTAAATAAAACCTGGCAGCGTTTCAATCACATTATTGCATTTTTAAAAGTGCGCATTATTGTGGTTTAAGGGCCGTCAAAAGGCTGCAAGGTTGATGGCATACAGTTTAAACGAATAAAAAGTGTAAGGTAGGTATAAAAACACTTTTATTTGTTGCACCTTGAAAATACAATGTGGTGGTCAAAGGGCCGGCCGTGGCATCAGTGCCTTGTTGATGGCATGTAGTTTGCACAGATCCAAACACTACGAACAAAATTTTGAGCAAAGCTTTCACCACGTCTAAGACTATATGAATATTGTTCTAATTTAATTGTCTGACACTTTTAAAATCGATAATTTCTACTTATTAATAATCGTTTCTTGCATGTGTTTAAATTTTAATTTTTTGTTTCTATATAATTTTCCCTTAATTTCATTCTTTTTCTGATATCTTAAAGATACCGTTAACATTTTTACAATTAAAAGTAGCATAGATTACTCAGAGAGTTGTCCACTACATGTACGTAAAGTCCCATTAGAACCTGTTCTGCTGTTTTGAAGGTTACCGCGGACAAACAGACAGACAGACAAAAAATTTTAAATGATGCAATTATGTTTCTTAGCAAGTTAACAACCACCTTAGCTCAAAAACTTGAAATTATTTCAATATTAACGACAGGCACTCCAATTTTATTTATATGTATAGAAGTGTATAGATGTATAGATGTATAGATGTATAGAAAAAACTGTCAGTTGATCTATTTTGATATTTTAATCAATTTCTTACTACGTCCATAAAATCAAGCCAAAAACGGTAGAATTATTTGATCTATAGATAGGTATTCGAAACTAATGAAATCTTACAACTTTTTTTTAAATTGCTGCAGTAAAAAACTACTGATCAACTTTTATTAAAGTCCACTCTGCACTTAATGCACTGTAAGCCGCGTTTTACTATCGCTCATGACCAATATGGTTCACCTCGTGAAAGTAAAACGATGCTGGTTAGTATACGAAAACCTATTTTTCTTATAAGGCCTGAATCTATTCCTACCACTGCTGAAAATTTGCTGACATGATTCACAATGGTAAAAAGCCACCTGGAGGTCAGAGTGAAAACTTGAATCTGGGTATTTGAAATAAACCTCGATATAACCTGGATCCCATGTTGTTTTTGTAATACGTGTTAAAAGATAACCCTGACCCACACCCAGATATAATAAAACGCAGCTATTGTTTATAAAATAAAATCTATCCGAAGTCAATATCTTTATTCGTTCTTGAGATATAGTGCAAAAAAAAAGGTGGAGGAACGTAAGTACAATCACGGACATCTCACTAAAAATTACGGGTTCTGATTATTATAGAGAGCTTAAAATGTGAAATTTGAAGATACATTTGTCAAAATGTTTGATTCAACAAATCAGACCAATTACGAACTTTTAATAGGAAATAAATAAACCTAAAAGTACATAGTTTCCATGTGTTTTTAAATTTTAAATTTGTTCGTTGGAAAATATTCTGGAAGGGCTTTAAAATTTGTTTTACCTGTTCTACAAGTTAAATATGTTTTTATTTTTTAAATTAGTTATTTATAAGTTTCAAGATAAAAATAAATTTGTGTATTTTTTAATTAAGACATGATATATTTTTGATAAGTAAACTCCTCGTAAGTGTAATGGTAAAGAGTCTAGGCTGTACATTTTCTATATTCTTTTGCGCACTTTATCTTATCCTTTTGAGACATCTACGAACAAATATAGTACATTGTTATCCTACTTATCCTTCAAAGGATTTTCTCATTCTTATTTACAACGCAATTTTCACTTTTACCAATAAACTTTTTGGCAAAAAAAACTTTATTTTAGAAATCCCAAACAAATATATGTATGTCCAATGTACATACATACATTTGGATATGTATATACATAAGTAAAAAGACTATGAGTCGTTCATTCTTTTTATTTTTTTCTCTTAAATTGGAAAGGATAAACATAAAGCTATACAACATATTGTAAACCTTACATGTTACATCAACCCCTTATGTGTGATCCTATACCCAAACCAAAAAATATACCCATAGATATAAATGTTTTGAAATAAACTTTAAGGCTATAGTGACTATACTAAGCCAATGGCTTCCTTTTTTGATTGGTATCCTTTTGCCTAGGATCTTAAAAAAAGAAGGACTAAAAAATAGTTAAGAAAATAAATTTCAGATCTCTCCCTTTTTTGAAAACTGTATAGAAACATTCACCCTTATCAAGGTATAGAAGGCGAAGACCCATATATATTATTATGTATGTGTCCTTAATATGTGACTCTCATGCTATACGAGTCAACCCTCTCAGCCGCAAAGTTAAGCTACAGAAAAAAAGTCCCCAAACCCAAAAAAAAAAAGGAAGCAAACATCATCCCTTCCATTTTATATGTGGTAGACATCCTTTTCTGTATCTCACAGGACACTCAATCAAGTGAAGGAGTTTTTCTATCTACTTAGTCGTTGGGTCTAAAAGTTTCGTTTGCTTTCCAACAAAGCTACCTTGCAATACCTTCTTTTGGATAATGTTTTTTTTTTGGATGAGGTTTTTATTTGATTCTCATTTCACCCCACTTCCTAGTTTATATCTACAGAAACATTAAATGTCAAGTTGGAAAAAGATGGCAAATTTTATTCTGTATAGGTATTATTATTTTTATATAAATTTATAAACATACATATATATATATATAGCACAAGTTGAAGTACTAGGTATATAATGTATAGCGAACTTTATGTACCAAAGTTGTGAATTACGAGTTCTACCCTTTATGTTTTACTTGCAAAAAGGGGAACAAAAAGGGTTCGACTGTGCTGAAAGAAAAAAGTCTCCCTGTTAAGTAGTGAATATGTGGGCATGAGTGGGATGGTGAATATACAATGCATTGCTAGAAGACTTATCAGCACTATCAGCAACATTGATTTTCAACCCTATTGTACAATCGAGGGAAACTTTGTGTGTGTTCTTCCTGATTAGCAACCCCAAGCTTGTCCAGTTTAATGTGCCAGTGGCTGAAAAACCCTTCCATGCCAGATTAACAGTAGTTTTCTTACATTTCCTTCTCCTGTATTTGTCATAGTGTATTAACATGCACATAGATTACAAAAAATCAGCCACCCCTTGATGCAATGTGCCATTTACGCATTTGTCCTGCGGGCAGAAAATGTCTACCAGAAATTGAAGTTCAACCAAAAATTGAATCCTTTTGACGCTTAGCGTCATGTGTCATGTGCTTGGCATGTGCTACGCACGCACCCCACACAACACAAACGACAGGGTTGGTGCTTATAGGGATAAAAACAATAAAATACAACCCTATAATTCCAATCGATACAACATTGCGAATTTATACAACGTTATTTTATTATCCCTTTTTCTGCTGAAAATCCGTTTTTCAGTCTCAATTTACGTTCTTTTGGTATTTTTTAGCCCATTTTTCAATGTTTTGTTGCGATTATGCGTGATGCGTTCAAATTCATATATACTTTGAGTTGGCAAAGGGTTTTTTCATGTTACTAGCTTTAAGGGGTAAGTACTGCCGTTGAGACAAATATACCTATTTGAGGTTTTAGTAAAAATCTATCGTTACGATTATGATGGAGAAGCCTAAGAATGAAGATGTTTTCAATTTAATAAAAGCATCAAAATGACTTAAACGCTATAAATATAATAATTATTATGTAATTTCAAAAATGGCAAAATGTTTTTATTTTATCGAGGTAAAATAATTGAACTCGATTATGTATTCATTTCAAATTTAATATAACAAGAGGAGAATTTTCATTGTTGTTTTTTTTTCCGAAAACACTTTTAACTAACTTTTATTTTCCCTCGTATCTGTAATATTTGAACAAAAAAATCTGCGTTTCATATTTTTTGCTCAAAATCGACAGTCAAGCTCATAAGCTTAGATACTTATTTAGACCAAATTACATATATAAATTTACACTTACTCGTGTTCGATTTTCAAATCTTGTATATTTGACAATGTTCTAATATCTACTCACCATTACTTACATCTTCTGATCTGCAATGCTCATTACCTATTATTATTAATTAATTAATTTAATTAATTAATTAATTAATAGCCCTGAGCGAGTGGTTAAACTCTTAATATTGTTAAAAGCAAGAATATACGACCCTTGCATTAGTTTTATTTGGCAAACGTCAAGGTTATTGATGAAGATGATGGCGTGCAAAATAATGATGGTGGCCGCTGTGATGGTGATGATTTGATAATTTGTGGACCGTAAAATCATTTGTGCAATTTTTGGGTTCTTTGTAAGGCTTTTTTTTATTATTTTTAGTGAAAAGAATTGAAATTTTTGTTTTTAGGTACTTCTTTGAGTAGGAACGTAGGGTGAAAAATGAGAAGGAGTGAATTCAATGTTCGAATACGAAAAGAAAATTAAGGGCGGTGTAATTGTCATAGCTTGATTTGTAACAACTTTTAAAAAAATAATACCACCCAGAATTTAGATCTACGGACGTATGTTTGTATTTACATAAATGTATTCGGAAAATAGCAAACTGTTATTTGTTAGTTAATCCATATGTAAATTTATCAACAATTTGTATTGTGTTTTAGGGATTTTAGTAAAGTATTTTTAGTTGCGTATTGCGTTGTTTCTTCTTTATCATGTTCATACATATTTAGCAGAGCTCAAGAAATCGAATGGCTAGATCGTGTATGGCCAGCTTAACAAAGCGCATGCATTTTTGAATTCTATATAATATAATAAAATTTTGAAAATTAGAATTTTGTAAAGCAGAATTCCAACATGCAATATTTTGGCATACAGAATTTTGTAAAAGAAATTCGACCTTGCGATAGTTTGACCCTAACCCTTAACACAAACATTGGTTGCAAAACACAAGGTTTTATAGCACTGCTCACAATTTATTACCAGGATCTGATCACGTGGATAATGAAACACTGCTATTTTTACTATTTTCGGCACTTATTTTCGTGGTCGGAAGAGGACTTAGAATATAATTTTGAATTACACAGACACACTCAGAAAAAATATCAAGTAAGAAATTAACAAGGCCCTTGTTAAGCAAGTATTTAAACTTATGTGTCTACAGAAATTTCAGAAATGTACCTGATTTTAATAACCCAAAATTCAGTATAATATCAACCTGGTGGCCTTCTATTCCATATAGTCCATTCATATCTATTGTATTTTTACCATGCATTGTGGGGTAGTTTGATTTTTTCGCTCCTTTTTGTTTTCGGGGGTGCTGAATCCGAATCTGAGGTTTGCCAATAAAATTTCGTGACGCAACATGGAAAAAAATGCAAAAATGTATGCAAAAATACATTTTTTGGGAGTTTTTCACTAATGGCTCGAAAACTACCAGTTATTCGGAAATTACATCAAAGTACCATTGAAAGTATACACAATTTCCAAAAAATCTCGACTTACCTTTATTTCTGCGATAACCCATTTGAACCCAAGCGCTAGTCGAAAAGTGACGATTGTTACTGTTTTCGAAAATCCACTTGAAAGCACTATTTGGGGTTATATTTTATTCTTAAGTTAATTTTTTTTCGAAAAAATGTTTATGGTCATTCTGAAATATGAATATTTTACTTAAAAATTATTTTTAAATCATTCTAATAGAGAAACCGCTAGTTTTCGTCTTAAGCTACCTAATTCGAAAAATCACACAATTTGCTCGCTAATTGCCCTTTTGAGCACAGATTAAATGGATTTTTCGAATTAGGTAATGAGACGAAAACTAACGATTTCTCGAAGACGAATGGAGATATTTGAAAGATTCAAAAAGAATTTTAAAGTAAAATGTTCATACTTCAGAATGACCGCAAACATTTTTTCGAAAAAAATACCTCGAGAAAAAAATATAGCCCCAAATTTGCATAAAATGCATTTTTTTTAAATCTTTAGATTCGAATATATCAAAAACGTGATGTTCTAGAGCAATTCCAAGGCCGGATTCGAATTAAGCGCATCAAAGACCATCAGAAATCTTGGTTCATGTTACCAATGAAAATTCAAATTTTGTTACACAAAGTGATTTTTTAGTGCTTTCAAGTGGATTTTCGAAAACAGTAAAAATAGTCACTATTTGACTAGCGCTTGGGTCCAAATGGGTTATCCCAGAAAAAAACCTTAGATAGAGATTTATTGGTAATTGTATATGCTTTCAATGGCGCTTTGATGTAATTTTTGAATAACTGGTAGTGTTTGAGCCATTAGTGAAAAACTCCCAAAAACTGCATTTTTGCATTTTTTTTCCATGTTGCGTCACGAAATTTTGTTGGCAAACCTCGGAATCAGATTCAGCACCCCCGAAATCAAAACTACCCCACAATTTGCATGGTAAAAATACAATATGACTGGACTATATGGAAAAGAAGGCCACCAGGTTATAGCCAATTTGAGCTCAAAAGGGCACTTAGCGAGCAAATTGTGTGATTTTTCACAGTGTAAAATTTAACCAAAATTGTGTTTTTCTAACAATGTATCACATTAATTTCAATTTTACCACAACATGAGATTGACTTGCCGTATTATATTGTTATTTATATAATTTGTACCTGTTGTAACCGTTTTTTGTCAATATCTTTACAAATATAATTCTTTTCAAAAAATTAATGAATTTATATTATGGCTCATAAAATTCTACACCAAAAAAGATTCTGACACTTTTTTTGTAGCAGCAACATATTTTGAGAATAACGTGCAGAATCGCTATCATTTCCTATTTTACCCAAGCAAGTTGAAAAAAAAATTCACTACAGTAAAAAGCACTTATTTCAACGTTTCTGCACTTTTTTATCAAAATCTGCGGCTTCTACGAAAAAAATTTCTTTTAATATAAAATTTGATGAGCAATAATATAAATTCACACTTGTATTCACATATTGACAAAGAACTGTTGTTTGTCCCTTTTACAGTACAAAATCAAGTGTGACTTTGACACGATATAACTTACAGAGTTGGTTAAAAGCTCATTTTTTAGATAATTTAATTGTACCTATATATAATATTCTCTCCAGTAGCGTAGGTACCGCGGTATCAGCTGTATCAATGAAACGGGGCCCCCGAAATATAGGGGACCCCAAGATGCAGAGGACTCGATGTGTTTAGGAAATTGTTCGTCGAGATGAATATGGCATTACAATGTCAATTAAATACTTTAAATATACATGTGTACATATCTACTTATTATCAATTTGTTTTGCATGTGTCTTTTCTATAGTTTTCATACCTACATATTGTACACATCAATATCTACATCCAACCAACTTACGCAACCGCAATTGGAAAACGTTCCAGTTGCCAAGGAAAAGTAGACGAAAAAATGGTAAAACTAGGAAAAAAGTCTGACAAAACTGAATTTTGATAGAGAACTTCGTTTAAACGTTTTAAGCATTAAATAAAAAGTACATCTGGGGTAAATACTGAGCACTCTGAGCGTTTTAGCGCACGTTTTTCTCAAAAAAAGCTTTGTAATCTTTTTCGTGTTTAGTCTAGGTACAACTTTATGAACTAAAATTTAAATACTTGAAAAAATTAACCGGTGTTGAAGATAATATTAGATATAAAAAAAATATATTTTTTCCCTTTTACCACACAAAATCAAAAGGAAAACATTGAACGGCCATAACTTAAGGACTACACTGAGGGAATAATGTATGCACTCAGCACATCATTTTATTTACTCATCCTATATTTTTCTGCACACATACTTTTCTGTACTCATTACCTAATGAAATATATACTGACAACATAAACCTATTAGCAGTGAAGCAGCTACTAAATAGTTCTGTAGACTCATTACACGAATATGTACCACGCCAGCTTACGATTATGTAGTGAGAATAGATTCTATGCACTATTTTTTGGTATCATTGCGTAAATATAAACTTTCCATGGACTCAGTAAATAATTATGTGTAGGTTGTCGCATGATGATGTACTGAGTATAGCTCATATGCACTTATTAAATAAATGTAAATAAATCTATTTAGGCATTTTTTGAAAAAACTGTTAGTTTTCTGCGATTAGTACAGTGTCTATGCACTCAATAAATAAATATAAATATTTTATGTATGCATTTACTAAAAACAAACCGGTTATCTGTGATAAGTACAGATTCTTTGTAGTGAGGACAGATCAATTTGTATGTAATGAGTTCATATTTATGTGATGAGTCCATATGTTTATGTACTCCATGTGTGTATGTCCTCACTACATATGTTTGTATCGAGTCTATGTACTAAATTCATATTTATGTAATGAGTCCATATGTCTATGTACTCCACATATTTGTGAAATGAGTCCATATGTCACTACACATTTATGTTTTGAGTCCATACATTTAAGAGAATCCTCTGTAACGTTTCACCTTATTCTGAAAGTTTAGTTTCTAGATATTTATTTTATTTTAAAAATACTTTGTGATACTTACTCGGATTTGAACTGGGAACCTTTCACACACGAAGATAGCACGCATCCACCAGGCCACTTGGGGGCACAAAAAACTGGTGCCAAAACTGAATAAGTTGAAACTCATTGCTTGGATGGCTGAAGTGCTCAATATACACATAGAGTCAGTACAAGTTGCGTGGACTCAGCACTGTAGCTAGTCAATAGATACATGTGTAGGTATTGAGTATATACCGTCTGTATTGAATAAATGTCGAAATGGCACACGTCGTATTTACTCAACACATAACTTAATGTAACCTATAACAGTTTCAGTTGCATGGGTTGTGCTTGATATGTGTTGAGTATATACCCTTCTGTATTGAACAAATGTCACCATAGACTCTGTACAGGTTGCATATACTCAGTACATAACTTTATGTAATAAATGTTTTCTATACTTTGATGGCTGGTGCTTGATATGAACTGAGTAAATACCATCTGCATTGAATAAATCTCGACAAAGACTCAGTATACGTCATATTTACTCAGTACATTACTTCATGTAATAAATGTTTTTTATTGGTGGATGGCTGGCGCTTGAGTATTAACTGTTTGCATTGAATAAATGTCACTATAGACTCAGTGCACGTTGCATATATGTACTCAGTATATAACTTTATGTATCAAATGTTTTTTACTGTTGGATGGATGGCGCTTGATATGCGCTGATTATATACCGTCTGCATTCTATAAATGTAGACATAGACTCAGTACACGTCGTATTTACACAGCACATAACTTAATGTAGGTAGTTAATAATTTTTTATTTAGATGGCTGGCACTTGATATGTGTTGGGTATTAAACGTCTCTATTGAATAGATATCGAGATGGACTTAGTACACATTGCTTATACTCAGCACATAAGCTTAATTTTTAAATTTAAATTTTATTAAATCGAAACATATTTGACTTTAGCTGGTCCATAGTTTTGTAATGAGTATAGGTATTACGTCTTTATCCAATACACAAATGGGTACTCTAGATTGTTAGTTTTATTCGATACATAACTTGAATTATAACTAGTACACATTAACTTTACTTAATAATGAATAGACCTTCGATGGCAATCCTTTGCAAACATCGGTACATACAATTTACATTTATGGTTCTGTACGCAGTGCATTCATTTTTCCCTCAGTGTAACTTATCGTCATCGTCTGTCAAAGCCTCGTAAGTCCTTAAATGACATTTTAGTGTATGTCAGATCACAAAAATGACATTTAAATTTATGTCAGATCACAAAAAATTACTGAATTCAAATATCAATATCTAACGGTGTTAAGGTTCTTTTTGTCTCTATCAACCAGTTTTAAAACCTTTTATGGTCTATGAACTCCATTCAAGTACCTTTATTAACATCTTTTTTTTTGTGTCTTCTAAGCAAGTTTCTTAAAATTAGCTTAGAGGTTTCGACAAAAATCCGATATTTCGTAGAGTTTCTAGATTTGTATATTTTTAAAATAAACTTTTCTAGTACATAAAATTGGCAAAATGGCACCATGAAGTTCTTGCACGGTTTTTTCTGAAACTATTGACTATATGAAAAAATTATAATAATCTTTTTTGTGTAGAATTACATAAGCTATAGTTTGTGCCTCCACATTTTTTCAAAAAAACTTATACAGTTTTCGAGAAATGAAGAAAAAAATGAATCTTACACCCTTTAACCCCCCTAAAAAATTAACTAACGGTCCAAATTTACGGAACTTTTTAGGAAATGCTTAAGACGTTAAAGCAAAGCTCTTCACCAAAATTCAGCTTTGTCAGAGTTTCAGAAGTTTTGCCATTTTTGTGTCTAATGTTCCTGGGCTACAACCATGAAAGAATTCAATAGAAAGTAAGGAATCGGAAGAAAAGCTTGGAACTACTGTTAAGTTCCCAAAAGTCAATAAGCATCACAAATAGTATTTAGGTAAGTTCAATGATCAACCGAACCTTAACAGAATTTTGTATTTGTAAGGACAACGTACACATAACTAAGTTGCATTTCTTAAAGAAATACAGCACGCGCTGAAAATAAATTAAAAAACCTCCTTGGTCTTCAAATATCGATCTAAAATTGCCCCTTGTTATAAAAAAATTTAAATATGTATGCAAGTATTAATCTTCCAAACAGGGTCTGAGTATCAAAAAACTATTCTTGAACTTTCTGTCATCTTCGTCCTTCGGTAAGTATGTTTTTTTATTGGGTTAATGCTGCCTCATTTACAAAAGATAAAAACATTCTCTTAGAAGAAGACGACCAGGTAAAAACTCTTATAAAAAAAAAGGAAAAATAAAAAAGTGCGCAAGCCATACGACCTCACGTCATTAAAATCCCCATCTTCCCTCCTATCTATGTTATAGGGATGCAGTAGCTCCCTATTTAGGAACAGTTGTGTCTGCAGCGAGTATGTCTTGATTTTTTTTTTAATAGAGTAAAGATTTTTCGGATGATGCTCGTCCTCTGATGAAAATGATCTTCACCTTTTATCGTACGCTTTGGTCGCGTGGCATGTAAAAAACAGCCGCAGCACATGAACCGTGTTGCCATAGATTTGGATTTATTTTTTATATGAATATCTCCCTTTTTAAAGGAGGAAGCTTGTCGGATTTAATGTGAGGCACACTTCGTTGATGAGGATCGGGCGGAGATCTCCTGAGGCGGTTATTTGATATGAGGAGACGATAAAATCGGATTTATTGTATGTATTTTTTTGTTTGGAGAGAGAACAGAAAAAGTTTGACTATACTGCCGATTGATCATGATGATCATGAGGGAGGCTGGTCGGTGCATATGTGACATCGCATGCCAAGGCTTGATTATGTGACATTCAATGCACTTTCTTGTTCCTTTAGCGGTTCTTTCACCGCGGTCTGTGGTGTTTATTTTATTTAAGGATAGTGCGTTGTAAGATTTGGTTGTGAGCATATTTTACTGGCGTCTGTAATCTATTTTTGGTTAACAGGGTGGGGGAATAAAAAATAAAAAAAAAAAACTATTTAATGACAAATGGCTCGTGCTATTCAGTGACAGGTTTGTTGGAAGTGTTGTTTTTTTCTATAGCACAAAATTTTCATTTTTAAGAGAGTAATTTTGTACCCTACATGAGTTTTATTTTATTTGTCATGTGTCAATTAAGGACTAATGTGATAGTATACAATTCCTCTGAGTGGCTTCCTCTTTTTTCGATTGGGTGGTGGTGAAAATCTGGATATGTTAATTGAAGGGGAGAATATGGGGCTTCAGGTCCAACGATATATAGAATATAAAGTTCAATGACCTTTGTTGTATTCTTTTGCTGATGGCGTTTAAGGCTTATATACCTAGTCTTATATTTTGTTCCTGGACCTCACAGTTTCAAAATTTGTCGAAATTCCAAAAGAGAGTGGACCTTCGTTACGGATGAAATATTCGATTAAGTTTTAAATAATTCTTTTGGCATAAGCTTTAGTCTTGGGCACTCAACAACTGTGAAAAATTCTGTGATTAATAATTATTATCTTTTTTGTCAAAAAGTAGATAAGTATATTCTTTCAATTTTAAAGCGCGAAATTCAGAAATCTCAACGAAATTTCAATAAAATATCATTGAACCCTTCGGCAGAAAAAAATGTATATACTATGCATACCGAAATTATCCCTGATCGAATCCTAAATGAATCCCTTTTCACACGGTCTTATACAACAATACCGGATGCAAATATAATTTCTGATTGAAACAAAATGAGGGTCCATATTATAAAAATGTTAACAAAAATCATGCACAGAAATTCGTCCATCAACTAACGGTCGATTGGGCACACAAGGATTTTTTCTAACCATAAGGACAGCCAAATATATCTACATATCTTTCTATTATAAGGCCAGCATTTATCTATGAATGCCATTAAGTGTTGTCCTGTCGCACATATATTGAAAAGGATACGGAAGTGGATTTTTTTAAATTTAACTCAAGCTGCTGCTGTTTATCTTACCTGGCAAAAAATATTATCCCTCTTTTGGGATACAAAAATCCAAAATAAGGGGCAAAAGGACTAAAATATGTTTAAATTCTCAATTTTTCCATGATATGCATTGTTCATTCTTTTGTGGGGTCAGTTCGGGGTCATAAACGGTTATAGATTTTTACCTTTGGATTATTTTACTCAGATAGTCATAAGGGGGATTGAAAATTGCTTCCTTATTTTATGGGATGCTATGTAACGGTCTATTTTTTAATCCCTATCTGTGATGAATTTTTTGATGCTAAAAAATCATATACAATATATCTATAGGAATGCATTTAGTTGTTTGGTTTTTTTGTTGACAGGCAGTTTGCTTTCAACAATGATCTTGGGATGCAGAAAAGGTAAACTGTATTTTGATGAACATTAGGTATAAGATGATGTAAGATAAAAACAAAAATTTTTGGCACGAGGAGGAAAGTGCGTTTCTTAAAAAAAATAAGAAATTTGGCACGAGACTAAGGTTTTTATCTGTTTTTTTTTTTTTTATTTGTATGGAAAAAAATAAGGAAATGCGTTACCTACCTTCCTCTATTGATATATGTAAATGATAGGCCAATCGATGAGTAAATCAGAATTCTTAATTAATACTTCTTTAGAATACTATCAACAAATAAATTTAATTGGACCTTGGTTTTCTAATTTTCTTGGTAAAATTATTTAAGTTTAAATCAAATCTGGTATTGGTGTTTACCATCTCCTTAATGGTCACAGCCACCTAAAAACAGAAATGTTTTATCCTAGGTACTGCCTCTTGTCATCATGAATAAGTGCTTCTCATTTAGCCGTTCGGACTCGGCAAAAAGCTTTAGGACCCCTCCATTCTTGCCAACAACACGCACACTGGAATGGTTGAGAGTTGTAATTCACCAGGCCCTGGTTCTCAATGAGCTGTTGCGCCAACCAATTTATTTTTTTTTACTTTACAACCAATGGGTACTTTTCTCCCCATTTTTCTTCTAGCTCAAGTAAGGACTGTAAGGCAAGTTTTGGATTCGTGGAAAAAAGAAATTTGAGATAACAATCAAACATGACATTACGATGATAGAGAACACCAAAAAAGTGGGTGGCACAATTCTGTATGTCTGTCTGTCTGTTCGTCTACAGCCTAAACGGCTCGATCGATTTTCTTTAAACTTGGTACATAGTGGTTTTTGGTGACTATGCCCACAGTTTTTTTTAATTTTTTTTTAGAACCAAAAATAACGGTAGCTGCCATACAATTTTTTAGCAATTTTTCACAATCGATTTTTTCTCAAAAACTGGTCAATAACTTTTCTAAAAAAAATCAATAAATTTTTTTTAGTAAAGGCTACCTTTGTGTGGGAAACCATTTTTTAAAAAATGGTTATTGATAGTATTGGATTTTAAAAAAATGTTTCAAAGTTTTTTTTTTTAAAATCAAATATTTCGAAAACAACATGATCGATTATTTTGGAACTCGATACTTAAGAGTTTTTAGTACTCTCTAAAATATTTTTAGAAAAAATTTTACATTTGTGAAAAAAAGGTACCTTTCATACAAAAGTTAAAAAACCGCAAAGGAAAATATTTTTTTTTTTTTCCTTAAAAATGTTTCAAGAATTTAATATATAAAAATTAATTTAAAAAAAAAAAACCGCTCCAACGATCTTAAACTTTTTTTCTATAAATCATATTCAATCAGTAATTAAGATGGCATTCTTTTTTTTCCACCTCAAACTGTCAAAGGAGTTGTTTGAGCTAATTTAAATATCGTATTCCATGCTTTTCTACATTTTTCTATCATAATTTCTATGTTTTTATATACAATTTTCTTATTCTAGCAGTGTCTTGAACATAAAAGCAAGTACGTGCGACCCAGTCGTGCATTTTATTTTAATGGTCACAGCATTGAGCTGAGCATATAGATACTAAATTGGACTCTTTATTCGATTGAACATAAGGAAATAATTTAAATGCGAAATAATTGATATAGTTTTGTTACCAAGCTAAAAACCAAGCTGTGCATCTTCCAAGATATGGTTTACTTCTGATCAGTTTAACAGAACCTTATTATTAACGAGTTTTTTGGTTCAATATTCGCTTGATTGAACTTAGTTTAATTGCATTTCTTATATAGGTAGAACTTAGAAATACCAAAATAAGGATCTCTGAAAGTTCAGTTCACCATCAAAGGAATGTATATCTGTGGTGTTTGGTAGAAACATGATAACTCCATTAAATAATTTGCGTCAATTAAGGAAAGTCCTAAGTGTGTGAACCGATTGTTTTCAAATTTGTAACGTAATTTTTAAAGAAACATATTCATATAATGTACATATGTCAACTTTATAGAAAACCGGTCAACCCATTTAGCGCGATGTAAAATAGAAAGGTAGAGACGCTACCTAATTATTTTATGGAGTTATCAGTTTTCTACCAAACACCGCAGATATATTTTCCTACTCCTGTAGCAATTCTATTTTCGGAGTTGGTCTTTCTGACAGATGTCACTTGATTATTGCTCCACCATCATCGCGTCGAAAATTCGGGGTCGAAAATTGGGCCTCTCGGCTGGAATTTATTGGAGCCAGCCGCAGCGGCCACTTGCCTGAAATCATTTTTAGAACATAATGGCAAACCCTTATCTTTATAATAAAGCTAAATTCTCGGCCATAACATTAAATTATATGCGTTTTATTTGTTCTATGAAAACCACACGTATAAAAAACACCCTTAAAATTTTATCAATTATTAATTATTATTTTGTTTATAGAATTAAATTACCCCAAAGCCAATATCATTGTTTGTTCTCAAGATATTTGAGACCAACAAAAATTTTCCACAATTTATGCAAAAGTTTCTTGTGATTTTTTCGCTTTAAAAAACAACTATTTGTTGAATATTATTACAAATTTAATCAATTACTTATTATAAACTCGTTTATAGAATACAATTAGCTACCCCGAAGAAATTTATCATTGTTTGTTCTCTAGATATTTGAGACGACCAAAAATTTTTACCATTGTTTGTTCTCAAAGATATTCGAACCAAACCTGTTTTTTCAACAATTTTCTTTCATCTGTACTCGTTCTTGAGATACCTATGGTGAGCGAAAAAAAGCGAAGGAACATACGAACGTACGTACAAACTCATACATCTCTCTTAAAATTATGGATTCCGATTCTAAGGAGCTCGAAATGTGAAGATATACTATGTCAAAATTTTCGATTCGAAAAATCGGACCAATTACAATAACTTCCAATGGGAAGTTAAAAATCAGAGCCTGTAAGTTGGGAGTAGACAAGAAAAAAATCTATGGGAGGGGGTAATATCTCCCCCCGCTTGTACGGAAGGGGAAATTTAATAAAATAATTACATAAAATAAAAACAACTACCTAATTAAAAAAACAACGACAACACTTGCAGTAATGTTTTGAAGCTTTTTGGAAAGCCAGAAGTCCATTCTTACGGCTTTCAAATTAAGTTTATTTGATGAACACTTTTCGCAAAAAATTGTTTAAAACTCAACATTTTGACGAAAAAATATTTTTTTTCAAAACTTTAAGTTTGAAAACAGTTTTTGCTGAAATTATTTATTCAAAGAACTTTATTTGAAAATCAACTATAAAAATGGACTTGATTTAGAGTTTTTAAATTAATTTTTCAAAAATTGTTAACTTAATTTGTTATATAATAAAAGAATTTGTTTTAAGCTTTTATAAAGTTGTAGCGCAGCGTTTTAAATATTGCCATTGTTTTTAAATCGCTATTCATCTATTTTAAGTCAATGTTTTGGGAACATATTCCTCCCGTATAATAAGGAGGGGGAAATACACCTCTCTTATATACATAATGTTTTTTTAGGATTTGTCCTAAAATTATTTCATAAAGTATTAGCCAATATCTTGGAAACATCCTTAGTACAGGTAAAATAGGATAAATTAAGCAAACAAATTAGTTCCATCATGAAACTTGGTGAAAACGTTTCATGTAGGTATTATGATAATGAAAAATCAAAAGAGTCTATAAAAATATTTCACATGGAAGGTTGTTTCTTTGAGGGGCAAGGGGTTGCTTAGGTTGCACCAAAGCTACTTTTTCTGTTTGATACACCACAAATTTCCCCCCTTTCCCCCTCAAAAAAACAACCTTCCATGTTAAATTTTTGTATAGACTTTCGATTTTTCATTCTCATAATACATGAAACGTTTTCACCAAGTTTCATGATGGTACTAATTTTCGTACTATTTTACCTGTCCTACCTGTGTACTTCTACTCTTTGAAGAAACAGTGTTTCCCATATGAAAATAAACACTGTCTTAAAAAAAAATTAAATATTTACATTTCTTATTTAATTCATGTACCTATACATTTTAAACAGAACCGCCTTTCTCACACCCCAACTTGCTCTCATGACGTCACTAGAATGACCGTGTATCAATATGTACTTACTTTTTCCGTGATTTCTGGGTAAATTGATCAAAAATTAGTAATATTTAGTATCCACGAAAAATTTAAAAAAGGGAGTTTTACCCCCTTCTGCTTAAAGCCCACGTTCCTGGGCTAAGGACTTTTACCTTGCGGTCCCACCTACCATATAAAATAATAATCCGGAGAACATGATTTATGGCATTTATTTTTCCTTCGTTGACTGGCACTGGACCAAATATATTTTTAAGAAACCCATGGAACGATTTTTATAATTTTACCATAGTTGCATATTCGTTCTTGAATTATTTTGAACTCAAACTATTTAAAGCGGATTGTTTATGCAATTTAAAGAACGTATTCAATGCTTTGAAACATTTGTCTGTCATAATATCATTGAGTAATAATTATATTAGCATACGACATATACACGCAGCAGAAACACAATACATATTACCATTGAGTTTCTGCTGCGTGTATATGTTGTATGCTAATATAATTATTACTCAATGATATTATGACAGACAAATGTTTCAAAGCATTGAATAAGTTTATAATTTTTTTTAAATTCCATGCTTCTTCAACATGAACAGCAAGTACGTTCAACCCAGTCAGGCAATTAATTTTATAGAAATTATGAACTTGTGACGTATGCGTTTAGCTAGATCATAATGAACCATATCATAACTGAACTACCTTTACTTTTTAACTTAAGTGCATTTCACATGAGTTGGCGACGCACGTTGGAATGCGATTACAATTTTTTAGCATTTTGCAGAGCAAATGTTACACTTGTTTTTGTTTTTACTTTACGACGAAGAGAATAAAAGATCCTATTTTCAATACAATTATAATTATAAAATTAATTTAAGTTGTAAAATTTTGCATTTTAATATTTTCTACACGACCAAGAAGCAATATTTTCCGGGAACTTTCAAACTTTAATTCCCAATAGATGTTGGTTGACACACTTTTTTGTCTATGCTATGGAAGTCAAAGATGTTAACTCTCTTCAGAACGACTGGCTGCGGCCGGCGCATATAGTAGCATTTCGATACCTTCCCGTAAGAATGTATGTATTAAGCGACATTTAAAAAATTTAAGGGCATCGAAAAAAAACCTCTTGTTCAGTTATTTATTTGTGTATTTAATGAAATAAAAAAATTTGGCACAGGATTTTCAACTCAAAATCCCTTTAAAAATCTGTTTATTACAACAAAATACACCAATAAATAAGTAGGCAAGAGGTTTATTAAAATTTAAATTTAAAATTTAGAAAATGTCGCTAAATACATTCTTACGGGAAGGTATCGATTTGTATGCAAAAACTGGAAAAATTATATTTTGTCTTGATTGATTTCATCTCAAACTATGAAATAAATACCGTTTTAAATAAATGTAGGCACCCTATTTTAAAACAAAAAAATGTTATATTTTTTTTTTAATTTCTCTGCTTAACACAAGAAAAATATGCATAAAATCGGATATACGAAAAATATAAAGTTGCAGCCAATTTTTTTTAATCGATACTTGAGGCTTAGTTTAACCATTTTATAAACAAATAATTACCAAATAACTCTGAAAAATAAAATAAAATGCAATCCAAAGAAAAATAACAGAACAAATAGTCTGTTTGAATGGGCATAATATAAAGTGTGAATAAGATATGATAAACAAAACTACATCCCCAAAAATCCGCAGCCGGTTTTTTTTTGAAAACGAAGCTTGATGGATTGTTTTATCCAGCCATATACAAAAAAAAAAAACAATTCTACCCAGTTCTATAAAAAAATTACTTCCCTATGAAAAAAAAACAATGAAAATGGTCCATTTTTTGCATTTCAGAACAAAAATTCGGAAAACTTATAAATATTAAAATATTTGTCGTACAAAATGCTCAATATATAATAGCCCAGGAAAAATATACAAAAAAAAAGGCCAAACTGCGGAAAAAAGCCAAGTGAAGGTTTTTAAATGCAATAATCTTTACTTTGGTATAAGGAATACTCACCCAAAAGTCCATTGACAAATCGTGTGCGCGTTAGAAGTTATTCAAGGTCAAATTTCAAAAAAATTGGTTTTTCGCTTATAACTTTTAAACGATAAATACTTACTATCAAAAAGTACAAGATTTGTATGAAATCTTGTAGATCATATAATTTTCTATAAGAAATGTTAACGCACTTGTTTTTCTCTGACTGATCGTTTAGGATATATCGCCATTTAAAAAAACGTTATTTGACGAAAATGTCTGTTTTTCGCCTGTAACACATGAACGGTGATTGCTATCGAAAACAACTTCATACAAAGTTTTTACACTATTGAATTCTCTACAAGAAAATATAAATTTTATTTTCTGCAAGTGATAGTTCCAAGGATATCACTTATTAAAAACTTCGTCAAAAGTTAAAAATCTGTTTTTTTTTTCTTTTTACTCCAGATGACGAAGTTGTCGAAGATAAATTTATATCTGTTGTTCAACTTTGTTCATAGGAGTGATCAGTTAGAAGATATTAGTACTTCAAAAAGGTGAAAAGTTCAAAATATGGGTTTTTCACCTACAACTTTTAAACAACAAATTTTGTCAAAAAATTCTGTAAATTGTTTACAGATTGTATGACTCTCTACAAGAAAAAAAATTTCATATTTGTTGTAAAATTGATCATTTAAATCATATGTATTACTATTTCTAAAATTGGTCGAAAGTCAAAAATAAATGACGAAGTTTTCGAAAAATAATGTATGCTCATTGTTAAGATAGTCATATTTCCAACAAGATGTATCATCATAACTTTTTTGATACGAGTGCTCAGTTACGAGATATTGCTGTTTTAAAAATGTTCGAATTTCGAAAATTCAAATTTTCCGGTGTGTATTGCAAATCTTTTTACAATTTCCTGTTTTGACAGAAGAAAAAAACAGATACAATTATATTTTTTCCTAATTAAACACCAAAAATAAAACACAAAATTATTTGTTTACCTAAAGTTGACGGGTGACTGTCCAGGGAATCCATTTTTAATTATGTGTTGTTTTTTTGTCTGTCAAATCACCAAACAAAAATAAGTTAAGTTGGCTTCACTCAGTGTTTCGCTCGATTCGCTCGGTCATTTAACCCTGAGCTGATTGAGCAAGCTCTGAGCTAGCTCCGATGGAACAAAGACACATAATTTTTTTATGCTCTGATATGCCTGAGCTAAAAAAGAAACATAGAATTTTTGTTTGACAGTTCCGTGATCTGCTCTAAGAATCAAATTCAATATTTTAAAAATCAGAATATTCATAACTTCAATTGAGTTAAAAAAGAAAAACGCCAATAGCCAAAAAATGTTGATCAATACAAAAAATATTGTAGACTTGTTTCATGGGATTTTCGCTATTGTCTGGAAGAAGTTCCCTTTTCAATTTTGACGTTTGAAAATCGACTATTGGTAGAGGCTTGTAGGCAAATACTCCTATATGCGGTGGTGATGCTATACATAGCTCATGAAACAATGGGGATGCCAAATTTAATGGACGAGTGATTTTTGGAAAGAGAGACTTCAATAAATTGGCCGTCTAGATCATTTGATTTAAAACCATTAGATTTTTTCTTTCTTTGGGGTTATATCGGGATAAAGCCTACGCCAATGCTCCATCAACAATTTATGCATTTAAGGAAAACATCAGAGCTATTGTTCGCGAAATACAGTGCAAAAACGTTATGCAAAATTTCATCAAAAGAATCACCAGATATTGTATTTCATTTCTATTCGCAAGGTTCTGTACCTAACTTCAGATATAAATACAAAATATTCACAAGAATTGCTTTTTTAAATGATCTAAAATGAATCCTTTTCTCCTGTTTCTTAATAGATATCAGTCCTTCTATTGTAGGGTTTTCACCAACTTTCATTCTTTGGTATGAGTTTTGTGAAAACAAATTACAAGTTGTTGATGAGATGAATATTATGTGTGAAAACTGTTTTGTTATCTATTAAACCGGCAAATTGCTGTCCCGGGAATGTGTTAAAAGGGCCTTGGTCAATATCTCCTAGTCACTTTTACTTTATCGAATACTAAGTTGAGTGGGCACAAACGTTACATCAACTTTAAATTTAAACTTAACTATAAAGGTTTTTGAAAAGCAAAGATAAGTTGCTATACCTATCGAAATTAAATCAGGCTTCATGACTTACTTATTTTTTTATGGCAAGGTTCCTGCAGCGCTGGTTTAACATTGGCTTGAAGATTATCTACCTTACCTACCTATGCTATATGTAAGTATGTATAATGCCATACGTTCTTAAACATGCAACCCAATCACACATCTCGAATTTTTGATTCAAAATAACAGCCGGAATGGTTGCTCCGCATTTTTATCATTTTGTATAGAGAAAGCTGACACGCTGACAGTAAGAAAAATACTTACTCAAAGGGGGAGTCAGTCTTTCTGTCTTCATCTGCTTCGTATCTTTTTCGCCGCATGTGTATTGTGTATATATACGTTTATATGCTTACGCATGGATATGTAAATTTAGATATCAAGAAGCTGAAGCAAAAAAAAAAATACAAAAAGCACACCAAGCACCCGTTTGAAGATGTTAAAAAAGGAAAACATTCAACAACGTATATGATCTGGCATGCCGATGCCACCCTTCAGATGAAAAATTTATGAGTAGAAAATAAAGCAGAAAATAAATAAAAAAATGTTCCCTTCGTTTCTTTATCTCCAAATAAAAAAAAATAATCATAAAACAACTGACAAAAAAGGGGGACCTGAAAAATGAAAGGAGAACGTGTCTGGGGTCTGCTCCACCCATATGTATGGAGTACGTGCGTGGCTCATACGCTTAAAAAAAACTCTGACGATGGAAAAGACAAAAACGACCTTTTTCACTCATCTGCATTATGGGATGGAATAACAAAGCGGTTTCTTAACCCCAGCTCCATTAAGGCCAGGGGCGGATATACAAATTCGGCGCCTATATCTACTGGTATGGTACCAGTTTTGATTTATTTGTTTAACTTGAAGTGGCATTTGGCACTTTTTTATTCTTAAAATTATTAAATGCCTCTACTTTATTTCTATTAGCTATATACATTATTTTAATATGAATTGTTGTATGTATTTCACATTCTGAAGAAATAAATATACATATTTATGAAATCTAAAAAACAAACTAAAAAAAACTATGGAGTTTTTTTTGTTTTCGAAAAACTCTTATTAGCTTTTTTTAACACCAAGTAAAATGACTAAACATTTTGAAAACCTCCTGAGTGATTCACATCAAATTCGATTAAGGACTCAGCGGCATAAATAACGCTATTAATCGATCGATATTACCAAAAGTCTTTGTTTAGCGTATCATAATAATATGCTAAAATAATTTTTTTTAAGGTTTTAAGCATAAGTGTAAGTAATTAAGTATGTATGTGGAATAAAATTTAAGAAAAATATGTTGCGAAGAGGAAGTAAAACCTAGTTTCGAAATAATCATTAGAAGTAAAAAGTACTCAAAACTTGGAACGGGGCTAACATTAAAGGTGGTAAAATTCACATATTTTTCTTATTTCTCGGACACTGGCAGTTTTTTTTTTTAATATGAAGGATAAAATCGTGCAAGAAGTTCATGGTGGAGCAAAAGTAATGGACAAAATTTACAAAAATTTATCAATTTTGGCAACCCCCCCTCCTGCCTAAAGCCTGCCGCCATTAGCTGGGGATTTTTAGTATGCTATACCTGGGGGGTCACCCCTACCACATAAAATAATAACCCAGAGAGCATGATTTATTGCATTTATTTTATAATTTTGAGTCTTCGTTGACTGGACTATAATGTTTTCAACGGATTTGAAACACATACGCTACACGAATCAATGACAAAACATTAAAATATTTGTTCACTTGAAAATTTTATTTGCTCAAAAAATTCTTTGAGCGTTTTGTCATTGATTCGTGTATAACTGTATAGTATTTGTGTTTCAAATTCGTTGAAAACATATTAAATAACCCATTTGAAAAATGTTTCCTGTTGCGTTTTCCTGATCGCTATAACTGGGCCCTTAGCGGGTAAATCCGCTGCTGAATGGTGAAGCAGAAAAGTTGCAGTAGGTATATCTAGATACACACATCGAAAGCGAACTCTTAAAAAAGGCTGGTCGTTCGTTCATCCTTTCGCCCACCCCTTTCCTATTACGTAGTACATACGTACATACATACAACACACTCATGGCCGTTCTGGAAAAGGCGCACCAATGGGGAAGAAACTCTGGAATCAACCACATTAGCATAAAAGCAGAATCACATTTGTGTTTAAAGATGGAGTTTTGCTGTTTTGTTTAGGGTTGCTTTCAAATAAAAATGGCTTGAAGTCATGAAGTGAGCTCACTTGAGATTTTGCAAAATATGTAGAAAAAATGGAATTCTTAATGGCAGTATGGGATCACTCTTTCGCTTCTCTCGCTGCGGGATATGAAGACAATATTTCTTGTTGAATACAATAAAAGCTATGCAATTTGGTTAACCATTGTTTCAGTTTTATTTTTGTATAACTTTTGAATGTTGACGTTTCGGAATATAAAATTTTGTATTTTATGTAGACAGAAAATAAAACAATGAATCATCCAAAGTTTGAATCGAGAAGAAAGCAGAGCTATTATGAGAAATGTTTAAATGAATGATATTTTAAATTGGTAAGGTGAAAAAAGGACAGTAAGTAACTTAAGTGCGTTGAAAAAAGAACATGAGTCACGTTTTCTTCAAAAGTGTAGATACCTGTAGCGAGCCAACAAATTTTTAAACGAAAACAATCATATTAAGGCGCCAGTTATAGGTATCATTGAAATTCATCGTTGAAAATTTTGATGATTGATTTTGAGACGTTTAGAAAGCGAAATCAGTGATTATTTTGGTCCCAAAATAAAGCTTCTGTCTTTATTATTATTTCTTGTCAAAAAAATTAATTTTGGACCAGCTTTTCACATAAAATGAGTTTTATCATTTCGAGGATTGAAGTACCTTACCAATGATCATTGAAATATTCAAAGTCTTTTTATGTGGAAAATAAAATTGGGCCTATTTGATTTTTGTTTGCTAGAAATATTAATTAATTCTTCAACTTTAATTCTCCATCAAAATAGTAAATAATTTTATTTTCTAAACAACTCAAAATCGAAGAGCAAAATTTTTAATGATGAGTTTCGACGATATCACTGGCGCCCAAGTGTACCTTAACAAAACTAATCAGACCAGGTAAATACATAGGTAAGGTACTCGTATTTTGAATGTATACCGTACAAAATTATTAACAAACTAGTGTTTAAAACTGAATTATGTATGCATTTCACTTTTGGTGACAACGCAATGCCTTTCCTAATTTTTTTTTTTAGCTGAAGAAATACATAGAAGTTTTAAGTTATAAAATAACTGTTAGAAATAACTGAAATCATTGTAACTTGCCTACATTTATTTGTTGAAAATTGTGTTGCTATTTAGGCATAGAAGCTGCGGATGCTTAACGGAAAATACATCTCCCGGGTATTCTACACTAGATTTTTTGTGAAGAAAATACCAGTTTTCGTACGCAATTTCGCTCAGTTTCGCTTAGGAAATTGAAATACATATGACCAAATTTTTCTGGGAACCTTTCCAAAAATTCTCAATTTTTTTTAAAGCATTTTTACGTTTCCAGAATTTGAAAAGGTATGAGAGAAAGACAGATATAACACACCCTCTATTTTAAGAACCTCATTTGAGGAATATTCGTTGAAAAACTTAGATATATAAAAAAAAAAGTCCCTTTTTCTAAAAAATTGCACACAAATTGGAATAATTTTCAAAAGAGTTTGTTTTTTAAATGTTATAGACTTGTATTTAGAATTAGTATGTAGGTAGGTACCTACCAATCTAAAAATAATTGACTGCAAAAAAGCAATTTCCGTATACCATCGCGTGCTAAAGTTAATGGTTGATATTCAAATAATTTGTCATGCAATGACAACGTTTCACTGCAACAGTTTTTTGTTTTGTTTACAGTACAGAGTACCTACTGTGTTTTTTCATATACATATATCTACACATAAATAGGTACACATATTTATGTATTCAGATTCACCCTCACATGCGCTATACCTAAAATAGCTTAATGTCCCATTTGCAGTTAAATATCTCATTTTAGGACACACAAAGCCATTAAGTCCACATTGTAGACCTTTTGCCTTCACTCATATGTATAAGGAACAATCAGCACTGAGTTCTATCGCCATTTCAAATCTCCCACATCCACATCACTTCATCTCTTCTCACGGAGCCATTAATCAAACAATCTGCTGGAAAGTATCTCTAAATAAGCAAATTCACAAAATCGGATGACAATAAAAAATCACTTCGGCTCACTATTGGGGAATAAAAAACTAAGCAAACATAGCCAACAAAAAAATAACTAAATAGACACAGAAATGGCGGTTGCTTCTCTTACCCAAAGGACTTTCAAGGACTAACACCATCGCCATCACATCACCACTAACACTACACTAACAACAAAGTATCCTTGTTCCCTAAAACCTAGATAGCACTCGATTATGTCAATCGAAGGAAGAGTAAAAAATAAACTTCTTGCCCATGAGTGGTTATTTAGGAGAGGATATGGGTTCCATGGAATCAACAAAAAATAACAAATTAACCTTCAGATTTCCATAAGGATATGCGGTTGACTCCCTAAGCACTCTGAATGATTCCTTAGAAGAAACATTTTTTTATTCCTCCGTTATGTGACATTTTCCAATTTTCCGTGGCCCTTTGTCCGTGTTTTTTTTTTTTGTTCTTGTTGTCCTTCTACCTTCCTCCACACCCACTCACCCAGTAGTGATTATGGATCAATTTGAAAAAGGACGAATCCCCATTCGTAGCAGGCGAACCATACGTAACCACAAACTACTCTTCGGAACAGGAAACAAAAAAAAGAAACTTACTCGTAAGCACACATCATTTATTATCCATGCACTTGGAGTGGGAGGAATTCCTTTTTCTCTCTATCTACCGATAGGATGAGTAAAAAACTGAAAACGTCCTGCGAATGATTTTATCAATTCTCACATTGACATTTCTATAACTTTGTTAGGAATATATTTAATATTTTTTGCAAATTGTTTCAGTTAGTTTAAGTATCTATCCCAAACTTGTTAGGTTGAAGATTGAGATGGAAAATGTAACGGATGGAGAATAACACACGCTGTATTCAATTCAAAGCCCATAGTTCTTAACTCCAAAATTATAAGCATAAGAAGAGCGTGATGCCGCATCTGCTTCTTTTGCTCTCACGCATCTTCTCTGGTGATTTTAAGTGTATGAAAAACGTTAGAAAAAATGTTTTTTCTTTCTATTATTTAATAATTAAATTTTTCTAACGTTTTTGATTTGGCAGATTTTAGTCAGGAAGGGTTCGATTATAATTCAATTCCATAATTAGAATAGGTGTATTTACATATTATTAAGCCATACAAAATTCAGTTTAAGAACATTATACAAGTTTCTTGAGATATATCAAGTTATTAACGCACCCAAATAAATATAGAAAACATTGAACGACAAATTCAAAACTGGCACAAGTCACACCAAATTAACGACTAGTTAACGGAAAATAATTATTCTTTTAGATCAGTGAAAATTGCTTTGCACCCAAATAAATATAGAAAACATTGCACGACTAAATTCAATTAATTAACAACTAAAGTATAAATTCGTAAATATTTTGTAAAATAATAAATAATAAATTAGCAACTATTTAATGGTAAATTATTAAGCCTTAAACCATTACTTCCAACATAGGCATAAATAGTTAAAAAAATTATTAGAATTGTATGCTCTTTTAGTGCTACTTTTGTGTTGTTTTCGCGAATTTTGTGCTGTAATATATTTTTTTGTATGCAATGTTGTTATACCTTTAATTTAAGCTAGCACAACTTTGTCAATTACTAACCGATTTTAATAAGAGCAGTGTCATAATTTTGTGCTCTTTGTTTATTATTTATCTGCATTTAAAAAATTGAGTCTAACGTTTTTTGTTTTTTAATGCAATTCTGTGCGTCACCTTAAATAAAAGGTAGCACAACTTTGTCAATTACTAGCCGATTTCAATGAAACCGGTTTCATAATTTTGTGCCTTTTATCTGCATTAAAAAAAATTGATTCAAATGATTTTTTTTTATGCAATGTTGTACCCCCTTAAGTTGAAACCAGCACTACTTTTTCAATTGTTAACCGATTGCACGCGCTGTTTGACCAGGCCTTCAAAAATTGTTACAAAAACAATTTTGAAATTTTCCCATTACATATTTTGTGTAGTATTCCTTGTAAGCCCAGCATCGAGTTGAAATGAATTTGGTTCGACCGATCAAATTCGGAAATTTGGCCTAATTTCACTTTGCAGTAGTGAAATAAGACCAAATTCAACAGTTGGCCTTATTTCACTTTGCTAAACGGAAGTAAGATCAATTTGGCCTTATTGCGCTTTAAAATTTGTGCTTGAGCGAACTGTTTTTTTTTTATATTTTGGACAGAAATTCTGCTCTATGGTCGGTACTACTAAATATTTTGCCAAATGAGACTTTCGTTATTTAACATGAAAACGTAGCTTCAACAATAATTTCAATTTCGGAGTGGTGTTTTAGAACAAAATTATTTATTTTCGATTTTAATATCAACTTCTTTGAATTTTCAGTCACATGCGTGACAATGAACTTTGAAAAACTTTCATGAGTTTAAATGATCTACTTCTAAAATAAGGTCCTTAAATTATGTCCCTATGTGCAAAGCGTACCGGAAGAAAATTTTGCCCAAGGGAAGGGAAGAAGGTGTGAAAATAAAAAATTCGCGCGAATTTTTAATTTTCACATCCCAAATTGATCTTCCCTTGGGCAAAATTTTCTTCCGGTATGCTTTGCGTGAATTTTTTAAAATTCTAACCCAAGAAATTTATCTTCCGTATCCTTACGCAAATTTTAGGAAGCATTTGATTTGTAACTTTCGTTTATCTATACAAAACTGGAGATTAATAAATTGTTTTTGAATACAGATATATAACACACAAAGAGCACAAAATTATGAAACCGGTTTCATTGAAATCGGTTATTAGTTGACAAAGCTGTGCTACCTTTAATTTAAGGTGACACAGAATTGCATACAAAAACAAAAAGAAACCTTAGAATGAATTTTTTTTCAATGCAGATAAATACCACACAAAGAGCACAAAATTATGACACTGCTCTTATTAAAATCGGTTATGATTGACAAAGTTGTGCCAGCTTAAATTAAAGGTAGCACAACATTGCATACAAAAAAATATATTACAGCACAAAAATCGCGAAAACAACACAAAAATAGCACAAAAAGAGCATACAATTCTAATAAAATTTTTAATTATTTATGCCTATGTTGGCGAGCTAACTTTTTGGACGTTAAACCATTAAGTATTAGGAGTTTTCACCGTTTTTCGAAAAAAAAAAATAGAAAACATAGAACGACAAAAAATTCTGAACTAATTAACGATACATTTATCCACCAACATAGAAAACATTAAACGACCAAATTGAATTTTCCACTAGTAATTAGTAGCAAATCAGTAAGCCATAAACTAACTAACTTGATATCAAGTTAGCAAAGCACCCAAAAAGTCGTATAGAAGGGGGTCTTTTCCCCTCCCCTTTTGACGGGAGGGGCACTTTTCTTAACAAAATTTATAAATAACGTTGAAAATCTCCAATTTCAAATCAACAAAATTTATTGTACTAAAAAAAAACTTATCAATGGCACTTCATGCTTCTGCTCTTTTAAAGCCAAAAATTCCTTCCCTGATTTCGTTTTTAAAAAAGTTGGTTTTGTAAATTTGTTTTGAAATACTTTATAAAGTACATTTTTTGTTTTGCTCTTTTTAATTTTAATCAAATACTAATATACCAAGATCCAAGATCAAGATCATTTTATCGTAGCTGAATTTTTTTTCTGTGAGTGCACACTAAGGTAGGTATGAACGAATGGATAATACGAACCTTGAACCCGGGTGCGTTTCGGAGGTTTAAGTGGTAAAAGTGCATAAAATTGATGCAAAATTACGTTATTTTATCAAAGCTGTTTTTTTTATATTAAAACATATAAAAAAACAGCTTTGATAAAATAACGTAATTTTGCATCAATTTTATGCACTTTTACCACTTAAACCTCCGAAACATATAAAAAAACAGCTTTGATAAAATAACGTAGTTTTGCATTAATTTTATGCACTTTTACCACTTAAACCTCCGAAACGCACCCGGGTTCAAGGTTCGTATTATCCATTCGTTCATACCTACCCTAGTGTGCATTCACAGAAAAAAATTCAGCTACGATAAAATGACGTGTCTGGCGGCCCTTGGAAAGTTATGATAAACTTATTTTGAAACTTGCGAGACACCTACATGGAGGCACAATGTCAGCCAGATACCATTAAAGGTGCCAAAAAAAATCGTGAAATTTTCATTATAATATCAAAGCTGAATTTTATATACATATGTTTTTCGGGAAACTGTTACAATATATTTCCCAAGCTGCCCAAGGAACATATTATACAAAATAAAACTTAACGTTGATAATATAACGTAAAATATACGATTATTTTGACAACTTTGGGGTGTCCAGTGAATGTAAAGCTCCATTATAGGTGTCTGGTTGCTTGAGAAATTGTGAAAAAGTTTTCCGAAGTGCATGAAATGTTTGCTTTGACACTAAAACGTAAACTAAAATATTTTTTTGAAAACGTCAAAGGTGTCTGGCTGACATTTGGTCCCTCTGTAGGTGTCTGGCAACTTAGGAAATATATTGTAACAGTTTCCCGAAGAACATAATATAAAATTCAGCTTTGATATTATAATGAAAATTTCAAATGTTCCGGTTAAAGTCTCGGATAGTCTATCCGGAACTTATCTGCAAGATAAACTTTAAATATTGGTTTCAAATGTCTCGGATAGTGATATCCTATAGATAAAGGGGATAGCCTATCCGCTGGCTCAAGTGGCTGTTATAGCCCTTATCCAGAAGATACAAACATTTTAATTTGAAGCGTATGAAAAATATAGTGTCAGAACATTGACTTTGACGTTGTGAAAGAAATAAATACATCTTTATTGAAACATATTATTTTTTACTACACCTATTAATGTACATATGTACATTTATATATTCAGCACGCGGCAAGCGGTTGTTGGACTTGTGCTGTGAGAGGTGGCATCAATTTTCAGTATAATCCCTAGTGTTGTCTCTTATTGTATTTTTCAACACTTGCTTGTATAGGGCCTTAATCCTTATTCCGTTGTTGTTTTTCCAGGTTTGCACACTCCGAATGCATAAATCCTGAGTTTTTTTTATCCTTCGCGGCTCATACTGAATTTAGTTCATTAAAATCAGTGACATTTCAAATTATCAGTTCATCCGAGACTTTGACGATGAAACAGAAATTAAATAACAGCAACTTTTATCTGATGGATAGTGTTATGTGTCGGATAGTTATCCGAAACTTTAACCGGAACATTTGAAACTGGCCCTTAGTGTTAAGTTAAGAATCAACAAGGACCCGTTGTACAAACGTTGTTAAAATTTTGATCCGTGGTTCAAATATTTTTACTGGCTGATTTTGGCGGAATTACTGAGGTGCAACAACGGTTCAAGGTTCAAGTATGTTATAGTAGTAATTTAATGCCTGAACCATCGTTGAACCTCAATCCATTCTCCGAAGTCGGTGAGTTAAAATGCTGAACCATACGAGTTAAATATTTGTACAGCTGGCCCTAAGACAATTAAAAACTCAAAACTAACACAACTTCTCTTTGGAGGCGCTACTTTTTAAATAAAAATAAAAGATTGAAAGTGATTATAATAAACGGAAACAAGGAAATTAGTGAAAAGTAATATCGTTTCACAGCAGTGTTGCTGAATCTCATAATTTATCATGATTCTCAGAATTTTTAATCTTCAAGTCATATGATATCATGAACTTATGGAAAATCTCCTGATTTTTTTTTTTTTAACTAATCAATAGATACCGAGGAATCAAATGTTTTCCAAAGCTCACTCAAATTTCAGATATATTCCATATGTTGCAACATCTTTATTAGTTACATTTTACAAATACTCGGTTCAACCTCGAGATAGTTAAACTAAGTCAAAGCGCTTACTTGCTACGTTAAACAAATCCTTTCTTATGAAATAGTTTGTGAGCCGTTTTAGCTACGCCCTCCTTGTGTCAAAAAAATTACCAATCTAAGACTCTGGTTAAAAACCTAAACAAACCCCGGCTGATTTCCACAGTTACTCACCTCAATTTGTTATACATATTAATGGTGGAATTTTGTTAAAGGAATTAATAAATGGATAAGTAAAATAGAAGAAAACGTTCTAAGTAACAAAAAGAAAAAAAAAATTGTAAATTTCACACGATGTCATGTCAAAATGACATTAAGATACTTAGACGGCTTTACTAAGGCCTTAAATCTCCCATGAACCAGTTTTAGCTTACTTTATTCATTTACTTTATTCCTCGTATATTTTTATAAATAAACTTTTCAGGATAAGAGGCGTTGTTAAGTCGGCATAACTTTACTCTATTTATATTTATTACTATAATTAAGGCTGCAAGGGATTTCACTATAAATATAGTCCAACTTTAAAAGTAGATTAGGTAAGGACCAGTTGTACAAATGTGCTGGTTCAAATATTGATTCGTGGCTCAGCAATTTGAAATGAAAGTTTAATGAGGTCCATAGATGGTTCAATCTTTTAATTGGCTATTATAACATACTTGAACCTTGAACCGTCGTTGAACCTCATTTAACTCACCGAAATTGGCGATTTAAAATTGCTGAACTACGGATCAAAATTTGAACCACGATTGAACAGCAAAAATATCGCTGCTAAGGCTGAAATAAAGTCGTGTCTCAGTTAATCACACTAAAGACTTACAGCAGTATTAATAAAAAACTGGTATCCGCTCCCTAACACACGTGTTAACTGGCACACGGATAGACAACTTGTCCGCTTGATAGCTTTTCTTATTAAAAAAGATATGATATCTTTCCAGTATTTATCACTTCACCAAATTCACCAATTCATCAAATTATGGTGATTTTCTAATACATGTGTCACATGCATGCACTGCCTTACGAAGTGTATACTGGTAGTAGTAAACGGTGCTATCATACGCGTGCGTGTATGTGTTAAGAAGTTATCCGTTCATTATACGTGGAATCTGGCTAGTTAAAGTTATCCGTACGTTAACACACGTCACAGACTATTACGCATTTGTTAATAAGAATTACTAGTTAACAGATGTATTAACGCTAGCACGTTGTTATCCGCTGTTTATTAATATGGGGGTTAATGACACCAAATACTTTTTTTTAAAGTGGGGAAGTTTGGAAAAAGTAAACGTACGAAAAATGTATTTTAAATGTCAAATGATTCATTATACCTTTATCTTGGAGACTATAAAGCAAAAAATTAACATAAACGCTGCTACCCCAAACGCTGAGAAAAAAACTGTCAGACTTTTTGTACTTGATGCCACGGCCTATAAGCCCTCATAGCTCATTATATTGGCTTCTTATGTCAAATCGACAAATTATCTTTTGGGCATTGGCCTAAAATAATCTCATGAAAAAGATTCTATGTTGAGACACTCAATATTAAAATTTGTTGTTTAAACAAGATCGAAATCTTAAACTGGATTTCAACATTGCAATTTATTTAGATATGTATGTTATGTATGTAGGTAGTTTGTACCTCTCAAACTTCTAATGCTTTGGTTTTTTGCTGATCCATTCGCCTTGTTTCCACAATATGTTATTCTTGTGTGGTCCTCATAAGATTTATCCCTTCTTGCAATTCTATCCTTTTCCTTCAACGTAACCCAATCCCTTGAAAATTTCTATTTTTCAAAAGGCAGAGAAACGTAATGATCTTTTTAAGAAAAGAAAATACACCAGCATAATATTTTAAAGGATTACAATGGGTACCTGTATTAGAACGCTCCCATTGATTTTTTTTTCAAAATCCTTAAAAACCACACATTTGTTAAGAAAATAATAATTAGTTTTAATGGCAACAGCAGGATAATGATTGGACTTATATTTTTGTTACACACTCCTACACTCTAACTCTTTGAATCTTTAGGGAAAAGGAAGGGTCCTTTCTACCTCTCTAATAATGAAATTATTTTGGAAACACACGTACAACGCACCCTTCTATATGTACCTCTACATTTAAAACTGAAATTATTGAAATAGAATCACTTAACCTATCGCTGTCCGTCCTAACTCCAAAGAGTTGAGTGCAAAATGAAATCCCAAGATCATTAATTTAAATAAACGAGAACGAGATGCTTTATTGTTTTTTGTTATCCTTTCATTACAAATACCTGGAGCGAAATTCTGACAAGATTAGAATTTTTTTGTTATTTTTATGTGCTGAGTTGTCTGACCACTTACTCATTTTTCGAAGAGTTAAGTGGACTCCACAGGAGGAACAATTCGTTAATTAAGTATATTTTAATGATCGTAAGGAGACAGATGAGAATTTTTGATATCCCGTTTCTATTTGGCTCCGGAGGGATTAAAATAGCAAAAATGGTTATGTATAGCTGGTAGATATACCTACATTGCCTATACCTACACCTATAACGAGAATTGCTGATATCTATTGATTTGTAGTTCTTGGCTTGCATAGATATATTGATAGAGTATAGTAGAATAGATAAGTAGCTATTTGCCTATACTATACGTATTGTATCATGTGTGGGAAATTTTAAAAGATATAAGTTTGAAGCTTTGATTTTTTTTTTATAAATGTACTTACACTTCAAAATACAAATACTATAAAGCCCCATTTTGACGATCATTTCAATTTCAGTTTCAGTTGAACTCCCAGTTAAGCTTTCGGTTAAACTGATGTCTAAATGCAAAAATTGAAACCTCTGAAACTAAAACTGTAACTGGAAGTGAAACTGAAGAAATTCCACATAAGTTGTCAGTTCTGTTATCAATTAAACTGATGTGCGTTTAGACATCAGTTTTACTGAAAGCTTAACTGATTGCTCAGCTGAAACTGAAATGATCGTCAAAAGGTAATATATAAGTATTGATCTGCTGGTTTCTTTTTGATCCGCATTTCATTTTGACTTTGACAGCTCTTATGCGCTCCAAAAATGCACAGAATACTATTATTATTTTTTCGCAGAACAAAATGACTCGATTAACTTTTGAATTCCGTTTGAATATGTTCGAAAAAAAATACTTCCAAAGTGGAGGAGGCGTTGTAAAAACAGTGTGAATTTGGTATAGAAATCCTGATCAAAATAGTGAACTAACTACAGTTGTAGTTGTACGCAAAATGTTGAAGAAATATCGATAACCGAACATATTCACGTATTTTCGAAGTCATTTTGGCATGCGCTCAACGGAGAGTATTGCAGATGTTTGCAGTGGCAGATTTAGGTAAGATGCCGCCCTAGGCATTAAATCTGCCCTGTATGATGTGCCGCCCCTTTTTTTATATAAAAGAAATATTTACACTAAAATATTATTTAAAATATAATTTTTAAAATATAATTTTTTTTTGGTTTGCTTATTGCACATTAAGTTGGTAATTTACTATATTTTCTTGTAAGGTAAATAGTGGATAAATTTTGTTTAAACTTATTAAATCAGTTTTTTTTCTCGCTTTGGTTCGCGTATAAGCTTCGACTATTGCACCGTAATCAATTTCTTGCACTTATTGAGCCTCGATGGACAATAATGCTTGCTTGGATATTAAGTGTATCTTGAATCTAGCATTTAAAGAAAGATCCTGGAAAAGGATCTTTCTCCCGTACAATTAGTGGCTCGAATGGTTAGACAAATTCTTAGAGCAATGACCTCATAAGGATAAAGACCACGAAGCTAAAGTTAATGTAAGGCATTGTATATATTTCGCGCAGAACAAACATCATCTGTATCCTTCAATAAATCATTCAGTTGAAAATGTAAGTGAAGACGTTAATTTCCTAATGTCACTTTAAATCAGCCGGAATTTTATTATCTAGTCTATTTGCTAGATTTTTCAACTCATTTGTATCAGTTTCAGAATTCAGATACATTTTCTAGGAAATTGAACTTAAGGTATAGTAACGTACGCTTTTACGTCTAGCTTATTGTACGCTCAAAGTATCCAAAAAAAGAATAATAAATATTTGATACAAAATTCCATTGCTCAGAAATAGGTGCTCTTTCATTTGCCCGTGACTCGACTGGCTGTAGTTTCTGATTACTCTGCAGCGTACCATAACGAATAAAATCATGGACTACAGATAGTGTTTTGGCTATTTCTTCATATTCAGGAAATTCTTTATCTCTCAGATCTTGAAGAAAAGAAACCAGAGAACCATAAATTTGGAAAACGGTTGATAAATCGACTGAGAATCTTGAAGTTTCCTACTAGCAACATTAAAACTATCTAAAATTTCGTTCCCCACAATGACCAAAATAGCTGTTTCTAAATGGTGTAATTCTTATATCAGTCTATTACCTTCGGATCGTGTATTCGGTTTCTCGTCTCTTCTTGCTGCTATGAAGTTCAAAGCATCAATTATTGCAGACTTTTCTTTAGAACATCATTGTGCCAAAGATCAAATCAATTGAAAGTCGCACTACACACTAGAGACTAGACTGAAGACAATTGTGCATAAGGTTCATGCCTAGTTCAAGGGTAATTCACAAGGTTCAATTGACTCAGAAATTGAAATAAAATGGCCACCCTCTTCGTTATGGCTTCTCTGTTTGTGTTTAATAGCAGCGCAAAAAATCATCTTTTCGAATGAGGCGCATTTTCATCTCGGTGGCTGTACGTAAACAAGCAAAATGGTATTGTATTTTTTGTTTCCGGAAATTAAGGATTTGATCTTGAGCAAGTTATGGTTCCAGCAAGATGAGCCTACGTGCCACACAGTTGCCAAATTATCAATATTCAATAATTATGTATATTCAGTCGTTTTGGCGATGTTGCTTGGTTATCAGCTCGAAGCTGTTAATGCTAACTCACACCAGCGCCGTTTGAACATTTCTTGTGAGGTACCTATCTTTAAAGAGCCTGATTCTATTATGGTATGCGAAGAATCTAGAAACGGTTCAGGCATTAAGGAACGATATTGGTCAAGCTTTTCGTGATTGACTAAAACAATCCATTGAAAAATTGGACTTGTAGGATTGATGAAGGCCAGTCGTAGCAGCACTTAAAAGAAATAATATTCCAAAAATTAATTACCTATCCTTTTCTCAATAAATGGTTAGTAATGTTACCATTTTTTTTAGTTTCAGAAGTTTCTAAAAAATATAAACAGTTTTTAGTTCCAAGATTTTCAAAATAATATTTTTTGAAAACCGTTTCAATTTTTTTTTTTTTTAATTGGAAACGACATGATCGATTTTCTAGAAACTCGTTACTTCAGAGCTTTTAATACTTTGTAAGATATTTTATAAAAAAAATTAGTATTATGCAAAACTAATGGTCTCAAAAACTGCTGCTAAATTAGTGCGATCTACTACAAAAAATTATAAAATTTTACACTTAACTACTAGCAGGGCAACTTTCACCCACGCAATTGGGACCTTGACAGAAATTTGCAGTTTTTTTGCATTTTTTTGCATTCCTATTCCCGATTTTGCAGTTCGCCAAATAACGGTGTAATTTAGTGACCTGCTAACTTCACAGGGAAGTAAGCAGGACACATGGTGTATCTCAGGAACCAAGCGAGCTAGAAACTTGTAGTAAAGCTCCAAATTTGCAGTTTTTTGCATTTCAAGAATAGGCTAGGTTAGAATTTTGAAGTCCTTTTTTTGAAAAAAAATTTCATACTGACCTGCTAACTTCACTGTGAAGCTAGAAACTTGTAGTAAAGCTCCAAATTTGCAGTTTTTTTTGCATTTCAACGATAGGCAAGGTCAGAATTTTGAAGTCCTTTTTTTGAAAAAAAATTTCATACTGACCTGCTAACTTCACAGTGAAGTTATGTTCAGAAGCCTATTCTTGAAATGCAAAAAAACTGCTAATTTGGAGCCTTACTGCAAGTTCCTAGCATGCTTGATTCCTGAGATACAATGTGACCTGCCAACTTCACTGTGAAGTTAGCAGGTCAGTATGAAATTTTTTTCAAAAAAAGGACTTCAAAATTCTGACCTAGCCTATCGTTGAAATGCAAAAAAACTGCAAATTTGGAGCCTTACTACTAGTTCCTAGTAGGCTTGGTTCCTGAGATACGCCATGTGACCTGCTAACTTCACTGTGAAGTTAGCAGGTCACTAAATTACACCGTTATTTGGCGAACTGCAAAATTGGGAATAGAAATGCAAAAAAACTGCAAATTCCTGTCAAGGTCCCGATTGCGTGGGTGAAAGTTGACCTGCTTCACAGACGTTATTTTTAGCAGTACCTATAGAATGTTTTTTTAATTTCGAATTTTCTCATTATCAGCTGAATGAATTTAGCTACAATTTTAATTTATTTGAAATTTGTATATTTCAAATAAGTTCAAATAATATTATTTCCAAAAAAAAATAATTTTTGAATTTTTAAAAAAGCTTCAATAGTCCAGTAACTATATACATTAGACCTTGCGTCAGGTCCGGTAGTTCTGATTTTTTGCTGAATTGTTTATGATGTTGGCCTAGTATTAAATCTGATTTTTCGACCTCGAGCGCCGAACGCAACATTGGTAAAAATCCAAAAAACCGCGAATTTTTCGCGGTTTTTTCAATTATTGGCTATTTTAACCATTACAGTACTCAGTTCAGTACCCACCAGTGAGTTATCTGAAGCGAATGTTTTAGTTCGAGTTTTATATGGTTGACTTTAAAAAATCATAACTCCGTTTCTAGTCATCCGATGTTCATGATTAAGATCTTAAAATAAAGCCAACATGATACGCTACACAGTATACAAAAATCATTGAAAAGGGGCAAACGATTTCACACAAGGGGTGAATAAGCCCCCTTCAATTCGATTTCCAGCATTCTAAATTCAAAAGTTGATGAAAAATTTCACAATTTGAATTGAATTTTAGCTCAAATTGAAGCCCATTTAATTATTTTGAAATGGTAGAGCAAAGTTATAATCGAAAACCAGGCCTTAAAGGTTAAAATAGCCAATAACTGAAAAAACCGCGAAAATGTCTCGGTTTTTTGCGTATTTCACAAAGTTGCGTTCGGCGCTCGAGGTCGAAAACTTGGACTATTGCTAAGGCCAACATCATAAACAACTCATCTAAAAATCAGAACTACCGCATCTGAGGCAGAGCTCTCCCACCCCGAATAAAAAGGATACTAGACTGAAAACAGTGAAGTTGATCAAATTAATTTCAGTTTTCTCAAAAACTAGAAGTCATTACAGCATTTGGTTTTCAGTTTTCAACTAAGAATTAATAAGGGCATTGAAAATCAAAATAAAAAATAGTACTTAATACCATAAAATAAAAAAAAAATAGATTAACAAAAAAAAATCGTCTTTTTCTCAAAATTTTGAGTTTGAAAGTAAATTTTTCAAAAACTATCAGCTAAAAAAACTTTATTTAAAAAAAAATTAAAGAATGAATTCCTGGCTTTGAGATGAGGAATGGATTTTCGTCCAGATATTACCATTGTATTTTTATGGTTATTTTTCTATTTGAAGTCAACTTTTCTTAAAATTGCCCCTCCCGCCTAAACGGGGGGATATATACCCCCCCTCCGATACTATTGTTTTCTTCTTTTGGCCCAATCTACACGCTCTATTGCTTTGATGTTGTCAAAGACCATGTTTTTGTTATTATACTGTTTTATATACTACTTGTTGCTTTAAATTTTTTATTGCTATATTTTGAAATGCCGTCCCTTGGAAACCGTTATGTCTACAGAACCGGCTTTGGACTCAATTTGAAGCAAATTTAGTAAGGTTGAAATCGTAGAGCAATGTTTTATTCGGAAGTTAAGGCGTAATGGTTAAAATATCCAATAAGTGAAAAATTCGCGGTTTTTTGGATTTTTACCAATGTTGCGTTTGGCACTCGAGGTCGAAAAATCAGATTTAATACTAGGCCAACATCATAAATAACTCAGCAAAAAATCAGAACTACCGGACCTGACGCAAGGTCTCAGTACTATGAAACTACAAGGTTACTGGACTACAAATTATTTTTTTGAAAATTCGATATCCCAAAAACGGGTTGACAATTTTTTTTGAAACTCTGTTTTTATATACGCATAAATAAATACTTTAGATTTGCAAACCAAAATTTTTCCTTAAAAGTGTTTTAAGAATTTGATATAAAGGGTGATTTTTTAGCTGGTTTGGTTTTGGCAACACTGGTTTTGACAGCTGACGTGTGTTTAGTACCTTGTGTCACTGTCATACAGCTTCAGTTTGGTTTGCAATTTAACCATTGATCGTCTTACAAATGAACAACGCTTGCAAATTATTGAATTTTACTATCAAAATTCGTGCTCGGTTCGAAATGTTCATCGCGCGCTGCTTCCATTTTATGGTCGGCATTCTCGACCTTCTGAGCAGTCTATTCGGAAGATTGTGACCAAATTTCGCACCAAATTTACTTTGTTGGACATTAAAACACCAACACGTTTACGTACTGTGCGTAGTGAAGAAAATATTGCGGCCGTATCAGCTAGTGTGACAGAAGACCGCGAAATGTCGATTCGGCGCCGTTCCCAGCAGTTAGGCCTTTGTTACAGCGATGATAACAAACTTTTTTTTGCCCGAAATGGAAGTTCTTGACTTGCATGATATGTGGTTTCAACAAGACGGTGCCACATGCCACACAGCACGCGAAACAATGGTGCAATTGCGAGGCGAGTTTGGTGAACAGTTAATTTCACGTTTCGGGACGGTCAATTGGCCGCCTAGATCGTGCGATTTGACACCATTAGATTATTTTTTGTGGGGGTATGTCAAGGCTAATGTCTATAGGGACAAGCCCGCTTCGATTGACGCACTGGAAGCCAACATCCATGCATTCATTCGTGAGATACCGGCCGATATGTGTGAAAGAGTATGCCAAAATTGGACTCAGCGGGTGGGCTACCTGAGACGCAGCCGCGGTCAACATTTGCATGAAATTATCTTTAAACATTAAATTGCAAGGTTCAAACTATCGATTCAAATAAATATTTCATTCATTTTTTCGAATTTTTTGTGTTTTTTTTTAAAAAAAAGTTCTAAACCTCTTAAAAAATCACCCGTTATATTGATATATGTATATTAAAAATTATTTAAGAAAAAAATCGCTTCATTATTTTTATATATTAATATTCAATATTAAAATTAACCAAAATTAATTAAAAACAACGGCAACAATAACTGTATTGTTTTGTAGTTTTTTAGAAAGCCATTCGTATGGTTTATTTTCAAATTATGTTTTATTATGTATTATTAAAGAGTTTTGGAAAAAAATTGTTTCAAACTCATCATTTTGAAGACATTTTTTTTTTTTTTTAAGTTTGAAAACATTTTTTGTAGAACCTATTTATTAAAAGAACTACCTATATTCGAAAATAAACCATAAGAATTGACTTCTGACTTTCTTAATTAATTACATATGGTCCCATTTTATGTAATTTTTTGTACTGAAATTGTCCCTCCTGTCCAGGTGGGGGGAAATATTATCCCATCCCATAAGATTTTTTCCTTGTCTTCTTCCAGCCTACATTTTCTGGCAGATTTTACATTAATCACCTATAGTATGCAAACAAATAGGCAATCTAATTAACCTTTACAGCAGCTATAGTAAATGACATTAAAAATCTGAAAAAATCTGGGAATTTTCTTGTCTTCATTTGGAACTGATTTAGGCCCATCCAAATATAAAAACTCAACAAAAAACACATAAAACAACCACCTTAATGGACACACGTAGTACTCACAAGTGAGCATTTCCATTCATCAATTTTTACTCACATTTTAAACCGTTGTTGTAAAAAACAGCATTAATTTCGATTTTTCGTAATTTTCATGATTTACACTTAAAAAATAACATCTAATTTGGGAGATATTAGAATTCTTATATCTTCGATGCTCATGAAATCAAGCATCTTCTATGGAAGACTATAATCAGAGGCTTTTAAAAAGAAACAGCTAAGAGTACCTATTAAAAACCAAAAAGTTTTTTTTTCAATTTTACCCACTCTATAATGGTATATGTAATAGGGTGGCGCTTATTTTTAAAATATTTGAATTTCAAATAGGTTTATTATTATATAACACTAGTTTACAAAATAAAAAAAAAATGTCTGTACATTAGGTGCCGCTATATTTTTCGTATAGATTTGAGTCCACTGATATCGAAAATCACATTCAAAAATTTTTCTATGGATAGGTTTTCGAGATACGATTTTTTATTTTTTTCTTCGCTTTTTTTTCGGAAGTATAATTAGTATTTGGTCCATATCTTAATTTAGAAGTGAAGAATCTGTTTGCAAAGAATCTTAAACCAAAGAATTTTAAATTTCCAACAAAAATAATTCTAATTTATCGCAGTAGTTCGAGTACCTTTAAGTGCAAATAGCCGAAATCTTAGAAAATATATTTTTTTTTTACCAAAATTGAGGTAAAACTGTATTCTTTTGCTGAAGAAGAATTATATCACAAAGATATGGTGAGTTTTTTTTCATTCTATCCAAAGCCTGGTCTATTTCAATAAAAATGAGGCATTTACAAACAAAATCTAAAGATAAGTTTTTTGGCTATGAGGTATGATCGTTTTCGGAAAAGTGCAACAGCTAATTTAAACTTTTAAATGTTTTGTTGGGCTTTTACCTTATACATAACTTTAGTTTGCGTTTATATTATCTATTAAATATTTTTTTCAAAACAAAATTTACTATCTTTAGGCTAGGGATATGTACATAGGTATATGTGTTTTGGAAATGATTTTGGATTTTGAATCGTCTTCTATATTTTTAGGTTTCCGTTTTTCTTTTGAGAAAACAACTACAATATTAGCTATTTTTATACACTCATCTCAAAATGCATTATTGTATGATTTAAATGCATCAGTTGCATGATTATATACATATATCAAAGGTACCTTCTACGAGTCTTATGTTGAACGTTGTAACAAAAAAAATGATAAATGTAAAAACACCAAGGGTCTAGTCTAGATGACGAAAATTCAGCTTTTATGAGTATAAAACAAAATTCGTATTTCTAGCGTTTTTTCCTTCATATAAAGACCCAACATGTAAGAACTCAAATTTAACTAAATAGTGACACCCCTACAAAAAGTAAGTTTCATACCCGTACCTCAAAGTGATTTTAGAAAAAAGAATTTTAGACACCTGAAAAATTTTGTAGGCCGTTTTGAACTCTGGCTAAATTAGGAACTTTCGACAGGCACGTTATCACCCAATACATATTTTATTAAAGCGTATGTCCATTTTACCTGATAAATTAGACAACAAAAACATTTTATCACATTGCGGAATCAAAAGTTGTGAATTTTTTGGCTACGAATAATGTTTTAGTCAAAAAATAATGAAAATATCGAATTTTGGTACCTAACCTACTTGTGTACATATAAAGTATAAAAATGGACATAACTTTAGAACTAATCCATAGATTGTTTCTGAAAATATCTCATTTTCTTTGCTTAAGTATCTTATAATAATAAAAAACATTATTCCAAAATTTTTTTAGCTGAAATAATAGATTTGGTGTTCTAATTTTCGTTCAAAAATAAGATTTTTTCGGATATTTTGACCCATATCATTCAAACTACTCAGCCTATCATACAAAAAAGAGAAGAGATGTTGGTCAACAATTTAATAATGTTCAATTAAATCCATTTTAAGCCAGATTGTGCATTGCATAGTGAATATAATGGTATTAATTGTAAGGGACCTTCGGAAATATAGAACACAATATTCAAAAATTCATATTTTGAAAACATATCCATATTAATTTTTTTAATGTGATTTTCGAGTTCAGAAGGTCAAAATTTATAAGAAAAAAAAAGTGGCATCAAATGTACATTTTGGCTGTAAACTAGTGTAATAGGTGCGAATCCCAGTAGCTTGTCCCTAGAAGATGGAGAGTCACCAAGCCACCTTAACTTCGCAAATCATGAGCTTAAAACTCTCTGCGACAATGCTAATACAAGAATAGCACACTGTTAAATTTTTTTTTTTTTTCAAATATATTTGTCCCTACCTGAATAGATAAATATGACGAGAAGTAAAAACGCACATAAAAACTGTGCAACATTTTGTGTGTCTTCTGTTACATAAATCATGATTCTTTATTTCTTCAAACTCATTTTGTAGTATGGTAAAAATACTCTTGCACTCTAAAAGTATCCTTTTACAAAATCCCCTTTCAAATTCACAAAAAACTGACCGATGCAATCGCCAGATACCGAGCCATTCTCTCAAAAAACAATACAATTGCAAAGGGATAACGGACACAAAGGGATGAACATTGCATAGGCCACAGTAGAATTCACAGCAGGATGCAATCCTTTCTGTGCATATGGACACTGGTCACTATCGCCTTCATTATAGTTAAAAACACCCTTCGTTTTGTTTATTCCTGATTGCTTTTTTTTGGCAGGCATTCTTTTCCAGCAACAATAGTTTCTATTTCTATTGCAAAGGGTGCAATAATAATACGCAATGCATCAAACCTTCTGCTGGCTGGTTGTATTGCATGATGAAGGTAACGTAGTTTTAATCATCCTTTTCCTTTTCATTGCATTTACCTTTTACCTATTTTAAATTTGTACAAGACGCACCGGAGATATAAATTTAAGAATAGATGTTCTTAATTCAGGGTTATGTGCTTACATTCGCAATTAGGGACTGGCTTGATGTGGCGCGCAAATTATCTTCGAAGGACCTTAAAAGCAACTTTTGAAAGGGACAAGGAACTCTAATTTTAAATTGTATTTCCTATTTTTTTCATTTCTCTTTTATGTACCTTAGCTACTAAGAAGTGCTGCTCGATCATACATCAGGGGGTGGACGTGAAAATGCGTGTCTCTCCAATTATAGCGGTGCAAGTTGTTTGATTTCTAAAACGTTGAAGGCTGTAGTTAAGTATTCGGTTCTTCACAAGATTAAAGGATAAAGGAGCGGGCTAAATGGATTGGCTTGCTTGCAGCAGGTTCTTTTCCTTAAATTCTTAAGAAAATATATGTTTGTAATTATCCTTTCACCATGTGGAGTACTGCGTGTCAGGGGAGGATTCATTAGATACAAGAAGGATGTTCAGAAAACTTGGGTGGTTCGCAATATGTTGGATGTGTGTATACCTAACTTTTTACTTCTTTAACAGTTGAAAACAAAAAAGTTTTGAAGAAATTTTAAAAGATTTGTTTTGGGTATCAACCAAACTATAAAATAAAGTGTATCACTAGGACTCATATAGCTGTTATAAAATACATATCAGGTTGCTTTTAATTTTTAGATTTAGAATTGCTGTATCTTTTAGTGCATTTTATCTCCCCTTAGAAAAAGTATCATGTTAAATACAACAACAATTTGGTATAGTTTCCTATAATTGTTGTTGTATTTAGTATTCTATTTTTTTTTTCAAGCAAAGATACAATTGCAATTCAAAACAAATCTTATTTATTTTCAACTTATTTGAAGGTATAAATAAGATGGTTTGCAGAAGATGCGGCAAAAATTGCAGGCCTGTGGCCAAAGTCAACAACAATCGCATGGGTGGTCCAAAAAGCCAAAAGTCGAGCCCAAACTAAGAAAGCCTATGTAAGTATTTCATTACTTTGGTTTTGATTTCTAATAGGAATGTATGTAACGAATGTTATTTTTAGAGGTATAGAACTTTAAGTTGGCAACTCTATTTTAACTGGTGGCCATTTTGTCAGCTGTCAAGTGATTTAATTTTAGTTTGGTAAGGCAATTCAACATTTGAAGCCACAGGATCACCTAGCAAGGCGTAGATTTGGTGAATGGGCCCAAACCAAGATTGCCGTTGATCTCAATTTTCATAAGCGAATTTTGTTTAGCGATGCAGCTCACTTTTCTTTGAATTTATATACTTCAATAAACAAAACTGCCGTATTTGGAGTGAAGATAATCCTCAAGTGTATGTTGAAACACCGTTACACCCACAAAAACTGACAGTTTGGTGTGCTTAATGGGTTGGTGAAATAATTGGTGTGTACTTCTTTAAAAACGATGCTGACCAGAACGTTACAGTCATTGGTGGCCGCTATAGACATGATTACTGATTTTTTCGCTCATCAATTGAACAACCATGATGTGCAGAAGCTGTGGTTTCAACAAGACGGTGCAACATGTCACATAGCTCGTGCCACAATTGATATATTGAAGGAAACGTTTGGTAACCGCATTGTCTCACGTAACGGACCCGTGAATTGGCCTCCAAGATCGTGCGATTTAACGCCGTTTGACTATTTTCTGTGGGGATATGGGAAGTCGGTAGTCTACAGCTACACCGATAAGCCCGGAACGATTGACCACTTGCAGGACAACATTCGCCGCTTTATTGCCGATATACGGCCACAAATTATGGAAAAAGTCATCGCAAATTTGACCTCCAGATTGTAGACTACACCCGAGCAAGCCGTGGTGGTCATATGCCAGAAATCATATTTTAACAGTAGTTAAAACTTTGCCGTAATCTATATCTCCTTGGCAAATAGACAGGCTGAACGGGATGTGTCAAGCACTGAAGGTGAAAGGAGACTCGAATAGTTTAAAAATAAATAGCAAAAAGATACAAAAAAATGCTCACAGGCCGCTCCACATACTAGCGTATTTTTAAACAGGAGACGCCAGTTGAAGTAGATGAACAATTTAACTACCTTGGAAGTATTGTTTCAGCAAATGGTGGTACTGAATATAAGATTACTAAGAATAAATAAAGCTCGTGTAGCCTTCGGTAATCTGCCCAAATTTGGAAATCCAGTCAAATCTCATTACGCACTAAGTTGAAATTCTTCAAATCCAAAGTCAAATCCGTGCTGTAACATGCTTGCGAAACCTGGAAAGTCACGATTACCATCTCGAGCAAATTGCAGGCTTTTATCATTTGCTCTCTATTGCCATATTCTAAAAACTCGCTGGCCACAAATTATATCAAACGAAGAATTGTGGCGCAGGATAAGTCAAGAGCTGCTGGACGTTCACATAAAAAAGCGAAAATGGCAATGGATTGGTCACAGACTGGGGAAATAAAACGATGAAATTGCAAAGCTTTCCTTTGAATGGAATGGAACAGGGTACACGGCAGTAATGCCAAGAACAACATGAAAATCAACAGTTCTTTCTAGCAGAAGCAGACTCCCAGAGAAAGACGTGGCCACAGTTAAAATATGTCTAGCTAGCTGCAGATCGTGAAGGATGAAAACGATTTTTTGGCGCCCTATGCCCCAATCGGGGTTACAGGGCTTGATGGTGATGATAAAGTACTTTTGAATAAAAATAAACTTGGTGGCGAGCAAAAAATCGTTAGAGAAAAAATGTCCGTGTTTGAATTTTTGTTCCACCTATTTTAGGTCAACTTTTAAACATATTAACCCACCCATCTAAACGTGGGCAATAGACTCCCACTTCCTTAATGATTTTTTATCTTGCCCAACCTACACACTCTAGCCTTTTGTTACACCCTGTGTCTTTGCAAAACACCCTGTATATCGAACAAAACCATAAATTTATTCTTAAATTCAAGATGGTGGCCAACGTTAAACAGCTTGGTGGAAACTTTTTTAGACTCCTTCAAAAATTTCATTAATGAGTTTAACCAGATACAACATCGGATTAAGTCCTAAAATATCGATCGTAGACAAAAAATTATTGTGGCCAAAGTTGTATATAATTGAATTATGAACAACTTTTATTTGGTGCATTTTTAGTCATAAATTGAAAATAGGTGAGTTATTAAGGCAGCCAACGCGTACCTACAAGTCAGGAGGTCGAAATTTATTTTTAGGCTAACGAATACAATGAAAGAAGTCCTAATCTAATTTAATTTTTAGAATTTCAAATGACCATTCCGACTGGCCAAAAATATACCTATTGACCTACACTATAGGTATAAACTCAATTCATTTGAATCGATATTTGTGTGGCCACTTGATATCATACGTTCAATACCAAATGACCCTTTTTTGTTGCTAAAAAAAAGGAAATATCATTTTTCAAACTGTATTTTATTACAAGAACAAGAATACCGTTTTTAAAGGTCAGCAATACTTTTTCCATTTATATTTACTAGCAATTCAAACTAGCAGTACCTGCTTTCGGATTGTATTTCGAAGAAAGAGTGTATCGAAAGGATAGATCTCGATCTCATCATCAATGATGTAAAATCAATATTGTGCAAGGAGTAGACAAAAAAGAAATCATCATCATTTAAGGACCCAAAGTGTGGGAACATAACACCAGCTTGTATGTATAGTCTAACTTCCATCTCAGAAAAGATACAATACGCATGTGTATTTTTCTTTTTGTCAATGGATAATAAATTACTGTCAAGGAACAAATTTAAAAAAAAAAAAAAACACTTTTCTCCCAACAAATATTGCACAGCAGACAGTACCTACCTACCTTAAGTCTACCAGACATTACTTAACGTATAAAATGAGCAAAAGGATATTTTTTCTATAGCTGATGCAGTCCAAGTGAGGGTGCGTTATCAGTTGGTTTTTATTCCTTTTAAAGAACATCCTGCCTAAGTAAGTCAATCTTTGATTTATCATCGACTGTCCTTTTTTGAAATTTCATAAAAAGAAGATACAGAATACAGTTCATACCGAGAAACCCTTTTCTCGCACTTAAAAATGACCAAAAGGTAAAGAAAAGGCATCACAGGACAGCACACATGTTAAAGATGATTAGTAAGAAACACAACAACATTAAATCTAGGACATGCGACTCCTACATCACAGCACGTTGAAGACTTTTAGTTGTTTTATTGGAAACAGCTGCGTCGTGAAATTGTTTTGCTATCCTCTTCGGTCAAACTCCATACAATCCTTTAAGAAAAATCCACATGAACCACAAATCAGCTCGGTGTTCAAAAATTTATAGACCATCACTTATTTGACCTGAAATTCGGTAAGGGTTGAATTTAAGGAGTTATTGTCTCGTATTCTTTGGTGACCCTATGCCATCATTAGCATGACGAATTTGTTTCTTAGAAAATTAAATGGAGAACAATGCGCGCTAAAAAGGTTTTTATTTAAGGCACCAGTAGTTACTTAACAAGATTTTTTTGTTGAATTTTTTTGTTTCAAAAGACTTTTTTCAGTACTTACGTACTTTATAGAGACTAAAAATTGAGAGATGGAAAACTAAAACAAGAAAGTGCAGTGCAGAGTTAAAAACTGTTCAAAGGTATAAACTATGGACGATTACACTTTCCCTGCACGAGATTGACCATACAAGAAAAAAGCACTCCCAGAGACATTTCCAATAATTGTATGTACAATGTACATTAGGGTGGTCCTTATATTGTTTTTTTTTTTTTTATTCCAAGATGGATAGGCATCAAATGACTGTAGTGTGAATAGAGAAATTTCCTAATTTTTTCAGATTTTTATTTCACCCCCTGGACCCATGTTCTGTACCTATCGCATCGATAAAATTTGTCGAGATACGTTGAAAAATGAAACAAAACTCATGCAATTTGTTTCAGATTCCATCGTTTCTCGACGAATTTTAGCGATGCGATTGTTACAGAACATGGGTAGGTCTCCCTATTCTCACTTTAAGGTACATACGTAGAAATAATGGGGTTAGAACTAATAGATTAGATTCAGAGGAGAAAAAAATCGTATTGGAGGTGGGTCTACTTTCCCCCGTTCAGGCAATGAAAAAAAATTATTAAAAACAATGGGACCACTTACAATAACATGCTATAGCTTTTCTTAAAGCCATGAATCCTCTCTAACATGCTTTTTAAATCTAGTTTTATTTTAAATAGTTTTTGAAAAAATAATTTTCACACTGAAAATTAAAAACAAAAATAATAATTTTTTTCATTTGAAAATTATTTTTTTCAGAAACTATAAACAATAAAAACTAGATTTAAAAAACATATAGAAGAGTGGATGTGTGGCTTTAAAAAAAGAGCATAAGCATGGTATCAAAACATGGGTTTTTATCGTACTATGCGTTGCCTCTTTAACGATACTAGCGTTTTTCTCCAATGGTGATAAATCTAAGAACTATATGACATGAACATCCGTACGACATTTTTTTTGTTACTTTTCAAAAACAATTTCAAAATACAAAAAAGAGGCTGGGTGCGACCCACACTAGTAACTTCCCATTGGGCCCTCGGAAGCTAGAGGCCCAATTAAATGTTTTTTATTAAAAAATCGCCGATTCTCGATCTTCGAAAACTTTATCAGGTGTTCGATAGGCAATCAAGTGAAGACCAAAGATTGGTTTCCCTTCGAGATATTAGAGAAAAATATTGTTGAATAATGTCTGTAACCTTTTTCTATAAAAAAAAAACAGTTTGTTAATTTTTTTTAACAAATTGAACTACATAGTATGTAGAGTAAAATTATCCCAATGCCCATATCAATGTCTGTTCTAAAGATATTTGAGACTAAAAAAATGTTCAACAATTTTTGGCAGGCAAAGTTTCTTGTATTTTCTCGCTTAAAAAAACAGTTTGTTGATTTTTTTTGCAAAACTTATCCTTTATCAATTTATTATAATCTAGTTTATAGGATGAAATTATCCCGAAGCCAATATCATTGTTAGTTCGCAAGGTATTTGAGGCAAAAAACAAGTTTTCAACAATTATTGATAAAATTGCTTGCAGATTTTTTCACTTAAAAAAAACTATCAATTCAATAATTTTAAAAATTTATTTATCAATTTTTATATATAAACTACTGTATAAATTAAAATTATCTCGAAGTCAGTATCAATGTTTGTTCTCGGGATATTTGAGCCAAACAAATTTTTTCAACAATTTTTAGCAACTTTTTTTTTATTAAAAAATAATTATAGGTTGATATGTTTTTATATTTTTACCAATTCCTTATTACGTCAATATGCATAGAATAAAATTAACCCGAAGTCGATAGCATGATTCGTTCTCAAGATATTCAGGACTGAAGAAATTCAACAACTATTTTTTAAAACTGCTATAGTAAAAAAACCACTCATTTAATTTTGTTCAAAGTCCTTTCAGCACGTAACGAAACTTCTATCTATAAAATAAAATTCATCCGAAGTCGAAATCTTTATTCTTTCTTGAGATATGGTGGACGAAAAAAAGCGATGGAACGTACGAACGTACGTACAAACACAGACATCTTTCTAAAAGTGATGGATTCCGATTCTAGGGAGCTCGAAACGTGAAGATATGTCAACATTTTCGATTCGACAAATCGGACCAATTACAATAACTTCCAATGGGAAATTAATAAAAATTTCGCTCATTGAAAACAAAAATAATTTATTCAAAATAGCTTTTTATGGCCTTTAGTCCTATAAATTGGCGTTTCGTTCGGCTTACTCACTTGAACTCATCAGTGACATAGTGAGGGCTTTGTCATACGCAATTTATATTAAGTTCAGTTCAACTTACATGCATTTTTCAACGAAAATCCACTGTAAACTATATTCAACAAGATTAGAATTCCTAATCATTAAGCTGGAAGTTTTTTTGCCCTGGGCCAGGCATAGTTTCTATATAAGAAGGTTTTATAATACAAATTCTATATACTACTGAAATAAATCAGCCAAGTAGAAGACTTAGCATTAAGGATTGGACTTGTTGAATTATTGATTCAAAATAGCTTTTTATGGCCTTTAGTCCTATAAATTGGCGTTTCGTTCGGCTTACTCACTTGAACTCATCAGTGACATAGTGAGGGCTTTGTCATACGCAATTTGTGCTAAGTTCAGTTCAACCGTACTTTTCTTTACGGTAAGTTCTTATTTCAAAAATATTAGATATAACCGAAATAGAAGATGCCAGGAACTCTTCGGTGCCCCACTCTTCACCAACAATGCAATTATAAGAGGCAGAAGCATCACCCCTATTAGAAACGCCAGTTCCACCTAAAAAAAAAAGGAAAACATTGCAGAGAGTTTTCTTGAACTGGCGAAACAAGAGGAGCAAAAGTTCGATACATATTTATGGAAGTGTGTATAAAATGACGAGAAGATAATAAATCTTCTTAAAGAAAACAATAAGATATTGTCCGCATTTTTAAATAAATAAACTAAGTGTTTATTGTTCAATAAACTAATGTTTTTTTAATTAGATTTTAATTCGGCTTATAATTTAAAGTGTAGTGTGTATTTGTGTGTTTCTTAATGCTAAAAAAAACGAGAAAAAGTTTTAACAAAAGTTTTTCATAATAGCATTTCTGATAACATTTCTTGACAAGTCAAGATCTCTTCTAGCGGTCCCTATTTGGGGTTGTTCGTTTCTTTCTCTATTCAACTTCGTGAATCCAGGCTTGATTGATTTTATCATTGCATATGTTATGTAATACACAATAAAACAGGCCTTCACAATACAATTCACATTTTCAATTTTAACCTCTAGGCCTCGGCCTATCTTTTTAAATCGACACTTAAGATGTCCAAATAGGTGTTTATTGAAAACTGCTTGGTTCTCAGACATTTCCATACAAAAAGGAAAAGGTTTCATGACATATTTTGAAAGCCGAAATGCTGAATCACCAAACAAAAGGATTGCTACGTCTACATCTTCTAAGTTTTTAATTTCGTAGAAAGAATTCATGATTAAAATAAAAATCTTTGATTGATGAACATTCAAATATTGTAGAATCGTTGCTGCCACCAGGTACTCCAATATTAACATACCTATAGTCGACAGCAGCAAACTAAATTGTGAATGCCATCCCTTAAAGTTCAAATAGTCCGTTGCTTCTTCTTTTGGTGGATTAATTTCGATGTGCCTACCATCAATCGCACCGAATTTTGTGGAAAGCCAAGCTGTTCGAAACAGCTCTCCCAACGTGGTTCTTCCTATTCCAAAGAGGCTAGCAATAGTTCTATTATATTTCGCGGATGAACCCAACGCATACAGTACGGCTGCCACCCTCTTTTCAAGTGGTATAGAGAGACGCCGCCTTGTACCTCCCTTTTCAAATTACTTAAGCTTGCCACCAAAAACCTTAAAGTTTCCCTGCTGACCCTAAAACTATTTTTGAATTTTTCTTCCGAAAAACATCAAGTTCCCCAGTAGTGAGACGCGCTTCAACCTGCAATCAGAAAAAACTTGCAATGTTGCAATTTGGGAATAGATTACTTACTATGGTCCAGAAACGACGAGCCCTTGGTATTCTATTCTCCAACAATGCCAAAGACCTGTATCGCTTGCTTTTATATTTGGCTAACAGTGCCAGTCGCCGAAGCTTTTTTCTGTTTCTATTTAAACATAAAATTTTAATGTTGTTCGGAATAATGACACTCAATACTTCCATTTAATGTATTTAATTTCAATTATTTAAGTTCATTTTGTTTTATTTTCATTGACTGACAGTAAATGAATGACAGATATCAAGAATTAGAAATGTGTCACCTGAAATCGCATAGGGATGTGTGTCAACTATCATGGTATTGCCAATACCATGATATCGAAAGGAGGTAGTATGTAAACCACATGTGTTGTGTTTCTCAAGTACAATGTGCATACAGTACTGGTCAAAATAAAGTACGCACTAGTCGAATTTCCATTTTTGTGCTAATGTTACAGAAATAATAGATAATACATCTGAAGCAGCCTGAACGAAAATTTATTTCGTAATCAAATATGTTTTCGGGGGTGCTGAATCCGAATCTTTGGCTTGCGACTAAAATTTCGTGACGCAACATGGAAAAAAGTGCAAAAAAATGGTGAGGTTTTTTCCGCGACAACCCATTTGGACTCAAGTTGAAAACTGACGAACTTTTACTGTTTCCGAAAATGCACTCGAAAGCACTAATTTACGACTTTTTTGAGATATTCGGATCTAAAAACTTAAAAAAATCCGTTTTTAATGCAAATTTAGGGTTATATTATTTATCGAGGTAATTTTATTAACATTTTACTTCGAAATTCTTTTGAATCTTCCAAATAAATTCATTAATTTTTGTCTTAAACTATACATAATTCTAAAATACACCAAATTCATAAATTTCAAATAAAGATTTCTTAGAAAGAAATAGGAATGCATTGTTGAAGAAAAAAACCTTGAACCAAAATTTGTTCGAAATTGTATATATGTACTTTCAATTTACTATATTAAATTTGTGAAAAACCAATAGTTTTCGAGTTATAGGCAAAAACCTACAAAAAATGACTGTTTACCACTTTTTTGCAAATGTTTGCATGTTGCGTTACTAAAGTTTTTGTCGTAGAGGAAGTGTACCAATTATGGAATACGCTCCTAATATGGAATAGTGCTATATTTTGAAAACTACGTAATATTTTTACCTGTTTATTTCAGGTAAAGGTTTCTTTTCATGCGCAAATTCGTTGTTAGTATGCTTGTGGATGGTGATCATTGTAGACATGAGCAATTATTAAAAGTAGTGTTTTGGTAAAGTGCGTAACAATTATTGAGAGCTTATTGTTCTTATATTTTTTATCGGTTCAAGCTTAAAGAAATTTGTTGTCTTGTGTTATTAGGAAAAAGCTCAACCTTTGGGATAACGTAAATTATTTAGGTGAAATCATTTAAATAATAAGTACATTTTTACATAGTTAAGTCACTCTTCTTGTTCCTAATATGGAATATGAGTATATTCCTAATATGGAATTGGATTTCATATTGAATATTGAATAGTATTCCTAATTTGGAATAGTATTCCATATTGGGAACCACCTAAAATATTTGGTTAAATTTGTACATAGGTTAACTTATAATTAATCAGATGACACCAAAAGAAAAAAAGCCTAACGTACGGGACAAGGCGGATATTTTGAAAGCCATAGCAGCCGCCAAGTCAAAAGAAATGGGCTTTAAGAAAGCTGCACAAATTTTTCCTGTTCCTCATACAAGTGCTTTCAAATTTTCCAATCACTTTTTGACCTCTTGCATTCTTTTTTGCTCTGCCACAGAATCTAATATATAATTTTATTTGTGTTTTCTGCACATAAATTAAATTACCACATATATTATGGGGAAATCCTTAGTGGTCCATATTAGGGTCACTTTTTGAAATATGCTCATTTCGTGTTTTTTTACCTTTTAATTTATTAAATGGAGTGTGATAATTTGTTAATGTTCTACTTTTGTTTAAGAGCAAGTTTATAGTATTTTTACCAACATCTATTTAAAAGACCGAATAAAATTTAACTTTTTTGTGTTTAAAAATGAGTTTATATTTTGGTATTCCATAATCGGTACACTTCCTCTAAGCCTCAGATTCGGATTCTGCACCCTCAAAAACATAAGGCAAGAAAAATCATACCTACCCCACAATTTTCTCTTAAACACGAATTGACTGGATTATAAGCATATTTTCGAATAAGGTAGTTTAAGATGAAGGCTATAAACATTAATTCGAAAAAAATTACCTCGTGAAATAATATACAGTACGTTCTCGATTAACGAAACTCTCGATTCACGCAACTCCTCGATTTTCGCAACAGCTGAATTTATATCATTGTTGACGCAGTAATCGCAACTCTTAAAAAAAATTGACTCGATAAGTGCAACTTTTGTGTTTGCATATCTTTAATTACTCAGGTTCTTATCCAAGTTTGTTTTTGTCTGTTGCGTTGCGTTTTTGTCTCGAAAAGAGGATGCAGTAAGAAAGTTTGTTTCTAATTCTGAATGTGGACCCGGAAAGAGGATTACATTAAAAGTGGCAAATACCCTAAGATGGAAAAGACTTTGAACAAGTGGTTCCTAATCAAGGAAAGCAAAATGTGCCAATTTCCAGTGAGGTTCTAAAAACAAAGGCGTGCTCATTGCATGAAAAATTAAAGAGAGGCCAGGATCTTTTAATGGGAGCAATGGTTGGTTGACAAATTTTAAGAAAAGACGGAATTCACCGGTTGAGAATTTGTGGAGAAAAACTTTCAAACAAACCGCAATTTGAAGATCCATTCTTGATTAAATTTAAGGACAAAGTCAGAGAGCTCGATTTGACTCCTATTCAAATCTATAACGCTAATTGTAGGTTTTAAGAAATCCTGAGCTCCTGGCCGAAAAACAAGAAAAGAAACAATCACGATTCTCAAAATTAAGCTATTCGTCATCGGTTAATCTGTAAACCTAAGATCTTTGACGTTAACATTCTTTGAAAAATGGTTCCGCTCGACATTTGTGCCCGAGGTAACAAAATTAAACCAGCCACAGGTAGGTATTTTGTTCATACCTTTTTTTGAGTCTTTTAGGTACGACTCTTTTTAAATTCGAAAGGACTTCCAACAAAAGCGCTCTTACTTTTGGATAACGCTCCTTATCATCCGAAAGATGGCGAGTTAATAAGTGAAGACGGCATGATCGTGAATAAACTTATTTTTGTTTTATTTCTTATTATTTATATGTTTTTGAATAAGAACTTGTTGCATTAAATATATAATAAAAGCTGGTTTCCTGATTTTCTCTCAGCATCTCAAATTGAGTCTAAACAAATATTTACTCGGTTACTGCAACAACTTCGGTCATTGCAACCACCCTTGTTTTAATTAGTTGCGATAATCGAGAATGCACTGTAATCCCAAATTTGTATACATTTTTTAGATTCTAAAAAACTTGACGTGCTAGAGCAATTTCAAGGCTAGATTCGAGCTCAGCGCATCAAAGACCATCAGAAAAGTATATTTTGGTTCATGGTAAAGACAAAAATTCAAATTTTGTCTAGGAAATATCAAATTTTCGAGTGCATTTTCGGAAACAGTAAACATACGTATATTTTCAACTAGCGTTTGACTCCAAATGGGTTGTCGCATAAAAAAACCTTTAACTGCGATTTGTTGGAAACTGTTTATACTTTCAACTGTAGCTTGCGAGGTAGTTCACGAATAATTGATAGTTTTCGAGCCATAAGTGAAAATGCATTTTTCAGTTTTGTCCATGTTGCCTCACGAAATTTTAGTCGCAAACATACATAAAGCAGGGAACAAATCAAAACTACCCTAAAATTAACTCGCTAAAAGCCCTTTGAACACAAATTGGCCAAATTCCTAAACGCATATCTTGCTCAAAATATTCTAAGCTAAATGTTCCCAAATGCAAACATTACAATCCCTGCTAGGCAGACTATACCAAAATGCACGAGATTCTTTTTTCTTGTGCAAATGCAAAGGTATTTGTGCAAATGTTAAAATTATTTTGCATAATTCACTTGCATTTGCTTTGTATGTGTTTTTAATCTGCTTTTCATGTGTATTGCTTTGCAAAACTTGCGTTTTGGAATTTGGCCATTGACTGGACTAACAAGAAAAGTAATACCTAAGGCTTTTTCCTGACTGCTCAAGGCTAGTTTATTAATGATTTTTGTAGCAAATATGCCAAAAATACTGTATGTAGGTCGAAAGGTGTTGCAACAGGTAGGACGCAAATTATTCAGTGAAGGAGATATAGTGCATTGCAACAGTTATTATGAACTGAACTATCCGGTTTGTCCCAAACCCCCCCCCCTTTATGAGGCGGCGAGGTTACCAAAAATACTGTATGTAGGTCGAAAGGTGTTGTAACAGTTAGGACGCAAATTATGCAGTGAAGGAGTTATAGTGCAGGTGCAGTGCAACGGTTTTTTTGAACTGAACTACCGGATTTGTCGCAAGGTCCCCTCCTATGAGACGACGAGGTTACTAACTGGACGTTTATGTTGAAGGATTAAATTTAAAGGCTATAGTCAAATTTAATACTGGCTTGTAAAATCGAGAATGCTCTAAGCTAGAAAACATTACCTGTCATGCAGGTATAGTGCTTCTTCAAAAAAATTTGTAGACCAATAAAACAAACAAACTTTTTCTCTTTGGTATAAGACCTCTGTTGACGGAAAGTAGAGTAATAGATCAAGCAACGCTTATGGAAATAAGGCACAAATATATTTTTCCAGAGTTTAAGATTTCCTTATGAACGTTTAACTTCAAAAATTCATCTGCTCTCCTCGTGCCATGTCTACTTCTTATTCGATTAGCCTCAGCTACTTCAAAACTACACCCTTCAAATAAAAAATAAAAATGCGTTTTTAATTATGAACAGATCGGAGAAACCCCAAAGGTTAAGCAATGCACTATGTTTTATCCTTGGAATTTTAAAAGTTAATTAAAATGCACACATTTGCTTTAAAAAAAGATCCAAGAAAACTACCCATCACAACTATTCTGACACCTAATAACTTACATGTAGCCATATCTTCCATTAACCGTCCCTGTACTATACACCCCTTAGCCGTTAAACAAAACAGGAAATGTAAAAGTGTCACAAATAGACAAACGGGATATGTAATTGAAAAAATATGAAAAATATATAATCTGTAATACGTTTCCTTGACATCGACACAGTGTATATGCTTGGATCCCAACGTCTTATGTCCATGTCAGACAACATAAACCTACAAAAAAAAAAAAAACACTTTATTCGTCAAAAGGACACCCTCTACGTGCATAAGGTTAGAAAACTAAAAACTCGCATCACGCATTGATATGATATCCTTTTTTTAACTTGTTTGTTTGTGGATGCCTAAGATTTCGCATCAGTGAAGCATCTTATAGAAAAAGATGGTCCTCAAAATTATGCTGTATGATGGTATCTCACGGTTTGTTAGATGATAGTGACCAACTTCAGAGTAAAGTGTATATATACTACATGTGTACATATATTTTCAGCCAGGATCCTTCGAATGTGGAGGAAAATTTGGTTCTCATAATATAACGGCAACCATAATAGAAATTGCTTTGTTTTGAACGACTGCTGAGATGTTTTCATTTCCTGTAAATTTTCAAAGGACCTGCTCCTGTTTGCATTTGGTACATGGCAGGTTTCATTCAAGAAATTATTTTGTTTTTCATTCGCTACTTGTTTCTTTGTGTTTGTGTGCACTATGATAAATAACATTGCAGACGTTTAGAAACTACTAAGAAAACTGATGGGGATCCCAAGTGATTTATGATTTTAAGATACTAATATCAGTCATAAGAACTACATTTCAATTATAATTATGTATGATTTAAAATTTAGTAAATGAATCGTACATATTATGTATATCAAAGGGCACGGTAGTGCCCAGCCAAGTTCGCGGCACTACACCCTTTTTACAGGAACAAACTCAGGCGATTTTCAACCCCCCTCTAACTTCAGTACCAATAAAGTCAGAAACTTCAAACTCGCAGTATTTGCTGAGCTGATCAAACACAGGTGGCTCACCAAATTTCAACTCTTTAGCGTTAGTAATTCCCGAGATATAGGACTTCAAAAATCGCAAAAACCGTAACTGACTGACTGACTCACTGACTCACTGACAGATCATCAAAATTATGGAGCACTTCCAGACATCGTAGAAACTTGAAATTTCGCACAACGGTAGACCTTGTGGTGCATACAAAGGAAAAAATCGAAAATATGCTATTTTCTATCCAGGGGGCGTGGCATCCGCCCACTTTGTTAAAAAATCTTATAAATTATATGGAGCACTTCTGATTGTTGTAGAACAATGAAAATTGGTGGGTCTGTAGGGCTTCAAGTACTTAGAAAGAAAAAAATTGAAAAATTGGAATTTTCATTCAGGGGGCGGGGCATCCACCCACATTCTTTAAAATACTTATAAACTATATGCAGCACTTCCGATTGTTGTAGAACGATGAAAATTGGTAAGTCGGTTGGGCTTTAAGTACTTAGAAAGAAAATAATTGAAAAATTGGAATTTTGCATTCAGGGGGCGTGGCATCCACCCACATTATTAAAAATTCTTATAAATTATATGGAGCTCTTCTGATTGTTGTAGAACAATGAAAATTGGTAGGTCGGTAGGGCTTCAAGTACTTAGAAAGAAAAAAATTGAAAAATTGGAATTTTAAATTCAGGGGGCGTGGCATACACCCATATTCTTAAATTTGTATATAAATTATATGGAGCACTTCTGATTGTTGTAGAACGAGACAAATTGGTAGGTCGGTAGGGCTTGAAGTATTTAGAATGAAAAAAATTGAAAAATTGGAATTTTCCATTCAGGGGGCGTGGCATCCACCCACATTCTTAAAAATCCTTATAAATTAGGAGCACTTTCGATTGTTTTAGAACGATGAAAATTGGTAAGTCGGTTGGGCTTGAAGTACGTAGAAAGAAAAAAATTGAAAAATTGGAATTTTCCATTAAGGGGGCGTGGCATCCACCCACATTATTAAAAACTCTTATAAATTATATGGAGCACTTCTGATTGTTGTAGAACAATGAAAATTGGTAGGTCGGTAGGGCTTGAAGTACTTAGAAAGAAAAAAAAATTGAAAAATTTTAATTTTGCATTCGGGGGCGCGCTTCACTTTATCAAAATTGCTATTATTTATATGGAGCGCTTTCGGTTGTCGTAGAATTATGAAACTTTGTAAGGCCCTAAGGCTTGATTTTCACCTGGTAAAGTTAATCTTTGCAAAAAGGAGTGAAATCACAACAAAAACATAAATGTTAAAAAAAGAGCCAAGTTCTTATGTGTACAAGAAACCTGTACGTAAAAAGTCAGCCAAAAAAGGTAATGAGATCTAAAATATATGCCAAGTTTTAAGTTAATAAAGCTCAATATCAAATATCTTAAGTAGAGAAATATCAAAGCAATTCCAAATCATGACAGAAATTTGGTATTTAATGGTTACTGATGAAATTTGGTGGATTTACTTGGCAAGTTTTCTCTTAATTACTTACTTAATCACAATTTTAAAATGTATGAAAACTTGACCAGTGAACCCACCATATTTTAATCAGTAACCATTAAATACCAAATTTCTGTCATGATTTGGAATGGCTTTGATATCTTCTACTTAAGATATTTGATATTGAGCTTTATTAACTTAAAACTTGGCATATATTTTAGATCTCATTACTTTTTTTGGCTGACTTTTTACGTACAGGTTTCTTGTACACATAAGAACTTGGCTCTTTTTTTAACATTTATGTTTTTGTTGTGATTTTAGTTCATCGTATTTCACTAGGTAGAATTAGTAGGTCCTGAGATATAGGATTTCGAAAATCGCTAAAATTTTAACACTCTCACTGATTCACTGATTGACTCACTCACTGATGGATCGATCATCAAAATTATGGAGCACTTCCCGACACCGTAGAACTTTGAAATTTTTCCCAACAGTATTTCTTGAAGTTCATATAAAGGAAAAATCGAAAGTTTTGAATTTACCATTCAGGGGGCGTGGCATACACCCACTTTCTCAAAAATTCTTATAAACCATATCAAGCACTTCTGATTGTTGTACAACGGTGAAAATTGGTATATCAGTAGGGCTTGAAGTACCAACTTAGAAAGAAAAAAATCGCAAATTTTGAATTTTCTATTCAGGGGCGTGGCATCCACCCACTTTCTCAAAAATTGTTATAAACTACATATATGGAGCACTTCCGATTGTTGTAGAAAGATGAAAATTGGTAGAGCGTTAGGGTTTGATGGGCATACAAGGAAAAGATTGGAAATTTATAATTTTCAGCTCAAGAGGCGTTCCATCCACCCACTTTTTAATAATATTGTTATCAATTATATAATGCACTTTTGACTATTGTTGAACGCTGAAAATTTTTAGAACGGTATGACTTAAGAAAAATTAAAATTGAGATTTTCCATTCAGGTAGCGTGACACCCACCCACTTTCTCAGAATTGCTATTATTAATATGAGCACTTTAGGTTGTAGAATTGTGAAACTTTGTAGAGTGGTAGGGCTTGATTTTCACCTGGCAAAATAAATCTTTGCAAAAAGGAATGAAATCACAACAAAAACATACATGTTAAAAAAAGAACCAAGTTCTTATATTTACAAGAAACCTGTGCGTAAAAAGTCAGCCAAAAAAAGTAATGAGATCTAAAATATTACAAAGTTTTGAGTTCATGAAGTTTAATATCAAATATCTTAAGTAAAGTAACACCGAAACAACTCCAAATAATGACAGAAATTTGGTATTAAACGATTACTGATTAAAATTTGGTGGATTTACTTGGCAAGTTTTCGCTAAGTTACTTACTTAACCACAAACTTAATCGTAAGAAAACTTGACCAGTGAACCCAGCCCCGGATCTATGGGGGGCAAACTGGGACCTGTGCCGCGGGCGGCAGCTTACTAGGGCGCCAAATCTATGTGACTGAAAAAACTGAGAATTGCGACGCTTAATAAAATAAAATGAATTGAGATGCGGCAATGGAGTATCAAATTGTATTTCTCCGTCAACCTTTAGCAGTTTTCTATTATTATTTCTCCATTTAAAATAATTTAAAATTAAAAAAGAAACGAGCTTTAATTTATTGTTAAAAGTTTTTCTGATGTTTCTTAACAATAGTTTTTTGCATTGTATTTAAGTGTATTTTTACATAACTTTCCCTCCTCCCTAAACTGTAGGAGATAGATCCCCCGTCTTCAATAATAAAACATTTGAACTGTGTCCCTCAACAAGCGTACAAATCCTTGTCTTGCCTAAAGAATTATTTGCTGGATACTAACAACTTTATTACACTGTATTTTAGATCCTTTTTAATTCACAAAAAATCTAAATACCCACAAATGTAGGAAATCAGGACGTGCTCTAAAAAAACTGTTTAGTAAAAATTTTTTCGTTTCGATGAACAAAAAGTGAGATAAACGCTGAAAACCATTTTTACAATTTTCGACAACAATTTTCCATGATGTCGATAATTTTTGGAAACAAAAAATTGAATAGATATTTTAACTTACAAAATCAAATAAAACATGTTTCTCTCCGTGAATATTGGATTTACCTTTTTCAACACCCTTTTTCAAAATGGCAGATAACACAAAATATCCCACCAGCCAGAGACTACTCTCACGCGTATCGAAGAACCAGCCTATCTAAAATTACTTGTGTTTTGACGTTGCTTAGCTCTCATACTATTAAGGTTTGAAATTGTGTGTGTCAATTTCATTGAAATCGTTCAAGGAACAACGAAGTTATAATATGTTTACACTTTTTGAAAGATCCTATTGCGAAATATTTTTTTCCGTTACAATTCTGTATCAGCTATCACCTGAGTAAATTTCATTGCAATCTCTCAAGAAAGAACGAAGTTGCAAAATGTTGACATATCTTAAAAACATCCTATTTTGAAAATATTTTTTTCTGCTACAACTCTGTCTCAGCTATCACCTCTGTCAATTTCATTGAAATCGCTCAAGGAGCAATGGGGTCCCGAGGATTTAAAAACTTTTTTCGGAACTTTGTACTTCGATACTTACATCGAAGTTTTCGGACTTTGTTACTTGCGTAACTTAGCTTTTCGAAATTGTGTCCTGTCGTAAATTAACATTTTTCTTTCTTCGGCTTAGGGAATGGATCTTCAATAGTTCTCCCATGATAAATTCGGGAACGAACCATATTTTACAGATCCTTGCAGATTTGATTCGAATGAAAACAAATTTTATAAGGAACCAAAAAAAATAAGGTTCGTGATCGAATCAAAAACAAAATTCTTTTGAATTGTTCACAAGAGAACAAATCATATTTTATTTGTACTTCGATACTTACATCGAAGTTTTCGGACTTTGTTACTTGCGTAACTTAGCTTTTCGAAATTGTGTCCTGTCGTAAATTAACATTTTTCTTTCTTCGGCTTAGGGAATGGATCTTCAATAGTTCTCCCATGATAAATTCGGGAACGAACCATATTTTACAGATCCTTGCAGATTTGATTCGAATGAAAACAAATTTTATAAGGAACCAAAAAAAATAAGGTTCGTGATCGAATCAAAAACAAAATTCTTTTGAATTGTTCACAAGAGAACAAATCATATTTTATCGATCTACGAATCTTGGTTGTGTATCGAATTTGTTTAGGCATTTTTAATTTTCTTATCTATAGTAATAAGTTGCTGAATAGGTATGGGCTGCACATCCATTAAAAAGTTTTGTTCTCCCAGTGACAAAAAATCCAACCAAGCAGATATGTGTTTTTTTTTTTCATTTTTATCAAAAACGGCAAGGGCGCCAAAATCAAGTCTTGCCCCGGTTCGGAAAAATCGTAGATCCGGGGCTGAGTGAACCCACCAAATTTTAATCATTTAATTACAAATTTCTGTCATAGTTTGGAGTTTTTTCGATGTTACTTTACTTAAGATATTTGATATTAACCTTTTTGAACTTAAAACTTGGCATATAGTTTAGATCTCATTACTTTTTTATGACTGCTTTTTTATATAAGAACTTGGCTCTTTTTTTAAAATGTATGTTTTTAGTTGTGATTATATTTACATCAACTACATATATAGGTATATTTAAAGTAGATTTTTATTTGAGTTTTCAAACAAAATTTAATGCTGTACCTACTTGAATTTAGGAAGGCAACCTAAATTCCACACACACAAGACTTATTCACTCAAAAGTCCTAACTTTTGATACAAAATTAATAGAAAATGATATGAAAGTTATTTTTCCCATAAGGGAATTTTGGGGACAAATTTTCCTTTTAATGCCATTTACACTAAATAAACTGTTGTCACCCAAACTCTATATGTTTTTATATCGAGTGTCCTTGGAGGGTTTCAATTTAAAATAAAAACAAAATTGTTTTCGTTATCATTTTTCATTAGAAAGTATTTTCTTTGACGAATGATCTCATGAGAGCAAAGTTAATATTATGTTCGTACATATTCTATCAAGTGGTGTGGTGAATAAGTTAGGTACATACATAGGTATATTGATCAATGTATAAATATGACAGAGGGACGAAGAGTAGAAAGGTATTTGATAACAATGCTTCAATGCAAGTAAAGAGTGGGGTTTTTGGTTTGATAGGATTTTAAAAAGATATGTACATATTGATGAGACTTCATCAGGTAAACTCCAGCTTAATCTATAGCAACAGCTTAAACAACATCTATGAATATGCCCCATTATGTATATCTCCCGCTATGATGAAAGGCTGTAAAGAATTTATGGTAATTTTTACTCAAAAAGGTTTAACAATTATCTATCTTGAATAGCAATTCTATGATATTTACCGCAAAACTTTGTCTGTTCATGTTGAAGTCACATTTAATGCTTGTATCTATCAATTCGAAGCGAAATCCTTTTCTTAAACTTGACTAGGCGTTTCAATAATTTTGTATATATGTACCTATGTAAGTTTGAAATTATTTATTTGTCCTTTTTATTTTATAAAACACCCACAATTATTTAAAATTTTTTGATGTGTTCTTGCAGCACAGGTGTCCTACAATACAAGCTTAGTACGATATCATCCTAGCTTCAAAGCTTAGCTCGGGTTAACTCCTGAAACATGTCTCAGGGCCACTTGTACAATCTTGGTTCATCGATTTAATCCTCGGACTGAGAATTTAATTCACCGATTTCGGCATAAAAAATGAGGATTCAAAGACAGATACTCGGTTAGTCCACTAAAATCGATGGCTTAAAATCTTGATCTGGGGATAAAGTCGGTGAACTACGTTTGCATAACAAGACAAAGGTAACCTCACAGTCAACCCAATTTGGTCAGCGAATTTTGGATTAACTGATGAGATACATACAATACATACATATATGTTTGGTATAAATATAACGATTAATAATTTACTCGCATAAATTATAGTTTGTAATTTATTTATAGCCCACTTTGATTATTTAACTCGCATCAATCAGTACTGAAAACCGAAATTCTCGTTCTCATCCCAACTTCCTTTTCGGTTTAATTTATGACTTTTGTTTGTCCTTCTTGTTGATATCCTTTGAGTTTCCTTTTCAAAGGTCCCCTTGTTCACAAAATGCTTCCTTGTGTTTATCTAATGAATTACAATAAGTACATAAATGTATAGGTATCTATATCTACCTACATACATATATATACATGATCTGTTTTAGAAGAAAAAAAAAGTTAAAAAATAAATTAAAATGCATTAGAAAATCAAATGGATATTTTGTCAGTATCTGAACTTTGGCCCAAAGGCTTGATAAATCATATTAATGGCGTCAAATGTAAAACTTTTTATTTTTAATTAGAATTTCATCATGCCACTCATCATTAAAAAAATTCAATTGGTATTGCCATTGACTTCCTGTCATCTGCCACACGAAAAATGTGGATGCGTAGAAAAGGAGAAAAAATAGATTGAAAACTATACCTTACCGAGGTCCATTACACTGTGGGTATTAATATTGATGGATATACATACATACATACACATAGAAGCTATTGAATGGAGTGCGTGTTGGAGTTATAATGGATTAATCGTTTTATACGTATCAGGCTCTGCTATGTGTCGCTATCGGTATTGCGATCTCTTAGCATATACGAAACACTTTCGAAAAGTTGGATATTTATTGAAATGAGAAAAAATATGGGTACATATTCACTATAAATCGATTGAGATATTTGCCGGACAGATCCATTTCCATGTACGATGGTTTGAATTTTTTTTGGAATTGTCAAATGATCAATTTTCTGCTAGCTAAGACCTTTCAAACACTTGTGAAATTGTGGGCACTTACAAAAGTAGGTAATGTCTTAAAATTAAGGAATTACTTCTTTGTCTCGATCTCAGCCTACAAACCGTCTTTGAAATATCAAATTTTCACAAAAACATTTTGATTTATTTTACATACCTACCTACCTAATTAAAAAAATATGTTTTTGAAAATTTTGATAACTACGTATGCAATATAAATCTAATTTTTTGGAAGTATTTTATTAAAAAAAATAATTAAAGGAATTTATTTATATGGAACACTTTCTAAAGTCTAAAAATTCTTAAAATCAGCGAGGTTTGATCATAATTATAATTAATGTAAAAAAAATCTAATATACTTACTTAAAGTAGGTACCTTACCTACATATTATATTATATAAAATTAAATACTTCAAAAGAAAGCAACTAATATTGAAATATTGTCACTCGGGCTGAATTATTCAAATAAGAAACTATTGGTGTTAACCGAAATTTAATTGATGAATAACACTATCTATCTATCACTTTCAGTTGTCGTAAAATTATGAAAATTGGTGGAACGGTAGGGTTTTACCAGTAGCGTATGTTGGATTTTTCCTGGGAGGCTCAGTCTCAATTTTGGTGTAGAAAATTTTTGAAGGTATCACTAAAACTTGTACAAAAGTATGTCAACTTTTTGACAAGCCAAATCCTGAATATTTTTACGCATATTTGCCGGCCCTGAGTTCAAATCCGTCATCCATTTTCAGCTGTCAGCTCGGGTTTTTGAGATAGTCCCGTTAAAAATGAAAAAATAACCGTATTTCGCCATTTTTGAGGCAATTTAACAACGAGAGTTTTTAAATAAATTAAGTTTTTATTAAATCAGGGAAATTTCCCTGTTTATGGAAAACTTCATTTCTTACTCCAGTTTTTAAAAAAGGTGATAAAACTGATATTTCGAATTATAGACCTATATCCAAACTATCATGTATTCCAAAGCTCTTTGAACAAGTTGTGTGCGAAACTTTAGCATTCCATTCCAAGAACATAATATGTGAACAACAGCATGGCTTTGTGAGAAGAAAATCAACAGTAACAAACCTCCTTACATTCTTGCATAAATGTTCTAACGCGTTTTCAAACTAAAATCTTTAGGGTTTCCATGTAACCACGACCATTTTCTTTTGCAAGCCGATATTGACAGTTTCGCTCTTTGGTGTGATAAAAACGGTCTTTCTCTTAACCCTGCCAAATGCCAAACAATTACTTTCTCAAGAAAGTGACTTGCAAATGCTTTTAATCATTCTATTTCACAGCACAAGCTCTGTCGAGTCCTTAGTTTCAAGGACTTAGGTGTCCAGCGGATTATGTTGCTCAGGTAGAATTTCTATGTGAAGCAAGTAGACAGATTCGAATCTGTCTAATTGCTTGTTTTGCTTTGAACTTTGAAGTAAATTCGAAACTTTTTCGTTGACTGGTAAGTGAAGAGAACAACTTCTTTTTATTTTTGGAGTTGATTAAAGAGGAGTGGGCAGTTGTAGGTCAACCCTTATAAAATGCATTAGGTAGGAGGGCTGGACTCTTTCGCAGAAGAACACTACTGACGTTTTGAAGAGCTGTATCTTTGGGATTGGTTGCCGTATTGAGTCGAAACAAAAAGCATTTTGAAGCTGTGTGCTTCTTCTTGTTTGGAAATTGTTTTACAAATACATATTTATTTTAAGGTACCATTTTTGCCTTATTGCGACTGAGAGAAATGGTACGAGAATCAAATTTTCTATTATTTTCTTTGTTTTATGAGTTTCTTGAATTTTTTTTTATAAATCAATATATTTTGTATTCAGCTTTAATTTAGGTCTGCCAGTTTTGTTTGTTTGAGATTGGTGTACCTATATAACTTTTAGTCAAACAAATGCATACTTTTGTCTTTGATCACCATTATCTCAACAAAAAATAGTAAGGATGAGGATGACATATTCAAGGACAGTTTTTATAACTTGAATAGGTTTTCAAAATAATGTTTTTAAAACTTTGTGTGGACTATGTACATACATATCTTGGCCCTTCAACGTTTGTTTCAAAAAAATACAAGCATTTGATAAATATACTTATCTGTGTACTATTTTTGTAATTTGTATTCTTGTATTAAATAGCTATTTAATTTTTGCTTAATAGAGTTCCTTATTGGTAGCCATGTTTTTTAGACACGTTTGTGAAGTCTTGTGTGAAGTTTAACGTTTGATTTCAAAGAGACATACCTACGCTGTTTCTTGGACTTTGTTAACAGTTTTTATTTTTTACTGGATAAGATGGAAAATAATGAATTAAATTTATAACTGTCTACCCAGTTCGTTCGAGTGCCGCACGTCACTGATTGTTAATAAAGCAAGCTCAATGCTTTGGTTTATTTCCTTATACAATTGTTATGTACGACCTCACCTAGAGTACGCCTCTGAAGTATGGTCTCCCTTTTATGAAATTAAGTCTAGAAATCGTGATCTGAGTGTTCTTGTGAGTTCGAGTGGTACCTAAAAGAAATATGGATATAATGAGTTTTGAAAATTACCTTTGGATTTCAGACTAAAATAAAAAATGTAGAAATTGATAACTTGAAAAACTTAATTTCAAAAGAATAAAACTTCATTATTATTTCTTTTTATTTAATTTAAGTTACAAACAAACAAATTTTGGTTAGAGGCACTTTGAGTTGGTATGCAGAATTTTTACTTTTTATAAACTCAAATTTCATTGAAAACTGGTTGTAGTTCACATATGTAGATCATCATTGTCTAGTATGTGCCCTAAACCAAACTTCGATATTAAAGTCTAGTACTCACCTCTTGTGAAATGAAAAATTAAAACCGCTTCAAAATCCACGTGAATAATAATCATAAAGAAAACATAATAGATTCTCCACGTGAATTTTTGATATTCAGTTTGAAAAGTTTGATACTCACTTTGAGTGAAAAAAAATTAATTAATTTTTTGATAGTTTTTGACAGAATTTTGAAAAATTTCTAACGAATATTTGTTTTGATATCGTTATTTGGTGTTTTTTTTAATTGTTGATTGCAATAAAATGCAAGAATAAAGTCGTTGGCTTAATCCATCGCTGTGAATTGACCGGTACTTTTGTATGGAAATTTCATTTTCACTCGAACTGAGTACTAGGCTTAAGTACAAACAATGTTCTTCGATGGACCTCCAATCTTCTCCATAGTTTTTGGTTGGCAAATTAAACACATCTCTCAGCTTTTCCTCTTTAAGTTGCCTCCCCACACTTCTATGTTTAATGGTTCTAACCTTGAAATTTGTGTAAACAGGGCCGGATTTAGAGGTCTGGAGGCCCTGGGGCAACAAAGGAGTGGAGGCCCCCTGGCCCTCATCATTTTCCAAATAAAATGAAAAAAAAAATTTCAGTCGAGTGTTTGAATATTTTATTCGCAGAAAATTCCATTCCATTTCTCGGGGAACCAATTAGGCCCCAGTTTTAGCTATCATTGAAAATCATCACTGAAATGTTTGCTCTTCGATGGTGTTTTGGAAAAAGAAAATCATTTAATATTTTGATAGAGGATTGGAGGTCGTCAAGACTTAATTAATACATTTCTAGCCAAAAAAAAATAAAATATGCCCATTGTTCAACATAAAAAGACTTTGAATATTTCAATGATCATTAATAAGGTACTTCAATCCTTGAAATAATAAAACTTATTTTTTGTTAAAGGCTGGGCCCAAAACTATTTTTTTTTTTCTAGAAATAATAATTAAGGCAGGAGCTTTATTTTGGCATCAAAATAATAACTAATTTCTAATCAATAACTGGCGCCTTATTTCACTGTCACCTCGAAAGGCTTATCCGCGTTCAGCAATAAGTTTTATAGTACTTACGATAATTCTGAGGATTTTTTGTGCCTCTTACATCGCTATAGCTCTTGGTCGATGTGTCCTGTGACTTTTCCTTGTTGCACTAAACACATAACTGATACCAAATTAGCCTGAAATTCATATTCGTAAAGACTATCAGATGCATGCCTTCTCACTGAGTTTGGTGTTTTGAGTGGACATTAACTAACATGCTTAACAATTTATTTTCCCCGTAGTTGAAGAAAGGCAAGGCCAGAATTGACGTCTCTTGATTTTTATTGTGGCTTGTAAACATATTCTTTGAACATTTCCGAAGAAAGTTAAACTTTCTCGCGACTGATGTTGAAGAACTGAACTCTGCACTGCATAGATACTTCATTGCAGTAAAGAAGTTCTGTGGAACATTTTTAAGTTCAATATTCCGTTTTTTCATTTCTTACGCTGTCAGGCCAAAGACCAACGTCATTTTTGAGACCACAAAATTCTGCTTGCTCTTGACTCTGATAATAGCCCTGTTTTTTAGTGCATTTTTATCTTCGCTTCGAAAAAAGTAGCATGTTAATTACAACAACAAACTGGTATAATTCCGTATTGTTGTTGTATTTAACATGTTGCTTTTTTCTAAGCGAAGATAAAAATGCACTTAAAAGCAGGGCTTATATCAGTCTTAGAAAAATACTTAAGAAAAGATGCACCTGTAAAAGCCGATAACCAATAAGAAAATAGTCGTGGAGTTGATAGTCGAGCAAGAGGGAAGCAGCAACACAAAAAAGGTTATGGGGGTTAAGAACAGTGTAAATGGAAAATGAGAAGAGTAGAGAAGCTGCAAGTTATGTATTAAAACCTGTTCAGTAACATGCATGCACTCAAAAAATAAGAGATAAAAGTAGGAGTGAGTTGAAGGAAATTATTTAAAATTTGAATTTACCAAAGTTATTACCGTATGATTATAATGTTCCAGTCCCATAAGTAATTAAATACATTCCAGAACTAAACAAATGCATTATAATTATTTATTACTCATAACCTCTCCGTTACCTTTTTTTATGTTCTTGTTCTTAAGAATTGCATTTTGCATTTGGTTACTATTTATTTATTTTTTTTTTTTTTTGGCGGTACTCGTCGGATTTTGAAACAAATTTATCGAAGTCCACTGTGGAAGCCCCTGTTTTGTGGAGGCCCAGGGCTGTAGCCTCGGCTGCCCTCCCCTAAATCCGGCACTGTGTGTAATTGTTTTTGTAAAACTTATCTAGGAGCTCCTATGTCGGTGTCGGATAAATAATATTTGTTCACTACAGACTAAAATGGTCCCATGTCACTAGTTAAAATAAGTCTCTTATTCATTAATTTGAAATGCCAGGTACCAGTTGGGCGAATATACTCCGTAGTGGAAGTTTTCCAGTTTGACAGCTTTCATCTCCTAAATTAATAACAGAACAGGGGCACAATTTTCGATATTTTTTACAACTTTTCGGGAACTCCAATCCCTCATACCATGAATAAAATTATTATTATAATAAAAAAGAAAATGAAGAAAATTTAAAAAAGAAAACTCTTCTGTTTGAGTGAAGTGACTGAATATAAGTTATAAGTTCAAATGAGCTCAAATCCATATTGCGTTCCGCCCCGGTACGACATTTGGGCTCATCAGTTAGATAAATATCGTACTCTTCTAAGACGCAATTTTATATCGATGTTTATCGACTAATATAAAAATCACAGCATAGGAGATACTGTGAATTTAAAAATTCGCGCGCTCAGGCGAAATGCATATGGAGTTGAGCTCATTTGAGCTTATGACTTGAAGGTATTATTATAGTTTCAGAAATTAGGGGGAGGGATAAAACAACTTCCCTCCAATACCATTTTTTCTAAGAACATGTCCAAAAATCATGCTTTAAAATATTGTTGACGAATTATGCTATATGCTATATCATGCTTTAAAATATTGTTGACGAATTAAAGGACACCACGTACTATAACTTAGCTAAACACATCAAAAAATCACCCATTCCAAATGCTTTTATTGTGGCTGAATAAACCTCACCTCAATAAAGAATTGATAATAATACTAAATATAACGCCATTAATATCAACTAGAACTATGTAGGTATGATCAAATTTCTAATATAAGAAGTGGTTCATAAATCAACCCTTTTTTTCCTATAGGTATAGTTGGCATTGTTGCGCGTTGATTCCAAATGGCCGACTACGTTTGGATAATACGGCCCTCTATCACATTTAATTGTTGAATAACCCTTAACGACGTAAATAAAAATTAATTTGTCCATAAAATAAAAAGGGTAAGAGTTTTCGAATACGAATAACCAATTAAAGCCGAAGCAAACACTGAAATGAGTTCTATGGTTTTTATAAGAAAAAGGGATGAAAGAATGACGTTGAAACTTGGAGCTATAATTATTTGATATTGTTGTTGTTAGTTGTTGGTTGTGCGTAGGTATTAACTACACACATATGGCTTTGGCATTGAAGATTTTGTTTGACTATGCACTTATACTCCTAGAAACCTAGAATATACAAATCAACATTGTTATTAATTGAATAAAGAACATCCACAAGACCCACTGGTAGGTACTGGAGTTATTTTTTCTTCAACTTATTCATCTTTATACATGATACAACTAAACAGATAAAGCCTTCCTGTTTTTTTTTTCGTTCTGCGCATTACGTCATCGACGCACAAATTTCCTTGATATTTTTGTTCATTTTATAATAAAATGCGTGTTCAGAAGCCTAAAAGCAAGTGCATTGTTTTAAGGAAATGATATTTCATATTGAATAAATTACTAAATTTTAGTAAAAAAAATAGTTGTTTTATTAATCTAGGAAAAATTATTTATGTGCTCGATGACGTCATTCTATGTACATGATGCGCAAAGCGCTATCTTATTTAGCTGTATCATGATCTTTATATGTATGAAGGTTTTTAGTACGGGGTAATTAGAGGGATGCCATACGTCCCGCCAGGCGCGGGACTGTCCCGGAAAACGACTTTTGTCCCGCAAGTGTCCCGCTGGCAAATTATGTCCCGCAAAACCCGCAAAACAGTGTTTGGAAGAGGTTGATATTTTTTATAAAAATTTTATTGATTATTAAGAAACAAAATTTGTTTTTAACATTGACATAATAAACTAAAAATATCTTAGAATTATTGTGCTTTTCAAATTAAAATGTAAGATTTACAAAGAATTTTTCAACCCTACCTTATCTTGGAGATGTACATATACAGCAATATTAAACACGAAAAATCTGTCAATATTTGGGTTAACTTTTAAAAAAGGTTCGGAGCCTCATTTTGTTGTTTTTTTTTTTTTTTTCGTTGCCTTTTTCTCTGCTCTGAAAGATTTTTGTAGTTCTAGGTATGATCAACTCCATATGTGTAAAAGGACTATTTTTTTATATTGTGAATCAACAAACAACAATTTCATGATATTTTTTCTAGTTTTAAGTTTTCAATTTAATTTATACTTGAAGTAGGTACCTATTTTATTTGCTTATTTTTCTTACACGCGTGAGTAAGCGATTTCAGGCGGTAGATCGCTCAAGCAAATTTGAGCAAATGGGTTGGTTTCAGTGTTTGTTAAAGTCCATTAAAGGGGGAATATAATCAGTCATCACATCAAGTTCAGCCACTGTGTCATACCTTTGTAGGATAGACCCATGACCATAGGTGCTGTGCTTCCAAGAGCCCAGTTCTTTGAGTCGAATTGCGCTTTTGGCTGCTGTGCATCTAGTGTACTCGTCAAGGGCTGAAAGATTTAAAATAATTTCCAAACCTGCCTGTGGCGTAGACCTCTGTGCCCCCGTTATTCCTATACAGGCTATTCTCTGTACCTTATTCAGGTTTTTGAAATAGCTAACCTTTTCCACAGCCTTCCACCACACTATGGAACCATAGGTAAGTACGGGGCGAACTATCGTCGTGTACATCCACTGGATGACCTGCGGCCGCATACCCCACCGTGTACCAAAGGTCTTTTTGCATGTGTAGAAAGCGCATAGTGCTTTTTTCATTCTTTCCTCTGTGTTACGTTTCCATGTTAGCTTGGAATCAAGGATAACTCCAAGATATTTAGCTTCCTTGGAGAGTTTCAGGGCAACGTCATTAAGTCTGGGAGGAGTAAAATCCCCTAATTTCTTATCATTCGTGAACAGAACTAGTTCGGTTTTTGTAGGGTTAACCCCGAAACCGTTTTGTGCTGCCCAAGAAGATAGTTCTTTAAGTGCGGATTCTATAATACCCGATATCAAAATTACTATGTCGTCTGCATAGGCCACGATTTGAATGCCCTGATTCCTAAGTCTTGTAAGAATTTCATTAACAACTAGGATCCAAAGGAGAGGTGAAATTACCCCTCCTTGTGGCGTGCCTCTTGTCACTTTTTTCTCAACAATAGTATCTCCGAGTCGCGAGTTTATGATTCTGCCATTGAGCATGGTATAAATCCAGTCTACAATGGCAGGCTCAACTCCAACCTCTTCCAGAGCAAATTTAATGGACTCTCTCTTTACGTTGTTAAACGCTCCCTCAATGTCCAAAAATGTTGCCAGGGTATGTTCTTTGTGTTCGATACTTTTCTCAATTTGTGAAACGACCTTGTGCAACAGTCTCCACTGACTTACCCTTAAGGAAAGCGTGTTGGTAGTTGCATAAAATGTTTGGATTGAGAAGGTCTCTAACATGCAGATCAATAATTCTCTCCAATGTCATGAGGAGGAACGAAGAGAGACTTATTGGTCTGTAATCTTTTGCGGTCGAGTGTGTCGGTTTCTCAGCTTTTGGAATAAAGACAACTTTAACCTTTCTCCAGCTGGTTAAAGTGTTTCTTGGCTCGAGTTTGACCACGAACCATCGGGATGTTTAATTTATCCCGGAATCGTGGGATTATGGGCAAGGACCTTTCGAAGTCTCGCTGCCTCACTTGTACTCTCAATGGATTCACAGTGTCTAGCCCATTAATCCTTTTTGGCCCTTTTTAACTCCTTGGTGTATGAGTTAAGTTCAGCTCTATAAGAATTCCAGCCTACCTCTAATTTACTCAGTTTGGCTTTATTGAAAAGTTTTCTGACCCCTGTTCTTCGTTTCTTAAGTTCACTGTTCCACCATGGTGGGCTAGTGGGTTTAAAGTTACGAGATATAGGGCAGTGTCTTTTGAAGGCCGTTCTCATTTCACTAGTAAGGTTTTGAACAACAGTATCTATAGTTGAGGTTGCCGAAAGCGTTTCTTCCTCTGGTGGGTCGATACGATCGTTCAACCATTTTGTGTACTCTGTCCAATTTGTTCTAGTTGGGTTTCTAAAGGGCTTAATCTCATTTTTATTCCTGTCTAGAGTAAAGAGTATCCTAAAGTGATCTGAGAAAGATTCCTCAGGTGAGACTCTGCAATTCCCTACAGAAATTTTATCGTTATTGCTCATAAGAGTGAGATCTAGAATCTCTTCCCTGTTTTTGTTCCTAAATGTTGGGTGATTACCCTTATTACATAACATAAGGTTTGAACAAAGAATGTATTCAAAAATTGACTCACCCCTTTTATTGACATCCTTACCTCCCCATTGAGTGTGGTGGGCGTTGGCATCACATCTCAACACCAAACGTGTCCCTCTTGCTGTGTTGTGTCCCACAAGATCGCGGACTGTTTTTGATGGTGGGTTTTCCTCTTCGTACGGCATGTACGTTGACGCCAAGACGAAGTTACCTTTCTTGGACTCAACGCTGATTGCCACGTTGTCCTTGTTGCTGTACCTAGATAAAAAGAAAGCATTAATTGACTTTTTCGCTAGAATACAACTTCTTATTTCACCTTCTGACGTGGAGTAGAACACCTGATTCTAACGAATCCATGGTTCTTGGATTAAGGCCACATCCACGGCCTCTTGAGACATGTAGAGCATTAGGTCGTGCGTCGCTGCTTTAGCGTGATGCAAATTAATTTGCACCACCAGCAGCTTTTGACTCCCCTTTGCTAACATGCCTCCTTACCTTTACGGTTCCGAGACCATATCTCAACACGTCTTCGTTCCCTTTAAGAAGAAGCTCAGATTTCTTGTCAATCAATATATTAACCTGCTGGCGAAGTGGCAGAGCTGTGACGGGAAGAACCCCAAGAGATGCCCCCTCCCATAGTTCGCCATTATTGGTGATTGTGTGAGTGAGGAACTCCTGGGATTTCTGGTCCCCACAGCAAACCACTTTTACTCCTTTTCGCCAACCAGCTCCAACAAAGGTGTAGTCCTCAGAACTATCAGCCTCGGATGTCACCATCATGGCTTTGATGATTTCGTTTCCCAAAAGTTACCAATTTTTAGCCGTGATTTTCCCATCCGGGTCGTCTCGACTTATTATGGCCACTTGTAGATCGATCGGGGTGGTGTCAAAACTGTTGGTTTTAAGCTTTTTATAACCTTCAGTCTTGGTTGCCTCCTCCGATCTTACCCTCATAGATGAACCTGGATTCGTCCCAGAAGAGTTGCCTACCTGTGCTTTCTCATTCCTTTTCAGGTTCGATGAAGCGTTGGCCTGATGTTTCTTGCCGGAGGTCTCCAGTTTCCTCTTTGAGCCGGTACTAGCGGTAGAGTTATTGCCCGCCTGTTCACGGTTTATCTTGTTAGGGATAGACCTAGATGCGGCAGCAATGACTTTTTCGGTGTCTGGCTTTTTAGCGTTCAATAGTGGTTGGGAGGAAACAATGGGTGCAGTGGCGGTCGTTGCCAACTGACGTTCATAGTTTCTCACCAATTTCCTATGCTTTTTCAAAAGGGCCTTGTCTCTCGAACTGAGAGTATTAGGGTTCTTTTTCTCAGTAGCACTTACGAATCTTTTAGGGCCAGTTTGTCAGTTCAGGCTTTACTCTGAGTTAAATCAGAGTTAGCTAAACTCGGAGTTAACTTTCGATTTCAATTGACTGAAAAACACGTTTTTGGAGTTGACTCCGGTTTAACCCCGAGACTAGGATGATCTCGCACTGAAAAACTGGCCCTTAGAGGATCTGTAGTTACTGCGTTGCCTCGAAGCTTTGAGGGGTGCAGTAGGCTTCAGCGTGGTCTCTTCTTGACTCGAGTCTTGCAACAGCTCGTCCTCGTTTTGACTTCCTATAGAGGGAGGTCTGTTCGCGGTCTCCCTGCCTTCAATAACTAAGCTATCTAGAGCAGGAAAAAGAGATGCTGCAAGGTTGAGCGCATTCGGTTGTCTAGTTAAGACGGGTTTGGTCGGGTTTTCTACATTTTTTGTCACTGGCGACTTAGCTTCTTGCGAAGCCAAGCCCTCGCCGACAGCGCTCCAGTTTTCCCCTAGGTAGCTACGCCGCTGAGTTACGTGCGAAGATATAAAAACGATAAGAACAAAATGGTGGCTAAATGACTCTGGGGGCAGTTGTGAAGAATGATGTTTTCGGCTCGAGTACTAATTTACTTTCGAACCTCGAGGTTTCTATTTACCAGTAATCATTAAATACCAAATTTCTGTCATGATTTTGAATTGATTCGATATAGCTCTGCTAAAAATATTTGATATTAAACTTCATGAACTTAAAACTTGGCATATATTTTAGATCTCATTACTTTTTTTGGCTGACTTTTTACGCACATGTTTCTTGTACATATAAGAACTTGGCTCTTTTTAACATTTATGTTTTTGTTGTGATAAGTTTTTTTTAATGTTTTTGAGGGGTAGTAAGTACTGCCTCTTACGAGGAAGTGACAAATCGTCCCTCATCTTAGCCGTTCGGACTCCAGAGAAAATGTAGGCCCCCTCTATTCCTGGCTACAACGAAACATTGAGAGCTACACGTCACTTGGCCCTGGTTGCTGGTTCCTCTTGAGATGTCAGTCACCAAATCTTTGAACTTTTAAACAATTACTTCCTGTCTTTATAAGTGGTTTTATATATAGAGAGGCAAAATTCAAATCCAGATTAATTTTGAATCTTTATCGCCCTCAGTCTTTTTAGGTGTCGGATCTATTACAAAAAATTGTTCAAAAAATGCAGTTGATTATTTTATTTTATTTTCTTAGGCTTTGATTTGAGGAAAAATTAAATGTAAAATCCAAATAGTTACAAAATATATTGATGTAAGAACCTAGTTTGACTGTACTATTCATTGAAATCTATTAGCTGATTTTTACTGAAAATACATTTTCATCTACATAAAACTTCTTAAAACTGTGAAGCCAACTCAAAGAACATAGATAACGTATACATTATGTATTTATGTATCATCTGCCGTCATATGTCACATTCTAACTTATCCTCAGACTTCTAGCTTATCTTTAAATATTACCTGCCGCTCTATGTCGTATCCTTTGTCTATTCAGTTATTTTTTTAACCAATGCAAATCCAAACCAATTTCATTTCCTAGCAATTTGCTATACAAAAACTGACCCTGTTCTCTTCCCTAATCTCCTCAACTCTTATATGCACAGCACATACATTCACTGGAAATACTATAAAGAATCCGACAGAACACTATGGTGCTATATGAACTTCTCTGGAAATCCTTGCGGCAGATATCATCCTTTGCTGTGTGCCAAGGATCTGCAAGGATTGCGTTATCCTTATTTTCAAAGTGAAGACGACGATGACAATCTTGTACTGATAAAATAATGCAAATAAGCATTAATTTTGTTTGCAAACAGGGTTCTCATAGCTAAAGATAAACAACGGATGAACCTACTCTGCTATTAATACTTTAATCCTTTCTTTTACCACATTATTGTGTTTCTCTTTGAGACACTCTGAAACAACTGGCTACGGACTATCGGCCAGGATTAAAAGTTCATTTTGGTACTATTTACCATCTTCATCTTCAGCTTCTTAAAGTATTAAGTGAAAAAACAAGAGAACTGAGACAATAGAATTATGGTTGTTTGAGGTTTCATTAGTATCACCATTTCGATCATGTACCTTGTGTGGAATATGGAATAACGACAACAAACCGACCACGTCGTCGGCTCTAGGTTATATGTATGTACATATGTTTGTTAGTGAAAGAAAGGAGTGTATTTGCTTTTGGAATACTTTGTATATATGCACCTCCCTATAGTTGTTGTGATAAATTAGCAGGACTTAACAAAGTGATTATGGGCAATTAAGATGAGAACTAGGTTTATAGGCATCCTTTCTGGAAGTGGTACCTTATATACTTCTATTTATTCTTGTACCTACCTTTTAAAATGTATCACAGGAACTCTTATAGTCTGGACTAGGTACCTACCAAAAATTAAACAAAATAAATGAAAGATTATGTGAGGTTTTGTAAATAAGAAAAGGATCCAGTAGGTCCTTACAGACCAAGAGCCCACAGCAGATTTTGGATGTGAGTAATAGCAAAAAAAAGTATAGGCGTCGAAAGCTTGAGTGAAGCTTATTCAAAAAACAAAATCTTGAAGTCCACTACGGGCTCTAGTGATAAAACAGTGAATCAACAAAATATAAATTTAACTTTGGGGGTAATCGTTTTAAATCCACGGAATCCGTTTAAAAAAACGTTTTTCACTTTGAACTTTGAATTTTTTTAAACGAGGTACACTTGTACACAGCACAGTTCAAAATATAGTTATTGTCGCTATAATATTCAACACCTTACAAGAAGATTGTTAGAAGTTTATTTCTTAAAATATTTGAAGATGAATTGGCCCCAGTTATCTCCAAGTAAGATCTCTTGTTTTCAAGTACGCTAACGCATTAAAGAAATACATTCTCAAATGTTATGTCTTAAAATATGTTATTTATTTTTGTTTAATAAAGAATACAACTTATTTAAATACGTTTTTTAAGGTGTGGCCAAAACTGCCCCAGGGGTATTATGATAAATTTTTAATTGAAAAAATTTATATATAAAATACAAATATAGAAATGACAGGGCATCCTTTTGCAAAGGAAAATACCAAAGAAACAAAGTCATTCAAAAATAAATTCGATATTGGATGTATGAGTGTTTCAGGTTGATTTTTTTTTTTCAAGTTTCTTAATGTGCTCCCTACTCCCTTATATGCATAATAGTTTTGAAATATATAAAAAAAATTGCTGATTAATGTAAAGGCTTTCCAACAAGGGCGGGTCGATGTTTGAAATAGATTAACACCAATAAAACCAGCAGCGTCTACATTATGTTGATTAAAGTCCATTTGCTCTATGTGACCCAGACATATCAGTCGTTGGTTTTTCAATTTTGTGGCTAGGTCGGTTTCACTGGTTCTGCCCGTACAGTTTGTTGCTGCATCTTCTTCTCCAATCCCCATTTATGCAGACCTCAATATTAAAGCTGTCTATAGTGACGTTCTATCCGAGACGTCGATGTTGGGTGTCCTTTCTTGTTGACAGCATATATTTCATTTAGCTTTCATTCACCGTTAACCCCATTTTCTTGGCTTCCTTCTCATTACTCACGAAAGCACCACTGACCTCTCGCTTAGTTTGTTCGATTATTTCAATGTCGTCAGCGTTAGCGAGTAATTCGATGGAGTTTTGAAAGAATGTACCTCTGGTGTTGACGTGAGAGTTTTGCACTATTCTTTCAAGAACGATGTTGAAGAAGTCGCATGACAGCACGTGCGTCGCCCACCATACCTAAAGGCTTTTTTGGCATCAAAGGTGTCGGTAGGACCCCAGGATCAAATGGGCCCAGAGCATTCTAGCGAATGCGCAGACCAGCGACGACTCCACGTCGAAGCGTAATAGGTCTCTGGATGAAACCGTTCCGGTGCCCAAGCGTCCCAAAGTGCATAACGCCAGCACTCTCCATTCCGGAGGATCCAGATCCTATAGCGACGCTCTCAAAAACAAGAACAAGATCGTGGTTGCGGTTATCGACAGGAGCGATATTGATGGTACGATTTCTCCTGATCAATGGCAGGTGGTCAGAATGAAGCTCTCGGCAGGCTTCTTGAGTCTCATGAGGGATAATCCGGGACCACCTCCTCTCACAGGCGATGGCGGTTGGCATCAAGGGCATGTCAAACTCATCGTCTGTGAGGATCAGAGATCGTGCGATCTGTATAAGCTTGCTGTCAGTAGGTTGGGCGAGGTCTGGCCAGGTGCGAAGCTCGAAGTTGTTGCTAGGGAAGACATCCCGTGCAGACCTAGAGCCCGCATCTGGATACCAGCCGAGCCCTCTTGCATGGAGGAAATACTCCAGATAGTCAAGTTGAGCAACCCCTCATTACCGACTCATGACTGGAAAGTCGCAAAGCTTGAGGAGGTAAGGGGTCTTTATAGAAGCGCGATTATCGTGATCAATAAGGATTCCCTTGCCCCCTTAGCGCAGACCAAAGGCATGATTCGGTATGGGTTCGATTCGATCTCTCTGAAGGTGTATAAAAAAGATGAGGTTGACGCGGAACGCGTCCCTCTGTCAAACACTGAAGCTGTGTCCGTGGTAGAGGACCATTGTAGCCAAAATGCTGCAGTTAGTCCAGATTAATCTCCAACACTCCATTAAGGCTTCGGCCTCCCTTCTTCTCCGTTTATCCAGGAATGGAGAGGATATTGTCCTGATCCAAGAACCGTGGATTGTTAAATCCATTGTTAGTGGACTCAGGACTCCTGGATACTACGTAGTGTATGCGTCTGATAAAGGTGACCCTAGATCTTGTATACTAGTTAAGAGTAGCACTAATGTATATTTACTCCCTGATTTCAGCGACAGAGATATCACCGCCGCAAGGCTCGAAACGGCCAATGAGACGTACTGGCTAGTGTCGGCGTATCTGGGCCATGACCACCTCGGCCCTCTCCCCGGTCATACACTGGAGAGACTGATTGCGCATGCAGAACGGCAGAAGATTTGCCTCATCATTGGGAGTGATGCGAACTCCCATCATACAGTATGGGGAAGTACTGATATCAATGATAGAGGTGAGTCTCTTTTTGATTTTATCTTAAGTACTAACCTTATAGTAAGTAATGTGGGTAATGAACCTACCTTCATCACTAAAAACCGACAGGAAGTATTAGATATTACTCTTGTCTCAGATACCATTCATCATAAGATCTCGAATTGGAAAGTGTCGGATGAACACTCGTTCTCCGATCACAGATATATTCAATTCAGTCTCATCGATGAACCTCCTTGCCGCGTTGAATTTCGAAACCCTCGGAAAACCGACTGGCTCAAATATAGGATTACACTCCAGGGGCTTTTAAAACCAGATCTCTTAAATCCTCCTTCTAATAATAATGAACTTGACTGTAAGGTCAATGATCTCACGTTAGCCCTCAACAAATCCATGGCTACATCCTGCCCACTTACTCTAGTTAGGGGGAAAAAGAAACCACATTGGTGGGATTCTGGGCTTGAACCGCTCAGGAAAGACTGTCGCAAGTGTTTCAATCGAGCTAAAAGCACTCGTGAAGTGTCAGATTGGGAATCTTATAAAATAACCCTCAAACTGTATAAGAAAGCATTGAGAAAGTCAAAGAGATCCTCTTGGAGACATTTCTGTGGAAAAATAGAAGAAACTTCAGAGGCATCTAGACTAAGAAAAATTCTCTCTACTAATCCAGTAATGCCAAGCTGCTTAAAAAATGCTGATGGCTCATGGACAAATTCCTGCGAAGAATCGCTTAACTTGCTATTGGATACTCACTTCCCTGGTAGCTCCCAAAACATCAATAGCTTCGACCGTAATAGGTCTGATATGAATCCAAGCTATCCACAAGGTCTGATTACAAGGGAAAAACTGCAATGGGCGCTCAACAGCTTTCAGCCCTACAAGTCTGCGGGACCAGATGGCATAATACCAGCCGAACTCCAGATGAATAAAGATTTAATTCTGCCAATTCTGGAGTCTATCTATACTAGCTGCTTAGCACTCGTATACATCCCCTTGTCTTGGAGAGAGGTTAGGGTTGTGTTCATACCCAAAGCTGGAAAGTGCTCCCAAGTAAACCCAAAGGATCTCAGACCTATTAGTCTATCATCATTCCTTCTAAAAACATTTGAACGATTGATTGATATCCACATACGATCATGCATTGACACGCGACTTTTGTCTACGAGTCAACATGCTTACTGCAAAGGGAAATCTGTAGAAACGGCCTTACATAATTTAGTAAGAACCATTGAATATTCCCTCCATCATAAAGAGTTCACCATGGTTGCTTTCTTAGATATAGAAGGCGCTTTTAACAATGTCGACGCATCTGCAATCGCATCTGCGCTGACATCTCTGAAGGTAGATGGTTCGCTTGGAGAATTGATTAACCAAATGCTGACGAGCAGGGTTATCAACTCAAAACTAGGTAGCTATTCTGCTAGAAGGTCTGTTAGTAGAGGTACGCCTCAAGGCGGCGTCCTTTCTCCCCTTCTTTGGAACTTGGTGGTAAATGAGCTGCTAATATGCCTGGAAGAGGAGGGTTACAGAGTGATTGCCTATGCGGACGATGTTGCTATTGCCGTATCAGGAAAGCATCCTACCACCTTAAAAGAACTCTTACAAAACGCTTTAAATAGGCTAACCAATTGGGCAGACCGGTGTGGTCTGGGCGTCAACCCTCATAAAACAGAACTTGTTCTATTCTCAAGGAAATATAAAATCCCTCATGTAGATCCTCCCTCTATTAAAGGTGTTCCCAGGGGCGGACTGGGCCACCGGGCAACCGGGATTTTGCCCGGTGGGCCCCCGGGCCAGCAAAAAGTTTTTTTTTTTAAGAAAAAATTGTCATAACAAAATTGGACTCAAAATGAATATAGACTTTTTGTGGATCAAAATGGATATTTTGAGGCCCCCAAAAACTCGCTTGGTGGCCTCTACGGATCTTTGGAGGCCTCAAAAACTCGAATGGTGGCCTCTAAGGATCTTTGGAGGCCCCCAGAACTCAGTTGGTGGCCTCTATTGATCTTTGGAGGCTTCCAGACCTCGGTTGGTGGCCTCTACGGATCTCTGGAGGCCTCCAGACCTCGGTTGGCAGCCTCTACGGATATCTGAGGCCTCCAGACCTCGATTGGTGGCCTCTACAGATCTGTGGAGGCCCCCAGACCTCGGTTGGTGGCCTCCACAGATCTCTGGAGGCCACTAGAACTCGGTTAGTGGCCTCTACGGATCTTTGGAGGCCCCCAGATCTCGTTTGGTGGCCTCTACGGATCTCTGGAGGCCTCCAGACCTCGGTTGGTGGCCTCTGCAGATCTCTGCAGACCTGCAGACCTCGGTTGGTGGCCTTACAGATCTCTGGAGGCCCCCAGACTTTGGTTGGTGGCCTCCACGGATCTCTGCAGGCCACCAGAACTCGGTTAGTTGCCTCTTTAAATCTTTGGAGGCCCCCAGATCTCGTTTGGTGGCCTCTACGGATCTCTGGAGGCCTCCAGACCTCGGTTGGTGGCCTCTACAGATCTCTGGAGGCCCCCAGACCTCGGTTGGTGGCCTCTAAGGATCTCTGGAGGTCACCAGAACTCGGTTAGTGGCCTCTACGGATCTTTGGAGACCCCCAGATCTCGTTTGGTGGCCTCTACGGATCTCTGGAGGCCTCCAGACCTCGGTTGGTGGCCTCTACAGATCTCTGGAGGCCCCCAGAAATCGGTTGTTGGCCTCTATAAATCTTTGGAAACCTCTAGAACTCGGTTAGTGGCCTCTACGGATCTCTGGAGGCTTCAAGAACTCGGTTGGTTGTCTCTTCGGATCTCTAGAGGCCACCAGAACTGAGTTAGAGGCCTCTGCGGATCTTTGGAGGCCCCCAGATCTCGTTTGGTGGCCTCTACGGATCTCTGGAGGCCTCCAGACCTCGGTTGGTGGCTTCTGCAGATCTCTGGAGGCCCCCAGAAATCGGTTGGTGGCCTCTATATATCTTTGGAAACCCCTAGAACTCAGTTGGTGGCCGCTACGGATCTCTGGAGGCCCCAAGAACTCGGTTGGTTATCTCTTCGGATCCCTGGAGACACCAAGAATTTGGTTGGTTAACTCTATGAATCTTTGGATTCCTCCAAAACTCGGTTGCTGGCCTCTATGGATCGTTAGTTATTCAAAAGTTGATAGAAACATTTTACAGTTCCAAAAAACTATATATGCAAAATAAAAATAAATACAAATGACTCTCAATGATGGGTACTTTAAAATGTCTGAAAGTTAAGTGCATAACCTGAACTCAAAAGATGAAAATAAATTGCCGTATTTTATCTGATCCGGACCAGATCATGATAAATAAAACAAACAGGATCATAGTGACAGGAGTGTTATATACCCGTCTCTATTTGCCTGAAGTTTGTTTATGTTTTATGCATCTGTTGCCTCTTTTCTTTGCGCTACTGAGATAATTCACATATAGCAATTTTTGGATCACTGAAATAGATCCAAATAAAAAGCAGGATCCCATGTTGCTTTTGCAATTACTTGTTAAAAATTGATCCGAATCAGATCATGTGAATAATAAAATGCGGCTAATGATGAGGCAGAGGACGAACGTCAAGAAACAGAAAGAAACAAGAGCACTGTGGAGATTGCGCAAAATGCTGCTTCAATGTCTTGCGACGATATAATTTTGACGCAAAAAGGTACAAAAAGCTTTTCTTAGCATATAATTTGATGCTGACATTTTCATGTACACAAGTTGCTTGCAAATGATCATTTTCAAATTTTAAATACATCAAAAATCGATGGAGAACTATCATGAATCAAGATCACCTTGAAACCGTAATGCTAATATCCGTGGAGTTTACTGTCAGAAAAGAGAAGTTAGTTAAAAAAATATTTTAAATATTAAAGTCTCTAGTCAATGATTGTTAATTAAGTAGATGTTTTATAAAATGATGAATTAACAGGCCAAGAGCCTTTTTTTCTGCAATTTTCTTCTTTTTTTTAAAACTAATATTCTATTCTTTTATTTGTTTTTTGAATCAAGTTTTTTTTAATGGAAAGTTTTTGAGAAATTAAATTTGAAGGTCAATATTTTTGAAGAAATTGTGAACTTTTTTTCAAGTTGATTGTTATTTCAAAATTTTGTGTAGTTAAGCACCACTTTTCATTTTATATTCTTTTTCTTAGTTTTTGAGAAAATAAAAAAAGATAACAGAAGGTACTTTTTCCAATTTCTTGTTTGTTTTGTTAAGTTTATAGTAGGCAAAGTCAAAGAAGTACGATATATTATTAAATCTTTTTTTGGGAGAAGGTACCTTTCGTTTTTTTTATTTCTCAAAAACTAAGAAAACATAATACTACTTTTGTCGGTTCACGATTCACGAGATATTTGGTAGAATGTGATTTCCAAAATGGCAGCTGATGCTCGCCAACTTGGATTAACATTCGGGGGGCACCCCTGAACATTTTCGAACAAAAATCAATTAAGTAGTTGATTGCATTATGAACCCACTGTTTTTGCTCTGGTTCTTGGTCTAGCATAGGGCCAGGGGGTCGTGCCGTCGGGGTGACTTCCCGGCCACGTAAAGCTATTTTAGTTGCGAAGCATCAACAAGCCTCGGATACGGACGGATTTACTGTTGACGAACCTAGCAAACGAAATAAGGACAACGAACTTCGGATCTGCACGTGGAATGTTCTGTCTCTCTATAGACCACGTGCAGCCGAACATTTAGCGGAGGCCCTAGACTGCTACAAAGCAGACATCACCGCCATCCAAGAAGTGCGATGGGATGGGCCGGGCAAAAGAAAACTGAAAGACTGCGATGTATACTACGGTGACTGTTACCGACCACAAGGGCAGCGTCTTTTTGGATGTGGATTTGTTGTTAGAGGCAGACTGAGGCAAGAGGTCTTGAGTTTCAATTATGTGAACGAGCGCCTCACGACAATTCGCATCAAGGCTAAATTCGCCAACATCAGCCTGATATGCGCGCATGCCCCCACAGAGGAGAAAGATGACGACACCAAGGAAGAGTTCTACGAGCTCCTGGACAAGACATATGAGCAATGCCCTAGCTATGACATTAAAATTGTCTTGGGTGATTTTAATGCCAAACTAGGAAGAGAAGACGTCTTTGGTGGCACAATCGGAAGATACAGCCTGCACGACACCACCTCCGATAACGGACTCAGGCTAATCGACTTTGCTGCGGGGCGAAACGTTGTGGTAGCTAGTACGCAGTTCCCGCATCTCGATATTCATAAGGGGACATGGCGAATTCCTGGTCAATCAACCGCCAACCAAATTGACCACATTGCGATCGACGCAAGGCACTCCTCCAGTATCAAGGATGTCCGAACGTTCCGAGGAGCCAACGTTGACTCGGACCACTACCTCGTTGTAGCAAAGGTAATGCTACGGATATCCAGACCAAAGCCAAAACAGGGAAATACTGTCAGGAAGTTCAACGTCGGACGGCTACAGTCGCAAGAAATCGCCAGGTCCTTTTCCGGTCGAGTCTCTCGCGCCCTCTTAACTAGTCCTTTGCCGCCAACTGCAAACATCGAGAACCAGTGGAAAAACTGCCAGGAAGCCATCAGAGATGCCGCCTCTGACGTGCTGGGCTTCGCACGACCACCACAGCGAAACCCCTGGTTCGACGAGGAATGCCGGCAAGTACATGCAGCCAAACAACAGGCATACAAAGCGGCGCTGCATAGAAGGACCAGAGCTGCTCGCGAGCTCTACGAGCAGAAGAGGAAAGAGGAACACAAGCTTCTCAGAAAGAAAAAGAAAGAGCATGAGAAGCGCGCGATCGAGGAATTAGAGGGATGCCACTGCAGGAATGAAGTTCGGAAGTTTTACCAAAAAGTAAAAAGAACCTCCCAAGGTTACAAACCCCGAACCGAAGCCTGCAAGGACGATCAGGGGAACATCGTGGTGGAAACGCAGTCGGTGCTGAGGATATGGAAAAATCATTTCTGCAAATTGTATAACGGCGATGACGAACCGAATTCCGCTACCATGCAAATTGCACCATTCAACCTGGACGACGTAGGCCAACAATTCCGTCCACCCGATCTTGACGAAGTGAGGATAGCCGTATCTAAACTTAAGTCCAATAAAGCTGCTGGAGCTGATGGCCTTGCGGCTGAGCTATTCAAAGCGGCTGGCGATGAATTGGTTAGGAGTATGCACCAGCTCATCTGTAAAATATGGTCGGAAGAAAGCATGCCCGATGAATGGAACCTCAGTATTGTTTGCCCGATCCTCAAGAAAGGCGATCCTCTGGACTGCACCAACTACAGAGGCATCAGTCTTCTTAATATCGCCTACAAGATCTTCTCTGCCGTACTTTGTGAACGCCTGAAGCCATTCGTCAACAACCTGATAGGTCCATATCAGTGTGGCTTTAGGCCAGGGAAGTCCACCATCGACCAAATATTCGCACTACGGCAGATCTTGGAGAAAACCCAGGAGTTCCAAATCGATACCCACCACCTTTTTATCGATTTCAAGGCCGCGTATGACAGCATCTATAGAGACGAGCTATATAGAGCAATGTCTAGTTTTGGCATCCCTGCCAAACTCGTCCGTTTGTGCAGGATGACGATGGAGAATGCACGCTGCTCCATCAAGGTCGGCAAAGACCTCACCGACACCTTTGATGTCAAAAAAGGTTTTAGGCAAGGCGACGCGCTGTCATGCGACTTCTTCAACATCGTTCTTGAAAGAATAGTGCAAAACTCTCACGTCAACACCAGAGGCACAATCTTTCAAAAGTCCGTCCAATTACTCGCTTACGCTGACGACATTGACATAATCGGACGAACAAAGCGTGATGTCAGTGGTGCTTTTGTGAGCATTGAGAAGGAAGCCAAGAAGATGGGTTTAACGGTGAATGAAAGCAAAACAAAATATATGCTGTCCACAAGAAAGGACACCCAACACCGACGTCTCGGACAGAACGTCACTATAGACAGCTATAATTTTGAGGTAGTCAGAGACTTTGTCTACCTAGGATCCGCTATAAACTCAGCGAACGACACCAGCGCTGAGATCAAACGAAGAATTACTCTTGCCAATCGCTGTTTCTTTGGGCTAAGAAGGCAATTGAGAAGCAAAGCCCTCTCTCGAGCAACTAAACTGTCCCTGTATAAGACGCTTATCATCCCGGTCCTGATGTATGGTGCAGAGGCATGGACACTGCTAACAGTGGATGAGAACGCGTTAGGCTGTTTTGAGAGGAAAATTCTCCGGGTGATTTTTGGTCCCGTCTGCATAGATGGGGAATGGAGAAGAAGATACAACAACGAACTGTATGGGCTGTACAGCGACACCGACCTAGCCACAAAAGTGAAAAGCCAACGACTGAGATGGCTGGGTCATCTAGAGCGAATGGACACCAATGCTCCGGCCCGGAAAGTCTTTGAATCCAACCCCGTGGGACAACGCAGTAGAGGTGGACAGCGTAAAAGGTGGCGCACGCAAGTGGAAGAGGACCTCAACCAACTTGGCGTGCGAAACTGGAGACAGCTAGCTAGAAACCGAGCCGGCTGGAAGAAGCTTGTTGGTTGAGGCCCTGGTCCACCCCGGACTGTAGCGCCACCTTAAGTAAGTAAGTAAGTAAGTATAGGGCCAGTTTGTTTACCAGTGGGTTAGATCTGCAACTAGATTATCACTGATTCTGTTTAATCCTTAGTTATGAATCTGTGATCATCATTGAGTGTTTATTCACTCAAATTTCAGTTTGAACATGGTTTTTGAAATAATCATCTTCCCATTTTCCAGTATATATGTTTATCAAATCAATTGTTAGAAGTAATCAGTCACTCACCATAAACAAAGTTGATGTTTGTTTATGGTGACATAAACAAAGTTGATGTTTGTTTATGGTGAGTGAGCTTTAGAAAGTAAAATTTTTTGTGTAAAAGAACACGGACAGTTAGAAGTGAAGGTAGTGCTGGTATTTTGTGATACCTAGTGATAAAATGTTGTCCAAGTTGTGGTTTTTCTATAAATTTTATCTTAGGCCTTTGCAAAAAAGCACATCGTCTTAACCAATGATGAGCAAAAGAAATTTCAGGAAATCTTTGATTAAATTCTACTTATCAAACAGAATCAGCAAATTAGTGATTTCTGAAATAAAGTGCTCAAACAAACGCATTCAATGATAATCAACTAAATCAAGATTAAAGCTGACGGGGTGCGAACATACTTGCCCTATAAGATTAGGATTGTTCAATAATTGAAAATTTGCAAATAGATTACTAAAATATTTGTTTGTAATTTTTACTAGGCACAGCTGCTGTTACTGTAGAAATAGTTCAAAAAGTACCTTATTTAATTTAAATTTTTGAAACTGCTGAGATATTGGTGATCAAAAGCACCAGCCATTATTTTTTCATTCAATATCAAATCATGCTACAGCGAAAAATTGTGAAATTAAAGCTAAATAATTTATTTGATTCACTCGAGGAAAAAAATTGAAGAAAATTCGACTTCAATTTATTGGGAAGGGTACAAAATCCCGAAAGCAAAAAATGAAAATCCCGAATGCCATAATCCCGAATGGACAAAATACCGAACGACAAAAAATCCCAAAAACATTTGGGACTGAATCCCGAATTTCAATGCTTTTTTAGTACTATTCAGTAATTTTAAAGAAATCAAACTGTTTTGTATGGCTTTTGATTTCTGCTCGCCTTGGCATCATGACATTGTTTATAAAAGAAATTTTGAAGTAAATAATCACTTATAAATGTTGAGATATAAAACATTAATTGAATTCTTCTTTAATGATTAAAAATAAACAATAGTTTCCAATCGTGACATTTATTTAGTATAAGTTTTATTTAAACGAATCTATGTCTACTCTTTACAAATAATGAGAAGACAATGTTCTTGTTCCGCGTAATATCTATTTGTTCTAAAACACGCATCGCCTACTTGGACAAGTTGATTTTGGGATTGTGAAATAAATTGTTCTCAGCATCTGCTTGGGTTGCTACACACTCTAATTATGATTGCCAATTATCAATTTGATAGTAGATAAACATTTTTCAAAAGTGAATTGTTAAAAAAATGACCAACTATTCATTGAAAATAAATAATATTCTTGAAAAACATTACAAAATGTATATTTTGAAGGCTAGAATCATGCGCGCGATTTTTAATACCAAAAAAAGGACTAAGCCAACTGGGATTTTGACATTCGAGATTTTGGCATTCGGGATTATGGCATTCGGGATTTTGTCCATTCGGGATTTTGTCTTTCGGGATTTTGGCATTCGAGATTTCGTACCCAACCCCAATTTATTTTTTGAAAATATTAAATGCGTTTCATTTCTTGTGATTGCACATAATAACCGTAGCTTAGAAAAATAATTTCTAGCAAATTATTGAAAATTAGAAATATGAAAATTTAGAATACTTTTTATTTCATATCTCCCTTAATTCCCATAATTTGTTTGACTAGCGTAATTTTGTTTTGACTAAACTTAAAGTCACACCCACTTAAGGTCGTAACATTAATGTAATATTACATCTTTACAATTTTGTATGTTTGCTTGAGTAAAAACTCAAATTAAATACTGCCAGGTGACGCAGCCATAAACTAAAAAAGCTGTTTCAACAAAATTAAATTCTAACCTTAGAATTCAAAACTATACCTTATACTTAAATCCAATATATATCAATCAATATGTTAATTAAAAAATCAATTAGTATAAAAAAATGAATTTCGAGAGATGTCTGAAATATCAACTTTTATTTTTAACCATTTTGAGAGTTTCTATATAAGAAGGTTTTATAATACAAATTCTATATACTACTGAAATAAATCAGCCAAGTAGAAGACTTAGCATTAAGGATTGGACTTGTTGAATTATTGATTCAAAATAGCTTTTTATGGCCTTTAGTCCTACAAATTGGCGTTTCGTTCGGCTTACTCACTTGAACTCATCAGTGACATAGTGAGGGCTTTGTCAGACGCAATTTGTATTAAGTTCAGTTCCACTTACATGAATTTTTCAACGAAAATCCACTGTAAACTATATCCAACAAGATTAGAATTCCTAATCATTAAGCTGGAAGTTTTTTTGCCCGGGGCCAGGCTATTTTGAATCAATAATTCAACAAGTCCAATCCTTAATGCTAAGTCTTCTACTTGGCTGATTTATTTCAGTAGTATATAGAATTTGTATTATAAAACCTTCTTATATAGAAACTATGCCTGGCCCCGGGCAAAAAAACTTCCAGCTTAATGATTAGGAATTCTAATCTTGTTGGATATAGTTTACAGTGGATTTTCGTTGAAAAATTCATGTATGTTGAACTGAACTTAATACAAATTGCGTCTGACAAAGCCCTCACTATGTCACCAATTTGTAGGACTAAAGGCCATAAAAAGCCATTTTGAGAGTTATTACATTCTGTGGCCCTTTTTCTTAAAGTCCCGGTAGGCCCTTTGACCCCCAGTCCGCCCCTGGGTGTTCCATTAACATTTACTGATCAGGCAAAATATTTGGGTCTTATTTTAGACAAAAAGTTAAGTTGGAAACCTAATATACAAGAAAGAGTCAAGAAGGCCACAGTGGCACTCTTCTCATGCAAAAAAGCCGTTGGGAACAAATGGGGCCTTCAACCTCGTATTACTCATTGGCTATACACATCGGTGATTAGACCGATTCTCACATATGGTGTTGCAGTATGGTGGACGGCTCTAGATAAAGCGGTAAACTGCGACAGACTAAGCAAAGTACAACGTTCGGCTTGTGTATGCATAAGTGGTGCGCTTCGCACGACACCCTCTGCTGCTCTAGACGTTCTGCTATATCTGACTCCCCTCGATATATTTAGCAAACAGGTGGCTGCAAATACAGCCATACGCCTACAAGCTTCCTCACAATGGTACAACAATAATATTGGCCATTCCATCATTCTGAATTCATTTAGGTCACTACCTAGTCACATTGACTACACCATCCCAAAACCACAATTCGGTTTAAACTTTCAAGTCACCATTCCTTCTAGAACCCTCTGGGAGGATATGGCTTTCTTGGAAGATGAATCGGTTCATATCTACACGGACGGATCGAAAACTGATGAAGGGGTGGGTGGCGGTGTGTACTCAGAAAGACTAAAATTAAGTCTCTCCTTCCGTCTTCCTAATCATTGTAGCGTGTCCCAGGCGGAACTTATGGCGATTAAAGAAGCCTTATCTTGGCTGAAGGAAAACGTGATATCAACTACAGATATCCGCATCTTCTCGGATAGTCAAGCAGCTATTAAATCCCTGGAATCGGTCTCTACTAACTCTATAACAGCCCTAAATTGCCGTTCGTCTCTGTTGGAGATGGCACAACAGTTTAATATTCACCTGTGTTGGGTGCCGGGGCATAGGGACATCCCAGGTAATTGTAAGGCCGATGAACTCGCTAAAAATGGTACAACTTTACCCCTTCTACCTAGTAAGGCAGAAATAGGTATACCCATCGCTACATGTAAACTTTTGCTGAAGCAAGATGCCTTAGAGAGAACAAATCTTAGGTGGTATGATATCACCACTTGTTTGGCAGCAAAACAAATCTGGCCAGTAATGGATTTAAAACGATCTAAGCGTTTGATATCTCTAAGCAGATTGCACATCAGCTCCATGATTGGTGTTATAACCGGACACTGCCTCATAGGCAAGCAGGCAACGCGTCTTGGCGTATTCGCTAACGATTTTTGCAGAAGCTGTATGGATGAGGAGGAGATAGAATCGATCCCTCACCTTCTATGCACGTGCCCTGCTATGTCTCATAGACGAAGACTTCACCTTGGTGAGTTCTACTTCAATGATCCTAGTGATCTGATAAACTTAGACATTGGCAGTCTATTACGCTTCATAAGAAGCTCCAAATGGTTCACCGAGTAGGGAAAAGGGTTTCCTGGATTCTTGTGGTATCACAATGGACCAACTCATGGTCTAAGTGTGTCGGTCCCCACGACTGGCAGCCACTTCAACCTAACCTAACCTAAGGTGTCGGTGAGGTCTTTGCTGACCTTGATGGAGCAGCGTGCATTCTCCTTCGTCATCCTGCACAAACGGACGAGCTTGGGAGGGATGCCAAAGCTAGACATTGCTTTATATAGTTCGTCTCTATAGATGCTGTCATACGTGGCCTTAAAATCGATGAAAAGGTGTGGTGGGTATCGATTTGAAACTCCTGGGTTTTTTTTTCCAAGATCTGCCGAAGTGCGAATATTTGGTCAATGGTGAGACTTTCCTGGCTTAAAGCCACACTGATATTGACATATTGCAGGTTCTTGACGAATGGCTTCAAGCGTTCACAAAGCACGGCAGAGAAGACGATATTAAGAAGACTTATGCCTCTGTAGTTGATGCAGTCCAGAGGATTGCCTTTCTTGAGGATCGGGCAAACAATGCTGAGATTCCATTCATCGGGCATGCTTTCCTCCTAACATAATGTTGGAGAAGAGCTGGTGCATACTCCTAATCAATTCATCGCCAGCCGCTTTGAATAGCTCAGCCGCAAGGCCATTAGATCCAGCAGCTTCATTGGACTTAAGTTTAGATTTATGTAGCTATCTTTACTTCGTCGAGATCGGGTGGACGGAATTGTTGGCCTACGTCTTCCAGGTTGAATGGTGCAATCTGCATGGTAGCGGAATTCGGTTCGTCATAGAATCTGCAGAAATGATTTTTCCTTATTCACACCACGATGTTCCCCTGATCATCCTTGCAGGCTTCGGTTTGAGACTTGTAACCCTGGGAGGTTCTTTTTACCTTTTGGTAAAACTTCCAAACTTCATTCCTGCAATAGCGTCCCTCTATTTTCTCCATGGCGCGTTTCTCATGCTCTTTCTTTTTCCTTCTTAGAAGCTTATTGGAGGAAGTGTCGTGAAGGCTATTTCGTCCGATTGTGCCACCAAAGGCGTCTTCTTTTCCAAGTTTGGCATTAAAATCACCCAAGATAATTTTAATGTCATAGCTAGGGCTTATTGCTCATACACTCCCGTTCAATTGAATAGGTTCAAAATTTTCGAGTGCGATTTACCGTTATAACTCCGAAGTATGTGGAATAAACGAAAAAAGTTTTACGATTTCAATATGAATTTAAAGAAATTATAATAAAACGTGTAATGATGGTAAGTTTGATATTGTGTGTTTTCTTATTCTCTCCTCAATTGGATGCTTTCTCTAATGCCATTTTCAAAAACTCATTTATTCCACATACTTCGGAGTTATAACGGTAAATCACACTCGAAAATTCTGAACCTATTCAATTGAACGGGAGTGTATCTCTTGCCCAGGAGCTCGTAGAACTCGTTCTTGGTATCGTCATCTTTCTCCTCTGTTGGGGCATGCGCGCATATGAGGCTAATGTTGACGAATACAAATAAAAAGGCTCATGTATGACATAATGCATGAATACGACATCTTTATAAAAAGTCCGCCACACATTTGCATAGTTGCAAGGATGCAAGAGGTCCAATTTTGAATGATTTTGCCTTGATTATATTGATTTTGAGGACATCGCGGTCGATCGCGGCTTATTGGCAAAGACCTGGTGACCTCAAAAAATCTCACAAGAAAAAGTCACGTCATTTTTGCGAGAAATCATTCATGTAGAATGTTCTGTGTCATCAGCTCTGTGTGACATGAAGTGCTTTACTGTTGGAACCACACGTGGAACTCATTCATATCAACCAAATTGGGCCAAAAGAAATTGTTTATCGTGGATCGGAAGAGGTTTTCGATGACTGAATTGAAAAAATCAAATGCATCGGGCGGGTTCTTCTACTCAATCTTATGGGCAGCATCCCTGCGATGTTTTTGGAAGATCCTGTATTTCGTTTATGTACGGATGTTGGCTGAACCGGCCGATTTGAATTTGGCCACCAAATGTCTTAGAAAAAAAACTTTGGTACAAATTTGTAGAAAATTAAATTCTATTCAATTTATCTTAACACACTTTTTACCTAAAGCTGTAAATGAAAGAGTTATAATCAAAATGTAAACATTGAAAATATTCGTGTGTTTTTGATTATAACATTTTATTTACAGTTTTAGGGTAAGAAGTGTTGTTATATGAACTGTAGAGAATTGAAATTTTCTACAAAATTGTATGAAAGTTTTTTTTTTCTAAGATTAATAATACTTAAGTTACCGCAAAAAACTTTTTAGAACTCCTTTCCCATATGGTGGCTAAATGGTGGGTCTTTTAACACCTAGTATCGAGGTTTATACTTGAACTTAACCCCCTTACACGTCAACAGAGAAAATCTTTGCCCTACCCATATTGAAAGGTAGAGTATTTGCAAAAATGTCAAATGCTACTTTATTACATTAATGACAAGTCTTCTTGGTTATTTTTGTATACACAAGCATATGTTGCATCATTTGGGAAGGTGAGAGGTAGTCAAACTTTTTTGAAAATAAATATTTGTACTGAGAAAATAATTTTACAAAATTGTAATAAGAAATGCAGTAAGGCCAAGATTACACATGTAAGTTTTACTTACGGAAGTTACTTACTTAAGCAACTTTTGAAAAAATTACTAGTGCAAACAGCTCTGTAAGTGACTTACAGTAAATTTTATCAATTTACGTAAGCTGTAAGTTGAAAGAAAAGCTTACAAGTATAAACACGTTTTTTCCAACTTACTGAACACTCACAGCTTACTCAAACGGCAGTGGTAAGTTTTTAAACTTACGAAAGTATTTCTTACTGAAAGTTCATCTGTAATGTAAAGCCTCTTGTAAGTTGCTTCTGTAAGACTTACATAAGTGCACCCAAAAAAATCCTCGCTGTTAATTTTACAAAATGTGGCAGTCAAATTTACAATTAAGTGCAAATTTGTGTATTTAACAGCAAATGCGTTCACATTCACAATTAATTGCAAGTTTAGCAGCATTTACTTTCATTTTTGCAATCAAATTGTCAAAATGATCTCAATTTTTTGTTGTAAAATTAACAGCGCGTTGTCAATTTAATTTGTTAAATTAACACATTTAAAATTATAAAATCAACATCGAACAAATGTGAAATCAACATCCACTTTTTGTAGTTTTTACACCAGGCTGTGAAAATTACAATAAGCTCTATAACCCTAAAAAGAAAAGTTTAGCATACCAACAGATATATAATATATGTATGTAATAAGGAATTAAGAAGATAAAATTCTGTTTTATATTATAAACAATTCTTAAACTACTTGTAGTACTGTACAAGTAGTAGGGATATAAAACTTTTTTGTGAGGACAAGGTGCAAAGATATGCAGTAGATAATTATGAACAATATCGAAATATGTGCATTGTGCATATACAAATTTTAAAATCCTCAACCTAATGCATAACAACTACAAAAAGCTGCAGAACTCACGCCAAAACTTGTAAAATGCACAATACAAGCATTCAAATCTACAACCATTTTATGTTGAAACTACGTTGAGTTGTGAATATAACAGCTAGTTTACTATCTTCCACTCACCCAGCCAGAACATCTATATAAGAATATACAGGCATATGTATATACCATGCATAAATAATCTCCAAATAGGTATCTACCTAAACAAAATTGTAAAATCTACAACCAAAATGTTAAAAGTACAAAAAACTGTAGAACCTACGTCAAAACTTGTAAAATGCACAACACATGCACTCAATTCTACAACCATAATGGTTGAAACTACGTTGAATCGTGAATATGACAGCTAGTTTACCGTAGGATCCACACACATTATGTACGTACATAGCTGGGATATTTTCATGGGTTTCATGTTTTTTTCCCTGTTTCCATTCATTCGATAGCAAAGCGTCAAAGTGTGTTTAGATTGAAATTAGTCGGTGTTTTGTATTTTCCATTAATAACAAAACTGATTAAAGTGATACAATTAAAGACGCTGAATCTGAATCTGATTTAAACGAAATCAGCGGTGAAATACCTATTATCCAAAGTACATACTTGTTGGACCTGGACGGTGGACGTATTCGAAATTTAAAGCAATTTTGAGTTATCAAAGAGTGTTGTGCCATTTTTAGCAGGTAAGTTGTTATAGATTTTTAATATGCAAATTCCTACAATGGCGTGCTCGTAATTAGAAACGATTTCAAAGCTACTTTTCTTCCTTTCGTATCTTCTGTTTTTCTCCAAAAAAACTCTCCATTTTTTTGTCTTGACTTAATGTTGTACCATACAAAATAAATTGAGGTAGAGTTCCGTAATTTTCCATTAAACCCATAAATTGTCTAAATGCACAAACGCCGATCGGGAAAGCAAACTAAATTTCCGAGAGAAACTATAACTGTAGTTTTTGGCAAAACAGAGACTGGACCATCTCCAGATCAGTTAAAAAAAGATTTGCATGTGGCTAGCATCTTAAGACGCATAGTAAAGAAGAAGCCCTTTACTGACTGAGCAACACTAAGAAAAAACGCTTGAAATTCGAACAAAAATACATGTATATTTCCTATATAGCTTAGTCAGTAAAGGGCTTCTTCCTTACTATGCGTCCAAAGATGAGCAATATTTTGTTAAAATAATCAGGAGATGGTCCACATTCTTTTTTGACAAAAAATGCTGCTCTAATTGCTCTTTGTCGAAAAAAAGCCAATATTCTCGTTGAGAAGTTGACCTTGCTTTTGGCCTGCACTGCCCCTTTTCTAAAGTTAAATTGTTTTTAAAATATTGAACAGCATTAAAATCATCGTTTAAGAGCATTTTTATATTTCACATATTTCGTCGTATGATTTTCCATCCGCCTGACGATTGACAATGAGGCGCCGAATTTTTACATCGCAGGATTAATTTTACTCAGTATGCAAAACTCGGGAAACAGCCCATTTTCAATATTTCGAATGCGTAGATGTTAAAACTCTTACCTACAACCTTTTAAGCCGCTTGAATTTTGAAAACAAACATAATTTATGACCAGTTTCTAATTATGCGCACGATCAACTTTGTCCATTTAGACAATTTTTGGGTTGGTAAGAACACTAAGCCAGGACAAACAAATGAAGAGGTTTACAGAAGATACGGAAAGAAGAATAGTTGCATTGAAATCGTTTTTAATTACTTGCACGACACTGTATATCTGTGGTGTTTGTTCGAAACATGATAGCTCCATAAAATAATTGTATAATCATTACGTCTTTACGTCCACTTAACATTGAGCTAGGGCCTGATCGAGTTGACCGATTTTCTTCAAATATAGTTATCATGTTTCTATCAAACGCCAAAGATATGTATATTCCTTATTATTTTCATTTCAAATTTTACAAGCGAAAACTAATTTAATAAATTTATTTACATATATAGGCGCTTAATTTGGCAAAGTTGGAATTTCTTTCATCACCCCCAACCCCGTCCTAAAAATGATCAAGGTTATAGCATTTTATTAGACGATTGTTAATGAAACTAACCATTTATCGTAAGTACTATATAGGTACAGAATAAAAGAAACTGTATTACTTCAATTTTTATTTTTTCAAGGGAATTAAATATACATAAGAATCAAAACTAAATGTGTACATAAATATAATTAAAAATGATTTTGAATGTAATTATAGATGAGAAAAAAGTATTTATTGTTTGTCATAAATATGAAATTTTGTATTTTAACTTTCATTACAGTTCCTATGTGGTAGATTTATCGCAAGTACATAAAAATTATATCATTTTAAACATTAATAAGTTTCCAAGTCCACCAATTAATTTAAATTCATTAATTGATGGAACGAAAGTTTTTAGGAATAAGTCTATTTAATTTTTTGTATAGTAAAAAAGTGAATAAAAAAAAAATAAAACTTTGGACTTTTATTTTGGAGTATAAGTTTAAAAAAAACAGCTACAACCAAGAAGAACTGTGTTAAAACAACTTGGTTCGTTGATGAAAGTTTGGAAATTAAAAAAAAATTGCAAATATCTACTAATTCTTTTTTCAGCAAAATGACAACAAAATGTTGTGAAACAAAAAAAACTGTTGTTTTTACAAATCGGAGCTGTAGGTTCGACGATACAAGTTGCATTTTGACAGTGAAATGTTGTAAATAATACAAAAAAAAGCCTGTAGTTTCTACAAAACGCAGCTGTAGGTTCGACTATAAAAATCGTATTTTGACAAGGATTTGTTGTGAATAATACAAGAAAAGCATGTAGTTTCTACAAATCGAAGCTGTAGGTTTGGCGATACAAATTGCATTTTGGCAGCGAAAAGTTGTGAATAATACAACAAAGCCTGTAGTTTCTACAAATCAAAGCTGTAGGTTCCACGATACAAATTGCATTTTGACAACGAAATTTTTGTGAATAGATTAGATTTAGATTATAAAGATTTATTTCAGGATAAAATCTGTATATATACAATTCATGATAAAAAATAAATCTTAATGTGACATAACATTTATTTGTTGTCTGTCAGATTGGCATAGAAATAAACAATATTATTTTTAACTAAATAAACATCAAAAAATTATTCAATAATTATTACATAGTTTTGTTTTCGAGGTTTAATATTTACAAAAATAGATTAACATTATGTAGTTAGATACTAAATAAGTAGATATTATTTACAAAAAGAAAAAAAAATTATTATTTTGCATTTAAAACTTTTTTAAAAATTTTGATTATATATTTACAAGAATTCGTTAACTATCAGTTTCCTATATTTAAGACAAGTTGCTAAAAAATTGTATAGGGAAGGGAAGTTTTTTCCATTTAACTGATCATATACCTCCTCAATAGAAAGCGTCTCATTTCCAAAACATTTCAATCTCGTTTTTTTTATAAATTGGACATCTGCCTATAAGGTGATAAGTATTCTCCACTTCATCCAGATTACAAACTGTACATATACCAACTGTATTTTTCTTAAAAGCTCTTGCATTGATATCTAAAAGACCACATCTGGCTTTAAAAATTAAGCTTGCCAGGTGTGGGCTGTTATCATCAGTGAAGTAAGGCGTTATATCATAATTCAACTGTGGGTAAATATCATGAAATTGTGATCTTCTGGCATCAGCAACGTGATTTTCATGCTCGTGGGCTTCCAAAGCTAACAAAATACCTGCATGAAGATTCCTAAAAGAGGAAGTGGTGAGGTCGATATCAATATTGAGTTTTTGACACAAGTCAACCCAGTCTAGTACCCAAAAAGTTTTTTGAGATATTGTCTCCATAGCAAGTTTTCTTGGTAATCTTCTCTCAGGATACTCTAGTACTTTATTGATATATTCAAAGTGTAGGTGAAGTGATCGGAGATACTGAGATCTCATGCCAGTTTCTATCAGTAACATGTAGTTTGGGGTATTGTTAGGAAGATTCAACATCTTTTTCATAAAAAATCTATAAAGTTTTTCAACTTGATCAAAGCCTTTTGATCCCCATACTTGAGAACCGTAGAGCATTATTGACCTCGCAGCTGCATCAAATATTTTAAGTTTATTAGAGAAGTTGATATTAGGATGGTGAATATACTTTGACCACGTTGAGTTGATACAACATTTCGAAATCGAGAGCTTTAAATCAAGGTGTTTATTAAACGAGAGGTTGTTATTTAGTGTAAGTCCTAAGTATTTATAGTCATTAACGACCTGAATCTGTTCAGAACCATATTTCCAGCTAAGTGAATTTGATAATCTAGGACCAACTCTAAACACAACAACTTTTGATTTATTAAGGTTAACTTTTAAACCCCATAAAATGCAATAGCTATATAAGGAGTCAATCATTGATTGAAGTACAGTCGGGGAATCGGACAAAATAACAAGGTCGTCTGCATAGAGTAAAACTTTTACAACAGAATCTGCAAAACTGACACCTCCCGGCAAATATGAATGTAAATCATTTACATATAAGCTGAATAAGATTGGACTCAGTAAACATCCTTGTTTTACACCAACGTTAACATTAAAGGGGTTCGAAAGAGAAATCCCATCCCAAACCTGACAAGTTGTATTGTTGTAGAGGAGTTGTAATGTTTCTACTATCTTAGTTGGCAGCCCCAGAGATGATAGTTTGAAGAAGAGCGAATTACGTGGTATAAGATCAAAAGCACATGAAAAATCAACAAAAAAGGCGAATGTTTTTTTCTTCTTAATTCGGTTCAAGTGAATGATGCTCGTTAAATTAAATATGCTGTCAATAGTGGAGTAACCAGCACGAAAACCTGATTGAAACTCACAAAGAATATCATTGTCTTCAATCCAACCATTTAATCTGTTAAGAATCAGGCCTGTAAAAATTTTATAAAGCGTATCCAATAGAGAAAGACCTCTGTAGTTTTCACAATGATTTGGGTCACCTTTCTTAAATAGAGGTATAACAATAGAACTACGAAATGAGTCTGGTACCTGTCCGGTGAGATAAATTTTGTTGAGCAGGATGAGGACTTCTTCAAGGAAACACTCCGGTGCATTTTTGTAAAACTCATAACTTATTCTATCCTTACCAGGGGCTTTTTTAGGTTTTGATTTTTGTAATACATATAAAAGTTCCCACATTTCAAAGGGACGGTCGAAAAAAGTGTCAGTAACCATCGGCAAAGCCCAGAGGATGTTTTGCTCACATTCAGGTTCTAACAAAAGGGACTTAAAATGATTATAAAAGTCATGTATCTGAAGAGTGCTTCTATGTTTATAGGGAGCGGCCTTAAGACACTTCGATAATCTCCACCACTCACTAGAATTCCTAACACTATTTAATTTTCTAATATTTTCATGACTTTTCTTTAACTTTTTATTTTTACAAATTTGAATGTATTGGGATCTACAGTGAATGTATCGCTTTCTATACAGACTCAAATTGTTCTTACGAAAGAGGCGAAGCATTTTTAACATTTTATTTCTGGCACGTAAACACTGGAAATCAAACCACTTCTGTTTTGGAATAAATTTTTTCCTCCTAAAACCGGTATCCGCAGCTAACTTTATTTTATTTATAAGTGTATTTACTTTTTCATCAATTGAAACATTTGAATGGATGTATGCATGATTGGATAAACTCGTTAAAGTGTTAAAATACTTTGAGGCCATGTTCGAAAACCAGTTTAACTTTTTTCCTAACGCTAAGGGGCCTACTACGACGATATTAGGTACAGGAGGAGAGAAACACAAGTTCAAAGGCATATGGTCTGAATATGGTTTGCCGCGAACCGAGAAGTTATTAATTAGTTCTAGAAAATTAAACGAACACACGCAGTAGTCAATAATTGAATTGCCCATTGCACCGCAAAACGTAAACTCCCCCAATTCATCACCACTTATTCTACCGTTTACAATAACACCGCCTATATTTTCAAACAATTCCAAACATTTTTTGCCTTTAGCATCAACTATTTTGTCCTTAGATTTCCTCTCTTGTGATATAAAGGGTAAACCTTCAATTAAATTTTTGTGAATATTACAACAAAAACATGTAGTATCAACAAGTAAGTATTGTGTTTTTTGCAAAATGTGCTGTACATTCAACAATGAATGCTTTTGTATCTACAACTCTTTTAGTTGTAAGATCTACAACAGGTATTGTGATTTTCAACATTAAGTTTTGAAATCAGCAACTATGTCTCTGTAAAATTGAAAACATTGGATGTCGGGTCGATTATGACAATTAATGCAGTCGAATCTACAGCGGTTATTAACATTTTTACAACAAATTTTTTTGGGTGTGGTAAGTAAAACTTACATGTGTAATCTTGGCCTTACTACTATTAAATTTGACCACTTATTTATAAGAACAGTTATTTTAGAATAATAAAAAAATTTAAAAAAACAATAGAAATTGTTTAACCATGGTTAGTGTTCACGTTTTTGAGGAAAGTAGTACTTGTTAACAATTTGTGAAAAAAACATCAGAACATAGTTAACACTGGGAAAATATTTTTTTTGGAAAGGTCATTAGGCCTGCTATAGCCAGTTGCAAGGTTATCCATTATTTACAGGACACCCTGTATACAAATTAACTATTTGTAAAAACATTTGGCTTGCAATTATGTGTAATCAAACACATACAAATTGAATAAAGAGCTTTTGAATGAAAATAAATTGACTTTTAAGCAATGTTTCCAAGGTGGCAACACTGTCAGAAGGATGAGAAAAGGGTTGCCACTTATTAGTTTAAATCAAGAAATGATGCATACATTGGCCTTTAAATAGAGAACCACTAGTCGGATGATGACCGAGATAACTCGTTGGGTGCAGCACCCTTGTAACCATAGGACATTATTTATTTCGAAATTAATTAAAAACTTTAGAAATTCACTTTCAAAGTGTTGGATAGGGGGATATGAAAGCAAATCAAACTTAAATATCTATCTTGGTATAATCTAAGCATATGACACATTATTTAAGGGTATTTTTTTAAAGTCCAATCTTATTAAATTCAAATGAAACCAATACATCCACATTTAAGACAGTTATAGTCGATTTCATTAATGATGACTTAATTTTAAGAGAAACAAGAAAAACATTACCAAATTCCAACAGAATAGTGATGAAACTTGGTCCACATATACAGCCATGGCCAAAATAATAGCAACGCTCCTTACTTTTAGGTAATACTGTATCTTGCACTTTAGTTAGGCGAACATGTGAACAAATAGCTGTGTTATTGTAACGGTTATTATATTGCCAATCTATTCAACGTTTGATCTTGTGAGTAAACAAAAGTTATTTGTAATATTATGCACTCAGTAGATAGCAACTACAAAATTTGCTGGCCAAAAAAATAGCAACATTTGAATAAAAGTCAAAAAAAAATTGTTATTAGCTTGAAAAAGTCAAAATTTTGGTGAGATTTGTTAATCTGAGAATAATTTTGAAATTTTAGCTCATTTTTTTAAAATATGACACATAGAAATGGGAAGAGCGAAGCACTGCACTGAAGACCAACGAGAAGCCATTTTAGCTCTGCATAACAGCGGTGGATCCATGAGAGAGATAGCAAAAGTCATTGGGCGCTCTGCCAGAATGGTGTGGAATGCTATAAACTCCAAAAATGTTGAAGAAACCAGAGGGCGTCCGTCTAAAATGACTGCAAGAGACAAAGCTACGTTGGTGAGGAAAGCTAAAACGAATCCGTTTATGTCCTCAAAAGATCTGCAGCGAGAAATACGAACGTCAGTTAGTTCTAGAACTGTTCGTCGTATCTTGCAGGATGCTGCCCTTCATGCACGATCTCCAAGGAAGGTGCCCTTACTAAGAAAAATACACACCCAGAAGAGGATCTGTTTTGCAAAAAGGCATCAGATGAAAGACGACCCACTTCAGGCCAAGAAGCAGTGGAGGAATGTGCTTTGGAGCGACGAAACGAAAATAAATTTATTCGGAATGGATGGAAAACAGTTTGTTCGTCGCCCAAAGTGCGAGGCCTACAATCCGCGGTACACAAAACCAACCGTGAAGCATGGAGGTGGCAGCATAATGTTATGGGGTTGTTTTTCTTGGTGGGGCGTTGGTCCAATATTTGTTATAGTTGGCATAATGACAAAGGAGTCGTATGTGGACATACTGCAAAATGTTATGCTTCCGTGGGCTGACGAAAATATGCCACTTAAATGGCGTTTCCAGCAAGACAACGACCCTAAGCATACGGCAAAATCAACAAAGCTCTGGTTTCAGCGAAACAAATTGGACGTAATGGAGTGGCCTTCTCAATCACCGGATCTAAATCCTATTGAGAACCTCTGGAATGAACTGAAAATTGAGGTTAGTAAGCATAAACCTACCAACAAAGCGGATCTATGGAGAATTGTCCAAGAAGTGTGGTATTCGATTCCACAAGAAAAGTGCAAGAAGTTGGTAGACTCTATGCCAAATCGAATGGATGCAGTGTTGAAAAATAAAGGGTTTTCAACGAAATATTAAATATTCATTGCTAATAAATAAAAAAAAAATGCATTGGTTATCAAAGTGTGCTGTTTTTTGTTAAATTAATCAAGTGTTGCTATTATTATGACCAACTTGTTGGGAAGCCTAAAGTAAATGGACTACGAAATTTTGCACACCTCTTTTAGTTTTTAAAAAATTTTATATAAAATAGATAAAGAACATACTAACCACTAATATATAACACTAATATTTTTTAATATTTGCCTACTGTAAGTACTACACACAATATTAGCAAAAATTAGAGAGTGTTGCTATTATTTTGGCCATAGCTGTACCTATTTCATTTGTCATATCATAAGCAACAAGAATCAAATAAAGTAAAAATATTTGTAGTCAAAGTGAAAGTGTGTTTTTTTTAAATGAAAAGGACAAATTTTGAATTACTACCATGAAACCACTCCGAAAGTTGGTATGCACGTTGATGAAAGTTGGTGAAATTGTTTGATTATTCATCAGGATCAAAAAGTGTTAAGGTTCCTTGGTATATTTTGGACTTGTTTAGGGTTTTACAGCTTCAAAAGGAACCACTGTTTTAAATAATGCAATTTCACCATTGCCATTTGTATGCACGATTACCGTTGCCTTTTAACATAAATTTAAATATACACATGTATACCTACATATATATTAACCTAGTATATCAACGCTATAGAATTGATAGAATTGGAGTGAGATACAAATCCTACCTAATCTTGTTCACACTTTTAATAAAAGATGACGCGATGACACATTTAATAGCAACACATCAAAACAGACAAACACCCCTTCACATCAAATCCTTTCAATTCTGACACAAACAACTCGTTCCATTTTGATAATGATAGTTTGTCCCGATCAAGCTGCCTTTGTGTATAGGGGAACAGATTCAAAAAAGAAAGAAGTTTTGGCTGTAATAAAAAATAAAAAGATCTAAAGGAGCCGAATTTTTTTACTACAAAACTTATTCTACTTACTGGAAGGAAATTGTTTGTGTGTTGCACTTTCAAAGTAATCGGGGGCGAGGAAGATTATGTGTTACCCATGCAGAAGAAATGCGTTGTAATCCTTTGATTGTTCGAGATGGATGAGTTCTTAGACGGAGCCATAAGTTGTGACTCTTTTCCCTTATGTGCATTAAAAAGAATAAACGGTTAGGGTTAAAAGGTGTTATTGTGGTATTTCTATAAAAATCCATCTTATTTCACAACAGTGAGAGTGTTTGCTACGAGTTATCCATTAAAAAGAAAGTGTTTCAATAAAAAATGAATTGATTCGGTTCTCAAAGGATGTCGTATGATTACAAAAAAATGGAAAAAGGAGACATAAGTTGTAGGTTGGAGGTGATTAGATAATCCTGCTTTTGTTAATCGAGGTTTTTTTTGGTTATAAAAAGGGTAAATATAAATACATATAATAGTAAACGTTCCTCATTGTGTTCTTTTGTACTTGCAAAACCTGTTCGTTTATTCTAAACAAAATCAATGCCTCAACCAGACAGCAAAATTTCCAGGTTTAATGATTAAATGTTTGTATCTTGTTGGGTGTACATTATACATACATAGGACACATTAGACTTTTGTCAAAAAATCGATGGAAGATGAACTGAACTTCATGAATTCGTACGTATTGACAAGGTCCTTGTTTGTCAGCTGATGATTCCCAGTGAGATAGGGTATCCGCCTTAAAAACAAAGAGACAGATTGAACGCAAAGAAAGTATTGCAATCCTCTCTTCTTTTAAAATATAAAAAAAACGAACTTTCATATTCCGAATGTTTTGGAGCCCTTCAGCCAATCCATGGGCCACGTTCCGATGCTAATTCTCAGTTATCCAGATAGCTTTATGTTGTTGTAATCCCTTGTTAAAAAACAACTGATAACAAATCATCTGTTCTTAACAAACAAATCTGAAGCTATGGCCGCGCTCAAATGCAGAACTAAAGCGATCTGGATAGGTTTGTGTTGTTGTAATCCCTTGTTAAAACAAAACAACTGATGACGAAACAGCTGTTGACAGAAAAGAGATCCCAAGCTATCCTAAAAATTTTACTATACGAAGCTATCCTATGAGAAATGTCAACAACAGCTAACTTGCGTTCAGACACATACATGGATTCAAAGCTATCCTAGATAGGTTATCTATCCATTGAAGCTTGAACGTGGCCTTTCTCAAAATTTCTTGGATACTCAACAATCCGAAGAGATATTTCAAAGCAGCTGATTTGTGACAAGAAATTTGAGTTTTTCATGTTGGGTTTTGCCGTGCAGGTTTTCTTAAAGGAAAATAAATAAGTTAAATGCAACTACAAAATGATAATTTCCATCACATTGGACTTCACCCAATATGAAAATATAAAAAGAATACAATTTAGTTATAAAAGTAACAAGTTTTTTGCATAAAAATAAAATTTTTATTCCAATTTCTTTGTCAGCTTTTTCAGCTAACCTATCCGGTTCTGCTCGTTCACAAACGTATCGGCTACTTAGTTATCTTGGATAGCTTATCCGATAGCGAGACCACATGCCTTTTCCTTCTTCTTTTCGATTACCTTTTGGGTGTTGGTGTTACAAAGTAGTTCCCCGCCAGTGATGGTACACGTAGGGAAAAATCCGTACACATAGGGATATTTCATTTGAGAATAACACTGTAGGGAAAAAAGGACGGATTTTTGAAATATTGGATTATTCTATGAAAGCGTAGGTATTTCAGAATTGTACAACTAAATAATTTTTATTACTTCACACCCAGCAGAAGTTCATATACCAAAATATATTTCTTTCTAAATATCTTACCACCCACCTTTAATTTAATAACAAAAAAAAGTAAGATTAAATTATTTTAATACAGCGAAACCTGCATTGGGATTGAGCAGAACATGTGGCTTTAGTGGCGCGGTGTGTAGTGCCTCTGAATTGCAAGGTTCATGGTTGGCTCCCAGATGACGGCAAAGAAGCACCGCTAAAGGAGTCTGATGATCGAGGTGGCTCTCATGAAATAGCTATAACTCCAGCCTATATACGTGGTGGTAACACACACAAGTTGTTGTTGTTCGTTCAAAATTATTCAGTAAAAACTTAACATCTTCTTAAATAAAAAAAAAAAATATTCACCATTATATACGTTAGCCATGATTATAAATTATTGAAATAATTTAAACTTGAATTTTCACACCCATTACAAATGATAAGCAATTCAAAATTGGCATACCATGCCAATTCAACTAACGATTGCTATAGTGTCATCTTCGACCTTTAATAAAAACCAGGGTCATCAGTGGTTGCGCGGATGTATTCTACGTACGGTAGGTATAAATAATAGTATTGATTTGGACCTTCAATTTCTGATTTAGTTCGCACTAAATGTTGATTTCCTATACCACTGTGCGGCGCCATAAGGAAGCACAAGTAGTAGCAAACAATTTTGTGAATGTTACTCTTCACTTTACATCAAAAATGAAAAAAATGAAAATGTCATTTATAGGTACAAGACAAAATTTATCGCGAGTTGCATTATTTAAAAACTAGATAAAAGTTATATCTCAGTTTTCTTTTAGTGGGTTATTTTGAGCATTCTGTTGGTGTAGGGGAAAAGCAGGGATTTTTTGTATATGCCGTTGGTAGTTTTCTTGTTCCCATGTACCATCAAGTGGGTCTCACAATTATGTCTGTCTGTTTAGGCTACAGCCTAAACGGTTGGATTGATTTTCTCAAAACTTGGTAGGTACATAGTGCGATTTGATGATTCCGGCCACACGTTTTCTCATTTTTCTTATAGAACCAAAAATAACGGTACCTGCCATACTTTTTTTTTTAGCAACTCTACAAAATCTAATTTTTCTCAAAAACGACTCCACAACTTTTTTTTTTAAATTCAATAAATTTTATTAGTTAAGGCTACCTTTGGATAGGAAACCATATTTCAAAAAATGGTTATTAATGGTACCTCACAAAAAAACATTTTTTTTAAATTTCGATTTTCTTCAAAGTGGTATGATTGATTCCAATAATTTTTTATACGAAAATACGAAAAATATAAAGAGTAATGTGTTCCAAAATAAAAAAAATATTTTTAGATTTTTAAAAAATGTTTCAAAATATTTTTTTTTCGATTTTCTTAAACTCGATACTTAAGAGTTTTTAGTACTTATTTTAAGAACAAATTAAAAAACTAACTGTAACTTCCATACAAAAGTTAAAAAACCATAAAGGAAAATACATATTTTTATTCTCAAAAACGACTCCTACTATTTTGATTAAACTTCTTCTATATTCTAAAATTAGTACGATCTACTTCCAAAAATTATAAAATTTTACGCTTAGCAACTATTAGTAAGTAGTACCTCTCAAAGAATGTTTTTACTTGCGATTATAGGTACTATAAGGCAAGTTTTGGATTCGTGCAAAAAAAAAAAAATTTGAGATAACAATCAAACATGATATTACGATGATAGAGAACACCAAAAAAGTGGGTGGCAAAATTCTGTCTGTTTGTCTGTCTGTCTGTCTGTCTATCTGTCTGTCTGTTCGTCTACAGCCTAAACAGCTAGATCGATTTTCTTCAAACTTGAACTTAGTGGTTTTTGGTGATTCTGCCGACACGTTTTTTTCATTTTTTTTTAGAATCAAAAATAACGGTACCTACCTGTCATACATTTTTTTTGGCAAATTTACATAATCGTATTTTTCTCAAAAACGGCTCAACACCTTTTCTTAAAAAAAATTCAATAAATTTATTTTAGTGAAGGCTTTCTTTGGGTGTAAAACCATTTTTCAAAAATGGTTATTAATGGTACCTCCCAAGGAACCATTTTTTTAATTTTTGATTTTCTTCAAAGTGGTATGACCGATTTCAATTATTTTTTTTATACAGAAGCTTCCAAGAAATGTTAATAGTTTTGTGTACCAACATTTTTGAAAAAATATTTTTTGGGTTTTTAAAAAATATTTCAACATTTTTTTTGGAAAATCAAATATTTCGAAAACGGCACGATCGATTTTTTTGAAACTCGATATTTAAGACTTTTTTAGTACTCTCTAAAATATTTTTATAGTTGACAAAGTTTGTGAGTGGTGAAAAATCAAAAGATTAAATATAAAGGAATTTCAAAATCAGTTAAAAAGTGGATAATTTAAAGCATAAGAACCGTGTCTACAAATAAGAATAAAAACATAAAAACTTCAGGTATTTATAAACCTAAAAAACAAGTTTTTATATTTTGTGTGAATAAAAATTAGCCACAATAAATTCCAAGAGTGAAACGTCAAAGAAAATATAATATAAAGCTTTTTCTCTTTTATATAACAACAAATATTATAAATCAAGTAATTATCCCAAAAGTATGCAACTTTAATTATTTACCATTCCTTAATTTACTAGCGCCACCTGTGTTCATATAGAAATATAAAAACTTGGTAATATTAAGTAAATACACAAACCTGATCTTCTGAACCAAAAAATAATACCATAAGCCTACAAAATTAAAGCTCGATATAGTTCACATAATTTTTTTCAAAATATAAAATTATATATACAAATCATGTCTTCCACCGAAATCCAGAATAGAAAAGAGGAAGTGAGCAATTCTGAGCTTAAAGAAATGATAGCCCTTATATATAGAAGTGTAGAGGAATCAAAGAAGGAAATAAGATCTGAAATTAAGGAATAGTACGGGGTAATTAGATTTCATTATATGGAGCTCTGAGAAATAATTCAAACATGCAGTTTGACTTTGATATTCGAAAGGGTATTAGTACACGAGCCGAAAACCACATTTTTCACAATTGCACCTAGAGTCATTTGGCCGCCATTTTGTTTTTAACGGCTTTTTTTGTTATCAGACGTAACTCACGTATTTTTGACGCTACGAAAAAAAATTGTGAGACAAACTTGTAGAAAATTTAATTGTCTACAAAATATGTTAAGTAACTTTTTTCGATAAGTGCTTTTTTTAAAAAGTTATACTGCATTTTCTTAAAAAAAGTAGGGGTTGATTTTGGTAAATTCATCATATCTTATTTTTTTGTTCTAAAAAAAAAAAAAAAAAAATCGAAATAAAAGTTATAGTCCCTTCAATTATCTATATTTTTTGCCTTGACAGTTTTGTTATACGGCTTACGGTTCTCGCCCTGTAGCGCATATTAATAGTAGAGAACTGTATAGAATCATATATTTTTAACTACTTGACTTCTGCTGGTAAATAGAAACCTCGAGGTTCGAAAGCAAATTAGTACTCGAGCCGAAAACACAATTCTTCACAACTGCCCGTAGAGTCATTTAGCCACCATTTTGTTTTTAAGGTTTTTATATCTTCGCAAGTAACTCACTTTTTATTTATGCCAGACAAAAAAGTTGTAGAACAAACTTGTAGAACATTTAATTTCCAACAAAATGTTTCTTGTAACTTTTTTCGATAAGTACTTTTTTAAAATTGTACTGCATTTTGTTAAAAAAAGGGTTTCTTTTCAATTTTTAAAAATAAAAAATGAATGTCGAAATAAAAGTTGTAGGTAGACCTTTCAATTATCTATATTCTTTGCCTCAATATTTTTTTCTTATGCGGCATACTTCTGTAGCGCATATATGTATATTCAAGAAATCCGTGCAGCATTGGATGTTTTATTTTTGTTATAATTTTGTTTTGTTATATTCGTATCATAATTGGCTATACTCAAACAAATAATTGACGACATAACTCTCTTCCACCCTACCCCACCCTCAACATGGAGTTTTTCACTACAAAAACGAGCGAACAACAAAGAAATAGAATCTGTTTTCTTCCAAACAGGCTCAAACAGTTAAGCGAAAAAAGATATCTGTGAAAATTTGGGCTCTTAAAAATCATGTTTAGACACGCCTCGTCGCAGAATTCGGTTTTCCATACGATTTGAGAAAACTCCTGTTTGTATTTGGAATTTTATAACTTTATGCATAATAACAAGTATTTAAACTAACTACTTACGTTTTTCTTATAGAAAATTGAACTTTCTACACAAAAGGTCCTAATATGTTTTATCGTAAATACAGCTGTTTTGAAGTTACATCCATTTAAACCCAGTCGACAAAATTATCTTACATTTATCAAACATTAAATTAGCATTATTTTAGAAATTTAAGATATTAATTTGGGAATTTCTATGTAATTTCCCACAAAATTTCTGAAGTCATTTCTCGATTAGAGTGCGATATTAGTTAATTTTACAATTCGGAAATATAGTTAAACTATACGCAAATAATTTAAACTATTAACAAATCATATCATAAGGTATACCGCATAAGAAAAAAATATTGAGGCAAAGAATATAGATAATTGAAAGGTCTACCTACAACTTTTATTTCGACATTCATTTTTTATTTTTAAAAATTGAAAAGAAACCCTTTTTTTAACAAAATGCAGTACAATTTTCAAAAAGTACTTATCGAAAAAAGTTACAAGAAACATTTTGTTGGAAATTAAATGTTCTACAAGTTTGTTCTACAACTTTTTTGTCTGGCATAAATAAAAAGTGAGTTACTTGCGAAGATATAAAAACCTTAAAAACAAAATGGTGGCTAAATGACTCTACGGGCAGTTGTGAAGAATTGTGTTTTCGGCTCGAGTACTAATTTGCTTTCGAACCTCGAGGTTTCTATTTACCAGCAGAAGTCAAGTAGTTAAAAATATATGATTCTATACAGTTCTCTACTATTAATATGCGCTACAGGGCGAGAACCGTAAGCCGTATAACAAAACTGTCAAGGCAAAAAATATAGATAATTGAAGGGACTATAACTTTTATTTCGATTTTTTTTTTTTTTTTTAGAACAAAAAAATAAGATATGATGAATTTACCAAAATCAACCCCTACTTTTTTTAAGAAAATGCAGTATAACTTTTTAAAAAAAGCACTTATCGAAAAAAGTTACTTAACATATTTTGTAGACAATTAAATTTTCTACAAGTTTGTCTCACAATTTTTTTTCGTAGCGTCAAAAATACGTGAGTTACGTCTGATAACAAAAAAAGCCGTTAAAAACAAAATGGCGGCCAAATGACTCTAGGTGCAATTGTGAAAAATGTGGTTTTCGGCTCGTGTACTAATACCCTTTTGAATATCAGAGTCAAACTGCATGTTTGAATTATTTCCCAGCAAAAGTCTAACTACCCCGTACTAGAAGTAGGAAACAATATTTCTGAAGTTGGATTAAAGATTGATAACATCAATACCAAAGTCAATCAAATAGAAGTAAAAGTTAGTCAGCACGATGAAAAAATTGGTTTTTTAGAATGTCAATTAAGGAGGAAAAATGTAGTTCTTTTCAACCTAGAAGAAAAAGAAAACTCAACAAGCGAACTTGAATCAACGGTCTTACAAATTCTAAAAGAGACTTTTGATATTGAAATTTCAATAAGAGACCTAGATTTTATTTATCGACTTGGAGTTCGGAATGCAGACAAGATTCGACCGATCAAAATCGGATTTTTGGCATATAGAACAAAAAGCCAAATCATGGACGAAAAAACTAAACTCAAGGCCTACAACTCAAAAAACAACACAAAGCTTACTCTTCACGATGACCTACCAAAAGAAATACTTGAAAAAAGGAAAAATTTACTAGATAAAGCGAGTGCTTTAAGAAACACAAACAGCAATACAGTAGTGAAACTTAAAAACAACAGATTATTTGTGGATGGACGAGAACTTTCAGCAGAGGAGATAAACAACATAAAATCAGATCCTTATCAAAACAAGAGAAAGCTCTCTGATGATGATTCTTATGAAGATACTGAATCAGAAAAACCGATGAATTCACACACAGGAGCAATTAAAAAGAACTACAAGCCTTCAGAAAGGACAAAATTTAATAAATCGTCACCATCAGCATCATCTCCGCTTATGAAATATGTGCTTAAGAAAACTGTTACTATGGATAAAGATACTAACAATGGTAGTCCTACAAGTAGCAATAACATAGAAAAATCATCCACTCAATAACAACTAACTTACAGTACACCACCACAAACACGAGAAGTCGACCCCAGCATGGCAACTAACAACGAAAGTAAATTTAAAATGGAACAAAAATTAGATGAACCTCCAACCCGGTTGGCCACCGTGGAGGATTTAGGCCAAGAACCCCCCTTGAATAAGTTTGCGGAATGCATCTTAAACAAAAAACATAAGAAGGAGAACATCAACCCAAACCCTAAAACTGAAAGCAAAAAACGATTATACGTGGCAACACTAAACACTAGAACACTTCAATCAGCAGAAAAATTTATGGAACTAGAAAACGCTCTAGATAAAATAAATTGGGATATAGTTGGCTTAGCAGAAGTTAAGCGGCAAGGCGAAAGCATACAAGAGCTCAACAACGGAAATATTTTTTCATATTACGGAACCAAAAAAGGACTTTATGGCGTCGGCTTCCTGATAAAAAAAGATTTGAAAAATAGTATTCAAGAAATTAAAGGATTTAGCGATAGGGTAATTGGTATGAAAGTAAAACTAGGTAATTGTAACACAGCAATAATACAAGTTTATGCTCCAACCAAGATAGCAACGGATGAGGAGATTAGTCGCTTCTATAGCACACTTGAATCAGCAATAACACATTTCAGATCAGAGATACTACTAATAATCGGAGATTTCAATGCTAAGATCGGTTTCAGAAAAAACGGAGAAGAAGTTATCATGGGTGAATTTGGCTACGGCGAACGTAACGAGAGAGGAAGCCGTCTTATTCAATACGTTTGGCAACAAAAACTTATAATTGGAAATTCACTTTTCAAAAAAAAACCGCAAAATCAATGGACCTGGATTACACCAGATCAAAAACACAGAAACCAAATAGACCTTATTCTTGCCAATAAAAGATCAGTTCTCAAAGATGTCTCTGTCTTAAATAATTTCGAGTTCGAGTCAGACCATCGCATAGTACGTGCTGAATTAATGATCAACCATAAAAGTAGGCAGCGACATAAAACCACGAGAAAAGTCTTATCAAAGTCAGTAAATACTGATGTTATCACCAGCTATAATACCGATCTGCAACAACGATTTCGTATTCTTTCAACAATGAGTGAACCGACTCAAATAGCATACAACAAAATGGAAAGAACTATCAAAGAATCAGCAGACAGATATATTCTCACAGCTATGTTTCAAAAACCGCAAAAACTATCGAACGAAACTCTGAATTTGATAACACTCCGCGAACATCTTAGAAAGAAAACAAACCTAAATGAGCAGGAAAGAAACGACCTAAAACGCATACGAAAGAATATTAAGAAAAAATCGCGCGAAGATATCAAAAACTTTAATGAGAGCCTTCTAAAGTCAATAATTGAGGAAACAAAATCGATTAAAAAAGCTAAGAATGCAGTACAAGAGTACAAAGAGTGGATTAGAGGAAGTGTACCAATTATGGAATACGCTCCTAATATGGAAAAGTGCTATATTTTGAAAACTACGTAATATTTTTACCTGTTTATTTATGGTAAAGCTTTCTTTTCATGCGCATATTCGTTATTATTATCCTTGTGTAAGGTGATCTTTGTAGACATGAGTAATTATTAAAAGTATTGTTTTGGTAAAGTGCGTTACAAATTATTAAGAGCTTATTTTTCTTATATTTTTGTATCGGTTCAAGCTTAAACATATTTTTTGTCCCGTGTTATTAGGAAAAAGCTCAACCTTTGGGATAACTTAAATTATTTAGGTGAGCTCAGTTAAATAATAAGTAAATTTTAACATAGTTAAGTCAGTCTTCATGTTCCTAATATGGAATATCAGTATGTTCCTAATATGGAATAGTATTTCATATTGAATATTGAATAGTATTCCTAATATGGAATAGTATTCCATATTGGGAACCACCTAAAATATTTGTTTAAATTTGTACATATGTTGTCTTGTAATTAATCAGATGACACCAAAAGAAAAAAAGCGTAACGTCCGGGACAAGGCGGATATGGTGAAAGCCATAGCAGCCGTGAAGTCAAAAGAAATGGGCTTCAAGAAAGCTGCAAAAAAATTTCATGTTACCCATACAAATTGTTTCAAATTTTTCAATACCTTTTGACCTCTTGCATTCTTTATTGCTCTGCCACAGAATCTCATTGATAATTTTATTTGTGTTTTCTGCACATAAATTAAATTACCACATATATTATGGGGAAATCCTTAGTGGTCCATATTAGGGTCACTTTTTGAAATTTGCTCATTTTGTGTTTTTTTACCTTTTAATTTATTAAATTTTTTTTGATAATTTGTTAAAGTTCTACTTTTGTTTAAAAGCAAGTTTATAGTATTTTTATCAAGATCTATTTGAAAGACCGAAAAAAATTTAATTTTTTTGTGTTTAAAATTGAGTTTATATTTTGGTATTCCATAATCGGTACACTTCCTCTACTGCATTATCAGATAATGGTAAAAAAAAAAAATCACGTGAGGAAGAACATCAACCAAATAGCTACGAGATTTTATAACCAACTGTACTCAAAACAAACAACCAATAACGAAGATCTATTACTTATACAACAAAGAAACAGCGATGAAGAATTCCAACCATTCCTTAAAAGTGAAGTAGAGAAAGCAATACTTTGCTTGAAGAACGATAAATGCAAGGGAAATGATGGGATTATAGCAGAATATCTCAAGTTCGGAAAATTTTCATTGGCCAACTGGTTGACAGCTATTTTCAACCAGGTTTTGGTCACAGAGGAAGTCCCAACTCAGTGGACAAAATCAGAAATAATCCTCATACACAAAAAAGGAAACAAAGACGATATCAACAACTATCGACCTATAAGCATAATATCTTCGATTTATAAGGTTTTTGCGAAGTGTATTTTTGAAAGAATAAAGACCACTCTTGATTTCAATCAGCCCTATGAACAAGCTGGCTTTAGATCAGGCTTTTCAACAATGGATCATTTACAAACTGTTAGCCAAGTTATAGAAAAATGCAAGGAGTATAACATAACTGTTTACTTTGCTTTCATCGATTTTGCAAAAGCTTTCGATACGGTCGAACAGAATTTTATTTGAAGGTCACTTCTCAACCAAGGTATAGACGAAAAAATAGTTCGAATTTTAAAGGATATGTACGACAGAAGCACCGCGCGAATAAAAACGGAATTTATCGGACCAGAGTTTAAAATATCAAGAGGTGTAAGACAAGGAGATCCTCTCTCACCGGCGCTCTTTTCCGCAGCGCTAGAAGAAGTATTTAGACAGCTGGACTGGGAGCACAAAGGACTAAAGATTAATGGCAGATGTCTTTCAAACCTTCGATTTGCAGATGACATTATTATAATCGCAAACACCAGTGATGAGCTTCAAACTATGCTAAATGAATTATGTTCTAAATGTAGAAGTATTGGCCTATCAACAAATCAGCAAAAAACTAAAATCATGACAAATGGTAATGAATATGCAATAAGTGTGGATAGTAAATCACTTGAGTACGTTGAGGACTATACATACCTTGGTCAAATTATTTCATTCAAAGACAGAGAAATGAAGGATATAGAGCATCGAATGACAAGCGCCTGGAGACAGTTCTGGAATGTTAAGCACCTACTTGATTTGAACGTTTCCAATAAAACAAGAAAATATATGTTCGACTCGACAGTACTCCCCGTTTTAACCTATGGGTGCCAAACGTGGCAAATTACTAAAAATGCTGAAACTAAACTTCGATCGTGTCAAAGAGCAATGGAGAGAGCTACCTTAAACGTACGCATCGCTCAAAGAATCAACCATAGGAGTATAAGGAGTCAAACCAATTTTGAAGATGTCAGGCATAGACTCAGAAAACTTAAATCGGAATGGGCTGGGCATATCATCCGTACATCTGATAACCGTTGGACAAAATTAGCCACAGAATGGGTACCCTTAAATGGAAAAAGAAACGTGGGTGGACAATTCAAACGCTGGAAGGATGACATCCGGGCTACATGTCCATTTTATTGGCGAGAAGCACTCGACAGAAGAAGATGGAGAAGTCTGGGGGAGGCTTATGCTCAAATTTCTTAAAATTTTATATTGAAAGATTAAGTACATACACTTACATAAAAACACTTATGTACATAAAAAAAAAAAAAAAAAAAAAGTCATTGAATTACCTTAACTTTTATCTATTAAATAATGTTAAATTTTCTATTAATGTTACTTTTTAAGCTAAGAATTAATGAGTGAATAAAGCTTGGAATAATAATAATAAAAAATATTTTTAGAAAAAATTTTACATTTATGAAAAAATAACGGTAGGTACCTTCCATACAAAAGTGAAAAAACCGCAAAGGAAAATATTCTTTTGCTTGAAAACGACTCCTACGATTTTGATTAAACTTTTTTGATATACTAAAATTAGTACGATCTACCATTAAAAATTATAAAATTTTACACATAGCAACTATTAGTAGTACCTGTCATAGAACGTATTTTTTTATTTTGATATTTCTCGTTATTGGCTTAACGGATTTAAATGATTTTTTTATATACAAATTTCAGATAAGATTAAATAATATTGCATATCAAAATTTTCAAAAAAAAGGTTTTTGGATTTTTAAAAAAAGTTTCAAATTTTTTTTTTTGAAAATTTGATATCTCAAAAACGGGTTGACAATTTTTTTTCAAATTTTGTTTTTATATACACATAAATATATAGTTTAAATCTGCATATAAAAATTTGTTCTTAAAAATGTTTTAAGAATTTTATATATACAAAACTATTTTTTTTAAAAACCGCTCCAACGATTTTAAATTTTTTTTTCCCATACAATCATATTCCATCATGAATTAAGATGGCATACTTTTTTTTCACCTCAAACTGTCAAAAGAGTTGTATTAGCCAATTTAAATGTCATATTTCATGCTTCTCTACATTTTTCTCTCATAATTTCCATGTTTTTATATACAATTTTCTTAAACTCGCAGTGTCTTGAACACAAGAGCAAGGACGTGCGACCCAGTCGTGCATTTTATTTTTTCTTTGCAATTGTATACAAATTTAAAATAGGTTCCCCTGCGGCAGGGGAGCAGTTTCTGAAACATTGAAATATAAATGCAAAGAAAAAAACGTAAAAATCAATGAAGGCACATCTAATATAATGCTTCAGTTTTTAATAGTAATACTCCATTCTTGCATTTGGTTTTTAAATCAAGCTGTTTAAAGGAATAATTTTTGGGAAATTAAATTTTTAAGTCGATATTTTTCAAAATTGTATATTATTAAGGCTGTTTTTGTGCTCAATATTCAATTCCCTCGTTTCTTTATAGTCGATTATCGAAATCCAAATGAGAAATTAATAAAAAACAAAAGGTAGGTACTTTTCCCAAATAAGCCCGAAAAAAATAATTTATTTTGCCAACGTATCTAAGAGGAGTGAATTGGCAAAATGATCTAGATTCCGTAAAAACCTTCCTTTCTGAAAATAGTTTTGCAAATCTTGTAATAATAGGTGACATGAATGTTAGATTGGGGAACTTGCAACAGGATGTTGACGATTTCCTTAAATCAAGTTTTACGGCAGGACTCGATGTGCGTTGTTCAAACGATACCTATAACTGTAAATGCAAAAGGCAAGAAGTTTTTGGAGTTCTGCAACGATAATGGAGTGATTGTCCGGAATGGCAGAACTAAAGGAGATGAAGAAAGAGACATAACTTACGTTAGCACCATAGGAGAGTCGGTCAATGACATATGTGCCGTGTCACTGGATATGCTGATGTTGGTTAATAGGTTTAATGTGAAAGAAGGAATATGGTCGGAATACTTACCAATAAAACTAAGCATTCAGCAAAACAATTTTTTGCCAAAACTTAAATGGAAGGAAGCTAGAAAAGCAGAATACCAAGAAAAACTTAGCTACAACCTTCAACTTTTAAAGCTTCATAAAGAAAGAATCGAGATACTGGATTTAACAATTATAATAAAGGATTCCGCACCTCTACAAAATTGCAGCTCAACCACCTTCAAACCAAAAAACATTTTATTTCGTAAATCTATAAATCAAGAAATAAAAGAACGCTACTTGAGAGCTAGACACGATTATAAAACAATTTGCAAAAATAAACAAAATATTATACTTTCAACAAATAGGCATCAAAATAAATTCATTCAGAAACAGTAAAGATTGGTGGCGTTTGGTTAAGGAGATAAAAAATCAAGAACAAGTATCGTGTCCTGAGATAAATGCATCTGAATTTAAAAATCACTTCAAAGGCCTTCTTAACCCAAGGCAGGAAATGAACACCTTTTTAAATGCATCTAGTTTTATTGAAGATCAGGTATTGGATGCATCGTTTACTGTTGATGAAATTAAAAATATGCTGAAGAACGTAAAGCTGAATAAAGCACCTGGTGAAGATATGATGCCAAATGAGTTCATTATAAATGCTCCCGACGATTTTTTGGAAAGTCTCGCAATGGCATATAGCAAAATGTTTGATGAATGCAGAATAGACGAAGCTTTCACTAAATCTGTAATTTTCCCAATTTTCAAAAAGGGTAATGCTCTCGACCCATGTAATTACAGGAGAATTTCATTCATGAATAGCAATGCAAAGATTATGATGGGAATTCTTAACTCAAGGTTATATGCATGGGTAGAAAGATACAAAATTATAAATGAGTATCAGGCTGGATTCAGAAAAAGTATTCTACAGTAGACAATATCTATAACTTTGCATCTATTGTTCATATGATATCAGGCTAGCAGAAAAAAGAAAGTTCATGCCTTCTTCGTGGATTTAAAGCCCGCTTTTGATAAAATCTGAAGACAGTAGCTAATATTTAAGTTACGGGAAATGGGTGTTTCAACCAAATTTGTGAGCCTGGTGGAATGTATGTATTGTATATACTCAAATACTCAATCAGCAGTTTGAACGGGAAAAGAGTTATCAGATTACTTCGAAGCCCTTTATGGTGTTGAACAAGGATGCTTATTGTCACCCTTACTGTTTGCACTACATATCAATGATCTTCATGCGTACATTGAAGGAGGCCTCAATATTGAACATTTTAACATAAGATTATTGCTATATGCTGACAATATGGTGATTTTAGCAGATGATGTAGACATTTTGCAACGTTTTGAGAGCTGAAATTTGGAGTAAACCTTACAAAATCAGAAATTATGGTTTTCCGAAATGGTGGCAGACTATCAAATCGTTTGAAGAGTATTGTGAGAGCTGGAATTTGGAAGTAAACCTTACAAAATCAGAAATTATGGTTTTCCGAAATGGAGGCAGACTATCAAATCGAGAAAAGTGGGTTTTCAATGGCGAAGAAATTCGAATAGTACCAAATTACACTTATCTTGGTCCTTGGTGTACTTCTTACCCTCAAAATGAGCGTTTCTAAAACATATAGAGGAAAGAAATATACAGCAGCGAAAAGCAGTATTATCTCAGCATGGCATTGTTTCTTGAGTAAACAAAATATTAGCCTCAGTTCTCAGTTTTCTCATTCTAGGGGTGTTCATCCCGGTTGTCTAGTGGTGATTTTGGAGTGGATTGTTAGAAGGATTGGCTCACACTAAGGTACCTCGGATACGGGTTGTCGTTGCTCGGTGGACATACTTCTCATCAGCTGATTTGGATGACTGTGGATGTTTTCTATTAGCTTCTTTGTAGAGAGCACTAGGTACCTGTCCAGAGGGATTATGTTCGCTTCTGTGTAGAGGTGCTCATTCCTGTAGTGTTTCCGTCGCTGGCGGTCGAAGTGTAGTCCGGTGCAAATTCTAAGTATTTTTCTTTCGAACACTTGAAGTTCCTTCATGGCTGTCTTGGAAAATGAGAACCAGACTGGGAGCAATAGGCTATGACTGGCCGCAGGAGTTGCTTGTACATCAGTATTTTCGTGTGTTGACTTAGTACTGATCTTTTTTCTCATCAGGGGATGTAAACGGTGGAAGACCCAGCTGGCTCTTTTGAGCACACTTCTTGAGTGCGGGTTGAACCTAAGCAACTCATTGAAGTGGATTCCCAGATACTTTACGTTCCGTTTGGCAGCTATGGTAGATCCATCTGGGAGTTTCAGAACAATGTTTCTGCACTTCGCTGCAGTGCAACTGCTTCTGCCTGTTAAGGGTCTCCTGAAGCAGACAAGTTCCGATTTAGAAGAGTTGATCCGGATGCCCCATTTACTGTAGAAATCAAAGAGTCTCTTGATGTGAGCCTCCACTCTCCGAACGGCGAGTAACGGTGACGTTGAACTGGCGTAGATGAGCGAGTCATCAGCATACAGGAGGTTCTCACATCCAGTTGCGACAGGTTGGTCAGATGTCATCAAGTTGTAAAGAAAGGGGCCAAGCTTCGATCCTTGAGCGACTCCGGCTCTGATGGTTTTTATGCTTGATTTACAGTTGTCCAGTTGAACGAAAAATTTTCTGAAAGAAAGAAAAGTGCTCAAGTCTGGGGATTTGGATTGTTTGAAGAGGTGGACAAGCTTCAACGCTATTTTTTGACGAGAGTTTTGAAACTACAGTCATGTACACCAAATTATTATGCGTTATCGATTGAAACAGGAGCTGAAGATGGATATTTTTATACACTGGAGTTACAGCTTAGGTATGTTAAGAAAACAATGTTCGAATGTTATAACACCAGGCTACCTCATCAACTTACCAAAATTCTACTGGAAAAACAACTTTTTTGGGTCAAAGACGTTAACAACATTGGCAGAAGGTTCGGCTTACACTGGGATGAGAGTATGATAAATGAAGTAGACTCGCACAACAAATGTTCACATATTCTGGCTCAGCTAAAGTCAGAGGGTTACCAAGCAGCAGAACAGAAAGCGAGGGGGAGCAGTGAAAGAATTTAAGTTGTTGGATTACTCGATAGGACCACAATATATCACCGATAATTTCGAAGCAAATAAAGTAACATGGATTTTAAAGCCAGGTGTTCTCTTATCTATCTCAATGGAAGCAGATTTGGAAACAACGGTTCAACACTATGCAGCCTGTGCAGTCTGAGAGAAGAAGAAAACATTGTGCACTTTTTAGGCAGGTGCCCGGTGCTTAGAAAATTTAGAATAAGATACTTCGAAAAAACAAATTTAAACGAAGAAGAACTCATCAATGGAAGAATCATGGCTGATTGGAACAGATTGGCAAGCTATATTAATGTTGCAATATCCTATAGGAAACAAATCTTAAGAGAATTTAATTAATTAATGAAAAAGTTTAATCCTTACTTTTATTTCTCTAATTTATAGTAATCAAAATTAAGATTTATACGTAACGTACCTGAAATAAAATTAATTATTGTTTAAATTTACCCGACAGACGACTTCTTATGTCATTGTCGTGAATTTTTACTTTTCAACTAAAATAGTTTTCCTAGAGAACAAATCAGAAAACAATGTACTTTATGTATCTTCATTAATTTAGTTGAAAATAAAAATAATTACTACTAAATACTACTACTACTATTGTAACATAATAGCAAGTACGTGTGTACCCAGTCGTGCATTTTATTTTACTCAGAATAAAGTTCTGAACAGAGTCCAAGCATGTTCTGTACATCATCTGAGCCAAGTGTGTTCTGAGTGCTCTGAACTATTTTCGAAACACACCTGAGCACTATCCGTCAAATGCTTTGTGTTCAGTATTTAACTGTCTAGTCTACTCTTATTTTAATCGGAGCTCTCATAGAGCGAGCTCTGAACAAGCTCAGAACACACTCAGGGCGGAAAAAGAAACACAAATCTTTGGCTCTGAATGCTCAGAGCTAAAAACGAAACACAATTTTTGTTTTGACAGTTCAGGCTCTTCTCTGAACTAAGAAGTAAAAACGCCTTAAAAATGTCGTCCGCGTGTAACATGGTATCGATCAACCATTTTTGCCTACAAATAAGTAAAATAAAAATTGTATAGTATGTGTCTCAGATGGCACTGTGGCATTTTTCCCAAGAGAAAAATTTATTTAACCTCCCACTCCCATATGGAGCTAAATTAAATATATTTTGTATTAACTTTCACACTAGATTAAAACACTTTCCTTATACGCAATTACTTCGTTTAGTAAAATAATAATATTTTTAGCACAAAATTATATTTTAAAATATTACATCTACTGTTCCTTGGCCCTTTCACAATCTGCCTTTTGACCTGCCAATTAAAATTTCAAATATAAGAACAGGAAACAAAGTGTTGCCAAAAAAACCAAAGGACTGCGTTCACGGAATAGGTACTTGCATTCTGTTTTATTCTACTTTCACCCCTTTTCAGTGTTGCCAGACACACCGATTTATCGTAATTCTCCCGATTTTCAGACTTGTTTCCGATACACCGATTTTTGATCAAAATATGACACTTTTCCCCGATTTTCAATATTTCTTAAGCTGAAATAAACCTATCTGCGTCACAAAATTCCTTTTAATAACGAGTCGTTGTTGTCACTTTACAGAGAATATTACTTTTTAAAGAATACTTGAAGTTCAAGGAATGCAATTGTTTGAGCTTAAAAGTATCTGAATGAATTATGTATTCAAAATAATTAAAATTAGCAATTTATTTTAATCAAAACAAATATATTTAGGGCTTGTTTCACATTCTCTGATTAAAGTTTCAACTAAGCTACTTTGAACTTAGTCGGCAGTTAACAACCTCATTTACGTTTCACAATATCTGAATACGTCTAACTAGTAGTTAAAGTTCTCAGTATTTTAATGATCAGATCAGATGAAGTATTGATTAGCAAATTTAACTGGCAGTTAAAACATTCAAAGCTGTATGTGCGATCCGCGATCGTTAAAACAGATAAATGTAATGGTTTGGACTTTTAGTGAATGTATTTGAAGCATAAGGGTGCATTTAGACCTTCGTTCTTCATTCGGTGAACGTTGTTCCACAAACAAAGAACAACGTACATAGTTCATCGGAAATTAAAAAAGAGCTTTGAATTTCTTCGTTATTCATGCTCGGTGTTACTATTTACACATTCGTTGTTCCGCGTACGGGCAAAAATGAATAACGTAGGTACACGGACGATTAAATCGTAGGTCTAAATGTAAAGAGGACGAATTTGATAAATAATTTTGCATTATGTGATGCAATTTTAGAATTCACGATCGAATACAAATGGCTAAGAATTCTTGCAACTAAGTGCAATATTGTCGTGCATTTACTTTTTCTATTGACCTCAAATTTTGACGTCCAGAGTACCTAGACCTATGAACAAAAAGACCATTTGAGTTCCACTATTGTAACTGCCAAAAAACTCGAAAAAACCGCGTTGGTTTGAGGGCTACTTTAACGTCTTTCATTGGTGCACATCCATACACACTCTGGCTTTATGGATATATCTTAACACATTTTCGGGGAAGTTTTCTAGGTCTTAACCACTTCGGCATCCGTTAGTAACCATTATGTACATATGTGCATATGTAGGTATATAATCAGGCAGTCGTGGGCATCAATGTGTGATAAATTGGAATTTTCTTTTATTCAACTTTGAGGAAACTTGTACTTTTGATGCGTTTTTCCTCGGTAGCTGTACCACTGCGTGCAGGCAGACGGAGGTATCTATGTTCTCTTATAATAACTTTCAGCTGGTTTCCTCCAAATAATTTTTGCGAGCTCTCAGTCTTTATTTGATGTTAATTATTAATTATTTTTTGAATATTTTCATCAGTCAAAAATATTTTGTCTGGAAAACTGGAATAACTTACGAATAGTTAATTGTCACATAAATTTATTACTTCGATCATTGTGAAACGCAAAGTTCGTTAATGAGAGGATTTAATTTGCGGATAATTTAATTGTCGAATAACTAATCAGAACTTTAATCAGACATTGTGAAACAAACCGTTAAAATAGTAATAATTAACTTAAATCTTTGAAGAATTTTTTGTCTTATCATCTACGTTTTCCTTTGTAGGAGAAAAAGTCGAATTTATAAACTTTTTCTAACTCTAGACATCCGCCCAACTCCAAAAAGATATAAGCTTTGTTCACTGTTGTCTTAAAGTTGTCCACTAGACAACGGAATTAGTAGCCTAAGATTTGACTAACTTTTCATTTTATTTAATTAAATAAATTATATTTCCAACTACTCAAAACTTTTAAGAAAATCAGTATCAACAGCAATCGTCTAAGAAATCTAATAAATAAGGGTGTAAATGTTTAAACATATAGCACCAATCGTGCTGCACCATATACAAGACTATTAAATACCTAATGGAAATATTTATTTTTGATTTTGAAGTTTTACGTACTATTACTAACAATATAACAATTTAAAATGAACTTAAATAAAATAAATAAAACAAAGTTGCTTCTTGAAAAAAAAAAAATACTTTTCAGCTTCAAACAATTTTTTTCAAAAGAAATCTGATTTTATTTACTTTAAGAATGAAAAAAATGAACAATTTGAAAAACATATTAGGAAAAAAATCAGCAAAAGCCTTTTTTTTTATAAAAATCGAGTGGTTTTGAAACCGGCATGACTTTTAGGGTCAAAGCTGTTTCCCCGATTTACACCGATTTCTAGAGTGCCAATCTCCCGATTTCAGAAAATATTTTCTGGCAACACTGCCCCTTTTCTTCCTCAGTATTTCCCTAAACAAACAGGCTTGTGGTTGTTTAATTAAAAAATAATTTGAAAAATTATAACAATCCTTTAAGAGCAAAGAAAGTCGACATAAAATGTAATTGTCGTTAGTCTTTCACCCAGTTCTACGTTAATAAAACGCCCAAGTTTTATGTTTGACTACAAAACCCGGATCAAGAAGCAATGATTAATTTACAGCGTCCAATAAAACCGAGAATATGTTCTTGCCAAACACCATCTAAACAATTATTCAACACAACACCGCAGAAAAAAAAGCAACAAAACCAAAGAATTAAACATTTTCCTTGCATAATCTCAGCGGTTAAAGTTAATGAAATCATGCAGCTTTCCATATTGGCACTTGCCAGCCGTATGTGTCCCCCGAAATACTTAGTTCTTATTTAAAAGTAATCTACTGAATTTGTTTTAACGACTTGACCAGGCCAAAAGCCCGTCAGTCTTTTAATGAATCCCACTTTCTCCCTCTGTTGTCTTCGCAAAAATTACCATAAAAAGTATCAAGGACGTGGTAGGCAACAAAAGTTCTCTACGAAATCCTTTTTACAATACCAGCAAGTATTTTCTTTCCACATTGCTTGCTGGCGACAAAACGGACAGATTAAACCGATTTAGTACTGTTTCTGTTTTACTTCGTTTGGACCGCGTTTAAATGTTATTTTACCACTAAGCTTAACTAACACACGCGGCCCTTATTAAGCTTACACATTCAGTCAGTTTAGCATAACACAGGATATTGTTTTTTCTAGATGGCTTTTGTTGTGAGGAGTATCATAAAAGTGACGGAAAGGATGAGTTTTCCTGACGGTCTTTTTTGTTGTGATAATGTTGAATATGACCACAAGTTTTTGAGGGTGGAGAGATTAATGAAATTTCTATAGTGTGACATACCTGTGCATTTGCAGAGGATTTTCCAAAATATCACATTGTGTTGTTTAATCCGCTAGTTTGTGTATTACTCTGGCACAGTAGCAAGAGGATTTTCTCAATCGGCTTTTTCTTTGAACTTGCTGCATTCAGCTAAGCCCTTTATCTCCAAGTTAAAAATTAAGGACTATGTTTTTTGGGATCGTTTGCTATCAGGCTCGGAAGAAAAGAGTTTGAAAATGAAAAGTATTAATTTTAAATACATTGAAAATGTTTGAATGAACAACAACAACTTGAATATGCTACCACCAAGTTTACAAGCTGGATTTCTATTAACATAATTTAAATGTTTGCACATTTGACAGATAAAGAATGGCGGGAAACAAACATTTGAGATGAGAAATGCATAGTATTTTTGCTATAAAATTATCAGTACATTCTCTCTCAGCATCCAGTCAAATTAATATTTCACTAATTTATAAAACTAAACCAAGATTAAAATAAAACAAATTTGAAATTTTAAATGCTACATTTTTTGCCGTTAGGAAATAACGCCCAAGGAAAGAGTGTCTAAATCGATTTGGAAACATCGCCCAAAAAAATTTTTATCACCCAAAAGCAAAGAAGAAATTGGAAATATTGCCCAAAACAGCTTTGAACCCAAAAAATAAAATGGAAATATCGCCCAAATATTTTGCATGTAAATTGTTTTTGTAGAATTTTGGCGATATTTCCTCAATTTTGGGTAGTATTTCCTAACTTTATTTCAATGAATAGCCAAAGTTTTTAGAAATTTTTGTGATGGTAATACAATTTGTTTAAGATTTCAAAATGATACAGTTACAATTATTGTTATGGATATAAATGCAAAAGAAACTTTGCATACACCCAACCTCGCACCCACCCCAAATCCTATAACGAGCCCAAGCAGGGGGGTTGCAGGGGGCAGCATGCCCCCCATACATACCTCACTGTTTATTCGTGAATTTGTTTCTACATTTCACAAACCTGATAAATCCTCTCCTTTATTTGGTTTGTGAAAATTAGAAATTTGCGAATAAACAGTGGGTGAAATGTACAACAACAATTTTTTCCGGCCCTCTTCGATTTCGCTCATTTTTACTTGCGATATATCGGGTTTTTCAATTAAGAGCGCTACAAAAGTTTTTTTTAAATAAAACAAAAACGGTTTTGGATATCAATGAAATTCTTTATTCCTGTGAAAGTACGTTCGATGCCATTATGTATGCAACTCGATTTCCTTTGCATGGCTACCACGGGCACGCTTGCAGAAGTTCAGACGCTGAACCCAATTTTCGACGGTTCTCAAGCATAAATCGGCCGATACTGCTGCAATTTCACGTTCGATATTCGTACGAAGTTTATCAATCATCGCTGGCTTATTGGCATAGACCATAGATTTGACGGCACCGTTGGAACCACATGTCCTCCAAGTCCATATAATCCAATTGGGGCCAAAAATATTCGGTTATCATTGAACGGTAGCGATCCCCATTCACAGTAACGTGCCGGTCTTGATCATCACGGAAGAAGTACGGCCCAATGACGCCGCCGGCCCATAAACCACACCAAACCGTAATTTTTTCGGGATGCAATGATGATTCATGGAGTACGTGTGGATCGCTGCCTGACCAATACCGCATATTTTGTTTATTGACGAAGCCATTCAGCCAGAAATGAGCCTCATCGCTGAAGATGATTTTTAGATGAAAATCCAAATCATTTTCAAGTTGTTGCTCAGCCCAATTCACGAACATACGACGCTTCTGGTGGTCAAGCGGCTTCAGTTCTTGCGTCAATTTAATCTTGTAAGGATGTAGACCAAGATCCTTCGCAAAATTCGCCACAACGACGTCACCAGAGATGCCCAACGCTTGAGAACGAAGTGTGAGAGACACATTTGGGCTTTCTGCAACTGAAGCCTCAGCGGCAGCAATATTCTCGACACTGCGGGCACTTCTTTGTCTCACTGGCACGGGAACATTTTCTACTGTGCCTGTGGATTCAAATTTTTCTACTAGACGCTCAATTGTTGATCTGCTAGGACGATTATGACGACCATATATTGGACGTAGCGCTCTTAACGTTGAGGCCACTGACTCCGAATTTCGGTAGTAAATTTTAATAATTTTGACTCGTTGTTGGCTCGTATATCTTTCCATCATGAAATGGCAAACCTTACTGAAGAGAAATGTCAAAAGAACGGTAAGAAATATGGCGTCGTTTGCTGTCCCTGTTGCTCTACTTTTGTAGCGTCCCTGTTGAAAAACCCTTTACATAGGTACTTAGGTGGATTCATGCAACAAAAAAAAAATTGAGATAACAATCAAACATAACATTACGATGATAGAGAATACGAATAAAGTGGGTGGCACAATTCTGTCTGTCTGTCTGTCTGTTTGTATCTGGATGCTGGATCTACAGACTACAGCCTTACCAATGATGCGATTTTCTTCAAATTTTGAACTTAAAGTTTTTTTGTAACTCTCCAGAGGGGAAATTAAAATTTGTTGTAGCTCTAAAAATAACGGTACTTGCCATACAACCTTTAAGGAAAAGCTAATTTATCTCAAAAACATCTCCAACGATTTTGATAAGAAAAAATTAATGTTTTATTGTTGATATGGTGTATTCTGATAAGAAAAAAAATTACCAAAAACATTTATTAACGGTACCTGCCATATAAAGTTTTTTTTATTTTCGGTTTTCTCATAAACCGCTCATCCGATTTCAATAAAATGTTTTGCTCAAAAGCTTTGTTAGAATATAAATAATACTGCATACCAAAATTTTGGAAAGAATAAAATTTGCATTTAAAAAAAAATTAAAATTTTATTTTGAAAATTCAATATTTCAAAAACGGGTTGATGAATTATTTTGAAATTTCAGTTTTAGATGTATATTAATATATACTCAAAATTGGCATCATTTATAGGTCAGAGTTCTTTCCTAGTAACCAGTACATTTTTCTGTACTTCAAGTTTAGTTCTTCTCTTTTCTTTTGATGTGCTCTTTCCATTTAAGCTTTGCATCCAAAGTCATTCCAAGGTATTTGGCGGTATTGGAGTAAGGTACTACTGTACTGTTTATATAAATTGGAACATTTTTTATGTTTTTATTTGTAAAGTTTATATGCGTCAATTTTGTTTCGTTTACTCCCTGAACAGAATGCAAGAAGGAGCTGGAATAGATGTCAAAAATGCTGCAGCCGGAGCTGCAAGAGTTGAACAATTTTTAGCTTTTACTGCAGCATTTTTGACATATACTGCAGCATTTTTGACATCTACTGCAGCATTTTTGACGTCTATTCCAGCTGCGTCTTGCATTCTGTTCAGGCAGTTAGTTTGATGCGCCATATCTGCGTCCAATCACTAACTTTATCGACTGCATTTTTCAATTTTTGTGTGGCCTTCGTAACGGATTTATCTGGCACCAATATTGCAGTATCATCAGCAAAGGTGGCCATGATAGCGTTGATGTCCACTGGAATATCCCTTGTGTATAACAGATACAGGGTTGGTCCTAGGACACTTCCTTGTGGTACACCGGCTTCAATTTTCTTTCATCATCATCGTGTCCTGTAACCCCGGCTGGGGCATAGGGCGTCAACAAAACGTCTCCATCCTTCACGGTCTGCTGCAAGGTACTTTAGCTGTGGCCACGTCTTTCTCTGGGATTCTGCTTCCGCTAAGACAGTTGATTTCCATGTTGTTCTTAGTCTTCCAACCCGCCGTGCACCCTGAGGATTCCATTCAAAGGACTGCTTTGCAATTTCATTGTTTGGTTTCCTCAGTGTGTGACCAATCCAACGCCATTTACGCTTTCTTATGTCGACGTCCAGCCGCTCTTGACTTGTCCTGCGCCACAATTCCTCATTTGATATTATTTGTGGCCAGCGAATCTTTAGGATGTGGCGAAGACAGCGATTCACAAAAGCCTGCAATTTCTTCGAAATGATAGACGTGACTTTCCAGGTTTCACAAGCATATAACAGCACGGATTTGACATTGGATTCGAAGAATCTCAACTTAGTGCGTAAGGAGATTTGACTTGATTTCCAGATTGGGGACAGAGTACCGAAGGCAGCACGAGCTTTATTTATTCTACTTTTAACGTCCAGATCCGTACCACCGTTTGCAGAGACAATACTGCCAAGGTAGTTGAACTGTTCCACTACTTCAACTGGCGTCTCCTGTAGAATAATACGCTGCTGTGTGGAGCGGCCTGTGAGCATTATTTTTGTCTTTTTGCTGTTTATTCTTAGACCACTCGACTCTCCCTTCACTTGCAGTGTTTGGCACATCCCGTTCAGCCCACTGATGTTATTTGCCAGTAGACATATGTCATCGGCATAGTCTAAATGACTGAGCCTTTCGAACGGTCTCCATTGAATGCCCTGTCGCTCTGCTGTACCTACACTGGCCGTCAATACGTCGTCCATCGCCAGCAGGAAGAGAATTGGCGATAGAACATCCCCTTGTCTCACACCCTGTTGCACTACAAAGGAGTCGGATAGCTGCCCATTGTGCAAAACAAAACACCTTGCGTTGTTGTAGGACTCTTTAATAATGGCAACTATTTTTGGTGGAATTCCTCTACCAAGCAACGATCTCCATATACATTCTCGGTTAACTCGATCAAAGGCTTTCTCAAAATCCACGAACATGAGGTAAAGCGGTGATTGAAATTCCATCGACTGCTCGAGGACGATACGCAGGGTGTTGATATGGTCGACACACGATCGACCACTGCGGAAGCCAGCTTGATGCCTCTTGAGTGTAGACTCGATTCTATCCTTTATTCGCTCGAGTATGATTGTTGCCATTAGTTTTGGGAAAACGGACAAAACGGTGATACCACGCCAATTGTTGCAATTCTTTAAGTCACCTTTCTTTGGCAACTTAACAATCACACCATCCTTCCAATCCCTGGGATAGCTTTCGTTTTCCCAAATGTTTTTTATCAACGGATGTAAAATACTAGCCGCTGTTACGGGATCGGATTTCAGGAATTCAGCTGGTATTCCGTCCAGTCCAGCTGCCTTGTTGTTTCTGACGGGGGTTCGATGTCAATACCCCTATAGGACCTGCACATCTCGTTTAGTTCGGGCACTTCAGCACTCTGCTCAACTGAATCCTCATTTAGCAGGGCACAAAAATGGTCCTTCCATCTACGAAGCTGATCCTCAATTGATACCAAAAGTGTGCCATCCACATCCATTACAGGATGATTGGTGTTGCTTTTTTTCCCGATAACATCTTTGGCTGTTTGGTACAATTCCCGGATATCTCCCCTTCTGGCAGCGATTTCCGCATTATCTGCGAGTCCATCTACCTTCACCCTCTTGTCACGTCTCACACAGCGATAGACCATCTTATGTGCAATGCGGTACTCTCTTCGCAAGTCAGCCTTTCGTTGAACATCTGCTTCAGCATTTATTTGGATTTTCAACGATTTGCGAAGTTCGATCTTATCCCAGTGTCTTGGGATATCCAAGAGTCTCTACGTCTCGTTCGCTTGGGTACAGTTTCGGATCCAGCCTCCATAAAAACACTTTTAATTTCACCCCACATCTCATCAATTGTTGAATTCTGGATTCCGTTTAATGACGAGGCTCTGTCGTTAAGGGTGGTGACATAGTTTCGACATATGTTGGGGTCATTTAAAGCATTCGTAATGAATTTTGAGCTCCTTGCTGCATCCTGCGCTGGTTTTTGTACGGCAGCGGTTCGTAGTTTGAGACTCATCAGAACCAAATGGTGGTCGCTTCCCACATCGGCATTTCTTATACTCCGGACATCACACATAGACTTCCTCCATCGCTGCTGAATCATGATATGATCAATTTGGTTTTCGGTTTGACCATCCGGATGCACCCAGGTAATTTTGTTGCACGTCTTATGCTTAAATATAGTCCCACCTATCACAAGACGATTCGCGTTACAAAAGTCGACAAGCAAGTCACCATTTTCATTCCGTGACCCCAAGCCATTTCTTCCCATCACGCGTTCCAGTCCGTAATTGTCTGAACCGACTTGGGCATTGAGGTCTCCCATAACGACTATGATGTCGGCTCTCGGAACACTACTGTAAACCGAGTTAAGATGAGTGTAGAACGCGGTTTTGTCTTCCTCGGTCGCTTCATTTGTGGGGGCGTAGCACTGAATAATTGTGACGTTACGAATTTTTGAACGAAACCTTGCTGTCATTAATCTCGCAGAAATGGGCGCCCAGGAGATCAAACTACGCCTTGCTTCTTCGTTCAACATAATTCCGACACCATGCAGCCTTTGGCCACCCTCTCTTTCATCTTCCCCGGAATACAGCATTCTCGTCTGTCCAGTGTCTGATCTGTATTCAGCTCTTCCTCTCCACTTAGTTTCGCTTATGCCCAGGATACTGATGTTTAGACGAAGCATTTCACGCTCAACCTGCTCGTATCTATCATCGCTGTACAAGGATCGAACGTTCCATGCTCCGATTTTCGTACGTATGCGGTAGCCAAAAGTAACATTTGCGCTTCTTGAAAGATTTCTTCTATTTGTCAACGATTCATTTATTATTATGGCGTCTTGATTGACGCTCGTACATGAAAGATGCCGCACCCCCAAATCCGATGTGCGGTTTACTGCAACCGAAGCTACAGAAGGATTTTCTATAAAAAGATTACCTCTTGGGGACTCATTTCCATTTGTTGTCATAATTCATGTATTTGCTTATATCCTTCCACCATGGTGTTTTCCGAGATATGATTAATAACATACATAAGCTCAGATTTGACAGGCACACCCGCCTTTTGTATGGTCAAACACATAACTGCTCGAGGCCGCCCACTATGGGAAAACAGACGCCTTTTGTAGCCGCCCAATATGGGTTACAGACGCTACCTGCTGCTGCCGTTGGCCTTTTACCAAAAAAGCTCCTCCGCCACCAGACTATCATGCCGTTGACCGCTACCTGCAGTTCATCCGTCTTAAGGGGGCTTTTAACCATCCCAAGGACAAGTTTGTGCCCTGACCAGCAACGCTGGGTTGTCTGCTTATCCCGGCATCCATTCGGTCCCCCTGCACGTTAGCGTTACTCAATTTTCTTTAGTTCCGAGTAATTTTGTTCGTACCGTACTCTAAAGAGTCGGTTCGTAACGTAGGATTTCAGTATTTCGTAGTACTGCCTGGGAAGGTCCCTATGCAGTTTGTACTCAAGTCCCAAGTGCCAAACCTTGTCAAAGGCTTGAGCAACATCTTAGAATATAGCCGAGCATACTTGTTTTTCTTCAGAGTTACGTTTGATAACAAAAAAAGCTGTAAAAACAAAATGGCGGCAAAATGACTCTAGGTGCAATTGTGAAAAATGTGGTTTTCGGTTCGTGTACTAATACCCTTTCGAATATCAAAGTCAAACTGCATGTTTGAATTATTTCTCTGAGCTCCATATAATGAAATCTAATTACCCCGAACTAAATAGCGTTCACAGAATTCAATCCACAAAATTTTATCATTTGATGTCAACTCTTGCACTGGAGTAAATTGATATGGGTGAAGGTCATCGGTATGAATCACTGCCCAAACCCTGCTTTGGGGCAATCCCAGCATAGTTGCTATCCTTCTGGTGCTAAGGGTCCTCTATGTCTGTTGATACACCAGATGACATTTCTCTCCTTCGAGTCTCCAGCACTCCATGTTCCCGAAGACGGTTGTGAAGTGTTGCAAAAAGTGAATAGTGGGGACATCTCCTATTGGGGAACGTTTCAGCGTACAATCTCTGTGCTTCCCGACTGGACCCATCCTCTAAACCGTAGCAATAGTGCATATGTGTCAGTTCTTCCCGAGAGTAACCTGCCATCGTTTTGTATTGACGATTTGATACGCAATCTAGAAATAAGTTTCAAACAGAATGTCCTTCCATATTTATTTGTGGTTAGGTAAAACATATTTGTTTTTTTTTTTTTTGGTATAGGTAATCCTTTTTATTTGGGTAACAGGTAGACGTGCAGGTCAATTTTGTTAAATTGAACAAATGCCTCAATAAAAAAAGGTGAAATCAAATTAATCCAGTTTATTTTTTTTATTATTTGCTCAAAACTAGATGGTATGCAATAAAAAATAAAAAAGGGGTAATCCGCTAATTTAATAATTGTCCTGAGCAGATCAAACTTGGGAAAACCAAAACAAGTGCTTTCCTTGGAAAAAAGTACAATTCATTTCTTTTTTATTTCTCAAAAACTAAGATACATTTTAGCATCCGGTTTTCTGTTTTTTATTGAAAATTAATAAGAGCATTGAATTTTGAAAATAAAACTTATACTTAATTACATACAATTTTGAAAAAAATTAATTTGAAAGTTTTTTTTATTTTTTTTTTTCAAAATTTCGAGTTTGAAAATTAATTTTTCAAAAACTATTTACTAACACAACTTAATTGAAAATGAAAATCAAAGAAGAGATTTCTGGCTTTCCAAAAAGGTATAGCAGGGTAAATTGTACCGTTATTTTAAAATATTTTTTTCTGTTTTAAGTCATTTTTTTTAGAAAATTGCCCCTCCTGCCTAAATGTGGGGAAATAGACCCCCCATGTCATACGATTTTTTTCTTGTCTCAACCCAACCAACTCGCTCTAGCTTTTTGGTGCATCTTGTACCAATCACCCTGTATATAGTTTGAGGAAAATTTTTTTTTTTAATTATTCGAAGTAATTATTTGAAGTTATTAACGTCTGAAAAATTAAATCACCTCGATTTAGAAAACAAAATGCACGACTTGGTTGCACGTACTTGCTCTTATGTTCAAGACAAATTTTTTTTTCGATTTGTGAAATTTCTTTTTTCTTTTTTTTTATTTATCTATAACTAGCTGTTATCCACCCGCTTCGCTGTATTTTATTTTATTTTAAGAAATAAATGACATCAATAATATTGAATTTTTAAATTACTTAATATTCAACGAATTTGAACACATTAATTTTGTTCCTCTTTTTAAAAATATTCTTCAATAAAAAAAAAATTGTGGAAGCTATGAAGCTTTTGTCTAAAATTAGAGCTAAGCTAATGAGGAAATATCACTTTAATGGGACCAAAATTCTAACTACCATAGAATTAGATGAAAATTACCTCGTCTTAATCACTATTATTCTGAAACATCAGATAAGGAAAAAGTGTAATGCAAACTGTGGCCAAAAAATATGAGAGATATATTTAGATTCCCAAAAAATCCATAAAAAATATTTTTTGTGCGCACGAGGAACGGCGTCAATGTCATATTTCAAATTGAGAGTATGGGTTAAAATTCTCGTTTAAAAATTCTAGTTTCAAAATTTATGGTTTTCACGGAAAATGATGTCTTTCAAAATTCTGCTATGGTCATTTCCTTCACTTGTAAGTCTTCTTTTTTTGCTTGTTTTGTAATTTAAAATTTTAAGTAATAAATTCCTACTCGTTCTGTTTTTTCTTAACCAACTCATATTTATAAACGAAAATAAACAGGCAAACATAATTTTTCAACTGGGTTAACAGATATTAAGATATTATCTAATATTTTAATTTTAAGAAGGTACGCATAGCCATAGGTAATTGAAAAAGTAAGTAAAAAGCAAACCCGATATATGTAGATAGAATTTTGCAGAATTGAACCTGCCAAATTGCAATCCCAGCCCTCTAAAATCTTAAAAAAAATTGATAATATTTGTGGACCAGTCAAACTTAATTCCAAGAAAAGCCTTAAATCCGAACAAAATTAAACTGTGGGCCAGTCTTTTAATTAATAAATTTATTAGTACTGATTTGGGTACATTTTTGTCGGTATGACCCCCCCACATAAAGTGAAGCTGTATATGCCCCTGGCTCCAGAACATCATTACATGCCTTCCAACCCCATTTTCAGGATATTCACTTCCAAGCCATTGTTGGACCTCAAGGAATTTTGTTTAGCTACTGCCCATAGGCACCCGGAGGTGGGAGGGCAACACCACACCACTCACATAGTTTTTAATTTTATATCATGAATTTTATAAAATACTTCTCATTTTTTGTCGGAGTCCTTAATTTGACCCCCTAGGCTCCTGACCAGGCTGAATATATCTGAAAATATCCGTATCTTCGATATGGTTTTCAAAATATCGCTATTCTCTTGAAAGGTTCTTTTCATTGTTCTTGGTTTGCCCCCTCCTGATATTCAAATGGTTGAAGCACATGCAAGCATGCATGAGAAGGATACTGCCTCGTAGAAAATGGAAAACTAAATTGCGAATTGTTGTTTGCCTTAAATTATTTACAACCTTTTTTTGAGTGATTTTCTGATTTCTGACATCAAACCAAGAACATTTCCTTGCTTTCCAGTACCTATCCGCTATACGCTATCTAGCTTAGCTACCTTAACAAAAATTCAGTTATCTTGAGTTGCTTTTGTTTCACAAGGGTTTACAACAACACAAACCTATCCAAAGAGCCTTGGATTATTTTTGAATACAGAAGTTTTTGTTTAGAATTTCCAAATTATTTAATATTTTTTTCTTCCCTATTTTTATTAACTGGATACTGTTCCCATACAAATCATTTTATTTTTAAACTTTTTACGATTTGTTGTTACTTGGCATATTAAAGGCACTATGTCACAAATTTTGCATTCGTAAAAAAATTTGACTCGAGATTTGATCAAACGACCGACGATACGGAAGACGAAAAAAGTGGGTTTTACAATTCTGTCTGTCTGCCTGTATGCTTGTCTGCCTGTCTGCCTGTGTGTTTGTCTGTCTGTTTGGCTACAGCCTTAACGACTGGATCCATTTTCTTTAAACTTGGCGTTTTTAGGTAATTTCTACATAAGTTTTATTTTTCATTTTCTTAGAATAAATTTAACGGTTTCTGCAATATGTTTTTTTTCACCTATTAAATATTCTCAAAAATGGCCCCACAGATTGGAAATAAAATCAATAAATTACTTTTAGTGACCCCGATATTTGAGCGATCGAACAGTTTTTGGTTTTTTTTTTCGATTTTCTCGAAAACTATAAGAGCGGTGGTGTTGATAATTTTTCAATGCAGAAGCTTACAAAAACTTTGAGTATTGTACTAGTTTTTAAGAAATATTAAATTTTTTCTCTCCATACACATTTCATTGCTTCTTTTCAAATAAAAAAAAACATGTTTCCTGTTGTGTATTTATTTATTTATTTATTCGTTAAATAACTAACGATAGAAAGCTTACAAAACTAATTTTACATTACATTACAATTTAATAAATATAGTCAAAAAGATTTCTTTGAATTTACAACTTTTAACATTGTCGTTTACAGGAGAGCAATATGTCTGTCTATTTGACATAATGAGTTGTATAGTTTTTATTAAATAAAAAAATATTGTCACACACATATGGTAGAGTTACGTAATTGTTTTTTAACGGAATTTTGAAGAAAGGCCAACCTGTATCATGGGTTATTGAAATTAACCTCGAAAGAAACCAGGATCCCATGTTGTTTTTGTAATACATGTTGAAAGATAACCTCGACTCAGACCCGGAGACAATAAAATAATAAAACGCGGCTAATGCTGTATTTAAAGTAAAGTAAAGTATTAAAGTAAAGAGAGATTTTGGCTTTTTTGAATTGTCTTATTTTTGGGTTATTTATTTCCGAACGTTGTACAAATATTAAATCCGTGATTGAGCAATTTTAACGCACTGGCTTTGGTGAATTAACTTAGGTTCAACGATGGTTCAGGCATTAAATTGGCTATTGTAACATACTTGAATCTTAAACTATGGTTGAACCTCACTAACTCTGCCAAAATCATACAGGAAAATTTGTTTAAGCAAGGATGAAAATTTGAACCAGGGGCCTATTTCTGCGCTGGTACATCAGCTTTAATGTAGTAGTATAACAGTTGTATTACAAATTTCTGTTTCAAACATACATTGGTTTTTCAGGTGTTATAAATCAATGTAGCTTTGGAGAATCGATTGGAACTATTGGATAAATTTATGATTCCGTTGCACAGCTTTTGGTACTACATTGTTGTAGTACAACTTACTGTAAATTCTTGTTACATTCTCACAATCAAAATATTTGCTGTGATTATTGTAGTAGGATAAAAAAGGCTGGGTTTAAAAGAAAATATACAAATGCTAGTATTTTGGTTGCAATTGATTGGATGGGCAATGAATGCTCCCAAGCTTTCAAAAAAAATTCAATAGAAATGTTTGGTATTTTGACTCTTTCAACAAATTAAGGGTCTTCCAAATTAAAATTGATTCGTTTTAAATATATTTTCGGTCTTCTTCAAAAAAGGTATTCCTGCAACAGCGTAAGTTGTCGTAAACTGCGTAAATCTGGCAAATTTCCTATACAAATTGTGACAGAATTACGAAGTTCAAAACTTTACAACGTTTACGACGACTTGCATGAACATCTTTAATTATGTTGAATTCAAAATCATTGTCGAAAATATTTATCTCAAAATCCATTTATTCTTAGGCCGTGTGCCAATTGCGTTAAAATACTGGTAAAATTTGATCCCATGGCTAAATTTTGACATTACTGAGGTGAATATAGACGTCAAAATTTAACCTGCTCAGGAGTTCGTTAAAATTTTAGCCGGTGGTTAGTTTTTGACATGTCTATGCTCATGAAGAAGTGAGGGAGGGAGTTGAATGTAGATAAATATTTTATTTTGCTTTCATGAAGTCATGAATCCTATCGGGAAAGATGAAAAATGAAAAAAAAAAACTAAAATTAAATGAAAGCATTAAGAAATATAGACAAAGACCTTATAATAAATGTAAGTATGCACTCGAGAAGAAGTTTGAATAACTTGTGATAAATCCTTGATAATGCAAAAGAATCAATAAAATTTATTGAAAATACTTTTTCAGATGATTCATTCATTTTGCAAACTGAATTGTTTGCGAACTATCATTGCTGAAAAAAATGCAACAACAAAAATAATGGGAAGTGAATGTTAAAAAAAAATCCCATTTAATCCAATTGACACAGCAAAAACCTTAAATTTTACTCACCCCTATAAAATGGGATAACATTTAACTGGGATCAAATTTAACCAGAATTTTAACGCAATTGGCACACGGCCTTAATTTATTTTTAATTATTTATTTGTGTCTCTTCAAAAATCGAAACTTCCACTCTTCACTTCCAAAAAAAAATATTATAAATGTCAAACAAACAACATCCATTTGATCAACGAGCTACATCCTACAACGAGCTGCACATCCACTACATCAACGAGCTACATCATACATGTAGTAATATGTCTGTTTGGTTACTGAAATTTCGTACGAATTCGTACGACGTCGCACTACATTTCACAAATTCCTGTTTGTTAACTCCAATGTGTAGCAACGAGAGAGCAAAATGAGAGCAAGAAATTTCCACTCCATGAAATATCTGGCAAATTTCTGCTACACAAATTTCTGTGTGCAGGAAGTAAATAGCTGTCAAATTCACGTCTGTGTGTATTTTTGTTTGTGTGTGTCCTAAGATTTGTCTGTAGTGTTTGATTGTGTGTCTCACGTTTGACGATTTGTATACAAAAGTGATACAAAATTGGTTTAACGCGTTTTCCCTCTATGGAAGAATTTTCCCCTTCTTTGAATAATTTGACAGTTTTTGAACTTCGTGCTACAAAAGTAACCAAACAAACCTATTGAAACAGACAAATGTTACTGATGTAGTTGTAGAATGTTGCTGTAAAGCCGCGTCCACATTATGTCGAATTGTGTAGATCAACATCGTTGATCAACAGTGTTGAGTAAGTGTAGACGTGTTGATCGACAAAGCCAATCAACATTTTGTTGACCCGAACGTAACCCGATTCAAATGGATAGCAATCGACAAAGTTGTTCAACAAATTTCATTTTATTTAAAACATTTGTAGGGTTTTAATTTCATGAACATAATTATTGGTTTTGTGCGTTATTGATCAGATTTTTACTAGATGAAAAATGCAATATTTGTTGTGAATAAATATTTTATGTTAATAAAATCGTTTTAACTTAATTGTTGACAAGAAAAAATAAAACAAAAAGTTGGGTACCACCAGGATTCGAACCCTGAACACTTCGGTTGCATCCTGACGCATCGATCAGAAAATTCTAAATTACACAAATGTTTGCTACGAAAGTTTTTCACGTACACACTAACATGTTGATCGACAATGTTAACCAACAATGTTAATTGGCATAGTGTGGACCCACCTTAAGATGTAGTTGATGTAGCTGCTGTAGTAGCGGAGAAATAGGCCCCAGGTTTAAACAACTGGGCCTAAGCTTGATTTGATTATTTTACAGTTTAGTGGGGAGTTCCGAGTTGGTCGAGTAAAACTGCATTTAAAAATTCGGCGAATTCTTGAAAAAAAATTGGCTTTGGTAGGTATTTTTTTGGGAAGCTTGGGAGACATTTTGTCTTGTAAATGGTAACCGTAAGTATAATGATAGAGCGCTATTATTTTTCTATTGTGTAAATACACGTCATTAATGATTCGATTTGTCATTTGTTTAATGACAGAATTATATTGCATTTTCATTAGGCCAAATGAGGTAATTTCGTTGAAACTTTCCAAATTAGATCCGAAATTACCTCATTTCCCATACAAATTCACATTTTGAAATGAGATGATTTCCTCGAAATATGGATGAAATTAGGTTGGAAATTAGGTTTTAACAAATCGAACACATCTTTAATTGAATATGATTGAATAATAATCGAACAGCTTCTGACACAAATGTCAAACATGAAGTTTAAGCTTCAAAATATTAAATTATTGACGATGTTCATACGACCTCTATTACACGATGATTCTTTGCGTCTGACTCTTTTCGAATTTTCATGAGTGTGAAGGATTTCACCTTCGCACTCATTGAATTTTGACAAGAGTCAGACGCAAAGAATTATCGTGTAATAGGGGACTACGAGCTTCATGTGAGGTGACTCATTTTGACGTCTCTCTTTTTTGTCTCATTCCTATTTATTGGAAGAAAAGAGATGACGAGGTAAGGCAGAAATTTTCAAAAAAATTAAAAACTTCAGCTTCACTTGGCCATCTCTTTTTTCTAAGCGATAAGAGTGAGAAACAAATAAAAAACCTCAAAATGATTCGCCTCACGTGAAGCTCGTATGAACACCGTCATTAACGTAATTATTTACAGAAACAAATAAAACAAAATTTAAGCTCGACAAATTGGTAAAATAAATTACTTAGATAATAGTACCTATCTAATAATTGTATTTCTTTTATTTCTTTTTTTTCAGCCATGTCACGATCATGGCGTGATTCAATGCTGGCGAGGAAAACTACGATGCATATTTCAAACTTCACAACAGTGCAAAATGCTGGGGGTGGGACTGAAGATTTCCTATTAAGCAGCCCCAGCAACAGAATGCAGAGGAAGTGAAGATGTGAACTCATGAAAGAACTTCCTCAAAGGAAACTTTTTTAATCGCAAAAGGTGTATGGAAGTATAGAAGTATCAAAGGAATTGATCAATCTTTGTTCTTTTCTTCGTTATTACTATTTCCAATCTCTTCAAGTATGCCACTGAATTTGCATACGTCCAAAAAGCTATGGAAAATATAATCAAACAAATCTCACTGCCTGCGGGTCACCAAGGCTATGGAGTTCCGCGACCTCTTGATTGTACGCGAATGGAGTAATTAAAAGAAATTATTTCTAGTAATTTATTTGTTCTATTCTTATTAGTTTTAAATACATTTATCATAATAAACTTTTTAAATACTTTATATTTTTATATCTATTCATTTAGAAACAAACTATCCTCTCTCCTGATCCCCGAGATTCGAGATCGTTTAAAATAACTGCAATGTCTTAGATTTTAGGATTAGGATATTGTTATGGTAGGTAAAGAATCAAGCAGGAAGACCAGAAGGAATTGATTATTTTAATTAATGGGTGTTTTTGTTTTGTGGGTGGTTTCAAGATTCATTCTTCTAGATATTGGAGTGTAAATAACAAAAGCGATTCATTTAACAAAATAGGTAGCTATTTGTGATTTTATTTATGATGAAAATGAAGGTACCTATTATTTGTTAAACATTCCCGAATTATGAATTATACAACCTTCAAACCCAAAATATGTCGTTTCTTGAAGAAATGAATAACTTAACAAAAATAGTAATGTTCCTAGTTAGATAGGTAGGTATGTATTTAAAATAAAATGCACGACTGGGTCACACGTACAGACGTACTTGCTCTTATGTTCAAAACACTGCGGGTTTAAGAAAATTGCATATATGGTACATGGAAATTATGAGAGACAAATGTAGAGAAGCATGAAATACGACATTTAAATTAGCTAAAACAACTCCTTTGACAGTTTGAGGTGGAAAAAAAGAATGCCATCTTAATTCTTGATTGAATATGATTGTATGGGAACAAATTTAAAATCGTTGGAGCGGTTTTTAAAAACATACATTTTATAGGTATATAAAATTCTTAAAACATATTTAAGAACAAATTTTGGCATGCAAATCTTAAGTATATATTTATGTGTATAAAAAAACAAAATTTGAAAAAAAATTGTTAACCCGTTTGAGTTTTGAGATATCTAAACTCCAAAAAAAAAAAATTGAAACTTTTTTAAAAATTCAAAAACTTTTTTTTTGAAAATTTTAATATGCAATATTATTAAATCTTATCTGAAATTTGTATATAAAAATAAATTCATCTAAATCCGTAGGAGTCGTTTTCAAGCAAAAAAATATTTGCCTTTGCGGTTTTTAACTCTTATATGGAAGGTAGGTACCGTTATTTTTTCATAAATGTAAATTTTTTTCAAAACATATATTTTAGAGAGTACTAAAAAACTCTTAACCTCGACTCGGTAAGTTTATTTTTGCAATTAAACAAATTAGGTAGGTATGTTATTCACCTGTATTTCTTAACATATTTTTTATTTCGGTACTGAATAAATAAATACATAAAATAAACAAAATGTTCCTTCATACAACCTGCATATTATTTTTATACTGTATAGAAATCCTCGAAACCACCAAAAACCAAAATTCGTAAGTCATTACTAGTAGGCCAGGAAAAATAGGTTCCGAGGTTGAAAAAATTAATTCATGAAATATTAAAATTGGAATCGACGCAGAATTGCAACCTCTATAACATATCCAAAGTCCCCCAAAATCCCCGCATTGGCTTTTTGTGTAGATGCATTTGAAGAGGTGCAGACGGGGAGAATTTGGAGGTCTATCAAACTAAAATATTTGTTTGGGTAAAACCTAATCATATGATACATGCTTTAAGGGTAGTTTTTAACGCCGAATCTAATGAGACCAAATTCAAAATGATACAACCACCCAAAAAGAAGTTATAGTCCTTTTTATGTAATGATGACTTTTTTTTCAGGTACAACAGGTAAAATATTACCGAAACCCCTTTGAAAATAACGGTATGTTAATGAAACTTGGAATGAATGTTTCATTTGTCTTAGGAACAAAGAATCAAGAGAGTCCTTAAAAATATTCATGGTGAAAGGGTGTTTTTTTTAAGGGGGAGGGGCAACAAAGAATGTTAACCATAACACCCACGTAAAAACTCTTACACTCATGAAATTCGCCAAAAATATATAATTTGTCATGGTAACCAAGAATCAAAATAGTCCTCATAAATATATTTGTTCTGGGGTTTTTTTATTAAAGAGAGGGAAAATCAGGGAAGAAGTTGGAAGATTTGAGCCAAAATTCCGATTTGGTGTAATTGAGGTATATACAAAAAGTATGGTATATGATTTAAGGGTATTTTTTAACGCTGAATCTAATAAAAGCAAAACTAAAATTATACAAGCACCCTTAACAAAGTTATGGGCCTTTTCAAGCAAAAATTAATTTTTGAAATCGTATTTTCCGTAGAACAAGTCAAAAGTTAACAGTCACCAAAAACTCTCTTAGAACAAAGATATTTGTATGGACTATTTTGATTCTTGGTTGCCATGAAGAGTTTAATATTTTTGGCGAGTTTCATGAGTGTAAGAATTTGTACGTGGGTGTTATGGTTAACATTCTTTGTTGACCCTCCCCCTTAAAAAAAACACCCTTTCACCATGAATATTTTTAAGGACTCTCTTGATTCTTAGTTCCTAAGACAAATGAAACATTCATTCCAAGTTTCATTAACATACCGTTATTTTCAAAGGGGTTTCGGTAATATTTTACCTGTTGTACCTGAAAAAAAAGTCATCATTACATAAAAAGGACTATAACTTCTTTTTGGGTGGTTGTATCATTTTGGATTTGGTCTCATTAGATTCGGCGTTAAAAACTACCCTTAAAGCATGTATCGTATGATCAGGTTTTACCCAAACAAATATTTAAGTTTGATAGACCTCCAAATTCTCCCCGTCTGCACCTCTTCAAATGCATCTACACAAAAAGCCAATGCGGGGATTTTGGGGGACTTTGGATATGTTATAGAGGTTGCAATTCTGCGTCGATTCCAATTTTAATATTCCATGAATTAATTTTTTCAAGGTTCCCCATACGATTTGTGCTATTTTTCCTGGTCTATAGAAGATCGAGATTATATTTATGAATGTACAGTGTTGGAAAGAGAATTAGCACACAGTAGTGGATCGGATTTAAATAAGGAAGATCTTTATTTTTGTTATGTTCTTGGAACATAATTTATTGAAAACTCTTTAATTCAATATTAAAAAACTTAAATATATACAAAAAAAGAATTCAGCAAAATAACAACAACAAAAAATCATTAAATAAAATTTGTTGATGTAATATGGGGTGGTCACAGAATTAGCACAAGTACGAAATAAAATAATCTATCACTAAAACAAGTAGTTTTTTTTTCTAATATTTTGTTGGGTTCCCTTTCTCCTTTAACACAGCCCTAAACCGCCGAGGAATACTCGCCTCAAGGTGCTTGCATTATTGAATAGGAATGCTGTTCCAGCCATCCTTAATTGCCTCCCAAAGCTCTGCTAGATTCCTTGGCTTCCTTAGTCCAACCTGATATTTAACTTCGTTCCATAGATCTTCTATGGGTTTCAGGTCAGGACTCTGCGCAGGCCAAGGCAAAAAATTGATTTGCTGATCATTAATGCACTGCTTCACCTACCGGGAAGTGTTTAAAGGATCATTATCATGCATAAATGTCCATGATAATGGTAAATTATCGTCTACAAAGTGCTCCATATGGTTTTCCAAAATGCTCTTGTAGTGATGCTAGTCCATTCGCTGCTCTACTTTTACAAAAGCCCCTACACCATACCATGAAAACGCACTACAAAACACTGCTGTCAAACAAAAAAAATATTACAGCCAGGCTTAAGTTCACCGGAGTACGGATCCAAATTCTTATCATTTTGGAAAAATGTTTTTTGGAGTGATGACTCGCAATTAAATCGATTTAGATCTGATGGAAAGCGTTATGTTTGGCATTCACCAAAGCAAGATATTAATCCACGTTACACAGTTAAAACTATGAAACACGGTGGTGTGTGTATTATGGTGTGGGCTGCGTTTTCATGGTGCTGTGTAGGGCCTATTTCGAAAATAGAGCAGCAAATAGACCAGCATCAGTAAAAAAGCATTTTTGAAAACCATATACCTTTGCAGACGATAATTTACCATTATCATGGACATTCATGAATGATAATGATCCTAAATACACTTCCCGCTGGTGAAGCAGTGCATTAGTGATCAGCAAATCAATTTTTTGCCTTGGCCTGTGCAGAGTCCTGACCTGAATCCCATAGAAAATGTATGGAACGATGTTAAATATCAGGTTGGACTAAGGAAGCCAAGGAATCTAGCAGAACTTTGGGAGGCAATTAGGGATAGCTGGAACAGCATTCCTGTTCATCAATGCCAGCACCTAGAGGCGAGTATTCCTCGGCGGTTTAAGGCTGTGTTGTAGCAGAAAGGGTACCCAACAAAATATTAGAAAAAAACTACTTGTTTTAGTGATAGATCATTTTATTTCGTACTTGTGCTAATTTTGTGACCACCTCATATTACACCAACAAATTTTATTTAATGATTTTTTGTTGTTGTTATTTTGCTGAATTCTTTTTTTGTATATATTTAAGTTTTTTAATATTGAATTAAAGAGTTTTCAATAAATTATGTTCCAAGAACATAACAAAAATAAAGATCTTCCTTATTTAAATCCGATCCACTATTGTGTGCTAATTCTCTGTCCAACACTGTATATGCAAGAGTACACAAGCAAGCGCACAAAAAAGGATAAATGAGAGCAAAAAAGGGCAAACAAAAACAACCGCCACCAAGTCTACCATTGCTTCAGAACAGTCATATATTCTCCACATCCACCTCCAAAGTCCAAACGTGAAAACAGAGAAATCCTCCAAAGATCAAATTTTTCCCTCAAACCTACCTTCACATAGATATATTTTGTGGTACAAAAATTAAAAACGAAAATTCTTGTCAAGATCGACAAGAATGAAATAAATATATCTGAAGTGTACACAGACACAAGCAAAATTTAAGTTCGAGGAAACTATGAAGACAAGAAAACTAACACCACTGCCATTGTATATAAATTTTGGATATACAATGCCACTGCTTTACAACCTTCATTAATTGCAAAAAAAACAGACGAAATACCCAAAAACTAACAACAAAAACAGGTACACTTGCGACAGTGGTTTAATGTTGCATCTGGTTCGTGTTTGATTCGAAATCCAACATGACGTTCATTTTCGAAGAAAAGCCATCATGTGGCAAATAGATGTAGGTACTAAAAATTCGAAATATTTGAAAATAACGACTTCTTGTTGGAAAAGAGACCTGTATAAAAAAGGTAATTTCTAACAAAATTTAAGTTTTTGCGCTAATTTTTTTAGTGAATTAGTTTATTACAACTTTTACATCATTATGAGAAAGTTTCAATATATTTGGTTCATTTCTTATTACTTAAAAACACAATTGAAAAATAGAAAATTTGTCCATTTCCAAAAGCAAATATTTCAAAAAATAAGGACGAAACTCAAAAATCTTTTTAGCCATATTGAAGCCCCAATCATTAACGTTACAATGATATATTTATTATATATGTACACCTCTCCTATTTGAAAATCCTTTTGAATCCATTTGGCAGTTTTACGTGATTTTTACAAAACCTCTCCCTGGATTTTTTAAATAAAACAAAATCAAAATCCAAAATCAAAAATTTAAGTCCACCCATTTTGAACCCAAAATATTATTCTTTCATATGCAATTTAAATTTTGGCAATACATGGTTCCGTGGCTGAGATCCTTTGGAATCCATTAGGCCAATTTTCCATATTTCCCAAAAATTCGTCTGGAGGCCTCTTAAGGGCGCGGTAGAAGTTATTTAAATCTGGGCCAGCCAATTGTGCCGAATGCAGACGGGAAATATATGTTTGTATGTAGGTGCCATTCAATTCCATGTAAAATTTCTGTAATCCGTTTAGCACGATACCAAATTGGAGCACAAAAATGTCCAAAGCAGATAAATGCATCGGGTTCTATGGACTAATTGATTTGCATATTTGTAGTACTTCTCGGGCACATACAAACTCCCAAAACTGCAAAGTAGCAAATGAGAATGTTGTTTGAAGAGATTATTATACGAAACCCATGGATCAATACCACTTACCCGCATGTGTTCCCACATTTTAATATTTCAATTAGAGACACCATAGGAGGCGAGCTTCGATCCAAAAGTGTTGATTTTTCCCGAGTTGTAGATTTAAGTACACAGGGTCTAGAAAGATACATTTAGTGAATCTTGTTGCACTACATACTTACAAGACATTCAGTTGTTAAAGTGTGCAAAATGGGATGATCAAGGATACTCAAGTTATTGCATTTTTATATTTTTCAGAGGTTTCTTAATTGAGGCTGGGCACTGGCTTTTATCGAACTTGCTTGGCTTGAAGTTGGTATATATGCGCATCTCCTCCGCAAGTGTCGTTCGGTATTGTCGATGCTCGATTAGATATTGTTCTCTTATTATTGAAAAAGAGGTCCTGCTCCAGAATCTGGAGAAGATACATAATTAATTGGTTTATCAGAATTCTTTGTTTTGATAATTTTAAAGCAGGAATTTAATTTGACAAAACTGAAATGTCAAAACTATCAACCCAAATTCCATAGTTGTCAAACGAAATGAGCAAAATAGATGAAAACACTTTTTCTGTAATTTGCGAAACTACCTCATTTCGGCTCTAATGAAAACGTGATATTTATGACAGTAGTGCAGATGTGGCAAACGAATTACTTTTGTAAAACTTGAGATAAAAGATAGGATTGAGTAGTTTATTGAAAGAAGACAAAACATATTTTCACTTTTGTACAAAAGTGAATTGAATGTAGTTAGGACTTCAGGAACGCTCTAACTTTTACTTTTGTAAAACTTGAGATAAAAGATAGGATTGATCAGTTTATTAAAAAAAGACAAAAACTTTTTTCACTTTTGTACAAAAGTGAATTGAATGTAGTTAGGCCTTAAGAAATTCCAATTTATACCAGTTTATCAACATGCTTCATAAACAGACGTGTTATAAATTTGCATTTCGCTTGTCTGTAATTCTGCACAGCATGGACACAATAGTTGAGTTGAAAGCCATCAAATTTCTTTTCTTACTTAATTTAATACCACCTATGGGAGGGCATGTGAACTAATGTATAAGTATATCTGCAGCTTCATTATATCCGAATTTTTACTATATCTGGTAAGTATGCAGCAATCCTCGAAGTCGGCAACATGTTCAAGGGTGCAAAATGCGTCGATACAGTAGTTCGAACAATGTGTGTGGACTCGGAGTGATACCTCAAAGATAGCATCCATCATCAATGTCTTTAAACTTTTACTTTTCTAAAACTTGAGATTGAAAACTGAAAAAACATTTTTTTCACTTTTGTATAAAGTAGTTAACCCCGAGGCCACACGAGCAAGTACTTGCAAGCAAGCTACATACACTGCCTGTCAAATTCGTAATTTGCATTCCACTTGCCTCCCACTTGCTTTCCACTTGCATTCCACTTGCTTGTCTCCCAACTTGTTTCACTACTGGGTTCAAAACTTGCATGCCAGTTGATAAGCAAGTTGTTTGGGTTTGTTTGTGTTAGTTAACAAATGTGTATGTATTGCAAATATGGAAAAAAAATAAATTTAAACAAAATATCAACACAGCCACAGCATTGTATATCCAATCTATAGTATTCTCATGAAACCATTGTATATCCAATCTATACTATAGAATTTATATACAATCATTGTATATCCAATCTATAGTATTCTCATGAAACACGATTTTGTAGGTAGACATTTGGTCGATAGGTTCGCTGTGATCGCCTTACCGAGATCCCTTAACAAAAATTAGTGTGACATTTGGACGCATAGATGGCCACAAGCTTTTTTTCTTCATGAGAATACTATAGAATTTATATACAATGATACAATGATGAAACACGATTTTGTAGGTAGACATTTGGTCGATAGGTTCGCTGTGATCGCCTTACCGAGATTCCTTAACAAAAATTAGTATTGAATGGGTATTCATATTATGAATGCAATAGAATGACAAAACATATGAGTTTATAAATTAAGCGTAAAATATATCAAAACTGGTTGTTAAAACACTTCATTTTTTGTATGAAAAATGTAAACAAACCACTTCTACAACTAGAAGCAACAACAACATTGCTCGATTGAGAAAAAAGCCACACAGGGACGTAGTCAGAATTATTTAAAAAATGAATTGTTCTCTTTTCTTCAAAAAATATACTTATTTGATGTTAAAACGAAGTTCTACGAATAGTTAATTTCTTTTTGTGAATAAATTTTGCTTTATTTTATTAAAAAAATGCTTTTATTTTCCAATAATGTTTTAAAACTATGAATTGAAAATTAAACTCAGAAATAAAAATATAAAGCTTTTTTTGTTGTTGTAAGATCGAGCAGTGTCAAAGATAACAAATACCTATTCACATTATGTAGTTTAATCATTTTTAAAACTTTTTATAAGATTTATCTAAAAAAAAAGAAGCTGGGGAAATAGCCTAAACGCAAAAAAAACAAAATTTTAGCTTCATATAGGTACATATACCAAATATAATCAAAAAGATAAAATCCTTTATATTATATTCAATTCAATTAGGGGTGTCACTAGCCCCAAGGTTTTACTAGTTTCTAAATATAAAATACATTTTATTAATTTTTTTCATGAACGGCGTCAAAAGATTTCAATTCTCTTTCTGTAAGGAGAGCACAAATACACGAACGCAATGCATAAACAGATGCAAATATTACATACATTCATTCTTATAAAAAAAACCACAAAGGTTACCCAGTGATCTTTTTCTAATAATAATAATATTATATTAATTTTCTTAATAATTGACCCTAATCTCTTAAACCTCCTACCCTGACTACGCACATGATATCATTTTGGCTGACGACATGAATTCATTTTGGAAAGCAACAACAACAATACAGGTTTGTTTACATTTTTCATCTGCAAAATAATGGAAAGTATTCATAAGTTTCGATACATATTCTTTTTGATTTACAAACTTACATACATTGTTATTCCAGTGCAACTATAATATAGATAAGTGTTCATATAAAATTAATCAGTAAAATTTAAGTTTTCAACACCATGTTTTAGTTTTCTCTTATGGGAAATACATTGAATGTCAAATCGAAAAAAAATCTATCTCACAAGTAGGCTACACGCGCTGACTGCTAGGTAAAGTGACTCCATTCGCCAATAGAATTTATATTGGCGAATGGAGTCACGACACCTAGCAGTCAGCACGTGAACCCTATGTGGGGGATACATTTTTTTTAATTTTGACATGCAATGTATTTCCCATAAGATAAAACCAAAAAAAGGTCTGAAAAACATTACTTTTGCTAATTAATTTTCTATGAACACGTATTTATTTTATAGTTGCAATAGAAAAAGAATTTATGTGAGTTAGTTAATCAAGAAGAATATGTATCAAAACTTATGTATAACTTCCTATATTTTGCAGATGAAAAATGTAAACAAACCTGTATTGTTGTTGTTGCTTTCCAAAATGGATTCATTTCGTAAGCAAAATTGGTGTCACGTGCGTAGTCAGGGAAGGGGTTTGGTAGACAAGAGTCAATTATGAAGATTTTTATATTATATATTTTACTACTGTTTTCTAATAAGTAAAAGCTTACGTCACCGAAACTTTGCAGTAATGTTTTTATGAAGATGTAGGTATAAAGTATTTCTATATATTTATGTATTGCGTTTGTGAATTTGTATTCTTGAGAAAAAAGGAGTACAAATATTTGTACACTGTTTGTGCAACAGGTCAATACAATATATTTGGTGTTTAGAAACTAGCGAAGCTCATAGGGTCAATAACACCCTTTATTGAATAAATAAAATTTTGCGTTTAATTTTTTACAATTCTTATTTTCAAAATATGTACCCTCCAAAAACATCAGGAAATAATAACACTTCAATCGTGCCTGCGTCTTTTGTTAATGCAGCATTTACACGATTGGAGAACTGGCAATATAATGACCAAAACAATAACAGAAGAATGGACAAATTCATTATTTTTGTCATTATACCGGCAGCTTTTCACCAGTCGTGTAAATTCGGTGTAACGAAGAAGCATTTAAAATATTTACGTACTTCCAAACCAAAAAATTGTGTACGTAGGTAAAAATACTTAAACATTTTTTTTGTAATTAAATTGGTAAATATATATGCAAGAAATTTTCAATCCAGACAAAAACATGACATGTATTTGAAAATCTTCATTTTCAATACAAACATAATATTAACAAAGAAAAAAAAACTGTTCATGTTTTAAATAATCTTGGCTACGTCTCTGCGCTGCTTTTTTCTCAAACGAGTATTGGTGTTGTTGTTTCTCGTTGTAGAGGTAGTTTGTTTACATTTTTCATCTTAAATTTAAAGAATTTGAGGCGTCAGTTTTGATTTATTTTTTGCTAGATTTGTAAACTCACATGTTTTGTTATTCAATTGCAATCATAAAAGTTGTATCCGTTTATATAAAAGTTATTAGAAAAAGTAACATGAATATGACTCACTTTTGCTTTTCTCTTATGGGAATTACATTGAACCTTTGTATATGAAAACCATAGTATTCTCATGAAAATTTTTTTTTAGTTGAACGTGGACCTTGTTGGGGCGCCACATTCGACCGCATTCGATTGCGTGGAGAATTGTGGATGCGGGGTACATAAAGAATCGAAGACAAGTAGTAAGAGCAAGAGGAAAGTATTATTTTCATGCTCATAAGAAATAAAGGAAGTAAGAGAGATAAGCAAATCAGCTGTTTTTAAAATGTCAAAGAATAGAAAAACGTGAAGAAAATAAGAAAAAACTTGTCGTCTCCTCTTTGAATAGAAGAATATTTGTGTTGGTTTATTTAGGAATGTATTTTGTTTGCAGGCAGAGAAGCAAAGAAATTATATGAAGTGGTGAACGAGTTGATCGTGTCGCTTCTGCTTGCGTCGTCGTCACCCGTCGTTGGTGTCTAGTTCGTAGCAACGAGTAGAAAAATTATTATTTGCAGAGATTTTCTTGTATGTGAGTGTGAAAAGACAAACTTGTGTAGGTCGTTGCTATATTTTCTTATTGAGGGTAGGTTTTGTTTTTGCTTTTTTTTAATTGACTTGAAACTTTCTTGCAAAGTTTCGAGGATAGGCTAGGCATATATCTTTTGGTAGATATTTTGATTGAAATTTTCTTGCATGATTTCGGTGGTAGGTATTTTGGTGTGTAGGTATTCGAATTTTTAGATGCAATTTTTTTTGCGAGGATTGGTCTTTTGGTATGTATGTAGGTAGGTACATATTTGAATTAAAGTTTTTGTGCAATTACTATTAATTTTTTGCTAGCTAGTTTTTTTGTTAATAGTTTTTATTACCTACATAGGTAGGTACCTACATATTATAAATTATTTCGAGTAGTTATGTTTAATAGGTATTTGTAGGTATTTTAATTAAATTTTGTATGCAAAATTCGGGGGTGGGTTAAGGCATAGATATTTTTGATAGATAGGTATAGGTACCTACATGTATTTTAATTAAAGTTTTTATTGCTAAATTCGGGGGTAGGTTTAGGTATAGGTACCTTCATACCTAGGTAGGTTTATCTTTTAAAAGGTGCCTAGGTAGGTATTTGTTTTTTTTTTGTTTTGCAAAATTTGAGGGTAGGTATTTCTTTGAGTAGGTAGGTAGGTACCTACTTATTTGACCTGAAATTTCTTCGAATTTTGTAAAAAGATAACCTAATATTATTCACTAGTCTGTAATTGGGAATCCCTATGCACTTTAAGATATATTTTCTGATTTTCATTTTTTCTATTTGAAATTTGTCGCAAGAAAAATTGATTATAATGAATTTTTCCTGTGACAGCGATGAATTTTTAGCGAATGAATTCATTCGCTAACGTACATAACATTCGCCAAATCGTTCGACTTCAAGTGAACGTTCGATTCGCGAACCGTAATAGGGCCCTAAATCTTTTTTCAAAGAGCTTTCGACTATTTACGTAAATCGTCCAAAACTTTAAACGGCCGTATTTGAAAACTAGGTTTTTCGTTTAGTGCCACTTTTGTTTTCAATGCGCGATATATTAATATTTTTTAAGACAAAAACAATAGTAAAATGTATAAATTTAAAAAAATCTATAAACATTTTTGTACACTTATATGTCTGTTCGCGTACTTCCCAAAACTACGAATTTCTATTATTTTTTTCATATGAGCTTTGACATACATAACTTTGGGCTAAATTTGTAGAAATTCGTAGTTTTGGGAGGTACGCGAACAGACATATTATTTTAAACAAAATTCTCATCAAACTATTGTATGTCTATTCGCATACCTCCTAAAACTACGAATTTCTACGAATTTTGCCCAAAGTTCTTTCAAAGCTCATATGAAAAAAATAAAATTCGTAGAAATTCGTAGTTTTGGGAAGTACGCGAACAGATCTTTTAATTCCTTTAAAAGTTTTACTAAACCTCAAAGAAAACAAAAAGCTATTTTGATTAAGTGGATCAATGGAAGATTTAATTGTTATTTTAAATACATAAATTGATTATAATTTTGTAATTTTATTTTGTCAGAACGAAATGTGGAGATTCGACTATATTATAATTTTTTAATTTAATTTTGTCAAAACAAAATTTCATAAATTATTGATTCGTTTTCAAACTCATTTTCTGATTTCTTTTTTATATAATAAAACAGGTACCTACCTACCCAAAGTGCATATAATTTTTATCCGTGAACTTTTCTAATATTTTAGTAGTTATTCTCCTATTTGAGGCGGAGACAAATCCAACAAACCATAGATAATTAAAATTCGTTCAGCCGTTCTTCAGTTATAACTTATAAATGATGTAACTAACCCGACTCTGTTGTATATATTAAGATATCCAACTTTATCATTTTGAGATCTTTAAATAGAAGAGTATTTAAAAGCAGAGTATAGATTATACTTTAAGTGTGGGCTTAAATGCCAAATCCAAAAAGCAATAGCACCCGCGGTTCTTATTTCTTTTCTTTCGTTGGTTATTGCCATTTTAAATGGAAAATAAACCCGTGGGTATTTTTTCCTTTTATTTTGGGAAATAACGCCCACGGCCCAAGGGCTTTATTACCGCGGGTGTTATTGCACTGCACCCTAATAACCATTTTTTTGAAAATGGTATTCCACCCCAATGTAGCCTTTACTAAAATATATGTATATATATTAAGGAAAGAAGCGAAAGAAAAGTTTGAAAAGTGCGAAAAGTTTGCATGTAGGTACATTATTTGTAAAAAATCCTGCACACAAAACACCTACATTTGAGTAGATGAGAACGAAAACTCATCATACCTATCCACTTTTATCAAAAATTGAGATTTTGATCCAGATTTGTTAAGCTGGGCATATTGAATAGTTTTTAAAGAAAATTTGACACCCTTACCCCTCTAAGCCCCTTTAATATTGATGTCGAACATCGTTATTGTTTCCAAAACTCTCGATATCCACAGTGCAATTTACATCAAAGCTTTCCATATCCATTGTAAGCAGTGGGTTTGCTTTCAAAACTCTTCTTATCCATCATAGGCTATTAATTATGTTATATAAGAAGGAACTAAAACGTTCACAGGTTTTTATTGTAAACAATTTTAAATGGGTCATTAAAGATTGGAAAGTAGGGGAGTGCTTTTATATTAGAGGGTGCAATTGTGAGAGGGGGGAATGGTGGGGAAACTGGCCATATACAATCATTTGCAACAAAACTCTTCATAACCAAATTTAATTGTTAAATATCTTTTAAACGGAACTTCCAATATTTGTTTGCTCTCAATCATAACATAGATTTAAAAATTTTCTATTATAGCTTTGTATATGAAAAATGTTCATATAAAAAGATTATAGGTAGGTATAAAATAAAATCTTTTATAACATCTACCATTTCACCTTAATTAGTTTTTTTTTTTTTTTCATTTGCACAAAATGAAAATTTTGGATATGACGAGTTTTGGTTCTCAACTACCCACTCAGTTATAAAAACTAACCCACATACCTATCTACCTATATTCCAATGTATAACAACATCTTCCTCTTGCACCATAGAAACCCAAATATATTGAAGACGATACGCCTACAGCTGTGAAAAAACAAATACACCTTCACATGTATACCTACCCCTTTCCCTTGCACCATAAAAACCCCATAAGCCAAAAAGAATATCCGAAATTGTTCTTTTTGTGTCTTTCAGCTTTATCTGCATAGTAAAAAAAATGTAAACAAAACCGATAACCAAAACAAAATTGAATATTTTCTCCAAAATGCCTTCTACCTGATTCACTCTAATACTACATTTCCACCTAGCGCTAATCTGAGATTTAATGAGATTAACCTTAAATCTCCTTTAAATCTCGTAGATTTACCATACAAATTTATTTCGTAAATCTTGAAGATTAGAAATTAATCTTGTTAAATCTTCCTAGGACAAATTGTTTTACAAATCGAACTTACCTATTTTTACATGGTGCTGAACGATTCATTCGAGACTCGCATTCAGTTCTTCATTGTTTCACACGAATCAAACATTCTGTCTCATTCGCACTTCATAAGAAAAATTGTAACGCCATTTTGCATTTTTGAAGGTGCTGTCAAATTTAATCTTTTTTAAATATTTTGTGCGGTGGAAACACCAAAAAGATTTATTAAATCTTATCTGAGATAAACCTTTGGTGGAAACATAGCATAACTCTCATAAATTCAGTATACGTCTTTCCCATGCTTATACAATTCTTCACGTCCACACTTCCACTTATTCCACAATTCTCCACGTCAAGGTACCCCTTGGAGACTTGATATGTCGCCCTCTTCGAGTGCCACCATGATAGTACCATTGAGTTTATATACAACATAGAGGAACCACTTCGATAAAATGAAAATACTACGTTAAAGCGACTTCAGATGTCGCCTTGTGCATCCAAGGACTACAACCATTTTACTCATAAAAGAAAACTAATCTGTGGATCATGTTGCTAGATGTCACCTTGTTTGTCCTTATACTTGAACCCTTTCATCATAAAAACAAAAACAAAAAATTGTGGATCCCATGAAATGTGGGAAGCAAACACCTACCTATACCAACACAACATGAACAATGAATAGAGCAGTGAGCATGAGCAGGTTGAAGGTAGAAATTCAATTTTCTTTCTTTTGTGGAATGGAAATGTGTACTTTTTGTTGTTTTTCTTTGTTGTAACCATCAATGTATCTACCTATACGCATAAAGGGCTAGCTTTGGTATTTGGTAGACATGGCAAGGTTCAAATCTCAGCAGCAAAATTTCGGAGCAGATTTGTTGAAAATGCGGAGTAGGTTGCTAGGTTTATAGAAAATTTTGAAAACGAAGGAGAAACTCAAGTTGTCAAAACTATATTTTCAAACAAAAATAAAAAGGTATTTTTAACAACAAAAAATATCATAAATCACGATATGATCGAGATCGAGAAACGACGAACAAGATAAGAAACACAAATGATTCCGTTTAAAATTATACTTTCAGATGTAAACATTCAGATTTCAGAGTCGGAGAAGGTTGAAAAATTGAATAACACGGTGTTGTGATTTAATTTCATGTTGTTTGACAAAAGAATTTTTTAGTGTGGAAAAAAGAGGTAGATTTCAAATTAGTGGAGTTATGCTACATTTCCACCTAGCGCTAATCTGAGATTTAATGAGATTAACCTTAAATCTCCTTTAAATCTCGTAGATTTACCATACAAATTTATTTCGTAAATCTTGAAGATTAGAAATTAATCTTGTTAAATCTTCCTAGGACAAATAGTTTTACAAATCGAACTTTCGAGACTCGCATTCAGTTCTTTATTGTTTCACACGAATCAAACATTCTGTCTCATTCGCACTTCATAAGAAAAATTGGAACGCCATTTGCATTCTTGAAGGTGCTGTCAAATTTAATCTTTTTTAAATCTTTTTGTGCGGTAGAAACACCAAAAAGATTTATTAAATAAATCTTTTTGGTGTTTCCACCGCACAAAAAGATTTAAAAAAGATTAAATTTGACAGCACCTTCAAAAATGCAAATGGCGTTCCAATTTTTCTTATGAAGTGCGAATGAGACAGAATGTTTGATTCGTGTGAAACAATGAAGAACTGAATGCGAGTCTCGAATGAATCGTTCAGCACCATGTAAAAATAGGTTAGTTCGATTTGTAAAACTATTTGTCCTAGGAAGATTTAACAAGATTAATTTCTAATCTTCAAGATTTACGAAATAAATTTGTATGGTAAATCTACGAGATTTAAAGGAGATTTAAGGTTAATCTCATTAAATCTCAGATTAGCGCTAGGTGGAAATGTAGCATTAGTTAGTTTTTGTTAATCCTCAAAATTGGAGTAAATTTGCTCCGATTGGAGTAAGGTCCGAACGCTGGATACGAGCCATGCATGAGCACTTAGCAGGCAGACAATAATTTTTTTGTTTTTGGATAAGAGAAAATAAAATGTACCTTTTTTTTACTGTTTTTTTTTTCTTTTCGGAAAATGAAATATAAAGGCGTTTGATTGGGTTTTGTTTTTTATTTTTATATTTTATTTTAATAATTTTATTTTAATAATTTAATTTAAATGAAACTTTGTGAAAATATATATTAATGGGTCCTCAATTAGTACCTACAATTTTTTTCAAGCATAACCATTGATCAGTTTTTGAGAAAGTGTAACAAAATCATACAGTGGCACCACCAAAAAGTACAATAAATTGGCAGCCTTGTTCATCTGTCTGCACACCCTAAATAAACATTTACCAACACAAGCAAGCACCAACACACAACACGATGCCGACGGCACCTACGGTTAATTTTCCCTTCGTAAAGAAAGAAGAAACAAAGAAAGACAAAAAGAAACCCAGCCAGGAATCAGTATAAATAGAGGACTTCAGCCAGAAAATATTCACTTTTGATTTGGAAGCCAGCACGAGCACAAATAATAATTTGTCTTGTCTTAAGCTAAAAAAATAAGAAGTACTTGTTAAATTAAATGAATAAAATTATGTATATGTATGTTTTAAACTTAAAGAAAACGACTTTTATTTATAAGAAAACTTCATTATAAAGAAAAAACCATCTCACAAACTGACGCCCAACGTTCAGCCGACACACCTTCGCCCAAAAACCGACATCGAGGCGCCGAACGGCCGAACACAGACAAAAAAATATCTATTTTTTTAATACAATATACTGTGTCGCACCATTGTTTGGTCGACAATATCTAATAAAATTTGTAGTGCGTTGCACCATAGCTTGGTCGACCACAACAATATAATTCTAATAACATTTCTTGCACCCATCGGATGAATTAGTTATGCACCAACACTTAGGTCAAAATTATTCTGCACGTAAGCGGTCAAGCATAATAAAATTATTTTTAAAACAACAAAAACTTGCGCACCTCGACTGGTCCTAGTTTCCTAAAGTTGCATGTTCACATTTAATACGAACCGAAAAAGTCCTCGACTAAATGAAATGGCAATAATTCAGATGACCGACGAACAGCTGAAAACACTTATTGCCAGCACAAGGTCCCAAACAACAACCACAGCTATGTCAACTGGAAATTTCGCCACCTGCACTTCCCGATTCAACGGAGAACGTTGCAAAATGACAGTGGAAGCTTTCATTTCCAGCACATCCATATACAAAGACGTAACAAATATGAGCGACAGTAACGCTCTGACAGGGATGCCTCTTCTTCTTGAAGGTATAGCAGCCACTTGGTGGCAAGGAGTAAAATCTCAGCCAAAGACTTGGGCAGAAGCTATGACGCTCCTGAGAAGCTCTTTTGCTGCACCAAGGCCAGCCTATCAGATATACGTTGATATCTTTAACGAAAAACAAAATGAGAGAGTATCTACGGATTTGTTTATATGTAATAAGCGTGCTCTTTTTGCCGAATTGAAAGATGGAGCCCATGATGAAGCACAACAAATTGACATGGTGTTTGGGCTATTACACAAAAACATACGAACGAAGATAGAAAGAGACAACATACAGTCATTCGAAAAGCTGCTTTGTTGTGCACGGCAAATTGAAAAGAATTTTGATGAAATACAACAAGAGAACTCATTAAAAAAGAATGACGCGAAGAAACAAAATTCAAAGCGCATCAAGTGCGGTTACTGCTCCAACTTTGGACACACCCTTGATGAATGCCGAAAAAGAGAAAGAGATGTTAAAAATGAGCAAGAACATAAAAGCAAAGAAAACAAAGCCAACTCGCGTGCCATCCTCAAATGCTATGGTTGTGGCAAGCAAGGCTTTGTCAGGAGTCAATGCCCTAATTGCAACCAAGCAAAAGAAGCAACAAGCATAAACTTCTGCTCCATTGATTCTTTCCCAAAGAAAACCCTGCCACCACTCCGTCAACGACCTTCTGTCCAAATTACAATCGGCGGACAGCAAGGAGTTGCCTTTATTGATACAGGTGCTCGAATGAGTATAGCTAGCTACCAGCTATACAAACAAATGCTTGGTCTAGGCTATTGTTTTACAGCTTACCGTGCTAAAGTGGTTCTGGCCGATGGCATTAAGCGTGAACAAGATGTTCTTGTCACCAAGGCAATTATAAAGTTGCAAGGACGTTTCATCGAAACAAAGTTGATGGTAATAGAAAGTTCCACAGATAATCGGACGCTACTTGGAATCGATTTCATAGAAGATGCCAAAATAATTCTTAATCTACCCCAACGAATGTGGTATTTTGCGGATGCACCGTCAAAAAAGTATGACTTTGTTCAAACCGAATCAATCACTGCATTGAACTTCGCACCTTCATTGTCTGTTTCCACTCCAGATGATGGAAATAAGAAAACGCCACCAACACCACTGAGCTTACTCAGAATCCAGTCGCCAATTCCAAATCCGATTAGTCCCATACCAAAAACTCCGTTGATGTCACTGCATAACATTTCAAATCAACAGCAACCGATCCAAGAACCAAGCAAACTCTTCTCCAATCAAAGAGACTATTCACCAGATTCCATAAATAAAATCTTCGAAGATACACTTCCCAGACAATCGACACTATCTCATCTCGAACTTTCACTATATGATCCAGAATTCATATTCTTCGAAGCTTTTAGTACAGAAGACATCACTCTCAAGGAAAACGAAGCAGTTAATCTTGAGTCAAACAAAAGAGAACAACTTAATGCGATTCTTCTCCAGAACAAGGAATTGTTCCAGCTATCCGATAAGCCAGCTATAGCTGTTGAGCACACGATATCAACAGCCGATCATGAACCAATTGCAGTTCCACCCTACCGACTTTCAGAATTAAAGAAGAAAGTTCTGCAAGATGAAGTTGCTGAAATGCTCAAAACCGGCATTATTGAGGAATGTGAATCTCCTTGGGCTTCCCCGGTGGTAATGGTTCCCAAAAAAGATGGTAGCATTCGAGTTTGCATTGACTATCGCAAGCTCAATGCAATAACGAAACCAGATGTTTATCCACTACCTCGCTTAGATGACCTCCTCCATGCCGCAAAGAACGCCGAAGTCATGTCTACAATCGATCTTCTATCCGGATATTGGCAAATCAAAATGAAAGACGAAGATAAGGACAAAACCGCCTTTATAACTCCATTCGGTATTTATCGTTTTCTCCGTATGCCTTTTGGACTGCGGAATGCGCCATCTACATTTCAAAGACTGATTGATAGAATTAAAATCAAAGTTTGTAATATACGTGTGCTAGCCTTTCTCGACGATTTGCTGATAATCTCATCATCGTTTGAAGAACATCTGACTGATCTTGAAACAATTTTTCGAGTTTTAAATCAATACAACCTACGAATCAACCGCAAAAAGAGTAACTTTTGTAGAAGTAAAGTTAAGTTTTTGGGACACATCTTAACAAAAGATGGTATATCCCCAGATCCTGACAAAGTGTCAGCCATCAAAAATCGCCAAGCTCCAAAGAATTTAAAAGAGATGATATCGTTTTTGCAAACCTGTTCGTGGTTTCGAAGATTCATCCCGGACTTCGCGAAGATTTCCAAGCCATTATCTGATCTGACCAAAAAGAAAGCAAAGTGGATATGGGAAGAACCCCAACAAAATGCTTTCGAAGAGCTTAAGAATAGACTTATTACCGCTCCAATCCTTAGACAAGCTGACGAAACCAAGCCTTTCACCATACGTTCCGATGCCAGTGCTTACGCTCTTGGTGCAGCCTTATTACAAGGGGAGAATACAGATGAAAGACCAGTAGAATACGCTAGCAGACTTCTTTCTTCAGCTGAAAGAAACTACAACACTACGGAAAGAGAAGCTTTAGCCGTAGTATGGGCTGTTCGGAAATTCCAGAGCTACATAGAAAATAGCAAAATAACAATTATTACGGATCATCAGGCCCTTAGATGGCTAATGACTCTCAAATCACCAACCGGTCGCTTATCGAGATGGTGTTTAGAATTACAACCGTATGACATTCATATTCAGTATACACCAGGTAAAGCCAACGTACTTGCAGACATGTTGTCCCGTCCACCAATTGATGAAGAAATTCCAACTTTAGAAAGTTGTATTATCTCTGTCGACTTTCCTCATAGAAGTATAAAGGAAACACGTGACAACCAATTAAGAGATCCTGATCTTAAAAAAATAATCGATGATCTTGAATCTTTCACACCAGAACGATTCACCTGCTGGACTTCACGAGGTTATATGCTTCATGAAGGTGTACTTTACCGATACAACGAAGACACTGAGAACGAAGAAGCTCAACTTGTACTTCCTAGAGATGAACGCCAACATATAATGAATTCGTACCACAATGAACCCACAGCTGGACATTATGGATCTGAACGTACTATTCAACGAATATCAGCAAGATATTTTTGGCCATGCATGCGAAGAGATATCACAAAATACGTCAAAGATTGTACTCTATGTCAAAGGTACAAAATCACGAACTTGAAACCAGCTGGACTCTTGCAAACTCCCGTTCAGTGTCAGCGTTTTGAAGTTCTTGCTATTGATCTCTTTGGGCCACTTCCTCCTTCCAATGATGACAAGAAATGGATTTTCATCATTGAAGATGTAACAACCCGCTGGGTCGAACTCTTTACATTAGAAGAAGCAACAGCAGCTGCATGCGGAAAGACGCTCATCACAGAAATATTCCTCCGATTTGGTCTCCCAAGAAGATTGCTCAGCGATAACGGTACGCAATTTATCAGTGCCGTCATGCAACACATCACTCATTGCCTTGGAATTATGCAATGCTTCATCCCCGTCTACCACCCACAAGCAAATCCCGCTGAACGAAAGAACCGAGATTTAAAAACTCAACTAGCCATTCTAGTTGGGAACGAACACCACAGCTGGCCCGAAAAGTTACCCTTCATCAGATTTGCTATGAACACAGTCAGATGTCAAACTACCGGATATAGTGCAGCTTTTCTCAATTTTGGAAGAGAACTACGCGCTCCTGAAGATGTTGAACGTGACTTCCGTGCAGTTATTCAATCCGAGAATTTTGTACCAGAAATTACCCCATATTTAACTAAGATGGCAGAAACTCTAAAGAATGCCCGCGAAATCACTGAACGAGAACAAGATCGCCAAAAATCCTATGCTGATGTAAGACGACGTCCTAACCCAACTTACTGTCCAGGAGATTACGTTTGGGTTGACACCAGGGTTCACAGTAAATCAAGTAATCGCTTCACCAGCAAACTCGCACCTAGACGCGATGGGCCATACATCATTCTCGGCAGTAAAGGCTGCAACAATTATGAAATAGCCAGTCCTTCTAACCCAAGTGAAGTTCTTGGACTATATCATACATCTGCACTATCCAAATGTACCAATCCAAATGAAACTGAAGAGCCTCTCGTACCAATTAGACGTCGAGGAAGACCTCGAAAACACGTAAACTAATATTCTTGTATCTTCACTCTTTTATTATTCTTTCAGATACAAAAGGGGAGACTGTAACAAAATCATACAGTGGCACCACCAAAAAGTACAATAAATTGGCAGCCTTGTTCATCTGTCTGCACACCCTAAATAAACATTTACCAACACAAGCAAGCACCAACACACAACACGATGCCGACGGCACCTACGGTTAATTTTCCCTTCGTAAAGAAAGAAGAAACATAGAAAGACAAAAAGAAACCCAGCCAGGAATCAGTATAAATAGAGGACTTCAGCCAGAAAATATTCACTTTTGATTTGGAAGCCAGCACGAGCACAAATAATAATTTGTCTTGTCTTAAGCTAAAAAAATAAGAAGTACTTGTAAAATTAAATGAATAAAATTATGTATATGTATGTTTTAAACTTAAAGAAAACGACTTTTATTTATAAGAAAACTTCATTATAAAGAAAAAACCATCTTACAAAAGTCAATTTTGTTTGCAATAAAATACTTTTTTTTAAATGAAAAATGTACTTCAGAAAATCATCATTTAAGGATCATTAGTTTTGTTTTTAGATTACCTTTTATATAAAATAATCAATTATGACAGTCTGATATATGAAACTCAAGATATAATCATTTTTTGCGGACCTTATCACCCCTTTTTTCAAATATTTCAAACAAAACAAAAATCAACAAAATAAAGTCTCCAAAACAAACCGATAAGGTTTTTTTGAAAAAACTAATATCATTGATTGAATCATCCAAATAAAAGTCTACAGGCTAAGGGAAAATGACAGAGCATCATTTCCTATTTTTTTAAAAGTGCATTGAATAGTTATTGACCATTAAATTTAAATAGGAAACCAAGCTGGTTTTGAACCTCTATCCCCACCAAAGGCTGAGAAAAAAACCTGCCAAACTTTGGTATCAAATATCAGAATACATGTACCTTTAAAACTTTATACTCAGATACTGGTTATATGTACATCTGCTCCCAAAATTTGGTATCGGCTCCTATACTATTATTTTTGTTTTTCATTTAAAACTGTATGTATTGAAATGAATATTTCTAGCAATATCGTTGCGGCATCGGCATAAACTTTTGTCTGGGGTCAAATAATAAAACACTGCTTTATGTATTTTTTTTTTCTGTAGAAAATTCAATGGTGTGATTAGTTATTGCATTTTCCAAAAATTTTTAACAATTTATCAACCATTATTAAAAAATACTTGATGCAAAATGATTTTTATGCTTTTTTCGCATTTTTGTACGTGGTTACTATATGTTTTCATTATTTCATATAAAAGTGAATTTAAAAACAAAACTAATGATCCTTAAATGAACTCGGTACGAAGTACATTTTTCATTTGAAAAAAAGTATTTTTTTCCAAACAAAATTGAATATCTCAAAAACTGATCAATAGTTATGCTTGAAAAATTTTTTCTTAATTAAGGACACAGCAAGATATATTTTCACAAAGTTTCATTTAAATTCAACAATTTTTCGAAAAATGAAAAATAAAAACAAAAACCAGAAAAAAATACGGCCTTTCGCCAATATCTCGGAAATTTTGGGGTAACTTTAAAAAGATCTACAACATTTCTATCGAATACTCTTCATATTGGGGTCAACTTTAGTCGGAAAATGCAATAATACTATTCCCCCCCCCCCTCTTTTTTACCCCTCAAATCCCCCCTCCAACTCCGCCTCTAGGAAATAGTTTTCTTGTACATACCTTATAGGCCCCTTCACCATATTCAATCGTTAAACTGCTGTTAACAATTTTTCTTTTATTCGATTAAAAATATGTTAATAAGCCTGCACTATTAGGGGCCAGTTATTGCGATCAGGAAAACGAAACAGGAACAATTTTCGAATGGCTTATTTACTATGAAGAATAATTTTGTTGGCTAATAAAGCTTTCGCCAAGTGTACGATAATTCAGGCGACAAGAAAAAATAACGGCTTTTTGTCGAACAATTAGATACGAGCAATTTTTACTTTAGGAAGGGGTCTATCTCACCCTATTTTTAAAATGAAAAGAAAAATATTTAAAAATAACGGTGATACCTAAAATTAAGCATTGCACATTTTTTTAAAGCCTATAGTCTATAGTACTGTCATCTAGTTTTTAAATCAAGTGAAAACCAGATGGTTTTAAGCCTACTAGTTTTCGAGAAAATTGAAAAGTATCAAACCTATTTTTTATTAAATTTTTATTTATGGACATTTTCACTATCGACTGTGTCAATTTCATTGAAATCGCCCAAGGAACAACGAAGTTGCAAAATGTTGTAATTTTTTTGAAATACCCTGTTTTAAAAATATTTGTTTCTATTGAAATTCTATCTCAGCTATCCCTGTGTCAATTTTATTGAAATCACTCAAGGAACAACGAAACGAAGTTGCAAATTGTTGATATATTTCTGTTAGTTTTCGAGAAGAAAAAACTGAAATGTATGCCCTTTTACCCTCTAAAAATGTTCACCCTGTCTAAATTTAAGCGGCTTTAAATTTTTAAGACGTCAAAACAAAGCTCATGATTTTTTCGTAGTTTTGCCATTTTTGTCTGATTTTCCTGGGCCAGGCTAATCAAATTGCACACAAAAAAAGACTTTCTATCCAGGTGGGTATGTACCTATGTACCTAGATAGACACAGTACAAATTTATAATTTTCGTTTAGAAAACCTCTGTGTACAGTAAATATTTATTTACACCATAGGAACACAGTCTTGTAACTACCTACCAAAAAGTTTCTGATTCCAAAGAAATAGAAACAAAATAAAGAATATCTTTAAAGTATAAAATCAGGACCTAAACTATTAAAGTATGAATGCACATATGTATGTACATTTCCCAGCCTTTTATTTTTAAATTGACGCGACCATCACCGATCGACATACAAACGCACAAATTACATACATAACTCGTCCCTATACGCTTTGAAACAGATATATAATATATGTACCTACCTATAGATGTCCCAATCTCCCAATATGCACAAGCGCCTGTGCCTGCACAGAAAAAAGCTGAAAAGGGATATTGCATAAGTCTGCATACATAAGCCACAAAATAACAAAAACAGACCCCCCTCGTACACCTTCTCTCTTTGTCATGGCACTCCTTGGTGAGCTGCCATTTGCTTCCCTTGATTTTTTTTACAATCAATGCGTTCCACAAAATTTAAAATTCTCAATTTAGTGTATGTGGCGACACCTTCGGGGGCTTTAACGCAAGATTTCGTGATTCCTCTATGTATATAAACTCAATGATAGTACTATGGTTTTCATATACAAAGATTGAACGTCAAACTGGAAAAAATTTTATCCCCTAGTTAGGGTTCATGTGCTGAAATGCAGGTGGTGTGGAAAGCAACTTACCAGGTATCAATACAATAGGTGTGTTTTTTTTGCAAGCCCGGGGAATCGGATGAAAAAAACGGCATCGGGGCTAAGCGACGCCATTACAGAAAAAAAAATGGAGTTTCCATACAAACTATCGATAACATGTATGAAATTCATGCCGGTAACACAGTTTTTCTCTGGGCTTAAGCTAAGCCCCGAAAATTCTCTGGGCTTAGCTAAGCCCGAAGGGGATTAGTTGTTGTTGCTTTTAAAATGTAAATTGCTTAGCCCCGACATCGTTTTTTTCGTCCAAGCCCATTCGGGCAAGGAAAAAAACACAGCTAATGGCCACAGTCATATCGAGAGTTCTAATAAAATCTGCTGTTTTGTGCTACTACAGATAGATGACACTATTTGATGTGCCTAGTTTACTCACATATTTTTTTAAGATACAGCTATTGTCCAACAGGTGTCTCTTTAAATATTAAAATATCGAGTCTCGATTATCCACATTCAGCATATTTTCATAACCAGCTGGACTGTCAAAAATAAATAACTAATTTTGTATGCCAGTGTTCTGCTCTGTCAACTGTCGAACGCTTTTTTCAATCAAAAGTCACATTTGGCTCTTTGTAATTTCTTTATACTTTTCAAATTTTCTTTCTTCTATTAGTTGTGCTTAGAAATAATTTTCTGTGCCTATATTTGTAACGAAAAACAATTATTTCAACCACATTTCCATAAAAATGAGTAGTTTTCGTCCAAGATTAATTCGTCCATTCATAATAGGGACAAAAACTAGCCCACAAACTGGACAAATAATAACTGGAAGTGGTAATCCAGCGCTAGATGAACTTCTTGGTAAGTATTATTGTCGTGTCAACCAATAATTTTATGAAACGTTTTTGCAAACAGGTGGTGGTATCCCAATGAATTCCATAATTTTAATTGGTAAGTTTGAAGCGCATAGCTTTTTAGAAAATCAATTTTTAAATTAAGTAATTTGTGTTTTGCGCAGAAGAAGATAAACACTGTATCTATTCCAAAGTTCTCTATAAATATTTCTTGGCCGAGGGTGTCATTAAAAACCAACAGATATTTCTCGCCAGTTTGGACGACAGTCCTGAGGAAATCTTCAAAAAACTTCCACAGCCGGTTTTCTTAGATAGTTTATACAATGGTAAAGTCCCACCAGAATTCGAACAGCTTTCCCAAGACACAACCAGCTTACGAATTGCATGGCGATACAATGATTTACCTTACTTGAATGTGGACAAAAGCTTCGGAGACGGAGACCATCATTTCAACTTACTAAACTATATGACCGAGGATCAGGTGGCTAAGGTTTCAAAGGTTTTGTGGGATGGCAATATTGTGAAGGAAACCAGCTTAGATGAGAATAGTCCCAAGCCAAAAATAGGCGATGAAGAAGAAGAGGAAGACGATGAGAGTACAAGTGCTTCTGATGCTAGTAATTTCTTTAGCAATAAACGTTTTCAAAATTTGATTGATACCTTGGCCAAGGAATTGCGAATGGTTGATTTTTGGCGCATTTGTATACCATCACTGGGATCGCCGTTGTGGTACGATGATAACTTTGGTGAAGATGTGCTCAAATTCTTAACCATTTTGCGAGCATTTGTGCAGAACACACAATGTGTGTGTTTCATAACCATGCCAATGCATTTAATTGCAAAAAGTGTAAGTATCATTGTTTTTATGCATGCATTGTTTTGTCAGCACAGCCTTTATTATTTTTATGTTAAAGAAGACCAATATTTTTGTTGTTGATAGCTTAGGTCTAACAATGCTCATATGGCTGATTAGCGATCTATAGATGTTAAGCAATCGGAGAACCAGCGCTTTAGTGAGTAAATTGTCTGTGAAACCCAAAACAAAACAATTTTGAGGTAATGGTTTTTCTCCATCCTCAATAATGATCCTTTACATGGATCAACATTGTTGACAATATTGCTTGATGGAATCGGAACAAATTTTCAAAAATTTTGAAAATCATACAACTTATGTTGACTACTTGGTTGCTTTTTGGTTTAAATGATCAAACTTCGGTGGTTGTCAACAATGTTTGACAGGATATTCAGCCATATTACAGACCATATCGTAACACATTCGTACTACGAATCCCGAAAAAAGTTCCATATCTCCCGACCTAGTCAAAAAATTGCTATGTAATTCGGAGCTTGTGTTTAGCACTTTTTACGAACTCAGCATTTCGTAGCAATATTTCTGATATTACGGGAGCTATGATCCTTTTTGTTCTGCATTCGGAGTACGAATCTATTACGACGAGGCCTGTAATAAGGCTGAATGTTCCATGTAAACCCCCTTTTGATCACATCATCATCGTGTCCTGTATCCCCGGCTGGGGCATAGGGCGTCAACAAAACGTCTCCATCCTTCACGGTCTGCTGCAAGGTACTTAAGCTGTGGCCACGTCTTTCTCTGGGATTCTGCTTCCGCTAAGACAGTTGATTTCCATGTTGTTCTTGGTCTTCCAACCCGCCGTGCACCCTGAGGATTCCATTCAAAGGACTGCTTTGCAATTTCATCGTTTGGTTTCCTCAGTGTGTGACCAATCCAACGCCATTTACGCTTTCTTATGTCGACGTCCAGCCGCTCTTGACTTGTCCTGCGCCACAATTCCTCATTTGAAATTATTTGTGGCCAGCGAATCTTTAGGATGTGGCGAAGACAGCGATTCACAAAAGCCTGCAATTTCTTCGAAATGGTAGACGTGACTTTCCAGGTTTCACAAGCATATAACAGCACGGATTTGACATTGGATTCGAAGAATCTCAACTTAGTGTGTAAGGAGATTTGACTGGATTTCCAAATTGGGGACAGAGTACCGAAGGCAGCACGAGCTTTATTTATTCTACTTTTAACGTCCAGATCCGTACCACCGTTTGCAGAGACAATACTGCCAAGGTAGTTAAATTGTTCCACTACTTCAACTGGCGTCTCCTGTAAAATAATACGCTGCTGTGTGGAGCGGCCTGTGAGCATTATTTTTGTCTTTTTGCTGTTAATTCTTAGACCACTCGACTCTCCCTTCACTTGCAGTGCTTGGCACATCCCGTTCAGCCCACTGATGTTATTTGCCAGTAGACATATGTCATCGGCATAGTCTAAATGACTGAGCCTTTCGAACGGTCTCCATTGAATGCCCTGTCGCTCAGCTGTACCAACACTGGCCGTCAATACGTCGTCCATCGCCAGCAGGAAGAGAATTGGCGATAGAACATCCCCTTGTCTCACACCCTGTTGCACTACGAAGGAGTCGGATAGCTGCCCATTGTGCAAAACAAAACACCTCGCGTTGTTGTAGGACTCTTTAATAATGGCAACAATTTTTGGTGGAATTCCTCTACCAAGCAACGATCTCCATATACATTCTCGGTTAACTCGATCAAAGGCCTTTTCAAAATCCACGAACATGAGGTAAAGCGGTGATTGATATTCCATCGACTGCTCGAGGACGATACGCAGGGTGTTGATATGGTCGACACACGATCGACCACTGCGGAAGCCAGCTTGATGCCTCTTGAGTGTAGACTCGATTCTATCCTTTATTCGCTCGAGTATGATTGTTGCCATTAGTTTTGGGAAAACGGACAAAACGGTGATACCACGCCAATTGTTGCAATTCTTTAAGTCACCTTTCTTTGGCAACTTAACAATCACACCATCCTTCCAGTCCCTGGGATAGCTTTCGTTTTCCCAAATGTTTTGTATCAGCGGATGTAAAATACTAGCCGCTGCTACGGGATCGGCTTTCAGGAATTCAGCTGGTATTCCGTCCAGTCCAGCTGCCTTGTTGTTTTTGAGGAGATTTATTGATGTACGAATTTCCGATTCTGACGGGGGTTCGATGTCAATACCCCTATAGGACCTGCGCATCTCGTTTAGTTGGGGCACTTCAGCACTCTGCTCAACTGAATCCTCATTTAGCAGGGCACAAAAATGGTCCTTCCATCTACGAAGCTGATCCTCAATTGATACCAAAAGTGTGCCATCCACATCCATTACAGGATGATTGGTGTTGCTTTTTTTCCCGATAACATCTTTGGCTATTTGGTACAATTCCCGGATATCTCCTCTTCTGGCAGCGCTTTCCGCATTATCTGCGAGTCCATCCAACTTCACCCTCTTGTCACGTCTCACACAGCGGTAGACCATCTTATGTGCAATGCGGTGCTCTCTTCGCAAGTCAGCCTTTCGTTGAACATCAGCTTCGGCATTTATTTGGATTTTCAACGATTTGCGAAGTTCGATCTTATCCCAGGTGTCTTGGGATATCCAAGAGTCTCTACGCCTCGTTCGCTTGGGTACAGTTTCGGATCCAGCCTCCATAAAAACACTTTTAATTTCACCCCACATCTCATCAATTGTTGAATTCTGGATTCCATTTAATGACGAGGCTCTGTCGTTAAGGGTGGTGACATAGTTTCGACATATGTTGGGGTCATTTAAAGCATTAGTAATGAATTTTGTGCTACTTGCTGCATCCTGCGCTGGTTTTTGTACGGCAGCGGTTCGTAGTTTGAGACTCATCAGAACCAAATGGTGGTCGCTTCCCACATCGGCATTTCTTATACTCCGGACATCACACATAGACTTCCTCCATCGCTGCTGAATCATGATATGATCAATTTGGTTTTCGGTTTGACCATCCGGATGCACCCAGGTAATTTTGTTGCACGTCTTATGCTTAAATACAGTCCCACCTATCACAAGACGATTCGCGTTACAAAAGTCGACAAGCAAGTCACCATTTTCATTCCGTGACCCCACGCCATTTCTTCCCATCACGCGTTCCAGTCCGTAATTGTCTGAACCGACTTGGGCATTAAGGTCTCCCATAACGACTATGATGTCGGCTCTCGGAACACTACTGTAAACCGAGTTAAGATGAGTGTAGAACGCGGTTTTGTCTTCCTCGGTCGCTTCATTTGTGGGGGCGTAGCACTGAATAATTGTGACGTTACGAATTTTTGAACGAAACCTTGCTGTCATTAATCTCGCAGAAATGGGCGCCCATGAGATCAAACTACGCCTCGCTTCTTCGTTCAACATAATTCCGACACCATGCAGTCTTTGGCCACCCTCTCTTTCATCTTCCCCGGAATACAGCATTCTCGTCTGTCCAGTGTCTGATCTGTATTCAGCTCTTCCTCTCCACTTAGTTTCGCTTATGCCCAGGATACTGATCTTTAGGCGAAGCATTTCACGCTCAACCTGCTCGTATCTACCATCGCTGTACAAGGATCGAACGTTCCATGCTCCGATTTTCGTACGTATGCGGTAGCCAAAAGTAACAATTGCGCTTCTTGAAAGACTTCTTCTATTTGTCAACGATTCATTTATTATTATGGCGTCTTGATTGACGCTCGTACATGAAGGATGCCGCACCCCCAAATCCGATGTGCGGTTTACTGCAGCCGAAGCTACAGAAGGATTTTCTATAAAAAGATTACCTCTTGGGGACTCATTTCCATTTGTTGTCATAATTCATGTATTTGCATATATCCTTCCACCATGGTGTTTTCCGAGATATGATTAATAACATACATAAGCTCAGATTTGACAGGCACACCCGCCTTTTGTATGGTCAAACACATAACTGCTCGAGGCCGCCCACTGTGGGAAAACAGACGCCTTTTGTAGCCGCCCAATATGGGTTACAGACGCTACCTGCTGCTGCCGTTGGCCTTTTACCAAAAAAAGCTCCTCCGCCACCAGACTATCATGCCGTTGACCGCCACCTGCAGTTCATCCGCCTTAAGGGGGCTTTTAACCATCCCGATGACAAGTTTGTGCCCTGACCAGCATAGCTGGGTTGTCTGCTTATCCCGGCATCCATTCGGTCCCCCTGCACGTTAGCGTTACCCTTTTGATCACAGCTCACATTAAATGAAAATGAACAATATAGACTTTTTAAAATGAATCATATGGGATGTACCTAGCAAACAAATTCCAAACAAAATAATAACAACCGTGGTATGACTTTGAATGTGAAAAGCTACGAAAATCTTCAATGGCAAGACACAACTTTCGATTCGCCTTCCAAAGCAACTTTGTTCTGTGCGAATTTGAATGAAGTTATCTACTATCGAAATATGAAAAACTACATCATATCCTATCTAAAAAAAAAATAATTTAATTGGTTATGTATATCCGATACAAGAATCAGATCCCTACCGCATCTAAAGGCTTAAATGGAAGAACGCGTAACTATTTTAAAGGATTGTTGTGTACTCCAAGTGGTGATTTCGTGTATTTTTGGGAATCTTGAGAAAGAGAATAGAAAAACTTGAAAAAACTTTCGGAACGCAGCTCTAATAGAGCTGAACAAATAGAAACAAATTAATAGGTCCGGCTCACGAAAAGATTATAGTTATATTTTGTATTAGAAATTTCACTGTCCCATGTTATTATATTTAATACAATGTTTCCAGCGTCCCATGTATCATATTTGATACATACACAAAACCTTAGAATTCAACTTTTCTGTCCCCATACGAATTGATTTGAAAACATCTATAAGCCCCTAATATTTTCTAAGAAAAAAAAGATCAGCTTTACGTGATACGTGTATCACATTTGATATATGGGCGATTCTCAGCAAACTGATACTTTTGTGAGTGCAAAATTTACAAAAAAAAAATATGTATTAGATTTAAACTTTTTTGATGTCAAAATGATTGTTATGATAACTAAAGTTAATGCTGAAAGTGGTCACACTACAACTGTACATTTAATTTACACCAGATTTTACATGTAAAAATGATGAAATGTTATCGCGGAAGTGACACGTTTTTTCTTGCCACGGGAGTGACATTTTCATACATCAATCGAATTTGCAAAAAAAAAACCCGTTATAGTCCAAATGTTTTCCGAACAGATTTAAGATCCATGAATTAAAATATATGGTGTTCGAAATATTGCATACCACGGTAGTGACCATTTTTTCGCGCCAAACTGAGTAGTTTGTTTATCATGTAAATAAACGGTGAGGTATGCTGATCTGAATTGATGAATGAATATTACAATCCACCTTATAAAACAGCTGTACGAACACGAAAATAAAAACAAATTATTTGATTTTTTTCTTTAAAACTCTGGGACAGATTTTGAACTCAAGCTGCAAATTCTTTAAATGAGTTGTAATATAGAATTTAAAAGCTTCAGTTATATATTTTACGTAAATATAACTCAAATCAATTTTGCTTTTTAATTAAAGCCGAGTTTTAACGAAATAGTTGGTAACCTTCGGGTTGGACATGCCACGGTAGAGACATTTGGGGTAAGAAATATTTTTTTTTTTTAATATATACCCTTATGATTTTTTCGGAATTGCACTTGCGATGTATCGAACACATGATCTACTAGCTAATACAGTTGTAATAAGTGGAAAAAATACTAAATAAATACCTAAAATCGCCGTGGGACATGTAAATATCAGTTTGCTGAGAATCACCCACATAGATTAATTTTTGTTACGTGTTTCCTACGTTCATGTATCACTTTTGATACAAAAATATGGTGGTTTTAAAATAGTTTTTCATATGAAAAAAATATAATAATATTTTTTCATATAAACGCATAGGTTAAGTCTGATACTTAAAAGTACGGCAAAAAAAATGTTAAAGGCAAAATACCTTTTCACTTTTTTGTCACTGCTTTTTTTTAATTTTTTTTTTTTATTTCGAAGCAGTTAATGTAATGAAAACAATATTTTGAAATAAATCTATGATTGTAAAGCAATGGCATAGCAAGAATTTATAAATGTGTGTTGGGATGTGAATCCTTAAGATTCTAATTACAGAACATGGTTTATTGCATTGTTTGCATTCTATATCGACTTGCTTTGCTTTGGAGGCCTCACGACCGTCTCTCTCAAATTAATGTTGTAAGACGAAACGCAACGCTTCCTGATAAGTTTACCATTCTGACGTGGTATTTTTGTGAAATATGTGTAGTGTGTGCATGAGCGTATTGCAGTTGCAGATGGAGGAATCCTTTTAAAAAATTTTGCTGACGAACACGACCATACTCTCTGATCTCCTCAATTTTGCTTCTGTTACGTGTAATGAATCTATTTTTGTTCCACATAAGTCAGTATTCTGGTTTATTTAATAATTTGCAAATTTTACACTATTAATAATTATCAACTTTAATCATTTACCCCTCATCTAAAAGTGGTTCACACAATTTACCAAAGCAGACCCTGGCCTTGTCCCCAATATTTCTGGTAGGACCACGTGTAGCTATCTACAGTTAGTCCGGGAGCCGACCGTAAGATTACCTTTCTCATCGCGGCCACGCAAAAGGATGCCAACCGATAGCTTTAGTCCAAACATTTACAAAACTACTGGTCGGGCAAGCTTGTTCTGGTCGCATTTTCCGCTAAATGTACCTTAAAAAAACGTTAACTTCTTTAAATGGGGTATCAAATGAAAGCTAGGACTCCTCTACCGATACCAATAATCGGACAGACTTTTTTTTGCTCTTGCGACGACTCCGACCTTTTTATAAAAAATAATTTTTTTTACACTGCGTTTAACGTTAGGGAAAACTGAGTAACATAATATCAAATAGCTAGGAAAGTGCCCTTAACCACTTTTTTTTTATTTTCATCCATCAAGGATGCACAAAATCCCTTAATTTACAAAAGTGGTCCGACCCGTGGATACAGCCAACAAAAGTCTGACATTGGTATCGTATATATAGAAGTTGCTTTTACTATAGCGGAAAATGCTACCTGAAACAACAAGCTTAAAATGATTCTCACCGTTTTTCAGAAGAAGAAAATGGAATATTAGCTTTCGTCAATTTTTCAGAAAATGACCCCCTGCTTCAGAAGGATAAATGATAAGATAAAACTTTTCAGAAACCATATTATCTATGTTTATTTTATGATATGGTTATATTTTATTATGTATCATTTTTGATACATTGCATTGAGACGTATTGATATAAAATAAAGTTAGCATACGTCTATGTATCAAATGTGAGCACAAAACTAAACCGCCTTTTTAAACCGACTCGGGACGAAAAAATCTATGTATCAAAAGTGATACATTGGACGTATAATTAAAGCTTAATTTTCTCGTTAGTTCTCGTCAACACTGTTTGTTTTTTGTTCTGATAGTTTTTATTGTTGATTTACTTTTTACTCCCTGTAGAAATGTTTGCTGGTTATTTTCCCGCTACATATTTCCTCGTACGAGGTCTGGTTCGGTTCCAATCCAACTGTCTTTTCTTTTTTTCGCTTCTCTTCATATTTGTTTCTTAGTCTTGTACTCTGTCCTATTATGCCTGTTTGGTAACGTCAAATTTTCACCAAGTTTCCCAAACATGGGATTTTTCTCATATCATATTTCTGACAGCAAATTGTGAAAACTTGCAAGACATTGCACATAAAGCATAAAATTTGTTTTCTTTGGTTAATTCACAGTTCAGTTACAAAAATTTAAGCTTCAAATATTTTTGTTTGCGCAGAAATTACTCCCATTACAAATAGATACATGCATTTTTTCGTTAAGGAAGTGTATAATTATGTATGTCGTTTTCCATTGCTTTCCCTCATTTTAAATCCAATAGATTAGTGCTAGTTTTGTCTCAGTTTTAGTCAATCAAAATAGAAACTATTTGCTAGCACACAAAAAGTGAAAAGTGTATCTAGCCATAATTTACAAATACAAATTTTTCGTTAAACTTTCCTTAATTTGTTTACTAAATTATATTAAGTTTTTGGTTTCGGAGTGCAAAATTAATTCTAATAGAAATTTAAAAAAACAGTAAGTTAAATTGCAGTTTGTTCTTACGCTTGAGTTTGAATGCGTAAGTGCTTCTCGAGTGGACTCTGTCTTGGAATTGAGAAGAGAAATTCTCTTCTCAAAATCGTCAAAAGAGGATTTTTGTGAAAATGAAATGGTTTCAGAGGAATTCCGAACGCTTCTGAGCGTCCAATGGAAAACGACATTAGCTTAAGCGAAGAAGTGGGCAGACAAAAACGGTGCAGGGAACTAAGTCCCCGGGAACCAAGTCCACCGAGGGCCTTTGTTCTCATTTAATGGGAACTAAATCCACTTTAAAGAAGTGGACTTAGTTCCCAGGCAAGGTGAGCAAGTAGTCCACTTCTTTATGAGAACTAAGTACACATTTTGAAATATGGAGAGGGAACTAACTTCCAACGATAAAAATTACAAAAATTCAAAATTGCGCGAAAACTTTGCATACACCCAACCTCGCACCTACCCCAAATCCTATAGTGAGCCCAAGCAGGGGGGTTGCAGGGGGGCAGCATGCCCCCCCATACATACCTCACTGTTTATTAGCCGTTATGCTGGGTGCTAGCACTGTATTTATGTAAGACAAAGCATTACGGCGAATAAACAGTGAGGTATGTATGGGGGGGCATGCTGCCCCCTTGCAACCCCCCTGCTTAGGCTCATTATAGGTTTTGGGGTAGGTGCGAGGCTGGGTGTATACAAAGTTTTTTTGCCATTTAAGGAATCTTTGAATTTATCCTATATATCCAACAATTGTGAAAAGTGTTTCTATTTTATTTATAAGATTGAAGTGGGAATTAAATACACAAGGGAAGTAAAACCACTCAGTTTTTGAGGAATTTTGTTCCCACCTTCTATGAGAACCAAGTGCACTTCGCTGAAGTGGACTTAGTTCCCATTAAATGAGAACTAAGGCCCTCGGTGGACTTGGTTTCCGGGGACTTAGTTCCCTGCACCGGAAATTATGATAAATATTATCTACCCTCATCAGTAGGGGAGAGACGTTTTCGTGACTAATTAAAAAAAATAACTGAATAAGTTAATATTTGGTTAATAATATCACACCTCACACCATTGTATATACACTCTATAGTATTCTCATGCAACACGATTTTGTAGGTTCACAAGTGGTCGATAGGTTCGCTGTGATCGCCTTACCGAGATCTCTTAACAAAAATTAGGATTACATGTGGCCACTAGGTGGCCACGAGATTTTTGGCTTCATGAGAATACTATAGAGTTTATATGAGAAGATGAGAACCAAAACTCGTCATATCCACTTTCATCAAAAATTGAGATTTTGATGCAGATTTGTTAAGATGGGCATTTTGAATAGTTTCAAAGGGAAATTTGTCAGCCTAACCCCTCCAATCCCCTTTAATATCGATGTCAAACATCGTAATTGTCTCCAAAACTCTCCATATCCCCAGTGCAATTTGCATCAAAACTTTCCATATCCATTGTATGCAGTAGGTTTGGTTTAAAAACTCTTCTTATCCATCATTGGCAATTGATTATGTCATATAATAAGGAACTAAAACGTTCATGGGTTTTTGTTGTAAAAGACTTTAAATGGGTCATTGAAGATTGGAAAGTAGTGTAGTGCTATTATATTAGAGGGTGCAATTGAGAGAGGGGGGGGGAAGTGTGGAAACTGGCCATATACAATCATTTCCAGCAAAACTCTTCATATCCAAATTTACTTGTTAAATATCTTTTAAACGGAACATCCAATATATTTTTGCTCTTAATTACACCATATAGATTTAAAAATCTTTTATTATACAAAATAAAATCTTTTCTAGCAACTATCATTTAGCCGTATTAAATTTGTCTCCATTTGCACAAAACGAAAATTTTGGATATAACGAGTTTTGGTTCTCAACTACTCATATACAATGCTTAGGTGCCAGTTATAGCTATCATTGAAACTCATCATTGAAAATTTTAATAATTGATTTTGAGTCGTTTAGGATGTAAAATCATTTATTATTTTGATAGAAAAATAAAGGTTAAGACCTAATTAATATTTCTAGCCAAAAAAATTATGCAAATAGGCCCAACTTTCCACAGTAAAAGACTTTTCTTATTTCACTGATTGAACTACCTTACCAATGATCATTGAAAAATTAAAAGTCAATTTTTGTGAAAAGTTGGGCCTATTTGAAATTTTTTTTTTACTAGAAATATTAATTAAGTCTTGAGCATTAATCGTCCATCAAAATAATAGATGATTTTGCTTTCTAAATGCCCCAAAATCAATCATTAAAGTTTTCAATGATGAATTTCAATGATAGCTATAACTGGCGCCTTACACTTACCTATAGCATTGGGGCAGTAAATTTAAATTCTAATAAATTAAATCATGAATCATTACGACTCTCCAGGGGAGAGACATAATCACCTTACGAAACCACCACTGCATCTCCGCATACCAACAACTAAAAGCTCGTGTGTCGAGTATTATAAAGTTGGCGTTGATATGCCAACTTTGCCATATTTAAAGTATTGCCGTGTAATATTTCTGTTTGCCGCGGTAGTAGTCAGCGTAGAAGAAAACTGCTTCCTCGTTGTCTATGGGGATAATGTTGTCGTCCAGGGTTTCCATCACACTGAGGTACCTCGGCTCGAGTTGTCGTTGCTCGGTGGACATACTTCTCATCAGCTGATTTGGATGACTGTGGATGTTTTCTATTAGCTTCTTTGTAGAGAGCACTAGGTTCCTGTCCAGAGGGACTATGTTCGCTGCTGTGTAGAAGTGCTCATTCCTGTAGTGTTTCCGTCGCTGGCGTCGAAGTGTAGTCCGGTGCAAATTCTAAGTATTTTTCTTTCGAACACTTGGAGTTCCTTCATGGCTGTCTTGGAAATTGAAAACCAGACTGGGAAACAATAGGCTATGACTGGCCGCAGGAGGTGGTTGTACATCAGTATATTCGTCTGTTGACTTAGTCCGGTTCTTCTTCTCATCAGGGGATGTAAACGGTGGATGACCCAGCTGGCTCTTTTGAGCACGCTACTTGAGTGCGGGTTGAATCTAAGCAGCTCATTGAAGTGGATTCCCAGTTACTTTACGTTCCATTTGGAAGCTATGGTGGATCCATCTAGGAGTTTCAGAACAATGTGCAATTCGCTGCAGTGCAACTGCCTCTGTTGAGGGTCTCCTGAAGCAGACAAGTTCCGATTTAGAAGTGTTGATCCGGATGCCCCATTTTCTGTAGAAATCAAAGAGTCTGTTGATGTGAGCCTCTTCTTTCCGCACGGCGAGAAACGGTGACGTTGAATTAGCGTAGGTGAGCGAGTCATCAGCATACAGGAGGTTCTCACATTCAGTTGCGATAGGGTGGTCGGATGTCATCAAGTTGTAAAGAAAGGGGCCAAGTTTCGATCCTTAAGCGGCTCCGACTCTGATGGTCTTTATGTTTGATTTACAGTTGTCCAGTTGAACGAAAAATTGTCTGAAAGAAAGAAAAGAAAAAAGAATTTTGATTAGTGGCAGAGGTAAATGTAATTCGCAGTACCTCTTGGCATAATAGTTAGTGCGTTGGACTGTCATGCCGAAGGTGTGGGTTCGTTCCCAGCCGTGCACCTAAAAACAGATTTATCCGAGGTACTGCTTCTTGCGAAGAACTAACAAACTCTCCTAGAGTATACTTGCCAACTTGTCATGAACAAATGCTTCTCATTTAGCCGTTAGGACTCGGCAAAAAACTGTAGTTCCCCTCCATTCCTGCCAACAACACGTACACAGGAATGGTTGAGAGTTGTAAGTCACTAGGCCCTGGTTCTCCACGAGCTGTTGCGCCACCCAATTTAATTATTTATTTATTAAAAAGAATTCATAAAAATTCTTTTTGCTTTTTATCTTACATTGGGTAAGTTTATACTGGTTTATAAAAGCTTTAATATAACTTGTTTGCAGGACGAATTACTTGTGCCAAAAATTCGAAATCTTGTTGACTATGCTATTGAATTGGAATCTTTTGCTGGATCTGAACGTGAAACAAATCCTGCATTCAAAGAATATAATGGATTGCTGCACTTTAGAAAGATGTCAGCTATAAATTCACTTGCCTTGTTTCAACACTCCGATTTGGCGTTTAAGTTGCGCAGAAAGAAGTTTGTTATTGAAAAGTTTCATCTTCCTCCAGGTAATTAACATAACATACCATAACATAACCCACGATTATTAAGAAGTTTAATTGTTATATTCCCTTTATATTTTAAGAACTTGGCCAAAGTACTGAACAAGATTCTGAAGATGTCATTTCTAAACCAACGCCAATAAGCTGTGCAAACAGCAGTGCTGCAGAACCTTTATATTTTTTTTAAACAACAGATTTTGTACATTCTTACGTAGTTAGTGTTTTTTGTTTTAATTTTTTATAAATATATGTAATTAACTGCTAATAGTAATCAAAATAAAGATTCAATAAGAACTTGTGTTACTTCCCATTCTTTGTATCTGTGTTAAATTTAACTTCATTCGGAATTTAATCTTATTCACGTAAGGCTTATTTTTTTATTGTAAAAATGTAAGTACATAATATGTACAGCTGCGGTCAAAATAATAGTAGTACCCCTTATCAAAAAATCAAAATTGAAAAAAAGTTGTTCCCTTAATTTTTAACAAATTAATACCCATGTGATTTTCCAATTGGTGTTTTTAAGCTTTTATTTAAAAAAAATAAAATTTCAAAATTAATATTTGACCCGATATGTTCAAATTGATTGAAGAACTCTTGAAAAACAGCGGTCAAAAAAATAATAGCGCGAAGATAATCCACCTTTAACTATTGTATAAAAGCTAAGTTAGGACAAAAATTTTATCATAAGATGTAGTTAAGGGCTTGAACATCTTAGTTTCATCTCCCTTATTGCAAATAACAGCAGCGCAACGGCGGCGTTGCATCGGGTTTATCAGGTTTTTAACCTTTCTACGCTTATCGAACTCCATGAGTGATGTATAACTTCCCTAAGGGCTTTATTGTTGTATAGTCCAGTCAATCAGGTGGTTGGATGTTGTAGGAACTGGGGGCCTCGAGCTGTATCTTTTCCTACACATCAAGTGCTTACAATACCTCCAAGTTGGTAGCCGCCGGATACTGGTCTTGGCTTTATGCCAGGACTTGCTAAACTTGTAAGTGCGAATGTTGATCAAGTAAAGAATTGCAACATTAAACCCATGGCCCTACAGATTGGAGGTTAGTGCGTTGGGCTAACGACCCGGCCACAGTAAAAAAGCCAATTGTTATGAGAGAGACGCAAGAAGCCTCGGATAACGACCCCCCTCAAATGGCAACCAGACCCGGAACGAAAATGGACTATGATCTACGAGTATGCACCTGGAATGTAAGGACACTCTACACACCAGGTGCTACTCAAAAACTTGAATCTGTCCTCTCGCGGTACAAGGCAGACATTACCGCGATCCAGGAGATACGATGGATAGGATCAGGTATAACGAAAAGAAAAGATTGCGACATTTATTACAGCTGTCACCAAAGACTGCACATGCTAGGATGCGGATTCGTCGTGGGAAATCGACTCAGATCAAAAGTCATCGATTTTAAGCCGATAAGCGATCGCCTGGCTGTGATCCGCATCAAAGCTACCTTCCAAAACATCAGCCTAATATGTGCACACGCCCCTACCGATGAAGCTGAGGAGTCTAACAAGGAGGAGTTTTACGACCTTCTGGACGGAGCCTACGGAGCCTGTCCGGAGTACGATGTCAAAGTCGTGCTCGGAGACTTCAATGCTAAAGTCGGAAAGGAAAACATCTTTGGCGGATTAGTTGGAAAGCACAGCCTCCACGAAACGACAACAGACAACGGCTTCCGACTAATCGACTTTGCTGCAGCTCGTAATACGGTGATAAGTAGCACTAGGTTCCCCAGGCGAAGGATACACACAGCAACCTGGCGATCTCCAGATGGTCGAACGGCCAACCAAATCGACCACGTGCTAATTGGCGCAAGGTACGCATCGAACATCTTGGACGTGCGAACTTTCCGAGGTGCAAACGTGGACTCTGACCACTTTCTTGTTGTGACAAAGTTCAGAGCCCGACTGTCCAACGAAAAGAAAACGAAGACCGCCCAAAGAAAGAAGTTCAACATCGCATGCCTTAGCACATCTGAGAAAGCCAGAGACTACAGTGAGCAATTGACCGGGAAACTCTCTGCCGTACACCCAGCCACAAGCGTCAACAACCAGTGGAACCAGTATCGCGACATTATTAAAGAGACAGCCGAGACCACCATAGGCTATCAACCACCCAGAAAAAAGAACCCGTGGTATGATGATGAATGCGCGATATTGAAGCAGGAGACGGAAAATGCACGAATGCAAATGCTGCAACGGAAAACAAGAGCAGCAAGAGAGGAGTACCGTGAAAAGAGAAGGAAAGAGAAAAAAACCCTGCGTAGAAAGAAAAGAGCATCCGCAGCCTCTCAGCTCAAGTATCTCGAAGAGTCCAGCACCGCCACCAACACCCGCCGGTTCTACAAAACAGCCAAGCAACTGGCATCTGGTTATAGGACTGGCACGCAAGCTCTTCGAAACAGCGAAGGGAACCTAGTCACCGAAGCACAGGGAATTGTAGACGTGTTTAAGCAGCATTTCCAGCAGCTGCTTAATGGGCATTATGTAGAGGAGGCGACAGGGGAACAAAGAAGCATTAGACCAGTCAATGAAGATCCAGTCCCAGCACCCAGTACTGAAGAGGTTAAGAAAGCCATCCACAAGCTTAAGAACAACAAATCCGCCGGCTCGGATGACCTACCAGCGGAACTCTTCAAGTATGGAGGAGATGTTCTGGTAGGGTGCATGCACCAGCTCATCAACCAAGTTTGGGAGGAGGAAAGTATGCCCGACGACTGGTCAAATAGCTCCATATGCCCAATCTACAAAAAAGGCGATCCTATGTCCTGCAAGAACTACAGAGGCATATCCCTGCTTAATGTTGCCTACAAGATCCTATCCAACGTACTATGTGAGCGTCTAAAACCTTTCTGCAACACTATGATCGGCACGTACCATTGTGGCTTCAGGCCAGGCAGATCAACGATAGACCAAATCTTCACATTGAGGCAAATCCTGGAAAAGACCAACGAATTTCAAGTCGAGACCCACCACCTATTCATCGACTTCAAAGCCGCATATGATAGCATAAGTCGCCAAGAGCTTCTATTGGCGATGTCGGAACTCGGGATCCCGAAAAAACTGATCCAGCTATGCCGCATGACGTTACAAAATACGCGGTGCAACGTGCAAATGGGTAACAGCTCATCCGAGTTATTCCAGACGTGTACAGGGTTCAGACAAGGAGATGCGCTATCATGTGATTTCTTCAATCTAGTCCTGGAGCAGATAGTGCGCAAGAGTGGTGTTAACATGGAAGGCACTATCTTTAACAGGTCTTCTCAACTGCTTGGTTATGCGGACGACATCGACATCATCGGCCGTTCCAAGAGAGCTGTACTTGAAGCATTCACAGCTATTGATGAACAGGCGAAACGCGTTGGTCTTGAAGTGAATGAGGACAAAACAAAGTACATGCTATCAACAAACAAAGCCTCATCTGTCCATCGCCTAGGACAAAACGTCACTGTTGGTAGCAGTAATTTCGAGGTAGTCAAGGAGTTCACCTACCTCGGAACAAACATCAATCCCACGAACGACACCTTAGTGGAAATCCGACGAAGAATTACCCTAGCGAACCGCTGCTACTTCGGTTTGGCCAAACAAATGGGTTCAAAACTCCTTTCTCGAAAGACAAAGTGCACGCTATACAAAACTCTAATTTTACCAGTTCTACTCTACGGTGCCGAGTGCTGGACGATAAGTAAAAAAGGGGAATTGATCCTGGGCACTTTCGAGCGAAAAATTCTACGGCGGATATTTGGTCCTATATGCGAGGAGGGCGATTGGAGGAGAAGATTCAATCGTGAACTGTACGAGCTGTACCAAGATGTGGATGTAGTCCAAAGAGCCAAAACACGTCGACTACATTGGCTCGGCCACATCGAGCGAATGGACAACAACGCTCCAGCCAAGAAAATCTTCGAATCCCAGCCCCCAGGTTCGAGACGACCAGGAAGACCGAACCTCCGCTATAGGGACCAGGCGGTCACAGACGCAAGAGCGCTTGGTCTCGACGACTGGAGGGAGCGTGCGAGGGACCGCAACCGATGGAAGACCGCAATATCTCAGGCAGAGACCCTTCATGGATCGGGAGCCGGATAAGTAAGTAAGTAAGTATAGTCCAGTCAATTTAGACTTTTTTTTTGCAAAAGATTGGGAAGAAATTTTTATATTGATTTAAAGGGTGAACTTGTTTTTAGCGAATAATATCTGTAATTTAAGTTTATCGAAGAAATAAAAATGCATTCCTAACAAAAAGAGTAAGTTCTACATATTTAAATATAGCTATGGTATTTTTTCAAATTTTGTGCATTTAACGAGTTATAACCAATTATAAGCAAAAAATATGGAGTTCACACTTTCTTAGTCTTTTTTTTTTTTCTTCCAGTATTACGCGAAAATTTCTTTCAAAAGTTCTAGTTATCACTATATCCAACATTTGTGTCCTTATTATTTTCTGTTTCTAAGCAATTGTTTACCAACACTGTATTGCCTGAAAGGTATACGCACATCATCATAGGTAATTAAGAGTTTTAAAAATGTGAGTGGGTTTTTCTCAATATAGAAACGGTTAAGACATTTTTTATTTTTGAGTTCGTTGAAGTACTATAGATAAAGCTTAGATCCAAGTTTTCGACCATCAATCCATAAAAGGGTTGCCGCTATCCTCAAATAAGGAGTGAACTCTTTTTTCACAAATAAAATCCGTGTATTTAATTTTATCGAGAAAATACAAATGCATTCCAGACTAGAAGAATAAATTTTACAAATTTGTTAAGTGGTATTTTTTTCATTTTTTTTTGTATTTAAAGAGCTATAGCCAATTATAAGCAAAAAATGGAGCTCAAATTATATTTATTCAATTTTTGTTCAGTGATATGTACGTTTAAATTTTTTCCTAAAAGTTCTTAATGAATCGTTAACTTAAGTTTTTATCTTAATATTTTTTGTTGTTTACTTACTGTAGCACCTGAAAGGCAGCATCACACTTAAAATATTGCAAGCAAAATGGTACCTTCCTTATTTTCTTGTTTTTAATCAATAGCAGGGGGTCAATTCTCGATCTGTGAAACTGTGAAATGAAAACAAAGTTATCATTTCAGTTTTCACAGAGTTGTATCATTTTATCATTTCACAGACACGCGCAAGGCGATTCCCGAACTCGTTATGAAAAACAGCTGCCAAAGTGAGTACTAAAAAGTATTAACATAAAACATGCTACCACTTGCTCATAGAAAAAGATGATTGTGACGTCATAGAAAGACCAAGATGGCGACTTGGGTGTTTCAAATGAGCACAATTTGTTTGTGTTTATCATTTTTCTTTTCACAGTTTTTCACAGAATGAAATGATTGTGATAAACGAATTATCATATGAAAACATTTTGGCATTTGTTTTCATTTTTTCACACTTCGAGAATTGCATTTGGCGTGAAGGCGTTATCATATTTATCACTTCACAGTTTCACAGATCGAGAATTGACCCCCAGGGCTTGGTTTTGTTAGTTGCCAGAACAGAATTTACTCTTTCACTCAAGGTGGTGGAAGCTTGCAGAACAAGTATAATCACGTATCTGATTTGCAAAATAACATTTATATATTTGAAAACCCAAATTGATACATGCTCGCACTTTACTCTTATAAGCTGCTATCTAAAAAAAATTTAAATGTGACTTCTTTGCTCTCAATATTATGTGATGAATCCATTGATCGAGAATAGAGATTGATAGTCCACGTCATTTCTAATAATCTCCGGTTTTTAAACCTATCAGTTAAAAATATAAAAATAAAATAGGTATTTGAAAAAATTGATCTCGAAAAATTGCGATTTTCAAACAAATTTTGTCCCAAAAACTAATACGTGAATCAAAAATTCATCAAACATGGGTAAAATAAATTTTTCTTACCTTTCCAAAAATATAAAATTTTCTCAAAACAAATATCATTCTGATTTATTGCAAATTATTTCTTAGCCATCTACTTTCCCGTTTTTGACTTTTAAACGTTCATATCTCCATTCCTTTAATTTTCCGAATTTTTCATTACACCTACGACTTTCTAGTAATTGCATAATCTATCGAATAAAGAAAAAAACATCTTTCTACCTCTCCCCGTTTAGAAAATAGCCAAAATCGAGTTCACCCTTTAAACCAAGATGGTGGAAACCCTGAAAAGGGTTGATGGTCGAAAACTTGGATCTAAGATAACAAGAAAAAAATGTCTTCCCCAACGTTTTGTAAAATTCCAATAGGATCTATGACTAAATGTACTGGACTAGTACCTATGGCTGGCAACTAGCAACATATTTCTTTGCATCGCACAATAAGTTCTCAATGGGATTTAAGTCCGGAGACTGCGGCCAGTCCATCACATCAACTCTATTTGCCTGGAATCGTTGCTTCGCAAGTACACTGGTAGGCTTTGGGTCATTTTCTCACTGAAAGACCTGTTTCAGTGGTATTTCACCTTCAGCATAGGGTAGCATTACTTCCTGCATGATCTTAACACAGATTTGTTAATCCATGATACCTTCAATTTGGTGTATTGGAAAAACACCATAGAAGAAAAACATGCCCGAACCATTATGCTGAGTCCTAAGTGTTTAATTGTTTTTGCTTCAAAACGTGGACTACATTCTGTGTTTTGTAGCCTTCTTACATATTTATGGGGTCAATTTGCACCATATAAAACAATCTTGGACTCGTCTGACCACAGAATATTACTCCAATTTGATGCAGGCCAGTCAAAGTGGTTCCTTTGCGAATTTCAATCTTTTTGTTACGTTGTTTTTTGTCAACAATGGTACCCCTCTAGGGCTGTAGGCGGCTTGAAGATATTCTCGTAACTTTCTACGAACCGTTTTATTGATTGCATCAACATAAAATAATATGCCTTTTATTTCAGAAGCTGGCGTAAAGGGGTTGATTTTTAAATGTTTGATATCTCGTTTTATCAACTTTGGTGGCAAAAGCGGCTTCCGCGCCCGCCATTTTCTGACTTTGGCAGTTAAATAATGGCTTTTCTTACCATTGTTGGTGAGCATTCAACTTTGCATTGAACCAGCGCATAAATTTTGCTGTCCGATATCAGACTTCTAACTAAGACACGCTATTCCGGTGTTCAGTGTTTGCCTCTGCCCATTCTTGGGAAACATGAGACCAATTTTTCAATAAAAACTAAAAAGGTGTAATGGATAAACAAAAACCAACGTTTTTTTAAATGTTCAGTTTTAGAAATAAGAGAAAAATAATATTTCTTCACATAAACCAGTGCACTACTATTATTTTGACCAGAAGAATTCGTAGCTTTGATTTATAACGGTTGTTTATTTGTCATATTACCGTTGCAACAAAAAATGTATTTATACCCGATCATTAAGAAAATGCTATTTAGTCAAAATGTAATAGTTTTTTACTATCAACGCAATATAAAACTTACAAAACTAAGGTTATGCAATTCTTTCACTTGTGCTACTATAATTTTGACCGCAGATGTATATATAACTAGGCTTGAGCTATATTTGTCCATCAAAATAGTAAATGATTTTGCTTTCTAAATGCCTCAAAATTCAAATCAATGAAGGCTATGACTAGCACCTTTAGGCCTGCAACTCGCCTTAGGCTTATAGCCTATTGAATAGACCTTTAAAAAAGGAGCAATTACGTGCAAGTTTTTTTATTATTGAATATGTTTGTTGGGCCCATAAGCATGCTTAAAAACAAAAATGCTACTAAATTCACCCATGCGTTTCTAAGAAAATGATCACACTAGCCACTTTTCCATATTTTTGGTATTGCTCGGAAACTAAGCTGAATTTGACAATTTTACACTTAAAACTTTTTGTTCAAAATAAAATTTTCTACCGAAATAGATAAAAAATTTCATTTAAAAATTTAAGCAAAAAAAAAATTAAAATTAATCATTTTAAAAATTTTGTCTAAATAGCGCATAACTTTTTTTGGAGCAAAGATACGCTCAAGTTTTAAGGCCTTAATAAGACATGTTAAAAAGCCATATTATTTGAAAACTGACAGAGATATAGCATTTCAAACTTTATCATTTCTTATCATTTTTCGCAGTTTTTGCCCGTAGGCCTATTTTTTGGTACTTTATGACAAATTTAACATTCCTAGCACCTAGTACCAAATCTTATATTAATCGGCCCAGCCGTGGTCTGTAGGTCTGAAAGCATTTCAAAGCTGCCGAAAAACAAAATCGCGAAATTACATACTTTTTCAAAAAGGAATATTTGTTCAAAATTGACAGAGATGCCCATTCACACTTTACCATTTCTTATAATTTTTCGCAGTTTTGGACCAAAAGCCCCTTTTTTCGGTACAATATGGAAAATTTCACATTCGTAAAAATGTTCGAAATCAAGATTTGATTATGCTAGTTTTTTCTAAGCGAAGTTAAAAATGCAAATCGAAGATAAAAATGCACTTAGCTTAAACACACGTGCAGCCTTTTTCGTGCAGCGGAATAAAATAACACAGGTTCTTATGGGAGTAGAAAAACTCAAGAGCTGCATACACCTCAGAGCTGCACGATGTCTCTATTTCTAAATTTGCTGCGCAGCTCCGCAGCAATAAGTGGTTGTTCTTCGACCGCTGACCAGATTCAGTGGAGAAAAGTTCCGTTGTGCACAAATAACCTCCAAGTTGATCGAGTTAGTCCAGTCATCACGTCGTGAAAAAGGGCCTGACCTTGCGCACAGAGGCACTGTCTGATTTTTTTTCATGGATCGATAGAGGCTCATTTAAAAAGCTTAAATCCAAATTTGCACCACCTGACAACTTTTTTTACCAAAGTTATTGGTAAAAATGTGTTTTTTGCCATTTTTTCGTCTTTTGTGAATATCTCGGCTGCAGTATGTCGCACAGAAAAAAATAAAGTATGGATTTCTTTATAATAAGATTTGCTATTATATTTAAAAAAAATTAATTTGTTTAAACAAATAAAAAAAAAGTTATAGTAAGTTGAAGCAAGTTTTTATTGTTTGAAAATCACTCTTTCTTGATTATTAAGAAAAAAGCTCATTTAACGATGAGGTTTTTATTTTTTACTTTTAAAGTCTTTGTAATTACCTACAATTTAAAAAAAAATTCAGCCCTTAACTACTAACACAAGCCGAGAAATAAATTTATGAACATAGGTAAGTCGGCGCCCCCACGCAATTTTATGTTTTTAGGCTTTATTTTATATCTCAGCCCCATTATGTCGCAAAGTTAAAATTAAAAAATGTTATTGTTTATAATAATTCTTTCTATCAACTTGCGTTAAATTTAATTTGTTTAAACAAATAGATAAAAAGTTGCAGTCCATTAATAGGTTTTTTTGTGTTGATTTTATACCTTTTTTCATAACTATTGAGAAAAAAACTGTATTTAACGGTACTTTTTTTCAGGTTTACTTTTTTTCGTAGTCCTATAAATTTTCTATAAATTAAAAAAAATTAGTCCATTACGACAAACAGGAGCCAAGTTATTCATGAATTAAAAATGACGCGTCAGTTTACTAACGCATAACAATATTCTTTCTTTTTTTTTTGTGAATATCTCGACCTCTGTGTATGCATGGTATGGAATGAAACTTTTAATAATATTCATTATGGACTTAAAGGAATTTTATTTTCTCCAAGTAGATATCATACCTACAAAAGTTAAAGGTAGTAGTAATTAAGTTAAATTTTTTCTTATTCCGCCCACGCTAACTCTTTTCCGCACCATTAATCCACTGCAAAGATCAATTAAATTGGTCTTATTCTCAACCGTTTTGGGCGTGAGTGCATTTTGTATTATAAAGATGTCTGCATCTTCTAAGGCCTGGGAGACTGAAAAGCCACGATTTCGAAGATATTTTTCAAGAAGAACGATAAAGGTATACAGTATTCCCCGTTTGATTGCACCTCGCTTATTTGATTTTCTCGCTTAATTGATCTCAAAAAAACCATAGCTAAGAAACTAAAAACATGTTAATGTTTCGGTCAATTGAACTGCCCGGTTAATTGATCAAAAAATTAGACAAAATGGTCGGTGCTATTAAGCGGGGAGTACTCTGCCTTCTATCTACCAAAAAATTGAGCCTTGTAAGATTCATAAGAGTCGAGCAATCCATAAAAGAACATACATATGTACATAAGAGTGGTCGTTAAAAAAAAGGTTATCCCAGATGGACCCAAATCGGCTCTAAATGAAGAAGAGAAAATTCCCTAATTTTTTCTGATTTTTATTTTCATCCCCTATAGTCCTGTAGGGGTAAATTAAATTTCCCCTTTTTTTCTGCATACTAGAAAATTCGCGTAAGATCTGCCAAAAAATTCAGAGCATGTAGGTGGGAACCATACAAGAAAAAAATCCGATGGGAGGGGGGTATTATCTCCTCCCGCTTGGGCGGGAGGGGTAATTTAATAAAATATTTGCATAAAATAGAAAAAAAAATAATTAAAAAACAACGGCAATACTTACAGTAATGATTTGTAGCTTTTTGGAAAGCCAGAAGTCCATTCTTACGGCTTGTTTTCAAAATTAATTTTTTTTTGATGAACAGTTTTGGCAAAAAATTGTTTCAAACTCAACATTTTGAAGACAAATTATTATTTTTTTTTAATTATAGGTTTGAAAACAGAATTTGCTGAAATTGTTTATTCAACGAACTTTTTTTAATAATCAGCTATTAAAATGGACTTCTGGCTTTCCAAAAAGCTACAGAACATTACAGCCGGTATTGCCGTTGTTTATTAATAAGTTTTTTCTATTTATGCAATTATTTTATTAAATTGCCCCTTCCGTCCAAGTAGTGGGAGATATTACCCCACTCCGATAGGATTTTTTTCTTGTCTTCTTCTCACCTACATGCTCTGAAAAAGGGGAAATTTAATTAACCCCTACAGCGAAAATCTGAAAAAATAACGGAAGTTAAAATTAAGTCCGATCCTGCTTCTTTGCCACCTACAGAATCAGCAGCAGAACAACACTCATTCCGGACATTCCATCAGGTATACAAGCTTGGTTGGGAAATACTGGAAACAAAGCTCAAGAGGATTGGAGCCGGTATTGGCTTCAGGGCACCCACACTCATCGACATGATTTCCTGCACGTGTACGAAACAATGCGGTGCAACCTGCGGGTGTCGAAAAGCCGGACTGAAGTGTTCAGCCGTCTGCAAGATCTGCTGCGGGAAAAGCTGCTACAACGTAGTTGATATTGCTGATGACTCCGAAGACAAGGAAAACTACGACCTTGTGCTCACAACAACAGCTTTTTCTAACGAAAATGAAACAGAGCAGAGACCAAACCTTGAATGTCATAACACTAATGAAGAGAGTGAAAACGAAATACCCTCACGCCCAAAACGGTTGAGAATAAGACCAATTTAATTATTGATCTTTGCAGTGGATTAGGCCTACAGGGGATACCATACAAGATTTAAAAAAACGTGCCTCATACTCTACCCCTTGGGTGGTGCGAAAAATGGTGCGGAAAAGAGTTAGCGTGGGCGGAATAAGAAAAAATTCAACTTAATTACTACTACCTTGAACTTTTGTAGGTATGTAGATATCTACTTGGAGAAAATAAAATTCCTTTAAGTCCATAATGAATATTATTAAAAGTTTCATTCCATACCATGCATACACAGAGGTCGAGATATTCACAAAAAAAAAAGAAAGAATATTGTTATGCGTTAGTAAACTGACGCGTCATTTTTAATTCATGAATAACTTGGCTCCTGTTTGTCGTAATGGACTAATTTTTTTTAATTTATAGAAAATTTATAGGACTACGAAAAAAAGTAAACCTGAAAAAAAGTACCGTTAAATACAGTTTTTTTCTCAATAGTTATGAAAAAAGGTATAAAATCAACACAAAAAAACCTATTAATGGACTGCAACTTTTTATCTATTTGTTTAAACAAATTAAATTTAACGCAAGTTGATAGAAAGAATTATTATAAACAATAACATTTTTTAATTTTAACTTTGCGACATAATGGGGCTGAGATATAAAATAAAGCCTAAAAACATAAAATTGCGTGGGGGCGCCGACTTACCTATGTTCATAAATTTATTTCTCGGCTTGTGTTAGTAGTTAAGGGCTGAATTTTTTTTTAAATTGTAGGTAATTACAAAGACTTTAAAAGTAAAAAATAAAAACCTCATCGTTAAATGAGCTTTTTTCTTAATAATCAAGAAAGAGTGATTTTCAAACAATAAAAACTTGCTTCAACTTACTATAACTTTTTTTTTATTTGTTTAAACAAATAAATTTTTTTTAAATATAATAGCAAATCTTATTATAAATAAATCCATACTTTATTTTTTTCTGTGCGACATACTGCAGCCGAGATATTCACAAAAGACGAAAAAATGGCAAAAAAAACATTTTTACCAATAACTTTGGTAAAAAAAGTTGTCAGGTGGTGCAAATTTGGATTTAAGCTTTTTAAATGAGCTTCTATCGATCCATGAAAAAAAATCAGACAGTGCCTCTGCGCGCAAGGTCAAATGACCTGATGACTGGACTAAGTGGGATAGCTTATAACTTCGGTTTTGAAAAATGTCAGGCTACATTTTTGTATAATTTGTTTTTAGAATATTTAATTAATTTCATACCAGAAAGGAAATTGAGTCCTAAATCGGTTTGGTTTTCACTTTTCAAAATGCAAATGTGAATGAAATACCTACTACATATTTTTGAAAAATTATGTTTAAAAAGTTATTGCCTCAATCCTCCTCTAAAAATATGTAAATATTTTTTTATAGTTAAATGCAACGTGAGAAGCGGCAGGGCCGCTTTTCTAAATTTTCCACCTTAAAATTTATTTGAATCCAAAAAAATAACAAAATCTTTAAAAAACTTCGATTTCCGTAGCTTAAAAAAATTATAACTTTGCTTCTAATGCTCGGATCTACAAGATTAAGATATTTAAATAAAGTTAAAATACAAAACTACATTTTTGTGTGTAAAAATTATTTAGAAAAATCGAAAAATTGCATACTAAAAGGGTGATGGAGTCCTTTGTATGATAAATATTTAAGTGTATGCACATGTGTTTTAAGTGCAGCTCTACTCGCAGCGATGCGTGAAGACGGTAGATCTGCTGCACATCTGTTTAAGGCATTAGTCTCTACTTACTTTAGTTTGTCTATGCATGTCTTGAACCTATCATTGCTTCAAAAAAAGTTATGCACAATTTATTAAAAAATTTAGATATCTTTGATAGATATTTTTAAGGTTTTTTTTTTTTACTTTTCCTGCTTGAATTTTTTATGAAATTTTTTGACCTATCCATTTCAATAGAAAACTTAATTTTGAACATACAGTTTTAAATGTAAAATTGTCAAATTCGGCTTAGTTTTCGAATTATACCAAAAATACTTAAAAACAGCCAGTGTGACCATTCTCTCAGGAACACATGGGTGAATTTAGTAGCATTTTTGGTTTTAAGTATGCTTTTAAGCCAAACAAACATATTCAATAATAAAAACCCTTGTACGTAATTGTTCCTTTATACCACTTATTTTCATGCGAGATAAAAGTTTCTATAGTCTGTCCAGCAAAAATTGTCAGAACAGGGCTTATGGGAGAGCTTTTTTCAAAACAGTGGTGCCTGTGTATACCATCACAATCTAAAATAACGAATTTTCCACTGAAAAAGATACTAATGGCCGATTTCACGAAAGGCTTTTAATTATTTAAAAAGCCTTTTAGCCTTAAAATTATGTTTTTTGGTTTCACCAAATGCTTTTATATTTAAGAAGATTTTAAATGCCCTTGTAAACTAAAAGCTCGTTTTTGTCTCACTAATGGCCAATTTCACGAAAGGCTTTTAATTATTTTAAAAGCCATTTAGCCTTAAAATGATGTTTTTTGGTTTCACCAAATGCTTTTATATTTAAGAAGATTTTAAATGCCCTTGTAAACTAAAAGCTCGTTTTTAGTCCAGTAACTATATACATTAGACCTTGCGTCAGGTCCGGTAGTTCTGATTTTTTGCTGAGTTGTTTATGATGTTGGCCTAGTATTGAATCTGATTTTTCGACCTCGAGCGCCGAACGCAACATTGGTAAAAATCCAAAAAACCGCGAATTTTTCGCGGTTTTTTTACTTATTGGCTATTTACCCACTACGCCTTAACTTCCGAATAAAACATTGCTCTACGATTTCAACCTTACTAAATTTTCTTCAATTTGAGTCCAAAGCCGGTTCTGTAGACATAACGGTTTCCAAGGGACGGCATTTCAAAATATAGCAATAAAAAATTTAAAACAACAAGTAGTATATAAAACAGTATAATAACAAAAACATGGTCTTTGACATATGTTGCATCAAAGCAATAGAGCGTGTAGATTGGGCCAAAAGAAGAAAACAATAGTACCGGATGGGGGGTGTATATCCCCCCGTTTAGGCGGGAGGGGCAATTTTAAGAAAAGTTGACTTCAAATAGAAAAATAACTATAAAAATACAATGGTAATATCTGGACGAAAATCCAGAGTTATGATTTTTTAAAGTCAACCATATAAAACTCGAACTAAAACAGTACTCAGTTCAGTACCCACCAGTGAGTTATCTGAAGCGAATGTTTTAGTTCGAGTTTTATATGGTTGACTTTAAAAAATCATAACTCCGTTTCTACTCATCCGATGTTCATGATTAAAATCTTAAAATAAAGCCAACATGACACGCTACACAGTATACAAAAATCATTGAAAAGGGGCAAACGATTTCACACAAGGGGTGAATAAGCCCCCTTCAATTCGAATTGCAGCATTCTAAATTCAAAAGTTGATGAAAAAATTCTCAATTTGAATTGATTTTTAGCTCAAACTGAAGCCCATTTAATTATTTTGAAATGGTAGAGCAAAGTTATAATCGAAAACCAGGCCTTAAAGGTAAAAATAGCCAATAACTGAAAAAACCGCGAAAATTTCTCGGTTTTTTGCGTATTTCACAAAGTTGCGTTCGGCGCTCGAGGTCGAAAACTTGGATTATTGGTAAGGCCAACATCAAAAACAACTCAGCAAAAAATCAGAACTACCGGACCTGACGCAAGGTCTCAGTACTATGAAACTACAAGGTTACTGGACTATTTTGTCTCATTAATTAAATTATAAAAGTCCTTTTTGTTGAGCCACTCCAGTCAACAACAGCTGATATTTTGCTGTCAGAATAATTGTTCCTCATCCATAAAGGTAGAACTAGAATAGTCGGAAGCCAACTTAAGTGGTCGTACGAAACCGAGCGAAAACAAGAAATTGATATGACGCGCACATAATTGCGAAGTGGAACTTTTCGTTTAGTTTTCGTTAACTTTTGCCGTTGGAAGTGAGAGCGCTCAACGACCGCTCTTTCGTAAGTGGGCGAATGCAAAATCAAAATGGTGGAAGCAAACTAACAAGAACTTGGCGCTTGGTGCAAAGTTTTCAACTTTTTTTTTCTGTTTGATGAATGAATGAGTGAAGTCAAAACAATTTTCTTTTAATTAATTTATATCACATAGCATTTTAGTGGTTTTGCAAAATAAATAATTAAAAGCTATCACTCTGCGCTGTGAATAAGTATGAGAAAATAAACATTGAATAAACAATTATTTTTTTTTTCACTTCCAACCACTTAAGTGCATTATGGGCCACTTGTGAAATTGACGTTTCGGAAAGCTACTTTTCGGTCGGTTTTGACATAAGCTTCCGACAGCTTCCGCCTATTCTAGTTCTACCTAGGTAGAACTATAATAGTCGGAAGGCCACTGAAGCTAATGTCAAAAACCAACGAAAAGTAGCTTTCCGTACCGAAAAAAGGGGAACACACCCATAATGTAACTATCATCTTTCTCTTTTTGGCATTCCTATTTCACCAAATGTCAGTTTTACTTAAGTGAGGTGCGCTCGGGAAAAAAAACCAAAGTTGAACGAAACTTGACGAAACGCTCCACTTCGCAATTATAGTCGCGTCAAATGCTTTCCGTGTATTCGCTTGTTTTCTTCCAACCACTTAAGTGCCCCTCCGAGCATTATAGTTCTAGCTTAATGCTTTTTCCAAAGAAGAAGAAGTAAAGGAACTGGCATATCGTGGAAACAGTGAAGCATTTTTCAAAATAGTGTGAGTTACACAAACGCAAATGCATTGCCCCAGGGTCACAGTGCAGTTACACGTCTGAAGGCTGGGGCGCCCAAAGTAAGCCAGATTTAAAAAAAAGAAAAAAACAATTGAGATGCTTCCGTCATTTTGCCGAGCTGTAGAAAAGTGTACAGAGATTTTAAATCATAAAAATAGTGAAAAACCCTATTGAACTGAATAAAAAAGTGAAATGAAAGTTAATATAGTGATTACTTTGAAAAACTTTATTGATAAGAAATATATAAAAAAACATGTGGTGATGCATTAAATCATATAAAAACGCCTATAATACGGTGCACAAATCTTTTTTTTTCACATGTAAGTTTTCTCTCATATTCTTAATAAAGTGATGTTTTTATGGTAGTGTACTTTTAAACCGACATAAACACTTCGTGACGAGGATACAAATCCAACAAGATAAATAGGATTCTGCTGTCACCCCTTTAAAAATATTTTATTTAAAGCGTTAAAAAATAACTCTGCACTACGGGCGCTAAACGGATTTGAGCGCCTTGCCACCACCGACAAAAACTAGATCGACCCTGTGCGAGAATTTCTCATTTGACAGATGAGTCTCAACGAAATCACTGGATTAAAGTATATTTTTGTTTTCAACAAATTTGTTATTTTTATTGCAAATTGCGATAAAATCTTAATTTTAAAGTATTCTAAGATACTTTATTTACCTAAATAACATCACTTCACGTTACTTTATATGAAAATATCAGACAAAATTAACTTGTAAACAAAAATGTTAGTATACTCCTTAGTATAGGCGTTTTTAGAGGATTTAACGTAGCCACCACATGCTGTTTTATATTTTTTAAATAAATTATTGATAGTATTCACTATTCTAACTTTTATTTCACTTTTTTATTTAGTTTAAATAAACTTTTTCACTTGTTTAAGAATTGAAATTTCAAAACACTTTCTTTCAGCTCGGCAAAATGACAGATGAATCTCAATTTGTTTTTTTTTTTTCAATTCTTTCTGCTTCACTCACGTACACTGTATATGTGATATACACCACTTCCTTTACTTCTTCTTCTATGGCTTTTTCACTTTTTCTCATAGACCTTGCATGTGCGAGGGAAACAACCTCTTTTTTTGAATCCAGGGATGTGAGCAAACTCAGTAAAATTAAAATATCCCTAAAATATCCCTTTTCTGTATTGGTGAAACTGACAAATTTTAAATGTCTGATAAAATTTAGAAGGAGTTTAGATAAAAGTAATTTTAGTGTTGTTTGTTTATGAAATTGGCCATAAATTTTAAAAGTCTTTTTTGTGAAGCCATTCCAGTCAACAACAGCTGATATTTTGCTGTCAGAATAATTGTCCCTCATCCATAATGCTTTTTCACTTTTTCTCTTAGACTTCGCATGTGCGAGGGAAGCAACATCTTTTTTTTGAATCCAGGGATGTGAGCAAACTCAGTCAAATTAAAATATCCCTAAAATATTCCTTTTCTACATTGGTGAAACTGAAAAATTTTAAATTGTCCAGTTTATATTTCTGAGGGCTCAGAGAATTTCCCCAGTTTTGCTGTCAAATACTAAGTAAAAAAAATGTTTGCTCCGTCAGCTCAGTGAGCGCTCATGAAATATAAACTGAACAAATGTCTGATAAAATTTAGAAGGAGTTTAGATAAAAGTAATTTTAGTGTTTGTTTATGAAATTGGCCATAAGCCACTGATAAACATACAGGAATTGTTGTTGTAAGTCTTTGAAAGATTCTCTACGCTACAACATGACTGTTGTCTTTCAATTAGTGGTGTAAGGAATCGTTAGTAATCAAAGTAATCGATTACTTTTCTGAGTAACGATTACCTTACCAATACATTACTTTTGTTACTTTGATTACTTTCGTTACTTTTTGGATTTGATTACTTTTGATTACTTGTCGTTACTTTTGGGTTTGGGTACTTTTGATTACTTTGCGATTCGATTATTTTTAGTTACATTTGGATTTGATTACTTTTGAGTCTTGGGTTTCGAGCTCCGGAAACGAGAATAAAGTAGGTAAACATTTCTATGGATATTTCTTTGTTTTGGATTAAGACATTGTAAAATATAATATTTTAACTACGAAGTACTGCGAAAATATACAGGTCAATATTTAAGCCAATTTATATGAAGCAAAAATGATTTGCCTGAGGGTGGTCCATTGCTTGAAGCGCTCATTTTGAGAAAAAATTGTAAAATATTAAATTGTCCGAAACCCTCGGAACTTCGTTGTTCCTTGAGCGATTTCATTGGAAATGACAGCAGTAATTGCTGATATAGAATTAAAAAAGAAAAAAATATTTTCAAAACAGGGTGTTCCAAAAATATGTCAACATGTCGCAACTTCGTTGTTCCTTGAGCGATTTCAATGAAATTGACACCGGTGATAGCTGAGACAGAACTAAAATAGAAAACAATATTTTCAAAACAGGGTGTCCCAAAAATATGTCAACATATCGCAACTTAGTTGTTCCTTGAGTGATTTCAACGAAATTGACAGCAGTAATGGCTGATATAGAATTAAAAAAGGAAAACAATGTTTTCAAAACAGGGTGTTCCAAAAATATGTCAACATATTGCAACTTCGTTGTTCCTTGAGTGATTTCAATGAAATTAACAGCAGTAATAGCTAATATAGAATAAAAAAAAATATTTTAAACAGGGTGTCCCAAAAAAAAATGTCAACATATTGCAACTTCTCTGTTCCTTGAGCAATTTTAATGAAATTTACACAGGTGATAGTTGATAAAGAATTTAAGAGAAACAAGTAGGCATGTTGCTTAAAAACAGGGTGCTTCAAAAAATGTCAAGACTTCTTTATTTCTTGAGCGATGTTAATGAAATTGATACAAGTGATCGCAGATACAGAATTTAAAAAAAAAATAGTTTTCTAAGGTGTTTCAAGAAATGTCACCTTTGATACTAAACACGCGCGATGGTCAAAATTTCACCATTCCACCCCAAACAACAGGTTAAAAAGATTTATACATGTAAGTGCCCTATTACACGACGACTTTTGAGTCATGACTTTTTTCGAAATTCAATGAGTGCGAACGAGAAAAAACATCTGATCTCACCTTCGCACTCATTTAATTTCAAAAAAAGTCATGACTCTAAGGTCACCGTGTAATAGGGCACTAAGAAAAAAAAATTAACTAAAATCAGTTCTCAAGGTTTTTGTTCATAATAATGAACTCTAAAAATGTCATATTAATTGATAGATCCGCATCTTAGGTGCATTCTGGAGTAAGGCCTACAATTACCTTTTTATTAAATAGGTATAATTAATAAACTCCACAAAAACTAAGCAAATACATTAATTGCTCACAGTCTTTGACTATGAACAGTTTTTATGTTTGTTTTCTAAAAAAACAACTACTTTTTACTCATAAATGAACTCTGAATATTTCATCCAAAGCTTAAGAGCCATTTCTGAGAAACCAGTAAATAATAAAAGTTGGCATTTAGCAGTAGGCGGATTCCAGTGAAGCTTTTTTTTCTGTATCAGATATTACTGCTCTCAATTTCATGGAAATCGCTCAAGAAACAACGAAGATGCAATATGTTGACATGTTTTTGGAACACCCTTTTTTGATTTTTTTTTAATTCTATATCACCATTACTGCTGTCAATTTCATTGAAATCGTTCGAGGAACAGCTGAATTGCAAAATCTTGACATATTTTTGGAATACCCTGTTTTGAAAATGTTTTTTCTTTTTAATTCTATGTCAGCTATTACTGCTGCTTTGAAAATATTTTTTTCTTTTTTATTTCTATATCAGCTATCACCGGTTTCAATTTCATTGAACGCTCAAAAAACAACGAAGTTCCGAGGGTTTCGGAATTTTTTTTTTCTCAAAATGAACGCTTCAAGCAATTTTCGTATGATTTAAATCAATTTGAATCCCAAAATTCCGATAGTTTTTTTTTTTTTTTTGGACCACCCTCAGGCAAATAATTTTTGCTTCTATATAATATGGCTTAAATATTGACCTGTATATTTTCGCAGTACTTCGTAGTTAATAATTATATTGCGGAGGCGGAGCGGAGGTGGAGCAGAGGTGGAGCGGACGCCGAGCGGAGACGAAGCGGAGGCGAAGCGGAGGCGAAGCGGAGGCGGAGCAGACGCTGAGCGGAGGCGGAGCGGATGCTGAGTCGAGGTGGAGCGGAAGCCGAGTGGAGGTGGAGAGGACGCCCCCCCTTAAATTATTTTCAAAACACTGTCAGGAAATATGCAGGTAAAATATAACGAAAATGAAAGACTTCACATTTTCTTTTAAGTGTAATGATATGAAACAAATCGTGAAAGGGTAGTTTTTCCCCCATTTCCCCTCTCATTTTTAAAAATTGACATATGAAAAAGATTTCTACAAAAAAGTCCACATAAGTGATTTAATTATTTTTGATGGTGGGGCAACGAAAAAAGGGGGTTTCAACCCCCTAGGCCGCTATGTGACCTTTTTTGTGGTTTTGGCATCAAAATTCTGAAAATACATTACATTAAAAAAAAATACACGAAAAAAAAAAAAATGGGTTTTCCCCCTTTAACCCTTTATGATTTGGCAACGCTTTTTGAAACGGAAAGTATTTTTTCTGTAGAAATTAGTCAAAACATTTTCGTTTTCTTAAAATTAAGGCCATAAAAAAAAATAATAACGCTTCAACGAATAACGTGGTTGTGTTACTCCTTTTAATTACTGCCGACGACTTAGCCCCGCTATCCAGGTGGCAGGCATGGTTTTTCTAGTAGTTTAAATGTTGGACTATCGAATGGCATCAATTCCATCCTTTATCAAATATGAAAATTTTTCTTTTTTTTTTGCAACTGTAGGCCGCCGACATGACTATATGGCCCCACTGTCCAGGTGGCAGGCAACTACCATTTCAAGGTGGTTTCATCCTTCATCAAATATAACATGTCACCCCATTTTTTTAACAGCTTTCAAAATTCACGAAAAATAAACGCCCCAAGGGTGCGCCTACAGGCATCGATTTTATTGTTGTCAAGCGTTAAATCTACACGACTAAAAGCTTTATAAGAAAAATCGTTGTGGAGGGGGGGGGGGGGAAGGGGGTAAAGACGAAATCATTAAGAGTTTTAGTTTCATAAATTGTTTAAAAAAGAAGAAAAATAATACTAATTTTTTAAAGTTTTGTGAATCATACATGTTTTTTTTATAAAAACCATCTCCGTACATCACTATATACATTTCTTTAGTTGCCATTTTTGACCCAAAACCTCTTTTTTTTTACTGTTTTTGTCTAGAGCTACAGGATTTACGTAACAAAAAAGCCAACAAATATTTATCATTTTTTTACGAAAAAAGAAATCAAAGTAATCACTCAAAAGTAACGATTACTTTGGAAAAAGTAACGAAAGTAAGGATTACTCAAAAGTAACGACTTTTTACATCACTACTTTCAATGCCAAAAGCATTCTGATATCTGATCGTATACTCGCTTTCGCTTCTACCTTCGCTGATTGAAATAAAATTAACATTCCAACAGAGTTGCCTCTGTAAAGTCGCAACAATACAACAGAGCTTCTTCAGTGGTTTTTATGAAAGAATTTTCGGTTTTGAAGATTTTGAGAACAAAATTTATAAGGGTGAGAGCCAACAGTGTTGTCGTTTTGATTATCTTCTTACTATTTGTTTGTATTTCTGAATACACCGCAGTTAAAATTTGTACAATTTTAGTCTTTAAGAAAAAACAAGTTATTTGTGCTAAGTTTTGAAACGTTCACAAAGCGTTACGTGATCAAATTAATTTAAAAGGGTGTGGTGTGGGAAAAAAAAGACAAATTGATCTGTTTTTAATATGTTTGAAATGGTATCCATGGTTACCATGTGTACATTGTTCTTCGATTTGTAGCAATTTATAATTCAAAGTATGGAAACCCTATGGGAGCTTTAACTTGAGACAGATGTATGCAAGCCAATGCAACCAGACTGAGAGGCAAACGTCCTATCTTCCCTGTACTGACAATTTTTGTTGGATAGAGTATAGCACCGCCTCTGCCTATGGCTAATCCTACACAGGGTCTTCCATTTGTCAAGATACGGCCATTCAAGACAAAGAAGGCTTAAGGAAAATTAAACAACAATTTTAGATATATGTTTTATTATCTTCTATCGGAATCCGAAACCATTATGTTATGTTGAAACTCATTATCGGCCATTCCAAAAAATTCGAAACCAATCAACTCAATTTCAAGTTAAGGAAACAAATATATATATATTAGGGTGGTCCTTATTTTTATGGAGGAAAAAAAATTGTTTGTTTTTACTGAGCACCATTTTTTTCTGTTCTTCAACATTAAAAACGTGTACCAAAAAAATTTCATGCTAATCGGTTGTATAAACACGTGCCGCAATGAGTTTGAAAATTTGAATTTTCATAAAACCGACCAAAACCGGGTGCTATTAAAAATTTGATTTGCAGAATTAATAAATTGCACTTTCAAATCTGTTACCTACTCTTGCCTCAAAATAAAAAAAATAAAAGGGACGACTAGGTCACACGTTCTTGCTCAAAAAGTTCAATTAGCTTGGAAATTAAGAACTTTTAAAAATATTCCAGTAACTATACAAACATTTTTAAAATTATTATCGAAATCTTTTGAGCTGTTTTTAAGATAAATAAGGTTTTTCATACCGGTTGTGTAGCAAGTACCGTTATTTTTGGAGCTAAAACAGTTTTTAAATAATCCCTAACTCTCACAGGGGCATCAACTTTAAGCTTAATGCGGCACGTGTTAACGTGACTAAAAAAATTAAAAAAAAATAGGGTAGTGTTTTAAGATGTCAATGAACAATAAAAACGGGTGCTCAAAAGTTTTTAAAATAAGGACCACCCTAATATATATATATGCCAATATTTAGAGTATATATAAGAGTTAATGAAAAAACTGTAGGTACGAAATTCTACGTGTTGTTGTAAAATAGTCAAGTGATCAAAAAAGTTCAACCGCCATCAGTTCTCTATAAATTGTGATGCAAAAGGCGATGTGCGGTGAGATTTTTATAAGTATTTTTAATACACTACTGAAATTCGGAATTATTTTCTTGATAGGAGTGCTGTAAAAATAGTAATACGCTTCGAAATGACTGAACATTCCATGTCTTCTCCGTTACCGAAAAATGACAAAAGTTAGTATAAATTGTGAACTATATTAGTGTTTGTAAAATTATTCCGCATACAAAGCAAGACTTGAAAAAGGATTATCGTGGATTTTTTTTTTAGATTTTTATATCATGTCTAAAACAGGGTAACGGACAAAATTGCACTTTTCTCATCCAAATTTCAACGACTCATAGGCACTTTTTTTTAAAGGTCTGTGTTAAATTTCATTGAAATCGGTTGACGTTTACACGTGCTAGCAAGCATTTGAAATTTTTCATCCAAAATACATGGTGTTTTCAGTCTTTTACTCAAAGTGCCGGTAAAAGTGTAAACATTTATTAAAAATCTTTAAACTTGGCACATAATGCTAAGTACCATAGATTATACAAATATATATTTTTTTTAATTTTTTAAATAACAGTTACTCCGTTAAAAATAGCAACAAATGTACAAAAACAATTATATTTAATTTTATTTTTTAATGGGGTAAATATTATACAAAATTATTGAAAACCTTTTTTTTATACTCCTTACGGTACTTAATTTATGTGCCAAGTTTTTCATCGACTTTTACAATTTTGTTGATAAATTGAGTAAAAACTGTGAAAACCCCATGTATGTTGTATGTCAACTTTCAAGTGCTCGCTAGGACGTGTTAACGTTAACCGATTTGAGATGAAATTTTATACACATTTTTCAATTACCTGGATCACTTTTATCATTGATGAGAATAATAATAAAAATACAATTTACTATATAATTGAACAAAAAAGCAATCTTTAATCGTACGTATCTTCTCCGTTACCATCTTTCATATTTTTTTCTGATAGGAAAATGAAACTTGGATGGAAACCAAGGATGGTTTTTGCTAAATGTTGGCTTTATGAAAGTGTACAAAAAAAATCAGCTTCATATCTTATTGGACAGCGCAGAATTTTAAACTTTAAGGCAAAGGTCGGAAATCTCTAAATCGTACGTGTCTTCTCCGTTACCATCTATTTTTTGTATAAACTTACTGAATTTCATAATTTTTTGGTGAAACTTATGTGTCGTGTACTTTGTGATGAATTCTTAAAAACTACTGAGTTTCATAAAAAAAATATAAATTTCTTACAAAGAAAAACCTCACTACAAGCGTCCGATTGTCTTCTCCGTTACCTTGGAACGACCGTTATGTTGAAATGTCACCTTTTGACCCTTTGACATATTAAATAAACAAATATAAAAAAATTTCACCTTTTGATCCGAAATTGCCTTTTCAAGCTGAATTTTGATACTAAATAAAGTATGAAACGCGCAAAACCAGACAGCTCCACATTTTTTAAAGCTGAGGAAATTACAAAAATCTGTCTTCAAAATCAAAATATTAAATATTTGTTAGAAACAACATTTTTTCTAGGAAATAAATAGAAGAAAAGCCAAATTCCTTTTGTTTAAAAAAGTTTTAAAAAGCTAACTTTTTACTAAAAAATAAATATATGGATCAAAGAATCATGTTTTGTCAATAAGTGGAGTTTTCTGGCTTTTGACCCGGATGCTTCAAATCTTTCTCCTCGGCAATCGAAAGAATTAGCGTTCTGGACCCGATTCAAAAAAAAGTTCAAAAAGTTAAAATGTCACCTTTTGTCCCTATATCTACTCCTCATATTCTTTCCTACCTTTCGAATTTTCAAAGTGCTACGAAGTAGGAAACTCATAAAAATGACTGTCAACAGTTCTCTTTCTCTAACATCTAACTATTAAAACATTTTTTGTGTGTAAAAACGAAACCAAACAAAATAACAGTATGGTAATCATCGTCTATTTGAAAATTGACCCCATTGTCAATGGAATACCCAGGTCAAACATACACTCATAAAAGAAGCACGGAATAAATTTAATAAACAAAGCTGGCCTATGAAACTAGTTTTGAAGCTACACAAAGGGTTTTGAATTGTGACTTGTGCCTTGTGCGTCTAACCCGGCTTGTAAAGAGTATACACTTCTTCCTCTTTCACCGCGTCCGTGCGTCGGCCGTTCCACTAGAAAGGCCACAAAATTATCGCATTCACCAGATCTAGCAAACCATGGAGCAGTCAGCAGTATTTCTATGCATTACAAAAATTGTGGTTAGTTTTTGGCTAGAGACCCAAGAGATAACATTCGGAAGCACTAATTTCTTACTCGTTCAAAGGTTACGTGTTTTTGCTAAAATCAGCAGGTGTTCTTTTTTTAATACAAATCGGAAATGCAAACAAGGGCTGCGACGATTCTAAAAACTAAAATACCCGTGAGAGAAACACTGCTTCTCTATTAGCCTAGTTTTGCATACAGTTAACGGGAAACCTTATTAAAAATCATTTGGGACGAACGTTGTGTTATTTAAAAATGGGACAAACATTTAATCACAAATGTTTACTCAATTGCTGTAATTTAATGTTTTTGGTAATCAATCATTGAAAAATAAAACTAGTAAAATTTTTATTTCATTCTATTACTAATAGCCATCATTATGGCATAATGTGCAAGAAATCCCTTAAGCGGGAAAGGGCATAATAAAATTAAATGTAAACAAAATCGTATAACTTAAACTTAGTTAATATTGTGCAAAAGATCTGAAATACCGATTGGCGGCGTGTAATTAATTTAGCCATTGCCCCTCCGGTTCTGAGATGATAGTTTAAAATAGTTTTTGGTTCATGGTCTTGCGAGGAAAATTTTATGGAATAAATTCATTTATGTATACAATATCTCGTGGTAGCTCTCCGCTTTTAATTTCCGATTCCTCCCCCTTGAAAAAAATGCACTAATTAAGTTGGGCTTGTGAGCGTCCATCCACATCCACATACCCACTTAAAACATTACATTGTTTCTACGACCAAGCGGATTTAAAATTTTTGAACTAATCAGAACCAGAAGTGCGCTTTCTGGTCACTGGTGGTTGGGTTTTTAATCACTCATTTTACTAAAATTGAATCTTCATACCCATGTCGACACCAATGGATTATAAAAAAATGTTGATTAAAGCGTAGCTGAAAAATATGCTCTTGTGATTCAAAGGTCAAAGTTGTAACGTCTCTAGATTTCGGAGATTTAGTAGTTTTTTTTTCTAATTCAATTAAAAGTGTAGATTTAACTATAGATATGTAATAAAAAAATCTTATTAATTTTTGTTTATTTTCTTTATAGGTAAAACATTTCTTTTATAAATTTTGAACGCAATAGGTATTATTTCTCCTTGTTAAAAGTAAAATGTTTTGCAAAATTAGAACAAGATTTTGTCGAGCATTTAAATAAATACATAGGGAAATAACCCAAATAGGACACTATTGATTTTTACGCCTAAAACCAAATATGCGTAACAATGACTTAAGGCCACTTTATACGATAATAGAAGTCATATGACCTGTCATTATATTTTCTGTATGATTTCTCAAATGAGCTGTCATTTTAAGTCAAGTCATACGGTTTTCCTTTTTTTATGTTTACACGTTTTTACTTCGCATTTGATTTTCTCTATGGCTATCTGTCAAATCCAAAATAAAAGAAAAAAAAAGTTATAAACAAATAAATATTTTGAGTGCAAAATTACTTTTTTGCAATTATCCATTGTTATTTTCATTCAAAATTCTATTTTTTTGTAAGAATATTTTTGTTTTCAATACTATGAACTCACTATTTTCCATGAAAACAACAAATCCCATTTGATTTCTCAAATGGAATTAGCTGCAGTTCTAATGTCAAAAAAGTCATATGCTTTTTGCTTTTGAGAAGTCATATGAGATATCTATGAGTGCGTTCAGACGATTTGGTATGATTTTTCTGACAGGTCATATGAGAAGTCATATGACTTCTATAATCGTGTAAAGTGGCCTTTAGAATATCACTCCACTCTTGTGTCTAGGGAATCCTCTAAAAAACCTGTACTAAATTTTACGCTAGTCGGTCCAACCATTTCGGCCTTAGTCCGAATTACTGTGGACGCACAAACTAAATAAATACTAAATACTAATACATGTGTATGAAGTTAGCAGGATACTCTTGGAAATTAAGATTAAAAAGTATCATCATTATAGTTTACTAATGAATTGCGAAGTAGTTACGCAAACAAAATTGATTGCTGTTTTGGTTTGTGAAAAAATGAGTGTACTGCTAGTTTCGTTACAAATTAGCAATTAATTAGTTCTTAACGCCAACTTTTTTCGGATCGTTTATATTTATTTTGCCCTGCTAAGTTCATAAAAAGTTAACAGAACACCCTTTTTACTTGCGATTATAGGTACTATAAGGCAAGTTTTGGATTCGTGCAAAAAAAAAATTTTGAGATAACAATAAAACATGATATTACGTTTACGATGATAGAGAACACCAAAAAAGTGGGTGGCACAATTCTGTCTGTCTGTCTGTCTGTCTGTTCGTCTACAGCCTAAGCGGCTCGATCGATTTTGTTCAAACTTGGTACATAGTGGTTTTTGGTGATTCTGCCGACACGTTTTTTTCATTTTTTCTTAGAACCAAAAATAACGGTACCTGCCATACATTTTTTTTTGGCAAATTTATATAATTGTATTTTTCTCAAAAACGGCTCGACAACTTTTCTTTAAAAAAATCCAATAAATTTATTTTAGTAAAAGCTTTCTTTGGGTGGAAAACCATTTTTCAAAAATGGTTATTAATGGTACCTCCCAAGGAACCATTTTTTTAATTTTTGATTTTCTTCAAAATGGTATGACCAATTTCAATTATTTTTTGTATACAGAAGCTTCCAAAAAATGTTAATAGTTTTGTGTACCAACATTTTTGAAAAAATATTTTTTGGATTTTTGAAAAATATTTCAAATTTTTTTTTGGAAAATCAAATATTTCGAAAACGACATCATAGATTTTTTTGAAACTCGATATTTAAGACTTTTTTAGTACTCTCTAAAATATTTTTAGAAAAAATTTTACATTTATGAAAAAATAACGGTACCTTCCATACAAAAGTGAAAAAGCCGCAGAGGAAAATATTTTTTGCTTGAAAACGACTCCTACGATTTTGATTAAACTTTTTTCATATACTAAAATTAGTACGATCTACCATCAAAAATTATAAAATTTTACACGTTCGAAAATTCGATATCTCAAAAACGGGTTGACAATTTTTTTTCAAATTTTGTTTTGATATACACATAAATATATTGTTTAAATCTGCATACCAAAATTTGTTCTTAAAAATGTTTTACGAATTTTATATATAAAAAATTAATTAAAAAAAAAAACCGCTCCAACGATTTTAAAATTTTTTTTCCCATACAATCATATTCCATCGTGAATTAAGATGGCATACTTATTTTTCACCTCAAACTGTCAAAAGAGTTGTTTTACCTAATTTAAATGTCGTATTTCATGCTTCTCTACATTTTTCTCTCATAATTTCCATGTTTGTATATACAATTTTCTTAAACTCGCAGTGTCTTGAAAATTAGAGCAAGTACGTGCGACCCAGTCGTGCATTTTATTTCGTTTGTCTTCATTTTTGAGCAAGCTGTCCTTCTAATTGTGGAAATATCAGTACGGACAATCGAAGGCTTTTACAGTTTTGAGAGCTGATTTAAAAGAGTGCGATCCGGCGTTCTTTTCGAAAATTTACAAACAAAATTTGATCCTCACAATCTTTTTTCCCAGTGAAGTATTGATCGTATCCAGGGGCGTAGGTACTCCGAACGTCCAATCGAAAACGACATTATAATTGCAGGTGATTTAGTTACTGCAACACTAGCTTTAGTTTTTGTTTTAAAGACCCAAATCCATTCTCTAATAACGCTTTTAAATAAATTTTTACTGTAAATATTTTTCGAAAAAAAAAAGTTTGAAAATTATTTCTTTCAAAAACTATATTTACAAGGGTGTGTGACTTTCATAAATGCTTGGCAAATTGTTTTGTAATTTGACTTCAGCAACTTCAATTTTTCAGACGAAGTCCGAAATATAGTCTTTGGAGATTCTATCTCGACTTCGTAAACATATTTCTTCAAGAATTCCAAAGCATACAAAAGGAGAGTGAAATCTGTTGATCTAGGTGGCCATTCCGTAGGTCCTCTTCTTCCGATCAGTTTTTCACTGTAGTGTGCTGGAGCACCACATTGCTGGTAGATTTAATAAGCTGCTATGGCCATGGGAACGTTGTCGAGCAAATCACGCAAAAGGTCTCGTATAAACTGTAGATATGATTAATCCCGATTAATCTTTAAACCTTATAGTCAAAGAGCCGACAGCAAATTTTGGGAGTGGATGTATAACCAAAATAGGAGTATGAGGGATTGTAGGTACATGTATCGTGATATCAAATACCAAAGTCTGGCAGGTTTTGTTTTCAGCCTTTGGGAGGGGTGGGGGGTTAAAAAGAGCTAGATCCCCTGATTTATTTTCAGGGCTATAAACCATTTAATTCATTTAAAAAAAAATCGGATATGATTCCCAGTCATTTGTTCTAAGCATAAGCACCACAATCTTGTCGGTCCGATATCAAGATATAACCATTTTACGTGAACCTATCATCCCTTTTGTGGAGATTTTCAGCAAAACAGAAAATCAACAAATAAAGTCTCCACAAAAAACGCCAATAAGGTATGCTTAAAAAGGTTAAATCATGGGTCCTATTTCTCGGATCACCAAGATATAAGTCTTCAGACTTAGGGCAAATGACAGAGCATCATATCATATCTTTTAAAAGTGAATTGAAGTGTTTATGACCTTACCATATAAAGAGGAAACCAAGCGGATTTTAAGCCCGAACCCCCACCAAAGGCTGAGAAAAAAATCTGCCAGACTTGCATATTTCATAACACGATACATGTACCAATAATCCCTCATACTCCGATTTTGGTTATACCTCCACTCCCAAAATTTGCTGTCGGCTCTTGGTCTTTTAAGCGGTGTTGAGATTTTATTTGTTATTGTTGTGTGGATTAGTGTTACTCCATTGATACAAATTTTGGAAGTTGACTCCACCCCTATTACGGTTGTCAAATATCAATTTGATAGTTGATAAATTTAAAATTCAATGTTTAAAAATCCATCTTATAAAAGTTTTGATCATTGAGAATGATGCAGACAGTTGCTAATAACAAGAAAATTAAAAAAAAATATAAAAGAATTGTTGACTAGTTTATTGATAAATTGAGTTTAAAAACCAATTTTCAAGGTGTATCAAATATCAAATTGATAATAGACAACCGTAATAGGGGTGCCGTCTCTGGTAAACTGTGCTTCATCCAACCAAAAATATCCTTGCAAAATAGTTCCGTTCAGTTTCATCTTTAAGCAATAATGATCGACAAAATTCTGACGTACTGGCGTTAAGTGGTACTGATGTAAAGGAACTATAATAGTCGGAAGGGCACTGAAGCTAATGTCAAAAACCAACGAAAAGTAGCTTTCCGTACCAAAAGAAGGGGAAAACACCCATATGTAACTAACGCTCGGGAGCGCACCTCACTTCCGTAACCAAAGTTGAACGAAACTTGACGAAACGCTCCACTTCGCAATTATAGTCGCGTCAAATGCTTTCTGTGTATTCGCTTGTTTTCTTCCGACCACTTAAGTGCCCCTCCGAGCATTATAGTTCTAGCTTAAATTATCATTAGGTATGTTTCTTTACTTCTGGGATAAAATTTGGTAAAAGTTCGGGAAAAAGTTTGGGCTTCAGCTTTTTGATGTTGTTATTGTAATGTTTAACCAGAAATTAAAAGTAAAGAAACGTATTTGGGATGTTTCTAGTTTGTTTCGGGGTAAACTGTGCATTTGACTTCATTGCTTGTAGGCTCAACGCATACAAAATAATGCAATTTCAATTTTATTAACATGCATTTATCTTTAGGGTCCTATTAAAACAACCGGAAGAAACATTTTTTATTATATTTGTTCCTATTGTGTAATTTTCTTTTAATTTAATTAAATTAAATTATTTTATGTACGGTACTTCACAAATTTAATTTCAAATTGTTGATCAGCTGTTTTCTTGTTTGACAAGCAAGAAAGTGCAGTAACTAGGCGTGTTCAGGAAAATGATATCTCCGATGGCTCAGTGTCAAAAAATGAGCAAGCGAATCCAATATTTTCTTACCTCAGTTATTTGACAGCAAAATTTCTGAGGAATCCTGTTCACGAGACTGAGATTGCTGAGGGCTCTGAGATCTCATTTTCCTGAACTCGCCTACTAATAGCGTTTCGTTTGGTATTCCGGAAGAAGCCTCCGGAGCTCTCGGATCCATAATATTAAACGAACAAGTTGCAACCCTTTTCTTTATTCTGAAGTTTGGGAAGTTTGAAGTTTCACACAGCTGTTTCTCTGGAATATTGATATTCCTCAATAACAGCAACGAGTGTCTCCACCTTGGATGTTTATTTTGAGTAAACTCCTTATCTTAGCAAAAATTCCACATCATGGTATAAAAATAACGATCATGGGGAGGATGAAATATTTGTTCTATCCATTTTTCTTATAATATAAGTTCTTTTCAACTCCAAAATTTGTACATATACCCCCATATTAATAAACGGCGGATAACAACGTGCTAGCATTTATACATCTGTTAACTTGTAATTCTTATTAACAAATGTGTAATAGTCTGTGACGTGTGTTAACGTACGGATAACTTTCACTCGCCAAATTCCGCGTATGGTGAAGGGATTACTTCTTTACACATACACGTACACTTGTGATAAGACCGTTTACTACTACCAGTATACACTTCGTAAGGCAGTGCATGCATGTGAAACATGTATTAGAAAATCACCATAATTTGATGAAGTGGTGAGTTTGGTGAAGGGATAAATACTGGAAAGATATCATATCTTTTTTAATAAGAAAATTTATCAAACGGACAAGTTGTCTATCCGTGTGGCAGTAAACACGTGTGTTACGGAGCGGATAGCAGGTTTTTATTAATACTGCTGATAATGCACAATCGCAATACCAAAATAAAATAACAAACAAATTACCTTTGACAATTTTGACGTTTCAATTGGGCGCATGTATGTGTGCTTCTGGTTTTGATTCTTTCTCCAAATCCAGAATCGTTTTTCTCTTTTTTTCAGAAGAAGAACTGTCATCTAGTGCCAAGCAAACGTTTTCAGAAGCATTCGGAATGCTTCCGGACGACCAAACGAAAACGCTATTCGGGTGGATTCTGATGGAGGGAAAATGATAAAAAGTCAAAAAGCTCTGGCATTTTTGTGCCAGAAAAAGGTAAAGAAACACGTTTTGGGTAGATTTGGAATGCTTCGGGATCCCGCGGGCGAATAAAGAAACAGACCTTTAATGAAGCGCTCTCCATACTATAATTTTGAGGCACTTAAACCATAGTACTTATCCTCTTCATCCAATTTTGCTGAATGCTAGCCCATCCATCAGCAGATGATCTTTCTCTCCTTCGATACTCTACCACTCCATGATCTGAAAGACGTTGGTGGATTCATTAAAAAATTACTGGGACACCTTTTGTTGAGATGTCTTTCAGCGTAAAGTATTTGGGCTTCCCGATCTCGACCATCAGCTAAACCTCAGCAGAAGTGCAGTTACGCTATTTCTTTTCGTTTATATTGGCCTAAGCCACCCATTGAGTCATTAATTTACACTTAATTAATAAGCAATAGTTCTAAAAATGGAAAAATAAATTATTTATGGATGCAAAATCCATTTGCATGCAAATAATGCCCTGAGGTGAATATATTTTTATTTTTTTGAAGTGTAAACTGATCATCAAAAAAAAAAAAAATTTACTTACCACACTTTTTCGCATTTTTTGTGTTTAAAAGTTAATCTTTAAAAAAAAAAGAGAAAAAAGAATAGATTTTTGTGTTTACAAAAAGTTATTACCGTTGTTTTTTTATAATTTTTTGTTTTAAGCCTTTTTCTTGCGAAAATTGTCCCTCCTGGATAAACGGGGAAACAAACCTCTCCTTAAGGCTCGGTCAAACAGAGCGCGGACTGTCGGACCGCGCTCTGTTTGACCGAGGCCGTAAACGATGTTTTTCTTGTCTCGACCTAACCTACAATCACCCTGTTAATGTATGTATGTATACTAGGGTGGTCCTTATATTGGTTTTTTTTTTTTGAAATTCCAACTTGGATAGGTATGAAATGACTCTAAATAGAGAAAAAAAAATTTCCTATTTTTTTCAGATTTTTATTTCACCCCCCTGGTCTCCCTTTTTTCACTTCAAGGTACAAATACTGGAGTTACGGTGATTCTTATAATACGCGAGAAAAAAATTAGAACTTATAGATTAGATTCAAACGAAAAAAAAAATCGTATGGGAGAAGGGTCTATTTCCCCCCGTTCAGACGGAAGGGGCGATTTTCTAAAAATTTGACCCAAAATAGAAAAAAATATTAAAAAAAACAACGGGACCACTTACAATGGCATGCTATAGCTTTTTTCAAAGCCATGAATCCAGTCTCTAATATGTTTTTTAAATCAAGTTTTTATTGTTAATAGTTTCTGAAAAAATTATTTTCAAACGTAAAAAATTACTATTTTTGTTTTGTTTTTAGATTTTGAAAAATATTTTTTTGTTTAAAACTATTTACAATAAAAACTTGATTTAAAAAACATATTAGAGACTGGATTCATGGCTTTAGAGCAAGCTATAGCAAGCCATTGCAAGTGGTCCCGTTGTTTTTTAATAATTTTTTTTCTATTTTGGGTCAAATTTTTAGAAAATTACCCCTCCCGCCTGAACGGGGGGAAAAAGAACCCCCCTCCAATACGATTTTTTTTCGTCTGAATCTAATCTATAAGTTCTGATTTTTTTCGCGTGTTATAAGAATCAACCTAGCCCCATTATTTGTGCCTTGAAGTGAAAAAAGGGAGACCAGGGGGGTGAAATAAAAATTTGAAAAAATTAGGGAAATTGTTTTTCAATGTTTTGAATCGAATGAGGGCTATCCAAGACAATGTCCAATTTAAGGACCACCCTAATGTATACATACAATCTAAAAAGAGAAAAGTGTAGTAACCTTGATGGTTAAAGTGAAACTTTAATAACTGTATATCCTCTCGTTCCGGATCGCTTAAAGAGCTCCTGATTATATAACTGATTTGCAAATTCTGTAACATGGCTTTCTATATAAGTTTCTCGATCAATGGCATCGAACCCAATATGAGCAGGAAAAAAACGTTGATTCAAAGATTGTCTAACAATACTGACAGCTAAGGTTGTTTGCTGCCGACTTGAATGTTGGAACATGGCACATAAAAATTCATCGAAAAATCCTTGACGCATTTTGCACAAGTGCAAAATAAAATCTCTTTTACTTACGTACCTGTATCCACTTTCTTGAGGTAATCAGTCAAAACGTATATAGATCTTGAAACTGTTGTTTCGAACAAGTTGCAACCCTTTTCTTTATTCTGAAGTTTGGGAAGTTTGAAGTTTCACACAGCTGTTTCTCTATTGATATTCCTCAATAACAGCAACGAGTGTCTCCACCTTGGATGTTTATTTTGAGTAAACTCCTTATCTTAGCAAAAATTCCACATCATGGTATAAAAATAACGATCATGGGGAGGATGAAATATTTGTTCTATCCATTTTTCTTATAATATAAGTTCTTTTTAACTCCAAAATTTGTACATATACCCCCATATTAATAAACGGCGGATAACAACGTGCTAGCATTTATACATCTGTTAACTTGTAATTCTTATTAACAAATGTGTAATAGTCTGTGACGTGTGTTAACGTACGGATAACTTTCACTCGCCAAATTCCGCGTATGGTGAAGGGATTACTTCTTTACACATACACGTACACTTGTGATAAGACCGTTTACTACTACCAGTATACACTTCGTAAGGCAGTGCATGCATGTGAAACATGTATTAGAAAATCACCATAATTTGATGAAGTGGTGAGTTTGGTGAAGGGATAAATACTGGAAAGATATCATATCTTTTTTAATAAGAAAATTTATCAAACGGACAAGTTGTCTATCCGTGTGGCAGTAAACACGTGTGTTACGGAGCGGATAGCAGGTTTTTATTAATACTGCTGATAATGCACAATCGCAATACCAAAATAAAATAACAAACAAATTACCTTTGACAATTTTGACGTTTCAATTGGGCGCATGTATGTGTGCTTCTGGTTTTGATTCTTTCTCCAGATCCAGAATCGTTTTTCTCTTTTTTTCAGAAGAAGAACTGTCATCTAGTGCCAAGCAAACGTTTTCAGAAGCATTCGGAATGCTTCCGGACGACCAAACGAAAACGCTATAGCTCTGGCATTTTTGTGCCCGAAAATGGTAAAGAAACACGTTTTGGGTAGATTTGGAATGCTTCGGGATCCCGCGGGCGAATAAAGAAACAGACCTTTAATGAAGCACTCTCCATACTATAATTTTGAGGCACTTAAACCATAGTACTTATCCTCTTCATCCAATTTTGCTGAATGCTAGCCCATCCATCAGCAGATGATCTTTCTCTCCTTCGATACTCTACCACTCCATGATCTGAAAGACGTTGGTGGATTCATTAAAAAATTACTGGGACACCTTTTGTTGAGATGTCTTTCAGCGTAAAGTATTTGGGCTTCCCGATTTCGACCATCAGCTAAACCTTACCAGAAGTGCAGTTACGCTATTTCTTTTCGTTTATATTGGCCTAAGCCACCCATTGAGTCATTAATTTACGCTTAATTAATAAGCAATAGTTCTAAAAATGGAAAAATAAATTATTTATGGATGCAAAATCCATTTGCATGCAAATAATGCCCTGAGGTGAATATATTTTTATTTTTTTGAAGTGTAAACTGATCATCAAAAAAAAAAAATTTTACTTACCACACTTTTTCGCATTTTTTGTGTTTAAAAGTTAATCTTTCAAAAAAAAAGAGAAAAAAGAATAGATTTTTGTGTTTACAAAAAGTTATAGCATAAAGCATAGCATTGTAGGTGTTACCGTTGTTTTTTTATAATTTTTTGTTTTAAGCCTTTTTCTTGCGAAAATTGTCCCTCCTGGATAAACGGGGAAACAAACCTCTCCTTAAGGCTCGGTCAAACAGAGCGCGGACCGTCGGACCGCGCTCTGTTTGACCGAGGCCTTAAACGATGTTTTTCTTGTCTCGACCTAACCTATAATCACCCTGTTAATGTATGTATGTATACTAGGGTGGTCCTTATATTGGTTTTTTTTTTTTTGAAATTCCAACTTGGATAGGTATGAAATGACTCTAAATAGAGAAAAAAAAATTTCCTATTTTTTTTCAGATTTTTATTTCACCCCCCTGGTCTCCCTTTTTTCACTTCAAGGTACAAATACTGGAGTTACGGTGATTCTTATAATACGCGAGAAAAAAATTAGAACTTATAGATTAGATTCAAACGAAAAAAAAAAATTGTATGGGAGAAGGGTCTATTTCCCCCCGTTCAGACGGGAGGGGCGATTTTCTAAAAATTTGACCCAAAATAGAAAAAAAATATTAAAAAAACAACGGGACCACTTACAATGGCATGTTATAGCTTTTTTCAAAGCCAAGAATCCAGTCTCTAATATGTTTTTTTAAATCAAGTTTTTATTGTTAATAGTTTCTGAAAAAATTATTTTCAAACGTAAAAAATTACTATTTTTGTTTTGTTTTTAGATTTTGAAAAATATTTTTTTGTTTAAAACTATTTACAATAAAAACTTGATTTAAAAAACATATTAGAGACTGGATTCATGGCTTTAGAGCAAGCTATAGCAAGCCATTGCAAGTGGTCCCGTTGTTTTTTAATAACTTTTTTTCTATTTTGGGTCAAATTTTTAGAAAATTACCCCTCCCACCTGAACGGGGGGAAAAAGAACCCCCCTCCAATACGATTTTTTTTTCGTCTGAATCTAATCTATAAGTTCTGATTTTTTTCGCGTGTTATAAGAATCAACCTAGCCCCATTATTTGTGCCTTGAAGTGAAAAAAGGGAGACCAGGGGGGTGAAATAAAAATTTGAAAAAATTAGGGAAATTGCTTTTCAATGTTTTGAATCGAATGAGGGCTATCCAAGACAATGTCCAATTTAAGGACCACCCTAATGTATACATACAATCTAAAAAGAGAAAAGTGTAGTAACCTTGATGGTTAAAGTGAAACTTTAATAACTGTATATCCTCTCGTTCCGGATCGCTTAAAGAGCTCCTGATTATATAACTGATTTGCAAATTCTGTAACATGGCTTTCTATATAAGTTTCTCGATCAATGGCATCGAACCCAATATGAGCAGGAAAAAAACGTTGATTCAAAGATTGTCTAACAATACTGACAGCTAAGGTTGTTTGCTGCCGACTTGAATGTTGGAACATGGCACATAAAAATTCATCGAAAAATCCTTGACGCATTTTGCACAAGTGCAAAATAAAATCTCTTTTACTTACGTACCTGTATCCACTTTCTTGAGGTAATCAGTCAAAACGTATATAGATCTTGAAACTGTTGTTTCGTTATGGGACAAAAACTTTCAAATTCTTCATTAGTAAGACTATTATGGTCATCAATTCTCGGCCTACTCCAAAATAATAATAATTCTAAGTCAACAGCCTAAGAAAATATAAATCCAGGTATTATTTTTCGTAAAACCATTTTTTGGACACAATAAATCCATAAAGTATACCGAAATAGCTCTGAATTTCACCTATTTGTTGTTATACTTTGGAACCCTGTTTCTCGAAAACTATTTGTTTCTGAGCGGTTTGCCATATATTTTTTTATTCAGAATAGTATCAAGTATAACATACTAAAATTTCAGTCGATTTGACCGGGACAAATTTTTCATACATTTAGTGCGGGGTTCTTTACAAACAAAATTTGACCGCTGCGTTATTACTTTCACAGTAAAGTATTGACCGTCCCGCCGGACCGCGCTCTGTTCGACCAGGCCTTAAATGTGTTGGCTTGTAAAGCACTGCCAGATGCAAGTCTGTGAAATGATTCCCCCCTCACCCTCAGTGTCTACGGTATGTTCTTTATGGTGTATTATTTTGAAGCTTTCAGTCTGAAGAGCTCAAATGTCCTATTCTGGTCTAGGCTGAATTATTGAAGTGTGTTTAGAAAAAACTTATACCTATACGTGCATTTTTGCCACTTTCATAACTTTTTACTTGCGATATAGGTACTATAAGGCAAGTTTTGGATTCGTGCAAAAAAAAATTTTAAGATAACAATCAAACATGATATTACGATGATAGAAAACACCAAAAAAGTGGGTGGTACAATTCTGTCTGTCTGTCTGTCTGTGCGTCTACAGCCTAAACGGCTCGATCAATTTTCTTCAAACTTGGTACATAGTGGTTTTTTGTGATTATGCCCACATATTATATTTTACATAATCGTATTTTTCTCAAAAACGGCTCGACAACTTTTCTTTAAAAAAATTCAATAAATTATAAATTTATTTTAGTAAAGGCTTTCTTTGTGTGGGAAACCATTTTTCATAAAATGGTTATTAATGGTACCTCCCAAAGAACCATTTTTTAAATGTTTGATTTCCTTCAGAAATATGAATAGTTTTTTTTACCAACATTTTTGAAAAAATACTTTTTGGATTTTTAAAAAATATTTCAAAATTTATTTTGGAAGATCAAATATTTCGAAAACGACATGATCGATTTTTTTGAAACTCGATATTTAACAGTTTTTTAGTAGGTACTCTCTAAAATATTTTTAGAAAAAATTTTACATATATGAAAAAATAACCTTCCATACAAAAGTTAAGAAACCGCAAGGGAAAATATTTGTTTGCTTAAAAACGATTCCTACGATTTTGATTAAACTTTTTTCATATACTAAAATTAGTACGGTCTACTACCAAAAATTATAAAATTTTACACTTAGCAACTATTAATAGTACTTGTCATAGAACGTATTTTTGAATTTTGAATTTTCTCGTTTTCGGCTAAACGGATTTAGATTATTTTTTTAAAATACAAATTTCAAATAAGATTAAATAATATTGCATATTAAAATTTTCAAAAAAATAGTTTTTGGATTCTTAAAAAAAGTTTCAATTTTTTTTTTTTTGAAAATTCGATATCTCAAAAACGGGTTGACAATTTTTTTTTAAATTTTGTTTTTATATACACATAAATATATACTTTAGATTTGCATACCAAAATTTGTTTTTAAAAATGTTTTAAGAATTTTATACATTTTTTTTTTTTTAAACCGATCATACTCAATCAAGAATTAAGATGGCATTCTTTTGTTCACCTCAAACTGTCAAAAGAGTTTTTATTAGTCAATTTAAATGTCGTATTTCATGCCTCTCTACATTTTTCTCTCATTATTTCCATGTTTTATATACAATTTTGTTAAACCCGCAGTGTCTTGAACAGAAGAGCAAGTACGTGCGACCCAGTCGTGTATTTTATTTTTACACGTTTTTGAATGTTCTTAATGAAAAGCCTTACTCTATTGTCTTTTTTTCAGATATGCGGTGGATTCTTGATTTTTGTTGGATTCTATATATTCTCCGACACAAAACGGATATTACTTTCACGTCTCTTAGCTTCAACTAGTGAACAACTTAATAGTTTACCTCAACCATTATTTTACTACGTATCCTTGGGACTAGCAGTTGCTGGAACAATAGCAGTTCTTGCCTCGATAATCGGATTTTGGGCCTCATGTCTTAATACTTACTGCTTTCTAAGTTTGTACTTCTTGGCAGTAGCAATTCTTCTTTTAGCTGAATCCGTTGTCTGTCTCGCCTTGACTCTCTGGCCACATTGCTTGGGTATCAGTTTGGATGAGACGCAAATAGTTAAGGCATTGCAAGGAAATTACGGTATTCCAGGGAAAGAACAGTTTACTATTGCAATGGATCTTGCTCAGACACGCTTCAGATGCTGCGGCATGAATAGTGAAATCAACTATGATACATCCATGTGGCGCCTGCAAGGTTATGGAACCCGAGAGTGGGTTGTGCCACTAACGTGTTGCATTCTTAATAACGATAACCAGCCATTGTCACACCTCGACCCAAAGCCATTCAATGCAAGCCAGTGTCAGGCTCTGCATAAAGTTGAATTTTCTAAATATCGTCACACCAAGCCATGCTTAGAGTACTTAAACATTTGGTATAGGGAGCAGTTTGTAATGTTCCTTGGTGCAAGCCTTTTGATTGTCATCGTAGAATTTTGTGTCCTTTTAAGCATAATTTTGAACTGTACAAAAATATCTAGAAGATCTTGTAGCGCTGAAGATTTTCTTGAAATGAGAACAACACCTGCGAAATCAAATCAAACTTTGGTGGAAAACATTTATGGTCCGGATATTGTGGAAACAAGGACTGCGCCATTGGATGGGGCTCGTAGAGGAAGGAATAAGATACTAACAGACGTTAAGGAGGTTTATATTCAGCCCCAAGACCTATTAAAGAGTCGTCATAACACAACTTTTAAGCCTGGAAGAAGCCAGTATCACATTTCGACAAGGAGTAACTTTGTTTAAATTTATATCCAGATATTTCCGTGAGATGAAGATGCATATTATAAGATTATTCTAAAATTCAAAGTTATTTATATTAGCTTTTATATTATACAAATAAAGTACTTATATGGGTACCTACACAGGTACTTAACTGTCCAATTTCATTTTATTAATCCGTTAAATACTACCGCTTAGCTCTTACAAATTTATACATTACATAAAGGTTATAAATATTATGGGTATTCATGCAACAGTGTTAACTCGTCGTAAACGTTGTAAAGTTTAAAACTTCGTAATTCTGTCACAATTTGTATGGAAAATTTGACAGATTTACAAAGCTTAAAACTTTACCTCGTTTACGACGACTTTACGCTGTTGCATGAATACCCTTATTATATTAAAATATCGTATTGAAAAAATTTTCTTTAAATTTGATACATTTTAAATTATCATTAATTGATGAAATCAAAAAGTAATATTTATTGAAAACTGAAATCAATTGATTTAGAAGACTATTAACACCATAGTTTGATCTACTGAATATAGGACATATAGGTAGCTGTCTTCTTATGCTTACTTGACTATAACAATAACTGAAATTTAATCGACACAGAGCTGATGAAGATGTTATTAGCTGCGTTTTATTATCGCTGGGTCTGGGTCGAGGTTATCTTTTAACATGTATTACAAAAACAACATGGGATCTAGGTTTCTATCGAGGTTAATTTCAATAACCCAGATAGAGGTTTTCACTCTGGCCGGCAGAGGGCTATTTACCATTGTGAATGGATGTCAGCGATTTGTCAGCAGTATTAGGAATAGAGAGAAAAAAAGACAAGTGCTTACATGAAAAACAAATAAACATAAGAAAAAAAGAGACTGATATACAGCACTGCTTTTGCACTAACCCACATCGTTTTATTTTCACGAGGTGAACCATATGGGTTATGAGCGATAATAAAACGCGGCTATTGAACCGTTCACTATTCCAATAATAGCTGCGTTTTATTATCTCTGGGTCTGGGTCGAGGTTATCTCTTAACATGTATTACAAAAACAACATGGGATCTAGGTTTCTATCGAGGTTAATTTCAATAACCCAGATAGAGGTTTTCACTCTGGCCGGCAGAGGGCTATTTACCATTGTTTATGGATGTCAGCGATTTGTCAGCAGTATAAGGAATAGAGAGGAAAAGAGACAAGTGCTTACATGAAAAACAAATAAACATAAGAAAAAAAGAGACTGCTTTTGCACTAACCCACATCGTTTTATTTTCACGAGGTGAACCATATGGGTTATGAGCGATAATAAAACGCGGCTAATAGCTGCGTTTTATTATCTCTGGGTCTGGGTCGAGGTTATCTTTTAACATGTATTACAAAAACAACATGGGATCTAGGTTTCTATCGAGGTTAATTTCAATAACCCAGATAGAGGTTTTCACTCTGGCCGGCAGAGGGCTATTTACCATTGTGAATGGATGTCAGCGATTTGTCAGCAGTATAAGGAATAAAGAGGAAAAGAGACAAGTGCTTACATGAAAAACAAATAAACATAAGAAAAAAAGAGACTGATATACAGAACTGCTTTTGCACTAACCCACATCGTTTTATTTTCACGAGGTGAACCATATGGGTTATGGGCGATAATAAAACGCGGCTAATAGCTGCGTTTTATTAGCCGCGTTTTACTATCGCTCATAACCCATATGGTTCACCTCGTGAAAATAAAACGATGTGGGTTAGTGCAAAAGCAGTGCTGTATATCAGTCTCTTTTTTTCTTATGTTTATTTGTTTTTCATGTAAGCACTTGTCTCTTTTCCTCTCTAGTCCTAACACTGCTGACAAATCGCTGACATCCATTCACAATGGTAAATAGCCCTCTGCCAGCCAGAGTGAAAACCTCTATCTGGGTTATTGAAATTAACCTCGATAGAAACCTAGATCCCATGTTGTTTTTGTAATACATGTTAAAAGATAACCTCAACCCAAACCCAGAGATAATAAAACGCAGCTATTATCTCTGGGTCTGGGTCGAGGTTATCTTTTAACATGTATTACAAAAACAACATGGGATCTAGGTTTCTATCGAGGTTAATTTCAATAACCCAGATAGAGGTTTTCACTCTGGCCGGCAGAGGGCTATTTACCATTGTGAATGGATGTCAGCGATTTGTCAGCAGTATAAGGAATAGAGAGGAAAAGAGACAAGTGCTTACATGAAAAACAAATAAACATAAGAAAAAAAGAGACTGATATACAGCACTGCTTTTGCACTAACCCACATCGTTTTATTTTCACGAGGTTAACCATATGGGTTATGAGCGATAATAAAACGCGGCTAATGTAACAAAGTTGTAGGTACTGTCTATGTTTCGAGAGCGAAGGCAGGTTTATCAACTTTAGTCTATGAATATAGGGGGGTAGAGACGTTCTTTGGGACCACGGAAGAAAACGAAGGCAGAACCGCATAAACCTCCTCTGAACCGCCTCCAATCTATTGATGTGCACAGAGTAGTATGGTGCCCATACGACACACCCGTATTCGAGGACTGGTCTCACAAAAGATATAAAAAGAAGCTTGAGGACATAAGGATCTTTGAAGTCACGACAGAATCGTTTAATGAACCCAAGCATCTTGTTAGCTTTTTTAATGATTAAGTTAAAGTGTTCAGTAAATGTCAATTTAGAGTCGAGAATTATGCCCAGATCAGAGAATACAGACAATCTACAAAGAGGAGAAGAATCTAGCGTATAATTAAAAGTTATACAAGTTTTTTTGCGTGTAAAGCACACAGTATTGCATTTGTCAATATTCAATAAAAGATGGTAAATATTGCACCATTCCCTAAACCTATTTAAGTCTTTTTGTAGAAGCAGAAAATCCTCAATAGAGGCTATTTTCTTATAAAGTTTTATATCGTCGGCATATAAAGGGTCCGCCAAATTTTGAAAATGCTATAAAAAAAAACTACTGAATATTTTCTCAAATTTCTTTTTTTATTTGAAAGTACAATCCTTCCGGTTAGTAATGGAAAATAATTTCATTCAAATGGCTGCTTCGCTAGAGAAGATGCCGATTTTGCCAAAAAAAATCATCTTTTCAGATGAAGCTCATTTTGATCTTGGCGGGTATGTAAGGTTAGGTTAGGTTAGGTTAGAAGGGGTGATGATACGGCAAGCCGCCTCATCCCACTCGGATCTCCGTGGATCCATTGCGCTCCCCAGGATAAAGGTAGGTAGGTGTGAGGAGGGGATGGGTGTGGGACTGAGGACAAGTTTAGGAATGGGATGCCTCCTTGAACCACCCTGACTTCTGAGTGAATTTCAGGATATTCTTTAGTGGCAGGGTAGAGTTGTCGCCCATTTCATCGAAAAAGTATTCTCCGAGGGCCTCTTTTCTAGTTATGGCCAGACTGGGGCATTCACAAAGGAAATGGGATGAGCCCTCCTCAGCCTCTTCATCTTGACACCCTCTACATAAGTCAGATGGGTTGATGCCCATTCTGCTCATGTGGGTTCCCAATGAGTTATGGCCCGTTAGGACTCCCACTAGGAGCGATAATTGAGGCCTGCTTAACTTGAGTAAATATTCAGTTTTTTTCTTTGATATGTTCGGCCATAAATTTCTTGAAACCCGACAAGTGTCAAGTGATGACCAGCATCTGACGTCTGCAGCTTCAAGGAAATTCTGGTGGATTCTATTTTTTTCCTGCTCCAGTGGCATAAGTACCGAAAATTCGATTTGGCTAGGATCAAGAGTTGATCCGTTTCTGGCCAGTTCATCTGCCATTTCATTCCCGAGAATATCACGATGTCCAGGGACCCATATAAGGGTTAACGTGTTTGTTGCGCCTAAAGATCTAAGTTCAGTTCGACAGCGATCTACCAGTTTGGACTTAATACTGATTGAAGAAATAGCTTTAATTGCCGCCTGGCTATCTACGAAGATGTCTATATTGCTATTGACTATTTCATGAAAGGCAAGATATTTCGCGGCTTCGCAAACTGCAAGCACCTCCGCTTGGAATACACTGCAAAAGTTTGGAAGCTTTATTGATCTGTTTATAGGTGGGTTTTCCGAGTAGATACCTGACCCTACCCCTTCGTCTGTTTTGGAACCGTCTGTAAACACCGAAACATGATTTGTATTGATGACCCTGTTTTCATTCCAGAATTCCCTACTAGGGATATCTGTCATCGCCACTGGGTTAAAATCTATGTGTGGTGTGACGTAATCTGTTTGAATGTCTATGTCAGTGAATTTCATTATGGTTCTGTGACCGAAGTGGCCCTTTTTCCAGTTATTGCACTGTTTAAGTCTAAAAGCACTTTTGGCCGCCAGCTCTTTCGTAAACAGATCGAGCGGAGCTAGTGAAAGGAAAGTTTCTAGGGTTGCTGTAGGTGTAGTTCTTATAGCACTGGTAGTGCCAATACACGCTAGTCTTTGAATTTTGGTCATGGTCTTAAGATTGGTTTCCTTATCTAAGGCTGGCCACCAGACCATCTTTTACCAAAAATTCTACTACACGTGTAGAATGCAATTGAGGCTTTTTTCTCTCTTTCTTTTATGTTTTCTTTCCAGTTTAGTTTACGATCAAGTACAACGCCAAGATATTTGGCAGTACCCGAAACATGTAGCGGAGTACCGTTAATGGTTGGTGGATCAATGTTGGGAATATTGTGTTTCCTCGTAAACAATACAAATTCCGTTTTCAGTGGGTTGACGTTGAGTCCGCAGTTACAGGCCCAATTGCTGAGCTTGTCAAGAGCTGTTTGTAGGAGCTCGCACAGAGTAGGGACAAATCTTCCTGAGGCCATTAACACGATGTCATCGGCATATGCAATGACCTTGATACCACTCAGACCTAGTTTGACTAAAATCTGGTTGACAACCAGGAGCCAAAGCAAAGGAGATAAGACTCCACCCTGTGGAGTGCCCCTACACGCCCTAACTTTTAACTTGCTATCACCCATTTCTACATTTATTAGCCTCGTTTGGAGAATGGAGACAATCCATTTTATCAATATCGGATCGATGCTGGCGTAGCTAAGGGTTTGTCGAATTGCACTGTTATCAACATTATTAAAGGCCCCTTCTATATCAAGGAATGCTGCCAGAGTGAATTCTTTGAAATGGATTGATTTTTCGATTGTGCCTACAACTTCATGCAGCGCTGTCTCAACAGATTTGCCCTTCATGTATGCATGTTGGGCCTGTGAGAGCACACTATCATTCAGATTAAGGCGAATATGAGTTTCAATTAATCTTTCTAAGGTTTTGAGAAGAAAGGAGGATAGGCTTATAGGCCTGAAATCTTTCGGCTCAGTATGAGTGGGCTTGCCAGCTTTCGGAATGAAGATGACATTGACTTCTCTCCAACTAGAGGGAATATAGGTGATGTTTAGACAACCCCTAAAAATATCCACTAGAATTGGAACAATTATGTCTTTGGAGCTTTGGAGCATAATTTGAATTATTCCATCAGGCCCTGCAGACTTGTATGCAGAGAAAGAGTCAATGGCCCACTACACATTCTTATTATTTATCATTTGGTTACCTATGTTGGAGGTTTCACTGATGTTAGGGCCTCTATCCACAAGAGATGTATCAGTGGTACATCCTGGGAAGTGAGTACTCAAAAGTGACTCCAAGGTTTCAGAGCAGGAGTCTGTCCAGGTATTGTCTGGTCTTTTTAAGAAACCAGGAGGAGTATGAACCTTAGACATGACTTTCCTGAGCCTAGCCGCATCATTCGTTGACTCAATGTCTGTACAAAATTTTTGCCAGGCTGCTCTTTTTGCATAGGTTGTTCGATTTTTGTACATATTTTTGCTGATCTTAAAGAGATCCCAGTCAGCGGGTTCATTACTGTATTTTGCTCTATTGAAAAGCCTCCTTGAGTTTTTCCTAAGAGCAGACAGCTCTTTGGACCACCATTCGGGGTTGAGCTTGCCTTTCCCTTTGGAAATGGGGCAAGAACTATCAAAAGCGTTATTAATGGCTATCGTTAGTTCATTAACATGATTTTCAATCTCCGAGCAGTTTGTCAGCGGTTGATTCTTATAATGACCCAAAGAAGAGGCCAATCTAGTATTGAAGGCGTCCCAGTTTGCTTTTCTGGGGTTTCTATAGGGTTTTGGGTTTTCTAACTTGTGCTTTATTTGGAATGTTATCATTCTATGATCTGAGAATGTAACATTACTTGATACCTTCCAATCACTAACTACAACAGTGTCGGAGTTAGTGGAAAGCGTCACATCGAGCACTTCTCTTCTGCTTCTCGTAACGAAGGTTGGTTCGTTACCTTTATTTAAAATCAGCAAATTTTCTTTAATTATAAATTCAAATAGTGACTCACCCCTTTTATTTGTGTCCGTACTCCCCCATTGTAGATGATGAGCATTTGCGTCGCAGCCAACTAGGAGATCCCAACCGTTCTTCCTAGTTTTTGTCACAAGGTCATCAAAATTGACAGACGGCGGTGGCCCCGGTGAATCACCTGGCATATAAACGGATGCTAAGATTAGGGGCGGGGCCCCTTTTCTTTCGCATTTTACCGTCGTCATGTCGGCACTACTGTGGGAAGTTAAGAGGAAGAAATTAATATTTTTTTTCGCCACTATACATGTCCGATAGTTACCTTCTGTAGGCCCTTTACTGAAATAGAGGATATAATCTTTGGACCTAAGTCCGCAGATCCTGCCGCTGTTGATCCAGGGCTCCTAAATAAGGGCGATATCAATATTATCATTTGAGAATAGTGAGGTTAAGGTGGCCGAGGCCAACTTACTGTGCTGAATGTTTATTTGTAGCACCTTCATCGTCATTTTTATTTAAGTTTTTGTTTAGTTGGTTGGCTGCCGTGAACGGGCGCACCTTAACCTCACTAATGCCAACCATTAATTTGTAACCCCTTGATGGAAGCATTGCCATTGTCTCATGGTTCAACATGACAATGGCTTCCTGCCCCGTGTTGGAGGGCGCTTCTATCTCCAGAACTTTCCAATCACCACTAGGGAGGTTCGAGTTTTGACCCCGGAGAAGATTCTCCAGGAGTTCTCTAGTAATGATTGGGCCCGGCACATGTATGCGGACTTTGGGTCTGGTGGGGAGGTCGTTCTTAGAAGCTACTCTCAGGGTTACCCCTTCAAGTAAATTCTTCATTAAGGAGATTTTCTGTTGGAGCCATTTGAGCGTGGGTTCGTCCCTACATGTCAAAATTTTGAACCCCTTGATAGTCGACAGCGGCCCGAATTTCGGCACAAAACCAGTAGAAGCAAGGATCTCGGTGTTGATACATTCGAGTATCCTTACCTCCACCTGAGACCACTGCTCACTGGTTAAGAGCATTTCGGAGCTACCCTCATTTACCACGGCAACTTGTAGGCTTTGCGAGACCACGTCAGCTAGCGAACCTGCGCCAGCATTGTGGGTCGTCTTGTGCTTTTTACTGGCTGAAGTTGCAGGGGGCGTTGAGTCGTTGTGTCTCATTCTTTTCCCATGACTGCCAGTGTGTTCGACCCTCGAGTGTTTTGGACCTCTTACCGGTCTCACTTTAGGGCTACTGCCAGCCAATTTCAAGGAAGAGGCACCCAGATCTTTGGAATTGTCTTTCAATTTTCCACTGTCGCTCACCTTGGGAACGACTGGTTTGTTTTTAGTGTCTGTCTTGGCAAGAAGCTTTTGAGAGGATATATTGGCAACATTTGGTTTCAACAGGACGGCGCACAGTGGGATGAGAAGTAATTCTAGCGCGCCAAAAGTGGTATAAAAAATGGTCTCCAAAATGCGTAATTTTTTCAGGGATTGTTGTCAATACCTGGGCGTGAAAAAATCGACAGCCAGTTTTTGTAAAACGTCATGCACTTTTTTTTTATTCCTCGTTTCTTAAAAGGCTATGAATAATCTTAGTTATGAAGTCAAATTACTGCTTGTAATGTCGATATTGATCCTATTTAAGGATGAATATCTGCTAGACTTTTTTTTCTTGTTTACCAATAGTGTCATTATTATAAACAATCAATTCCAATAAAATTAATTCACTGGTTGTTTGTTATTTAAATAATTTTATTTAAGCAATTTTTATATCATTTTTTTTTTTTTTTGTATAGTCTGCCAAAAATCCGGAACGTCATGGAACCTGTTACTAATACTTCCATTAGCTAGTCCAATATGTATACTTACACTCCTATAAAAATCGCTACCAACTACCACCAACTAACAATTTTATTTAACTTTTAATGAGAGATAACGTGAGCCACGAAAGTCAAACTGCTCTCTCTGGTGACTCAAGGTCGGTAATGTATTCCGTTATAATAAGTTGTCGCGTGTGTTTTCTGCGTTTTTTGGGTTGTTTTATTTGATAAACACTCAAATTTGCTTAAAAATAATACATGTTAATTAAATAATTAAATTTATCCACCGAATTATCGATTATTAAAAAAAAAAACTGTAAATCCTATCAAAGTGAGAAAGAATACGTGCAGAAAAGTTCCATGTAGGTTAAAAATAATAAACAGGTAAGTGTTGCCATTTTAAAGGTTGAAATTGATAAAATAATAAAGAGCTGTCATATTATGTGCGGCATATTTAGGAGGATATCCATAGAAATGGCTTCAATTTTGAAAAATTCAATATTATTTGAAAAATTAAGGGAAAAATATCGTAATCAAAAGTCGCTGACTCGAGAATTAACACCAACACAGATCTACTCCACATGTTGCTAGTCTCTTCGGATCCATTTGTCTCGTCAATGCGAAAAGCAACAACTAAAAACAAAAGGGAATATAATAAGGAAGTTCGCAATTTATTATTCCTACAAAATGACGAAAATGAATCTGAACATGATTCCGAAACGAGTAGTAATAGTGACTCGGAATAAAAAGTTTAAACAAATAAAAATTTTAAGTTTTTCTTTTTAATTTTAAGTTTGAAAACTATTTTTTCAAAAAGTATTTACAAAACCAACTACATACATATGTTTATGTATAGTCAAACAGAGAATCGATTTTCGAATTTAAAAACAGCTATAGAATGACATTCAAACTGTTGCTGTTGTTTTTTAATATTTGTTTGTCTATTTCAAGTATTTTTTTTAGAAAATTACCCCTTCCACTAAAACGGGGGGAAACAGACCCCCCACCTCATACAATTTTTTTAGAACCGCTTAAGAATCATTTCTCAAATAATCCTGCATTAAGGGACACCCTTTTTTCGAACACTGATAGAATTTTTTTTTGCCACTTTCTTGTCCCTAATTTTTGACACTACCCTGGAAAAATATTAAAAACGGCTGCAACGACCTCAAAACTATAAAAGCTTATCAAAATTAGGTCTTTATTCCATATAATTACCCCAAAAATACTTTTGGCGCGCTAGAATCGCTTCTCATCCCACTGTGCGGCGCTACGTGCCACACAGCCGAAGCTACACTCCATGTAGTAGTAGCATTTTCAAAAAAAAAAAAAGTAATTTGGCGGACCCGATGAATGTTTTAAGAACAAAGTTACGCCATTAATAAAGGACCAAAATGGCTGCCCTGAGGATTACCATAGTTAACATTAAATAAGTTAGAACATTCACAACTAAAAGAAACACAGTAGTTTCTATTTTCTAAATAAGACGATATCCACATTAAAAAAGATTCATTAAATCCCAAATTTTGTAATTTATTAATTAATGTTTTGTGACAAAGCTTGTCAAAAGCTTTACTAAAATCAGTTAATATACAGTCAACTTGTTTTCGATCCTCAAAAGCATCCAGACAAAACGACGTAAAATGAAATAAATTGGTAACAGTTGACTTTTTTTTTACGAAACCTTGCTGATTGTCACATATAATAGAGCTGCAGTTAAAAGACAAGACGTTATAAATAATAGACTCAAACAGTTTTGGAATTACAGAAAGTTTGGCGATAGGACGGTAATTTGTTATGCTGTTCTTCGATCCTTTTTTGGGAACTGTTGTTATAAAGGCACTTTTCCACACTATTGGAAAAATTATTATTATTATTATTATTAAAACTATTATCGTGTTTGTCACATTAAATTATGGGCCTTATTGCGAGAGTCTATTCGAAAAAAGTCTATTCGACTTTTTTCTATTCTATTAAACTTTAAACTGGTATTGCCTTACACAGTAGAATATTGAAATAGAATTAACTTACTAAAACAGAAAAATTAAAAGCTCTCAGCTGGAGATTTCAATTGAAATGTAAAATCAGCGTTATAGCGTTTTCGTTTGGTCGTCCGGAAGCATTCCGAATGCTTCTGAAAACGTTCGTTTGGCACTAGATTACAGTTCTTCTTCTGAAAAGAAGAGAAAAACGATTCTGGATTTGAAGAAAGAATCAAAACCAGAAGCACACATACATGCGCACAATTGAAACGTCAAAATTATCAAAGGTAATATGTTTGTTATTTGATTTTGGAATTGCGATTGTGCATTATACGAAATTTGGAGTTGAAAGGAACCAATTATAAAAAAAAATGGTGTATCCATTTCAACATTTCATCGTTATTTTTATACCATGATGTGGAATTTTCGCTAAAGTAAGGAGTTTACTCAAAGTAAAAATCCAATGTGGAGACATTCGTTGCTGTCCTTGAAAAAAATATCCATATTCCGAGAAACTGCTGTGTGAATGTTTCATCACCCAAATGAAACAGCCAAGTGCACAAATACAAATAAACCCAAACTTCACAATAGAGAAAAAGGTTGCAACTTGTTCGTTTGGCATTCTGGATTGGAGAGCTCCGGAGGCTTCTTCCGGAATACCAAACGAAAACGCTATTAATTTCCTTCGAATTTTTGAAAATAAGTTTGGTGGAACAAATCTTTGGCAATTTTGTTTGCGTTATACTATGTTCCCACCAAAACGAAATCTGAGATTTCAGCTGAAAAATTTGGAGTTCTCGACTTGGTGGAGCGGGATTTCATTAAGATTTCGTTGAAATCTAGAGCTTTCATTGAGATTTCATTGAAATTTCCATGAAAACTTGTTCAACTTGAAATATCAAAAGTTTTCAACCGAAATCTCGGATTTCATTTTGGTGGGAACATAGCATTAAGCAGGTTGTACATATAGTCTAGGAGGCGACAAGAAAATTAAATATAATTTAATTTAAAAAAAAAGTGATATGTTGTCTATGTGTTTAAGCTTGGAATTCCCTGGAAGTGTAGATAAAACTTCCTTCCCAAACAAGGTTTTAAACTATATGGGAAGATTTTTAATACAAAACTCCTAATACGCCTACATCCTACAACTTGAAGAAATCAGCCAACTAATATAAATGGCTAGTCACCAGATTTAACTGGGCTTTTGTGGAATAAGCGGTTAATTATTGATTCAAAAAGGCATTTAATGGTATTTAGTCGGGTTGGGTACGATTTGCCGATATTTAAAATGTCGATTTCAAAAAATCAACCATCATAATGTCGACTTTCGAAAAGTCGATTGGCAAAAATACCGACTGATCAAAATTTCGACGCTTGTAAAGTCGATTTCGAAAATATTGACTCGTAAAAGGTCGCCGCATGCATGTGATCATCATTCACTTTGCCACTGTCGATCAACAAGCCACTCCCGGATAATTGTTAATGTCAGTCCTATTCTGCTAAAGTTCGTATTCTGTCAACCGTCGGGGGGAAAGAATTGTTGCAGAATATATATAAATTGGGATAAAAATCAAATTAAATGAATAAGATTCTCACTAAAAATTCAGTCATCATTTATAAAAAAGGCTATACCTTTTTTGAAGGTAGTTGTAGCGAGTTCATTCTGATTTAGTAAGATTGGGAATTGAAAAATACCGTTAAAACATGAGTCACATGCTTATATTATTCCAAGATAAATATTTAAGTTTGTTAAACTTTCATATCCCCCCTCCACAGCACTTTGAAAGTGGCTTTAAAAAAAAAGTAGGTCTTTAATCAACTTTGAATGTAATGTAGTAGATTGTGAAATTCTGCGTCGACACCATCTTTAAATTTTATTAATAAAAATATTTTTCTAACTTATCTTGGCTTTTCAAATTTTATTTCCCATAAACTACTTTTTTCACCCCCTTCGGACAAAGGGAAAGATGGGAGAAAAACAGTAATGTGGTCCTATGGTTTCAAGGGTGCTGAATCCAACGGGAGCTCTCGGGTCATCGTCCGACCCTTGGTTTTCGATTTATAAGCTACATTTAGGGATTGTGGCAACCCTTTTCTTGTCCTTCTGGCAGTGTTGCTACCTTGGCAACACTTCTTAAAAGTAAAGTTAGGACATGCACTATTAGTGCACTAAAGCTCAACCCGTCAGGTCGAAATGAAAGGTTTGCCCTCATATGTCATATCATGCGCTAACGCCCCTACTATAAGATTCTCTTGACAATTCCCTAATTAAATATCGGTTAAGGTTTCAGCTCAAAATTTTATAAAATAATTTGAAGAAAATTGAATGAAACATTTTCGTGCGAATAGAAAATTTCCGATCCGATTACATAGGCACCCGCAGGATTTTGGCCAGGGGGGGGGCAGACACCAACACAATTCTGAGATATCGAATTTTCAAAAAAAAAAAAACAAGAAGAAAAAATTTATTATGTATTCAAAAAATACTTTTTTGAAAACTAATACTATTTGAACTTTTCGGAAATTTTGTATAAATAATTTCATTTAAATCCGTTCAGCCAATTGTGAGAAAATTGAAAATAAGTTTCTGTGGGACTAGTCCAGTCAATTTGTGCTCAAAAAGGGTCTTTGCGAGGAAATTGTGGGGTAGTTTTGATTAGTTCCCTCCTTTAGGGTTTAGGGGGTGCTGAATCCGAATCTGATGTTTGCCAACAAAATTTCGTGACGCAACATGGAAAAAAAAACGCACAAAAATCGTCTTTTTCTCAAAATTTTGAGTTTGAAAGTAAATTTTTCAAAAACTATCAGCTAAAAAAACTTAATTTAAAAATAAAATTAAAGAATGGATTTCTGGCTTTAAGATGAGCAATGGATTTTCGTCCAGATATTACCATTGTTTTTTTTAAGTAATTTTTCTCTTTGAAGTCAAATTTTCTTAAAATTGCCCCTCCCGCCTAAATGGGGGATATATACCCCCCATCAAGTACTATTGTTTTCTTCTTTTGGCCCAATCTACAAGCTCTATTGCTTTGATGTAGCATATGTCAAAGACCATGTATTTGTTATTATACTGTTTTATATACTACTTGTTGCTTTAAATTTTGTATTGCTATATTTTGAAAAGCCGTCCCTTGGAAACTGTTATGTCTACAGAACCGGCTTTGGACTCAAATTGAACCAAATTTAGTAAGGTTGAAATCGTAGAGCAATGTTTTATTCGGAAACTAAGGCGTAATGGTTAAAATGGCCAATAAGTGAAAAAACCACGAAAAATTCGCGGTTTTTTGGATTTTTACCAATGTTGCGTTCGGCGCTCGAGGTCGAAAAATCGGATTTATTACTAGGTCAGGTTAGGTTAGGTTGAAGTGGCTGCCAGTCGTGGGGACCGACACACTTAGACCATGAGTTGGTCCATTGTGATACCACAAGAATCCAGGAAACCCTTTTCCCTACTCGGTGAACCATTTGGAGCTTCTTATGAAGCGTAATAGACTGCCAATGTCTAAGTTTATCAGATCACTAGGATCATTGAAGTAGAACTCACCAAGGTGAAGTCTTCGTCTATAAGACAGAGCAGGGCACGTGCATAGAAGGTGAGGGATCGATTCTATCTCCTCCTCATCCATACAGCTTCTGCAAAAATCGTTAGCGAATACGCCAAGACGCGTTGCGTGCTTGCCTATGAGGCAGTGTCCGGTTATAACACCAATCATGGAGCTGATGTGCAATCTGCTTAGAGATATCAAACGCTTAGATCGTTTAAAATCCATTACTGGCCAGATTTGTTTTGTTGCCAAACAAGTGGTGATATCATACCACCTAAGATTTGTTCTCTCTAAGGCATCTTGCTTCAGCAAAAGTTTACATGTAGCGATGGGTATACCTATTTCTGCCTTACTAGGTAGAAGGGGTAAAGTTGTACCATTTTTAGCGAGTTCATCGGCCTTACAATTACCTGGGATGTCCCTATGCCCCGGCACCCAACACAGGTGAATATTAAACTGTTGTGCCATCTCCAACAGAGACGAACGGCAATTTAGGGCTGTTATAGAGTTAGTAGAGACCGATTCCAGGGATTTAATAGCTGCTTGACTATCCGAGAAGATGCGGATATCTGTAGTTGATATCACGTTTTCCTTCAGCCAAGATAAGGCTTCTTTAATCGCCATAAGTTCCGCCTGGAACACGCTACAATGATTAGGAAGACGGAATGAGAGACTTAATTTAAGTCTTTCTGAGTACACACCGCCACCCACCCCTTCATCAGTTTTCGATCCGTCCGTGTAGATATGAACCGATTCATCTTCCAAGAAAGCCATATCCTCCCAGAGGGTTCTAGAAGGAATGGTGACTTGAAAGTTTAAACCGAATTGTGGTTTTGGGATGGTGTAGTCAATGTGACTAGGTAGTGACCTGAATGAATTCAGAATGATGGAATGGCCAATATTATTGTTGTACCATTGTGAGGAAGCTTGTAGGCGTATGGCTGTATTTGCAGCCACCTGTTTGCTAAATATATCGAGGGGAGTCAGATATAGCAGAACGTTTAGAGCAGCAGAGGGTGTCGTGCGAAGCGCACCACTTATGCATAAACAAGCCGAACGTTGTACTTTGCTTAGTCTGTCGCAGTTTACCGCTTTATCTAGAGCCGTCCACCATACTGCAACACCATATGTGAGAATCGGTCTAATCACCGATGTGTATAGCCAATGAGTAATACGAGGTTGAAGGCCCCATTTGTTCCCAACGGCTTTTTTGCATGAGAAGAGTGCCACTGTGGCCTTCTTGACTCTTTCTTCTATATTAGGTTTCCAACTTAACTTTTTGTCTAAAATAAGACCCAAATATTTTGCCTGATCAGTAAATGTTAATGGAACACCTTTAATAGAGGGAGGATATACATGAGGGATTTTATATTTCCTTGAGAATAGAACAAGTTCTGTTTTATGAGGGTTGACGCCCAGACCACACCGGTCTGCCCAATTGGTTAGCCTATTTAAAGCGTTTTGTAAGAGTTCTTTTAAGGTGGTAGGATGCTTTCCTGATACGGCAATAGCAACATCGTCCGCATAGGCAATCACTCTGTAACCCTCCTCTTCCAGGCATATTAGCAGCTCATTTACCACCAAGTTCCAAAGAAGGGGAGAAAGGACGCCGCGCCGCCTTGAGGCGTACCTCTACTAACAGACCTTCTAGCAGAATAGCTACCTAGTTTTGAGTTGATAACCCTGCTCGTCAGCATTTGGTTAATCAATTCTCCAAGCGAACCATCTACCTTCAGAGATGTCAGCGCAGATGCGATTGCAGATGCGTCGACATTGTTAAAAGCGCCTTCTATATCTAAGAAAGCAACCATGGTGAACTCTTTATGATGGAGGGAATATTCAATGGTTCTTACTAAATTATGTAAGGCAGTTTCTACAGATTTCCCTTTGCAGTAAGCATGTTGACTCGTAGACAAAAGTCGCGTGTCAATGCATGATCGTATGTGGATATCAATCAATCGTTCAAATGTTTTTAGAAGGAATGATGATAGACTAATAGGTCTGAGATCCTTTGGGTTTACTTGGGAGCACTTTCCAGCTTTGGGTATGAACACAACCCTAACCTCTCTCCAAGACAAGGGGATGTATACGAGTGCTAAGCAGCTAGTATAGATAGACTCCAGAATTGGCAGAATTAAATCTTTATTCATCTGGAGTTCGGCTGGTATTATGCCATCTGGTCCCGCAGACTTGTAAGGCTGAAAGCTGTTGAGCGCCCATTGCAGTTTTTCCCTTGTAATCAGACCTTGTGGATAGCTTGGATTCATATCAGACCTATTACGGTCGAAGCTATTGATGTTTTGGGAGCTACCAGGGAAGTGAGTATCCAATAGCAAGTTAAGCGATTCTTCGCAGGAATTTGTCCATGAGCCATCAGCATTTTTTAAGCAGCTTGACATTACTGGATTAGTAGAGAGAATTTTTCTTAGTCTAGATGCCTCTGAAGTTTCTTCTATTTTTCCACAGAAATGTCTCCAAGAGGATCTCTTTGACTTTCTCAATGCTTTCTTATACAGTTTGAGGGTTATTTTATAAGATTCCCAATCTGACACTTCACGAGTGCTTTTAGCTCGATTGAAACACTTGCGACAGTCTTTCCTGAGCGGTTCAAGCCCAGAATCCCACCAATGTGGTTTCTTTTTCCCCCTAACTAGAGTAAGTGGGCAGGATGTAGCCATGGATTTGTTGAGGGCTAATGTGAGATCATTGACCTTACAGTCAAGTTCATTATTATTAGAAGGAGGATTTAAGAGATCTGGTTTTAAAAGCCCCTGGAGTGTAATCCTATATTTGAGCCAGTCGGTTTTCCGAGAGTTTCGAAATTCAACGCGGCAAGGAGGTTCATCGATGAGACTGAATTGAATGTATCTGTGATCGGAGAACGAGTGTTCATCCGACACTTTCCAATTCGAGATCTTATGATGAATGGTATCTGAGACAAGAGTAATATCTAATACTTCCTGTCGGTTTTTAGTGATGAAGGTAGGTTCATTACCCACATTACTTACTATAAGGTTAGTACTTAAGATAAAATCAAAAAGAGACTCACCTCTATCATTGATATCAGTACTTCCCCATACTGTATGATGGGAGTTCGCATCACTCCCAATGATGAGGCAAATCTTCTGCCGTTCTGCATGCGCAATCAGTCTCTCCAGTGTATGACCGGGGAGAGGGCCGAGGTGGTCATGGCCCAGATACGCCGACACTAGCCAGTACGTCTCATTGGCCGTTTCGAGCCTTGCGGCGGTGATATCTCTGTCGCTGAAATCAGGGAGTAAATATACATTAGTGCTACGCTTAACTAGTATACAAGATCTAGGGTCACCTTTATCAGACGCATACAGTACGTAGTATCCAGGAGTCCTGAGTCCACTAACAATGGATTTAACAAACCACGGTTCTTGGATCAGGACAATATCCTCTCCATTCCTGGATAAACGGAGAAGAAGGGAGGCCGAAGCCTTAATGGAGTGTTGGAGATTAATCTGGACTAACTGCAGCATTTTGGCTACAATTAGGCAGATCAACCTCCACCACGGTTTCATTGAGTTCCTCCGAAGATGAGCCCAAAAGCTCATCCTCACCCAAGGGAACAAGGTTGATGAAGTCTTCAGTCTCCATATCGGTTAGACTATCGACATTAGTAGAAGACTGTACCGTGATCGAGGATGACCGGGATTCCTCATCACCAATCGATGGAAAGGTGATGGATGCACCAGGGTCCTCTACCACGGACACAGCTTCAGTGTTTGACAGAGGGACGCGTTCCGCGTCAACCTCATCTTTTTTATACACCTTCAGAGAGATCGAATCGAACCCATACCGAATCATGCCTTTGGTCTGCGCTAAGGGGGCAAGGGAATCCTTATTGATCACGATAATCGCGCTTCTATAAAGACCCCTTACCTCCTCAAGCTTTGCGACTTTCCAGTCATGAGTCGGTAATGAGGGGTTGCTCAACTTGACTATCTGGAGTATTTCCTCCATGCAAGAGGGCTCGGCTGGTATCCAGATGCGGGCTCTAGGTCTGCACGGGATGTCTTCCCTAGCAACAACTTCGAGCTTCGCACCTGGCCAGACCTCGCCCAACCTACTGACAGCAAGCTTATACAGATCGCACGATCTCTGATCCTCACAGACGATGAGTTTGACATGCCCTTGATGCCAACCGCCATCGCCTGTGAGAGGAGGTGGTCCCGGATTATCCCTCATGAGACTCAAGAAGCCTGCCGAGAGCTTCATTCTGACCACCTGCCATTGATCAGGAGAAATCGTACCATCAATATCGCTCCTGTCGATAACCGCAACCACGATCTTGTTCTTGTTTTTGAGAGCGTCGCTATAGGATCTGGATCCTCCGGAATGGAGAGTGCTGGCGTTATGCACTTTGGGACGCTTGGGCACCGGAACGGTTTCATCCAGAGACCTATTACGCTTCGACGTGGAGTCGTCGCTGGTCTGCGCATTCGCTAGAATGCTCTGGGCCCATTTGATCCTGGGGTCCTGCTCCGGCATCCCTTCGACCACCGGTTTATTACCGAGGGTCTTCAGGAGCCTAGCAGCTGACCGCCTGACCCTATAGCCGCCCTTCGACGGTCTATTTCGACGGCTCTCGCGCGATGGTCTCGGGAGAGAACCCAACCCAGCGGTAGTAGGACCGTTTTTCACAACCCTGGCACCACTAAGCCGGGCCCCCCCTCGAGACGTACTCGGGAGAGCTGTATTATCTCTGGTAGTGGTGGGATCGTTATTCACAACCCCCATCCCACTACTAAAATTAGGTACTACTACCACATCACTACTCTCACTGAGATTAGTATCAGATGAGGGGCCATGACATGCCACAGCCTCCCCACCGACACCAGCCCCAGGAGTAACAGCAAACAGCTTTGTCGCCGTACTGCTGCCCGGTTTAGAAGAGGAACCGGTCTTAAATTCTTTTTCTTCTTCTAATGTTTTTTGTTTGTTTGTTTTGTTTTTGTTTGACATAAAATTTTTGGACCCACGAGTATCGAATAAAGGGTGGTCACTCTACACAGGGATTCGTGTATGCAGAGAAGGCAAGCTGATCCGAAAAGTGCCAAAAATCGGATACTCCGTTAACGACTGAGCTAGTATTTTTAATTGGGCCCCCAGCCAGGCTGATCATCGGCACGGGTCGTATAACACCTTAGATCCAGCCCAATAGGAAAGTTGGAGTGGGTGAGGAAGGGAATATGATAAGAAAGAGTGGCAGACAGCCATTCGCCGTACTGTCAAGGAAAGGATTAATGTGTTTAGGAAAACACGTCGAACAGCGATACGCCGTACCGACATGGAGGAAACCTCGATGAACAGCTTTTCGCCGTGCCTCCGAGGGGGATAACGTTGGACAGCTATTCGCCGTGCCGACGAGGGACAAGGATGGATAAGGATTGGGAAGGTTTAGAAAGTGAAGCGCCCTTTGGTTTATTACTAGGCCAACATCATAAACAACTCAGCAAAAAGTCAGAACTACCGGACCTGACGCAAGGTCTCAGTCCAATGAAACTACTTAGGCCTGGTTCACACGAGATTGTACCGCAAGATTTTTTGCAGTATAAATCCGTGCGAATAAGCAGTGGCGTATATATTTTACATAGAGCCTTTCACACGACGTTTGTACGGCAAGAAAACGTACTCAGCTAAGTACGTTTATCGAATACTCAACGGACTTATCAAAAAAAACGAATGATCTGTGACGTATCGTCTTCCAGTGGCGTATAGTTTTATATAGTCTCGTTCACACGGTTAAAATCCACGTTGGGTATTTGTTCGTTGGCATCGAATGAGCTTCAGTGGAGAGAAAAGCCGATGTACAAAAAAAAATTAATCGACCGATATGGTTGATTTAAAAAAATTAGAACTCCGGTGATACTAATCGGACCTTGTAGGTTAAGGTCTTAAAATAAAGAAGAGGAATGAGGCAATAAATATGCGTTTTTAGTTTTTCAAAATTATAAAAATTTTCATCAATATTTGAATTTAGAATAAAATAAATGGAATTGAATTGGGCTTTATTCACCCTTTTAGTATGAAAATGTTTGCCCCTCCTCAATGATTTTTTTGCACAATATAGCCCGTAATGTCAGCTTTCTTTAGAGGCCTTAATCTTGAAGATCCAATGAATAAAACGAGAGATATAATTTTTTAAAGCCATCCATATCAAATTTTAATAAAAAAATTCCATGTAGATAACGGGATCTTCTCGCTGGTGGATGGTCGTGGACAATGGTCCAAGCAGGTAATTTCAATGCAATTGTTTTGATTTTTCGATCAATTAAAAATCAATATTGTGTCGCTTATACACCCCGTAGGATAATGAATGAGGTATCAAAATAACCGTAATTTTATTTATATGCAATATTTGAAAACAACAAGAAAATTCATTAATGCACTAAAGAGATATGAGTTCATATGTGAAAGCGCTCAAATATTGCCGTTATGTCCGTCCAACGGTATTTTAGGAGTCTTATTTTTTTAATTCATATTTAAATCAATAATTTCTATCATCAATCCAAATTTCAGCTTTCTAGCCCTTTCCCTTAAAAAGATAAAAATAAAATACTTCACAAATTCAAACTTTTCCATTCATTTTCATTATACTGCAGCTATTCGAGTTTTAAACGAAAAAAAAATCTCAATGAGACTGATCAATGAAAAAGCAAACAGAAATGCCGAACGCAAATATTTTTTCGGAAAAAGAATGTCAGTGACATTGTTTTGTACGAAAAATACTCGCGGTGAATACAAAATTTGTTTTCTTTGGATAGTTCACAGTTCGATAAAAATAAATTAAATGACAAAACTTTTTTTTCGCAAAAAAGGCCTCCCATAAGAAATACATGTAGTTTTTTTTGTCAAGGAACTGTATACTTAGCTTTAAGCCTAGTTTACAGTTCCCGTGCTCAAAAAAAATCTGTGCAATAATATTCTCGCATGTCAAAAATAATTGAGGTGAAATGTAAAAATTAATTGTTTGCATGATTGGTTTACAGTTTCATGCAAAAAAAAACTACGCTGTCATAGAATGTCATGCAAAACAATGGACCGGCAATTGATTTGCATGCGAAAAAAAAGTGTGGTGAATAAAATATTTTTTTTTATCTTCGGTTTATACTTCAAAAAAAAAAATATATTCACCTCAAGGCATTATTTGCATGCAAATGGTTTTTGTAGTGCAGCTGCCATATGCACTCGACCCTACAATTAAAATGCACAATTGTATAATAAAGGAAATTCATTGCATTAAGAAAAATGCCTCCGAAAGAAGACAAAATGGAGAATATCTTTGTCGCAAATATTACTCCTCCAGAACCCTTTAACTTCTCACAAGTCGAGAACTGGGCCAAGTGGCGAAAAAGGTTCCAGCGATACATAAATGTTTCTGGACAAACAACAAAACCCCAAAGAGACTAGATAGATTTGCTTTTCTATGTCATGGGCGCCAAAAGTGAAGAAGTTTGGTTGCAGCTAGGAGCAATACCAACAACTTTGTCGGATGCCCTGGAAAGATTCGACAAATACTTCAACCCACAAAAGAATATTATTTTTGAACGATTTAAGTTCAACTCAAAAGTTCAAAAGCAAGGCGAGCCCGTGGACAGTTTTATCACTGATTTACATGCTTGTGCAGAGAAGTGCGATTACGGCATCTGGAAAGAAGAATTGATTCGATACCGAATAGTAGTAGGTATGCTAAACACAAAAGTGAGTGAGCAGATGCAGCTTAAAGCGGATTTAACTCTCAAAATGGCAACGGATACAGCACGTCAAGCTGAAATCCAGATTAAACAGATGAAGATTATCAAGGAGGAAACGAGTGTCTGCAGCATCCAGGCAGTCAAACAGAGTAGTAATCATCAGCGAAGTCACGGTAGTCAACGAGTTGTTCCGGGTTTGAGTGGTAAGAGTAACAATAATTATAGTAGTTTTAAGAACAAATGTAATTATTGTGGCAATAGACCATATAATAGAAATGATTGTCCAGCTAAAGATAAAAATTGTAATTTTTGTAATGTTGGAGGACATTTCTCAAATGTGTGCACAAAGAAAAATGAAAACAAAAAGACAAATAAAAATAAAATGAATTTAGTTCAAGTTGAGACTAGCGATTCTTTGAGTCATGAGAATGTAGGGTATCATATTGGAAAAATAAAAAAGTTATTTACAGGTAATATTAAAAAACCAGGGGTAAAATCTTGGTACGTACAGTGTACGATTGCCGAATTAAAAACAAAATTAAATTTTCTTATAGATACAGGGGCAGACTGTGTCTGTATTCCGAAAAATTTGTGGAAATAGATAAGTTATCTATTTGTCAATCGAAAGCTAGTTTGATGGGACCAGATAGTAATCCACTGAAAGTTTTAGGTTTTGCTAGATTAACTTTAGTTTGTAATGACTGGGAATATAAGGATGATGTTTACTTAGTTGAAGGACTTAATACTCCTATTCTAAGTCGTAATGCTATAGTTGGTTTAAATATCCTACAGCCTCCAGTATTTGAAAATTTTTTCCTTTCGGAAAATAAAAGTGAAAATAAAGCTTTGGAAATAATTGAAAAATTTCCCAGACTTTTTCGGGTCATCGGAGAGTTTAAAGGGGAAATAAAAATAAAATTAAAAAATGATGTAACCCCCTTTGTAAAAACGGTACCAAGAAGAGTACTAATTCCATTATTGTCAAAGTTGAAATCGGAAATTGAAAGATTAATAGACAAGGACATAATTGAACAAATGGAGGACGTGACTGAGTGGGTCAGTCCTATAGTAGTTGTTCCCAAACAAAATAATGAAATTAGACTTTGTGTTGACTACACTCAACTCAATAAGGCTGTGAAAAGGCCTTATTTGCCAATGCCAAAAATAGAACCATCACTAGCCAAAATTAAGGAACCAAATTTTTTTTCAAAAATTGATGCAAATAAAGGATTTTACCAGATTAAACTTAGCCGTGAAAGTCAGTTCCTCACTTGTTTTATATGTCCATTCGGACGATTTATTTTTAAAAGATTACCTTTTGGTATTTCTTGTGCGCCTGAATATTTTGTTTCAAAATTCTGTAAAGTTCTAGATGGAATTAATAATTGTGTATCACATGTTGACGATATTTTAATATTCGGAAAAGATCGCAAAGAACATGACGCGGCTCTCGAAAAAGTTTTAAAGCGTCTTGATGAAGAAGGAATTACTATCAACAAAGAGAAATCATGTTTCGGAGTAGATCAAGTAACGTATTTAGGTTATGTTCTTTCGGCAAAGGGCATTTCTATCGATTCAGAACGAATGAAAGCAATTATTAACTACCCGAGACCAGAAAACAGAACAGAAGTCCAGCGATTTCTAGGTATGGTTAATTTTGTAGCAAAGTTCGTTCAAGATCGCTCGAAAATTTTAGAATCTATCAATGTTTTGACGGGTAAAATTGATTTTATTTAGGATAAAATTCAGGAAAAAGCATTTTTAGAGATTAAAGAAAGTTTAACGAAATCTCCAACTTTGGCTTACTATGACCCATCAAAACAAATAATCATTAGCTCAGACGCATCTTGCTACGGCATTGGAGCATGTCTTTTTCAAGTAGATGAAAAAGAAAACAGACAGGTTGCTTCATATATTTCTAGAACTATGACTAATACAGAGAAACATTATGCTCAAATTGAGCGTGAAGCCTTAGACATAACCTGGGCAGCTGAAAAGTTGGCTGAATATATAACTGGGATTCATGTCGTATTTGAAACCGATCATAAGCCGTTGGTTCAGATTTTACAATAAAAAAATTTAGACACTGACACCAAAGTTCAGCGGTTTAGAATGCGTCTCATGCGATATGACTACTCAGTGGTATACGTACCAGGGAAGGATTTAAAAATTGCTGACGCTTTATCTCGTAGCCCAGTTCCTTGTAAAGTAAATGAACCACAGGAATTAGAAATGGAAGCGGAAGCTTTTGTACGCTTCGTGGTAAAGAATCTTCCTGTAAAAGATTACTACGTGGAAAAATTATAAATGCTCAAAAACAAGATCCAGTATGCAAATTTTTAGTCCAATACTCGTCGGACGGTTGGCCATCTCGGGATAAATTACCTGATTTTATGGTGCCCTATTATCAATACCGTTCGGACATCTCCTTTACGGAAAATTTAGTACTGAAAGATACTCGAATTGTTATTCCTCCCGAACTACGAAAAGAGGTAATTGATTTCATTCATTCTGGACATCAAGGCATTACAAAATGTCGTAGGTAGGCTCAAACTTCAGTTTGGTGGCTAGGCCTTAGTTCACAGTTAGAGGACTTGGTTAAAAAATGTCCAAATTGTATTGAAGAGCAAAATAATAACAAGGAAACATTGCAATATGAAGACCCCCCGACACGACCTATGGAAAAAATAGGTTTGGACCTCTTTAAATGGAATAAGTGGTATTTAATAATAACTGATTATTACTCACGATACTTCGAATTTTTTCCACTAGCTTCTATGACTGAAGACGATATAATAGAAAAAGTTGAAGAATTTTTTTCACGTTTCGGTATTTGTTCTACATGTAGAAGTGACAACGGTCCTCAGTTTCAATCAAAATTTAAAAAATTCTCATTTGATTATCATTTTAAGCATGTAACAAGTAGCCCATACTACAGTCAATCAAATGGTGCTGCAGAAGCAGCAGTTAAAATGGCAAAAAAACTAGTAAAGAAATGTACTAATATTCAAGAAGGTCTTTTAAACTATCGTTCAACTCCATTAGCAAACGGACCTGCAGAATTAATGATGGGGCAAAAATTTAAATCTTTGGTTCCAATCTTGCCCAGTTTATTAGAAATAGGAAATAATAAAAAAAAACTATGGAAAAAGAACGAAAAATAAAAGAAAAACAAATTAAAAACTATAATAAAAGACATAGGACTAAAGATCTCCCAGAATTAAAAAACGGAGAGACAGTATGGATAACAGATTTACATAAATGCGGTAGAGTTTTAAAAAAAATTAGATGAACCACGATCTTATTTGATTCAAGCTAACAGAGAAAAGTATAGGCGTAATATATGGCATCTAATTCCAGCTCCAAATATCGATACCAATAGTTTTCGTGATTCTGAAAAAATGTAATGTCCAACAGAGGATTTTATAGTTCAAAATCAAAATGAAAATAATTTCGATGACATTGATCCTATTAATCCACAGGGACTACCTTCTGTAGAAAATGAAGAAATTCCAGAAGTTGGTTCCTCTACAAGAACCGGTCGAAAAATAAATGCACCTTCATGGATGAAGGATTATGTACAATAAATAAAAATAAAAAATATTTTATATACTCATATATATAAATACAAATTAAAAATATATTATATACTTATTATATATATATAAATACAATACAAAAATGTTATCAAATAAAAAGAAACAAGCATGTATATGCAAATGTTAAGTTCCGCACACAAAAATTAAAATTAAAGTTTCATTGAATGAAATATAATTATAATTTTAAGTTGAGTTAAAGAGAAAAAAAAAACTTTTAAGAGATATGTAACTAAAAAAACTATTTAGTTACATATATATACAATTGTATATGTGCCTTAAGAACCTTAACTCAGCATAAAGCTGAACTAGCCTTAAGAATCTTGTATAATTTCAACCTTTAGCATACAGTTGACCTGACCTAGTAGAGAATTTGAATTGTGAATTTATCAACGTCTCGTTCGGCCTGTCTGGCTTTCTTGTGTGCACATAATATTATATTAAATAAAGTTAAATACTAAGTAATAAGTTGTTAAGACATCAATTGTTTCATTTTGCCCTCTTGGCAAATACCACAGTTTTCGCATCAAAAAATAATTATTCTCCATTTTTAGGCCTATAATTTGTCAATAAGGGTAAATTAATGACTCATTGGGTTGTTTAGGCCAAGGCAAACGTTTTTCGCCTTGAATATTATTCAACTTGGTGTGCGGAATAGGTGGAAAATCGTTTTGAAAATTTTGATTTTTTTTTCGCATCGGAACTGTAAACTATGTTTTAAGCATAGTTTACAGTTCCCATGCGAAAAAAATATTAAAATTTTCAAAACGATTTTCCATCTATTCTGTGCCCCAAATTGAATAATATTCAAGGCAAAAAACGTTTGCCTTGGCCTAAGCCACCCATTGAGTCATTAATTTACCTTTAATTAATAAACTACCTATAGGCCTAAAAATGGAAAATAATTATTTTTGGATGCAAAAACTATTTGCATGCTAATAAAGCCTTGAGGTGAAAAAAAAATTTTTTTTGGAAGTGTAAACCGACCATCCAAAAAAAAAATATTTTATTCACCACACTTTTTTCGCATGCAAAACAATTGCCGGGCCATTGTTTTGCATGACATTCCATGACAGCAATGTTTTATTTTTTTGCATGAAACTGTAAACTAGTCATGCAAAAATTAATTTTGCCTTTCACCTCAATTATTTTTGACATGCGAGAATATTTGCGAAGGTTTTTTTTTGCACACGGGAACTGTAAACTAGGCTTTATGCAAAAAAAAACATTCCTGTCATGGAATGTCATGCAAAACATTTGGACTGGCAATTGTTTTGCATGCGAAAAAAGTGCGGTAAATAATATTTTGTTTATATGCGGTTTACACATAACAACAAATATATTCACCTCAAGCAAGGCATGTTTTGCATGCAAATAATTTTTGCATTCAAAAATAATTATTTTCCATGGGCCTTACCAATAACCAAATGCTAAACACGCGTTTTGATAAATACCAGGTTAAACTTTAAAGACGAGTTAACTAGTGTTTTTACCAATAACCAAATTAAACACACCTTTTACTAATTAGCGCTCTATCATTGTATATAAATTCTATAGTAGTCTCATGAAGAAAAAAAGCTCGTAGCCATCTATGCGTCCAAATGTAATACTAATTTTTGTTAAGGGATCTCCGTAAGGCGATCACAGCGAACCTATCGACCAAATGTCTACCTAAAAAATCGTGTTTCATGAGAATACTATAGATTGGATATACAATGGCTCTATTATAAAATCTAGTACGGTATTTGTCAAATAGACAGCTGTTGAAATGACATTTGTGTTATTTTGCAAAATAAACAAACAATTTTTCTGGTTCCAAACAGAAATGTTAACTTTTTTCATTTATCCAATCAAAAAATGAGTTCCGACGACCAGGATATAATTGATGACATCAGTATTTTGGAGGATGTGGCACAATCCCGCCGAACAAAAATATATAAAAAAAGAATAAATCCTTTCGAAGAGTATGATTATGAGAATACGTAGATGCAACAGATAAGAAAAATTGTTTTTTTTTTCATATTGCTTTTAGCTGTCAGATTGATAGCACAAACGAGGTGTTTACACAATTAAACATGAGTTTCTTTACTTTGGGCCTTACCAATGACCAAATTTAGAGATCACTTAAATATTTAAGTGGACTCTAAAAAATTAACCATACCAATAACCAATTTAATAGTCAGCTTAACGCTAAACGTGTCCTTAAATTTAAAGTCAAGAAACTCATGTTTAACTGTGTTAACACCTTGTTTGTGCTGTCAATCTGACAGCTAAAAGCAATAAGGAAAAAAAAACATTTTTCTTATCTGTTGCATCCACGTATTCTCATCATCATACTCTTCGAAAGGATATGTTCTTTTTTGATATATTTTTGTTCGGCGGGATTGTGCCACATCCTCCAAAATACTGATGTCATCAATACCTGGTCGACCGAACTCATTTTTTGATTGGATAAATGAAAAAAGCTAACATATCTGTTTGAAACCAGAAAAATTGGTTGTTTATTTTGCAAATTAACACAAATGCCATTTCAACAGCTTGAAATTTGACAAATACCGTACTAGATTTTGTAATAGAGCGCTTATTAGTAAAAGGTGTGTTTAATTTGGTTATTGGTAAAAACACTAGTTAACTCGTCTTTAAAGTTTAACCTAGCATTTATCAAAACGCGTGTTTAGCATTTGGTTATTGGTAAAGCCCTTTAAATTTAAGGGCACGTTTAGCGTTAAGCTGACTATTAAATTGGTTATTGGTATGGTCAATTTTTTAAAGTCAACTTAAATATTTAAGTGATCTCTAAATTTGGTTATTGGTAAGGCCCCATGTGTAATGTGTATGCCTATAGTTTATTAATTTAATGCGTTAAATAAAAAGGTAACCTTTCTTGTTGAGTGCAGTTTATTGACTGATCAATATATGTAAATCCAGTTTGCTTACACCTTCTCAACTTTAAACAATGATTATTCCAGTGGATTATCATTGAATGCGTTGGTTCAGCAAAATTTTAAACATAGAACCCATGATTTAATCACTTAATTGGAGAAATCACTAATTCGCCGATTCTGTTGAATTTACACGATTTAATCAAAGATTTCCTGGAATTTCGTTCGTTCATCATTGGTTATTTCCAAAGCAAAAAGAGAAACAAATTCTCCCCAATTCCTACGAATAAAGAACATGAATAAAGAGAAACCAAGCAGTGTCCATCCTGCAAAATAAAAAAATAAATTGTAAACATTTTACCACCAGTTGTAGTTATTTTATTTATTATCCAAAAAGAAATGCTTTTTTCCAGGGCCAAAAATAAAATTAATAGAAAAAATGCAACTGGGAAAAAATCCCATCGCTATAATATGTTTCACAAAATGCCAGCACTCTACACACTTCAAGTATACATTTGGAAATGTTGCAAAACAAAAATCAATCAAAATTAAAACAAATAGGTATGACGTGGGAAGTTATTCTCTAAAGTAATTTAATAAGAAATAATCTTAAATTAAACACAAAACTATTTTTCAAGACGCTGATTGTCCGTGTTTTTGTACACAAAAAATGTTTTTTCGAAAGCACTCTCACACTTAACTATAATCGCTTTTTCGATTGGGGACAGAATGACAGTTCTTGTTCAAAGAAGATAAAATTGTTTTGGATTTGATTTCAGAATCGAAAACAAAAGCGCTCACACATCGAATCAGTGTTCCGGATTGCCAATCGAAGTTAATACTTCTGACAAATCATTTGACAGATAGACTGGAAAATGGAAAGATTATTGGAAAAACCATGATTTATTGATTAAACAGAAAATTGAGTGAAAAAACACTCTCTGATTATCACAGATTCATAACTATGGATTAAACAGAATCCATGATAATCTAACTGTAATTTAACCCACTGTGCACAAACTGGCCATAAATTTCTTAACACCCCGACTCCACAGGGTATACAAATGTCCAACATCACAACCACAATCCAATCAACAATCAGCAGATTTTTTCTCGCTGGGCAAATCATGCCATGTCGTTTCATTTCTCTCTCACAACTACTTCTATCTTTTGCAATAATACACGCCCTTTAGACACCGGATAACAGTAAAGTGCCTTTCACATGAGCTGCGAACTGCGAATGCGAATAAATTTGTTTAGGCAATTCCAAACGCAAATATCAACAAATAAGTGTTTTAACTTACCCCGGGGCCACACGAGCAAGTACTTGCAAGCAAGTTGCAATACATACACATTTGTTTACTAAGGCCGCGGCCACGCAGTAAGCGGCTGAGCGGAAAAAAAATATAAAACATATGAAATCACATAGAAGCGGCCACGCTATGAGCGAGCGGCGAAACAAAATTCTGAGCGGCTAAGCGGCGCCGCTCAGCAACCAAACCTGTTTTAATTTTTAGTAATGTTCTGAGCGGCAAGAAGTAAAGATGGCCAAAGTAAACATTGAGTTGTTAATTTCGTGTGTGCAATCTCGACCATCTCGGCATTTTAACTACTAATCGCTCAAAAGCAGTCGCTCAGTGCCTGGCCATACGTCGCTTAGAGCTGCCACTCAGCCGCTAGCCGCTCAGCCGCTTAGCCGCTCAGCCGCTTAGTCCCCTTTCACACGAATAAACAAGTTGCTGGAGATATTTTTGACGTTTTCTTTTAATCTCCTCAAAAATCTCTTGTACCTTTCATACGAGGAAACAAATCTCCAGGCAATTTTTAAAATTTCCATTGAAAGTCTATTGGTTGAACACACCTAAACCTAGATGTGAAAGGAAATGTCAAAAAATCTCCTCAAATCCTCGACCGGGGAGATTCTATTCGCCCCTCTTTCCTCTTGCCCTTCTCACCCAGGAACTAAGGGCGGTATTCACCGACGGCTCATAACTTATGAGGCTCATAAACCTATTCACCAAGCAATAATAGTGAATATTTATGAGCGCTCATAAGACTTATGAGTGGTCCTGACCACTCATAAAGTTATGAGCGCTCTCTCCGAAAACTAATTCGAAAACCTTCAAAGTAACCCTTCAAGAAAATTCACGGACTCATTTTGTCGGTACTTCTTGGATCCTTACAAAAATGAGTCTCGCACGCACATATATTGTTATTCCTTTTGTCTTCAGGAATTTTATGTATTGTTTCAATTTTTTAAGTTCTTTTTGTAATTCACGCGGTGAAGATAATTCTTTTGTTCGTTTGCTGTGAAAATTTGAAAAAATAGGATAATAAAAGCTGTATATAATGAATCTGCTCCAAATAGAAAATTACAGAAAAGTACAGGATTGTGTGTTCCATGAGTAAAAACATTACCCAAACTGTTCTTCATTCTGTCACTATGTGTTCCATGATGTTTTTCAGAACAGTTAAGAACAATATTTACTGCACCTACTTTTGTGGTGGAGAAAATGATTGAGAAATGTCGAAGTACAAGTACCAGTTGATTTGTTTGTCTGGGATAATAATAAGCTAAAATTTATCTCAGAAAAACTTTTTGCTTAAATCTGACAATTTTGACAGTTTTCACACATTTATACTGTTCTGGGGCCCAGTTCCGCAAGGGTGACTGATTTTCTGTGTACACATTCTATTCACACCCAAAACAAATGTAAATAAATTTGATTGATTGTGCATTCGATATCTGTCAAAAACTTAAAACTCACACTTCAAATCGCAAAAATCGATGTGCACATGAATTTCTGTGTACACAGAAAAAAGTCACTCTTGTAGAAATAATTAGCGAAACTAAAAAGTAAAGTAAGAACATTTCCCTATATAAAACAAACTAAAACGTGCAATGATCTTCACCCCGAGACAAAACTAAGAAAATAAGTGGAAAGAAATTAAAATTACTGTAGTCACAAAGAATTTATTTATGTGCATGCAACACTCATTTTTTCAAGGATCCAAGAAGTACCGACAAAGTGCGGTCATTTTTGAAAACAGTTTGATTTCATAGTTTGGGGGTACCTGGGGAAGAGAGAGTTGTTCTCATTTTCGAACTTCGAAAAAGAGCTATGAGTGGTTGGTGAATAGCACAAATATTATTTGAGTTAGGAGCCTCATAAACTTAAGAGCCGTTTATGAGTGGTCGGTGAATACCGCCCTAAAAGTTGCTGGCAACTCAGTTTCCTCGTGTGAAAGGGCACTTACTGCGTGGCCGAGGCCTAAGACAAACAAACCCAAGCAACTTGCTTATCAACTGGCATGCAAGTTTTGAAGCCAGTAGTGAAGCAAGTTGAGAAGCAAGTTGGGAGACAAACAAGTGGAATAAAAGTGGAAACCAAGTGGGAGGCAAGTGGAATGCAAATTACGAATTTGACAGGCAGTGTATGTAGCCAACTTGCTTGCAAGTACTTGCTCGTGTGGCCTCATGGTTATCAAAAAAGTTAATAAACGACCCAATCTACAATTTTAAAAAGAAAATACGAACACAAATTACTTTAAATTGTTAAATTTAGCATTTTTCTATATTCTACACGACCACAAACACTTATTCGCAACCCACAACATCAAGACGCATTCCACAAATTTGCGAATGAAAAATTCGCTCGAATTTAACCTCAATTTTTTTTTAGCACCCATTTTGCTGATTTATTTTGTATGACTTCGCGTCTGTCAGCGACCACTCATGTGAAAGAAATGTCAAAGCTCACGACCATTCGCAGTTCGCTATTCGCAGCTCATATGAAAGGCACTTAAAGAGGCTTTTAATATCCACCTACCTCGAGATACAACGAAAACCAGAAAAAAACTCACACGCACGTGGCCAAGCTTTGAACAGCATACCTACATGTCGTGTTCAAAAGTTGGTTTTCTTCGACATGTTGTTGAAAAGACATGGATTTTTCTGGCTCCATTGGATTTTTATTACACATGTTCATAGTCTTGGCATCGTTCATGGCAGTTGGAGCCAGCATGTAAAAGCCCTTTCACACGAGGAAACTGAGTTGTCAGCAACTTTTAGTTCGATGGTGAGAAGGGCAGGAGGAAAGAGGGGTGAACAAAATCTCCCCGGTCGAGGACTTGAAGAGATTGACCCCGATTACAGAATCTGACGAATGAGCTGCGGAGGGAATCAGACTCAATTTTGACATTTTAACTATGAGCCAAATGTCAAAATTGAATGAGATTCCCTCCGCAGCTCATTCTTCGGATTCTGTAATCGGGGTGATTTTTTGACATTTCTTTTCACATCTAGGTTTAGGTGTGCTCAACCAATAGACTTTCAAAGTGCCCTTTCACACGAGGAAACTGAGTTGCCAGCAACTTTTAGTTCTTGGGTGAGAAGGGCAGGAGGAAATAGGGGCGAACAGAATCTCCCCGGTCGAGGATTTGAGGAGATTTTTTGACATTTTCTTTCACATCTAGGTTAAGGTGTGTTCAACCAATAGATTTTCAAAGGAAATTTCAAAAACTGCTTGGAGATTTGTCATGTCAAAAGTACAAGAGATTTTTAAGGAGATTAAAAGAAAACGTCAAAAAAATCTCCAGCAACTTGTTTCTTCGTGTGTAAGGGGACAAAGAAAATTTCAAAATTGCCTGGAGATTTGTTTCCTGTGTGAAAGGTACAAGAGATTTTTAAGGAGATTAAAAGAAAACGTCAAAAAATTTTCCAGCAACTTGTTTCTTCGTGTGAAAGGGGACTAAGAAATGAAAGTAGCCCTGTTTTTTAGTGCATTTTTATCTTCGCTTTGAAAAAAGTAGCATGTTAAATACAACAACTATACGCAACTATACCAGTTTGTTGTTGTTGTTATTAGCCCTGTTTTTTAGTGCACTTTTATCTTCGCTTAGAAAAAAGTAGCATGTTAAATACAACAACAATACGGAATTGTACCAGTTTGTTGTTGTAATTAACATGCTACTTTTTTCTAAGCGAAGATAAAAATGCACTAAAAAACAGGGCTTTTTTTCTTTTTCCCTTTTGTTGTCCGATAAAAAAGGGATTTTTTTTACGATCTCACATCACTGCTCAGATATATTCATATTCACCCCTTTTTCCATTCTGTCTCTTCCAAAGAACCGAGAAAAAAGAGCAATAGCGAACATGAAATATGAAACAACAAGCTCACCATTTTCGCTTCACTATTCGTCCTTTTTTCTCTCTTTATTACTCGCGCAAATGAAACGGATTTTCCCCTCATCGACAAGCCGGCTGCTGGGTGCTGTTTTGTTGGTGTGGTTTTATCGTTATGTGAGCATTATTTTTTATTTTCCTTCTATCTCTGTCTACATTGCTTGATGGCTTTGCTGTCGATTGAGTGTTGGTGTTGGTGGTGGTGAATTTGGTGCTTCCCATTCCCATTTCCCAGTTTCCCGTGCCATGTATTTTGTATTCTACTTTGACTTTGAGGTTTGAGCGGTGCAGTGGTGATATAGCGCGCGTCTTTTTATTTAATCGCACTATCCCAGTGTTTGTGACTATGTGCGGTTGAGTGAAAGAATTGACTATTTAGTATTTCTTATACTTACCTAGTGAATGAGATTCTTTCTTAAAATCTATCATCCAAAAACAGTTAATTAATAAAAGTAAACTAAACAAAAAATAGTAATTCTTCCAAAACAGAAATTCCAAAGGAAATCATTTAGCCTCTTTCTCTTTTCATCTCTACCTTGTGTTATATACCTGTTTCGGTGGCGCGCTGTTGACAGTTTCTTATTTCGGTCGCGAAAGATTCATTCAACTCGAACACGGTTTTATCTTGTATCTTGTTTCGTCTTTCGTGTGCTTCCTACTTTTTTGTTTTGTTCTCATCTCCGTTCTCCGTGACCGTTTTCCGTATATTTGCAAATGTTGAATGTTTACGTGAGGGAAATGCAATACATCGCCAATGAATCTTGTGTGATTTTATAAAATGAAAATATTTTGCTAAAGTATGTGTGCTTTCTTTCGATTTCTGTGTGCATTATATTCAAAACCAATTGTAAATAAAAAAAATATCTTAAAAGATTATATTGGCTGCATCTGCATCATCAAAACCTCTACATCCCCTCCTGACGTTTCCATCTTTAAAAAAGGATACAGTACAGTTCATTTATAGAATTACATACATATTTGCAAATGTGGATTTGGTGACCAGTTGTGGGAGTTGATAAATGCAACAACCTGTTGAAAGTTCGTACATTGTTTTCCTTTGTTGATTTCAAAAAGAGTACCTACCTATCTTCCTGCATGGACTCAACTGAACCTGTACTCGCACTAGCATTACAATAATATGGTGAAAGGTAAGTCGAAGCAAATTGCTTAACGCTGTTTGGTGTATGGAAGGCAAGGTCATCGACATTTGTATTTTTACCATGCAATTTGCTATTTTCAATAGGTATTTGTTATTTAAATATTCATGAAATATTCAGACCATAATAAAAAAATATGATTTTCTAATTTGTCTTTAAAAAATTTAAGGTTAAAATTTATTTTAAGCAATGCAAAATTAATATTTAAATATAAGGAGGTATGTACCTACATTTCCAAATCCTGGGTTAACCCATAACTGCAGTCCTGAAAATTATCACCCCTATTACGAGTATCAATTATCAATTTGACTGTTGATAATTCTTGAAAATTGGGGGCTTAAGCTCAATTTATTAAAAAAACCATATACAACTATTCTTTTAATTCTTATTAATTTTCTTGTGTTTCGCAACGGTCTGTATCATTCCCAATAATCAAAACTTTTATCAGTTGCATTTTAAAACATCGATTTTAATATGTATTTAAATATAAGCAGGTATGTAGGTACCTACCACAGTACACATATTAATATGTGTACTGTGTGTACCTACATACATCTCCAAATCCTGGGTTAACCCATAACTGCAGTCGTGAAAACTATCAACCCTGTTACGAGTGACAATTTTCAACTTGACTGTTGATACCTAATTCTTGAAAATTAGGGGTTTAAGCTCAGTTTATTAAAAAACTAGGTACATATGGTCAAGGCCTCGGTTTGATAAATTGACATTTCTACAAGGTTTTCGCTCATAACTCGAAAAACAGATTCAAAGCTTGACATTGATAGGGCTCCGTATGTCTCACATTCTGTTCACACAACATTTTTTGATATCTTTTATAGTTTTCGAAATACGGACTTTCAAAGTGGCTGATAACGTTACATTTCCCTTCCGAAATTATGTAACGTTATCAGCCACTTTGAAAGGCCGTATTTCGAAAACTATAAAAGATATCAAAAAACTTTGTTTGTACAAAGTGTGAGTCTTACAGGTCCCAATCTTAGGCATATGAAAAGAGTTGGCTTTGCACAGTTATTTTTCGAGTTATAGGCAAAATACAAGTAAAAATGTAACGTTATCAGTCCGTGGCCTTGACCATATATGTACATATGTATATACAGGGTGTCCCGCACCTGAGTGGAAGTATCTTAGGGTGTGGTTCCTGGGTATATTCTTAAGAAAAAATTATAAGGGGGGAAAGTTGTATCTCTCCTCCCTGAGGCAGGGGGGGCAGTTTCTGAAAAATTGACTTAAAATGCCAAAAAAAACATAAAAAACCAACAAAAACACGTCTAATAATGTGCTACCTATATTTTTTTGAAAGTTAATACTCCATTCTTGCATTTGGTTTTTAAATCAAGTTGTTTAAGCTAATAGTTTTTGAGAAATTAAATTTCAAAGTTAAATTTGGTTAAAAAAATTGTGATTTTTTTTTCTTAAGTCGATATTTTTCAAAATTTTACGTAATTAAGTGCTATTTTTGTGTTCAATATTCATTGCCCTCATTATTTTTTTTAATTTTAATTTAATTAATAATAGGACCAAACCCAATTTTCATCCTTAGGAAATTGTTCTGCTAACTTTAAATCAAGTTAGCAGAACATTGATTTTTACCAAAAGTACTTCAGCATTAAATTTAATTGTTGGGCATTTAATAAGCGCTTTATAATGCCATCACAAAATATATGTTCTGCTCCTCTTGCTCTGTTAACTTGAGGGACATCTAGGCCTGCCAGACGTCCCGATTTTGGCGGGACAATCCCGATATTTGAACCCTGACCCGATATTTGTCCCGATATACAAACTGTCCCGATTTTGTCCCGACTTTTCTTTTTTACTCATGAAAAATAACTTTCTTGTATTAAAGAATTTTATTAAAATGATTTCCCGAATTAAGAAGAAAATATGTGATGTAGTAGATATTTAGTTTAGTTTATTTCGAAAGGAACAAGTCAATGACATGATTGTTGCCGAACCTGGAGCTTCTGCCAACTTCGGAAAATTGGTATTTTGCCGCCCAACAGTTTTAAAAAAGAAAACCAAACAAATTAATATTTACGGTTTTATTTAATATTGCTTGAAGGTTTTCAACGAAATACAATTTTATAAAATTTGAAAATTATAATGCTGCTCTGCATGATTTCATTTTGTTAAATCTTAATGTGTTGCCTTAAAACATTAATTTTCATCGGTTTGGAGCCCTAGTCAATGTGCGTCCTTAGGCAATTGCCTATGAGGCACCGGAAATGATAACTGCAATTTGTTTTTAAAAATTGCTTTCATATATGGAACACGGCGAATTCTTAAAATTATTTGCAAAGACATCAAGTGGAAATAAGAAATCGAGACATTTTTATTTTCAAGTGATCATTAGACAACAGCTAGGTCAATGCTTAAACATTTTACCAGAACTGCAAATCTTTCGAAATGACAGACTTTTTTTACAATACCAAAGAACCCGAAGATATTTTAGTTACAAAACTGAATTTTCAATGCTCCCGATATAATCTTTTTATTTCTTTTTTGTCATAAGTGTTAGCTAGTAAACATTTTTCTATTTGTTGTATATTTAAGAGTTCATTGCCATTTCTAAATCCCGATTTGTCCCGATTTTTTGTCACTGATGTCCCGATATTGCGAAAATTTTATCTGGCAGCCCTAGGGACATCTCAAATCAGTATCCCTCATTCTTTCATACACACAAGTATGAATAAATGATAGCTATACTGATTTGAGTATCAACTTTAGGACTAGTACCGGTACTAACGTTAATACTCTGTGCAGAAATTGGCTGTAAGAGCCAGTCATTGGAATGTAGGGCCATCTTTTAAAATATGAAACACTTGACACATCTGATTAAAAATTAAGGAAGATATTGAAATCCATAAACAAAAATTGTACCTACTTGAAAACGAAAAATTTTTCAAAAAGATACCTACCTACCTATTTAAAAAATAAGATCACTTTTTAATTTTTTAAACTTAAGTTTTAAATTAATTTTTTCAAAAAATATCTACAAAAACAACTTTTTTTTAAAAAGTTAATTAAATAATGGATTGTTGGCTTTAAAAAAAAATAGCATGGCACTATAAGTATTGCCGTTGGTTTTTAATATTTTTATCTTTTTTTCACCACGAATACCACTCTGACCTTGAGTAACTTTGGAAGGAGTACATTAATTAGATAAGAAGTAAGGATCTTTTTTAAAGAACATCAAATCTTCTTTCAGATTCTACCTTGATCATTTCTGTATGATAACCGTTTCTAAAGTTATAAAATAAAGAAGGAATTAAAAAAAAGTTCCCATACGATTTGTATGGAAAACAGAGAGTAGCGATGAGCGACCTCTAAATATTGACCTAAAGGGCTGAAATTTTGCCAGGATTATTATTTCAATAAACTCTAACTAAAAAGCTAGTGGCATTGAAAATCGAAGACATTTTCATTTTTTTGAATCAGTCTACTGTAGATGTTTTATAAACTTGCCTTCTGGACTCATTCACACGCTCCTGTGTTGCAGCGTAGTTTTCGAAGAAATTTTTGTTTTTCCAAGTTGCGATATCTTTATTGGTGTGCTGCTCCCACTTGGCTTGAGCTTTGGCGTCAAGTTTTCCGAGGTTGAGGCTTGTGGACCTCCACCCGACACTTCCTGTAAGAAAATAATCTCATTAATATGTGACGAAAATATGAGAGCGTCATGACATGATCATATATGACTTTTAGGGCTGTCCAAGCCTTTTCAAAATTCGGTGCTGTGACTTCTATATTGGAAATGATACGCCTTGGTCCATCATCCAATGAACATTATAGAAATCGGAAGCGATCGACATCACCGAGATTTGCATCCTTGACAATTATTGATTCAAATTCATTTTTATAGTCCACCCAATCGCAGTATTTGCCCGAAAAATTGGGGAGCTCCAATTTTGGAAGCCTCACTGGACGTACTGGAGCCACTAGTGCACCAGATGGTGAACTGTGGAAAACTGTGGAGTCCAAATCAATTTTTGTCTCCTCCATTAAATTAATCATCTTAGTCTTGAGCTCAGTATATTCTGCAATAAAAGAAGCTTCCTTCTCGGCAGTATCTTCGTCTTCCTTGTCATTCTCGCTCAATTCAAGAATGTGCTCCGTGACTTTATTATGCCGCTTCTGATAATCATCCATGAGTTGCACCATGACATTCAAATCCGAATAAGTAATAGACGTCTGTTGTTCATTAAAAATATTTCGCTGCTTTGTTAAAAGACCCAATATTAAAGCACGGATCTTCTTGGCCTTCTTTAATTATCCCTCAGTCGTCATGATAATGATGGCTTCAGAAGCTGCCAACTTGGAACCACTTCCTTTCAAGTCCGCCAATGTAGTATTCGTCAAAATAATGTTAAATCAAGCGACATAAATAGGGATGAAAAGACAAATTGCCGGCGGTGGTTATTCAAATTAAATTATTTTACTGTCCCTTACCTCCTTAAGGGCAAGAGAAAAGTCTACTCTAACCTCAAAACTCCGAAAGTGTGAAATGTGCGAAGAAATTAAAAAAGATAGGTACTTGCAAATTATACAATTAAATGAGTCTCTTTTACTACAACACAATTATTGGATTATACGAGAACCATGTTCTGCTACCAATTTATGTTGAGAAATAAAAGACTAATGGCCGATTTCACGAAAGGCTTTTAATTATTTAAAAAGCCTTTTAGCCTTTAAATGATGTTTTTTGGTTTCACCAAATGCTTTTATATTTAGGAAGATTTTAAATGCCCTTGTAAACTAAAAGCTCGTTTTTGTCTCATTAAAGGAGAATGAGCAAAAATGTATGGGAGCTGGTCCATTTCTCAATACAAATGTGTCATACATCGATGAAAAGGTTATTGTAAGTAACTCATTTCATTATATGGCCGTTAAGCTCTAAACCATGGGGTTCGCGACATATTCGGCTTCATTTTGAGATTGTCTTCCTACTCAACATCAATGTGTCGTACATCGTTGGAAAGGTTATAGCATGAGCTTCATTTTTGTATATAACCGTTAAGTAGTAGACCATAGGGTTCGAGAGATATTTGACGAAAACGCATTATAAAAAAATAATTGGAAGCCGGTCCACCAAGTCAACAGTAATGTGCCGTATGTCGTGAAAAGGTTATTGCATGTACTTCATTTTGTTTTATTGTCGTTAAGGTGTAGACCATGGGGTTTGAGCGATATTTGGCATAAACAAAAAACGCAAATAGAAAAATAATGCAATTCTGCATTGGGTGTTGGCCTACCTCCTCAACACGAATGTGTCATACATGGTTGAAAAGGTTTTTATGTGAACTTCATTTTATTATATAGCCATTAAGCTCTAAACCATGGGCTTCGAAAGTTATTTAGCTTAGTATGGATGGTATTATTTTTAATTAGTTAACAATTGACCCAGTGTGTGATGATCCGTGGCGGCCTCCCTCTAAAACTAATACCATCGACACTAAGCTAAATAACTTTCCAAACCTATGGTTTAGAGCTTAATGGCCACCACAAGTGGGAATTAATTTCACCTTTTTTTTTGTGAAGTAATTTCCCCCTTAAGGTGGGAAATAATTTCATCCGAAAATTGTGTGAAGTTATTTCCCACCTATGATATGATAGAAATTACAAAAATGTAAAATTGTGTTTCCTTAAATCCCGATTCTTTAAATGCAAAAGAAACTTGCATACAACCAGCCTCGCACCTACCCCAAATCCTATAATGGGCCCAAGCAGGGGGGTTGCATACATACCTCACTGTTTATTCGCCGTAATGGTTGCTGCTAGCATAAATACAGTGCATAAATACAGTGCTAGCAGCAAGCATTACGGCGAATAAAGAGTGTGGTATGTATGGGGGGGCATGCTGCCCCCCTGCAACCCCCCTGCTTGGGTCCATTATAGAATTTGGGGTAGGTGCGAGGCTGGGTGTATGCAAAGCTTCTTTGGCATTTAAAGAATCTAGGTTTAAAGAAACGCACATTCAAGTGAAATTAATTCCCACAAAAAAATGAAATTATTACTCACTTTCAGTGGGAAGTAATATTTCACTTTAAAAAAGTGAAATTAATTCCCACTAGTGGTGAAGTTAATTCCCATGTGAAGGTAGTTCCCGTGAAGTTAATTCCCTGCACCATGCAGAATGGCATTTTTTTTCTATATGCCTTTTTTTGTATGCCAAATACCTCTTGAACCCCATGGTCTACAGCTTAACGACAATATAACAAAATGCAATACATGCAATAACCTCTTCAACGATGTACAACACATTACTGTTGACTTGATAAACCAGCTCCAAATGCGGAATTGCATTATTGTTCTATAATGCGTTTTTGCGCTCGAACCTCATGGTCTACAGCTTATCGGTCATATACAAAAATGAAGTACATGCTATAACCTTTCCAACGATGTACAACACATTGATGTTGAGCAGGAAGACAATGGTCAAATGCGGAGTTGCATTATTGTTCTTTTCGGTGCTTTGAAGCCAAATATCTCGCGAACCCCTTGGTTTACAATTTAACGGGTATATAACAAAATGAAGAACATGCAATAACCTCTTCAACGATGTACGACACATTACTGTTGACTTGCTAGACCGGCTTGAATTGCAAAAATGCATTATTTTTTTACAATGCGTTTTTTTTCAAATATCTCTCGAACGACACTACTTTCACCTTAACATCGTTGAAAGAAAATAAAGTGCTCGCAATAACCTATTCAATGAAGCATGCCACATTACTGTTGAGTTGGCAGACCAGCGCCCAATGCAGAATTGCATTTTTGTTTTATTCGCTTTTTTTGAAGCCAAATTTTTCTTGAACCCCAAGGTCTATAGCTTAGCGGTTATATACAAAAATGAAGTACATGCTTTCCAACGATGCACGACATATTGATGTTGAGCAGGAAGACAATGTCCAAATGCGGAGTTGCATTATTGTTCTTTTCAGTGCTTTGAAGCTGAATATCTCGCGAACCCCATAGTTTAGAGCTTAACGGCCAATGAAATGATGTCCTAACAATAACCTTTTCAAAAATGTATGACACAATTGTGTTGAGCATATGGGCCAATTTGCCCATTCTCCTTTTAAAAGTCTTTTTTATTAAGCAATTCCAGTCAAAAACAGCTGATATTTTGCTGTCAGAATTATTGTCCTTCATCCATAATGCTTTTTCTCATAGACTTCGCATGTGCGAGGGAAACAACATCTTTTTTATGTCCGTCAAGTTAGCATTACCACTTCAAAATTTTTAAAATCTAATAATTGTTTTATTTGTCGTAAATTTGTCGTGAAAGAAAAAAATTTGTCGCGCTTGTTTTTTAAAAATTAACCCCTGGTAATGCTAACTTGACAGTCAAGTTAGCACTACCACCCCTCGAAATAGGGTAAAATGAACTCAAAAAAGAAAAAGGAATATGTGAGAATTTGTCGTAAATTTGTCGTAAATATATCGTAAAAGAAAAAAATTGTCGCACTTATTTTTTAAAAAATAACCCCTGGTAATGCTAACTTGACAGTCAAGTTAGCACTACCACCCCTCAAAATAGGGTAAAATGAACTCAAACAAGAAAAATAAATATGTGAGAATTTGTCGTAAATTTGTCGTAAATATATCGTAAAAGAAAAAAAAATGTTGCACTTATTTTTTTAAAAATAACCCAAAATCGATTTTTTTCCTTTTTATTTCAATAATTCCAGCACTACCATATGAAAACTTTTTATTCTTTGTGTTTTTTTTGGTATGGAATTTGATTAAACAATTGTCGTAATATGTCTTTAAATAAGTTGTGTCAAAAAATAATTTGTCGCGCCTTTTTTTCTATAAAAATTTCCTTGATTGTGACAAAAACCCCTAAAATAGCATTTTTTCAATAAATCCAGCACTACCATATAAAAACTTTTTATTCTTTGTGGTTTTTGGTATGGAATTTGTTTAAACAATTGTCGTAATATGTCTTTAAATAAGTTGTGTCAAAAAATAATTTGTCGTGCCTTTTTTTCTATAAAAATTTCCTTGATTGTGACAAAAACCCCTAAAATAGCATTTTTTCAATAAATCCAGCACTACCATATAAAAACTTTTTATTCTGTGTAGTTTTTGGTATGGAATTTGTTTAAACAACTGTCGTAATATGTCTTTAAATAAGTTGTTTCAAAAAATAATTTGTCGCGCCATTTTTTTTATAAAAAATTCCTTGAATATGACAAAAACCCCTAAAATTGCATTTTTTTTCAATAAATCCAGCACTACCATATGAAAACTTTTTATTCTTTGTGGGTTTTGGTATGGAATTTGTTTAAACAATTGTCGTTATATGTCTTTAAATAAGTTGTGTCAAAAAATAATTTGTCGCGCCTTTTTTTCTATAAAAATTTCCTTGATTGTGACAAAAACCCCTAAAATAGCATTTTTTCAATAAATCCAGCACTACCATATAAAAACTTTTTATTCTTTGTGGTTTTTGGTATGGAATTTATTTAAACAGCTGTCGTAATATGTCTTTAAATAAGTTGTGTCAAAAAATAATTTGTCGCGCCATTTTTTTTATAAAAAATTCCTTGAATATGACAAAAACCCCTAAAATAGCATTTTGTTTCAATAAATCCAGCACTACCATATGAAAACTTTTTATTCTTTGTGGGTTTTGGTATGGAATTTGTTTAAACAATTGTCGTTATATGTCTTTAAATAAGTTGTGTCAAAAAATAATTTGTCGCGCCTTTTTTTCTATAAAAATTTCCTTGATTGTGACAAAAACCCCTAAAATAGCATTTTTTCAATAAATCCAGCACTACCATATGAAAACTTTTTATTCTTTGAGTTTATTGGTACCTATGGAATTTGTTTAAACAATTGTCGTAATATGTCTTTAAATAAGTTGTGTCAAAAAATAATTTGTCGAGCTTTTTTTATAAAAAAATCCTTGAATGTGACAAAAACCCCTAAAATAGCATTTTTTCCAATAAATCCAGGACTACCATATGAAAACTTTTTATTCCTTGTGGTTTTTGGTATGGAATTTGTTTAAACAATTGTTGTAATATGTCTTTAAATAAGTTGTGTCAAAAAATAATTTGTCGCGCCTTTTTTTCTATAAAAATTTCCTTGATTGTGACAAAAACCCCTAAAATAGCATTTTTTCAATAAATCCAGCACTACCATATGAAAACTTTTTATTCTTTGAGTTTAGTGGTATGGAATTTGTTTTAACAATTGTCGTAATATGTCTTTAAATAAGTTGTGTCAAAAAATAGTTTGTCGCACCATTTTTTTTGTTTTTTGTCATATTGAAGGAATTTTTTATAAAAAAAAGGCGCGACAAATTATTTTTTGACACAACTTATTTAAAGACATATTACGACAGTTGTTTAAACAAATTCCATACCAAAAACCACAAAGAATAAAAAGTTTTTATATGGTAGTGCTGGATTTATTGAAAAAAATGCTATTTTAGGGGTTTTTGTCACAATCAAGGATATTTTTATAGAAAAAAAGGCGCGACAAATTATTTTTTGACACAACTTATATAAAGACATATTACGACAGTTGTTTAAACAAATTCCATACCATATTACGACAATTGTTTAAACAAATTCCATACCAAAAACCACAAAGAATAAAAAGTTTTCATATGGTAGTGCTGGATTTATTGAAAAAAAAAAAATACTATTTTAGGGGTTTTTGTCATATTCAAGGAATTTTTTATAGAAAAAAAGGCGCGACAAATTATTTTTTGACACAACTTATTTAAATACATATTACGACAATTGTTTAAACAAATTCCATACCAAAAACCACAAAGAATAAAAAGTTTTCATATGGTAGTGCTGGATTCATTGAAAAAATTCTACTTTAGGGGTTTTTGTCATATTCAAGGAATTTTTTATAATAAAATGGCGCGACAAATTATTTTTTGACAACTTATTTAAAGACATATTACGACAGTTGTTTAAACAAATTCCATACCAAAAACCACAAAGAATAAAAAGTTTTCATATGGTAGTGCTGGACTTATTGAAAAAAAATGCTATTTTAGGGGTTTTTGTCATAATCAAGGAATTTTTTATAGAAAAGAAGGCGCGACAAATTATTTTTTGACACAACATATTTAAAGACATATTACGACAATTGTTTAAACAAATTCCATAGCAAAAAACAAAGAATAAAAAGTTTTGATATGATAGTAATGGAATTATTGAAATAAAAAGGAAAAAAATCGATTTTGGGTTATTTTTAAAAAAATGAGTGCGACATTTTTTTTTCTTTTACGATATATTTACGACAAGTTCACGACAAATTCTCACACATTTATTTTTCTTGTTTGAGTTCATTTTACCCTATTTTGAGGGGTGGTAGTGCTAACTTGACTGTCAAGTTAGCATTACCAGGGGTTATTTTTTTAAAAAATAAGTGCGACAATTATTTTTCTTTTACGATATATTTACGACAAATTTACGACAAATTCTCACATATTCCTTTTTCTTTTTTGAGTTTATTTTACCCTATTTCGAGGGGTGGTAGTGCTAACTTGACTGTCAAGTTCGCATTACCAGGGGTTAATTTTTAAAAATCAAGCGCGACAAATTTTTTTCTTTCACGACAAAGTTACGACAAATAGTCCAATTATTAGATTTTAAAAATTTTGAAGTGGTAATGCTAACTTGACGGACATCTCTTTTTTGAATCCAGGGATGTGAGCAAACTCAGTAAAATTAAAAAATACCTTTTCTACATTTGTGAAACTGATAATTTTTAAATGTCTGATAAAATTTAGGAGTTTAGACAAATGTAATTTTAGTGTTTGTTTGTGAAATTGGCCATAAGACTTTTTATATTTTAATCCAATTTTATTTACTTTTAATTTGTATTTCTTGCCAACGGCCATTCCAAAAAATTCGAAACCAAGCAACTCAATTTCAAATTAAGGAAAAAAATATATTTAAATATGCCAATATTAATTAAGAGTACATATATATGTATAAGAATTAACGAAAAACCTGTAGTTACAACATTTTAGGTGTTGTTGTAAAATAGGCAAGTGATCAAAAAAGCTCATACTTTATCTTCCGTAGCTGCGAACTTTTCGGTATTTTGCCGCTATCAGTTCTCTATAAATTGTGATGCAAATGGCGATGTGCAGTACTTAAATTCGGAACAATTTTCATAATAGGAGTGCTGTAAAAATAGTAATACGTTTGGAAATGACCGAACATTTCATGTCTTCTCCGTTACCGAAAAATGACAAAAGTTGGTATAAATGCTGAACTATATTAGTGATTGTAAAACTATACCGCATACAAAGCAAGACTTGAAACAGGATTATCGTGGATTTTTTTTTAGATTTTTATATCATGTTTAAGTGTCTAAAACAGGGTACCGGAGAAGACAAAATTACACTTTTCTCACCCAAATTTCAACGACTCATGGGCACTTTTTTTTAAAAAGGTCTGAATTTCTTTGATATTCATGCTTAAAATGGATCAAGGTAAGTAAAAAAATATGTGTTAAATTTCATTGAAATCGGTTGACGTTTACACGTGCTGCCGAGCACTTGAAATTTTTCATTCAAAATACATGGTGTTTTCATAGTCTTTTACTCAAAGTGCCGGTAAAAGTGTAGGTAAATGTTGAATGAAAATTTTTATACTTGGCACATTACTAAGTACCATAAAGAGTATACAAATACATTTTCTTATTTTTTTTTTAATAAAAGTTAATCCAATAAAAATAGCAACAAATGCACAAAAACAATGATATTTAATTTCATTTTTTAATGGGATAAATATTATACAAAATTATTGAAAACATTCTTTTTTTGTTACTCCTTACGGTATTTAATTTACGTGCCAAGTTTAAAGATTATCCATCAACTTTTACAATTTTGCTGATATAGGTAGAGTAAAAACTGTGAAAACCCCATGTATTTTGTATGACAACTTTCAGGTGCTCGCCAGCACGTGTAAACGTTAACCAATTTCAATAAAATTGTATATGTACATATTTTTGCAATTACCTGGATTACTTTTATCATTGATGAGAATAATAATAAAAATACGAATTACAACATAATTGAGCAAAAAAGAAATATTTAATCGTACGTGTCTTCTCCGTTTTAAACTTCAAGGCAAAGGTAGATTTCCGACCTACGTGTCTTCTCCGTTACCATCTATTTTTTTGTAAACTTACTGAATTTCAAAATTTTTTGGTGAAACTTATGTGTCGTGTACTTTGTGATAAATTATTTAAAACCACTGAGTTTCATAAAAAAATATTAATTCCTTAACAAGAAAAACCTCACTACAAGCGTCCGATTGTCTTCTCCGTTACTTTGCAATGGCCGCCAAGTTCGGCAGTCGAGTTCAAAAAGAATAATGATATAGGTATAAATTGAACAAATGTGTTAAAGTTGGTGAGATAAGAGAGATTAGAAGAATATAGATAAGAAATATAAGAGAAAAGACAGATTAGAAAAGTAAAAGGTATTAATTAATATTGATTGGTCTTTAAATAAGATCATTAGGAGACACCGGGGCTAGTTGACTCAACATTTTTATTTATTTATTACAAACAAAACAGAGCCAGGTGTAACAAAAAATTAAAATCTCTTAGATAGATAATCTTTTTAGCTTTCTTTATAAAATATTACCATTTAATTAAAATTAGTGATAACATCCTTTTTTCTTAAATTTGAGGGATGACCTCTAATGGGGTAAGTTGGCTTACACTATGGGGTAAGTTGACTATGCTTTTGTTTTGCGCACTATAAAAGTGTTTTTTATCATACTTATTATGATAGACACATAATAAGAAATAACATTATATTTGTACTCACATTTTTGCTAAAGCAAAAAAAATATTTTTTTACCAGCTAAACTCTAGAAACATTATTTGATAAATAAGTACCTACAAATAAACGATTTCTGCAGAAGCTGCATGGACGAGGAGGAAGAGGAAACGATTCCTCACCTTCTCTGCACATGCCCTGCTCTTTCCCACAGACGTAGGTTCCATTTAGGAGTTACTTCTTTAACGATCCTAGTGATCTGGCAAACACAGACATTTATAGTCTCGCACGCTTCGTCAGGAGCTCAAAGTGGTTTTAGCGAGTAAGGAAGGAGTTTTTAAGATTCATGTGGTATCACAACGGACCAATTTTGGTCTAAGTGTTTCACTACTTAGTATTGACAGCCTTTTCTACCTACCTACCTACCCTACCTACAAATAAAAAGGAAATAAATAAAAAGCCTTTCTTATTGTAAAATAACAGGGGATCTATAATAACTTTGATAAAAACTAGAACTTAGAAAACTAATTAAAAAATAAAATAATTTTTTGCAACTCCCATACAAAATAACGAGTCAATTTACCCCAAAAAAATGAAGCCAACTGGCCCCGACTGACCATATAGCAATGAACGGGATTTTTTTTTGCTAACGTGAAAGGTAAATAGCAAAACAGCTCTAATGGATATATTGAGAAACACGGCTTTACTATAAATTCCAACTAATTTTTGGAGCCAGACTCAAAAACCAAATCGAAAAGAGGAAAGCAATAGAAAATAAAAAAAACTACCTACTCATGGGTGCAAAAAACAGTTTTTTTTTTAAATATCTTTGAAACGAAGTGTACCCCAGGTATAAAAATATGTGAGATTAAGCGGACAGCTGGGATATACCCAAAGACAAAAAGAAAAATCAATTTAGATACGTAAATTTGAAGTTATTGACAGTTAGTCTACATACCCCTGGGACCAACATGCCCCGGTTACCCCTGATATAGAACAAAACCCAATTTTGTTACCTAATGTTTTAACCATTTTAGGAGCATTAAACGTAATTTTTGGGCATTTAATTAGCATTTAATAAGCGCTTTATAATGCCGTCACAAAATATGTAGGTATGTTCTGCTAACTTCAGGGACATAACAGAATTGTGGGACCCTCTTTTTTCGTGTTCTCATCAGGTTTTATTAAAATTTTGAGGACGATTTTTTTTTTAAACCAAAACTGCTTAGAGGCCTACAGTACCTACCTATAAAAATGCATAGCTCGTGTATAATTAAGGGTATTGAGAAATGTCAAATGCTATGTATTATATCCAAATTATGTTCTATCAAATAATATAAAAGGCCCGACTGGAAAAATGGCAAGTTTAATCGAGGCTCTGGAAAGGTTTCGGTAGGGGAAATCTAAACAAGGAAAATTTGTCAAAAACTCGCGAGGCCCTTGCTAATAAAAACTTGTTGGATAAGTCTTGTTTTCCCATCACATATACCCCATATATGACAAAAACAAAAAAAAAAAACAAATATTTTATACCCATCATACAATAGTAAGAAAAATTAAAGAACCTACCTATAGTTTTTCATTTTCAACATTGCACAACTGTATTGCGAAATAGCTCAGTAGTTAAGGTATAGGACTGGTAATCAGAATATTGCAGAATCGAATCTCAGTTAAGACAACTTTTTATTTTTTTTTCCTGTCTCTCGAGGCAAAAGGTTACTTTACTGGTGAGGCCCGAAAGAATTTCTAGAGTTACCCTTGCAGGGTCCTTGCTAGTATCTACGTAAAACTTTCTAGCCCCTCGCCAAAAACTATATTGTTTTTCCAGCCGGGGAACACTTTTATATTTTATACATATTTTTGAAATTGACTTATGGAGTCATTCACGACTTACAAACATGTCTAAATTCCTACGAGAAAATGCACGGCAAATGATTTAGAAATTGTAGTTATAACAATAAATTATTGTAAAATTTGCTTTCACGGTCAAACGAGGGTGTAAATGAGTAAAGCCCTCTTTAATAACTCCACCACTATTACTCACTCATCCTCAACACCCGCATGGTATGGAATGACTTGTGCTGCTGTCGAGCTCGAACGCTCGAAGTGATATATGAACAACAACGAATTGAAATTTACTACTCTCAATACACAATAAAATAGTACATACATTTATATTCTACTTACATAAACTAATAATATTTGAGTGTGTTAATGTGTATGAAAAAAAAACACTCCCCTTCAAGTGTATAGGTACAAGTTATTTTAAAACTTGTTTTCTTAGCCATATTCATGTTATGATTATGCATTATCCTTAACTAGGTACCCCTTTCTTATTTATTGTATCACGAACTTTTATGGGAATTAGTTTTGTAATGTTTTTCTAGAAACCTTTGCTAAAAAAGTCTAGTGTGTCTCATTAGCGCTCTCGCACCAAATTTAAATTAAAGTTTAGTCTTAAATGTATTATTTTAAATGAGGCATATTCCAAAATTATATTATCATTAATTAATTTAAATCAAGTGTTTTTGTTTATATTTAAACTTCTATTTAAACGTTTTGGATTAACTGTCGTGAATTTTTTTTCCAATCAAAAATTTGGACAAATTAAATTTTTATAATGCGACTAAAGAACAGTGCTCCCGCTTAAAAAACGTAAAACAATATTTGTTAAAGTACCTAGCAATTTTTCATTAATTTACCTCTACAACCTTCCTGTAAAGTACTTAAGTATTTCAGTACTTCAGTCCTCTCATCTTAAATAGCCCAGGAAAAATGTAGTTTCGCTGCGGAAAAATTCCAAGTGAAGATTTTTGAATGCAATTATCTTTATTTGTGCCTAAGGAATACGCATGCGAAAGTCTACAAACGAAACTGGCTTGCGTTAAAAGTTATTCAAGGTTAAATGTCGAAAATACCGGTTTTCCACGTATAACTTTGAAACGGTACATGGTATTAAAAAGTAATGCATGCAAAACTTGTAGATAATATGATTATCTACAAGAAATGTTAAAACACTTTTTTTTCTCTGACAGATGGTTAAGAAGATATCGGCGTTTCAAAAAACGTAAATTGACGAAAATATCCCTTTTTTGCGTATAACTCAGAAGTGGTGAATGTTATTGAAAACATTTATAGACAAAGTTTGTATATTATGTTACCCTCTATTCAAAAAAAATAATAAATTTTTTCTAAGAGTAATAACTTTTAAGATGTAATTATTTGAAAAATTTCGTCAAAAACCTGAAATTCCAGACTTTTGCTTTTAAATCTTAAATAACGAAATTTTCATAAAATAATTTATGTTCAGCTTATAGACTATAATGTAATCTACAAAAAATATGAACACACTTTTTTCCACACGAGTGACCAGTAACAAGATATTGCTACTTCAAATAGGTTGAGTATTGAAAATAAGGATTTTTCGCTTACCACTCTTAAACGGTATATGTTAGAAATTTTATTTTTACACAGTTTGTAGGTTATTTACCCTTCTACAAGAAAATAAAAAAAAATTTTTTTTGTTTGCAGTTATTTAAAAGATATAATATTTTATATAAAATGCACAAAAGTCAAAAATAACGGTATTTTGCGGTTTTCTCTTAAATGGTGAAGTTTTTGAAAAATAATTTAAACTTTTTGTATAAACAATAATATTCTCTATAAGAACTCTTATGAAGACTTTTTCGATATAAGGCTCCAATAAAAAGATATTGAGACTTCAAAAAGTATCAATTTTCGAAAATGCTGGTTTTTCCGGCTCAAAATGATTCGCCCAGTGACATAAAATAATAATAGGATTTTTTAGAGAGACATAGTACAAACATTTTTTCATACTGAGGGGGGGGTCTATCTCCCCCCAATTAACCGGGAGGAGCAATTTTCTGAAAATAGTACTAAAATTAAAAAAAAAAAATAAACAAATGGCAACACTTAAAATAAAGTACTATATTTTTTTTTTAGATTTTCAAGTTTGTTCTTTAATAATTTTTTCAAAATAAGTTATTCCTGCCAATAGTTTTCGAAAAAAATACCTTCAAACCCAACATTAAAAAAAAAAAACTGAAAAAAATTATATAGGTACTGTTCTTTTTTCAAAATATGAAATCAGGAATTATGTTAGTTTCTATTATACACTTTTCCTGTAATTTTTAAATGAACACTGAAAACCAGATGGTTTTATGCCATCTAGTTTTCGAGAAAATTGTAAACTAAGAAAACTATTTTTTTATTATATGTTTTTTTGGTAGTATATCTAGGAAAAATGCGTTACCACTTCGCGAAAATTTCAAGTTAAAATTTTTAAGCGCAATTATCTTTAAATTACCATAAAAAATACTCGTGCAAAAGTCTACAAATCTGGCTTGGGCTAAAAGTTATTCAAGGTCAAACGCCAGCAGAATCTTCTTTTAGAGCATAACTTTTTTTTTTTGGATAGTATCAAGGAAAAGGAAGATTCTGCTGGCGTTTGACCTTGAATAACTTTTAGCGCAAGCCAGATTCGTGTATAGACTTTTGCACGAGTATTCATTATGGCAATTTAAAGATAATTGCGTTTAAAAAATTTAACTTGGAATTTTCCTCAAGTGGAAATGAATTTTTTCCTTGATACTATCCAAAAAAAAAGGTTATGCTCTAAAATAAGATTCTGCTGGCGTTTGACCTTGAATAACTTTTAGCCCAAGCCAGATTTGTAGACTTTTGCACGAGTATTTTTTATGGTAATTTAAAGATAATTGCGCTTAAAAATTTTAACTTGAAATTTTCGCGAAGTGGTAACGCATTTTTCCTAGATATACTACCAAAAAAACATATAATAAAAAAATAGTTTTCTTAGTTTACAATTTTCTCGAAAATTAGATGGCATAAAACCATCTGGTTTTCAGTGTTCATTTAAAAATTACAGGAAAAGTGTATAATAGAAACTAACATAATTCCTGATTTCATATTTTGAAAAAAGAACAGTACCTATATAATTTTTTTCAGTTTTTTTTTTAATGTTGGGCTTGAAGGTATTTTTTTCGAAAACTATTGGCAGGAATAACTTTTTTTGAAAAAATAATTATAGAACAAACTTGAAAATCTCAAAAAAAATTTAGTACTTTATTTTAAGTGTTGCCATTTGTTTAAATTTTTTTTTTAAATTTTAGTACTATTTTCAGAAAATTGCTCCTCCCGGTTAATTGGGGGGAGATAGACCCCCCCGTCTGTATGAAAAAATGTTTGTACTATGTCTCTCTAAAAAACCCTATTATTATTTTATGTCACTGGGCGAATCATTTTGGGCCGGAAAAACCAGCATTTTCGAAAATTGATACTTTTTGAAGTCTCAATATCTTTTTATTGGAGCCTTATATCGAAAAAGTCTTCATAAGAGTTCTTATAGAGAATATTATTGTTTATACAAAAAGTTTAAATTATTTTTCAAAAACTTCACCATTTAAGAGAAAACCGCAAAATACCGTTATTTTTGACTTTTGTGCATTTTATATAAAATATTATATCTTTTAAATAACTGCAAACAAAAAAAAATTTTTTTTTATTTTCTTGTAGAAGGGTAAATAACCTACAAACTGTGTAAAAATAAAATTTCTAACATATACCGTTTAAGAGTGGTAAGCGAAAAATCCTTATTTTCAATACTCAACCTTTTTGAAGTAGCAATATCTTGTTACTGGTCACTCGTGTGGAAAAAAGTGTGTTCATATTTTTTGTAGATTACATTATAGTCTATAAGCTGAACATAAATTATTTTATGAAAATTTCGTTATTTAAGATTTAAAAGCAAAAGTCTGGAATTTCAGGTTTTTGACGAAATTTTTCAAATAATTATATCTTAAAAGTTATTACTCTTAGAAAAAATTTATTATTTTTTTTGAATAGAGGGTAACATAGTATACAAACTTTGTCTATAAATGTTTTCAATAACATTCACCACTTCTGAGTTATACGCAAAAAAGGGATATTTTCGTCAATTTACGTTTTTTGAAACGCCGATATCTTCTTAACCATCTGTCAGAGAAAAAAAAGTGTTTTAACATTTCTTGTAGATAATCATATTATCTACAAGTTTTGCATGCATTACTTTTTAATACCATGTACCGTTTCAAAGTTATACGTGGAAAACCGGTATTTTCGACATTTAACCTTGAATAACTTTTAACGCAAGCCAGTTTCGTTTGTAGACTTTCACATGCGTATTCCTTAGGCACAAATAAAGATAATTGCATTCAAAAATCTTCACTTGGAATTTTTCCGCAGATTGGCAATTTATTTGTACATTTTTCCTGGGCTATAAAGTACTAGGTACTGTTATTTGTAGCTACTTCAGTATCCTGTTACCAGATTTTTTTAAAGTATTTGGGTTCAAGTACCAAGTATGAAGTACTTAAGTTAAATAGTACTTGAGCATACTTTCAAGTTCTTGGCCATTACTTCAATTACTTTGGCCATTACTTTCTAGCTTATTGATGTTGAGTATATTTGCTTCAAATTTATATTTTTAAAAGAATTTACTACGTATTTCATAAAAAAGTGTTTTTTTTTTTATCAGAAGACCAAAGAAGAAGTAAAACTTACCCATTTGCTGATCCAATGTTGGCGATCGATCAAAGAACTGATTAAGTACTGGTCAAGTATTTGAAAATAGTTAAAATAACTTGGAAGTACTGCTCAAGACTTTGGTACTCAATACTTGATACTTGCGACGAAGCACTTGAAACATCTGGTATTTGTCCTTTTTCAAGTACCAGTAGATACTTGTAATTGAAATCTTAGAGCTCCGCTAATAACTAAAAACTGCATCTTGCTTACTGATGCTGATAAATGTGACTGATTAGTATTTCTCGATACCTGAGGGTAAATGGCCGGAAGAGAAAACAAATAATGTAACGAATGCTTTCATTAAACTGTACTGAAAGAGTTATAGCGTAAAAGACACTACCAAATTAAAAAAGCACCTATTATTAGATTTGTGTGTCTCTATTTAGTCGGATGGAGTGTTAATTATTCCAACGAGAGAAGATGAGAATCGAGTATACAATGATTTATAATTTATTACAACACAAGTTTACAAGTTCGAAGCTTGGTTATTTTGTTATTTATCATTATTTCATGTACAAATCTGAATGTCAAGCTTTAAGATTATAATTTGAAAATCATAAACAAGTTGCAAGTTAATTTTCATGTTTTAAATTGAGTTTACTTCAGTGGAATTTACCCACGAACAAAAAATCATTGCAATTCCAAAAAGAGGTGTACCTACATAATATGTATTATGTAGTAAAAATTTAAAGTGGAGAATCTCATTTACATTTTCATTTTCGGATATAAATTCATGTCTTGTATACGTTAAACGAATAAAAAATGAAAATAAATTTTGATGTCTCGCTCATTTGCAAAATGTTTGGTTTTGATAATTTTCTTTTGTTTGGTTGTTGCATTATGTATTTCACAATTATTATTTCCAAGGCTTTCGATCCAGGGGTTCAAGCCACAAGCGTTAATGATTTTCCGTGTACACACTCTCTTTACGCCCGAATAAAGTGTGAATAAATTTGACTGATAGTAGGCGTGTTTTATTATCATCGGGATTTGGATCTTGATGAAATTTTACACGTCATACAATCACAAAATAATGAGAAATGTTCAAAACTGCTTCTCTAACACGTGTTAAAAGTTAATCCAGATCCAGACCCCGATGATAAAAAACACGCCTAGTGTACACGTTATCTGTCAAAAACTTTAAACTCACTTTTGCGGAATCGCAAAAATCGTTGTGTACATATACGGTTTTCTGTTTCTCACTCTTGCGGAATGGGGCCCCAAATTATGCTTGTTACGGAATTGCAAATTCATGCTAGGTACTTGTGAGTATTCATTATACCGAATAAGCACTTATAAAAAAAAATCCGCTGCACATGCGCACGCTCCTCAGTTATTAGTTTTACGTGTTTTTATAACTCATCTTAGGTGCGCCCCCATACATATGCACCATTTGCCCAGGAATTTTGTGCTTAAGTTTTAAATATTGGTAACAGGATTGAAATTTTGTAGGGTTGTAGAGCTAGTTAAAAGGAGTTGTTGAGGAACAATCCCGCTTCTAGCTGTTGAGGAACCGAAGTAATAAACGTTTGAAGAAAAAGTAGGTGGAACTAAAAAAAAACAAAAACACTGGCAGATTTCACAAACTTCTTATAATTTTTAAATAATTCAGAACTATAGTTTTTCTATAAGGATATACTTTTTTTCTACATTAGTGTAACAAATTAAAGGAACACATTTTTTTCTATTTTTTGTTGGTGCTTTTTTTTTGAAGAGCTACCAAAATATAGGTAGCTCTTCAAAAAATGATGAGTGGTCGTATTGAGCTTTATGTTTTATGTTTCGAGATTTGATTGCAATTTTTTTTCTTAAAGTACCGTTATTGCGTTATTGCAAGAAATGACACGAAAAAGAAACAATTTTTTTGCTATTAACTTCACTAAATTTTATCTTTTTACAAAAAGAAAGTTTTTTTTCGGAAATTCTAAAGAGGATGTTTTAAGGTTTAGAAAATTGAATCGCTTATTATAAAAGGGGATAAGTCCACTTATTTTTCAGGAGAAGCAAAAAGTGTTTAATAATTTTTGTAAATTGCACTATTTTAATTTTAGTGTATTGAAAGTTCATTTCAATTATATTTATCACCATTATCATAGAAATAATCAGCCTTATTATTAGTTTCACGCTCCCACTCCGGGCGCCAAAAAAATCCTGCCAGACTTTTGTATTCGATATCAAGATACATGCACCTTCAAACCCTCATGCTCATATTTTGGTTATGTGTTCACCCACAAAATTCGCTGCCAGCTCTTGGTCTATTACTACCAGTAAAAGGTTACAGTCAAAACTAGTACTACTAGTTGAAGCTGAATATGCATTTGGTATGCATTAAATAAAGTTTATACTGGTGACCTCATACTAGTAGCAGGGCTGTCGTTTCACTTTTTCAGAAAGCAGCACTTTGAGGAAAAAAAGCAGTACACAGCAGTACGGCACTAAAATATATAATTGTTCATACATTTAAGTTTTCTATAAAATAAAAAGTTCATACAAAAATTATAGGACCATACACAGGCTCATTACCTACTTGACTTTAGAGTACTGCAGTTTGGTGCAGTGATATCAGTTGTCACTTTCCAATTTAAAAAAAAGTGTTAGATCCAGATTTTCAGAGATAAATTTTAATTTCAAAAAAAATAAAAGAAAAAAAAATAGTTTTTTTTTCAAGTTTCATTTTAGTCCTATTGTTATTCATCGAAGTATATCTACCTTTTAAAAATATTTAAAAGACTAATTTTCTTTTTTTATTAAAATTTAAATCATGCTTTGTGTATTATTTCTGAATCTATTTTTCACTGATCAAATTTCAAACCTAAAAACATATCATGCAGGGAGGGGTAAATGAAAGTTTGTCCTTAAAGTCTCAGTCGTATCTATAAATTTTATCTAACTATGTCTAACTTAGCTGTCCAACTAGAAAAAGTTATTAATAAACTTTATTTACTGCTGTCCTAAAGTTTTCTAACTGAGAAAATGGCATCGGTCATCTAAGATTTGTCTAACTTCACATTTTATTTAATAAAAAGAAGCATATTTGAATAGTCAACCATCTTAAAAAATCTTATAAATAAATAAGGCTGACTAAGTTTAAATCAATGTGCTCTGCTTTAAAAAAAAATTGTATAAGCTTTTTTTTTTAATAAATGCGTAATATGTGGGAATAATAGGTTTGTTCGTGTACCTACTTTCTGGGCTAAATTTGTCAGTCTGTAAAATTTTGAGAAGTGGAGATGGAATTCTCTCAGGGAGAAGCAAAACTGTGCAAAAGTACACGAACTCACAGGACCAATAATTTCTACCACTTTTAAAACGTCAACAAAATGTAAACAAAAAACCTACCAAGAAAATGAGAAAACAATGACACACAGCATTAGAATTCCTACTTTAACTTTATATTCATTATTTAACTTGATATTTTGTACATAGTATTAATTAATCCCAAACTCAGTATTCCAGAAATGAAAAACAGCAATACACTTAAACACAAAACATCTTTGTATTTAAAAAATATTTGGCTATAAAACATCAGTTTCTTAATTATCAAAAAGCACTACACAATTAATAAAAATTTAGTCTCATTTTCTTCTTTTAAAATAGTTAAATAAATTTATTAAAAAAAGGATGAACCGATGGATAAAAATCACTTTTAACAAGAAAAAAACAAAAGTAAACAACAGTGTTGTTGTTCTCAACTCAAGCTTCACGCAGCACAGCACTTACCATTTCTGCACAAACAAATCTCTTGGGCAGAATTTGGCAAAAATAAAAATTGTCAGGAAGGGAAAATTTTTAATCTCTCGTGAGTGTTCTCTTCTGCCAAAAACTACACATTTTTTGCGTACATGGAACAGCTTTTTTGTTTGAGTTCACGAACAAAGCTAATAAGTGAATTACAGTTTTTTTGAAACTAAAAATTATATTAATTTTGTTAACATCTGCAAGAACAAACGATAAAAAAAGATAACAGCTCAAATAAGTTGAGTTTATCCCTTAATGGCTCCCAATTATAGGTTAATGATAGCTATAACTGGCGCGCCATGACGTCTTAAATTTCTCATCATTTGTACTTAATTTAAAGTCCATAGAGTTATTTAATTAAATTTAAATCGCCCTTTTTCTAAGATGGTAGCCTTCCACTTACCCTGGGCACCACGCACCACAAATACTTAGTTTTGTAATAAGATGTAGTCAATGTCAAACACAAATAAATACTCGTAGTATGTACCTACAAGAAATATTGCCTATAAATTTATAAATTAATGCAATATTAATAAATTGTTTCAGTAAACTTGCTACACCAAAGTTCTTGCACGTTTTTTTTTAAATCTATTAATTCTATGAAAAAAAAATATGGTAAAATTATTTTTGTGTAGAATTACAAAAGCTACAAATTTTAGCATTTAAAAACCAATAGTTTTCCAGACATTAACCAAAAACTGAACTTTACATCCTTTCACCCCTTTCACCTCTTGAAAGTTTCACCAAAATTTAGCTTTGTCGGAATTTTGTCGAAGTAAAAATTAATTTCCTTGGCTAGAGATCCATTAATAGAGTTTGATAATTTAGTTCTTGACAAATGGGTTAAGACTACATTTCGAAGTGAAGGGAATGTTTTGTTCCAAATGTCATCCAAAAGTCCTTAAACTTCCTTTTTTCGGGGCAGAAAATAATATTTGAAATTTACCAGATTTCCGAGTTTTCACTTATGAAAGGTATGTTTACGGCAAGTAAAAAATCGGTCTCGACGTTTTCAGGCGTTTAAAGGGTTTTCTGTGAAATTTTATTTGTTTGGTATACATAATATTTAAAAATAGCCATCATTACATGAAAAGGACTATACATTTTTGGATAGGGTTACGATTTGAAGATGTTGTATGGAAAAATTCTCAAAAAAAGCAGTACTTTGGTCGAATTAGCAGTACGGCAGTACGGAGTTTCAAAAAGCAGTACAAATACTTTAATTGCAATACTTCGACAGCCCTGACTAGTAGTTAATACTTAATTCAACCAAGTAAACTACCAATTCACCTAAAACTGGTACTGAATAAATGTGTCTACGTAAATTGGAAGCTGTTGTTTTGGATTTCTGTTGAAATTTACCGTTCTATCAATTCTTCGTTTGTAAACACATTTATTTGTACTTATGAAATTAAAGTGTGTGTTTATTTGAGAATATACTTTCACTAGAAAACTCTTGAGAGATTCTCTCACTTCGTGAGCTCATCTCATACCTAACTGATAAAATAATTGCTTACCCACTACATTTTTTTTTTAATCAGTAAATCATTTTTTGATTATTATCCCTAGGTGGTTTTCGTTCCTTAAAAACTTTTTTTGAGCTAATTCGCTAAAAGGCAGCCTTTTAGAATAAATAAAGTGATCTGGTTGCTTTCAAACTGGACGCGAGACTGTGACTACAAATAAATAGTTCTTACCAGAGAATATGAAATTAAGAAGTCAATCCTCAGCTGTCAATTTGATTTGCCTACAAGCTGAAGCGAACAGATGATGTATTAGATTTGCAAAGTATTAGTGAAAAGCAGTGCAAAACGCACACATAGAATCAACTAGTCATTCAGCACATCATTCAGCACAGGTCTTGTTGTTGTTGTAATTCACATTTATTTCTTCGACACAAAATGAAATTAAAAATACAACAATGTAAATAAATGGGTTTTGGGGGGTGAAACGTACGAAGGATTGGCGGCTTCTTTATTTGATATTCTCTGGTACTTGCTTGTTTTAATGCATACCATTAAAAGTATTTACTTGCTAAATTCATCCGAAACCAGAAACTATTAACATTGGTTTAATGCTTATGCATATTAGCAAATATGTACTATGAAAATTTACCAGTAAAAGCATTTACTACCGTTTATGCATATGGTTCATTGTAATTGCAAATTCAAAATTTAATGAAAGATCTAGGTAAGTGTTGATTTTGTCCTAAAACTGCATTCGCAATTGATCATTCTTTAAGTTTGGCAAACAAATAATTAAATACAGTTGCGGTCAAAATAATAGCAGTATTACCCTCCGCTCGATATATTACATTACACTTTTAAATGCAAGCAAATAATTAAATCCTTCAACTACTTTTTTGGTTTAAGAACATTTCGCCATCCGTTTCCAGGAAAAAAAATTCATGGCATAACGGTTTTTTCCAAAAGTCAATTGAATGCTCTCAAAGTGTATTTCTTAGCGGTCGAAATAATAGCAGTGTTCTCAAAGTTATGGTAATAATATATTGTTTTTTGATCTTATGATTTTTTAAGTAAAGGGTGTTTTTTTAGACATGTGGGTTTCAATCTGATTTATGCTCAGTTTGGTTTGCCATTTCATAATGAATACTTACTTACTTCCGATCAACGTTTGCAAATCTTGCAAATTTATTACCAAAATCATGGTTCGGTTCGCGCATGCGTTCAATATTTGGTCGACACAATCGCCCAGCAGAGTCGGTTATTCGAGCAACCATGTATCGGTTTCGCACCACGTTTACTCTAGTGGATAATGCGCATCCTCACGCCGTACAGTGCTCACCGAAGAAGCTATTGCTGTGGTCGAAAATTGGGCCTCTCGGCTGGAATTTATTCGAACCAGCCGCGGCGGACTATTGCCCGAAATCTTTTTAAAGCATAATGGCAAACCCTAATCTTTAAAATAAAGCTAAATTCTTGGCCATAACATCAAATTTTATGCGTTTTATTTCTTCTTAAAAACCACACGTCTAAAAAAACACTTATATATAAATTTCAAGTTCTAAGGTAAGGCTCGAGTCCCTATAGTAGGTATTCAAATGTTTATACCCGTAGTAAACACTGCAGTCCGTAGAAACGGGGAATCATTCGTCAACTTTTTGCTGACGGCGAAACTTATACGGTAATTTAAAAGCACACTTCATGTCTCGGCAAAACCAATTTCAAATGCGAAGTGTTTTAAAGAAAAACCTGAAAACCGGGGCAAAAAAAAAAGGTTTTGTCCCCGAAACGGTTAAGAAGATTGTAAGTTGCTCGAAGGCCTTACTTACTACTTCTACTGAGATAAAAACCCGTTAAATTTAGGTGTTATAGAAACTTTCAGGATAATATTAGAAATAAATAATCTCAATGCAACAAGCCCAAGAAAAGTTCAACTTTTTGATAAAAAATTCATTGCCAAAAGAATTCAGTTTACCAAGGCGAAAATACGTAAAACATGGTAGGTAGTGATCTAACATAATTGTTTTGGGTTACTTTTCATACCATGGTGTAGGAGCCGTATACCGAAAAAATGGTTTGATGAATCTAAATGTTTACATTGACATTCTTCATGGAAACATGGTGCCTTATTCAGAGGAAGAAATAACATTCAGATGGATCTTTTAAAAAGGCAATGGCCCGAAGAACACCATCAAAAATAATAAGGAGTGGTTTCCGGTCAATAACATATCAGTAAAGGATTGGCCTCCCCAATCAAATGACCTCAACCCATAAGAGGGCCTTTGTGCGGATTTTTAAAAAAGTGGTTGCAGCTTCTAAACCCACTTATAAATGAGCTTAGGGTCACAGTGGAGACTGCATGGAAAGTTATCCTACATTGGAGGGATTTAAGGCTTTTTTTAGAATACAGTGGCACACAGTGAAAATGGCCCACCCCTAACCAAATTCTTTTTCTGTGAAAAACTGTAGTTAATCGAGTAAAATAAAAAATTAAACATTTATTTTCAATAGAGAATTGTATTTTCGTTTCAAAAAACATGGAAATTTAAAAAAAATATTGAAAATAAACGAAAAATAGTAAACAACAAATTGATTATTTCATCTCACAGTGAAAATGGCCCAGCTATACGTTCTAGTTGTAAAAAGGTTATTAAACACGTTTTGAATTAGGTATCTTGTTTAGTATTTTGAAAGGAGTCCTTTTTGTCTCATAACTGATTTAAGCCAATTTGGAGCTGGTGCAACATGTTTTTTGGTGATTCCTGTAGTAAAACTCTTTCAAGTCACCCTTTCGTTGAAAATCTCATGTTTCTGAACTTTATATTTTTTTTTTCTAAAAATTGGCAGTTATCTCTAGATCTGGTGATTGTGGTGGGACTCTGATCACCCCCGGACAATTATGCAACAGCCATTCCCTAACGATTTCAGTGGAATGCAAATAAATAATAATTAGTTATTATAGTTATTTTCTTTTGGTACAATCTTTTTGGGTCGTATGGTAGGCTCAACGTTTGGAAAAAGCCGAAAAAGAGATGAATGCAAGGCATAAACGCGTCACAGTTGTGTACACAGAAGGTCATATAATGGTTTGGGGTACATGCTCAGCATCTGGGGTTGGCACCTTAAATTTAATTGATGGAATTATGTTCAGATATCATTATTTAGATATTTCAATTTTCAAACATCAATTTTAACAATAGTGCTGTAATGGTTGGAATTGAAACATTTTTTTATTCAAGTTTATAAGTTCAAATGAGCTCAACTCCATATTGCGTTTCGCCCAGGTATGATAGTTGGGCTCATGAGGAAGATGGCTATCGTACCTGGGCGAAACGCAATATGGAGTTTAGCTTATTTGAACTTATAACTTCTATTATATTCAGTCACTCCACGAAACAGAGGACTTTTCCTTTTAAATTTTCTTCATTTTCTATTATTTGTTATTCCTATCAAGACAATGATCCGAAGCATTCCACTGAAGTCGTTGGGGAATGGCTTTGCATAATTGTCCGGGGGTGATCAGAATCCCACCAAAATCATCGGATCTAAGGATAACTGCCAAGTTTTGTAAAAAATTGGAATTTGAAATTAGGAAATATGCGATTTTCAACGAAAGTGACTTAAAACTAGTTTTTCTGCAGGAATAACCAAAACACTTGTTGAATCAGTTCCAAATTGGCTCAAATCAGTTATAAGACAAAAAGGACTCCTTTCAAAATACTAAACAGGACTTCAAAACGTGTTTACTAACCTTTTTACAACTAAAACGTAGCTGGGTCATTTTCACAGTGAGATAGAATAATCACGTTACTTTGTTTTTTTTTTTTTACTGTTTTTTAAGATTTTAATTTTTTGAAACGAAAATACAATTCTCTATTGAAAATAAATGTTTAAATTTTTTATTTTACTCGATTAACTACAGTTTTTCAAAGAAAAAGAATTTGTTTAAGGGTGGGCCATTTTCAATGTCTGCCACTGTAGATATGTTTTATAATCACAAAACACACTGAAGTGCGTTCTTTTTCTAACCTAAGTTAGCTATAGTTAAATATAGATAACTTTCATCGCTCCTATAATTCAAAAAAGATACTTTATTTAACTTTATGACATCATAGAGTTGTTCCTAAATTGAAAGTGTCACAAAGTAACTTCGAGTAACTTTTTCCAACTCATCTCCTTGATATAATTTTTAAGGGTTAATCTGACAAAAGCAGCTGAAATCACAATATTTTCATTTTGATTTATTTTTTGTTTTCTTCTCGATCGTTCGGTTTGGAATTGATTTCATTTTTGTAATACAAATTTTAAATTTAATTGATTTTATAGTCGATAGTGAGTTTGGAAATTATTTTTTTAGTTTTTCGATATTTTTTATCCGATTTGATCGATTTGTAATAAAGAAATAAATTTGTGCTAGTAATTAATGAATGAAACAAAAAAAAACGATTGCAAATAATTGCAAATATTTTGCTAAAATATTCAATTTTGTGCTTGAAGGAAATTAAATGAAATTTAATTTGAAAAAATATATAACGGGTGATTTTTTAAGAGGTTTAGAACTTAAAAAAAAAAAAAAACACAAAAAATTCGAAAAAATGAATGAAATATTTATTTGAATCGATAGTTTGAACCTTGCAATTTAATGTTTAAAGATAATTTCATGCAAATGTTGACCGCGGCTGCGTCTCAGGTAGCCCATCCGCTGAGTCCAATTTTGGCATACTCTTTCACACATATCGGCCGGTATCTCACGAATGAATGCATGGATGTTGGCTTCCAGTGCGTCAATCGAAGCGGGCTTGTCCCTATAGACATTAGCCTTGACATACCCCCACAAAAAATAATCTAATGGTGTCAAATCGCACGATCTAGGCGGCCAATTGACCGGCCCGAAACGTGAAATTAACTGTTCACCAAACTCGCCTCGCAATTGCGCCATTGTTTCGCGTGCTGTGTGGCATGTGGCACCGTCTTGTTGAAACCACATATCATGCAAGTCAAGAACTTCCATTTCGGGCAAAAAAAAGTTTGTTATCATCGCTCGGTAGCGTTCACCATTGACAGTAACGCTGCGATTCGCATCATCTTTGAAGAAATATGGCCCAATAATGCCGCCGGCCCATAAACCGCACCAAACAGTGGCTTTTTCGGGATGCATTGGTAGCTGTTGCAATGCTTCTGGCTGATCTTCACTCCAAATGCGGCAATTATGCTTATTTACGTACCCATTCAACCAAAAATGAGCCTCATCGCTGAACACAATTTTTCGATAAGAAAGCGGATCCTCGGCCAGCTTTCCAAGAGCCCATTCACCAAAAATTCGGCGTTGTGGTAGGTGGGCTGACGATCCATGGTTAAATTGCAAACCAAACTGAAGCTGTTTGACAGTGACACAAGGTACTAAACACACGTCAGCTGTCAAAACCAGTGTTGCCAAAACCAAACCAGCTAAAAAATCACCCGTTATTTTCAAAAGTGCTAATGAAAGTTCTTTTCCATAAACCAAATGGAATCACAATTTGTTCTTGATTTTTAATTCCAAATCTATTATGATTTTTTTTTCATCCATTTTGTTTGACAGATCAACTATTTATAATTTTGGTCGTTCCTAAATGAAAAGTAACTTTGACATTGCAACTCTTCTTTTGACACATCAACCATAGTTAACTAGAGTAACATAAAAGAACGCACCACTGATAAGCTTTGCAGTTATAAATATTATGCGAATCACCCTGTATAATTTTGTATCATAGTGATTGCAAAACACATTTTGCATTCCAAGAGCCCATAGCAACGACCATATAGATAGTTCAATTTTTGAATAACTGCAAGTATAGACACACACATAAACAAATACTTCGTTGCAAACTGCGTAAAGCAAAACATTTTGTTGTGGCGTAGCGTAGGTCAAATCTTGGGATCAGCATCCCGTTATGAATTCCCGCAGGATCTTCAGCTAAAATTGCCTCTTTATCTTAGCACTGTAGACGTGCTGTTGGATACTGTATAACGCCCAACTGGAATCATAATCATAATTAGCTATAGACTGAAATCAAGCAACGATGATGGACCACAAACATGGCTATAGGTTTAGAAGAATTTCGATCCAACATACTCTCTTTCTTCCTCATTTTTGAACTCGATGTGTTTTTTCTGACTCATTTGTCTGAGTTTTCATTTTTTGTTGTATTTTTATTTTTATACTTCATAACCTGTTTGAGTATATCAATAGCTTTATCAGATTGTTCCATTCAGAGCCTACGATGTACGGTGCAATGTTCTTTGTTGTCGTTCAATGTTGATATTTATTTTTGGGCTGATTTACTATGTTGCCTGATGTCTCATAAAGTTTTTTTTTTAATGTTGGTTTCAGTCGTTTTGTAGGTACATACCTACATATATATGTAAATAAATGCGCTCGAAGAAAAGAGACGAAAGTTAAAGAGAATTGACCGATTTTTAGTAGCATATGTGAGTTAAATGAGTGGATTGGAGTTAAATGAGTGAAAGAGGTTGACTTGTTCGTGATAATAACCACAAATGTTGATATTTGTGAATTTAAATAATGCCAAAATCAAGTTGAAACTAATTATAAATGATTGAAAACTTAAACAACTAGTTTGATATCGTTGTTTCGTATTTTTTTTAAGCAAATATTTCAATTAACAACTTAGGTAGATTAAACGTTCAAACCAAAAAAAATTTGTAGTCAATGAAATTGAATCAGTCATTTCAAAAACCACATGATAGAGAATATGATTTTGTATGTTATATCCTGAGGCCATTTTTCCCTCGTGGCATGATGTTTAGTGCGTTGAACTGTCATGCTGAAAGTCTAGGTTCGATCCCCAGCTGCTACCACTTTACAGAACATGTTTTTTTGCGATGTAGTTCCTCTTGTGAGGAACTGCCAGATCCTCCAAAAGAATACATACTTGTCATTTATAGGTGCTTCTCATCTGCCAATTCTGCCAACATGTATTTTATCATAACATTTTAGCGGAGAAAATATCAAATAAAACAGCTGTTCTCTCTGAATACAAATTTTATGCAACCATTTCAATTCTTTTTTTTTTTTAATATTTTAAGTGAATCTAATAAATCATATTGGGCCTTGCCTTTTGGTTTTGATAAATCGTTTGTTTAAGAATATTTCTCGTCTTCGATTTTCATTTTAACAAAATAAAGTTCATCTAAATCTCATGAATAAAATAAGCTGTCTCAAATTAGCTCTAGAATAATCTGGCGAACAATATTATTTCGTGTAAAAATTTTTGATAAATTATGTAAGTGATGCATGCAGTAAGAAACAAAAATTTAATGTTTTAGTTGGAGTTGCGTACCGCTCGCCTTAAATACTTCAGAAAATTTTGTGCAAACGAAATATGAAGGCTAACAAAAAAAAAAAACTGTAGGTCCCTTCCATTCCTGCCAACAAACACGCACACAGGAATGGTTGTGAGTTGTAAGTCACTAGGCCCTGGTTCTCCATGAGCTGTTGCGCCACCCAATTTATTTATTTAATGAAATCGTCAAAATATCTTCGAGCTGCAAAAACAACCTGAAATAAAAGCTTAAGATTAAATTTTGAGGACACTGATGTAATAACAAACATTTGTTTGATGCGGTTGCTCGAAAACATTTCATGCGATACCATAAAGGTTGTTTTGGCACCGGAAACAAAGTTTTTAGAGTTATAAGCTCTTAAAGTTCTCTGGGCTCAGCTAATTCCAAAAGATATGAACAGGTGAGTTTAGGAAAAACGTGACATTTACTCCTGTGGTCAAATTCAATAGGATCCTTAATGATAGATTCTATCGATATCCTTAGCCATCGATAGGATTCTTTATCCATTCATTAAGCTAAAAACAATAACCCACCTTGAAAAATAATCTAGTTTTTAATGGGGCACTAGAAAGTTTTAAATTGACCCTATAACAAGGCTCTCACAAGGGTAAGTATCGATTTTCTCAAGGGCCTCACCAGTTAAGCAACATTTAGCTTCGAGAGATAAAAAAAAGTTGTTTTCACTGGGATTCGATTCTGTGATCTTCTGATTAATAGTCCAATACGCTTTTTTTTAAATTCATTTTTATTTTTTATTTCTCTTATAACTATTTTAAAGCTAGACAAAAATTCATAAAAACTAGCCTACTTGTCAATTTCTTATATGTAACTACCCCCCTGGAAAAATGGCGAGTTTTTGTCAAGTTTAATCGAGGCTCGGGAAAGGCTTCGGTAGGGGAAATCTAGACAAGGCAAACTTGTCAAATACTCGCGAGGCCCTCGCTAGTAAAAACTTTGATTTACAGAATTTCAAATCTGTTACCTGCTCTTGCTTAGAAAACAAAAAAAAATAATAAAAGGCACGACTGGGTCCACGTTCTTGCTCAAAAAAAAATATTCAAAAATTTTTCAAACATTTTTAGAATTTGTATCGAAATCGTTTGAGCCGTTTTAAGATGAATAAGCTTTTTCATAACGATGTATAGCAAGTACCGTTATTTTTGGAGCTAAAAAAGTCTTTAAATATGCTTTAACTCTCACAGGAGCATCAACTTTAAGCTCGATGCGGCACGTGTTAACGTGATTTGAAGAACAAAAAAAGGGTAGTGTTCTAAGATGTCAATGAACAAAAAAAAGGGTGCTCAAATTTTTTTTAAATAAGGACCACCCTACTATACATACTTTAATTTTTCTTATAGATGGATATAAAATATTTGTTTTTTTTTTTATTGGTATTTGTGATGGGATAGCAAGGCTTATCCGACAAGTTTTTACTAGCGAGGGCTTTTCGACTATTTGAAAAGTTTTACCTGTATATATTTCTCCTACTAAAGCCTTTCCAGGGCGTTATCCCACAAGTTTTTACTAGCAGGGCCTCACGAGTATTTGACAAGTTTTCCTTGTCTAGATTTCCTCTACCAAAGCCTTTCTAGGGCCTCGGTAAAACTTCACTAATACTAGCCATTTTTCCAGGTGAGAGCATTTTTTACTGAACATTTAATCTGAAAATTAATTTTCAAGGTAAAAGGTAACATTTTTCACTCAATACAAACACCTATCTGAATTTCGGTTTTTCAATTTCTGAATTAAAATAAAATATCATATGTTGTCCTTGAGCTCCTCTATTGCATTTAACATGTTAATTTACCTGGCCTGTTTCGCCCCTTGAACAAAAAAGCAGAATTGTTTCCTCAAGCTTATTTTTTCGTCCAGTTCCCTAGGGGAAAACAACCGCTTACATGTAAAATTGTTAAGCCCTAACCTCCTTATTTTTCTTGAATCTCCCAAAGGCTTGTGAAAAAACACAGCCAACATTCAAATTTGTTAGCCCCAATCTCATTATAATATCTTATTCCCTGAGACTTGGGAAAACACATTTTAGGCATAAATTGCTTTGTCCTAACTTTAATTGTTCGTCCCTATTTTAGGACTTGGAATGAATACTTTAACTTAAATATCTTAGTCTTATCTTCTTTTTTTTTATCCAATCGCCTTGGGGCTTAGGAAATAACATACTTCATTCAAATTTGTTCAGTCCCAACCTTGTATTAATAGTACAATTCCCTAATAGTCCGGGAGACGAACGTAATATTACCTATCTCATCGCGGCCACGTTGAGTGGCAACTGATAGCTTCAGTCCAAAAATTTACGAATCCACTGGTCGGACAAGCCTTTTCTGGTCACAACTGTAAGAAAATGGACTTTTCAGGTTGCATTTTCCGATAAATGTACCAATAATATAAACAACTTTTATAAATGGGATATCAACTGAATGCTAAAGCTGTCCTCTACAGCTCTACACGATACTAATGGTCGGACAGACTTTTTTTTGGCTGTTGCGACCATTTAAAAAAAGATTTCTTTTGTTAACACTGGTGGGAGTCGTGGCAACAGCCAAAAAAGTTATTCCGACCATTGGTATCGTGTAGACGACAGTCTTAGCTTTCATTTGATACCAAATTTATAAAAGTTGCTTATATTATTGGTGCATTTAGCGAAAAATGTAACCTGAAAAGTGCAATTTCTAACCATTGCGACCAGACAATGCTTGTCCGACCAGTGGTTTCGTAAATGTTAGGACTAAAGCTATCAGTTGGTATCCAATTTTTGCGTGGCCGCGATGAGATAGGTAATCTTACGGTCGGCTCCCACACTATAAGTTCTAGGAAAAAGACAACTATCATATACACTTGTTAGCCCCAATCTTGTATATGGGTGATTCTACAAACAATGGAAAAAAATGGTGATAATTTTGGCACAACATTTTTGGAAGCAAACAAACTTATAATTTTTTCCTGTAAATACAGAAATGTTTTATCCGAGGTACTGCCTCTTGCGAGGAACTGACAAATCCTCCAAGAGTATACTTGTCATGAAAAAGTGCTTCTCATTTAGCCGTTCGGACTCGGCAAAAAACTGTAGGTCCCCTCCATTCCTGCCAACAACACGCACACAGGAATGGTTGTGAGTAGTAAGTCACTAGGCCCTGGTTCTAAACGAACTGTTGCGCCACCCAATTTATTTATTTTTTTTAAATACTCATCAGACTCCTGAGATCCGAGAATCTGGGATACTATAAAGAATGAAGGTATTTGGAAGATTCATCAGGTTTTTTTTAATGGTTTACTCTGAGTAGTCTGTTTTTAATATTTTTTTTAAATACTAGGTATATCTTAGTCCATGTTGGAGAAAAAAATTCAAATTTTGTCACGCAAAGTAGTAAATGAGTGTTTTCGAGTGGATTTTCGGAAACAGAAAAAATACGTCAAAAAAACCTTTAACACGCTGCCTGCCTTTATACAAACAAAAACAATATCATCAGAGTGCCACGGTGGGGACAGCCTGGACTTTTTACTAGGTGCCAGAGAAGAAAAAAGAAAAATTATACCACCAACAAGCCACGTAAAAAACATTAATTTCATAATACATTAAGAAGGACGTGAAATAACGCCAAACGAAATATAGCCAAATTTTGAATTTGGCGTTATTTCTTATGCCCGATGGAAATAACACCAAAAAATAGTCGAAATAAAACCAAATTTTTCTCAACCAGTTTTTCGGCTTTATTGCAATGCGAAAATAGAATTAAGAGGCCAAATATTTCGGCTATATTATTCAAAGTTTCATTGAATACAGGTTCTTTAAATGCAAAAGAAACTTTGCATTCACCCAACCTCGCACCCACTCCAAATCCTATAGCGAGCCCAAGCAGGGGGGTTGCAGGAGGCAGCATGCCCCCCCCCCCCAAACATACCTCACTGTTTATTCGATAATTTTTAAATTTCACAAACCAAATAAAGGAAAGGATTTATTAGATTTGTGAAACTTAAAAATTCGCGAATAAACAGTGATGTATGCATGGGGGGCATGCTGTCCCCCTGCAACGCCCCTGCTTATGCTCACTATAGGATTTAGGGTGAGTGCGAGGTTGGGTGTATGCAAAGTTTTTTTTGCATTTAAATAATCTGGAAACTTTGAATTTATCCTACCAACTTCCTTCCATTACCCTCCTTATGTCAGGAAAAAAATTCAGTTTCGGCAGAATTTTTTGAAAATATGAAAAAGTTGAAAACGATATAAAGCCAAATTGGTCTTATTTCGGTTACATAAATGAAATAAAACCAAATTTAAAATTTGGTCTTATTTCGTTTTTGAAAACGTAACAAGACCAAATTTTTGAATTTTGGCTTATTTCGTTTGGCGTTATTTCACGTCACCTACATTTAGTGTGACCCACCGGTGCACAGTGGGCTCAAAAGCAAATCTAGCGGGTCAAAAATCCAAATCTTTGTAAACGAATGGTGTGTGTGTCCGTATCTTATTTAAACACCTAAATAGCCTAGCAGGTGCCAAATAGAGAGAATAGTTATAACATGGTTATGTGGACAATTAATTATTTTTAAAAGACAAGAAAGACACAGAAATAATGATGAAATGATGTCTCAATGCCAGTTTTTGCACTAAATTATGGTTTGAACATAGGTAAAACCGTATTAGCTAATATTATGTTGACTTCTGAGATATTTTCCACGGATAGTTTTTCACTTTTAGCCGAAGAATTTGGACCACTGTCGTCAAATAACCTGTAAGATGTTATGTTTTACTTTTTCGAAAACGGGCAAAAACGGGCAGATGAAATATAAAAATATGTTATCTATATTAATCCTGGAACTTAGTTTAAGTTCAATCTTTTTGTACAGGTTTGTACAGAAAAAGTTGCAGCCTACAGAATAAATGCTTTATCAATTTTTTCTTACTAATAAAGTAAATGAAATGGTTCGTTTAGTTAAAATACCATAAATCATAAATAAACAAAATTACTAACCTTCTTAAATATAGTACATTTGGGAATAATAACAAAAAAGTTCATAACTTTTTAAACAAATAAGAGGTAAACAAAGACCTACCATCAATAAATATTGAACGAACAATGACTGAATGATGTGTCTGCAATTAACGGTATTATTGCTTGAAAACTAAAGTCTTCTGTTAGTTAATTTGACTCTATTCATTGTCTCTGACATGTGTACAATCAACCTATGTACTACCTGCCCTGATATAAAATTCATATTTTTTGGACTTTTGACCCGCTAGATTCGCTTTTGATACCACTGTGCGGTGGGTCACATGGCCTCCTGTGAATCTTTTTCGTGACTCCAAAAAATTTTTGCAACACTTTTTGCATTTTTTTTTCCATGATGCGTCACGAATTTTTTTTTCGCAAATCTCAGATTCGAATTCAGCGCCCCCGAAAACATAAAGCAGGGCGCAAATCAAAACTACCCTGCATTAAAATTAGAATGGTCAAAACACAATATGAATGGACTAATCCTGTTGGGTAGGGAATCATACAATTTCTTGGTATAATAGCGAAATGGAGGCCCAGCAACTTTTAATTGCTGCTATGAGGTAATTTTTATTGAAATATTATTTTTTTTCTGATTTCTACAATTTCCGAGCAAGCCATCACCAAACATTTTCGATAATGTTCAGGTGCCCAATCCCATAATGAGACTTTTTGGTCTTCAGGGAACTATTAAAGTACAATTAGTAATGATAAATTCATATAACATCTGAGAAAGAGATAGCTTTAGAAACGTATGTATTTTAAATTAGGTAATAGAAGAATATTAAATAATAGGGTAAATAAGAAAAGTTTAATTTAGAAGTCGATTAAATTTTAACAGTACTAAAATTCGTAGATATTTTTAGTTTTGGGAAGTAAATGGACGTAGTAAGTGTTTGCGAAACTTCTGCATATATTCTGTTTGAATCCTTCCATAAAAAATAGGCAAACTGACAACAAGACACTTTGTTGAGTTATGAATGACGTTTGTTGGTAAAAACGTTTGCACTCAGAGAAAACGGTCAGTCGGAGTTGCTCCTTTGTTACAGGGTGAGACGTTAAAAAAAGATCCACAATGAATGGGCCTAAATCGGCTCTAAATAAAGAAAAAAAAATAAAAATTTTTTTTTTTTTACAGAGACCGCATCGACATCGTTTTTGTGTCATTTGATTCAGCTTTTAAAGCTACCTTTAAAACATGTGTCATATGGTTAGGTTGTACCAAGGCTTATTTTTCCGTTTGATATACCAGAACTTCCCCCCCCCCCCTCTCCCCCTAAAAAAACAACCTTCCATGTGAAAAATTGTATAGTCTCTTTTGATTCTTCATTCCCATGATACATGTAACGTTTTCACCTAGTTTCATGATGGTACGAACATGTGTTTATCCTATTTTAGTTGTACGTTGTCTTACTTAATTTCTGTTCAACTTTTAATTTATTATTTTTTTATTTTCAGCAAAGGAGGCCAATTCCAATTGGTGTTGGTAAGTTAAATCAATTAGTTATAAAAATCAGTTACCATTTATCCACCTGAACCTGGACCTCAGGCTTGGTAAGAGTGAAATTCGCTCTATAGCCCCAAGATCTAATTTTAGTGAAAAAAAACGGTTATTTTGTACTTTCTGCATAAAATAGAATAAAACTCCGCAATTGTTCATCTAGTTCAAAAGGAAATGAATTTAACCAGCACCTACTTGCTCTTAAATTGCATATAAAGACATGGAAATTATGAGAGAAAAATGTTTAATAGCTTGAAATATGATATTTAAATTGACTAAAACAACTCCTTTGATAGTTTGAGGTGAAAAAACGCAATCTAAAAAGGCCTCCGAACAAAAGTTCGAACTCAGTTTCGAAGATTTTTATTTTCGAATAAAAAACGAAAATTTTTGTTTAGTTTGATTTGATCATACTGCATGACATTCAGTTTCGAAGACATCTTGTGACAATTACATTTACTAAAAATTCGAAATATTTGAAAATAACGCCTTTTTATTGAAAAAAAAACATTATTAAACGTATTATTTCTAACAAAATTTTAGTTTTTGTGATAGTTTTTTTTAGTTAATTACCTAGTTTATTAAAAAGGTTATTTAGTTAATTTATTTAAAAAACAATTGAAAAATAGAAAATTTATCAATTTCCAAAAGCAAATATTTCAAAAAATAAGGACGAAATTCCAAATTCGGACTCGAATAGATTGAAACCCTTATTAGGATATGAATACATATATTATTATTTAATATTTTCCTGTTTCTCAGAAGTAGGGAATCCATGCATAACCTGTTACAGGATTTTTGAAAAAAAAAAAAAATATGTGGACCAAGTTTCGTGTCAATGCTGTTGGAATTTGGTAATATTTTACTTGTTTCACTAAAAATTCAGTCATCATTTATAAAAAAGGCTATAGCATTAAAAAATACCCTTGAAACATGTGTCATATGCTTATGTTATTCCAAGATATATATTTAAGTTTATTAATGTTTCATGTCCCCCTCCCCAGCACTTTGAAAGTGGCTTTTAAAAAAACCAAAGTAGGTTTTCAATCAACTCTGGATGTAATGTAGTAGATTGTGAAATTCTGCGTCGACACCATCTTTAAATTTTATTAATAAAAATATATTTCCAACTTTTATTGGCTTTTCAAATTTTGTTTCCAAAACGAATTTTTTCCAACCCCTTCGTGCAAGGGGAGGAGTGGGAGAAAAACAATAATGTGGTCCTATGGTTTAAAGGGTGTTGAATCCAATGGGAGTTCCGGGGTCATCGTCCGACCCTTGGTTTTCGATTTATAAGCAACATTTCCGGATTGTGGCAACCCTTTTCTTGTCCTTCTGACAGTGTTGCCACCTTGGCAACACTTCTTAAAAGTTAAGTTAGGGCATGCACTATTAGTGTGCTAAAGCTCAACCCGTCACACAGTGGTTTCGCCCATACGACAAAAATGGAAAAAGAACAGTGCTTATTTTTTTTGTTTTTTGACTTTTTACAGTAGATGATGGTTTAATATTTACCGTTGCAAACATTGCGTCTCAAATGTCACGTGTTATCAGTTTCGTATTCGCATTCAAAAAGAGTTAATTGTTTGGTCTAAACATACAATCAAATTTGTGCGTAAAATTGACTTTTTTAAAAGTGATTTTTATCTACACTAGTCAGCAATATTAAAGGAACAAATTTTTTTTCAATTTTTGTTAGCGTTTTTTGAAGAGCTGTATCTTTGTGACGAGTGGTCGTATTGAGTTGAAATAAAAAGCATTTTACAGCTTTATGTTTTTTGTTTCGAGATTTGTTTGCAAACAAATTTTTTTGAAGTACCGTTATTGCGTTATTGCAAAAAATGAGACGAGACAACTAAATTATTTTTTTTTATTTTTTTTGAAGGTCCTCATTTCTATGGATAATTTTTTTTGAGTCAATTAAATGTCATGATCAGATACCTTGTTTATTCAGCTTCAATTCAGTTTTTTTGTTGTTGTCGTACGATTTTTTTTGACATGGTTTATCTGACTTTGAATGAAAAAAGATACTTTTAGCCTTGATTACCAATATCTCAGCAAGTAATGATGTTATAAAAATTTCAAAGACAGTTTTGGAAATTTGAAAAAGCGTTTTACAAGATTTTTTTATTATTTTGTAGAAATTATTTTTTTTTACCGTTCACCGTTAGTTTAAAAAAAGTACTAAAAACCGACGTTTTGTGGTCTTTTCGTAAATCTTTTTTTTTCGTTGCAAATATTGATTGCATGGCTTGCGTTGGTATGCAAATTTATAGACTTTTAAATCATCAATATTCTTGTAAATTTTCAAATTGATTCATCGAACCGTTTTTCCTCACCAAAACTTCAAAGTCTTACAAACCAGGTAAAGGAACAAATTGTGGTGTTCCTAAACAATGCGAAGCTGTCATCAAAATGACAAGAAAACCGTAATTCCAGTGGATTTTTTCACAGTTTTGCATTAGTTAGATACTTTTTTGAATGGAAATGAAAAAAAATTACATTTTTCAACAAAAAAAAAATTAAAAAAATCAAGTTTTTTTGTTTGAAATTTTTTTTAAATTAATTTTTTTTATTTTTTTGTTTAATGTACTTTTTATTTCATTTCAATTCAAAAAAGTATCTAACTAATGCAAAACTGTGAAAAAAATCCACTGGAATTACGGTTTTCTTGTCATTTTGATGACAGCTTCGCATTGTTTAGGAACACCACAATTTGTTCCTTTACCTGGTATGTAAGACTTTGAAGTTTTGGTGAGGAAAAACGGTTCGATGAATCAATTTGAAAATTTACAAGAATATTGATGATTTAAAAGTCTATAAATTTGCATACCAACGCAAGCCATGCAATCAATATTTGCAACGAAAAAAAAAGATTTACGAAAAGACCACAAAACGTCGGTTTTTAGTACTTTTTTTAAACTAACGGTGAACGGTAAAAAAAAATAATTTCTACAAAATAATAAAAAAATCTTGTAAAACGCTTTTTCAAATTTCCAAAACTGTCTTTGAAATTTTTATAACATCATTACTTGCTGAGATATTGGTAATCAAGGCTAAAAGTATCTTTTTTCATTCAAAGTCAGATAAACCATGTCAAAAAAAATCGTACGACAACAACAAAAAAACTGAATTGAAGCTGAATAAACAAGGTATCTGATCATGACATATAATTGACTCAAAAAAAATTATCCATAGAAATGAGGACCTTCAAAAAAAATAAAAAAAAATAATTTAGTTGTCTCGTCTCATTTTTTGCAATAACGCAATAACGGTACTTCAAAAAAATTTGTTTGCAAACAAATCTCGAAACAAAAACATAAAGCTGTAAAATGCTTTTTATTTCATTTCAATACGACCACTCGTCACAAAGATACAGCTCTTCAAAAAACGCTAACAAAAATTGAAAAAAAATTTGTTCCTTTAATATTGTTGACTAGTGTATATAAAAGTAATATTTTCGAAATTTTTGCTTAATGAGATTAAAGAAGCCAGGTGTTTAAAGTATTTCATTTTTTATTTAGTGATATTTTTATTTTTATTTCAAAAGTTGTATTGGTAAAACCCAGTAGACATTGAAGTTGATTTTTTTAATTTTTCTTTAAAGTAAAAGTAAGGTTTTAACATAGTTCGCAATGTAACCTAAATTTGAAATTTTGTCTGAAGTATCGAGAAAACTCCCGCTTTTTGAAAAACATTACCTTAGCACCCACAATCACCCACTAACAGATTTATTCGGGTTTTACTACTGGTGTTTACCGTTTCTGATTTTTTGAATTTTCCCATTTAAAATGTTCCTTAAGTTCAATGTACGTTTGTTTATTGTCTTAGAAGAATGTTTACGAAATTTGGGCTACAAAAACTGGCAATTCATTTGAAAAAAGTGCCAGATGGAAAATTTTTACTTTAACCACTTGAAATCGCGCATATACTATATTTGTGACCGTTTAGCTATTGTATTAAGGGAGTGCAGATACCACAAACAAAATTTTTGTTTTTGGTACTACCTACACCTACATATGTAAATGCTATATTTATGCATAATAAAGTAATACTATGTTTTTATTTTTGTTGCAAAACATAATTATCTAATTAACGAAACAGTCGAAATTTTCACCATTTTATTTCAAACGTTAAAGAGTTTTGACGCTTCGTCCTTGTAATAAAATTCTTAAAAAAATTTTAAAAACAAATTTTAGTATGCAAATCTTTAAAGGGTGTCCAGCGAAATATTTTCAACTTTAAAATTCAATATAAAAAAAAACAATGTATATCGTTTTAATTTATTTTTATTTCAATTAAATGTAGAGTAACAATGCTGATTTTATTTTATAAAAACGATATCATCCAAATGTTCGTTTTTTTTCAATTCACTCTTGCAGTCGGAACCTTACATTTGCGACCCCGCTGGCTCGCTGAAATGGCACACCAAACTGTCGTTTTTAAACAATTTAAACGTTTTTTATGGCGTTCTCTAGGGTTGTTGGGGCACCAGTATTGCATATTTTGTTTGTTAACATATCCATCAATATGGAAATGTGCTTCGTCACTGAATAAAATGTTTCCAAGCGTAAGTGCTGTCCGAAAACGTTTCAGCATTGTTCTTGCGAAGGAAGGTATCTCACTTTCGTTGAGATACTGAACAATTTTCATTTTGTACGGGCGGAGCTTTAAATTTTTTTTTTAAATAACATGCACTGTTGATTTTTTTATTTCTGTGGAGGCCGCAATCTTCCTTATCGATTTACGTGGATTTCAAATAATTTAATTTCGAACTTGAGACACATGTTCTGGCGTTGTTGCTGACGTTGATGTTCCAGGAATAGGTCTATTCACCATTGTGCCTTCTTACCTGAATCTTTTATACCCACGACCAGATAAGTTGCGTGCTCCGCCCATCGCCCATCACTTAGTCGTCGAATATTAAAATGAGTACGAAGAGTGCGACGCGCTCGTACCAATGATTCACCGCACCTCAAATATTGCTCCACCACAAACGCGCGGTGCGCTCCCGCAAATCCTGCGCTTTGAATGATATCCCTCCTGCTTAGCTCAACCCGCTAGTATTTCGATAATCGCAATTTAATAAGATGAAACTTTTTTTTGAAAATTTTTATATGCAATATTGTGTAATCTTATTTCAATTTTCGTGTATAAAAAAAATGATCCAAATCAGTTCAACCGATAGTAAGAAAATTAAAAAAAACGTTCTAGGCTAGGTACATTAATCGTAACTACTTGCTAAGTGTAATTTTTTTTTTATATATTTTGGTAGTAGATACCACTAGTTTTAATATATGGAAAAAGTTTTATCAAAACCGTAGGAACCGTTTTTGAGAACAAATATTTTCCTTTACGGTTTTTTAACTTTTGTATTGAATTGGTACCGTTATTTTTTCCATAAAAGTAAATTTTTCTCTTAAAATAGTTTAGAGAGTGATATGATAACATACTATTATGTATCAATTTTCAAAAGAATCATGTCGTTTTCGAAATATTTGATTACGATTATATAAAATATAATATGGCAGGTACCGTTATTTTCGGTTCTTAGAATAAAAATGAAAAAACTTGTGGGGGAAATGACCAAAAAAGGCTATATACCATGTTTTAAGAAAATTGGTAAAGCCGTTCAGGCAATTCAACGGACAGACCGACAGACAAACTGAATTGTGAGACCGACTTTTTTCATCTTCTCTATCATCTAATAACAAGTTTGATCAAAATCTGGAGTTCAACTTCTGGGTATCGAATCCCAGCATAAGCTACCCAAAAATAAAATGTTTTTTTCAGGAGTATAAATTTCAAGCTGAATATTTACATTTTTCAATTTAAAGTGACGTTTAGTCCAAATGCGTTTCGCCCAGGAAAGACAATATGGGATGATCAGTTAGATATTGTTGGACCCTTCTAAGACGCATTATTTTCAGTCGATGTTTACCAACACTTTAAATAACCAGCACAAAAGCAAATTATATTTCTAGTGAAATTTGTTTAAATTCAGACGCCTTGCAATATATGATGGTAAAGCCCGTGGTCTGGATGGCAGAATTATTATTTCATTTCAACTTCTGTTTTAATAATTTTCAAATTTACAAATCCCAGTCATTCGAAACAAAAATTTCAGTCTCAAGCAAAACATTATTTGGCCATAATCGCCGCACTTTTAAAATCTATTGCGAATAAATCGCTGCCCGGTATGGTCGAGTGCCTAAATGCTCCACTGGAATCGCCTAATGTGAATGATGATTGTAAAATGTATGATAATCAATTCGATCTGTGTAAGGCGATCACCTAAAATAATTACAAAATTGACATCGCTGCTAAAGACAAGTACTCAAAGCTGTGATAAATTCATTAGGCATGTTCAGAAAAATGAGATCTCAGAGCTCTCAGCTAATTTTTCTCCGGCAAAAAGTGAGCAAGCAGATCCAATATTTTGTTTTTTTTTGCACAGTTCTTATGCTATTTCGCTCCACTAATACCTACAATGATTTATACTTTAAACCCTAAACTTAAACCAATAAATCTAATGAAACAAAGTATTTAAAAAAAATGGATAGTTTTCTATATATAAGACACTTTTTATTTTTGAAATGAACAAAAAATAACATTTCTTTAACAAAACCTTAAAATAAAGTATAGCTAATGAGTTCTTAATTATTTCATTACAAAACAAAAAATTAAAATGTAAGTGTATCATCAAGTGTGACTTTTAAATCCTGTTTTTTTTGTAACGATACTCTTTTAAAATGAAGGTTTTTAATCCTCTTTAAGCCTTGTCGAATAGCTTTTTTAAAGACTTCAGGCTGTGAGATTTCTGGTTGAATAGCATCTGTAACAAAAATTTACATACATATACATACATTATGTATTTACAAGACAAACTTGTACTTACTATACATTGCTACGGTAACATTTTTAAGATTTTTGAATGCCTTTTTGCCACTTGTTCCGTCCCAATTATAAAGTACAGCAACTTCCGAAGAAATTATATGTTTAAGATTTTTCTCAAGCCCACCACGTGCAAAAATCATGTCTCTGAATATTTCGGTCTTCAAATATGTATATACAAAAATACGTTAAATTCGCAAATAAAGTAAAAATGATAAATATAAGGACTTGATTAATGTTTTTAAACGCTTACATATTTGCCAGGATGCTCTTCTACTTCCTTTTCAAGTTCATCCAAATCGGATTCAGTTTCAATAGGGAATGTGATTTTGCTTTCAATTTTTGACATAAAGACATCTGTTTTTACCAACTCTCTCAGCATGGCAGTAATTGTTGAAATGGATGTATTCTGTTTATCTATAGCATCTTTGAAGAAAAACAAATTATTTAGCTATAATTAGGTAATTTTGTTTCTATTTATAGTTAACTTACTTCGCAAGTATTTTAACTCTTTCTTTATAAATTCCATATCTGGAGATAAAGGATCCTCCTTGTCAAACTGAAAATATTAGAAGAAATAAAAAAAATGTTTATTCCTATCTTCAATCGGTGTTATAAAATAAAATGTAAAACTGTGAATAATGGGCCCGGAAGAATTTCGCAGATTGGTTTGTACAGCACACATTTTCGTCTCTCGGACATATTAATAATTTTTACTTGTAGACTAATAATGTCCATGCTTTAAAATGAAAACTAATCAGGAGTTTACTCTGACATTGTGAAACAATCCCTAAATAAGTAAAAGAACAAAATGTAATTTTGAAAACGGTCAGCACTATAGACGCATGATAAACGATTATTTATAGGAGGAAAGGAGACGGGAAATTGCACATATTGTAAAAATTCGAAGGTCGCATTATTACACTAATCACTAACATATAGGAATGTAAGTATCGAATCGACTATCTGAGATTTCGTTAACAGATTTCCCTGAAGTTAAACCCGGGAGTATACAAAATAGTTATAGGAAGGTACCAACAAAATTACATTTTATTTAACAATAGGTAGGTACCTATTGAAATCAATTGAATTCAATTTAGTTTTAGTTTCCAATGGACATCTTATTCATTTCAATATAAATGTAGATAAGTACCTAACTAGTGAAACAGAGACTAGGTATGTTTTTTACTATTATTAACTTATGACTTCTTTTTTCATTGAGGAAATCTTAGGCAATCTATTTCTGTGTCAAAGTTGGTTAGAGTTTAGACATCATCGATGAAATAAGCTTATAATAATTAAAATTATAATGCTTTGGCGTAACAAAAATGTTAAAACAAAACAGCATTCAATATACCTACCTACCAAGTAGGTAGGTATTTCAGTAACTATCATAATTGGTTTTAAGCGGATAGGTACTTTAACTAAAATCCATTCCGTGACGGTACTAAACCTTAACTTATGTAGGTACCTAAATGGTTTGAGGAGCTATCGGATATAGAGATAATCTGATCTTTTTGATAATAATCGCTTCAGTGGTAAGCCTCGAATAATGAGGAGTACCTAATCATTTATTGCCAAGAAATAAATAAATAAATATAAAAATTAATAAATACTTAACCTACATACCTACCTACCTACCTTTTTATGCATGAAACGGATATATCTACCTATCTGCTTTTATAATTTTATATAATTAAAATACATAGTTAGAGTACATAGGTACATTATTTGATTTAATAATAAATTAACTCATAAATAATAAATAACGTGCCATCATGCATTTTAGCTGCTGATTTTGCATAAAAAATCTCAGCTTTGATTATTTTTCTTGAGAAACATGATGTCTTACCAGTGAGTCAGCAGTCGTTTTCTTTTTCAATTTATTCATTTTTAAAAAGATTGTAGAATATTTTTGTTCAATTGTGTAGGTCAAAGTTGATTCTTTTTAGAATAGGTAGGTAATTATGTTATTATTTTATTATCTTTTGTTTGCAAATTTTATATAGGTACTGCTACTCTACCATAAAGACTAGACGACACGATGCACTTTGAATTCAACGACTACTGAAAAATTATATGATTTTTTTCATGCATGAAGCTAGGCGCATGTGTTTTCCCTTGTGAAAAAGAACCCGTTTTGTTCAACAATGAATTCAGGTATGTAGGAATGTAGGTATTGAGCACCAGACAAAATAGTGTTTACAGACTTTACAAATAATTTCCCTTTTCGACTTCCAGATCCTAAAGTTTGCCTATCCCTTTTTATATGTTTGTTTACATATTTAAACTCCCTCCATTATATCCATAGGAGTTGCTTGTACCAGGTAAGTTCAGGTGGTCAGATTCTTTGTTTGATGGCACTCTAACAATCAATATGATAAAATGTACAGATTTCATTCATAGAGTTATTATATCGACATTTAAAGTGACTTGGTTTAAACAAATTAGTACGGTATTTAAATTATTTTAATATATGTCACAAGGCTTCAAATATGTTTTTTAAATTTAACACCATATTATAGTTCTGTACCTTGGTTCGAAAAGGGCCAGTGTCCATTTTTTATAATATCGACTTAAGTACACTAGGTATGTATTTGACTCAGCAGAAGATGTTTTATGCTATGTTTCCACCAAAAGGTTTATCTCAGTTTAGATTAAATACCTAAATCCTTTTGGTGTTTCCACCGCACAAAAAGATTTAAAAAAGATTAAATCTGACAACACCTTCAAAAATGCAAATGGCGTTTCAATTTTTCTTATGAAGTGCGAAAGAGACAGAATGTTTGATTCGAGTTAACTAATGAAGAACTGAATCGAGTCTCGAATGAATCGTTCAGCACCATGTTAAAATAGGTTAGTTCGATTTGTAAAACTATTTGTCCTAGGAAGATTTAACAAAATTAATTTCTAATCTCCAAGGTTTACGAAATATATTTGTATGGTAAATCTTCAAGATTTAAAGAAGATTTGAGGTAAATCTTATTAAATCTCAGATTAGCGTTAGGTGGAAATGTAGCATTACCAACCTAATAAGGGCCAATGTGCTCAAATTTCTTAGCAAGATACTGATGATTATAGAAAGTTTAAAGTTTTCGATTTTCCAAAAATTATCAATTTGGACATTGGTCCTTTTAGAAACAAAGTACAGATTTATTAAAGGTAAAATCATCGAATACCTGTTTCACATGTTTAGTATCATATTGTTATTAAATAACAACTTGGTATTTTAGCAAATGTCAAACAAGTGTGTTACCAGGTTTATTACACAAACTTTCACTTTTTCAGTGATGTTATAGTGGGCTTTTTTGGTCAATATATTAAGGGATGCAAATAAAACAAATTATTTCATCTTTTTTCCCAACGTTTCGTCGGTTTTTCACGACTTCTTCAGGGGTTTCTTTAATTTTGAAAATAATGTTATTACATTGAAGTCTGTTTCAAATTTTAAAAATAAATAAATAAATATGAACTTACATTTTGAAATATATGGTTTTAAAAAAATATTATATAAATTTGTCGTTAACACATTTTGTTAAATGAAATAAATTAACAGTCAAAACAATACAAAATAAATAAATTAAAAACACTGGAGACTAGCAAACTTTAGGACAAAACATAAATTATCATTCAAGACTTCAAAAGAATTCAAGACTTTAAAAGAATTCAAGACTTCAAAAGAATGCAAAAAAAATCAAAGAATTCAAAAGCGTAAGAAGACAGCAGCCTTTGAATCCAATATTTAGTAGATCCATCTATGGTGCACACAGCCCTCTTAATCAATTATTTATAATATTAAATAAATTTTATTTTCTTATCTTTTCCTTTTTTTTTTTTTTTTTTTTTAACTTATGCCTGTAAGACCTAAGGTCTTTTAAATGCAACTTGAATTGCACGGCACTAGTTAGAAAGAGTAGGAGGATAGGAAAGATTTGGCACAGTGGATTGAGATCAAGGTGTTTATTATCTTATTAAATCTCACGGGTGGCGTCCAGTTAAGCTGGGAGAATATAGAAAAGAATGCTGCCTAGAATGGGGCTCGAACCCACACTTCTAAGTTAGCAGTCAAGCACTACATCCACTGCACCATTGCCACCCGCCACCCGCATTTAATGACAATTTTAAATGTATTAAATTTAAAGCTTTATTTTATAACTCAATATCTCACTAAATTTATTTTGTTAAGTATTTATAATAGGTATATTATGTAACGTTAGTATTTATCGGATTTGTTAATTAATAATAATAATAACAACAATTTGATAGCAGTTCAAAAACTTTTGCTAAGTGTTCTTAACATTTTTTAAATAGTATCGTACAATCTTTAATTATTTTTATTGATTAAGTGATTTAAAAATTCCCTCCATCTGTTAACACCTAGCCAAACACGTATCTATTCTACATGCGCAGTTAATTTTTTCTTGCACACATACAACCGTACGTAAACATACAAACATTTAAATTTGTATTGAAGAAGCATCTGTGGGGTGCTTGCTGAAGGCAGCGGAAGAAGGCACACAAAAATTTGTATTTATTTCTCTCGGTTTGCTTCCACCAAAAGTATTGAATCATGAACGAAAATCTTGGTTGTGTTGGTGTTGTTTTTGTTTGTTATCATCTATCAGTTATGATTTTTAAGGGTTGACATCGACTTCATCTTTCCTTTGTTTGTATGTTTTATTTTCTTGAGAGTTTTTTTTAGATGATTGTTTCTGTTGCTTCGTTCATTATTCGTAACGATATTGTTAACCTACTCGAAAAAGGACATCTGGTGCATTTTGATGCATATACCTAATAAGATACAAATTAACACCTTCATTTAATACATTTAATTTAATGCATAATTAATACTTAAATGGAAAAGGTAGCTAGAAGCATATTGAAAAAATTCTATTGTAGGTAGGTATGTAGTGTATGAGTGCAGACTCTTAAGTTTTTTATTTTTGAATGAAAATGACCTTACACTATTCAACAGTGAAATAAGTGTTGATTAGCAACATTAATTCAAATCCAATATAGGTACCTAACCTTCCTACTTATGTGGACAATAAATAAATCCTATAAAGGCACGTCGACCCGTGCTGTCATTCTCATTTCACAAAGTCCAAGGCTAGCACTTCTCATACATTTTGAGGAATATTTTCAAAAGTAAAATGAGTTAGGTAGAAAAAAACAAAGCAATTAAGTAGGGTACCCGTACGTAGATGGTTCTTAAACTCAATAAATGTAATTCAAAGCATATGGCCAATTTTTTAAATATGTAACATGCCGAGGGTAGTGTAGTACCTAATTTTTTTTTTTAAATAGGTAGGTACCTACAATGTCCCAAAGTTAGCTTTGTTGAAAGATGACTCAGTCAAACTTTATTTTTCTTACGAAACTTACAACATTTATTTTTGGATTTAGGATTGCGATCAACAGCCTAAAAATTTGGCCTGGGGTATCGATTTTGACTAGGTATACTTTTCTGAATATTGCTATTATCACTAAATCGAGTGAGATGGATTTTTTTTCTTATTTTTCCCATTATAAAAAATCTTAGAACAATAGTTTGCATATTTTTAAAAAAGCTTGTGGAGTGTAGGTACCTAAGATGTACGCAGACTTTTAAAAATACCTACCTATTCAACGACAAATACCTACATATCTTAACATGGTTGGGTAGATCAGTTTCCATACATTTCGTTTATACAAAAATGCAACTAAACAAAAGTTTTGTTAGCGAATAACTTTTTTCAAACAGTGTTTTATAAAGAGTTGCCATGGTACTAATTTTACTCACAAAAATACCTTTCCAACAACTTTTTCGACACTTGACCATGCAATTTTTGCATTTTTGCAGTTGTTTCGTTATGCCAAAAAGAAAGTCTATATCGGATCCCTGAAATTACGTCATAGGAAATTTTGCCAAAAAGAGTTTTGGAAAAAAAGCGCAAAATTGTTTGGCATACATTTTTTGGAAAAATTGCCCAAAACTAAAAAGGAAAATTCGCCAAAAAACGTGGAAATTACGCCACACTTTTGGAAAAAGAACCAAAAACTTTAAATGGAAATAACGCCAAAAAAAGATCAACTTTTTGGGGCGCGTTTGCGTTCCTACGCGCTACCGTTCGCCGTTGCCGCAGCGCTCCAGCCGCACCGCTGCGCACGCGCTACCGTTGCCGCGTGCCGCGTGCACGTGTGGTACCCCATGCTATGCACCATTCAGTGTGGCGCGGTGCGGCCGGCAACGGCAAACGCTAGCGCGTGCGCTGCGGCGCGGCCAGCGCGCAGTATCAACGGCGAACGGTAGCACGAACGCGCACAACCCCCCCCCCCCCCGCCGTTGATTATATCATATTGTGCATTTGATTTGTAGAACGCATTTAAAACAACACATCTTCTTATAACTTTGTTTATTTCAATTTGTCAATTTATGTTAACAGAGCATACATTTTGTAATATTTAGAAAAAAAAGCCCAAAAGCAAGTATTTAGCGTTTTTTCCAAAGGAAAAAATTTTGGTCTTTTTTCAATATTCTTAAAGGAAAAAAGGCCAAGAAAATTTTGGAAAAAATAACCTAAAATTCCGGAATTTACGCCAAACTTTTTGGGTTCCTTTTCCTAGGAAAAAAAGCCATAACATTGTATGGAGAATTTTGGGCCTTTTTTCCATTTTTATTTTTTGGCGTAATTTCCTATGGCGTAATTTCAGGGAGCCGTCTATATCTAACAATTTTCAGCTTTATTCGAATTTTGGCTAGGTTTCCACATTTGTATGTCTATTTTGACTGGATCGTTGTTATATTCTGCTTGACCAGCTTTCATAGATTTTTGCCGGTTGTCATTAGAAAGTTTTTTCCTGATTTATAACTTTTTGAGTGCATAGAGCTCAAATTTGTAACTCAAACGATTTTTTTTTGTAATTAATTTTCGGATACATTTTGTGAGGCTAGTTGACAGTTTTTATAGACATAAACTTTTCATTGGAAAGAGGACTTAACCTACAAATTTAAACAAAAATATTTACACTAAGTCCAATAGGAGTCGAAAAAATTGAATCGGTGAGTGAAAGAACAGTACAAGCGACACAAAATGAATTATGAGATGAAAATGCCAAAATGTTCTACTCACGTAAACCTTCAAATCAGCAAAATAACAGTGCATTCGAAAGTCAAATTTATACTTACCTACACTACACTGATCGCTCACTGAGTGTAAGAACTGTACAAATCCGGGATTTATACTGTTCTTTCACTCAATCGCTGCTATATGAAGTTAAAGCTCAACTATTAAAGCAATCAATTAGAAGGTTTTTAATGAAAAATATTGGTGATATGACACACGATAGTTCGTGGAGAACCAGTGCCTTGTGATCTACTACACATCTCAAGTTTCAACCATTCTTGTGTGTTACCTTATAAGTGAGCAGGAGTGAAAATGATGCTTCAGAACATAGTGGTAAAGGTTCCACAGAAAGAATAGTAACCCAGTTGACAAAAAAATAAATTTATAGTTTATGATTTCGTTGTGTCAATTTTGTATGAGATGTTTCGTTTCGCACTGATTACACAACTTAAGCCTAGTACTCAGTTCGAGTGAAAATGAAATTTCTATACAAAAATGCCCGTTAATTCACCGCGATGAAATTCGCAACGAGAGGTGATTACCCAAATTCGAGAGTGAAATATGAACCGGTTCGTTGTATATTTCACCTCATGATTTTCATTCCTCAACGTACGACCACTAGGAAAAATGATTGAGATGTGGAAAAACTTGCAATTTATCAATTAATTTGCTTTGTTTACAATAAAAATTTGTAAAGAACTATTTCAAACTAAACCATCGTTTTTAATCTTGTATTTTATTGCCAACACACCAAATAACAACAATAAAGGATATCAAATTTATTTATATTTTTTTTCACTCAAAGTGAGTATCAAAAATTTCAAACTGAGTACCAAAAATTCACGTGGAGAATCAATTATGTTTTCTTTATGATAATTCACGTGGATTTTGAAGCGGTTTAAATATTTCATTTCACAAGAGGTTTACTCAGTTCGAGTGAAAATGAAATTTCCATACAATAGCGGCGGTTAGTTCACAGCGATGGAATTCGCAACGAGAGGTGAGTACCCAAATTCGAGAGTGAAATGTGAACCGGTTCGTTGTATATTTCTCGACATAATTTTCATTTCTCTACGTACAACCACCAGGAAAAAGGATTGAGTTGTGGAAAAATTTGAATTTTGTCATTTTTTTTTTTTTTTTTTTTCAAATAAAAATTTCGGATTAAGCCAGCGACTTTATTTTTGCATTCTTTGCAATCAACAATTAAAAAAACACCAAATAATAACAATTATAAACGATATCAAAACTAATATTCGTTAGAAATTTTTCAACATTCTGTCAAATAATTATCAAAAAATTAATTTATTTTTTTTTCCCTCAAAGTGAGTATCAAAAATTTCAAACTGAATACTAAAAATTCACGTGGAGAATCAATTATGCTTTCATTATGATTATTCACGTGGATTTTGAAGCGGTTTTCATTTTTCATTTCACAAGAGGTGAGTACTAGGCTTTATACTTCAAAGCGAAGTGAAATCAAATTTGAAATGAACATCAATAATTAATCAACCAAAAAGTTTTCAAAAAAATAGTTTTCTTCATAATATTTGGTTACAAAAAGCCCATCGAGTTGCATTTGTTTCGAGACAAATTTGTTTCACCTTGTCGCTAAAATAATTGCATTTAGTTTTTGACAGTTTTTCACGCCTAGGAAAAAAAGTATTTTTTTCTATGAAAACTACACTTCGCATTGTTGTATAAACCAGGCTTATTTACAAAAACCTATTTCATGTATCATCACTTAAATTATCTACTGAATTGCTTAAAGCAAACAATTTGTATCTGCCAACTGCAAGATACACATTCATACAATACTATACCTATACAAAAAAAAAAAAATAGTCTAAAATTAAATCTGGAGAGGCTTTGGAGTTTTACTGCCATAACATGGAAAACAACCCGTAATGAGGCTTATAGGATTACTCAAGGAACTGTTAATTCTAGTTTATTAAGATTTATAAAGAATAACAAAACAAAATAATATAGTGAAACAAAATTTAACTGTGCTTTTTCATATTGAGTGAAAGAACAGTACAAGTACAGGGTCTTTCTGTCTCAATATAACATTTTTATAGGTACCTGTCAGAGTTGTAAAAGATTGCAATCTTTTGCGAATGCAATCTTTAGTGACTTCAATTAAAGATTGCATTCTTTACATTCTTTTTCAAATCTTTGTACCTAATCCTCTAAATACATAAATAAATAACTGGACCAGACTTTTTATGGATGCCTTTAAAATTTTTGAAATATCGCTTAATACATTCTATCGATATCTCATTACTAAATTTTTGAGGATATCAGTGTAAGAAAGCCAGCCGAAAATAGCTGCCTCTCAATAAGTTAGATCTGAGTGACTCAAAATTTATTTAACGTTAGGTAAATTTTTATAAAATTCAAAAGAAGGTAGAAGCACCTTTCTTTTGAAACCAAAATCCTTTTCCTACCATTTTAATTCCGAGATATAAGCAGTTATTTCGGAAAACACTGAAATATTTTTGTTTGCAATAGCCAATTATTTCAACCTCAAATATCTCGCATCTCCCATGAAGCATGAACGATTGTCTAAGTATTTTACACAGATAACTAAATTAATGTCACCTTACATTTGATACCAAACGCGTTTGTGTGCATTCAAGGCAATTCGCTATAGTATGATGTTAAACATTACAAGAGAATGCAAAAAAATTCAAATATTGCAAAAGACTTCAAAAGACTTCAAGAGACTTCAAAAGAATTCAAAACATTCAAAGAATGCAAAAGACTTCAAAAGAATTCAGAAAATTCAAAGAATGCAAAAGACTTCAAAAGACTTCAAAAGAATTCAAAAAATTAAAAGAATGCAAAAGACTTCAAAAGAATTCAAAGAATGCAAAAGGCTTCAAAAGAATGCAAAAAAATTCAAAGGATGCAAAAGACTTCAAAAGAATGCAAAAAGAATGCATGAAGTCCCAAAAGATTGCAATCAGTTGATGGTGACAAAAGATTGGGAAAAAAGATTGCAATCTTTTAAACGAAAAAAGAATGGCGACAGCATTTTTTGGAGTCGCATTCTTAAAAAGAATGTAAAGAATGCAATCTTTTTGTTGAATTCAACTAGAGATTGTTAAAGACTGCATTCGCAAAGATTGCAATCTTTTACAACTCTGGTACCTACCTGTAAAGTTTTATGAATTATTCATTCAACAAAATGTTGGGCCCTCGAAAACTTCAAATCCCTCATACCTAAATTATTATAGAAATAATTCAATTGTTTTTCTGTGATATCCTAGTTATTTCTGTTTTTCTCAAAACTATTTGTTTGTACTGTTCTTCCACTCACCGATTCAACTGCATTTACGTTTTTCAAAATGGCGCTTAACGCAACATTTTCTATCAGCCAGACTGCACTGACGCGTATCTGAGGAGTTGGAGAGAACATAATGTATACACAAAAACAGCCATACTAAAATAACTTTTTTTTTTTCCGTTGCTAGCTCTCGTACTAACCAAGCTCTTTTAAATTATTGTGGATAAGATTACATATATCATACATCCATTTATTAAATTTCGACCATAATAGATTTTATGCGTGTTTGGGTTGTTTCAAAAAATGCTTCAAAAATAGAACACATTAAGTATCTAACACAACGAATCATGATAAACTTACTGTGGCTCCAGAAAATAAACTGCCCCAGTGGCCTAATGGATAAGGCATCGGCCTCCTAAGCCGGGGATTGTGGGTTCGAGTCCCATCTGGGGTAAAGAAATTTAATTACTTTTTACATTTTTATTTTTAGTCTGCTATTTTCCGCGTGAACGTTGGTAGTCCGTATTTTGCTATCCTTCGCCTTTGCGTCAGAGGGAAATGATTGCATAAATTTCCAATACAATTAAATCAAAACCAACAAATGCTTATTTGTTGATTTCAAAATGAATACAAGTATCGGGAACAGTTACCACTCGGTTAGTAAATGTTTGAAAAGGGTCACCATTGTTTGGCAAAATTCATTTGGCATTTTATTTTTTCGCCTTAGTCGTTAAAAATTTCTTTTAATTCGCAATTTTTAATTGGCAATTTACGTTTTCTTTTTTATTCATAATGTTTTTAAATCATTTTGCAATCCATATTTGGCGTTTTTACCTTTCGCCTCTATTTGAAATTATTTTCAACCATTTCGCAAAATTCATTTGGCAATTTGTCGTTTCACTTTTGTTTGATAGATTGTTTGCTATTTGGCCAAGTGTTTTTTTTCGTCAATTAACGTTTCGCCGTTTTATTATTTCGCAAAATATCGCTTTGCCGTCCTATTATTTCGCTGATAGATCGTTTCGCCGTTTAGTTGTTTTGATCGTTAGACAATTCATTAGCATCGTATTTTTTTTAGATGTACCGTTTTTTTCTCTGTACAGTTGTTTAATTCATTCTGCTAGTTAAGATGTATTACTTTAGTTGTTTTTCTATTTTTGATGTAATCACTGTGTCGGGTTGTTAAGTTCACTTTGTTTTTTGCAAAGTTTTGAAAATGGAGCATTTTGGCAAAACATTTGAGACATTTAAGTCCAATAGAGGGAAAGATAAACTGAGTATTGACGGATATTCTTTCGATTTTGAAACACAAAATCAAAATAATTATCTTGTTTGGTGTTGTGAGCTTCGAAAAAATAGCACGAGTAAATACAGTTAAAAATAGTGATGAAACTCATTCAATAGTATTTTTAAAAGGGAAACATGACCACGAACCAAATGCGGTTAGAAAGCGTGTGGCAGATGCAATGTCTGATCTCAAGAATTCTGCGAAACCCTCTGCCGATAAAAATAGAACTAGAAATAGTTTTTTGTTGTTTAGCTTTTTTTTTAATTCGGCACTCAATTGTTTTGCGATTTTTTGGCTTCCATTAAGTTACTTGCCTTAAAAAGAAACAAAACAGCAAAATGCCAAATGAAAAAAAGCAAAAGAACAAAATGCCACATACAAAATTGCCTATTTTCAAAAAGCCTATATAATATTAAACTAAATGAAAATTGCGAAATGAAAAATGCGAAATAAGGATTTAGCAAATCGTTTAAAAAACAAAACATAAATTGCCGAACGTGAAATGCGAAATTTCTTAATGCTAAATAAATAAAATGCGAAACAAAAATCCGCGAAATGAACCCCCGCGAAACGTCAATTCGCCAAACAATTCTGGCAAAACATACCATACCCGTTTGAAAAATAATAGTTTGAACCTTATTTCACGATATCAAAATTCATAGAAAGTTTCGATTGAATGGACTAGCAGGTTAACAGATAAAAGAACTGCATGATTATTAAATTGTATTTATTGGAATTATTAAAACAATGCATTAGAAAATGTTGTGTCAAGTGGTGTTAGATAGCCCAGATCCAATGCTTGAGATCGCACATTGTTTAAAAACGTTAATTAATTAGCATATTGTATGATGAAACCTTTTTATGAAGGTTGAAATTGAATTTCTTTAGAGAAAACCTTGATTGTGTTTATAAAATTTCTTCCGCAACATGAGTACACAGAATAGAGTGACAAATTTTAACGGATCAATTCCAGGAATAGAAAATTCGATACAATTGTATCGAAAGTTTAATTCCATGTTGAAATTTAGTTTAGATTTTTTTTTCATGTTCAGAATATTCAACAAATAAGCATGAAATAAAATTTCATATACAAATTAATGTAGGTATGTCATTAGCTGATATTTGGAGATACATAATTATAAAATTCCACATTCTTTAGCAAATGATGAGAGAGTGTTTTCCTATTAGAAACTAATAAACTTAAAATGGCTTTAAGAATTGTTCTACTTTAATCAAAACGAAAAACTCAACGAAGAACTGATCCTGTTATGAATTTGACGTATTGGAAATATTTTGAATTGTCAAAACCGAATAAAAAGTAGCTTTCCGAAACGTCAATTTCACAAGTCACCTATAACACTTGAGTTGTTAAAAGTCAAAATAAAAATATAAACAATTGTTTGTTCAATATTATTTTTCTTATCTTCATTCACTGAATGATAGGTTTTAAATTCTGTATTAAGGTTCTTTGTAAAGCTCCTAAAATGCTTTGTGATTTTAATAACAGAAAATTAAACTTTTTTCTTCACTAATTCATCAAACAGAAAAAATAATTGAAAAAGAAAAACATGCCCCAAGCGCAAATTTTTATTTTAGCTTGAATCTACCATTTTGATATTTGCACTTGTGTATGTGTAGGAGCGGTCGATGAGCGTTCTTCACTTCCGACGGCAAAAGTTAACGAAGACTACACGAAAAATACCAAATCGCTATTATTGGGGCTTCATATGAATTCCTTGTACTGGATCGGTTTCGTACAACCACTTTTGTGGCCTTCCGACTATTATTATAGTTCTACCTTAGCGTACAAATTGAAAGCACTAAGCCTCAAGAGCTTACATTATAACTGTGATCTGAGTTCATATATTTTTATGATTGTTAGGGCCAGCTGTATTTACAAACGTGGTTCAAATTTCCTTGGTTCAGCAATTTTAAAACGGCCAGTTTGAGGCTGAGTTAATCCGCCGAAATCGGTTGGTTCAAATTGCTGAAATGTGGGTCAAAATTTGAACCACGCTTTTAAAACTGGACCACATAATTTTTTCCTGCGAAATATAAATTTCAATTAACAGTACAACTGAAAAATGTCATTTACCATCCCTGATCTATGCCAATGTTGAGAGTATTTATTTGAAGTTATGGTCAAGTTTTCATGATTATAATTTACTGTGGGCTTAGATTGGGCTTTCTTATACTCTGAAAATATAAATTAAAAATATGAGGTTTATAAAAATATCAATATTTCATTGTTCACCCAAAAAAATTAAGTAAAGCTGGAATTCAAACTTCATAAAAAAACAGGCCATTCGCCTTTGTTAAGTTTTTATACCTATTTTTCTTTACTTTTGGTATAAGTTTGTTGTTGGGGAAGTTTTGTGTTCCTAATTTATTGGAGGTCATATCTAACAGAACTGAGAGTGTATTTACGAAAACATATTTTTAATTAAGTCAAGATGTATTTAGATACCAAGTCCCCTATTACACCATGATTATTTGCGTCTGACTCGTTTCAAAATTCAATGGGTGCGAAGGTACAATCAGATTTTTTTCTCCTTCGCACTTATAAAAATTCGAAAAGTGCCAGACGCAAAGAATCATTCTGTAATAGGGTCTTAACATATCAAGGAACATGCAGAACCATCAAAAACACATAGTTTTAAGCGAGGTAGGCCGAGCAATAATTTTGAGGAACTCAATCAATCACGCTTAAAAAAATCGGAGAGTAGAGGATGGGGATTTACTGCAAAACAGATATAAGCTGTTTTTTGTTGAATACTATACACAGCAGAGCAAATGCTTTCCAGTAAAACGATGAGGAACAAATTGGTTTATAAAGCCCTTTTTGTATGAGAATTCCATAGTTCCAATAGCTCCAATGCATTCTTGGCTAGTCAGCTTTGACAGCTGAAAAAAGGTAAAGTTATTGGCAGCTGGTTATTGTTGTTGCACTACGTGTAAAATTTTAACTGGGTGGGTTGTGACTCCCCAACAAATAACAAACAAATTCTGAACAAAATGTGAAATAAATTTGCTGCTTCTGTTTCAAGCGCAAGTAAAGGTAGACTTGGGAAAAATGTATGTCGCCTTTATTTTCTAACTCTAACAGACTACGACATAAAAAGAAGTCATTTGCGTAAATTTTATATTTTATGTTTCCACCAGATTTAGTAAATCTATTTTGGTGTTTCGACCGCACAGAAAGATTTACTTTGACAGCACCTTTAAAAATGCAAATGGCGTTTCATTTTTTCTTTTAAATGGAAGTGAGATAGAATGTTTCATTTGTGAAGAATTGAATTCAGCCAATGAATCCTTCAGCACCACACAAGAAGACGATAGTTTGATTTGTAAAAGTGTTTGTCCTAGGAAGATTTAACAAGATTAATTTCTAATCTTCAAGATATATTTGGTATATTTGCATGGTAAATCTTCGAGATTTAAAGAAGAAGTAAGTAATAAAAGAAGGTAAATCTTATTTCATCTAGATGAGCGTTGGGTGGAAATGTAGCATTAGGCATATCATGAATATCTAAAGCCTTTGGGCTGTTAAACCAAAAGAACAGCTTGTCTGCCTTCATAAACACGTGACGAACAGGTATAAAATTTAATTTCAATATGCTTATTGGTCGGAAGGGAAAAACAATTGTTGTCATAGGTCAAACTGTCTAAAGTAAGTCCCTAGCAAGAAGTGTTGGCAAGAGCAACGCCCTGATAACAAAAATGACAAAAATTGAGCAAAACAAAAATTAAAGATTAAAAAAAAAGTATGGCAAAACAGCACGTACCTATACATCGGTACGAGTCAGTCGAGTCTTATAGGTACTACATTTCCACCTAGCACCAATCTGAGATTTATTAAGATTTTGATGAAATAAACTAAACTAAACTCAATCTTGAAGATTAGAAATTAATTTTGTTAAATCTTCCTAGGAAAAAAATTTACAAATCGAACTAACCTATTCTTATATAGTGCTGAATGATTCATTTGAGACTCGATTCAGTTCTTCATTGTTTGACACGAATCAAACATTCTGAGCGTGTTTCTTTATTCATTCTGAACCTTTAGAATATTTAGAATGAGCATTTTGCGTTTCTTTATTCAATGGAATATTCCGGATAAACCATTTTGTTGTTTTTTTATTCATTCCGGAACATTTAGAATGCATTCTTTTTATTCCATTTGAAAGATGGAATAAAAGGAATAAGGTGCGTTCAGTGCAATTTTTCACCTTTGAATTCTTATTTATGGTAGATACGCACGGGCGTATCACTTTAAAATAACAAAAACACGTCCCGCACCACATTGCTAGGCATTTAATGTTATTTTGTACTCATTTTGCATTTCAGCAATAAATAATTACGTAAAACAAAAATATATTTGCACTCAATTGTTTTGACATATCAAAGAACAACTGGTTGCATTCCTTTTGCTTCCAGTTTTGTTTCCTTATTCATTCCATTCTGGATAAATATTTCACCTATTCTATTTATATATTCCTATTCCGGAATGAATAAAGAAACACACTCTCTATCTCACTTGCACTTCATAAGAAAAATTGAGCCACCATTTACATTTTTGAAGGTGCTTCAAACTTTATCTTTTTTAAATCTTTTTGTGCGGTGGAAACACCAAAACGATTTATTTAATCTAAACTGAGATAAACCTTTGGTGGTAACATAATAGCATTAGTGACTAAATAGTGTAGACGAAAATAGATTGTAAAGTTCTTTATGATGAAAGAATATTGTCCAGTGTCATGAAAATTTACTTAGAGAAATTCAAAATCTTATATACCGAGATTAAAACCTTACACTCATGGGCATGTACCATGTTTATTCATAAAGTTGCACCTCGTGAATTCCACTATTATGCAAAATTACAAATGAAAACAGAAAATGTTTCGGATGAATTATCAAACTTTTGTTCAATTAGAAACTCTAGTAAGAATATGGTCTTCGTTCAGTGAGTCCATTATTTTTTACTATGAGACACCACTACTTTTTATGAATTTTTCTGACCAGAATTTGAAAATGTTTAATTTAGAGAAATTTTTTCTTTAACAAAAAACAACATAAGATTAAGAGATCTTTTACAGAACTAAAATGTTTATTTTATTAAATATATCTTATTTACGAAAGCCGAGAGGTTTCTCGATTTCGAAAAAATGGGTTTATGGAGTTTTCATAGAACTACGCACGACGCAATATATTCAACAGAAAAAAATAGAGTGACTCGTTGCTAGCATTTTCCTGATTATTAGTCTCGAAATTTAGTCAAACGTCATTACCCAACTTTGCCACCAAAGAAACATCGGCCTCTTTAGCTCAGTGGCAGAGCACTGGTCTTGTAAACCAGGGGTCGTGAGTTCAATCCTCACAGGAGGCAACTTCATTTTTTTTTTAATTTTTTTTTTTTTTTGTAAAAATTTAAATCTACATAATATGACTAAGCGCGTCGTACTCGAGTTGGTTTTCAATTTAATTGAATATTACAATTTTTATTGAATTTAAAATTCAACCAAGCTATTCAATACATGTTGATTGCAGAAGAAAAAAATGAGATGCACGATTTTTTTTCTCGTATAGGAGACTTGCTTTTGAAAGTTAAATTATGTCTTCGCTACTATCTTGCAATTTAATGCTGTTTCTTAATATTCATACACACTGAGAAAACATACATAATGTTTGAACAAAGTGTTTTGATGAGGAAAAATATCTGTAAGTAGGTAATGTAGATATAGGTACACTTACGATCCTAACGCAAATGCTAAAATAATTGTGTAATGGAGAAAATAAGTTCTAAAAAGTATTTCAGCCGAAACCTGTCAGTGGGTGTTGAAAAAAAATGGGATACAAATTTAATAATGTTTGTTTTAAAAAATTCAAGTTTCTTAAACTTTAAAACTACTTAACTGGTTCATAACTCAGGCAAAATAAAAACCACTTTTGACACTTAAATAGACGGAAAAGTGACTTGAGTGTACCAAACAACAGAAAACTGGACTTTATTTTCTTTTGTTTAAGTGTCAAATGTGGTTTTTCTTTTTCCTGAGTTAAAAAAAAATGATGTAGCTTTAAAGTTTAGACACATTGATCTATTCAGTTTTCAAAACCAAAATTTGGGTTTTTTTTATGTGGTTTCTCGAAAAAATCGATTGTTTCTATTCTGCTCTAGTATACACTCCGCTTCAACTGAATAGACACACAAATTTTCGAAGGAAATTTTACCATTTTTTCCAAACATTGTGCATTAATGTATCATTTGATGATGCTTATTGTTTGTTTATAATGTTGGGAACATAAATCAGAAAGAATAATCACAACAAAAACATAAATGTTAAAAAAGGAGCCAAGTTCTTATGTGTACAAGAAACCTTTGCGTAAAAAGTCTGCCAAAAAAAGTAATGAGATCTAAAATATATGCCAAGTTTTAAGTTCATGAAGTTTAATATCAAATATCTTAAGTAAAGTAATATCGAAACAATTCCAAATCATGACAGAAATTTGGTATTTAATGATTACTGATTAAAATTTGGTGGGTTCACTGGTCAAGTTTTCATACATTTTAAATTTGTGATTAAGTAAGTATTTAAGAGAAAACTTGCCAAGTAAATCCACCAAATTTTAATCAATAATCATTAATTACCGAATTTCTGTTATGATTTGGAATTGTTTCGATATTACTTTACTTAAGATATTTGATATTAAACTTCATGAACTTAAAACTTGGCATATATTTTAGATCTCATTACTTTTTTTGGCAGACTTTTTACGCAAAGGTTTCTTGTACACATAAGAACTTGGCTCCTTTTTTAACATTTATGTTTTTGTTGTGATTTCACTCCTTTTTGCAAAGATTTATTTTGCCAGGTGAAAGTCAAACCCTACCGCTCTACAAAGTTTCATAATTCTACGACAACCGAAAGTGCTCCATACAAATAATAGCAATTCTGATAAAGTGGGTGGACGGCACCCCCCCTGAATGGACAATTCCAAATTTTTGATTTTTTTCCTTTCTAAGTACTTCAAGTCCTACCGACCTACCAATTTGCATCGTTCTACAACAATCGGAAGTGCTTCATATAGTTTATAAGAATTTTTAAGAATGTGGGTGGATACCCCGCCCCCTGTATCGAAAATTCGCATTTTTCACTTTTTTCATTCTAAGTACCTCAAACCCTACAGACCTACCAATTTTCATTGTTCATTTTTCGATTTTTTTCTTCTATGTACTTCAAGACATACCGACCTACCAATTTCCATCGTTCTACAACAATCGAAAGTGCTTCATATAATTTATAAGAATTTTTGAGAATGGGGGTGGATGCCACGCCCCCTGAACTGAAACTTCCAATTTTTCGATTTTTTTCTTCTAAGTACTTCAAGGCCTACTGACCTACCAATTTTCATCGTTCTACAACAATGGGAAGTGTTCCATAAAATTTATAAGAACTTTTAAGAATGTGGGTGGATACCACGCCCCCTGAATGCAAAATTCCAATTTTTCAATTTTTTTCTTTCTAAGTACCTTAAGCCCTACCGACCTACCAATTTTCATCGTTCTACAAAATTCGGAAGTGCTCCATATAGTTTATAAGAATTTTTAAGAATGTGGGTGGATGCCACGCCCCCTGTATGGAAAATTCGCATTTTTCACTTTTTTCATTCTAAGTACCTCAAACCCTACAGACCTACCAATTTTCATTGTTCTACAACAATCGGAAAGGCTCCATATAATTTATAGAATATTTAAGAAAGTGGGTGGATGCCACGCCCCCTGAATAGAAAATTGCAGATTTTCGATTTTTTCCTTTGTATGTACCACAAGGCCTACCGTTGTGCGAAATTTCAAGTTTCTACGATGTCGGGAAGTGCTCCATAATTTTGATGATCTGTCAGTGAGTCAGTCAGTGAGTCAGTCAGTTACGGTTTTTGCGATTTTTGAAGTCCTAAATCTTGGGAACTACTAATGCTAAAGAGTTGAAATTTGGTGAGCCACCTGTGTTTGATCAGTTCAGCAAATACTCTGAATTTGAAGTTTCTGACTTTATTGGTACTGAAGTTAGAGGGGGGTTGAAAATCGCCTGAGTTTGTTCCTGTAAAAAGGGTGTAGTACCGCGAACTTGGCTGGGCACTGCCGTGCCCTTTGATTCAAAAAGCACCGCTAACTCTTGCAAAGTTTTTCACATCGAAAACTGCAGTTTTTATTTGCGTCAACTGAATATACACACGTACCTAATTAGTTATAAAAGGTTACTGGAATAAAGTTAAAAAAGTCTTTTTTTGTAAAAGTAGTTTATTGGGCAATTCTTGTAGTGGGTAGTGTCACTTTTTACTTGCGATTATAGGTACTATAAGGCAAGTTTTGGATTCGTGCAAAAAAAAAATTTTGAGATAACAATCAAACATAATATACGATGATAGAGAACACCAAAAAAGTGGGTGGCAAAATTCTGTCTGTCTGTCTGTCTGTTCGTCTACAGCCTAAATGGCTCGATCGATTTTCTTCAAACTTGGTACTTAGTGGTTTTTGGTGATTCTGCCGACACGTTTTTTCGTTTTTTTTTTAGAACCAAAAATAACGGTACCTGTCATACATTTTTTTTGGCAAATTTACATAATCGTATTTTTCTCAAAAACGGCTCGACAACTTTTCTTTTAAAAAAAATTCAATAAATTTATTTTAGTAAAGGCTTTCTTTGGGTGGAAAACCATTTTTCAAAAATGGTTATTAATGGTACCTCCCAAGGAACCATTTTTTTAATTTTTGATTTTCTTCAAAATGGTATAACCGATTTCAATTATTTTTTTTATACAGAAGCTTCCAAAAAATGTTAATAGCTTTGTGTACCAACATTTTTGAAAAAATATTTTTTGGATTTTTAAAAAATATTTCAAAATTTTTTTTGGAAAATCAAATATTTCGAAAACGGCATCATAGATTTTTTTGAAACTCGATATTTAAGACTTTTTTAGTACTCTCTAAAATATTTTTAGAAAAATTTTACATTTATGAAAAAATAACGGTACCTTCCATACAAAAGTGAAAAAACCGCAAAGGAAAATATTTTTTTGCTTGAAAACGACTCCTACGATTTTGATTAAACTTTTTTCGTATACTAAAATTAGTACGATCTACCATCAAAAATTATAAAATTTTTCACATAGCAACTATTAGTAGTACCTGTCATAGAACGTATTTTTTTATTTTGAGTTTTCTCGTTATCAGCTACACGTATTTAAATGAATTTTTTTATATTCAAATTTCAGATAAGATTAAATAATATTGCATATCAAAATTTTCAAAAAAAAAGTTTTTGGATTTTTAAAAAAAGTTTCAAAATTTTTTTTGAAAATTCGATATCTCAAAAACGGGTTGACAATTTTTTTTTTCAAATTTTGTTTTTATATACACATAAATATACAGGGTGTCCCGCACCTGAGTGGAAGTATCTTAGGGTGTGGTTCCTGGGTATATTCTAAGAAAAAAATTGTATGGGGGGAAAGTTGTATCTCCCCTCCCTGAGGCAGGGGGGGCAGTTTCTGAAAAATTGACTTAAAATGCCAAAAAAAAACATTAAACATCAACGAAAACACATCTAATATTGTGCTATATTTTTTTTTTTAAGTTAATACTCCATTCTTGCATTAAATTTTTAAATCAAGTTGTTTAAGCGAATAGTTTTTGAGAAATTAAATTTCAAAGTCAAATTTGTTTAAAAAAATTGTGATTTTTTTTTCTTAAGTCGATATTTTTCAAAATTTTACGTAATTAAGTGCTATTTTTTTGTTCAATATTCATTGCTCTCATTATTTTGTAATCCATTACCGAAAACTAAATGTAAAAATCTATCTTAGTTTTTGAGAAATTAAGAAAAAACGAAAGGTTCTTTTACCAAAAAAGCCCGAAAAAAGGGTTAAATTATGGATAATTCATGAATAAATTATTTTTTTCGGGCTTTTTTGGGAAAAGTACCTTTTGTTTTTTCGTAATTTCTCAAAAACTAAGATAGATTTTTACATGTTATTTTCGGTAATGGATTACAAAATAATGATAGCAATGAATATTGAACAGAAAAATAGCACTTAATTATGTAAAATTTTGAAAAATATCGACTTAAGAAAAAAAAACACAATTTTTTTAAACAAATTTGACTTTAAAATTTAATTTCTCAAAAACTATTCGCTTAAACAACTTGATTTAAAAATTTATTGCAAGAATGGAGTATTAACTTTAAAAAAAAATATAGCACAATATTAGATGTGTTTTCGTTGATGTTTAATGTTTTTTTGGCATTTTAAGTCAATTTTTCAGAAACTGCCCCCCCTGCCTCAGGGAGGGGAGATACAACTTTCCCCCCATACAATTTTTTTCTTAGAATATACCCAGGAACCCAACCCTAAAATACTTCCACTCAGGTGCGGGACACCCTGTATAGTTTAAATCTGCATACCAAAATTTGTTCTTAAAAATGTTTTAAGAATTTTATATATAAAATATTAATTTAAAAAAAAACCGCTCCAACGATTTTAATTTTTTTTTTTCGCATACAATCATATTCCATCATGAATTAAGATGGCATACTTTTTTTTCACCTCAAACTGTCAAAAGAGTTGTTTTAGCTAATTTAAGTGTCGTATTTCATGCTTCTCTACATTTTTCTCTCATAATTTCCATGTTTGTATATACAATTTTCTTAAACTCGCAGTGTCTTGAACCTAAGAGCAAGTACGTGCGACCCAGTCGTGCATTTTATTTCATTGAAGCTTCATAAATTTGATCCAGCATGGCATTGTCTCTTTATGTAATCCAGCTACACTTCGATCCAGGCTAATGTCATTACTAAAATTTGGGATTTCTGGCCTTAAACTGAAAGCCATGCTCGTTTACTATTTGGAATAAACATCCCCATAAGTTTTCAATGAGGTTTTGGTAGGGTGAGTAAGGTTTTCATTAAAGCAATTCGATATTTTGCTCCTCTTTCAAGTCTTTGACTATGCAAGCCGTGTGGTTGGGTAGGGGATGGGTTGTCCTGCTTAAAAGTAAAAATTAAGGAAACCCTTTTACCAATATTTTGTATGAGTTATTGCAGTCATTTTTAAAGTAGCTAATCTATCCCATACCATAACATCACATTTTCTACAATGCTGCATATAAATTGGAAAAAATGAAAAAAAAAATAATTTTGAAAGCTCTTATGGGATAAAAAAAAACCTTTTTAGCGCGTCATTCGAGAATGTGGAATACTTTGCAAAAGAGCCGGAGAAAAAACAGCGGTGCTTTTTGAATTATTCTTTTTGCTTTATGTTGGGAATATTAAAAACAAACAATAATGGTCATCAAATGATACAATAATGCACAATGTTTGGAAAAAATGGACAAAGTTCCTTTGAAAATTTGTGTGTCTGTTCAGCTGAAGCGGAGTGTATGTACAAATCATTAAACTCTTTTGAAAACCTCATTATTGTATGTTATTGAAAATTGTAATAGTAATACTATATTATAATTTGTAATAATAATACTTACTTGAATTTAAGGTTATACATTTGTTAGATTCTATCTATTTCATTTCATGTTTTTGTTAATTGGCGAAGACAATTAATTAATAATTTTTTTTTATAATGATTACCTACTGAAAAAAAGGTTCTTTTGATGATATTTTTAGTTTTCAGATTCATTAACCTGATTGAATTGTAAGTACATAATAGACACTTTTCAATTATGTACTTCTTCGATCACATTTAAAAGTAATCGAAAAACTGTTTTCAAACCAGTCCACTGATGTCAGAAGATGTCTCGAACTCTCTGTAATGCGTACGGTGAAGAATGAAAAAGATTATTTACTCCACTAAAAAAGTAGTTTTAGGTTTTCAATTCGACTATTAATAGCTTTTGCTATGGAAGAGAAGTATATGGTTACCAACTGCTGGAATAAATGAAATCTTTTCAAACGAATCTTTCGCGTACCGTCTAATACTCCCAAAAATGCCATTTACGTTGAGCCCGGTCTATCGCAAATATAAGTAAGAGACTTGAAGGCCAATGCGGACTTTCTCGTAAAACTAATGCATTGACCTGAAAGCAACCTTCATAAAAAAATCTTGCTCATTTCATTTTCTTGTGGATATTCGCTTCTTTCAGAAACTGGCATGCACTTGCCTTGGCGCATAATGCACCAATGAATTTAACAACTAACAATTGGAAAAATCTATTCTACGACTGCATCTCTTTGGTTGACGAGCAATGTAGAGTTCAAATCTTGAAAAAGCTACGGAGTCAGCTTCTAGACCAACGTATATTCATCTTAATTTAACCTTGGGTGATAGTTATTATTTTAGAGAAGACCTTTCATCCACAAACATGAGTTTAATTTTCAAGGAACATACAAAAACTTTTGAGCTTAATTACATACCGCATTGAGAAAACTTGAAAACAGTTGGCGTTTTTTTTTTGGCCCTGAGCAAAGCTCTGAGCAGAGGCTCAGCGATCAGAGCAAAGCTCCGAGCTGATTATGATCAGATTCCTCAGATTTAATTATGAAACACACTTGGGCACGGAACTGTCATTTCATAGGTTTTTTTTGGTAACGTGAAATTTCTTGCAATTTGTTTACAATTTGCTGTTAAATCACATAAGAAGAAAAATAGAAATAATTATACATATTTGTTCCTAAATAAACACAAAATTATTTGTTTGCCTGAAGTTGACGGGCGACTGTCCAGGGAATTCATTTTTAATTATGTATCACTAAAAAAATAAGTAAAGTTCGCTCAGCGTTTCGCTCGATTCGCTCGGTCATTTAATCCTGAGGTAATTGAGCAAGCTCTGAGCTAGCTCCGATGGAAAAAAGCAAACACACTTTTTATGCTCTGATATATCTGAGCTAAAAAAGAAACATAAAATTTTTGTTTGACAATTCCGTGATCTGCTCTGCGTTACAAAAGAAAAACGCCAATTATAACGGTAAAATGTATTATTTCTTGAAATTATACAATTTCCCCCTTCTCCCCCTCAAAAAAACACCCTTCCATTTGAAATATTTTTATAGACTCTTTTGATTTTTCATTCCCATAGTACATGAAACGTTTTCACCAAGTTTCATGATGGTACTCATTTTTTTGTTTTATTTATCTTATTTTACCTGTACTAACCTACAATAATACAAAGATTTGTTCCTTTATCAGAATCCTTGGAGACGTTTTGAAATAAATAAGCTTTTCCTTAACGGTTGTATGGCAAGTAGGTACCTTTATTTTTGGACATGAAAACAATTTCAATTTCCCCTCTAGGGAATCAACGAAGAGTCTTATGCTACATTTCCACCTAGCGCTAATCTGAGATTTAATGAGATTAACCTTAAATCCTTTAAATCTCGTAGATTTACCATACAAATTTATTTCGTAAATCTTGATGATTAGAAATTAATCTTGTTAAATCTTCCTAGGACAAATAGTTTTACAAATCGAACTAACCTATTTTTGCATGGTGCTGAACGATTCATTCGAGACTCGCATGCAGCTCTTCATTGTTTCACACGAATCAAACATTCTGTCTCATTCGCACTTCATAAGAAAAATTGGAACGCCATTTGCATTCTTGAAGGTGCTGTCAAATTTAATCTTTTTTAAATCTTTTTGTGCGGTAGAAACACCAAAAAGATTTATTAAATCTAATCTGAGATAAACCTTTGGTGGAAACATAGCATTAGGTTCAAAATTTGAAGAAGATCGCATCATTGCTAACTCTTGCAAAGTTTTTCACATCGAAAACTGCAGTTTTTATTTGCGTCAACTGAATATACACACGTACCTAATTAGTTATAAAAGGTTACTGGAATAAAGTTAAAAAAGTCTTTTTTTGTAAAAGTAGTTTATTGGGCAATTCTTGTAGTGGGTAGTGTCACTTTTTACTTGCGATTATAGGTACTATAAGGCAAGTTTTGGATTCGTGCAAAAAAAAAATTTTGAGATAACAATCAAACATAATATACGATGATAGAGAACACCAAAAAAGTGGGTGGCAAAATTCTGTCTGTCTGTCTGTCTGTTCGTCTACAGCCTAAATGGCTCGATCGATTTTCTTCAAACTTGGTACTTAGTGGTTTTTGGTGATTCTGCCGACACGTTTTTTCGTTTTTTTTTTAGAACCAAAAATAACGGTACCTGTCATAAATTTTTTTTGGCAAATTTACATAATCGTATTTTTCTCAAAAACGGCTCGACAACTTTTCTTTTAAAAAAAATTCAATAAATTTATTTTAGTAAAGGCTTTCTTTGGGTGGAAAACCATTTTTCAAAAATGGTTATTAATGGTACCTCCCAAGGAACCATTTTTTTAATTTTTGATTTTCTTCAAAATGGTATAACCGATTTCAATTATTTTTTTTATACAGAAGCTTCCAAAAAATGTTAATAGCTTTGTGTACCAACATTTTTGAAAAAATATTTTTTGGATTTTTAAAAAATATTTCAAAATTTTTTTTGGAAAATCAAATATTTCGAAAACGGCATCATAGATTTTTTTGAAACTCGATATTTAAGACTTTTTTAGTACTCTCTAAAATATTTTTAGAAAAATTTTACATTTATGAAAAAATAACGGTACCTTCCATACAAAAGTGAAAAAACCGCAAAGGAAAATATTTTTTTGCTTGAAAACGACTCCTACGATTTTGATTAAACTTTTTTCGTATACTAAAATTAGTACGATCTACCATCAAAAATTATAAAATTTTTCACATAGCAACTATTAGTAGTACCTGTCATAGAACGTATTTTTTTATTTTGAGTTTTCTCGTTATCAGCTACACGTATTTAAATGAATTTTTTTATATTCAAATTTCAGATAAGATTAAATAATATTGCATATCAAAATTTTCAAAAAAAAAGTTTTTGGATTTTTAAAAAAAGTTTCAAAATTTTTTTTTGAAAATTCGATATCTCAAAAACGGGTTGACAATTTTTTTTTTTCAAATTTTGTTTTTATATACATTTTTCTCTCATAATTTCCATGTTTGTATATACAATTTTCTTAAACTCGCAGTGTCTTGAACCTAAGAGCAAGTACGTGCGACCCAGTCGTGCATTTTATTTCATTGAAGCTTCATAAATTTGATCCAGCATGGCATTGTCTCTTTATGTAATCCAGCTACACTTCGATCCAGGCTAATGTCATTACTAAAATTTGGGATTTCTGGCCTTAAACTGAAAGCCATGCTCGTTTACTATTTGGAATAAACATCCCCATAAGTTTTCAATGAGGTTTTGGTAGGGTGAGTAAGGTTTTCATTAAAGCAATTCGATATTTTGCTCCTCTTTCAAGTCTTTGACTATGCAAGCCGTGTGGTTGGGTAGGGGATGGGTTGTCCTGCTTAAAAGTAAAAATTAAGGAAACCCTTTTACCAATATTTTGTATGAGTTATTGCAGTCATTTTTAAAGTAGCTAATCTATCCCATACCATAACATCACATTTTCTACAATGCTGCATATAAATTGGAAAAAATGAAAAAAAAAATAATTTTGAAAGCTCTTATGGGATAAAAAAAAACCTTTTTAGCGCGTCATTCGAGAATGTGGAATACTTTGCAAAAGAGCCGGAGAAAAAACAGCGGTGCTTTTTGAATTATTCTTTTTGCTTTATGTTGGGAATATTAAAAACAAACAATAATGGTCATCAAATGATACAATAATGCACAATGTTTGGAAAAAATGGACAAAGTTCCTTTGAAAATTTGTGTGTCTGTTCAGCTGAAGCGGAGTGTATGTACAAATCATTAAACTCTTTTGAAAACCTCATTATTGTATGTTATTGAAAATTGTAATAGTAATACTATATTATAATTTGTAATAATAATACTTACTTGAATTTAAGGTTATACATTTGTTAGATTCTATCTATTTCATTTCATGTTTTTGTTAATTGGCGAAGACAATTAATTAATAATTTTTTTTTATAATGATTACCTACTGAAAAAAAGGTTCTTTTGATGATATTTTTAGTTTTCAGATTCATTAACCTGATTGAATTGTAAGTACATAATAGACACTTTTCAATTATGTACTTCTTCGATCACATTTAAAAGTAATCGAAAAACTGTTTTCAAACCAGTCCACTGATGTCAGAAGATGTCTCGAACTCTCTGTAATGCGTACGGTGAAGAATGAAAAAGATTATTTACTCCACTAAAAAAGTAGTTTTAGGTTTTCAATTCGACTATTAATAGCTTTTGCTATGGAAGAGAAGTATATGGTTACCAACTGCTGGAATAAATGAAATCTTTTCAAACGAATCTTTCGCGTACCGTCTAATACTCCCAAAAATGCCATTTACGTTGAGCCCGGTCTATCGCAAATATAAGTAAGAGACTTGAAGGCCAATGCGGACTTTCTCGTAAAACTAATGCATTGACCTGAAAGCAACCTTCATAAAAAAATCTTGCTCATTTCATTTTCTTGTGGATATTCGCTTCTTTCAGAAACTGGCATGCACTTGCCTTGGCGCATAATGCACCAATGAATTTAACAACTAACAATTGGAAAAATCTATTCTACGACTGCATCTCTTTGGTTGACGAGCAATGTAGAGTTCAAATCTTGAAAAAGCTACGGAGTCAGCTTCTAGACCAACGTATATTCATCTTAATTTAACCTTGGGTGATAGTTATTATTTTAGAGAAGACCTTTCATCCACAAACATGAGTTTAATTTTCAAGGAACATACAAAAACTTTTGAGCTTAATTACATACCGCATTGAGAAAACTTGAAAACAGTTGGCGTTTTTTTTTTGGCCCTGAGCAAAGCTCTGAGCAGAGGCTCAGCGATCAGAGCAAAGCTCCGAGCTGATTATGATCAGATTCCTCAGATTTAATTATGAAACACACTTGGGCACGGAACTGTCATTTCATAGGTTTTTTTTGGTAACGTGAAATTTCTTGCAATTTGTTTACAATTTGCTGTTAAATCACATAAGAAGAAAAATAGAAATAATTATACATATTTGTTCCTAAATAAACACAAAATTATTTGTTTGCCTGAAGTTGACGGGCGACTGTCCAGGGAATTCATTTTTAATTATGTATCACTAAAAAAATAAGTAAAGTTCGCTCAGCGTTTCGCTCGATTCGCTCGGTCATTTAATCCTGAGGTAATTGAGCAAGCTCTGAGCTAGCTCCGATGGAAAAAAGCAAACACACTTTTTATGCTCTGATATATCTGAGCTAAAAAAGAAACATAAAATTTTTGTTTGACAATTCCGTGATCTGCTCTGCGTTACAAAAGAAAAACGCCAATTATAACGGTAAAATGTATTATTTCTTGAAATTATACAATTTCCCCCTTCTCCCCCTCAAAAAAACACCCTTCCATTTGAAATATTTTTATAGACTCTTTTGATTTTTCATTCCCATAGTACATGAAACGTTTTCACCAAGTTTCATGATGGTACTAATTTTTTTGTTTTATTTATCTTATTTTACCTGTACTAACCTACAATAATACAAAGATTTGTTCCTTTATCAGAATCCTTGGAGACGTTTTGAAATAAATAAGCTTTTCCTTAACGGTTGTATAGCAAGTAGGTACCTTTATTTTTGGACATGAAAACAATTTCAATTTCCCCTCTAGGGAATCAACGAAGAGTCTTATGCTACATTTCCACCTAGCGCTAATCTGAGATTTAATGAGATTAACCTTAAATCCTTTAAATCTCGTAGATTTACCATACAAATTTATTTCGTAAATCTTGATGATTAGAAATTAATCTTGTTAAATCTTCCTAGGACAAATAGTTTTACAAATCGAACTAACCTATTTTTGCATGGTGCTGAACGATTCATTCGAGACTCGCATGCAGCTCTTCATTGTTTCACACGAATCAAACATTCTGTCTCATTCGCACTTCATAAGAAAAATTGGAACGCCATTTGCATTCTTGAAGGTGCTGTCAAATTTAATCTTTTTTAAATCTTTTTGTGCGGTAGAAACACCAAAAAGATTTATTAAATCTAATCTGAGATAAACCTTTGGTGGAAACATAGCATTAGGTTCAAAATTTGAAGAAGATCGCATCATTGCTAACTCTTGCAAAGTTTTTCACATCGAAAACTGCAGTTTTTATTTGCGTCAACTGAATATACACACGTACATAATTAGTTATAAAAGGTTACTGGAATAAAGTTAAAAAAGTCTTTTTTTGTAAAAGTAGTTTATTGGGCAATTCTTGTAGTGGGTAGTGTCACTTTTTACTTGCGATTATAGGTACTATAAGGCAAGTTTTGGATTCGTGCAAAAAAAAAATTTTGAGATAACAATCAAACATAATATACGATGATAGAGAACACCAAAAAAGTGGGTGGCAAAATTCTGTCTGTCTGTCTGTCTGTTCGTCTACAGCCTAAATGGCTCGATCGATTTTCTTCAAACTTGGTACTTAGTGGTTTTTGGTGATTCTGCCGACACGTTTTTTCGTTTTTTTTTTAGAACCAAAAATAACGGTACCTGTCATACATTTTTTTTGGCAAATTTACATAATCGTATTTTTCTCAAAAACGGCTCGACAACTTTTCTTTTAAAAAAAATTCAATAAATTTATTTTAGTAAAGGCTTTCTTTGGGTGGAAAACCATTTTTCAAAAATGGTTATTAATGGTACCTCCCAAGGAACCATTTTTTTAATTTTTGATTTTCTTCAAAATGGTATAACCGATTTCAATTATTTTTTTTATACAGAAGCTTCCAAAAAATGTTAATAGCTTTGTGTACCAACATTTTTGAAAAAATATTTTTTGGATTTTTAAAAAATATTTCAAAATTTTTTTTGGAAAATCAAATATTTCGAAAACGGCATCATAGATTTTTTTGAAACTCGATATTTAAGACTTTTTTAGTACTCTCTAAAATATTTTTAGAAAAATTTTACATTTATGAAAAAATAACGGTACCTTCCATACAAAAGTGAAAAAACCGCAAAGGAAAATATTTTTTTGCTTGAAAACGACTCCTACGATTTTGATTAAACTTTTTTCGTATACTAAAATTAGTACGATCTACCATCAAAAATTATAAAATTTTTCACATAGCAACTATTAGTAGTACCTGTCATAGAACGTATTTTTTTATTTTGAGTTTTCTCGTTATCAGCTACACGTATTTAAATGAATTTTTTTATATTCAAATTTCAGATAAGATTAAATAATATTGCATATCAAAATTTTCAAAAAAAAAGTTTTTGGATTTTTAAAAAAAGTTTCAAAATTTTTTTTGAAAATTCGATATCTCAAAAACGGGTTGACAATTTTTTTTTTCAAATTTTGTTTTTATATACACATAAATATACAGGGTGTCCCGCACCTGAGTGGAAGTATCTTAGGGTGTGGTTCCTGGGTATATTCTAAGAAAAAAATTGTATGGGGGGAAAGTTGTATCTCCCCTCCCTGAGGCAGGGGGGGCAGTTTCTGAAAAATTGACTTAAAATGCCAAAAAAAAACATTAAACATCAACGAAAACACATCTAATATTGTGCTATATTTTTTTTTTTAAGTTAATACTCCATTCTTGCATTAAATTTTTAAATCAAGTTGTTTAAGCGAATAGTTTTTGAGAAATTAAATTTCAAAGTCAAATTTGTTTAAAAAAATTGTGATTTTTTTTTCTTAAGTCGATATTTTTCAAAATTTTACGTAATTAAGTGCTATTTTTTTGTTCAATATTCATTGCTCTCATTATTTTGTAATCCATTACCGAAAACTAAATGTAAAAATCTATCTTAGTTTTTGAGAAATTAAGAAAAAACGAAAGGTTCTTTTACCAAAAAAGCCCGAAAAAAGGGTTAAATTATGGATAATTCATGAATAAATTATTTTTTCGGGCTTTTTTGGGAAAAGTACCTTTTGTTTTTTCGTAATTTCTCAAAAACTAAGATAGATTTTTACATGTTATTTTCGGTAATGGATTACAAAATAATGATAGCAATGAATATTGAACAGAAAAATAGCACTTAATTATGTAAAATTTTGAAAAATATCGACTTAAGAAAAAAAAACACAATTTTTTTAAACAAATTTGACTTTAAAATTTAATTTCTCAAAAACTATTCGCTTAAACAACTTGATTTAAAAATTTATTGCAAGAATGGAGTATTAACTTTAAAAAAAAATATAGCACAATATTAGATGTGTTTTCGTTGATGTTTAATGTTTTTTTGGCATTTTAAGTCAATTTTTCAGAAACTGCCCCCCCTGCCTCAGGGAGGGGAGATACAACTTTCCCCCCATACAATTTTTTTCTTAGAATATACCCAGGAACCCAACCCTAAAATACTTCCACTCAGGTGCGGGACACCCTGTATAGTTTAAATCTGCATACCAAAATTTGTTCTTAAAAATGTTTTAAGAATTTTATATATAAAATATTAATTTAAAAAAAAACCGCTCCAACGATTTTAATTTTTTTTTTTCGCATACAATCATATTCCATCATGAATTAAGATGGCATACTTTTTTTTCACCTCAAACTGTCAAAAGAGTTGTTTTAGCCAATTTAAGTGTCGTATTTCATGCTTCTCTACATTTTTCTCTCATAATTTCCATGTTTGTATATACAATTTTCTTAAACTCGCAGTGTCTTGAACCTAAGAGCAAGTACGTGCGACCCAGTCGTGCATTTTATTTCATTGAAGCTTCATAAATTTGATCCAGCATGGCATTGTCTCTTTATGTAATCCAGCTACACTTCGATCCAGGCTAATGTCATTACTAAAATTTGGGATTTCTGGCCTTAAACTGAAAGCCATGCTCGTTTACTATTTGGAATAAACATCCCCATAAGTTTTCAATGAGGTTTTGGTAGGGTGAGTAAGGTTTTCATTAAAGCAATTCGATATTTTGCTCCTCTTTCAAGTCTTTGACTATGCAAGCCGTGTGGTTGGGTAGGGGATGGGTTGTCCTGCTTAAAAGTAAAAATTAAGGAAACCCTTTTACCAATATTTTGTATGAGTTATTGCAGTCATTTTTAAAGTAGCTAATCTATCCCATACCATAACATCACATTTTCTACAATGCTGCATATAAATTGGAAAAAATGAAAAAAAAAATAATTTTGAAAGCTCTTATGGGATAAAAAAAAACCTTTTTAGCGCGTCATTCGAGAATGTGGAATACTTTGCAAAAGAGCCGGAGAAAAAACAGCGGTGCTTTTTGAATTATTCTTTTTGCTTTATGTTGGGAATATTAAAAACAAACAATAATGGTCATCAAATGATACAATAATGCACAATGTTTGGAAAAAATGGACAAAGTTCCTTTGAAAATTTGTGTGTCTGTTCAGCTGAAGCGGAGTGTATGTACAAATCATTAAACTCTTTTGAAAACCTCATTATTGTATGTTATTGAAAATTGTAATAGTAATACTATATTATAATTTGTAATAATAATACTTACTTGAATTTAAGGTTATACATTTGTTAGATTCTATCTATTTCATTTCATGTTTTTGTTAATTGGCGAAGACAATTAATTAATAATTTTTTTTTATAATGATTACCTACTGAAAAAAAGGTTCTTTTGATGATATTTTTAGTTTTCAGATTCATTAACCTGATTGAATTGTAAGTACATAATAGACACTTTTCAATTATGTACTTCTTCGATCACATTTAAAAGTAATCGAAAAACTGTTTTCAAACCAGTCCACTGATGTCAGAAGATGTCTCGAACTCTCTGTAATGCGTACGGTGAAGAATGAAAAAGATTATTTACTCCACTAAAAAAGTAGTTTTAGGTTTTCAATTCGACTATTAATAGCTTTTGCTATGGAAGAGAAGTATATGGTTACCAACTGCTGGAATAAATGAAATCTTTTCAAACGAATCTTTCGCGTACCGTCTAATACTCCCAAAAATGCCATTTACGTTGAGCCCGGTCTATCGCAAATATAAGTAAGAGACTTGAAGGCCAATGCGGACTTTCTCGTAAAACTAATGCATTGACCTGAAAGCAACCTTCATAAAAAAATCTTGCTCATTTCATTTTCTTGTGGATATTCGCTTCTTTCAGAAACTGGCATGCACTTGCCTTGGCGCATAATGCACCAATGAATTTAACAACTAACAATTGGAAAAATCTATTCTACGACTGCATCTCTTTGGTTGACGAGCAATGTAGAGTTCAAATCTTGAAAAAGCTACGGAGTCAGCTTCTAGACCAACGTATATTCATCTTAATTTAACCTTGGGTGATAGTTATTATTTTAGAGAAGACCTTTCATCCACAAACATGAGTTTAATTTTCAAGGAACATACAAAAACTTTTGAGCTTAATTACATACCGCATTGAGAAAACTTGAAAACAGTTGGCGTTTTTTTTTTGGCCCTGAGCAAAGCTCTGAGCAGAGGCTCAGCGATCAGAGCAAAGCTCCGAGCTGATTATGATCAGATTCCTCAGATTTAATTATGAAACACACTTGGGCACGGAACTGTCATTTCATAGGTTTTTTTTGGTAACGTGAAATTTCTTGCAATTTGTTTACAATTTGCTGTTAAATCACATAAGAAGAAAAATAGAAATAATTATACATATTTGTTCCTAAATAAACACAAAATTATTTGTTTGCCTGAAGTTGACGGGCGACTGTCCAGGGAATTCATTTTTAATTATGTATCACTAAAAAAATAAGTAAAGTTCGCTCAGCGTTTCGCTCGATTCGCTCGGTCATTTAATCCTGAGGTAATTGAGCAAGCTCTGAGCTAGCTCCGATGGAAAAAAGCAAACACACTTTTTATGCTCTGATATATCTGAGCTAAAAAAGAAACATAAAATTTTTGTTTGACAATTCCGTGATCTGCTCTGCGTTACAAAAGAAAAACGCCAATTATAACGGTAAAATGTATTATTTCTTGAAATTATACAATTTCCCCCTTCTCCCCCTCAAAAAAACACCCTTCCATTTGAAATATTTTTATAGACTCTTTTGATTTTTCATTCCCATAGTACATGAAACGTTTTCACCAAGTTTCATGATGGTACTAATTTTTTTGTTTTATTTATCTTATTTTACCTGTACTAACCTACAATAATACAAAGATTTGTTCCTTTATCAGAATCCTTGGAGACGTTTTGAAATAAATAAGCTTTTCCTTAACGGTTGTATGGCAAGTAGGTACCTTTATTTTTGGACATGAAAACAATTTCAATTTCCCCTCTAGGGAATCAACGAAGAGTCTTATGCTACATTTCCACCTAGCGTTAATCTGAGATTTAATGAGATTAACCTTAAATCCTTTAAATCTCGTAGATTTACCATACAAATTTATTTCGTAAATCTTGATGATTAGAAATTAATCTTGTTAAATCTTCCTAGGACAAATAGTTTTACAAATCGAACTAACCTATTTTTGCATGGTGCTGAACGATTCATTCGAGACTCGCATGCAGCTCTTCATTGTTTCACACGAATCAAACATTCTGTCTCATTCGCACTTCATAAGAAAAATTGGAACGCCATTTGCATTCTTGAAGGTGCTGTCAAATTTAATCTTTTTTAAATCTTTTTGTGCGGTAGAAACACCAAAAAGATTTATTAAATCTAATCTGAGATAAACCTTTGGTGGAAACATAGCATTAGGTTCAAAATTTGAAGAAGATCGCATCATTGCTAACTCTTGCAAAGTTTTTCACATCGAAAACTGCAGTTTTTATTTGCGTCAACTGAATATACACACGTACCTAATTAGTTATAAAAGGTTACTGGAATAAAGTTAAAAAAGTCTTTTTTTGTAAAAGTAGTTTATTGGGCAATTCTTGTAGTGGGTAGTGTCACTTTTTACTTGCGATTATAGGTACTATAAGGCAAGTTTTGGATTCGTGCAAAAAAAAAATTTTGAGATAACAATCAAACATAATATACGATGATAGAGAACACCAAAAAAGTGGGTGGCAAAATTCTGTCTGTCTGTCTGTCTGTTCGTCTACAGCCTAAATGGCTCGATCGATTTTCTTCAAACTTGGTACTTAGTGGTTTTTGGTGATTCTGCCGACACGTTTTTTCGTTTTTTTTTTAGAACCAAAAATAACGGTACCTGTCATACATTTTTTTTGGCAAATTTACATAATCGTATTTTTCTCAAAAACGGCTCGACAACTTTTCTTTTAAAAAAAATTCAATAAATTTATTTTAGTAAAGGCTTTCTTTGGGTGGAAACCCATTTTTCAAAAATGGTTATTAATGGTACCTCCCAAGGAACCATTTTTTTAATTTTTGATTTTCTTCAAAATGGTATAACCGATTTCAATTATTTTTTTTATACAGAAGCTTCCAAAAAATGTTAATAGCTTTGTGTACCAACATTTTTGAAAAAATATTTTTTGGATTTTTAAAAAATATTTCAAAATTTTTTTTGGAAAATCAAATATTTCGAAAACGGCATCATAGATTTTTTTGAAACTCGATATTTAAGACTTTTTTAGTACTCTCTAAAATATTTTTAGAAAAATTTTACATTTATGAAAAAATAACGGTACCTTCCATACAAAAGTGAAAAAACCGCAAAGGAAAATATTTTTTTGCTTGAAAACGACTCCTACGATTTTGATTAAACTTTTTTCGTATACTAAAATTAGTACGATCTACCATCAAAAATTATAAAATTTTTCACATAGCAACTATTAGTAGTACCTGTCATAGAACGTATTTTTTTATTTTGAGTTTTCTCGTTATCAGCTACACGTATTTAAATGAATTTTTTTATATTCAAATTTCAGATAAGATTAAATAATATTGCATATCAAAATTTTCAAAAAAAAAGTTTTTGGATTTTTAAAAAAAGTTTCAAAATTTTTTTTTGAAAATTCGATATCTCAAAAACGGGTTGACAATTTTTTTTTTCAAATTTTGTTTTTATATACATTTTTCTCTCATAATTTCCATGTTTGTATATACAATTTTCTTAAACTCGCAGTGTCTTGCTATTTGGAATAAACATCCCCATAAGTTTTCAATGAGGTTTTGGTAGGGTGAGTAAGGTTTTCATTAAAGCAATTCGATATTTTGCTCCTCTTTCAAGTCTTTGACTATGCAAGCCGTGTGGTTGGGTAGGGGATGGGTTGTCCTGCTTAAAAGTAAAAATTAAGGAAACCCTTTTACCAATATTTTGTATGAGTTATTGCAGTCATTTTTAAAGTAGCTAATCTATCCCATACCATAACATCACATTTTCTACAATGCTGCATATAAATTGGAAAAAATGAAAAAAAAAAATAATTTTGAAAGCTCTTATGGGATAAAAAAAAACCTTTTTAGCGCGTCATTCGAGAATGTGGAATACTTTGCAAAAGAGCCGGAGAAAAAACAGCGGTGCTTTTTGAATTATTCTTTTTGCTTTATGTTGGGAATATTAAAAACAAACAATAATGGTCATCAAATGATACAATAATGCACAATGTTTGGAAAAAATGGACAAAGTTCCTTTGAAAATTTGTGTGTCTGTTCAGCTGAAGCGGAGTGTATGTACAAATCATTAAACTCTTTTGAAAACCTCATTATTGTATGTTATTGAAAATTGTAATAGTAATACTATATTATATTTGTAATAATAATACTTACTTGAATTTAAGGTTATACATTTGTTAGATTCTATCTATTTCATTTCATGTTTTTGTTAATTGGCGAAGACAATTAATTAATAATTTTTTTTTATAATGATTACCTACTGAAAAAAAGGTTCTTTTGATGATATTTTTAGTTTTCAGATTCATTAACCTGATTGAATTGTAAGTACATAATAGACACTTTTCAATTATGTACTTCTTCGATCACATTTAAAAGTAATCGAAAAACTGTTTTCAAACCAGTCCACTGATGTCAGAAGATGTCTCGAACTCTCTGTAATGCGTACGGTGAAGAATGAAAAAGATTATTTACTCCACTAAAAAAGTAGTTTTAGGTTTTCAATTCGACTATTAATAGCTTTTGCTATGGAAGAGAAGTATATGGTTACCAACTGCTGGAATAAATGAAATCTTTTCAAACGAATCTTTCGCGTACCGTCTAATACTCCCAAAAATGCCATTTACGTTGAGCCCGGTCTATCGCAAATATAAGTAAGAGACTTGAAGGCCAATGCGGACTTTCTCGTAAAACTAATGCATTGACCTGAAAGCAACCTTCATAAAAAAATCTTGCTCATTTCATTTTCTTGTGGATATTCGCTTCTTTCAGAAACTGGCATGCACTTGCCTTGGCGCATAATGCACCAATGAATTTAACAACTAACAATTGGAAAAATCTATTCTACGACTGCATCTCTTTGGTTGACGAGCAATGTAGAGTTCAAATCTTGAAAAAGCTACGGAGTCAGCTTCTAGACCAACGTATATTCATCTTAATTTAACCTTGGGTGATAGTTATTATTTTAGAGAAGACCTTTCATCCACAAACATGAGTTTAATTTTCAAGGAACATACAAAAACTTTTGAGCTTAATTACATACCGCATTGAGAAAACTTGAAAACAGTTGGCGTTTTTTTTTTGGCCCTGAGCAAAGCTCTGAGCAGAGGCTCAGCGATCAGAGCAAAGCTCCGAGCTGATTATGATCAGATTCCTCAGATTTAATTATGAAACACACTTGGGCACGGAACTGTCATTTCATAGGTTTTTTTTGGTAACGTGAAATTTCTTGCAATTTGTTTACAATTTGCTGTTAAATCACATAAGAAGAAAAATAGAAATAATTATACATATTTGTTCCTAAATAAACACAAAATTATTTGTTTGCCTGAAGTTGACGGGCGACTGTCCAGGGAATTCATTTTTAATTATGTATCACTAAAAAAATAAGTAAAGTTCGCTCAGCGTTTCGCTCGATTCGCTCGGTCATTTAATCCTGAGGTAATTGAGCAAGCTCTGAGCTAGCTCCGATGGAAAAAAGCAAACACACTTTTTATGCTCTGATATATCTGAGCTAAAAAAGAAACATAAAATTTTTGTTTGACAATTCCGTGATCTGCTCTGCGTTACAAAAGAAAAACGCCAATTATAACGGTAAAATGTATTATTTCTTGAAATTATACAATTTCCCCCTTCTCCCCCTCAAAAAAACACCCTTCCATTTGAAATATTTTTATAGACTCTTTTGATTTTTCATTCCCATAGTACATGAAACGTTTTCACCAAGTTTCATGATGGTACTAATTTTTTTGTTTTATTTATCTTATTTTACCTGTACTAACCTACAATAATACAAAGATTTGTTCCTTTATCAGAATCCTTGGAGACGTTTTGAAATAAATAAGCTTTTCCTTAACGGTTGTATGGCAAGTAGGTACCTTTATTTTTGGACATGAAAACAATTTCAATTTCCCCTCTAGGGAATCAACGAAGAGTCTTATGCTACATTTCCACCTAGCGTTAATCTGAGATTTAATGAGATTAACCTTAAATCCTTTAAATCTCGTAGATTTACCATACAAATTTATTTCGTAAATCTTGATGATTAGAAATTAATCTTGTTAAATCTTCCTAGGACAAATAGTTTTACAAATCGAACTAACCTATTTTTGCATGGTGCTGAACGATTCATTCGAGACTCGCATGCAGCTCTTCATTGTTTCACACGAATCAAACATTCTGTCTCATTCGCACTTCATAAGAAAAATTGGAACGCCATTTGCATTCTTGAAGGTGCTGTCAAATTTAATCTTTTTTAAATCTTTTTGTGCGGTAGAAACACCAAAAAGATTTATTAAATCTAATCTGAGATAAACCTTTGGTGGAAACATAGCATTAGGTTCAAAATTTGAAGAAGATCGCATCATTGCTAACTCTTGCAAAGTTTTTCACATCGAAAACTGCAGTTTTTATTTGCGTCAACTGAATATACACACGTACCTAATTAGTTATAAAAGGTTACTGGAATAAAGTTAAAAAAGTCTTTTTTTGTAAAAGTAGTTTATTGGGCAATTCTTGTAGTGGGTAGTGTCACTTTTTACTTGCGATTATAGGTACTATAAGGCAAGTTTTGGATTCGTGCAAAAAAAAAATTTTGAGATAACAATCAAACATAATATACGATGATAGAGAACACCAAAAAAGTGGGTGGCAAAATTCTGTCTGTCTGTCTGTCTGTTCGTCTACAGCCTAAATGGCTCGATCGATTTTCTTCAAACTTGGTACTTAGTGGTTTTTGGTGATTCTGCCGACACGTTTTTTCGTTTTTTTTTTAGAACCAAAAATAACGGTACCTGTCATACATTTTTTTTGGCAAATTTACATAATCGTATTTTTCTCAAAAACGGCTCGACAACTTTTCTTTTAAAAAAAATTCAATAAATTTATTTTAGTAAAGGCTTTCTTTGGGTGGAAACCCATTTTTCAAAAATGGTTATTAATGGTACCTCCCAAGGAACCATTTTTTTAATTTTTGATTTTCTTCAAAATGGTATAACCGATTTCAATTATTTTTTTTATACAGAAGCTTCCAAAAAATGTTAATAGCTTTGTGTACCAACATTTTTGAAAAAATATTTTTTGGATTTTTAAAAAATATTTCAAAATTTTTTTTGGAAAATCAAATATTTCGAAAACGGCATCATAGATTTTTTTGAAACTCGATATTTAAGACTTTTTTAGTACTCTCTAAAATATTTTTAGAAAAATTTTACATTTATGAAAAAATAACGGTACCTTCCATACAAAAGTGAAAAAACCGCAAAGGAAAATATTTTTTTGCTTGAAAACGACTCCTACGATTTTGATTAAACTTTTTTCGTATACTAAAATTAGTACGATCTACCATCAAAAATTATAAAATTTTTCACATAGCAACTATTAGTAGTACCTGTCATAGAACGTATTTTTTTATTTTGAGTTTTCTCGTTATCAGCTACACGTATTTAAATGAATTTTTTTATATTCAAATTTCAGATAAGATTAAATAATATTGCATATCAAAATTTTCAAAAAAAAAGTTTTTGGATTTTTAAAAAAAGTTTCAAAATTTTTTTTTGAAAATTCGATATCTCAAAAACGGGTTGACAATTTTTTTTTTCAAATTTTGTTTTTATATACATTTTTCTCTCATAATTTCCATGTTTGTATATACAATTTTCTTAAACTCGCAGTGTCTTGCTATTTGGAATAAACATCCCCATAAGTTTTCAATGAGGTTTTGGTAGGGTGAGTAAGGTTTTCATTAAAGCAATTCGATATTTTGCTCCTCTTTCAAGTCTTTGACTATGCAAGCCGTGTGGTTGGGTAGGGGATGGGTTGTCCTGCTTAAAAGTAAAAATTAAGGAAACCCTTTTACCAATATTTTGTATGAGTTATTGCAGTCATTTTTAAAGTAGCTAATCTATCCCATACCATAACATCACATTTTCTACAATGCTGCATATAAATTGGAAAAAATGAAAAAAAAAAATAATTTTGAAAGCTCTTATGGGATAAAAAAAAACCTTTTTAGCGCGTCATTCGAGAATGTGGAATACTTTGCAAAAGAGCCGGAGAAAAAACAGCGGTGCTTTTTGAATTATTCTTTTTGCTTTATGTTGGGAATATTAAAAACAAACAATAATGGTCATCAAATGATACAATAATGCACAATGTTTGGAAAAAATGGACAAAGTTCCTTTGAAAATTTGTGTGTCTGTTCAGCTGAAGCGGAGTGTATGTACAAATCATTAAACTCTTTTGAAAACCTCATTATTGTATGTTATTGAAAATTGTAATAGTAATACTATATTATATTTGTAATAATAATACTTACTTGAATTTAAGGTTATACATTTGTTAGATTCTATCTATTTCATTTCATGTTTTTGTTAATTGGCGAAGACAATTAATTAATAATTTTTTTTTATAATGATTACCTACTGAAAAAAAGGTTCTTTTGATGATATTTTTAGTTTTCAGATTCATTAACCTGATTGAATTGTAAGTACATAATAGACACTTTTCAATTATGTACTTCTTCGATCACATTTAAAAGTAATCGAAAAACTGTTTTCAAACCAGTCCACTGATGTCAGAAGATGTCTCGAACTCTCTGTAATGCGTACGGTGAAGAATGAAAAAGATTATTTACTCCACTAAAAAAGTAGTTTTAGGTTTTCAATTCGACTATTAATAGCTTTTGCTATGGAAGAGAAGTATATGGTTACCAACTGCTGGAATAAATGAAATCTTTTCAAACGAATCTTTCGCGTACCGTCTAATACTCCCAAAAATGCCATTTACGTTGAGCCCGGTCTATCGCAAATATAAGTAAGAGACTTGAAGGCCAATGCGGACTTTCTCGTAAAACTAATGCATTGACCTGAAAGCAACCTTCATAAAAAAATCTTGCTCATTTCATTTTCTTGTGGATATTCGCTTCTTTCAGAAACTGGCATGCACTTGCCTTGGCGCATAATGCACCAATGAATTTAACAACTAACAATTGGAAAAATCTATTCTACGACTGCATCTCTTTGGTTGACGAGCAATGTAGAGTTCAAATCTTGAAAAAGCTACGGAGTCAGCTTCTAGACCAACGTATATTCATCTTAATTTAACCTTGGGTGATAGTTATTATTTTAGAGAAGACCTTTCATCCACAAACATGAGTTTAATTTTCAAGGAACATACAAAAACTTTTGAGCTTAATTACATACCGCATTGAGAAAACTTGAAAACAGTTGGCGTTTTTTTTTTGGCCCTGAGCAAAGCTCTGAGCAGAGGCTCAGCGATCAGAGCAAAGCTCCGAGCTGATTATGATCAGATTCCTCAGATTTAATTATGAAACACACTTGGGCACGGAACTGTCATTTCATAGGTTTTTTTTGGTAACGTGAAATTTCTTGCAATTTGTTTACAATTTGCTGTTAAATCACATAAGAAGAAAAATAGAAATAATTATACATATTTGTTCCTAAATAAACACAAAATTATTTGTTTGCCTGAAGTTGACGGGCGACTGTCCAGGGAATTCATTTTTAATTATGTATCACTAAAAAAATAAGTAAAGTTCGCTCAGCGTTTCGCTCGATTCGCTCGGTCATTTAATCCTGAGGTAATTGAGCAAGCTCTGAGCTAGCTCCGATGGAAAAAAGCAAACACACTTTTTATGCTCTGATATATCTGAGCTAAAAAAGAAACATAAAATTTTTGTTTGACAATTCCGTGATCTGCTCTGCGTTACAAAAGAAAAACGCCAATTATAACGGTAAAATGTATTATTTCTTGAAATTATACAATTTCCCCCCTCTCCCCCTCAAAAAACATCCTTCCATGTGAAATATTTTTATAGACTCTTGATTTTTCATTCCCATAGTACATGAAACGTTTTCACCAAGTTTCATGATGGTACTAATTTTGTTGTTTTATTTATCTTATTTTACCTGTACTAACCTACAATAATACAAGGATTTGTTCCTTTATCAGAATCCTTGGAACCGTTTTGAAATAAATAAGCTTTTCCTTAATGGTTGTATGGCAAGTACTTTTATTTTTGGACATGAAAACAATTTCAATTTCCCCTCTAGGGAATCAACAAAGAGTCTTAGGTTCAAATTTTGAAGAAGATCGCATCATTGGTTTAGGCAGTAGATCGAGGCACAAACAGACAGAATTTTGCCACCCGCATTTTTTTCGTGTTGTCTATCATCGTAATGTCATGTTTGATTACGATTTTCGATTTTTTTTTTCACGAATCCAAAGCTTACCCTACAGTACCTATATCGTTAGGTAGTTAAAATCGTAGTTATACCATATTTCCATCAAAAATGTCAGTTATCTTCCCATTAGCTGCCTCTTGCATTCTTTAAAATATAATTTAATATAGGAACTACGAACACTGATATTTAAAATACACGGATACACGGGTACACGAATACACGGATACACGAGTGCACGGATAGACGGATACACGTGTTCTTATAATTACACGGATTCAAATCCGGATCTCTTAAGAACACTTGTATCTGTGTTCTAAGATATCCCTGTAATAGGGAGCTCCAATATTTATGTATGTACGTACCTGCTTATTTTTTTCTCTAAAAAACGAGGAACTAACCGAGACCAATTTGTCCATATTTATGCTCATGATTTTATGATAACGTTTTCAAAGGCCAAAATCTTCAGTTAAGTTAACTAAGGCCCTTATTGCGAGTGCCGTTTGCTTTCGATATCGAATTTTGTCGAAATTCGATTATAGAAAAAATTAATTTTGATGTTGAAGCTTTTTGTTCGTAAACAAGTCAAAACTAAAAATTTCACAATAATAATTAAGATTTTCAACACCAACGATAATTTTTTCGACTATCGACTTTCGACAAAAGTCGTTTATCGAAAGCAAACGACACTCGCAATAAGGGCCTAAATATAATTTTTTTTTTTTATTTGGGTTATTTAAAAATAATTAATTTTTATAATTTAAGATTGCGTGAAATATCAACAAACGGCAGCAGCGATAAAATAGTTCGGGAAAAGGTAGGGAAGTTCAGGAATCGATAATAATAGACATCTTTCGACGAGTTCACTAAGTAATAATTAAATTAATGTGAAAGCGAATCCAGCGCAAATCTATGGCCATCTTGCACGGAGTAGAATATATAAATTCCGTAATCGGCATGAATACCTAATTATTGTTTTATAAAATACAATACTACATATTTGGCAGTCGTGAAGTAGACACGTGGCTAATTTAATATGGAAAAATATTCGATAAACCAACGTGTTTTAATCGCTAAAACATTATTACTGTGACGATGAGAAAGTTACGTGAAATTTTTGGGAGAAACAACGTGTCGACAAAACGCACTATTTATCGTGTAGTGAATGATTTCGAAGAAAGAGGGTCTGTAGGTGATAGGCCCAAGCATGGACCACAACGTACTGCAAGATCGGCTAAAAACATTACTGCTGCTCAAGGAAGTGTTCAAAACAATCTATTAACCTCAATTCGACGGTAACTGTGAATGGGGAGCGTTATCGTGATATTATTGAAAACTTTTTAACGCCACAACTGCCTGCTTTGGACTTGATTAACATGTGGTATCAACAAGACGATGCCACATCGCATACAGCCAGGATTACAATGTAATTACTGCGAGACCTCTTTCCACAAGTTATTTCAAGAAATGGTGATGTTGATTGGCCTCCACGGTCGCCTGATTTGACTGCTCCGGACTTCTTTTTGTGGGGATATCTGAAAAGCAAGGTTTATGCAAACAAACCAGAAACGCTTGAGCAACTCAAACAAAATATTCGTGATGACATTAATAAAATACCGCGTGAAATGTGTGAGAATGTAATGAAAAATGTGCTCAAAAGAGCTCGCATTTGTGAGACTAACAGAGGCGGACATTTACCTGATAATGTATTCCATACATAATTGCCGACATTAAATAAAACATTTTTATCAATATAAGATCCAATCTCTTTCATTTAATCAAAAATTATAAACAAACAAAGTAGTATACCTTCCCGGCGGACACCCTTTATGACAGTTTCCTTTTCAAGTGACCTTTTTATGTTGATTGAATAAAATAATAAATGAAAATAAAATTGATCTATTCAAGAATTCCTTGCAAGTTCGTGAGCCTTTATTGAAAACTTTGCGACTTGAGGAATGTTTTCCTATTCGTCTGCCTAATTTAAGTAGGTTATTCAATACACATTATGATTTTATAAATGTCTTAGCTGATAGCTGCATTTCATGTCCAAACCAATTTCTCATAAATTCTCTCCAAATTCCACAAAGAGCAAACTATAAATCTCTCGAGAGAAAGTAAACTTAACTCTCCCCGCAGTCAAAAGTACCATTCTATTCTCATTTTTTCATATCAATAAACAGTCTTAAACTCTGGTGAATGGGAAAAAATATTGTGAACCTCAAAGAGAATTAAAAATAAATCACACAAACTCAAAGCCACAGTGGAATGAATTCACTCCGTAGTAACAGGCAATCATAATTGCAGACGATTCTTGTCTTGAAAATTGCAAAATGGCATGTTTGTTTTTGTATATTTGTTTCTCTATGAATTTTAAAGCTTTTCAAATTCCAGAGTATGTTTGTGGGCGCCTTCCAGCTCACACAAGTTGCCTCAGTCTAGAAACTTTTTTAATCGAGGAAAACTTAATCTAATGCATATGTAACTTGCTCAAGAAAAAATAAACAAAAAAAAAATACCTCACTTTGCTTTTAGCAGAAAAGCAGAAAATGTAGTAATAAACATATTCGTTCTATGCCTTATTTGAATATTTATTTGTTTTAAAGAAAATGGGTTTTCTGATATTAATATAAGACTAGTAAGAAAGAAACGAACTAGATATGTTCATAAAAAACAAAACATAAACTGGAAATAAGAAAAATGATGAATGTTTTAATGTAAAAATATTTATTCTCCTGAAATAATTGATGGTGACATCTGACATAACTGCCAGTGTTGCACTATTGTTGTCGTCGTCGTCGATGGAAGCAAAAGCTGACCTATTTACGAGTATTTTATCGTTTTAGCGATAAGAATGTGCACTGTTTAATTTTACTTTTTGTTGTTTTCTCCAGTAGATTAAACCTGTTTTTTTTTTTGTTCATTTGTTCAGCTATTTGTATGCTCTATTTACACATTTTCGGGGTGCAACAAAAAACAAAGACTTGACTGCAAGAGAAGAAGCGTTTTAAATTAAAAGAAAACTTCTTTGTATCTGGTGATTCTTGAACCGATGCGATTGATATTTGTGTGTCTCATCTTACCACAAGTTTCTTTATTCGTTTTGCGTCTTTATTTAAAAGTGATGTCTATGTATAGTATTCAATTGGAATCATTTATTGGATGAAGCTCCATTTGGTATATCTTTGAGATTAATGATTTAAGTAGAAATTATTGACAATGGATATTTTTCTATAATTTTCAATGATTAAGTTTTTATTTTATATTAATTCATAAAGTTTGTAGTAATTTTTCAAGAAGCTTAATGTCAAAGAAGGATGTGGGTAGGTGTAATTTTTTCATGGACGCTACTAGCCCGGTGCCCTGTGCGCTTTTCGAATATATCTTCGACTAATTGCATCTAGGAGTAGAGTTGCAACAGAAAACAGATAGAGCTAATTGAGTCAATTCCCGAAGTAGCCAAAAGAATCTGTACTAAGCCTGTTTGTATCTGATGAAACCAAATAATATTTAGTATGTTTCAAAAGAAATAATCGAAACCTAAAAAGTTAATTTCAAACTAAGGTAAAAATTATATTTACTTACTTATCCGGCTCCCGATCCATGAAGGGTATCTGCCTGAAATATTGCGGTCTTCCATCGGTTGCGGTCCCTCGCACGCTCCCTCCAGTCGTCGAGACCAAGCGCTCTTGCGTCTGTGACCGCCTGGTCCCTATAGCGGAGGTTCGGTCTTCCTGGTCGTCTCGAACTTGGGGGCTGGGATTCGAAGGTTTTCTTGGCTGGAGCGTTGTTGTGCATTCGCTCGATGTGGCCGAGCCAGTGTAGTCGACGTGTTTTGGCTCTTTGGACTACATCCACATCTTGGTACAGCTTGTACAGTTCGAGATTGAATCTTCTCCTCCAATCGCCCTCTTCGCATATAGGACCAAATATCGGCCGAAAAATTTTTCTCTCGAAAGTGCCCAGTATCAATTCCCCTTTTTTACTTATCGTCCAGCACTGGGCGCCGTAGAGTAGAACTGGTAAAATTAGCGTTTTATATAGCTTTATATAGCGTGCACTTTGTCTTTCGAGAAAGGAGTTTTGAACCCATTTGTTTGGCCAAACCGAAGTAGCAGCGGTTCGCTAGGGTAATTCTTCGTCGGATTTCCACTAAGGTGTCGTTCGTGGGATTGATGTTTGTTCCGAGGTAGGTGAACTCCTTGACTACCTCGAAATTACTGCTACCAACAGTGACGTTTTGTCCTAGGCGATGGACAGATGAGGCTTTGTTTGTTGATAGCATATACTTTGTTTTGTCCTCATTCACTTCAAGACCAACGCGTTTCGCCTGTTCATCAATAGCTGTGAATGCTTCAAGTACAGCTCTCTTGGAGCGGCCGATGATGTCGATGTCGTCCGCATAGCCAAGCAGTTGAGAAGACCTGTTGAAGATAGTGCCTTCCATGTTAACACCACTCTTGCGCACTATCTGCTCCAGGACTAAATTGAAGATATCACATGATAGCGCATCTCCTTGTCTGAACCCTGTACACGTCTGGAATAACTCGGATGAGCTGTTACCCATTTGCACGTTGCACCGCGTATTTTGTAACGTCATGCGGCATAGCTGGATCAGTTTTGTCGGGATCCCGAGTTCCGACATCGCCAATCGAAGCTCTTGTCGACTTATGCTATCATATGCGGCTTTAAAGTTGATGAATAGGTGGTGGGTCTCGACTTGAAATTCGTTGGTCTTTTCCAGGATTTGCCTTAATGTGAAGATTTGGTCTATCGTTGATCTGCCTGGCCTGAAGCCACACTGGTACGTGCCGATCATAGTGTTGCAGAAAGGTTTAAAAGGCTCACACAGTACGTTGGATATGATCTTGTAGGCAACATTAAGCAGGGATATGCCTCTGTAGTTCTTGCAGGACATAGGATCGCCTTTTTTGTAGATTGGGCATATGGAGCTATTTGACCAGTCGTCGGGCATACTTTCCTCCTCCCAAACTTGGTTGATGAGCTGGTGCATGCACCCTACCAGGACATCTCCTCCATACTTAAAGAGTTCCGCAGGTAGGCCATCCGAGCCGGCGGATTTGTTGTTCTTAAGCTTTTGGATGGCTTTCTTAACCTCTTCAGTACTTCTTCTTTGTTCCTCTGTTGCCTCCTCTATATAATGCCCATTAAGCAGCTGCTGGAAATGCTGCTTAAACACGTCTACAATTCCCTGTGCTTCGGTGACTAGGTTACCTTCGCTGTTTCGAAGAGCTTGCGTGCCAGTCCTATAACCAGATGCCAGTTGCTTGGCTGTTTTGCAGAACCGGCGGGTGTTGGTGGCTGTTCTGGACTCTTCGAGATACTTGAGCTGAGAGGCTGCGGATGCTCTTTTCTTTCTACGCAAGGTTTTTTCTCTTTCCTTATCTTTTCACGGTACTCCTCTCTTGCTGCTCTTGTTTTCCGTTGCAGCATTTGCATTCGTGCATTTTCCGTCTCCTGCTTCAATACCGCGCATTCATCGTCATACCACGGGTTCTTTTTTCTGGGTGGTTGATAGCCTTTGGTGGTCTCGGCTGTCTCCTTAATGATGTCGCGATATTGGTTCCACTGATTGTTGACGCTTGTGGCTGGGTTTACGGCAGAGAGTTTCCCGGTCAATTGCTCACTGTAGTCTCTGGCTTTCTCAGATGTGCTAAGGCATGCAATGTTGAATTTCTTCCTTTGGGCGGTCTTCGTTTTCTTTTCGTTGGACAGTCGGGCTCTGAACTTTGTCACACAAGAAAGTGGTCAGAGTCCGCGTTTGCACCTCGGAAAGTTCGCACGTCCAAGATGTTCGATGCATACCTTGCGCCAATTAGCACGTGGTCGATTTGGTTGGCGGTTCGACCATCTGGAGATCGCTAGGTTGCTGTGTGTATCCTTCGCCTGGGGAACCTAGTGCTACTTATCACCGTATTACGAGCTGCAGCAAAGTCGATTAGTCGGAAGCCGTTGTCGTTTCGAGGAGGCTGTGCTTTCCAACTAATCCGCCAAAGATGTTTTCCTTTCCGACTTTAGCATTGAAGTCTCCGAGCACGACTTTGACATCGTACTCCGGACAGGCTCCGTCCAGGAGGTCGTAAAACTCCTTGTTAGACTCTTCAGCTTCATCGGTAGGGGCGTGTGCACATATTAGGCTGATGTTTTGGAAGGTAGCTTTGATGCGGATCACAGCCAGGCGATCGCTTATCGGCTTAAAATCGATGACTTTCGATCTGAGTCGATTTCCATCGACGAATCCGCATCCTAACATGTGCAGTCTTTGATGGCAGCTGTAATAAATGTCACAATCTTTTCTTTTTGTTATACCTGATCCTATCCATCGTATCTCCTGGATCGCGGTAATATCTGCCTTGTACCGCGAGAGGACAGATTCAAGTTTTTGAGTAGCACCTGGTGTATAGAGTGTCCTTACATTCCAGGTGCATACTCGTTGATCATAGTCCATTTTCGTTCCGGGTCTGGTTGCCATTTGAGGGGGGTCGTTATCCGAGGCTTCTTGCGTCTCTCTCATAACAATTGGCTTTTTTACTGTGGTCGGGTCGTTAGCCCAACGCACTAACCTCCAATCTGTAGGGCCATGGGTTTAATGTTGTAATTCTTTCCTTGGTCAACATTCGCACTTACAAGTTTAGCAAGTCAATGCATAAAGCTAAGACCAGTATCCGGCGGCTACCAACGTGGAGGTATTGTAAGCACTTGATGTGTAGGAAAAGATACAGCTTGAACCCCCAGTTCCTACAACATCCAACCACCAAAAAAATTATATTTAAGTATACCAATATTAAGATTAAATTCCTATATGGGTCAATATTTCAAAATACTAATAAGTTTTTCAGCCTCCGTCACTTTTTGAACCGAAATAAAAATGATATCATAAGTGTGTTAGTTGAATAGCTTAAAATGAGCTAGTTAACATTCGCTCTAAAAAAAAGTTAAAAAAATTATCATACTCGGACCCGCTATCTCGATTTGAACATCCAAAATATCAATCAACTTTTCAATGAAATTTTGTTTTATTGAATATTTCTATTTACAATTGGTTCATCAGTTGATTAGGGTGGTTGGCGATGTTTCTAACCAGCTTGTCGGCAAATAGCAATAAATACTTGTCGAGGGGGACAACCTTAGCCTCATAGTAGAGTTGCTCGTTCTTTAAATGCTTACGCCGCTGTTTATCAAAGTAAAGCCCAGTATGCAGATCCTCAGGATTTTCCTCTCGAATATTTGTAGCTCCTTCATAGCCGTTTTGGAAATGGTGAACCAAACTGATGACTGGTCTCAGGAGTTGCTTATAGATTAAAACTTTTGTCTGTTGGCTTAGCCCAGTTTTCTTCTTCATCAGCGGGTAGAGGCGGTGGAAAGAAAAATTGGCTTTTTTGAGGACAGTCCGTAAATGTGGGTTGAATCTCAGCAGCTCGTTGAAGTTGATGCCTAGGTATTTAGCGCTACGTTTGGCTGCTAATCTAATTCCGTCTGGGAGTGCTTGGTTGGCGCTTCTGCAGCTTCCTGCTGAGCGACCACGTGTGCCGCCTGGTTTTCTAAAGTAGACAAGCTCCGATTTGGATGAGTTGATCCGGATATCCCATTTGGTGTTAAATTGGAAGAGTTTGCGGATATGTGCCTCGACTTCTTGGGCAGCTATCAAGGGAGAGAATGATGAGCAATATGTAAGTGAGTCATCAACAAAGAGAAGGTTCTTGCAATTACTTGAAATTGGTTGGTCATGATGTTATAATGAAGTGGTCCAAGTTTCGACCCTTGGGAAACTCCAGCCCTAATGCTCTTCACTGTTGATTTGCAAGTTTCCAGTTGCACGAAAAAGTTCCTGGAAGAAAGGAAAGAAAATATAATTTTGATTACCGCTAAAGGAAAGCCTAGTATGTGGAGTTTATGGAAAAGGGTTTCAATCCATACACTGTCGAATGCTTTCTCGACATCCAGGAAGCATCCGACAGTAACTTGATTGCTGTTTAAGGCTGTGGTGATGTCGTGATGAAACTTCAGGGGTAGATGCAGGGTGGAATGTTTTTCCGGAAACCGAACTGATGTCTGGGATGATGTTGTTTTCACTGCAGAACTTCTTGAGCTTCCTGAATATCAGCTCTTCAAAGAGCTTACTTAGATTTTTGAGGAGGGATATTGACCTGTAGTTGGTGATCATGTTCCTTTTACCTTTCTTGGGAATAGCCACGGCGATTTTTGCAGTTTTCCATTTCTGGGGAAAGTAACTGTTGTTGATGCAATTGTTGAATATGATGGCTAACAACACCCATCACCGTTTGTGGAAGCCTATTTAGAACAAAGCTGGATAGGATACCCCATCCGGTCCAGCTGTCTTCTTTGGTCTGGAATTGTGAATTATCTCAGCTATCTCCTTTGGGGTGCTCAAGTTTGGGCTGTCGACTGAATCACTGGCAGGATTGGTGTCGCTAAACATTGCTCTGTCCAAGGTGGCCATAATTGTCTGCTGGATGGATGCCTCAATTTCTCAAAGGAAAACTGGATTATCTGATGGACTTGGCATGAAGCTTCCTTCTAAGTGGGAAGCGAAGGCTTCAACTTTTTCCTGTAACGTTGTTGCTTCTCCATTGTTGGTGATGAACGTCTCAGGCATTGGTGATTTTTGACCTATTAGTCTGTTGATGTTCTTGAAGGTGTCAGGTCCAGGTTTGATTGACAATTTTTCATTATAATGATTGATTGCGTTTTGACAATTTTCTTGAAGAATCAATAATATTGCATTTAAGCATATTTACAGTATTTTTAGCAGTTTTGAATTTGTTCACATTCTCTCGTTAAAAATGTCATAAAATAATATAATTATTTTATTACCATGCAATATTTAGTCACGTTGCATCTTTGAACCACAAGAGCAAGTTCGTGCGACATAGTCGTGCATGATATTTGTCATGCTATTATTTGTTCTCTTTTTACTTGCGATATAAGTACCTACTATAAGGCAAGTTTTGGATTCGTGCAAAAATAAATTGTGATAATCAAACATGACATTACGATGATAGAGATAACCAAAAAAGTGGGTGGCTTAATTCTGTCTGTTCGTCTACAGCCTAAACGACTCGATCGATTTTCTTCAAACTTGGTTCATAGTGGTTCTTGGCGATTATGCCTACACATTTTCTTCATTTTTTTAGAACTAAAAATAAGGGTACCCGCCATACAATCTTACATAATCGTATTTTTCTCAAAAACGGCTCCACAACTTTTCTTAAAAAATTCAATAAGTTAATTTTAGTAAAGGCCTCCCTTAGGTGGAAAACCATTTTTCAAAAAATGGTTATAAATGGTACCTACCAAAGAACCATTTTTTTAATTTTCGATTTTCTCCAAAACGGTATGACTGACTTCAATAATTTTTTTATACAAAAGCTTCCTTTTATAATACCTACATATAAATAGTTTTGTGTAACAAAATTTAAAAACAAATATTTTTTGGATTTTTAAATAATGTTTCAATTTTTTTTTGAAAATCGAATACATAAATGGTATAATGTTTAAGAAAACACTGAACTAGCAGAATTTTCTACTTCTTAATACAAATTTACCGAATTTTGAATATCAGAAATTCCTCGGATATAATTTAATTACCAATTTCGAAATGTCACATCTTTGACAAATACGTTTTTTCATATCAACGTAATTTAAATGCTTCTCTGCACCTATTATGATCAAGAAAAGTTCATCTTTAGTATTTCTACTCTTATTGTCATGCAACTCAAAAGTAAATTTTATAAAATTTAAATTTGTTTTTTTCTTTTCCTCGGCCATTCCAAAGTAACGGAGAAGAGAACTGGACGCTTGTAGTGAGGTTTTTCTCTTTAAAAAATTAACACTTTTTTATGAATATAAATGGTTTTTAAGAATTCATCACAAAGTACACGACACATACAGAAGTTTCATCAAAAAATTGTGAAATTTATTACTAAGTTTATACAAATAAATAGATGGTAACGGAAAAGACACGTATACGATTTAGAGATTTCCGCCCTTTGTTTTAAAGTTTAAAAGTCTGCGCGGTACATCAAGATATTAAGTTGATTTTTGCTGCACACTTTCGTAAAGCCAACATTTTCCAAAAACCATCCTTGGTTTAGTGCCAAGTTTCATTTTACAATCAGAAAAAAATATGAAAGAATGGTAACGGAGGAGACACGTACGATTAAAGATTCTTTTTTGTTCGATTATATTGTTATTTGTATTTTTAAATTATTCTTATCGATGATAGGTGATCAAGGTAATTGAAAAAAATGTTTGTAAAATTTCATTGAAAATTTCTAGCGAGCACTTGAAATTTTTCATACAAAATAAATGGGGTTTTCACTGTTTTTACTCAAAATATCAGCAAAATTGTAAAAGTTGATAAAAATCTTTAAACTTGGCAAATAAGTTAAGTACCTAACGCAAGGAGCATACATTTTTTTTAATAATTTAAAATAATATTTACCCCATTGTAAAATTACATTAAATATCGTTTTTTTTGTTTCTATTTTTAATGGAGTTACTATATTGTTTTGAAAAATAAAAAAAAATATTTGTATACTCTTTAGAGTACTTAGTACCTATATGATAAATTAAAGAAATAAATTGGGTGGCGCAACAGCTCATGGAGAACCAGGGCCTAGTGACTTACAACTCACAACCATACCTGTGTGCGTGTTGTTGGCTGGAATGGAGGGGACCTACAGTTTTTTGCCGAGTCCGAACGGCTAAATGAGAAGCACTTTTTCATGACAAGTAATACTCTTGGAGGATTTGTCAGTTCCTCGCAAGAGGCAGTACCTCGGATAAAACATTTCTGCTTTTAGGTGGCACGGCTGGGAATCGAACCCACACCTTCGGCATGACAGTCCTATACGCACTAACCATCACGCCACGAGGTACTACCTATATATAGTACCTATATGAGCCAACTTTAAAGATTTTCCATCGACGCGACGTTTACACTTTTACCCAAAGAAAAGTGCAAACTCCACAGTAACACTTTTTCAAGTCTAGCTTTGTATGCGAAATAATATTACAAATACTAATAAAGTTCACCATTTATACCAACTTTTGTCATTTTTCGGTAAGGTTCAGTCATTTCGACACTTGTATCTATTTTTACAGCATTCCTACCAAGAAAAAAGTCCCGTAATTAAGTAGTGTAGTGTTAAAAGGTGACATTTTGACTTTTTCATTTTTTTCAGAAATTTAATTTAGCTATTTTGTCACCAAAATATCGCAAGTAAAAATGTCACCTTTTTATTCAAAACCAAGTACATAAATAATTTTATATTATTGAATTGAAAAGTTAAAAAAAATATCACTTTTTGTTCCGAAAGTACCTTTTTTTTCCATTGAAACATGTTATTATTCTTGCATAAACTTCTTTAAAATCGATAGAACTCAGCGTTCTGGACACGATTAAAAAAAAGTTTCAAAAGTGAATATGGCACCTTTTGTTCATAAGCTCCTTAATTATAACGTTTTATTTGTGTAACGAAAAATTAGATTTGTCAAAAATGTATGCCATCATTTATGTATGTATTTAGAAAAATAAAATAAAATAAAATAGATACATAGATCTAAAACACAAAATCTCAAATTTTAACAAATTTGGCCACTTAAAGAGAGAGCACTACAAATTTTGTCTTTTAAAGAATCTTTTGAAAAATAACTTAAACTAAATCAAGTTGGATAAATAATTATGTTCGCTTATGTCGCGAAATCATTCTTTCATTTTTCCTCCGTAATGCTATGCAGAGTTTTTCATCTGCTGCACTAATATTTCTTCAGGGTTGACATTTTTTTTGAAAACATCCACTTTTCCAGCCAGTTTGATATTATTTCTTCCATGAACACTTGTGATTGTGATACGATGCAAAATCAAACAGAAATGATTTACTTCATAACTATCAGTGACTGAGACCTTCACGGTTGAGTTATGGAGCTCTATGTTGCGGATGCAACTCAACGGACCATAATATTTTTAAAAATTTATATCGTTATTGTGGACAACATTGTACGTACCTAACTACTGTTTTTTGTATACCTACGATTAACATACATACAAAACTAAATTTATTTTTAGTTTCTGATTGATTGCAATTCGTAGCCGATTATATCGATTGAAAGCTCAATTTATGGGTATTTTAAACATTTATAATCTATTCTTGGAGCACTATTCATATCCTCTACAAGGTTACAGTTGAACATTTTGTTTTAAAATGAAATACAAACGATTTGTTAAATAAAAACAAAACCAATCCACTTTTCTAGATGGCAGCTCATCCCTTACTCCAAAAATTTCAAAAACTCTTTTAAAGGGTGTTTTTTTTAGACGTGTGGTTGCCAAGAGGAAATGAAACTCATATAATTAAATGTTATGGCCAAGAATTTAGCTTTATTATAAAGACAAGGGTTTACTATTATGTTCTAAAACTGATTTCGGGCAAGTGGCCGTCGCGGCTGGCTCGAATAAATTCTAGCCGAGAGGCCCAATTTTCGACCACTTTTTGCAGCAATTAGGGCCCTATGTCAGCAATAACGCGTTGTTGATTGTTTCGTTGCCTGTAAGGCATATAGCGCCGTCTTGTTGGAACCAAAGGTCGTCAACATCAACATCCTCCAAATCAGGCACGAAAAAGTCATTAATCATGGCTCTATAGCGTTCCTCATAGACTGTAACACTATGGCCGGCTTCATTTTTCATTATTTTCATCGAAGCGAGCGAACCGAACCATTATTTTGACAATAAATTTTTACGATTTGCAAACCTTGTGCAGGAGTAAGTCTATTCATTATGAAATGGCAAACCAAGCTGAGCATAAATCAAGTGATAGCTGTAAAAAAGACCAACTCCGAAAAAAGTTTTGCCAGATTGAAAACCACACGTCTTAAAAAATAACACCCTAATTGATGAGGAGATGTACCCAAACAAATATCTAACTTACAAAAATTTTGTCCATCCAAAATTCGATTTCATTTCGTATCTTCTAAGTTGCCACTTTTGGGGAAATACTTTTTTTTTATGTCAAAGCGAGGGATTTCCACTTTTTTGTTCATTTTTAATATTTTGTAACGTGAGAAAAGTCGTGGAAATAGCTCCAAATACCAAATGCATGCTGTTTTTTGTTTCGTGTTCAAAATATTCAAAATTTACAAAGACATGAAAATCCCACCCTTTAAATAAAAAAAAACGTATGTTCACGAAAAGTGGCAACACCACCGCAGGTTCTTCTACTCAACACATATTCTTTAAGACGTCAACTGTTATTTTCCCAATACGTGTTTGGCATCTAGAGTTGTCCACAACTTTATGTTCAAATATTAAAAACTGCCAAAAAAGGGGAAGTCAAAACCTTTGACATCCAAAAAAAGAGGAAGTCTCACATTTTAACATTAAAAAAGAGTATGCTCCCAACATGCGTTTGGCATCAAGAGGCGTTTCCGCAACTTTTGTCATGTTAAAAATATTAAAAATGATCAAAAAAGTGGAGGTTCCAGTGTTCCACCCGTTGATATTAAAAAAAGTTCCCGAAAAACGGCATTACTGATTCTACTCAACCAACATCTTTTAAGACATCAACCGTTATTTAGCTATGGAAATTTTCCAGGTAATTTACGCTTTATTTTACCATTTTGCCCAGATTGGGCGCCAATTTTCAAAATGGCGTCCAAATGACAGGATTAATAAAAAATTATTCCCAAGATAAATTTCATTCTTGGCATGTCAAAAATAAATTTCAAATGTTAAAATAAGATCCCTCTTCCTGGAACGAGGTACACGTTGGGCGCCTTTTTTTTTTCAAAATGGCGGCCAAGTGACAGGATTAGAAAAATGGCTTCCGGGCTAAATTTCATTCTTATCATCTCAAAAACAAATTCCAAACATAAAAAAAGGTCCCCGCCAAAAAAACGCACGGGATTCGGTTGCTGACCCGACTATATTTGGAATAAATATTTCGCATTTCTTTATTCAACGGAATATTCCGGTAAACCATTATTTTTTTTGTATTCGTTCTGGAAAATTTGAAATGCATTTGTATTTTATGTGAAGAGTGGAACGAACAAAAGTTCAATTTAGTTATATAGTTATATATTCATATATACGCCAGATTCACATTGGTGTTATTTATTTAAAACAGCAAAGGACACAGGAAAAAGCATCCCACATCCACAAGTGCTGTGCATTTAATTTAAATTTTCATTCAGTTTGCAGATTAGGAATTAAAAACAAACACATTCCATTCGTTTTCTTCTCGTTTTTTTTTTTTTTCAATCCATTGCAGATATTCTAGATAAATACTTGTCTTTTCAATCTTTTCTATTCCTATTCCGGAATTAATAGGTGGCATCTATAAAATAATCGCAACCATCCATGGTTGGTTTTATATTTACTTCGATAAAATGTGTGGGTTCCATAGTGTAGCGGTTATCACGTCTGCTTTACACGCAGAAGGTCTCCAGTTCGATCCTGGATGGAACCAGTTGCTTTCTTTTTTTAAATTATATCTTAAATTGTCTTGCAGAGGTGCCTAATAAATAGCATAAAGTTAAAATTAAAGCCTAGAAACTACTCACATAACGTGCACTGATTGCTCGGCAAAAACGGTATCATTTTGTACAGTTTTCAAGACATTTAGTTCAACATTTTTCTACCTTAGGCAAGTAAGGGATATTTGGCAACTATAAGAAACATAAACATTAAATTTTTCCCCGTTGGGCTCTTTGCAATCAGGTGACGATATAAAAGTCATTCTGCGAATGAAATTTTCAAAGTTACCTGGTACAAATTCAAAATGTATTTCATGTTTATTTTATTAATTCGCTGCGCGCTATAATTCAAATGGAAATTTACAAAAGGTTGCGTTAATTTTGACTGCATGTATTTGTATGTAGAACTGGCTAATTAAATTACATACCTATTCAAGCTTTAACTGCAGACAACGGGCAACAGCACCTTGGGTGGCCTCTTTCATGGGTCCTCAGGGTTTCAGCTCCCTTTTAAGGTCTTCTGCACCACTCAAACAAGTTGGTTGCACTGCTTATGGTATGTTCAGTTGCCAGCTAGGCTGGATTGTTTTCATGCTTAAAACGAGACTTATAAATGCAGAAATGGGTGACAGCAAGATAAGAGTTAGGACAAGTAGGGGCACTCCACAGGGTGGAGTACTTTCTCCTTTGCTTTGGCTCCTTGTCGTCAACCAGATCATGGTTGAACTAAATCTGGGTGTTATCAAGGTAGTCGCATACAGGTTTCGGGTACTGCCAAATATCTTGGCGTTGTTCTCGATCGTAAACTAAACTGGAAAGAAAATATTAAAGAAAGAGAAAGAAAAGCCTCAACAGCTTTCTACACTTGTAGCAGAATTTTTGGTTAAAGATGGGGTCCCAGCCCCAGAACCATCCATTGGATGTACACAGCCATTATAAAGCCAATTCTAACGTACGCATGCATGGTCTGGTGGCCAGCCTTAGATAAGGAAACCAATCTAAAAACCATGACTAAAATTCAAGACTAGCATGTATTGGCACAACCAGTGCTATCAGGACCACACCAATGGCCGCCCTTGAATATTTCCTTTCACTCGCCCCACTCCATCTGTATACGAAAGAGGTGGCGGGCAAAAGTGCTTTAAGACTTCATCAATGTAAAAACTGGAAGAAGGGCCTCTACGGTCACAGAACTATAATGAATTTTATAGACATAGACATTCAAACAGACTACGTTTCACCGCACATAGATTTCAACCCAGTAACCATACCAGATATCCCAACCAAGGAACTCTGGAATGAAAACAGGGTCATTAAATGCAAATCATGTTCCGGTCTTCACTGACGGTTCCAAAACCTCGGAGGGGGTTGGGTCAGGCATCTACTCAGATAACCCGCCCATAAATAGATCTTTAAGGCTTTCAAACTTTTGCAATATATTCCAAGCGGAAGTGATGGTAGTTTGCGAAGCCGCGAAACATCTTTCCTCAGTCAGCGAATTAGTCAACAACAATATTGACATTTTCATAGACAGCCAGGGGGCAATTAAAGCCATTTCCTCAATCACCACAAAGTCCAAACTCGTCGATCGTTGTCAGAATGAGCTTAGAGTACTCAATGCAACGGACACAGTTACCCTAAGATGGGTCCCAGGACATAGGGATATTCATGGGAACGAAATGGCAGATGAACTGGCCAAAAACGGGTCATCTCCTTATCCGAGCCAAATCGAAGCCTATAGGTGCTCATGCCACTGGATCAAGTAAAAAGTAGAATACATCAGAGTTTCTTAGAAGCTGCAAATGTCAGATGGTCATCCATCGACACTTGTCGGGTTTCAAGGAATCTATGGCCAAATATTTCTAAGCAGGCCTCAATTATCTCTCATAGTTGGCGTCCTTACGGGCCAAAACTCAATGGGAACCCACATAAACAGAATGGGCATCAGCTCAGCATCAGCTCAGCTCGGACTTATGTAGAGGGTGTCATGATGAAGAGGCAGAGGAGGGCTCCCCTCACTTCCTAGCCCTAGCCTAGCTAGAACTAGAAAAAAAGCCCATGGAGAATACTTCTTCGACGAACTGGGTGACATCTCTGTCTTGCCACTAAAGAACATCCTGAAATTCATTCAGAACTCAGGATGGTTCAGGGAGGCCCCCACACCCAAAACTTCCCCTTAACTCCCTCCCTATCCCTCCTTACTAACCACCTATACCCTAGGGAGCGCAATGGATCCACTGAGATCCGAGTGAGATGGTGCGGCTTGCCGTATTATCACCCCCACCCCTAACCTACCAAAAAGAAAACTAACAGGCTTATTTTTCACGTGTCTTATGGACTATAGAGTGCATCCAAAAAATTTGGTTGAAAGTAGCCTTTACCTTCTTCTTGAATGAACGCTTATGTTGTCAATCGAAATATGTAATTAAAGATATTCTCTTTATAAGTTTGAAGCGTGTGTCCATTTAAAGTTTTGTCTTTTTTAATTTAATTCGAACTTTAACCATTGCGCTAAGCATTTAATTTTATTAACAATCTTAAATTTTTTTAATGTTCCATTTTTTTTTGGTCAATGTCTAAAAATAACGTTTTGAGATACGAAAAATGGATTTTTTGTTGGGAAAAAGTCCAAGCATTCAATTCCATGAAAAGTAATGGTAATAATGTAGGTATTATTAAATCTTATTACTTTAAACGAGCTAAACTTTTTCGGAAAAGGCTCTAACGATTTGAATAAAATTTTCAGAGTTCGGTCTTATGTACGAGACAAAAATATTCGAAATAGGTTTTTTTAAATCCGCCTACTGCCACGCCCACTTTTACTATTTTTTGGTTCCTCAGAAATTGCTTCAATGATTTGGATGAAATTTTCAGAGTTTTGTATTATGAACGAGAAAAAATGTTAAAAATTGGTTTCTTTGAATTCGCCTACTGCCACGCCCACTTTTACTATTTATTAGTTTCTCTGAAATGGCTTCAACGATTTGGATAAAATTTTCAAAGTTTGTTTGTATGAGCAAGTTCAAAAATAAGAAAATAATTTTATTAAAATTCGCCTCCAGCCACGCCCTCTTTTCCAATATATTGTTTTCTCAGATTCGATTCTTTAGATCGGCCATTCCAAAGTAACGGAGAAGACAATCGGACGCTTGTAGTAAGGTTTTTCTTGTTAAGAAATTAATATTTTTTTATGAAACTCAGTGGTTTTTAAGAATTCATCACAAAGTACACGACACAGAAGTTTCACCAAAAAATTATGAAATTTAGTAAGTTTAATAAAAATAAGACGGTAACGGAGAAGACACGTACGATTTAGAGATTTCCGACCATTGCCTTGAAGTTTAAAATTCTGCGCCGTCCATTAAGATATGAAGTTGATTTTTTTTCAACTCTTTCATAAAACCAACATTTATCAAAAACCATGATTGGTTTAATGCCAAGTTTCATTTTACTAACAGAAAAAAATATGAAAGATGGTAACGGAGAAGACAGCTAATGGTAACGGAGAAGACACGTACGATTAAAGATTTCTTTTTTGTTCAGTTATATTGAAATTCGTATTTTTAAATTATTCTCATCAATGATAAAAGTGATTCAGGCAATTGAAAAAATGTGTGTAAAATTTCATTGAAATCGGTTAACGTTAACACGTGCTAGCGAGCACTTGAAATTTTTCATTCAAAACACATGGGGTTTTCACAGTTTTTACTCAAAATATCAGCAAAATTGTAAAAGTTGATGGAAAATCTTTAAACTTGGCACATAATTTGACTACTGTTAGGAGTATCAAAAAAAAATATTTTCAATAGTTTTGCACAATATTAACCCCATCAAAAAATTTAATTAAAAATCGCTGTTTTTGTGCATTTGTTGATATTTTAAATGGAGTAACTGTTGTTTACAAAAATAAAAAAGATATATTTGTATACTCCTAAAGGTATTTAGCATATTTGCCAAGTTTAAAGTTTTTCATCAACGTTTACACTTTTACGGGCCCTTTGAGTAAAAGACTGTCAAAACACCATGTTTTTTATATGAAAAACTACAAGTGCTCGCTAGCACGTGTAAACGTCAACCGATTTCAATGAAATTTAACACATATTTTTTTTTAGTTACCTTGATCCATTCTAGGCAAGGGGATCAAAGAAATTCCGACTTAAAAAAAAAAGTGCCTGTGAGTCGTTGAAATTTGGATGAGAAAGTGCAATTTTGTCTTCTCCGTTACCTTGTTTTTGACAGTAAGACATGATTTAAAAATCTATAAAAAATTATAAAAAATCCACCATAATCCTTTTTAAAGTCTTGCTTTGTATGCGGAATAATTTTACAAACACTAATATAGTTCACCATTTATACCAACCTTAGGCATTTTTAGGTAACGGAGAAGACGTAAAGCGTAATACTATTTTTACAGCACTCCTATCAAAAAAATAGTTCCAAATTTAAGTAGTGCATTGAAAACACTTATAAAAACCTAACTGCACATCGCCATTTGCATCACAATTTATAGAGAACTGATAGCGGCAAAAATGCCGAGATACGAAAGATAAAGTATGAGCTTTTTGGATCACTTGCCTATTTTACAACAAGAAGTAAAATTTTATATTTACAATTTTTTCGTTAACTGTAATATACATATATTGTAAATATTGGCATATTTAAATATATTTTCTTCCTTTATTTGAAATTGAGTTGCTTGGTTTCGAAATTTTTGGAATGGCCGAGATTTAGATGACATTTTCAGAGTTAGTTATTATGAGAAAGAGGGGATTTTGGTTAAAACCACCGACTGCCACGCCTACTCTTATTATGATGAAATTTCCAGAGTTTGTTCGTATGAACAGGAAAAAAATATTTAAAACATTTTTTCTAAAATACGCCCAATTTTTTATTTCAGTTTTCGTATTTCTTGGTTTCTCGAAAACGCTAAATATTTCTCGGAAACAATTAAAGTGACTTTGATGATATTTTCAGTGTTTATTCTAATGAGAAAGACAAAAATTGAATAATATTTTCAAACAAATCTTCCTACTGCCACGCCCATTCTTATTATTTATTGGTAAAAATTTGGGTTTTGTAAAAATCAGGGTTTGGTAAAATTAGGCAAGAGCTTTTTCTTTAGTTTATCGAAAATTGCTCTACATATTTGTTCAATTTCTTGGTAATGAATGAAATGATTTGGATACTATTTTCAGAATTTACTGTCATAAAGAAGGTAAAAAAGCAATACATATATGGTGTCAGTAAAGAATCCGCCCACTGCCACGCTCAATTTTATTATTTCTTGAATTCTTGCAAAGGGTTATAAAGGGTTGGAAAGGGGATTAGAAATTGATGGTAAAAATAATAAAATTATGTTATGGTGGTTATAAATGGCCAATGAGTTGGGATGCAAAAATTGATGCACAACATTTTAATTCAATTATATACACCAAGATTTCAACCCTCTTGATTGGCAGGGAAAACGTTGCGGTCAAAGATGGTAGTAGCATGAGTTACAGTGCGCCATTCTTTTACAGTGTAACAAAGTCACCTTCTTGAAAATAATTTATAAAATCTAAAATCTATCGCTAAAATTTTGAATGTTATAACTTCCTTTGTTTGCATATATTTATCTTCAAAGCTATTCAATTTTTAACCAAATTTTGGAAAAACAAATTTGGAACTTTTCCTGTGGAAATTATTATATTAGGGTGGGGTACAATCATTAGAGCAGAAACATTACTGCCATGTCGATAGAAGAAGTAGCGTATCGCCTAAATTTATTTTAAATATTAATACAAACACCTACAAACAAATTAAAAGAGTTTTGCTTCGGTCAGCCAGGTACTAAAGTAATTATACTTAAAAGCCTGAAATCGCTCATTTTACCGATTTTTTGAAGAAATCTTATCGAATATTAAATGTTATTGAAACTTATTCGAAAATGATAAAAATCTTCTTTTTCACGAACTAATTTAAATAATGCAGTCAAAACTTTCCAAAAAAAATTTTGAATTAAGTGTTTTATGTACAATGTACATTAGGGTGGTCCTTATTTGTATGGAGGAAAAAAAAAATTTTTGTTTTTACTAAGCACCATTTCTTTATACTGAAGAAAATTTAATTTGCAACTTTTGTCATTCCTGAAAATTTCAATAATATCGGTTGAGTGGTGCATTGGTGGTGCATTGCATAAAAAGCTTCTTAGATGTGGCGACTTGAACTTCTGAATGCGGTCACCCTACGTCAATTATCAGATACAACCGCAAATTAGAATATTGACGGATTGAAGATAAAACTTATCCTAAAAATCCTTAATGATGTGGCGACAAGCGGGTACTCACAATAGGTATATTTTCTAAGGTTCAGAAAATAAAAAAATACACATATAAATTATTTCATCGCACGAATTTGCTCTTGTGGTTACTATGTATTTGGTGTTTTAATACAATTATATTGTTATTAACAGAGTCTGAAAAAGTATGGAATTAGGATTTCTTTTTTAACCTTAGGATACCACAAGTAGGTACATGATTGAATGGAAACAAAAATGAACAATGTCACACATCCTCTCTGCCAGCCTTTACAGTGATTAAAACAAATAGTTTCGATGCAAACACATGGATTTTCTCTTCTACATTACGAAACAGCTCTTTTGTTGTGTTGTTTGTTGTCTGGCACAAAATACAGGGAGCTCAGAAACACTCACATGCCCAGTAACAAAACAAACATTCTCCAAAAACCTGTTATCCTTTTGCAGGCTTTTCCTTTTCTTATCCAGCTGTTGCGGGAAACACAGTTCCGGATTCAATCTGAATCTCATTGATTGATATAAATACATTTGCGAGGCTGTGTATTCAAAATTAAGAAGAATTATGAAAAAAATATTTTATTAAAAAGCAAAGTTTTGACTGCCATGAATTTTCTTTTATTTTTTCTTTTAAAAAATAATTATTATAGCTGTTAAAGCCCGAAAAGCACATTTAAAGCAAAAATGGTTATAATTCAACATTACAATGAATGACAAAATTGTTTACACCACATTCTCAGTACATGACAAAAATTTATATTCGCAGTTTTATGTCACAACTAATTTTATTTAACTTTAAGTGTTGATTTGGGCTTCACACCAAAGCAACTACTAAGTTATGGGGGGCGTTCAATGTACGTATCCCCGGTATCGGCTTGAAAAATAATCTTATTCAATTACAATTATTTTTATTTCTTAATATAAACTTTCATAAAGTAAATAAATTTATTACTTCTCGTGATAAGTTTTTCAGTACGCTGTAGAAAATAACTTTTTTTCTCTGAAAAATGTGAAATAATTGTAACCTTTAGCCCTTCATCACCAGGAAATCGCATCTCACGAATGTCGTTTTTTTTCAATTAAGAAGACTAATAACAACAACAAGGGGCTAGGTTCAGACTACAGGTTGAGTGATGAATTTCTTCGAAACAACAATAAATGGGACGCCCTTGTAGCTTTGGATAAAATGCGGCACTGATCATACAATTGCAGCTCAAAGTTCTTCCCTCAATTTTGCTTTTTGCATCATCTTCAATCTTTACTTTTTTTTGTTCAATATATTAAAACAGAGTGTCAAATATAAAAAAACCTTTTTCTAATTTATGGTTCGCTGTTCGTTTGTTTATCAAGTGCTTAGTTTTCTTGGCTATCTCTTTTTTCTATCAACTACAAAAAAATTCCTAAATAATTGACATCTTTCGACTTTGTGGTTAGTTGCATGCGCACTGAAGCTGCATATACTGAATTTTAATAACAGCCTCCCCTTAACGAAATATTCTTCCCTTTTTTTTTATTGATACAAATGTTGCAAAAGAATTAGGTTGGGAGAGTTTTTCAACAAGTTATTGTGAGACTTAAAGCTTAGAGCTTTCGTTAGGAAAGAGGAGAGGTTGAACCATTTTCTGCTTTAGATATTCTGTAGAGACATTTTCACATTGTAGATATTCTCTGTTTCTAAAAGCTTAATACTGATTGAATTTTTTTTTAAATTTATTTTCACAATGAACAAAAATTGGAAATGATAATCATTTTTGGGAAATGAAATAATGGAAATGCCGTACTCAATCAGAAGTAGCAAAAAGCTGCGTGTCGGTGGGCTTAATCTCCAAACATTAAGGTTTCGGAGAAGAGTGACATTTTGTGGAAAGTGGGAAGCAGCATTTTAGAAGAACTTAACACTAACAGTATACGTCAACCCTAAAAAATTAGAAACTTAAAATCAAAATGCTTGTATAACCACCATTTATAATTAATATAGATCATAGATACATTTTATTTTGACGGAAGATAGCTGCCATACAATTTTAAGCTCTTAAACTAAACTTATTTTTGGGGAGAGTACGATAACTTAGGCGACAAAGTTTAGTGACAGATTCGTGTAGAACAGTTATTAACAAGCATTTTTTAGTATGGGAGGTGGGTCTATCTCGCCCTATTAGGGCGGGAGGAGCGATTTTCTAATAAAAAATACTTTAAATGGAAAAAAATATTAAGAAATAACGGTAGTACCTACAATTAATTAGTGCACATTTTTTCAAAGCTAAAAGTTGGTTCTATCATCCTGTTTTTAAATCAAGTGATTTCCATGAATAGTTTTTGAAAAAACTAATTTCGAACTCAAAATTTCGGAAAAAAATGAGTTTATACTGTTTTTATTCCAAATTGTGAGATTGCATACTATTTTTTTTTGCTCTTATTAGTTTTTAATCGAACACTGAAAACTAGATGGTTTTATGTCTACTAGTTTTCGAGAAAATTGAAAATTACCAAACCTCCTTTTTTGTATTTATGGACTTTTTTCTTTGAGGTTAATGCATAAATTATATCTTTCTAGTAAGTAAAGTACAGTAAGTCATTTGGCGTTATCCAGAATGCACCACAAGCAGGTAGACTTACATTGTATTCCACGTCCTAGTCAGTCAGTTTGTCAGTTATTCAGTTAGTCAGTAAGTCAGTTAGTCAGTTAGTGAATCAAAAATGTGTGTAAGTTTCATCATCTGATGAAGTCATTGTTGTCGGGCTCGTCGTTGATGGTGAGGAGTCTAGGTTGTTTCGGTGGAATAAGAATTCAAGACTTTCACTTTGAATGGTGGGTTTATCAAAATCCTTTAATTGTATGCCTCCACAGTCAACTCCATCGACAATCAAAAACACCATTATTTGAGAGCCCAAGTCGTTTTTATATTCTCTTTCGAGACAATACTTTCGGTAAAAAAATAGCGCCATGTATTGGTGAAGATGGGTTGTTGTCCTCAAATATTTGTTTTTCTCAAAAGCCTGTTTTGATTTTCTAGGTCATTGATGGTGTTGGTTGGATCCGAGTCATTTACATATTCACCTTTGCTATGGTTTGTCGTGTTATGGGTGCATCCAATATTTTTTCGACACCACGCGCTATCGGTGCAAATACGGGTGGTGTTTGAGTTCACATATTTGTGTATATAAGGCCGGGCAAGAGAAAACTGAAAGACTGCGATATCTACTACGGTGACTGTTACCGACCACAAGGGCAGCGTCTCTTTGGATGTGGATTCGTCGTTAGAGGCAGACTTAGGCAAGAAGTCTTGAGTTTCAACTATGTGAACGAGCGCCTCACGACAATTCGCATCAAGGCTAAATTCGCCAACATCAGCCTGATATGCGCGCATGCCCCCACAGAGGAGAAAGATGACGACACCAAGGACGAGTTCTACGAGTTCCTGGACAAGACATATGAGCAATGCCCTAGCTATGACATTAAAATTGTCTTGGGTGATTTTAATGCCAAACTAGGAAGAGAAGACGTCTTTGGTGGCACAATCGGAAGATACAGCCTGCACGACACCACCTCCGATAACGGACTCAGGCTAATCGACTTTGCTGCGGGGCGAAACGTTGTGGTAGCTAGTACGCAGTTCCCACATCTCGATATACATAAGGGGACATGGCGAATTCCTGGTCAATCAACCGCCAACCAAATTGACCACATTGCGATCGACGCAAGGCACTCCTCCAGTATCAAGGATGTTGTAGCAAAGGTAATGCTACGGATATCCAGACCAAAGCCAAAACAGGGAAATACTGTGAGGAAGTTCGACGTCGGACGGCTACAGTCGCAAGAAATCGCCAGGTCCTTTTCCGATCGAGTCTCTCGCGCCCTCTTAACTAGTCCTTTGCCGCCAACTGCAAACATCGAGAACCAGTGGAAAAACTGCCAGGAAGCCATCAGAGATGCCGCCTCTGACGTGCTGGGCTTTGCACGACCACCACAGCGAAACCCCTGGTTCGACGAAGAATGCCGGCAAGTACATGCAGCCAAACAACAGGCATACAAAGCGGCGCTGCATAGAAGGACCAGAGCTGCTCGCGAGCTCTACGAGCAGAAGAGGAGAGAGGAACACAAGCTTCTTAGAAGGAAGAAGAAAGAGCATGAGAAGCGTGCGATCGAGGAGTTAGAGAGATGCCACTGCAGGAATGAAGTTCGGAAGTTTTACCAAAAAGTAAAAAGAACCTCCCAAGGTTACAAGGAACGAACCGAAGCCTGCAAAGACGATCAGGGGAACATCGTGGTGGAATCGCAGTCGGTGCTGAGGATATGGAAAAATCATTTCTGCAAATTGTATAACGGCGATGACGAACCGAATTCAGCTAATATGCAAAGTGCACCATTCAACTTGGACGACTTAGGCCATCAATTCCGTCCACCCGATCTTGACGAAGTGAGGATAGCCATATCTAAACTTAAGTCCAATAAAGCTGCTGGAGCTGATGGCCTTACGGCTGAACTATTCAAAGCGGCTGGCGATGAATTGGTTAGGAGTATGCACCAGCTCATCTGTAAAATATGGTCGGAGGAAAGCATGCCCGATGAATGGAACCTCAGCATTGTTTGCCCGATCCTCAAGAAAGGCGATCCTCTGGACTGCACCAACTACAGAGGCATCAGCCTTCTTAATATCGCCTACAAGATCTTCTCTGCCGTACTTTGTGAACGCCTGAAGCCATTCGTCAACAACCTGATAGGTCCATATCAGTGTGGCTTTAGGCCAGCGAAGTCCACCATCGACCAAATATTCGCACTACGGCAGATCTTGGAGAAAACCCAGGAGTTTCAAATCGATACCCACCACCTTTTTATCGATTTCAAGGCCGCGTATGACAGCATCTATAGAGACGAGCTATATAGAGCAATGTCTAGTTTTGGCATCCCTGCCAAACTCGTCCGTTTGTGCAGGATGACGATGGAGAATGCACGCTGCTCCATCAAGGTCGGCAAAGACCTCACCGACACCTTTGATGTCAAAAAAGGTTTTAGGCAAGGCGACGCGCTGTCATGCGACTTCTTCAACATCGTTCTTGAAAGAATAGTGCAAAACTCTCACGTCAACACTAGAGGCACAATCTTTCAAAAGTCCGTCCAATTACTCGCTTACGCTGATGACATTGACATAATGGGACGAACAAAGCGTGATGTCAGTGGTGCTTTTGTGAGCATTGAGAAGGAAGCCAAGAAGATGGGTTTAACGGTGAATGAAAGCAAAACGAAGTATATGCTGTCAACAAGAAAGGACACCCAACACCGACGTCTAGGACAGAACGTCACTATAGACAGCTATAATTTTGAGGTGGTCAGAGACTTTGTCTACCTAGGATCCGCTATAAACTCAGCGAACGATACCAGTGCTGAGATCAAACGAAGAATTACTCTTGCCAATCGCTGTTTCTTCGGGCTAAGAAGGCAATTGAGAAGCAAAGCCCTCTCTCGAGCAACTAAACTGTCCCTGTATAAGACGCTTATCATCCCGGTCCTGATGTATGGTGCAGAGGCATGGACACTGCTAACGGTGGATGAGAACGCGTTAGGCTGTTTCGAGAGAAAAATTCTCCGGGTGATTTTTGGTCCCGTCTGCATAGATGGGGAATGGAGGAGAAGATACAACCACGAACTGTATGGGCTGTACAGCGACACCGACCTAGCCACAAAAGTGAAAAGCCAACGACTAAGATGGCTGGGTCACCTAGAGCGAATGGACACCAATGCTCCGGCCCGGAAAGTCTTTGAATCCAACCCCGTGGGACAACGCAGTAGAGGTGGACAGCGTTAAAGGTGGCGCACGCAAGTGGAAGAGGACCTCAACCAACTTGGCGTGCGAAACTGGAGACAGCTAGCTAGAAATCGAGCCGGCTGGAAGAAGCTTGTTGGTTGAGGCCCTGGTCCACCCCGGACTGTAGCGCCACCTTGAGTAAGTAAGTAAGTAAGTATATAAGGCCACAAATCCGACTTACATTTTGAGTTCACTTTAAAGAACAGTCCAACCTTATCCTCTCTACAGTACAATCCCAGCACCACGTTTGTCATCTGGTCTTTTAAGCGGCCTCGATGATATTTCCGATTCGTCAAAAAGGTCTCATCAATCTGCACAGTTTCGCCTTCCCCACCAATGCTAACATCAGCGTGTGATGCTATTATTTCCGCTATCTCCCGGCAATAATTGTGGAAATATACTATTGTAGATTTACTAAGTTCATTTTTATCGTCACGATGGCGCCAAGCGAGTAAATGCTTGATTTAATAAATTATAATATAAAAAACTTATGCAAAATTTTGTAAGGTTTAGGTTTTTATTAATTTACTTGGAAAGAGATAACTAAGGCAAGAAAATCCCGAATTTCTAACCGACATTGTGGTCCATGAAAAAATGTTCCAATAGATGGGTTGACGGTGTTCCTGCATGTTTTGTTCCCTTTTTTCCTTGAGCTTTTTGTAGAGCACCGCCAAATTCAGCCAAATTTATTGTTGGTAATATTTTCCACCTTCATTGGAACGTTGCAAAATGGTGAAGTTGAAAGTTTTGATGAAATGAGCCCAACTTCTTCCAAAAATGTGATGGTTTTGTCGTTGGACGACACCAAATCCAAAACAGAACAATAAATCGAAAAACTATCAAGCTTCGGGTGAAGCAATTTCTTATTTACAAAAAAAAAAACACTATTCACGCGGAAGTTGATCAAAGAATGACCTTTGGAAATATTAATTTATACCACGGCATATGCTTGAAGAAAAAATAACGGGACAAAATTTGTATGTTTGTGCTTTTTTTCTTTGATCTACGAGTAAGCAGGTATATATACTTTACACATTACCTTATCCATTTATTGCATTATATGCAAGTATGAAGCATAAACATACTTACATTATGTAGGTATGTATATCTGTACGTAGCAGTCAAACTTCTTTATAGCGAACTTCACTATAACGAATATCTTTATATTGCGAACTGCCACTCTGCCCCGTCCCCTTAAAAAAGTATTTTATAAAAATGTGTTTCCATATAACGAATTTCTCTTTAACGAAATTCTCTTTATAAAGTAATAATTCTTGGGATCCATCATCATATCTGTTTCTTTATAGCAAAATTCCTATAAAAAATGTTATGAAATTTCTCGCATCTAAGAAAATGGAACGAAGCAGAGCTTTTTTATGACTTACTGCAAATAAAATCCCTAATTCCCCGATTTTGTACAAGATCTTTGCTGATAAGTGCGTCGCTCTACCTACTTAGATAGAATAGGAAATGCGTGGCAACAATTCAAACATTGAATTAGGAATTTTCACCAAACGTCAGTTTCGCTGATCTTTTTGAAAACTTTGTTAAAAGGAACGGTATTTTACGAGGGTCGTTTGTTTTCAATAAACGACTTTTGTCGAAATCGATCATCGAAAAAAATAAGTTTGATGTTGAAAATTTTAATTACCTAATTTCTCCTTGTGAACTTTTAACGAAAAATTTGGTTAAGAAAATTCAAATTTTCAACACCATAATTAATTTTTTCGATGATAGACTTTCGATTGGTCGTAATCGAAAGCAAGTCACTCGTAATAACTGTGAAAAAAGAAAAAATAGTTCCTGCGTTATGCGTTATTTCTTTCACTTTAATTGAAATTGTACATTTATAGAAATAAAAAACTGTTTGTTGTTCATCGTTTACATAAACATACATAACCTGAGTTTTGTCTTAAACTTCTCTTTAAACCAATTTTTTGGCCCCTTGAGGGTTCGTTATAAAGAAGTTTGACCCGGGAACTTGGTCCACCGAGAGACTTAGTTCTTATTAATTGGGAACTAAATCCACTTTCACGAAGTGGACTTAGTGCTAATAGAAGGTGGGAATTAAAGTCCTCCAAAACTGAGTGGTTTCACTTCTCTTTCAATGTGGATTTAATTCCCACTTGCAAGTAAAAAATTAATCTTATTAGTCAAGTAGAAATACAGGGTGTCCGCCGGGAAGGTATACTACTTTGTTTTGCCGCCATTTTGGTAAACATTAGTCTTGACAGTGCATATTTGGCAGTCGTGAAGTAGACACGTGGCAAATTTATTATGGAAAAATATTGATAAACCAACGTGTTTTAATCGTTAAAACATTTTATCAAAATCAATCATCGACTACTGTGACAATGAGAAATTTTTTTGGGAGAAACAACGTTCCAACAAAACGCACTATTTATCGTGTAGTGAATGATTTCGAAGAAAGAGGATCTGTAGGTGATAGACCCAAGCATGGACCACAACGTACTGCAAGATCGGCTGAAAACATTACTGCTGCTCAAGGAAGTGTTCAAAACAATCCATCATCCTCAATTCGACGCGTACGCGACGGTAACTGTAAATGGGGAGCGATATCGTAATACGATTGAAAACTTTTTAAAGCCACAACTGCATGCTTTGGGCTTGATTAACATGTGGGATCAACAAGACGGTGCCACATCGATATCTGAAAAGCAAGGTTTATGCAAACAAATTAGAAACGCTTGAGCAACTCAAACAAAATATTCGTGATAAAATTAATGAAATACCGCGTGTAATGAGTGAGAATTTAATGAAAAATGTGCTCAAAAGAGCTCGCATTTGTGAGACTAACAGAGGCGGACATTTACCTGATATTGTATTCCATACATAATTGCCGACATTAAATAAAACATTTATCAATACAAGATCACTTCGCTTTCATTTGATCAAAAATAATAAACAAACAAGGTAGTATTCCTTCCCAGCGGACACCCTGTACTTTTTACAATTGTTGTATATGCATATAGGATAAGTTCAAAGTTTCTTTACCTTAATCCAGATTTTTTAAATGCAAGAGAATCTTTGCATACACCCAGCCTCGCACCTACCCCAAATCTTATAGTGTGCCCAAGTAGGGGGTTGCAGGGGGGCAGCATGCCCCCCATACATACCTCACTGTTTATTCGCACCCAACATAACGGCGAATAAACAGTGAGGTACCTATGTATGCAACCCCCTGCTTGGGTAAACTATAGGATTTAGGGTAGGTGCGAGGCTAGGTGTATGCAAAGATTTCGCGCAATTTTGCATTTTTGTCATTTGTATTGTTAAAATAAAAGTTAGTTCCCTCTTTATTTTTCAAATTGTGTACTTAGTTCTAATAAAGAAGTGCACTACTTTCTCACCTTGCCTGGGAACTAAGTCGACTTCGTTAATGTGTTGTTCTCATTTTAATTTAACTCAAAAATTAATTCAGTTGAAACCATAAAAAGACTACAGTGAAACCAGATAGATGATTAAACTTAGATTTAAATTGTCACTTAAGTTTAGACAAGCACAGTGTAGTTTGGTTTAAGAACAAATATAATTTTCACAACTCATTCGAGTTCATAGCTCAAATGAAGTGTATAGTTTAAATGAATGGGAATTTAACTTGGCATTTCATTTCATCGAGTTTAACTACAAACATTTAAAAGATGACCAACCGATTTATATTTATTGGCCCTGAGTAATAGATCTGAATTTAGCCTAAAATCGATTTTAACAAAAATCCTATTTCTATCTATTTTCAACACAAATTTCATTTCACTTATAAATGCTATAAGAAGCACCTCAAGTTAAATTTAAAATTATATACCTAATCTAAGCATTTAGAAGTGGAAATTGTGTTCTATTTCTACGGATTTTTTGTTAAAATCGAATTTATTATAGATTCGGGTCTATTGCTAAGGACCATTCTTTTTCAAAAATGTTAAATTTTTGCAATCCCCAGGCACTTGAGCGGTAGGTAATAAATTTTCCTAATCCGAACTTTTTTTTTCCAGATTTTGGGATTTATGCAACGTTATTAAAAGACTACTTAAAACCTGCGTATCTTAAAAATACAACCGTTTAAGGGTGTTTTAGTGGTTTTTTTTTTTTATATATACGAAATTAAAACAGTTTCAAGTTACATTATCTGTATAAGCTTCCCATTAAAAACTTTTAAAATTAAAATCTCAAAACCTCACATACCATACTGTTTTCACCTGGTACCTATCAGGCGTTCAGAAATATTGTTAAGATTATTCTTATAGTTTGTCAATCGTCCGCAGGAGACCACATATTGAAGTGAAAATAAAGCATGTGTCGCTGATTGGGAGGAGGAGGTTAACAGCACTCAATGACGTACATTGCGTTCATACCCCACGAATTTTTAAGATACAATATGATGGGTTAACATGAACTCCAGTTATTTGGGCCATTTTATAAAGCGAGGCAAATGGTACCCACACTCTGTGTAAAGAATTTTGATGATACATAGACATCGCTGCTTTGCGCCTGTTTATGTCGAAACTAGCAACCTCAGAAATCTGCGCTAAGTTAAATAAAAACTGTTGACATTAAAGCTATGAAGACGACCAACGAGAAAATCCCTTCCATTTTAGTTTGTATTGTGTGCCTATCTGCACTTTTCATCTTTTTTGTTTTTTCCTACTTAAACAAAAACTTGTTTTGTTGAGCATGTTGCCATACACAGTTTTTAAATAAAGAAAAGAAATATTGCGAGAAATCTTTTGTGACCCAACTTTCCACATAAAATAATTTGTATTTAATTTAATATATTTGACTGATCACTGAAATATTAAATGTAATTTCATATGAGCAGAATAATATTTTTTGATGATTTAAAGAGTAATCTAGGTCGCCAACTTTATTTCTGAACTAAATTATTTTGTTGGATGCCTCAAAACTATAAACCAAAATTTCAATGAATGACCCTTTCAATCATAGCTTTATTTATTTATTTTTTCTTTCTATCGATTTATTTATAACTTTCAAGTATGTAGTTGAATGACAATATAAAGAAACAGGTACTGATCAAAATCGACTTACAGTTTCAATCTGGAAGCTGCAATATATCGGATAGTTCATTTTTTTAATTTAAAATACAATTCTTATTTTTAACCTTTTCTCCTGAGACCACATTGAGCTAACAAAATATTTTCTCATCTCGGATATTTTAAATTTATTAAGTCTCGAGATTAAACTTTTCTAGTCTTGGGGCCAGGGGTGCTGCGACTGTGATGACCTTTTGGAAATGCCTTAATGCTCCAATGAAACTCTTACTTCTAAAAAATTAGTTTATGACAAATTGAACAATTATTTTTAAGTGAATCATTATTTTTTTTTTTAATCTACCTTTGGTAACACTTATTTAAATCATTGACACGCGCAAAGCTTTTTGCTCCCACATCGCACATCCCACCAGCCACCACTCCATTCAAATTGTCTACATCATTTTCAGCAGTGTGCATGTGCAGTTTCATGCCTCTTTCTCTATTTGTCTCTCTTAGTATGTCGATAGAATTCCACCATGTTACCCCTTTTAGATTTTCTGCTTGCCTGGTAGGATTTGCGATAGACGCGCAACGAAATATCGCTTACGTTCGTTCGGAAGCAAGTCGCAGATTCAATCAGTTTTACAACGCAAACGTTCTTCACACCAGCCATCACTGCGGTCTCTCATGCGATTGTATTAATTTTAATATAACGATTGCTAGCTCTCGTCGTGTGTTCTACACACGTTTTTGAGAACTCATCAGTGTTTTGAGGCTTCATTTATTTAGAAACTTAAAGTCTTCGACTTTTCGGAATTGAACGCAGTATCTCATGAATGCTGCTGCTAGATTGTTTCACATCTGCAGCGAGTTTCTTGTCTGGTAGAGTATATATATTTCCGCATTGTAAACAATACGTTCAGACCCAATGACGTATCAAGTCGAACAGAAAAACAGCATAAGCAGAAGTGTGCAACGTCGTCGTCAAGAATTGTCGTTGAGTAGCACCGGTTTTAGAAAATGCTCTTTGTTGAAGCAGTGTGTGCGCTGCCATGATATTCTGATGATATGCAAGTGAAGTAATAAAGTGGTAAATATAAATTAACAATTAATTGCTGATATTTAAGTTGTTTTTCGAAAAGTTGAAGTGGGATTATGTATTGTTTTAATTCCATTTTGGTTGAATTTAATTTTTTTATTATTAGAGTTTGTTGTTAGAAAGTAAAAAAGAAAGATGGAAATGGATTAACAAAAACAAAGCACAAGCTTACACAAGACGGGAAGTTAAATGACCGTGGATAACGCTGAGAATTTGGGAATTGGGCTTTAGCTAAATAAATTTAAATATTTTAGCAACGAATATAATTTTCACCCTGAAACTGTATTAGAATTTATCAAATTTAGCGTAGTTTTTTCTTAAAAAACATTTGCGCAAAATTATAGACAGCCTATTTTACAAGTTTATGACACTAATTAACTATGGTTGAACTTTGAGGCAGTTCTCTAACTTTTCCTGAACTATAAACACTTGATAGTTTGTTTTTATTTTATAAAATAGTAATATGTTAAATACAACTACAATTTGGCATGATTCCGCATTGTTGTTGTATTTAACATGCTACTTTTTTTAAACGAAGATAAAAATGCCCTAAAAAACAAAGATAGTGTTGTGTTAAACCATTTTCTTAACAAATTAAATTTGAACTGCCTAAATCAATGACAGTTCGTGATAAAAAATGTGACTGATGTCACACTAAAAAATTAAAATCAGGAGTTTAACTCAAATGCAAGTGTTTAAACATAAAGTGAAATTTAACATGAACAAAGCACAACAGCGTATTTGTTACGAACGCACTGGTAGCGAGTTTAATACGGGTACATTATCAAATGATCGGTTCGTGCTGAATGCATTTTATCCAGCTAGCAAGAGAGAACATAAAGAAGATCAAATAAAATGTGAGAGGAATTTGTTTAAAGTTTACCAACTTTTTCTTAATTTTAATGCTAAACTCGATTTAATAGCGCAAAATAGTCTTCAAAGCCTATGTGCAGGTTAAGTTAGGTTGATGGGCTGACGGTGGATCTTGTTCCCGTCACACTTAGATCAATGTTGATCCATTGTGGTTTCCTGATGGATTGGACCATCCCTTTAAAAATATAACCTATGAAATCTTATGGAGCATCGAGCCATTTAGAGGTGTTGATGAAGTTAATTAAATTTGAGATGTTATTGCCTGTTGACTTCGAGATTTCTGCTAGATCTTTGAAGAGATAGCTACCCAAACATTTTTTCCTTATACTGCAGAGTGCCGGACATTAAACCCTAAGAGACTATATTTCCCGTGATAATTCCTATTAAAAGATTCAGGGATCTCTTTTTCAGGTTTATCATATAGTGCATTTTTTTCTTATTGTGGCTAGGCCACAAATTCTTTGTAGTGGTGTAAGTTGCGAGTGAGTTCCATCTGCCATTGGTAAGTTCCACTATCTTCTTACCAATTGTCTGTTTAATGACACAGGTTGGAATTTTAACACTGGAGTCCGTTAGGCTTTGATCTAACGATGGACCAATCCTTGCCAGTTCATCTGCTTTTTCCTTTCCTAGAATTCCACAGTGCCCAGGAACGCAGCAGAGTTTGATGTTGAAGCTCGCACCTACTCCCGTATCCATCTTCGATCTGTCCGTGTAAAAAACCTAGTATCAAATTAAAATAGGAAAACTTGTCAAAAAAAAATCGCAAATATTTTTAAGCTCAAAATTTAAAAATGAACATTGAGAACTGTAGGCTAAGGCGGAGCTAGGCTTTGATTAGATACTGAACATACATAAAGAAAGATTTTAAATTTTGAAGCCTGGTGCTGGAGTTATGGGCTTGTAAAGTTTCGGTAACGTGTTTAAGAAAAATGTTTTTTAATTAAATGAAGGAAAAGAAATTTTTTGTATGGATATAAAACCGGAAGCTAACATCTCAATTCAGATTTTAAGAAACTTAGTCTTTTTTTAAAGATTCAAAATGTGGCGTATACACTATAGAAATTACGTGCCAAGTTTAACAGTGGGATCACCATTCGTGTAGAAGATATGTACATAGTTTTTTAGTGCGTGGTTCTCATTCCATGGCGTCTGCTAAACTAGAAAGTCAGGGAACACAATTTTGGTCAGGTAATGTCAGGGGACTCGGGAAGCGGTTATGGCTGTATCAATTTTTTACAAAATCGCTGATCTCCTTAGTCACTTTTCCTGTAGATATTTTTGTATCACTTGCAAAGCAATCGGTATTGTATACTTTCAACTACATACCTAAATCTTTGGAAAATGCAAGTTAAGTTTTTTTGGGTTAAAGCCTAGAACGCTGCGGACGCGAAACGAAAAATCCCGTTCAAAAATGACGCAACGAAATCATAAAGTAGGTACGCTGGTCGACGAGTGAAATTGATAATTTTAGCAGATTATTTGGAGAAGTATACACCCTTTTTTCGCACAAAATTAATCACCCCGATCATTAATAGTGTGCGGGAAAGTGACTGCGCTTTTTCATATTTATTTTTGTTGTTTCTTTCATTACACCATGGCTGCGGGTATTTATTTTGTTTCCATTTGTATTTGTTTTGATTTTTTGAATTTGTGCAACTGCCAATGAAATTTTGTTCCGCTTCGTTCCCGAAATTTTAAGCATTGATCACAAGTATTCTAGGGCTGAACGATTCCTTAAACTTGTTGACCATTTTAGACCAATTAGAAGTATTACTTTTTTATGAATATCCCATGGTATATGGACCAAATATTACAAAAAAAATATTTGTTTAATATCTCGGTCAGGGAAAATTTGGAAATAGGTCAGGGAAGGTCAAGGAAATTTATTTTTAAAAATAGTGGACACCATGATTAAAAAAACAGGCATTCTTGTAGGTATAGAAAACCGGAAATATAGGCAAAGGTGCGGGTAATTTTTTCTGTAATTTTCTACTGAACTAATTTTCTTGTCACAAAATGTTCAGGGGTGTCCCCAGAATGTAAATCCAAGTTAGCGAGACGGGAGATCGCGAGCGTCAGCTGCCATCTTGGAAAACGAATTTTATCAAATATCTCGTGAACCGTGTATCGTACGTCAAAAATATTAATTTTATTTGCACGTTAATATTTTATTCTGTTGTTTATTTTTCAAACCAACTTTTTGAGAAATTAAATTTTAAATATTTAAAAAAGTGATTTTTGTTTAAGTTGATTTTATTAAAATTTTGCCATATTAAGCACCACTGTCCTTTTTAATATTCAATGCTCTCATCAACTTTTAGTCAAATACTAAAAATCAGATGTAGAAAATCTCCCTTAGCTTTTGAGAAATTAAAATATAACGAAAGGTTCTTCGATAATGACTGATTTGAGTAGGAAGACAATGTCAAAATAATAGTTGCATAATTGTTCTTTTAAGTGCTTTGAAGCCGAATACCTCGTGAACCCTATGGTGTGGAGCTTAACGGCTATATAATTGTATGATGCACTCAAAATAATCTTTTCAACGATTTATGACACATTCGTGTTGAGAAATAGACCAGGGGCCTATTTCTCAGATCATAGATCGCATACACTGTATGATTTTGACGTTCTGCTGTATGATTTCCATTTCTACAACAATGTATGACTTGAGATTATACTGGAAAAATTAGAATATTGTATGATTCTGTTTCTCAGAAATTTTTCATACACATCATACATCAATTTAACCTCAAAATAATCATACATTTTATACAACAAATCAAATTGCTTTTTTTCCTTCAAAACAATATTAAAACCCATTTTTTTTTTTTCATTTTTTTTTTATTTGCGATAAAGGCACTGTATTACAATTATTAATGTATTTTTTGCATTCAAAAATGGTTAATTTTCAATTTTCTATGAACTGAAAACCCTAAACTAGATTTTGTTTAGTAATTTAAAGGACGACGTAAAACTTTATTTTATTACAAAAAGTTAAAAAACTCATAGAACACGAACTATTAGAACTCGGAATTACGACCACTCTTTTGTTTTATTTTCACATGAAAAAAAAAAAAAAACACAAAAATCGCAGTCAAATTGAATGACAATAAAATGTCAAAGTCGTACACTTCATACAACAAATAAAAGTATCATAGAACACTTCCAATGAAATCTGAGAAACAGACAATTGTATGATGTATGACCATCTTGTATGTTGTATGAAATGTATGTGATGTATGATCTGTGAACTAGGCCCCAGCTCTCACAAGTCTTTGCACATTGTCCCTTATATTGTATTTTTATCATAAATGAAAGGCTTTCAATTAACAGAGAAAAAAAGAGATATCTAGTAGATTTAAAAAGATTTTACAAGAAAAAAATTCAGTTCTTTTAGAAACCATTAAAAATTTGGTTCCAATAATTGACCTCACTTTACAATACAAGTTTGAAAAAAAACGGAATATCTCAAAAAAGTGATTTAGAATTTTTGAGTCCAGATTTGAGCTCAGCGCACCAAAGACCTACAAAAAAGTATATCTTGATTTCTGTAAAAAAAAAATAAATTTTATTGATCAGTGTAATTATTCATTTTTAATATTTCTTTTCATTACATAAGTTTTTAATATTCGTTCGTAGTAAATTTAATATATGTATAGTTAATTTATTTGACTTAATGTGAACTTGAACCATCTTATCATATGTATGTATGTACTTGTTTTCCTACTAAAACTCCTTTTTCCTTTTTTCAATGTATTTACTACACCTGGTGATATCCTTGCTTGAAATATATGAGAATTTCTTAACAGTGGGGTGGTCCTGAATTAAGTAAAACTAGCGAAGAAAAACAATTAAACTAAGATTTCTCGAAACTTAAAAAAAACTATAGGAAAGATTCAAAATGAATTGTAAGGGGTTAGATAAGTATTTCAGAGAGACTGAACCGTATTTAATTTCTAATAAAATTATTCGGTGATGTAGCATGTTCTCAAATATATTTACTCTACATGCAATTTTTTGTCGAATATTATCATTGGGATATTTAAAAAAACTCAGCAGTGCGGCATTGACTTTTTTGCGTCAATGCAATACATATGTATATAGCCAAAATTTTACTGGCGAAAGAATCTTTGCTTCTTCTACGATGAAACTGATCGGTTTATGAGAGACCTCACAAGGTTCACGAAGCACGTTTTCAGTGGATATAAAAGGAAGACACTTTTTGTTTGAGTTTATTTCAAGGCAACGAGAAATTGACAAGACAAAGGCTTAAAGAAATTCAATGCAAACTATAACACTGGTCAACACAAATTTTGTGCCTGGGTTCTGCATATGATTTTCTTATTCATTACATATTACTTACTAAATAAAAGATAGTCTTGTTTGAAAAAGTTTGCTGTTGTAGTCAGGAGCACATTATTTGAAAATTCATGAAAATGTGCTATTAATTTAAGAATCAATTAATATAGATATTCTAAGATATAAGTCTAAGATACACCAAAACGCTAGAGCGTGTAGGCTGGTTCGAAAAAAAAAAAACATATGAGAGGGGGTTTCTATGTTCCCCTGTTTAGACAGGAGGGGTAATTTTCTTTAAAAAGTTACTTAAACTAGAAAAATAAGTATTAAAAACCAACGGCAACACCAAAAAGATCAAGGAATATTTTTTTTAAAGTTAAGACTCCATTCTTTAATTTAGTTGTTAAATTTAGTTATTTACATAAATATTTTTTTTTGTTTTAAATTAATTTTCAAACACAGAATATTGAAGAAAAAAAAATCATTATTATTATTTTTTTTTATTAAAATTTTCTTTATTTTACGTGAAAAATTTAGTTTTTTCTTTTCAATATTCAATGCTTTCACCAATCTTAAGTAAAAGTTTAAAAAACAGATGGTTGTATGTATTTTACTTTTTTTTAATTATATTATTTTTAATTTTGATAAGATTGAAAATAACAAAAACTCCTTTTTTCTTCATTATTCTGTTTAATGTTTGGTACCAACATTATAACGGTAATTTTTATCAACAAACACACTGATTAGAAAATTTCCCATCATTGTTTCATTTTATTGACCTTGGTAATGACGATTACTCTCGAAGTCCATAAAGTCCTAGCTAAAACGTTTTCCTTTTTCTTCTGAGTATGCTCCCAGCGAAGATTTATTTTTTTTACTAAATGACCTTACAGAATATTCAATCTTAGAAACATCCTGCATGTCTCTTAAGTTTCTTAACATATTTTCAAAAATGATAATAATGTGAATTTTGACAAAATAATCACATATACATATATAGCAAAATGCACTAGCAACACTTTAACATATTCTTAACAACATTTTAGCGTCTTTAAATTTCAAAATAAAAATGTGTGTAGTTTGTGACACAAATATACTTTAGAGATACGAAATGGGCGTAACAATTCCCCTCCCCTCTCCTCTGTTAGAGAAAATATTAAAGCAAACATTTATTGTTTCTATGAATACTATGGTAACTGCATTTTGACTACCAACTCTACAAAAGCAAACTTTAGGGGGGGTGTGTGTATTTTTCCATAATTTTGGAGCATGAAGAATAAGAAAATAATGACATAAACCCAGGCACAAAAATATTTTTTTTTATTTTGTTGAGTTGTGTAATTGGTTATCTGATGAATAGAAACAACAACGCTCTGAAAATTAATAGTTGGGTTGGGTACGGGAGCCCGTTTTTGAGAATCCTGTTTTTTAAAATCCCGCCTTTAAAATCCCATTTTTCTTTATACCGTTTTTTAAAATCCCGCTTTTTTAAAATCCTGCTTTTAAAATCCCGATTTTCAAAATACCGTTTTTTAAATTCCCGTTTTTATAATCCCGCTTTTCGAATCAACACAAGGTGTTTTATTAAATCGCGCGATTTTTAAAATAAAACACCTTGTGTTGATTCGAAAAGTGGATCTAAATATATACTGCAGCCAAATGCTCTGGATGGTGGGGTGACATAAAGTGTAAAGGACATTATGTTCATGGGCGTCAAGTCTTAAGAAAAGAGAAACAAAGCAAACAAATATTTGATCAACAATTTTTATTGATTAACGAAAACAACAAAGCAACAAATAAAGAACATAAAACATAACAAAAAAGTGATTTCAAAAAAGAACATATATTTTACAAATAAGAAGAGACTACACTAAAGTTTGATATTGTGAGCTATACGGCGCTGGAAATCCGTTTTACTTATTGCTTTTCTATTTTTCATAATTTTTGATATTGCTCTTGATTTTAAAATATTAGTTTTTTGAAAAATTTGTCTTCTCCATTTTTTATTTTTTCCCTATCTGATTTAACAACAATATTTTCTCATTTTAAATCTTCAATGAGTTTATATAAACCTACACTTTTGCGTCCAACTTATACCTTCAATCTTCGATGCCATGCTCAGCATTATTTTGAGTTCGTGGAAACTGTTGTATTGCACTGTCTGAAACAGACCAAAAGTCAGGAGAGTATTGAATAACTCTACTCCCATTACGAATATAGCTTATTTTGAACCCCTGAGCAAATGTTAATGCATCTTCGTCATCATTCAAGTAATCTTGCAATGCGTCAAAATAGGAAGAGACCTCTTCGGGTGGTACAAACGCCAAACTTTTAATCATAATCATATAGGAGTACAATACCTAGTGAGTTATACATATGTATCTAATTACGAAACGGGCTAAGCGGGATTAAACGGGATTTTAAGAAGCGGGCTTTACAGAGACGGGATTTTATTTAAGCGGGATTATTAAAAGCGGGATTTCAAAAAAACAGTATTTTCGAAACGGGATTTTAAACATTTTTTTTTTCGGGATTTTAAGAAACGGGATTTTAAAATACGGGCTTCCGTTACGCTCCCTTAATAGTTTGAAAAGGACCAAATTTTTAACAAGCTCTTAAAATAATCATTTAATTTAAATATGAGATTATAAATATCCAAATTTAACTCTATATACATATTTAAATATTGCTGGTTTCTGGGATGAGTGTTATAAGACCTTTGACAAATTATAAAGACGATCGTAGGGTTATTTCCGAAAATAAAAGAAAAGTACCCGGTGGTTAACCACATCAATAAACGATACAATTGCAAGTATTGTTGCAGTGTCCACATAATAGAAGTAGAACATAAAAGTGAGATAACATTCCTTGAACCCACAATGCGTGCTGTCCAAGTTAGGGAAGTTAAAACCCTTTGAACCCGCAAACCCGTTTAACTGAGTCGCTAGACTCATCTAAATAGGTAATGTTTAATTTTTTGTTTTGTTTTATTTTTGCTAGACCAATTTTTATTGGAATAAGAACCGACAAAAACAAGAAATTTAAAGGAACTACTTTTGTTGCAACTTTTAAAAGGAAACAAATCCCTTGTTAATTATTTTCTTTTACTTTGGGAAAGAAAACCCACGGGTTAAATAATAATCTCTCAAAGCACTGTACTCTGATAGACAAAATATTGTAATTGAGAGATTTGGGTAAGAAATTATCTTGAGATTTCGTTAAGTAAACTAATCAATTTTTGATGAAAAATTTACTTTTATAATACAAGGTGGTTACAGGCGACCAGTGAAGCCGGTGGGTAACAGCTGGTTGTGTGTAAAAAGGATTTGCGAACCATTTAAATAGCATATTTTTAAAGACTGCAGTCTTTTCGGTATTGCAGTTGATTGACTTAAAAACACTAATTTTCTTGGGTCTTTTTACTTAAAAAATACTTGAACAGTGCAGTCAGCAGTCAGTACTAATACCAAAAACTACTTTGAAACAAGGTTTACAACCGGGTTAAAACGGGGTTGAGACTGGCTTAAAACCGTATTGAAACTGTGTTGAAACTGATTTAAAGCTAGTTGGAAAATAGTTTGAAACTAGCTTGAAAATGTGTTGGAACTGCTCTGAAACCCTTCGAAACAGAGTTGAAGCGTGCTAACATTTTTGGGAACATTTTTTGTATTCCTTCGCATAGGTACTAGTATTTAAGTACAAGTTTGAAGTATTTTAGCAAAAAAAAAAGTAATTAACTGTAGTTAAAAAACTTAGTGAGACTAAAAGTAAATCCATTGCAGTACCTACAAAATACTTTCAACAGAGTAAAGGCCTAAAAGTAGTTAAAAAGTACTGCAGTTAAACAACTACCTAATAATTAATTAACTGTTCTTTTAACTGCACAGACGGTTTATTAGTACTGACTGCTGACTGTTTATTTTGGATGTAGAGTATCCAGTGATAGTATTCACTTGCAGTTAATAGTTTGCATTACCAAAGTACCTACTGCAGTAGCTCTGCTACTAATTTCATTTTAACACATTATTTGTATTCTAAAGTTCAAATTGCAAAATCCGACCGTTTTCTCAAAAACTTCTACCTTCTTCATTAATATGCCACGTCACTTAGACACTTATTATAAAGCAGACAAAATAGAAAAGGACAGGTTTATCCTAACTTCTTCTCCAAGAACTCTCCCAATAAACTAGTAAACAATTGGAAAAGATTTCAAAAATTGATGTAATCAGCATTTTTCTATGGAAAGTTTTGCTTCTATTTTATTCGTAAGAAATCCAGATGCTTACTTCAGTTTTCGTCTCAACTCTGGTAGACCCCACTGATCAATTGGTTTCGTCACTTGTTCCTCTCGTCGATGGTGTCGGTGGTGTAGGGTTGCTTTGTATTTACCCATTCGTTTTCCACGTACACTGCTTTGATGTCTTCCTTTTTCCCCTGGCACTTCCATCTTACATGTTTCAAAGCTGCACAGAGCACAGCACAGTACACACAACAAGGCATATTGCTTCCATTCTCCAATCCAATCTGCCTGTGCTCCGGTTCCATTGATTTGATAGTAGGTACTCGTACTTCGTCTGAAGGTACACAATTCTATGCTGGCTCTGACTCTGGGCTGAATACTTTGTGAGTGAGTGGTGTAGTGAGTAGTATGTGCGCCTTTCCTCCTTGTCATCATTATTGTCGTTGTCGTCTTCCTCGTGGTTTCCTCTTTCCAAATGTTTTTGTTGTTGCTAGCTGAATGGTTACTGGCTGGTTAGCTGGGGCTCTGTTGTCTACTGGTTGTATGATATGGTGTACGGTGTTACGGTGGTGTATCTACAACTGCTCGCAGTCAGCTGTACAAAAGTGTATCTTGTTAGCCTTTGGATTTTGCTGGGGCTGTGCTGTGCTGTGCTGTGCTCAGCTCTGGCTTTGGCTTTGGCTTGGTGCGACGGACTCGCGTTGTGTGCGCTTCATCTGTGCTGTGAGACTATGGCTAGTCAGTCAGTCATCGACATTAGACCGGAGTAATCCAGTTCTTTCTGTCTCGCTCTCTGTTTGTTGTATTTCAATAATTTATATGCAGTATATCACGCTTTCGTATCTCATCATCATTATTTTCGTCGTTGTCGCCGGCCGTCAAGCGTTCGTTTATAGTTCGCACAAAACGCGCATTAGAGCAGCGAGCGACACCACAACCTACACTGAAAAGTACTTGAACTGTCGACCACTACACTTAGTATTTTGTTGTTACGTTTTGTGTTGCTTTTTTATAGATACTTGCTATTGCTAGTTGTTGCTCTTCTATCTTGTATGTTTTTAAATCTGAATTTATCCGTTCAAATAGATTACAAGCAGTTAAATAGTTCGTTATACTCTCGTTCGTTTTTAGATGCATTTATAGATATTTCTTCGATAAGATTTTCATTCTTGTTCCGTTTGTCGTGAACGTTTTTGTTATCAATATCCATAAACAATGAAAAACTATCATTCAACCTATGGATAATTATTATTTTTATTTAAAGTAAATTGCCTAATGTATCTTTTATCGTGTTAATTCGTTTTCAGTTCATGTTTTGGTTTTAGTTTAAGTTTTAGTTTTGCTTTTGGTTATTGTTTTGTTTATTCATGGCATGTGTAGCGGTGGTAGTGGGTTTGATTTTCAAGCCACAACGACGACGCGCGGTTGTCAGTGAAATTTGTTTTGTTTTTTTTTTTTTCTCATTGTGTGTTCTTCTTCGGGTTATTTCATAGCCTTGATTTTATTTCATCCTTTTGTTGCTTCCGTAGACATGCCTATCATTATTTAGGAGAAAAGTGTCTGAAGTATTTCAACATCTACCTATACGATTTTATTAAATTTCTAAGAAGTATTAAATGATCAATGTATAATAAATAAATAAATAAAATAAATAAAATGTGATAGATATACCTACAAAGAAAAAACTTAATTCAATTGAAATAAAGAGAATACGAAGAAAATTAAAATCAATGAATGGAACTGAAACTAAAAGATTATTCAAATAAAAAACATGAGCGAAATCTGCGTTCAATATAAAAATGTGTGCTATTTTTGGGCACAACAAACGTCAATCTGATAATCGAAACAATGTAGGTATGTATATGTACCTACATATAACTTAAATTTATTAAAATATTTTTGGTTGATACCGTTAAATTTTGAAAAAAGTACTTTAATTTGATCAATAAGAACTATTTTGGAATATAAATATAATTACAATTGAGAGGAAAAGTACTGCATTTGTGGATTTCCTTAGACAATTTCTTTCCTGGAAAATGATTATGAAGTGCCTGCATACCTAGATTATATCCAATGCAATTGGATCTTGAAATCTCGTGCTCGAAAACTCGTTGGTACCTTCCTTGTTATGAGTTCAATAATAAAATGATGGTTCCAACCTAATTTTTAAAATGAGTTCGTTAGTCGGTAGGTTGGTATCTAGTTTTCCCTTTTTTTTGTAAGTTATCATTGAATTGTTTCAATTATATTTTTTAGCGCTAAATTATGAGCAATGCAAAATATCTCACTACAATGCACTTTAAGCGCTCAAACAAATATGTTGTACTTGAAGTATCTTATAAATGTTTTTTTTTATATGGACTGAATATTGAATAGATTAGTGTGCATAGGTAGGTACATGCATTGTATACATAAATGTAGCATTGAATTTCAAAGAAATTTAAACATTAAATGAACTCAACATTTGAATTTGATAAAAGTCAAATTTTCAGCCAACTCAAAAACAGTTTTCAGTTGAGGATTTACCTAACTTTGTAACAAAGTGTTACAACACCTACATTATACCCTAATTAATTTATGCAAAATAATATTCGAATAAAACCTCACACATGACAACCACCCAATTACTTATTTACTATGACGAACAAAAAAAAAATTCATTAAATTTCAAACTTATTTATTCTTTACCCTTTCAATTCACACTGAATTACTGCAGCAAATGTAATAAGGGGAGGTAAAATTACAAAATTGGCTTTTCTTTTCGTCCGGTTCTGGATACCTACCAAAAAGTAGGGAAGTTACGATCGAGTATTCGCCGATTACTTGGTACAAACATTTAAACTTTTTGATGGGCAAGCACTCAACGGAAATGTAAATACAAGTTTTAGCTCAAGTGAAATGCTATGTTAGCAGTCAAGCCACGTCAAGAGACATTGACGATGCTCAGAAGGCTATTGGCCGAAGTTCTAGAAAATTCCTCTCATAGAAATGACTCCCTATGTGTTTCTTTCTTAAATGACAGAGTGCTGGACAGTGAAAAAGGAAGTATGAGATATTTCATTTCATTTCATTTCATTTATTTCATGGATAATGTACACAAGATACTTAATCCTATATTCTACAATATCCTCATGTGCTTCTTCATCGCTGTACCCTCTACAAAGGTCATCGGTACTGAGTCCCATTTTCTTTTTGTGGTATCCCAGTAGGTTGTGTCCGGTAAAGATGTTTCTTGTTCATTTGCATAATTTAATTTGACCATAACTTTCTTGCAGGTTCAATCTCTCATTGGTTTTTTCTAATATTTTGTTACCAATATAATATGTCGTTCGGCTTGACTTGGATCAAGCGACGATCCCGTTCTTGCTAGCTCATCAGCTCTTTCGTTTCCCTGTACATCACTGTGACCAGGAACCCAGTAGAGTCTAATGTCATGCTGCATGCCAAGAACCGTAAGGTCTTCGCGACAGCAAGTTACGAGCTTCGAATGTGTCTTGGTGGCAGAAATTGCTGCTTGGCTATCAATAAAGAGTGTGATATCAGCTCGTGGTATTGCCGTCATTGAATTTTGCGTAGCTGCTTTGGTCACTGCCAAGACCTTAGCTTAGAAGACACTGCAAAAATTCGTATATTCCCAGAGTTTCCGAGAAAATTTCCGCACCAACTCCAGTGTTCATCTTAGAATTATCAGTGGAGACAGTTACAGTAAATTCATTACTGAAAGATTGGTTGTTTTCCTCTTCGTCTCTGTTAGGAAAAGAGGAAGTGAAGGGTGTGTTGAAGTTTAAATGGGGAGTTATGTAGTCTGTGCAATCATTAATTCCCACATATTTCTGAAGAATGTGAGTATGGCCCGTTGTGCTTTGTTTCCAGCTGTTAGTCTGGCTTAGCCGCAAGGCAATATGTGCTGCTGATTCTTGCACGAATAGTTTTGGGGCCTCAGGTTGAGTATCGCTTCCTTCCCCGCTGTGGAAGAAAAACTGTTAATACCTAGCATCAGTTCGGCTTTTGGAGCAATCATTCAACAGTTGATCAAGTACACAGAATTAATGGTGTAATCAAGAGAGTTTTTAAAGATAAGAAAATAAGTTCGATGGTCTTTTTGAATGTGGCGCAAGCATTTGACAAAGTGTGGCACGAAAGACTCAAATTCAAATTAATACTAGTTCTGCCTGAAGGACTTTATAAAATTCTAAACGAATACCTAAATACGGAAATGAATATTCAAATTCCAAAGAAATATTGGCTGGAGTACCACCAGGAAGTGTTTTATACCCAGTTCTGTAAATTTTTTTTACACGTGATATACCTCAAACAGAAGACACTATCTTAGCCATGTTTGCTGATGATACTGCAATACTAGCAGTAGGCAAAACGATTAGGGCTAAGAACGCACTTGCGATTTTCTATCGCAGCGAACAAAAAAAGTGATCGCTGCCTAGTACGATTTTTTGATATCATATGCATTCATTCACATTTAAGTTCATGTGTTCTATTTTTTTCGACTGAATAACCTCGATTTTTCGCACCTCATTTGTGGGAAATTTTCGAAAAATGTTTACCATCTGAAAGATCTCTAGATCGTGATAAAAGTTCAACTATTTCAGTAATTATTCAGCCATAGATTTTTTTTCTATGAATTTTTAAAATTCGTTTCAAGGTCACAAAAAAACGTCAATTTGTCGTTCGGGTCATTTGAAAGGCCACTTCACGGTTATAAAAGGTCAGCTGGTTTCAGCAATTGGTCAGCTATAGATTCTTTTTTACGGGGTCATGAACGATTTTTGGCATAAGGATAAAAATTCATTACTCACCTTTATGACGATCTAGTTAGATGTAGTATAATTTTTTTTTTGTAAAACTACCCAAATGAGGTGCCAAAAATCGTGCATGACCTTGAAAAAAAAGCTTAAAAAAAATTGTACAAAAAAATCTAAAGCTGACTAATTGCTGAAACTAGCTGACCTTTTATATAGATCTTAGGGTGGTATTAATTTTTTGTAAAATTTCCCATAAATGAGGTGTCAAAAATAGCTATGACCTTGAAAATTTTTAAAAATTCATTAAAAAATATCTATGGCTGACCAATTACTGAAAATAGTTGACTTTTTATCACGATCTAGAGATCTTTCAGATGGCGAACATTTTTCGCAAATTTCCCACAAATGAGGTGGCCAAAGTCGCGTGTGACCTTGCGTGACCTTGAGAAACTAAGACCTGATTACAAGTTATCTAAAGCTGACCAATTTCTGGGACTAGTTAACCTTTTCTGACAAATTAAATTACTAACTTATTAAATGGCATAATTTTTTCCCAAATTTCCCATCTATGAGGTGCCAAAGCTCTAGAGCCATATGAACTGGCTACTCGGGAAATATTCTAAGCTCAGTACTGATAAGTTGATTTTATACAAGTAGATACTTAAACCTCTTTGGACGTATGGTGCATAACTCTGGTGTTGTACCTGAAATACGAATTTAAATAACTTACAAACGCTTGAAAATAAATAGCTTAGGTCATTTGTAAATGCGCCATGGTTTATAAGAAACGAAGGATCTTCACAGGAATCTAAGGATTCCTTCGGTTCGCGACAAAGTAAAGAGTTTCGCGCGAAAACATAGAAATCGGCTATAAGAACTAATAGAAATCGGCTAATTCAACGGAAATTGACATTCTTGATGAATGAAGGAACTTTTACCGGAAAGTTGAGACGTTGATTAACTTTGTTAAAAATAAATTGCTAGATAAGTTTCAATTTAGTTGCAATCGAATGGAGTTGCTTTTAGTGCAGTAAGAATATCACACACCTATGAGCACGCGTTTTTCGGCTCTCATAGAGCCTTTTAAAGGTCTTACATTTACCCGCGAAAAAAGCTGTTGCAAAGAACTTATTTTTCACATGGTGCTTCTCTACTAAAGAAACCAATCTATGAAAATCAATGACAAGGTTCTCTTTTGAGGGTCTCGACCGATTTGTTTCTTGGGGACACGAGTTTTTTTTTGGAAAGATTCTCGGTCATTTGGTTCATTTGGACTACTCTTGAAAAAGCTCTCTTGACAAGACTCCTTTGAGGGTTCCGACCGCTTTGTTTCCTGCCAGGGACTAGAGCTTCCTATCCTATAAGTATATTGTCGAAGTAAGGCCGTTATAGTATATAAATGTCATTTTGACATGATATCGTGTCAAAATTACAAAAATGAAAGTAATTAAAATTTGTTTGTACCTTTTTGTGACTAAGAACGTTGTTTTTTATCTTACTTATCCATTTATTAATTCCTTTACCAAAATTCCACCAAACATTTTTAATTGAAATGAATAATTGTGGAAATCAACTGGGGTTTGCTTACGTTTCCAATAACCAGAGTTTTAGATTTGTCATTTTTTGACATAAGGAGGGCGTAGCAAAAACGGTTCAGAAAATATTTTATAAACAAGGATTAATTTGACGTGTCGTAAAGGCGGATTAAGTGGTTCGACTCGGTTTAAGTATTCTGAGGTTGAACCGAGTATTAGTGAAATCTAATAAATAAGACTGATTGAGTTTAAATTTTAAATACGGACTCAGCACTAATTTTAAATTCATGATATTTCGTCTGACCGTCGATCATAATTTTCCTTCTATATTCTTCAAAATATCAGTTTGATAAAAATTATGTTCTTCTAGTAATGAATCATAACCTATTTTTGTTCCGGGCGTGACACTTAATAAACCACTTTATAAACCAATTGCCCAAAAACTCAGTTTTTATTTACTAACCATACAACACTAACCTTTATATTTATTAATAAAAGGATAATAACGTGTTAGCATTTATACATTTGTTAACTGGTAATTCTTATTAACCAATATGTAATAGTCTGTAGCGTGTGTCACCGTACAGATGAATTTAACTCACCAAATTCAGCCTTTAATGAACGGATAACTTCTTAACACATACATACATGCATACATGTGATGAAAGAGTTTACTACGCCAACTATACACTTCGTAAATCAGTGCATGTGTGTGACACATGTATTACAAAATCACCGCAATTTGATGGGTGATGAATTTGGTGAAGTGTTAAATACTGGAAAGACATTATATCCTTATTAATAAGAAAAGTTATAATACGGAGAAGTTGTCTATCCGTATGCCAGCTAACATGTGTGTTAGCGAGCGGGTATCTGTTTTTATTAATACCGTTGTAACAGTTTAGTATCAAAAGTATGGTTTCTAACTTCTGTGAGCAAAAAAATGTAATTTGGAGCACTATTTAAGTTCATCCGAACCTGCTCTCATGACTTAAGTGGGTTTGAATTTGAAGATCTCTTATACCTTCAGGGTGTCCCTAGGCAGATATAAACAATGGTTCTTTAAGGTTATCTTAAGCCAAAAAATCTCAAAAAGCACTTTGTTCGTTTTTGCCTTATCACACCCCGACTCAATAGGAGATCATTTCTCTCAGAAAGCTCATTATGACATGAAATATCTTATGGAGTCACTCTTTTTCATCTCTTGATCGGATTTCAGAGATATTTCGCTGCGATTATAAAGGGTGATTTTTTAGCTGGTTTGGTTTTGGCAACACTGGTTTTGACAGCTGACGTGTGTTTAGTACCTTGTGTCACTGTCAAACAGCTTCAGTTTGGTTTGCAATTTAACCATGGATCGTCTTACAAATGAACAACGCTTGCAAATTATTGAATTTTACTATCAAAATTCGTGCTCGGTTCGAAATGTTCATCGCGCGCTGCTTCCATTTTATGGTCGGCTCATTTTTGGTTGAATGGGTACGTAAATAAGCATAAATGCCGCATTTGGAGTGAAAATCAGCCAGAAGCATTGCAACAGCTACCAATGCATCCCGAAAAAGCCACTGTTTGGTGCGGTTTATGGGCCGGCGGCATTATTGGGCCATATTTCTTCAAAGATGATGCGAATCGCAGCGTTACTGTCAATGGTGAACGCTACCGAGCGATGATAACAAACTTTTTTTTGCCCGAAATGGAAGTTTTTGACTTGCATGATATGTGGTTTCAACAAGACGGTGCCACATGCCACACAGCACGCGAAACAATGGCGCAATTGCGAGGCGAGTTTGGTGAACAGTTAATTTCACGTTTCGGGCCGGTCAATTGGCCGCCTAGATCGTGCGATTTGACACCATTAGATTATTTTTTGTGGGGGTATGTCAAGGCTAATGTCTATAGGGACAAGCCCGCTTCGATTGACGCACTGGAAGCCAACATCCATGCATTCATTCGTGAGATACCGGCCGATATGTGTGAAAGAGTATGCCAAAATTGGACTCAGCGGATGGGCTACCTGAGACGCAGCCGCGGTCAACATTTGCATGAAATTATCTTTAAACATTAAATTGCAAGGTTCAAACTATCGATTCAAATAAATATTTCATTCATTTTTTCGAATTTTTTGTGTTTTTTTTTTTTTTAAAGTTCTAAACCTCTTAAAAAATCACCCGTTATCTTCACAGAGATATCTGACATCAATTTTGACTGATAAAGATATTTTTGTCCTTTTTATCTAGAAATTTATTTTGTTGTCTCATTATTTTGTATCCTTGAGCCGGTCGGTGTTGATGTTAATCTATTCGCGGGTGGCAATTTATTTTTTGTGTATGTAATTTAGTGTAATTTGGGGTTTCGTGATTTGAAATGTCATAACATGATTTGCCCAGTGTGGATATAAGAAAATATCATATACAGCCCAATTCTTAATAACAATTCCCGGGGAAATATTTCTCTATTCCCTTCTCTCTTATTGAATTTCCAATAAGATAGAAGGGAAAAGAGAAATATTTACCCGGGGAATTGTCATTTAGAATTGGGCTGATAGATATCGGAATTCAGTTGGAGAGACGAATCGCCGGCGTGTTGATATGAAAAAATAAAAATTCTTAATCTGGAACGAAATATCCTAAACTTGTCCATTTTATTATTTGAAACGAATAAAATTTTCATTTTATCTAATTAAAATAAATTTGTCTTTTCAGGTCTCAACTAAAAGAGCGCATCCCAAAATCAAAATAGTAACTATGAGAAATGTACAAACAACCTTGCCACAATTTATTTTAAATACAAATCTCCTTATTCGTGAACATCATCAAGAAATAGAAATTTGAAAAAGGGTATAAACAATTAAACTGCCCTGAAAATAGAATAGAATTGATTCTAATGATGATCTTACTGTAAAAAAAATCAAAAAACTAAGGAAGAATGCCGAACTAATAAATCATAAACCACGAACAATATTTAATTGCATTTTCTTCTGTGATTACTTTGTCTGAACGACGGCGTTTGTTTTCAAGCGCCTTACCATTCAAGTAAATTCAGCAAAGATAAAACCTATTTATGGATGCAGGGGGTCTTCCAGTATTTCAGAGCGCCAATCAGGCAGCCGCCCAACAACAACAGCAGCAACAACACCAACATCAGCAACTTAACCTACAGTTGCAACAGCAGCAGCATCTGCAACATCATCAACAGCATCTTCATCAGCAACAAAATCTTGTCCATCTACAACAACAACAACAATTGCATGCCCAGCATCAACAACAAACACAACAGCAACATCATCAGCAACATCAGCAATCTCAACAGCTGCACAATGTGCAGCAACAACAAAATCTGCACGTGCAACAACAACAAAATTCTCAACAACAACAGCAGCAGCAGCAACAGCACGCGGCTGCATTCAATCCTAACCAGCAGAATGTTAGCCCCGGCCTTGGCAACAGTGATATTATGCCACCAAAGAATCAGGCGGTGGTGGAACGATTGCGAAGGCGCATGGAGAACTATCGACGACGACAGACAGATTGTGTGCCACGCTTCGAGGCGGCGTTCAATAATGTGTGTGAACAGCAGAATCACGAGACAACAACGTTGCAGAAGAGGTTCCTCGAGAGCAAGGCAAAGAGGGCGGCCAAAAAGACGACGGAAAAGAAGCCAACGGAAAATTTGCTAGCGGGAAATCTTCAAAGCAGTGTTCATGTGGTAAGTTGTTTGCCATTAAAATATATTTTAATTGTTTGCTGATGATTCATGTTCACTAAAATACACTAAGAGTTCTGAAAAATTTTAAAGATTTATAGAAGATGCATAGCTAGTACCTACTTTTTGTAGTTATTTATATTATGTTACATCATGTCTTATATAATAATGCAAGAGCATACATAACATAATGCAAAATCTTATTTTCAATCAATGAAATCAGTTATGTGAAGGAACGGACAATTTCGCTTGAAAAAGCAGACATGAAGATAGAAAATCGCAAAACATATAATTTTTATATTTTCTTACTTTCAAATTAAAACTGCTGAATATTTTACTGAAGTGCTGACTGATTATTATAATTATTAAGAAAAAAGCTTGGTCCTTAATTTTTTAATTTAAATCGTGAAATAAAGTGAGTTAGTAATTTTTTGTAACCTCAACTCATATGTAGGGTAACTTCGGGCGCATAATGCACTAGTAGCACTTGATATTGGGGCATTATGGCTTGAGTGCCTTTAAAAACCAGTTACAAAATTTATGTTTACAGTGTAAACTGAAAACGATCGCATGATATCGTTTCCACCATTGCTATCTCTACCATATCTGCCGAGAATAATAAAGACAGCTATCTTCAAAACGATATCGTTCGATCGTTTTCGTTTTGCGTGATTAGGCCCCTGGCCACACTATTAATTGTGTGCGGTAAAAGTCATTTGTGGTGTTTGTTGTTCAAGCCTTAAAAAGCTGTAGCACTTTAAAGTTTCACAAGTAGTGTCCAAAAGTGTGCACTTTCTTCCGATCCAACATAGAGGTCAAGTGCCAGGTGCTTTTTTATTGTGGTTTGAAGTGCTCTAGAACAAAAATCCAGGAAAGTTTTTTATGAAAAATTACCCCACCTACCTGTTTTTTTGAACAATTTTCTTGCTAAAACTTACTGTTTCCGTGATATTTGTGCAAAAACATGACGTTTGAACCTTATAAACGGACATAGCTATCATCGAGCTAACCAATGAGTAACCGCCATCCTCAATCCCAATGTTTATACCAAAAATTTGCCACTTGCAGTCAGTTACAAATGTTTTCCTTGAAAAAATCTATTCGTACTAAGATTACAATTTGCACTTAGTTCAAAAATTAAAATTTAATAAAACATTTCACAAGTTTATTTAATTATTCAAATAGTCTATTTTCACATCAGACACAGCCTAGGTATTTTAAAATAAAAAATTTACCCAACAGATCTGAAGAGAAACTAAAAAAATGAAAGGAATATTGGTTTATAGAGAGAAATAACATTTTCGGATTGATTTATAGGGTTTTTTTTTCCGAAAAATGCCCAAACCGCACAGACGTAGAATAAGATGTTCTTAAAAAAAATATTTTTATCTTGCAATTGCAATATTTGTATGGGTCCACTATTGTTTCTCATAGTATAGGGTTATGTCTGATTCTGACTATTGTTTCCTTGAATTCATTATTTTGCTAATAAAGCCTGGTTTATACATCCATGTGAAGTGTAGTTTTCATAGAAAAAAATACTTTTTTTCCTAGGCGTGAAAAACTGTCAAAAACTAAATGCAATTATTTTGGCGACAAGGAGGAACAAATTTGTCTTGCAACAAATGCAAATCAATGGGCTTTTTGTAACAAAATATTATGACGAAAACTATTTTTTTGAAAGCCTCTTGGTTCATTAATTATTGACGTTTCATTTCAAATTTGATTTCACTTCGCTTTGAAGTATAAACTAGGCTTAAGGTTAAGGGGCTTATTGCGAGAGGAATCAAAATAGATTTAAAGTTGAATATATATATAAAAAGTCGATTACCGAAATAAATGTTTTTTTTTTTTTTGGAATAGACTTTCACAACAAGGCCCTTACCTTCTTATTGGCCAAACTCGAAACTACCTTATATTTCACAGCTTATCGGGCAAGTATAGTATGCGATTGCGGGTCAACTACAAATAGAGGAATTAGTTCTACACTTGCACAAGTGCGTACCTATGTTGGAACGTGGTCATTGGGCGAGAGCTTGACTGCATCTATACATCAGATTATTCTAAATTTCACGTATAATAAATATAATCTGTAAATGCTTGGGTTTCCTTCCTCCATCACTCATCACTTGAATTTCGTCTTTTCTCATAAATAGATCTTCCCAGGGACTCTTTCTCTGGCCCTTTGATTGCCAAATTAGGACTTCCACAAGGAAGTCTCTAAGGACCCATTTTTATAACATACCCAGTCTGATTGTGATTTGTTTTTAAGTTGTAAAAGTCTTATAAATCTGTATATTTCTAGCAGCACATCAATTTAATCGTCAGTAAAGATGCCGTCACACCTTGCAAGTAAAGTATTCGCGGCGAACAAGATGATAGATGCAAGCAAATCCTGCGCTGTGTTACGAAAAAGTTAGCGATTGCTTACTTGCTGCCAGAAAAAATTTGCCTGGTATGACGGCCCGAAAAAAGAAGCGATTGCTTCAAATGATTTAGTTGCGTGCAAGTTTTTATTTTTTTTATTTAAGAGTCTATACTTATGAGAATTCCATAATGGTTAGTGCGTTGGACTGTCATGCCGAAGGTCTGGGTACGATTCCCAGCCGCTGCTAAATAAAAAAAATGTTTTTTTTCCGAGGAACTGACAAATCCTCCAAGAGTATACTTATCATGAATAAGTGCTTCTCATCAAGCCGTTCGGACTCGGCAAAAAATTGTAGGTCCCCTCTGTTCCTGCCATCCTGGCCAACAACATGCACACAGAAACGGTTGAGAGTTGTAAGTCACTAGTCCCTGCTTCACCACTAGCTGTTGGGCAACAAAATTTATTTATTTATAACGAATCAAATGTTGCCGAAATTGATCTGCCACCAATCTGCTTCAAAGCTCTGGATTCCATCCCGTTGGTACAGTGATATTTTTGATGTGCCAAACGTAGATATGCGAGTTATACTTGCTTCAGAAACGCTTGCATGGTGTAATTAGTTTATGCAAGCACTTGTACTTAAGTGAATCTCTTGAAATCACTTGCCGCTTGCAGAAGCTACTTGCTTGCAAGCGAACGTATATTTTTCGGTCAAAACTACGGAAAAAATTATATCCCTGTTCCCGGAAGATTCGCATCAGCATTGTATAGTTACTTGGAATTTCAGATATTTTAAAAATATGATGATGCTTCAGATTTTATAGATTTAAGACCGCCTCCGTACATCTTGAACCACTGCGCGGCGTAACAACCTTATGCCTTAAACAGATGTGCAGCAGGTCTGCACGCATCGCTGCGAGTAGAGCTGCAATCAAAACACATGTGCATACACTAAAATATTTATCATACAAAGGACTCCATCACCCTTTTAGTATGAAATTTTTCGGCATTTCAAAATAATTTTTATGCACAAATGTAGTTTTGTATTTTAACTTTATTTTAATATCTTAATCTTCTTGATCCGAGCACTAGAAGCAAAGTTATAATTTTTTTAAGCTACGGAAATCAAAGTTTTTTAAAGATTTTGTTATTTTTTTGGATTAAAATCAATTTTAAGGTGGAAAATTTAGATAAGTGGCTCTGCCGCCTCTCACGTTGCATTTAGCTATAAAAAACTATTTACATATTTGTAGAGGAGGATTGAGGCAATAACTTTTTAAAAATAATTTTTCAAATTATGTAATTTTTCATTCACATTTGCATTTTGAAAAGTGAAAATCAAACCAATGTAGGAATCAATCTGCTTTCTAGTATGAAATAAATTAAACATTCTAAAAAAAATTATACAAAAATGTAGCCTGACATTAATCCTTTCCATAAAAGCCTTAACTTTGAAGATCGGACAATGAAAACCGAAGTTATACGCTTTTCAATCGATCAACTTGAAAACTATTTGTGCACAACGGAACTTTTCTCCACTGAACCTGGTCAGCGGTCGACGAACAACCACTTATTGCTGCGGAGCTGCGCAGCAAATTTAGAAATAGAGACATCGTGCAGCTCTTGAGTTTTTCTGCTCCCATAAGAACCTGTGTTATTTTATTTCGCTGCATGAAAAAGGCTGCACGTGTGTTTAAGCCATTAATAGTACTTGCAGTAGGTTTTCTTGCAAGCACGTAGCTTGACCGCTCATCTTATGAACATCCGATTGAATTTCTTTGTCACAACTGTCTGCAAATCGTTGGTCGTACGCAGGGATGGGACTTTTTGAAAAAATGTCCGAAGTAGATTTGGAAAAAAAACGCAGTAGATTCATCTTTTTCGCAGTAGATTTTTAAATTGTCGAAATATAAATAAGAAATAACATGAATAAACATCAATGATTTAAAATAATAAAATAAATATTCATTTCTCTTTAAAATCCATAACAAAACAAAAATTCAAACATTTATATTCATATCAGTCTTAACATTATTTCAAAAGCAAGATTTTCAATGTTTTTTTTTTTAACTGTCCGTTATCGAACGAAAACTTATTAAAGTGGTCTATAATATGACCGGCGGAAGGCTCCCAACAATCAATATCAACGTCACGCATGCAGAATAACGTTTTTAAAAAGTGTTTGTATTTAATTTGTTTTGTTCTGCTGCGGCACACTATTTTCTCCCCAAAATCGTTTTTTCGTTATTTATTTTGACCCAAAAAGATGTTATGTCACCCGCATCATAATATAAAATAGGATAAATTCCATCAAGAAGAATGAGTTTGACTGCATTCAGTAATAGAATTATACAAATATTTTGTGACATTTACATTTATTGAATGATTTTTTTTTTCTTAAAACCAAAAGTGCAGTAGATTTTATTTAACGGCAGTAGATTGATTTTTCGAACAAAATGCAGTAGATCTACTGCAATTGCAGTAAAGTCACAACCCTGGTCGTACGTTGTTGCTAGCTTTAAAAGCTCTCACCGGCAAAGATCAGTGCCGAGATTCAGCTATTTCAGCGAGTGAGATGAGATGACTCGCCTTACTCGCCGACTCATTTCACTTCACTCGCAAAAGTGATTCAGCTATTTAAGTGAAATGAGTAAGTTCGAATTAAGTTTCGAACATTAGCCCAGGAAAAATGTAGTTTCGCTGCGGAAAAATTCCAAGTGAAGATTTTTGAATGCAATTATCTTTATTTGTGCCTAAGGAATACGCATGCGAAAGTCTACAAACGAAACTGGCTTGCGTTAAAAGTTATTCAAGGTTAAATGTCGAAAATACCGGTTTTCCACGTATAACTTTGAAACGGTACATGGTATTAAAAAGTAATGCATGCAAAACTTGTAGATAATATGATTATCTACAAGAAATGTTAAAACACTTTTTTTTCTCTGACAGATGGTTAAGAAGATATCGGCGTTTCAAAAAACGTAAATTGACGAAAATATCCCTTTTTTGCGTATAACTCAGAAATGGTGAATGTTATTGAAAACATTTATAGACAAAGTTTGTATACTATGTTACCCTCTATTCAAAAAAAATAATAAATTTTTTCTAAGAGTAATAATTTTAAAGATATAATTATTTGAAAAATTTCGTCAAAAACCTGAAATTCCAGACTTTTGCTTTTAAATCTTAAATAACGAAATTTTCATAAAATAATTCATGTTCAGCTTATAGACTATAATGTAATCTACAAAAAATATAAACACACTTTTTTCCACACGAGTGACCAGTAACAAGATATTGCTACTTCAAAAAGGTTGAGTATTGAAAATAAGGATTTTTCGCTTACCACTCTTAAACGGTATATGTTAGAAATTTTATTTTTACACAGTTTGTAGGTTATTTACCCTTCTACAAGAAAATAAAAAAATTTTTTTTTTGTTTGCGGTTATTTAAAAGATATAATATTTTATATAAAATGCACAAAAATCAAAAATAACGGTATTTTGCGGTTTTCTCTTAAATGGTGAAGTTTTTGAAAAATAATTTATACTTTTTGTATAAACAATAATATTCTCTATAAGAACTCTTATGAAGACTTTTTCGATATAAGGCTCCAATAAAAAGATATTGAGACTTCAAAAAGTATCAATTTTCGAAAATGCTGGTTTTTCCGGCTCAAAATGATTCGCCCAGTGACATAAAATAATAATAGGATTTTTTAGAGAGACATAGTACAAACAATTTTTTATACTGAGGGGGGGGTCTATCTCCCCCCAATTAACCGGGAGGAGCAATTTTCTGAAAATAGTACTAAAATTAAAAAAAAAAAAAATAAACAAATGGCAACACTTAAAATAAAGTACTATATTTTTTTTTTAGATTTTCAAGTTTGTTCTTTAATAATTTTTTCAAAATAAGTTATTCCTGCCAATAGTTTTCGAAAAAAATACCTTCAAACCCAACATTAAAAAAAAACTAAAAAAAATTATATAGGTACTGTTCTTTTTTCAAAATATGAAATCAGGAATTATGTTAGTTTCTATTATACACTTTTCCTGTAATTTTTAAATGAACACTGAAAACCAGATGGTTTTATGCCATCTAGTTTTCGAGAAAATTGTAAACTAAGAAAACTATTTTTTTATTATATGTTTTTTTGGTAGTATATCTAGGAAAAATGCGTTACCACTTCGGGAAAATTCCAAGTTAAAATTTTTAAGCGCAATTATCTTTAAATTACCATAAAGAATACTCGTCTAAAAGTCTACACACGAATCTGGCTTGCGCTAAAAGTTATTGAAGGTCAAACGCCAGCATAACCTTTCTGTTTTGGATAGTATCAAGGAGAAAATTCATTTCCACTTGAGGAAAATTCCAAGTTAAATTTTTTAAACGCAATTATCTTTAAATTGGCATAATGAATACTCGTGCAAAAGTCTATACACGAATCTGGCTTGCGCTAAAAGTTATTCAAGGTCAAACGCCAGCAGAATCTTCCTTTTCCTTGATACTATCCAAAAAAAAAAAGGTTATGCTCTAAAAGAAGATTCTGCTGGCGTTTGACCTTGAATAACTTTTAGCGCAAGCCAGATTCGTGTATAGACTTTTGCACGAGTATTCATTATGCCAATTTAAAGATAATTGCGTTTAAAAAATTTAACTTGGAATTTTCCTCAAGTGGAAATGAATTTTCTCCTTGATACTATCCAAAACAGAAAGGTTATGCTCTAAAAGAAGATTCTGCTGGCGTTTGACCTTCAATAACTTTTAGCGCAAGCCAGATTCGTGTGTAGACTTTTAGACGAGTATTCTTTATGGTAATTTAAAGATAATTGCGCTTAAAAATTTTAACTTGGAATTTTCCCGAAGTGGTAACGCATTTTTCCTAGATATACTACCAAAAAAACATATAATAAAAAAATAGTTTTCTTAGTTTACAATTTTCTCGAAAACTAGATGGCATAAAACCATCTGGTTTTCAGTGTTCATTTAAAAATTACAGGAAAAGTGTATAATAGAAACTAACATAATTCCTGATTTCATATTTTGAAAAAAGAACAGTACCTATATAATTTTTTTTAGTTTTTTTTTAATGTTGGGTTTGAAGGTATTTTTTTCGAAAACTATTGGCAGGAATAACTTATTTTGAAAAAATTATTAAAGAACAAACTTGAAAATCTAAAAAAAAAATATAGTACTTTATTTTAAGTGTTGCCATTTGTTTATTTTTTTTTTTTTTAATTTTAGTACTATTTTCAGAAAATTGCTCCTCCCGGTTAATTGGGGGGAGATAGACCCCCCCCTCAGTATAAAAAATTGTTTGTACTATGTCTCTCTAAAAAATCCTATTATTATTTTATGTCACTGGGCGAATCATTTTGAGCCGGAAAAACCAGCATTTTCGAAAATTGATACTTTTTGAAGTCTCAATATCTTTTTATTGGAGCCTTATATCGAAAAAGTCTTCATAAGAGTTCTTATAGAGAATATTATTGTTTATACAAAAAGTATAAATTATTTTTCAAAAACTTCACCATTTAAGAGAAAACCGCAAAATACCGTTATTTTTGATTTTTGTGCATTTTATATAAAATATTATATCTTTTAAATAACCGCAAACAAAAAAAAAATTTTTTTATTTTCTTGTAGAAGGGTAAATAACCTACAAACTGTGTAAAAATAAAATTTCTAACATATACCGTTTAAGAGTGGTAAGCGAAAAATCCTTATTTTCAATACTCAACCTTTTTGAAGTAGCAATATCTTGTTACTGGTCACTCGTGTGGAAAAAAGTGTGTTTATATTTTTTGTAGATTACATTATAGTCTATAAGCTGAACATGAATTATTTTATGAAAATTTCGTTATTTAAGATTTAAAAGCAAAAGTCTGGAATTTCAGGTTTTTGACGAAATTTTTCAAATAATTATATCTTTAAAATTATTACTCTTAGAAAAAATTTATTATTTTTTTTGAATAGAGGGTAACATAGTATACAAACTTTGTCTATAAATGTTTTCAATAACATTCACCATTTCTGAGTTATACGCAAAAAAGGGATATTTTCGTCAATTTACGTTTTTTGAAACGCCGATATCTTCTTAACCATCTGTCAGAGAAAAAAAAGTGTTTTAACATTTCTTGTAGATAATCATATTATCTACAAGTTTTGCATGCATTACTTTTTAATACCATGTACCGTTTCAAAGTTATACGTGGAAAACCGGTATTTTCGACATTTAACCTTGAATAACTTTTAACGCAAGCCAGTTTCGTTTGTAGACTTTCGCATGCGTATTCCTTAGGCACAAATAAAGATAACTGCATTCAAAAATCTTCACTTGGAATTTTTCCGCAGATTGGCAATTTATTTGTACATTTTTCCTGGGCTACATGAGACAAAGAATAAATATAATAGAGCCAAATTCAACCTCCTTGTCACACTCGTACGTTTGATATTCTGTTTCACATCACCACTAATGGACGCGAAATGAAATAACAAATACAATAATGTAAACATATAAATATTAATAATGGAGTATCTTTTGTATAAGAAAAAAACGTAAATAATTGAAAATTAATTATTTTTGTTTTTGTTTATGTGGACTTCTTGAATATAAATTCAATTTTTAAAGTTTTTGTGACCTTTAGTCCATATGCGTTTCGCCCAGGTACAACAATTGGGCTCATCAGTTAGATGTTGTTGTACCCTTCTAAGACGCATAATTTTTAGTCGATGTATACCGACGTGTATTAAATAAACAGCACAAAAGCACTGTAAATTATAATAGGTTCCAGTGGAATTTGGTTAAATTCAGACGACTAGAAATAGATGATGGTAAAGTCCGTGGTCTGGCTGGTATTAAATAAGAAAAAAACGTAAATAATTGAAAATTAATTATTTTTGTTTTTGTTTATGTGGACTTCTTGAATATAAATTCAATTTTTAAAGTTTTTGTGACCTTTAGTCCATATGCGGGAGTATCTTTTGTGTCAATTATTTTTTTGTCGTAATTAAAGTTGAATGCGAGTTTTTACCCTTGAAATTTATAATTCTATTAAACATAATGTGCATATGATAATAAAATAAGATTTTTCAATCAATAAGAGGGTAGTTGTTTTGATCTACATTATTGTTTTTTTTTATTTCACTTCCTATCCATGAATAGCAATTCTTGAGAAAAGCACACATACCTATCCAAAACTGGAAATTTACCAACACATACACCAAGTCACTCCGGAAATATCTGGCGATGGCGAGTAATCTGACATTTCATTTCACTCGCTCACTCACTCCCTTTTGCTAACTGAATCGATCTTTGACGAAAAGTGACTCATCTCACTCACTCCCTGCGGTTTCGAATTAGCTGAATCTCGGCACTGTTGTTGTATTAAAACTTTGAATAAAATGCTACCGATGCTACCGTTTTTTGACTTTTTTAGCTTGAAGAAAACAAAGCCCAGTCTGATATGGATATAACCATAATTCACATAATTCCGTTGGCACAAATAAAGACTTACTGACACTCTTTTTGATGCCTTCTTCTGTGTCTTCCCATGCTCTCGATCATTTGACGTTCAATGTCTTTTAAAAGTGCCTAACTGGCCTGTTTTATTTGTTGGTTGCTTTCAAATTTTGAGTAGCTTCATTATATTTGTAATTATTTTGATAATTATTCGAATCGCATTCGAATCACCCTGTATTATAATATTTAATTCCAATCAAAAATTAAAGAGTCAATATGTAAAATGCTTATCAACCAACCATATAGTCATCAACAAGCCAGACAAATGAGTATAAATATAAATGTACATACATACATACCTATATAATATAACTACAACACAAATCATGTGCCAAAGAAGAGAGTGAAAATTGAAACCAATTTAGCATTTTAGATTTTCTCTATTTTCACTACTTATTAAAGTTTTCATTTTCCCACATTAGATTTCCGAAAGATAGAATGAGATGTAAGATACAACATTTTAAGTTAATAGAAGAAGATAGATGAGGGAAATTGACCGAAGTTTCAGGATTGGCATAAATGTTAAGCAGAAAAAGAACTTTCCTTTTGCTTTGAATTTTCATCATCGCCTCATCACCAACTCAAACACAAGTGTGGAAGTGGCGCTATAGCTTCACTTCAGCTTTAAAAGCGCTGTGTTATGCTGCATTAATCTGTATTTCTCGCATTTTTTTAAATAGGAGGGATGCGTTGAAGACGCTACGGTCTACGGAAGAAAATGCGATAAAAGAGAAAATAAACTCGCGACAACAATCCCACTTCTCTTCCTCTTAGTCGTGTGGCATAACCATCAAAATAAATGCCGCGTAGTGAAAAAATACATCTAATGGATTTATGGACTTTTGCTTAGAAAAAAATGAGGCCTACATAAAAAGAAAAAAAGTTTAATAGAAATAAGCCCTGCATTGCATTGCATTGAAAAAAAAAAACAATTTAACAGTAATTGGAAGCAGCGTTGACGTCCAGAAAATTGAAAAGGTTGCAATGATGATGTCCATAATAAGCATAAAATTACTTAATCCATATGTTTTAAATAAGCGAAATATATTTCGGTTAACCTTAAACTTTCAACTATGCTGTTTTATGTTGTGGAACTTCATTCATAGCTCAGGATGTAAAAGAAGCTTTTTTAAGGCAGTGCAATATATGTATTTTATTGAATGATTGAGACCATCAAGATTTATAATTACGGTCACACTTTTATATTTATTCGATTAAAAAAAAAACCTGTGAAAAATGTGAACACTAGGGTGGTCGAAAATAAATGTCATCTTGGATGACATTTTTTTAATTTTTAAATGAAGAACAAAAATTATCTAATTTTTTAATTTTTTAATTTTTTTATTTCATCTCCTAAGTCGCCATAGGAGTTCATTTGATTGGCTTTTTTTTAGGGCATGTAGGTTGAAAGTAGACAAGAAAGAAATCCTTTGGGAGAGATTTTATATTCCCCTCCCATTAGAAGGAAGGTTCAATTTTATAAAAAAATTATTACACACAAAAGCAACAAGTATATTAAAAAACAGTAACAACATTACAGTATTGTTTTGTAGCTTTTTAGAAAGCCAGAAGTCCATTCTTATGGCTTATTTTTAAATTAAGTTTTTTTCGATCCAAACTAATGAAAATTATTTAAAAACTCAAAATTTTGAAGAAAAATAAAGAAACAATAGATATTCAGCCTTGTTGAGTTTCACGTGATCAACATTCCACCAGGAAAAATTAAAATTTCGGTTTTCGGCTATTGTGAGTTTCACCCGAAAAATTAAAATTTCTGATTTTTGTGAGTACTCATTTTGGGCGAAATGTATCATAATTAAGATCTTAAATTACATTGGTCTGCAAAAATCAACTTTTTTTTTGAAACTATGACAGATTTGACTTTTTTAAATCTAAATCTGGTTTTTATATCACGTCCAGTTTTTTTTTAATTGATTTTTTGGAAAATATGATTGATTTGTAAAAAAAGAGCCCTCTTTGACTTGGTTTACCTGGTAAAAAAAACACTATTTTGCCTATTCTGCTCAAATTTGGAGGACTTACTCCACATAATATTAGCTTTCACATGAAACCAGATTTGTCATCATCCGTCAATGTTCACCTATATTTTAAACCGTTATTAAAAAAAAAAAAAACAACAGAAATTTCGTAGTTTTTATGATTTACGCTGTAAAAAACATATTTTTTGGGAAATAAAAGAATTTCCCTATATTTGATATTCATAAACTCAAGTATACTAAATAAATTTCAATCAAAGACTTTAACAAAAGAAACAACTAAGCGTTTTAAAATCCCAAACACTTCTTTCCCATTGGTGTATTTCACAGAGTTCTCTGTATAAAAAACTGGTAACATATTTTACAATATAAAAAAACACACCGATTCTACAAAACTACACCTTAAAAAAGTAGTTTTAAAAAATAAAATAAACTCAAAAATCCAAATAAACAATTTAGTATAACTTTTTTTCTTTAAACATTTTATTTTGTAGCTTTTAGTCTTTTCATATTTTCCATTGTCTGACGAAAAATTGACCAGCAAAAATCTGCCAGCATTGCTTCTGACAATTTCCCGTTGTATCTTCGTTCTATGTGCATCATGTCTTGATGAAACCTTTCCCCATGTTCATCTGAAACTGCACCAAGGTTTACCGGGAAAAAATCTAAGTGGGAGTCCAAAAAATGAATTTTCAGCAACATGTTGCAATTAAGATCTTTATAACAGCTAATTAACTCTTGGATGATTTCCTTGAATTTACAATATCTTTAAGAGGAAGACGAATTTTAAAAAGATTTAAAATTTGGTTATCACTAATTGTTTGAAGGCGAACTAAAGATAAACAGGTGGTAGAGGTGCCCTTTGGGTAAGTTTTTTTTTTTTGATTTTAGACCAAGAGAATTTCGGACGAAACTCATAATAGCTTTAAAAATTCCGGGGGAAACATTTTTTTCGGGTGAAATATTTTCTGGGCGAAACTCATTATAAGGCTGATTAAAACTTTTTTTTTGTTATTGTATTCAATTGAGTATTCATTCTTTTAGACTGAGAGCCAACGACATAAAAATTAAAGTCATTCATTTGCGTTAAGTTGTAAGTCATATCAATAATAGCCTTTAAGGGTAACCAGTAACCCTTCGTCTGCCTATCTAAATACGTGTCAAATAGGTGTAAAATTTGACGTAAATTTTTACATCTATTTATTTCAATGCCTATTGGTCGATGGGAAAAGTTTGCATACATGAAATATTTAGCTTGCAATTTTGAAAAATTGTTGTCATGGGTCAAACCCTCTGTTGTTTTTCCCTTAAAATATAAAAAGCGCCAAAATTTTCAAAAAAAAACACTCAAGTAAACAAATAATGTTTTGAAACTTCGTGGCTCTCTATCTTCTTAGGGATTCACTACAGAGAGATGGACCTATCACCACAATTAGTCAAAATTGCAAGCTTAATATTTCTTGTATGCACATATTTTTTCCCTCAGACCAATATGCATTGAAATAAATCGATGTACAAAATTAACGTCATATTGTGCACCTGTTCGACACGTATTACGGTAAGCAGACAAACGGCTTAAGGCTATTATTGATACGACTTACAACTTTACGCGAATGACTTGACTTTTTATGCGTCGTTGGCTCCTAAGCCTAGACTATTAATGCTTTTGCTAATTTTAATTCGAATGCTAAAACCATATGGTTTTGTCTTCTAGTATAATAGAAAATTGAAAAATACAAAAAATCTTTTGCCGAAACTTTTTTTTAAAGGAACTTGATTTGAAAATAAACCATAAGAATGGACTTCCAAAAAGGTATAAAACAATACTGTAAGTGTTGCCGTTGATTTTTAATAATTCAATTCAAATATCATTTTATTTCTTCTCTTTAGATAACAAATTTATAGAAAAACAAAATAAAGTAAGACAATGGCCCAAGGCCGTCTGTCAGATTGACATTTTTACTTGCGATATAGGTACTATAAGGCAAGTTTTGGATTCGTGCAAAAAAAAATTTTGAGATAACAATCATACATGATATTACGATGATAGAGAACACCAAAAAAGTGGGTGGCACAATTCTGTCTGTCTGTCAGTTCGTCTACAACCTAAACGGCTCAATCGATTTTCTTCAAACTTGGTACATAGTGGTTTTGGTGATTCTGCCGACACATTTTTTTAATTTTTTTTAGAACCGAAAATAACGGTACCTGCCTTACAACTTTTTTTTATCAATTTCACATTATCGCCTTTTTCTCAAAAACGACTCCACAACCTTTCTTAAAAAAAATCTGTAAATTTATTTTAGTAAAGGCTTCCTTTGGGTGGAAAACCATTTTTCAAAAATGGTTATTAATGGTACCCAAAGAACCATTTTTTTAATCTTTGATCTTCTTCAAAACGGTACGACTGATTTCAATTATTTTTTTATACAGAAGCTTCTAAAAAATATTAATACATAGTCTTGTTTACCAAAATTTTTGAAAAATGGGTATTTTTTGGATTTTTAAAAAATGTTTCAAATTTTTTTTGTAAAATCAAATATTTCGAAAACGACACGATCGATTTTTTTGAAACTCGATACTTTGGAGTTTTATAGTACCTACTCTCTAAAATATTTTTTGAAAAAATTTAACATTTATGAAAAAAAAAAAATAACGGTACCTTTCATACAAAAGTTTAAAAAAAACCGCAAAGGAAAATATTTTTTTTTTTCTCAAAAATGACTCCTACGATTTTGATTAAACTTTTTTCATATACTAAAATTGGTACGATCTACTACCAAAAATTATAAAATTTTACACTTAGCAACTATAAATGGTACCTGTCATAGAACGTATTTTTGCTTTTGAATTTTCTCGTTATCGGCTAAACGGATTTAGAAAATTTGGAGCGGTATAAAACACTTTAACTTCGCCCATTTTTTTGCATTTTTAAAATGCATTTTGGTGGTCAAAGGGCCGTGGAATCGCTGCCAGGTTGCTACCATGAAGTTTGCACTGATCGATCGCTCACTAAATTTGGAGGGGTATAAAAGACTTTGAGCAAAGCGAACATAAAATCGGCAGGTCATCGCTATCCGGAATTAAGTTCAAACTCAGCAGTTCTCCTCTTGCTTTAAACATAAGCGATATTGCTTCGACGTTGTTTTTGTTTTGGAAATATTTTTTTTCGTCTAACAATAAGTCATATTCAAGCTGACTGTAATAACACCTCCTGTATATTGATGATCTCGCAGATTCAAAGTTGTCGAACCGATACTTTTCGTCCAGCTTCTTTAAAAGTCCATACAATTGGCATTTCCAGTTAGCTACATTTGGCAGAGATAGCTCCAAATTGTAGTCACAGAAATCTGCTAAATCCACCCATTTTTTGAACCAGAAAGATTTCCGATTGATAATGAGTTCTGCTATTTTTCTCGGAATTCTGTTACTGTTCCATGATAGGATTTTCAAAACAGAACCGAAATGCAGCTTGAGCGTTATTGCTATAAACATAGGAGCAGTGCTGCCGCTGGAAAAAAAATCAAAAGGGGTCTCGGGACAAAAAAAGGGGCACTTTAAAGAAATTGCCATAATGAAGAGAATTCAAAAAATATTATTAGTACATAATGGAGCAAAGCATTTGATAAAAATGTATCTAAAAACTAAAGCCAAATTTATCCTAATAATAACAAGTACAATTTATTTAACTAAAATTACAACAAAAATGTAGATAAGTAACTATTTTTACCTTCTAAATAAATTCGAAAATTAATTTAATTTATCCCTTTCTTCTGTCATTTTGCAGAATTTAGTACGAAACTTGGTACTATTTTCAAGTAAAAACTCAATTTTTAATGAAAATCATTATATCATTTGACCACCAAAGGGGCCAAACGGCAACGCTGATTGGATGTGAGACTTCCTCCTGGGCATCCGCCTGCTCACTCGACATGGCAAGAGATTTCCAGTGGAGATCTTTCCCAAGAAATCAGAAAAGTGTGAGTCAGCACAAAAGACAGGAGGTGGATCATAGGACACTCACTCGATTGGATCGCATCTCGCCCGAGCTGGCTACACAATGCCGAGCTCAGCAGATTGCAGAATAGCACCGAAACGCGATCGATCCAACCGTATGATCATCAATGCCATCGAGCATATCATGAAACCCCGCAGAAACCCGAATTCTGATTACCCACGATCTTTGGGTCCGGAGGGGAACATGATGCGAAACGCAACCGATTTTCATCTCAGACCCATTTCGCCGCGTTTAGAAAAGAGATCAAGTCTTTGATCTTCATTTCGGAGAATTCGTTTAGGTCGTCAAAAAAAATGACACTGCAAAGCGATTGTGCTCTCATTCTGTCTAGAGCAAAACATTTACAAAGAAAATGAGAAATACAATTGAGTCGGTCATTTCAAAAACAACTTAAGAGCATATTTTTTTCAAATATGCTTTTTTTGCTGTAAATGCTTCCTTAGACGTAGATGCGTATTCTGAAAATTATTGAATAGTAAATACACGCTATCGAGAAACTTATAGGTACATAGAAACTTTTGCAACTCGCTCGCATTTTTTTAAGCCAGTTGATAACCGAGTAGAGCGGCGAGTAATTTGACACCTAATGTACATATGTGCCCAACTTGCTTGCCAGTACTCTCTCGTGTGACCTAAGAGTTAAATATATTGAAAAATGAAAAATTAAAACATGTGACATGTTAATAGGTTAGTATTTAAATGTAATTTTCAATAAAAAGCAATAAAAACCTTTGATTTTGTTTGAATTGTATACGACTGAACCCGTTTTTTGCTAAAACAACGTAAGTCAAGAACGGTTTTTCAGACTATTTTCATGACCTTTTATTGACATAATGTGAAATTTGTTTTATATTTCAATTTCTTAAAACTCTTATACTATATTGAGCCCAAAAAAGTCCTTTAAAACTCGTTTATTTTTTTAATAAAACAGTTTTTATTGATTCCTGAAAAATTCCAAATGTGTGATTTGAAATGACCGATTCAATTATAAGAACGATTTAAATGCTTTTTTATATTTTTTCTATAATTACTTGCATATAGAAGCAACTTGGACATAGAACAAGTATGTGCGTTCCAGTCGTGCATTTCATTTTAGTTTGAAGTTAGATTTTCTTTTAAATTTCTAGCTTGAATTGCGTAAATGGCTGTTTACTACAATCTACATTCGAGGTCATGACAAATTTGATACTCTGACTAAATGAAGCCACAATAACAAAACAATAATCATTCCCAATGAGTTTTAATTTTTGAAAAATTTTCAATAAAAAGTGTCACAGTTAGCAGATAAACACCCATCAGAATCACCCAATAGAATCAACAAATATATGAATCTTCTGCTTAGGCTTCATTCGAATTATTCTTTGTTCTCAAATTGTTTGGTTTACTCTCTGGTGGTGAAATTCGTTTCCTAATGCTTACAAAAGTTCATGAAAAAAGAAGTAATCTAAATAGATTCCTCACATAAAAATTACATATAGAGAAACATATTCATGCGCATGACTGTTTAAAAAGGTTCAAGCAAAAAACCCCACCACAAAAGTGAACAACTGCAGCTTAATTGCAGAACATTGATGTGGGATGATTTCTTAACGCGACCCAGTACCATAAAACAAGCTCTCAAAATTAAAATACTGCATTGATTTAATATAACAATAGAATAGAAATATTTATGTGATTTAAAGAAGAACATTTTGTTATATTAAGAAGAACTGATGCCATGCAAACAATATTTAAAAACAAAGAGATAAAACGCCAATAATGTAGTTTACCGATAGCTCGTGTCCAAAGAAAATTAATCAGGAATACCCCAGAATCTACACGAAAACCAAAAGAAATGATTCCAACCTACTTCTTGTCACGAAAGAGATGTTTGTTAACCAACACTAAAGTTTTTTCTGAAATTTATACAGACGTCTACATGATGTACTTGAGAGCCATAGAGTCCATTGACACTTTTTATTTGCCATACATAGGTAACTACTAAGGAGAAGTTTTGGATTCGTAAAAAAATTGACCTCGAAATTGTACAAACCTGACATTACGATGAGAACATCAAAATGGCTTTTTATAAATATTTTCGGCTAAAGCCTAAACCATAAAGTTTTTTGCTGATCCCTAAGATCTGAAATGGAAATGGAAGTTATACAACCGTTAAAAAAGAAAATTATATGGTCTACATTTAAGTAAAACAAAAAGTGTTAATTTCTGCATTTGCGGGTGGCAATGTTTTTTGTTTGTTATTAAGTGTAATTTGCGGTTCCATGATTTGAAATATAATAACGTGATCTACTCAGTGCAGATAGAATAAAATATTATGATATATGTAGGTAGATATCAGACATTTAGGGCGGTATTCACCGAACAATCATAACTTTAAAGCTTCATAAACCTATTCACCAAGCAATAATAGCGAATATTTAAGAAATATTTAAAAGCGCTCATAAAAGTTATGAGTGGTCCCGATCACTCATAAAGTTATGAGCGCTCTCTTCGAAAACCTTTGAAGTTACCCTGCAAGCAAATTCAGTTACCCATTCTGTCAGTACTTCTTGGATCCTTACAAACATTTTTGTCGCACGCACACATGCTATACCTATTTCCTTTTGTCTTCAGAGATTCTGTTGCTAACAGACAGTTACAGAAAAAAACAGAAAAGTAAAAGATGGTGTGTTCTATGAGTAAAGACTTTGGCCCTGTTCTACATTCTATCCATTTGTGTTCCATGAAGTTTTTCGGAACAGCTTACAACAATTTTCCTGCATTTACTTTTAAAGTGGAGCAAGTGATTGAGAAATGTCAAAGTACCAGATGATTTTTTTGTTTGGGAATTAGCTTAAATTTATCACAGAAGTACTTTTCTTATATTTTTGGACTTAACATTAAGAAAAAGACATACAAAAATATAAGAAATACAGAAAGTTCATAATAAAGTTGAATTCAAAAATAAAGCATACAAATTAAAATTGAAACATTTTTAATTTTGAAATTCCACAGCCGATAGGCAACTGTCAATCCCGTCAACACAAAGCTACACTTTTCTGTTCTTTCTTGTATTGAAAGTTTTCATACATTTCTGCTCTGTTCGGATTTAGCTTTTCTTCATTAAACACAGCTTATACAAACCAACGCGTTGCAACGTTTAACTTTTATCCCCCGCAAGCAAAGGATTGCATTTTGGATCCTGGATCCACGATCGCAGTAAACAACGTATGATCGAAATAATTAAAGAAACTAAAAGAAGATTTCTCTATAAAAACAAAATCAAACATGCAATGATCTTCACCTCGGGACTTACAAAACTAAACTAGAAGAAAATAAGTGGAAATAAAATAAAATCACTGGAGTCACAAAGAATTTATGTATGGGTATGCAACACTCATTTTTTTAAGGATCCAAGAAGTACCGACAAAGTGGGTTTATTTTCTAAAACATTTTAATTTCTCAGTTTGGGGGTGTCTGGTGAAGAGAGAGTTGTTCTCATTTTCGGACTTCGAAAAAGATCTATGAGTGGTTGGTTTCCTTAGTTGGAAAGACAACGCCTGTGGAGTCGGCGTGTGACGATAACTTTCGTAGAAATTTTATTTAATTTTTGACTTAATAATTAACAACTGCACCAATTTCGATAAAAAATTGTATACTTAAAATTTTTATATTTAAAATTTAAATAGTATCTCATAAATATCCAACAGAAACGACTACTAAAATAAACAAATGCTTCTCATGCCTTCGACTCGGACACACTCAGTTAACGCATTGCCATCTTCTTAAAAAGGAAAACATATCCAATTGTTCCAAAGTTAATGATCTTTGCAAATCACTTTTAAACAAAAAATTAATTGACCTCTTATCAACACCCTCTATAGAAAACATAAAAATTTTTATAAAATCTTAACAATACTTAAAATTGAAAATGTTATCTAACGAATATAATCTACTAAAGTATCTATGGAGCTGTCGGAGATTTGTGTTCTTGCTTACACCCCGACTCCACAGGGCATACAGATGCCCAACATCACAACCACAATCCAACCAACAATCAGCAGATTTTTTCTCGCTGGGCAATTCATGTCATGTCGTTTCATTTCCCTCTCACCACTACTTCGATCTTTTGCAATAATACACGCCCTTTAGACTCCAGAAAACAGTAGAAAGACTTTTTTTTAATATCCAGCTACCTCTAGATACAAGGAAAACCAGAAAAAAACTCACATGCACGTGAAACGTCAAATCTCATGGCAAGCTTTGAACAGCGTACATGTCTTGTTCAAAAATTGGTTTTCTTCGACATGTCGTCGACAAGACATGGATTTTTCTGGCTCCATTGGATTTTTATTAGACATGTTCATAGTCTTGGCATCGTTCATGGCAGGTGGAGCCAGCATGTTAGCTATCCCAAACTTTCGACAGCCCCATACATACTGATATTTTACTATGTTATATTGTGTACATCATATTTTGTGAATTCTAGTTGCAAGTCCTGGTAGCTAGAGCTTTTAAAATTTTGTATTATAATGTAAATTCATTTATTTTGTAATAAATAATAATAATAATATTTTCTTTTAATGTTATTCTTCAACATCTTATATTTATATAAAAATCTCGTGTCACGGTGTGCGTCGAAAAACTCCTCCGAAACGGCTGGACAGATTTCTATGAAATTTAGTTTGAATAATTGGTAGGTATGAGAATAGGGGGTAAAGTATTTTTCACCCTCCTACCCCCAAAAACATCCGAGTAATATGCATAATTTCAAATTTAACACTATAGTATGTAAATATAAAATAAAATTATAAATAAACATATGTATGTGAAATGACAAATTGAAAATTAAATTAAATTAAGACATGAGAATTTTATTTTAGATCTACGAGCTATTAGCAACGATACTCTGCAATATAAATTATCAAAAAAATTGAAAGTGAAACTTTAAATTTGAAACTGAAGGTATGCTGTTGTTGTGTGTCGCATAACTTTGTTCCGGTTACCCCAAGTACGACGACAGTTGGCACAATTTATTCGCTGTTGGGGATATATTCCACGTGGATATTGAGCAAATACGTCAGGGTTTGATCATGTTTACCTTCGATTTATTTGAAAATGTGTCAGAACAACGTTAACCAGGTTATACATAACAAATTCAGAATGAAAAGTTTAAGTGACGCGACACTTCACGTCAATAGGTTTGTTCGTTGTTCCATGCCCTAGGACACACTGGGGAATGTCATTTAATTTAACATTGTTAAATAATCTATCCTAAACGGCGAATAAATTGTCCCCACTGTCGTCGTACTTGAAGAAACCGGCGCGGTGCGGCAGCCGGCGTGCAGTAAGTACAGCTCCATCCGAAGCCGAGCCTGAAAAATTCCTAGGCATACATATAACAACAGCTCACATTCAGTTTCTAATTTTATATTTCACTTTCGATTTATACTAACCTTCGATTTATTTGACAATTTATTTAGCAGAACAACGTTTGCCGGGTCAGCTATTATATGCATATGTATGTATAAAAATTAATCCCTATTTCCCTTTCTCACGCCATAATTCATGAATGGCTTCACCAATTTGGAAGTGAAGTTCATAATAAAAAATATTTTTCATAATCTTTTTTTTTACAAGAAACTGCTATTAACGGTACCTGAGGTATGACTTTTTTTATTTTCGATTTTCTCATCAACTGCCCAACTGATTTAAAAACAAAATTTTAATACAAACATTTTTTTTAAAATGCTCTTAGTGTGGCATATCAAAATTTTGAAAAGAAATAAATTTTGGATTAAAAAAAATTAATTAAAAAAAAATTAAATAAAAATGTCAGTTTTTAATGTAAATCAATAAATACTCAAAACTGACATACGACTTCTTTTAAAACGTTAACAAGATTTTATAATAATATATTTTTTTTCTTGCATTTATTCATTTCTCTTCAAGTTATCAAATGGCATTCTTTTCTTTTTATCTCTAAGCCATTTTACAATTAAAAAACGGTTCTTATGATTTTTTTTATAATCAATTTCCGATGGTTTTAGTTGATTTATGTCACACTTATTTATAGGTTGATTTTAATTTACATAAGTTATTTTCTTTGAAATTTGTGGTAGTTTTTTCAAACATCTTTCATATTCTGATTTTGAAACTACAACAAATATTTTCCTTATAAAGTTTACAAAAAAGCTATTTCTACCCTCAATTTTTTCCGAGGAGCTATCTATTTCACGGCTTTCACTTGATGAAGACATTTTTCCACTGAATGTTTTTTTTAATTTGAAACTGAGATTATGATATGGGAAATGTTTTTTGCATACCAAATTGAGATTTGTCCCTTTGTAAATGCTCAATTTCATTAACTATAGCTCATTCCTAGAGCTCAGTCTCATGAGACTGAGTTAGTTCTTTTCGCATTCCACCCAATATCTCATTTCAGCAATGGTTAATCTAAGGTCACTGGAAGATTCATGGTCATTGAGTAAAAAACAGCCTTACGGAAGTATCTTTTCTCCTAAAAAAAAAAATTTAAAATACTACAAAAATACATACAATAGGCTCTAGTCTTTTATAGCCCACTAATGTGTGATTTTATTTTACTAATCTTTTAGGCAAGTGTGTTTTAAAAATTATTAATATAGAATCAAAACATTGAACAAAAATATTGAAAACAAAATTTCATGTGCATAACAACATACAATTTTGCAAATATTTTACAAAATAAAAATTTATCCGAACTCTTAAAATCAGATGCCTTAAGGTCTTTCAGTTTTATAGAAATTTGAGAGTTACCAAAATGAATTTGTTTCTTGTAAAAGTCTTTTGTATTTTTTTCTAATTTACAATTTTTCTGAATAACTAAAAGACATTAAAAAATCTGTTTTTAAGCATTTCAGTGAAAATTGAAAAGCGTTTCGAATGCTAAAATTACATGATTGCGTTAAAAAAAAAACGATACAAATATTTATATTTTTGTTGTCAATTATTTTACTTGCGATGTATAGGTACTCTATGGCAAGTTCGGCACTCGTACAAAAAATCGAACTCGAGCTTTTGATCAAACTTGTTATTACGATGATAGAGAAGCCAAAAATGTTGGTCTCACAATTTTGTGTCTGTCTGTCCGTTGAGCTACAGCCAGTAGCGTAGCTACCGCGGTATCAGCCGTATAAATGATACGGGGCCCCCGAGATAAAGGGGCCCCACGATAAAGAGGACTCGATGTGTGTTAGGAATTTTTCATTGAGATAAATACGACACACAATGTCGATTACAATTTTAAAATGTACTTATTTTTTTTGCATGTGTCTTTTCGATAGTTTTCCTACGTAGGTGTCCTAATGTATCTTTATCTACATCCTACCAACTAAAGTAACCAGAACGTGCAACCACTTTGCTTTTTTATTGGAGCGCGTGCCAGAGTCCAACAAAAATTAGACGAAAATATGGCAAAACTAAAAAAAAATCTTACAAAACTGAATTAAGTTGTGTCGGTCTTAAGCATTTAATAAAAATTTCCTACTCTTAAGTCCTAATTTGAGCTGGGGCTTATATTCTTAGGTGAAAGCAAATGTTAATATGCACTTATAAAAATAGCTTGCTTTTTATCATACAATCAATAGTTTAGAGAAAAACCTGCAAGAACTTTATGACCAGTTTAGTCGAAAATATCTATTAAAATTTCATAAGAGCAACGGATTTTGAGAGAAACGTGCCACACTCCGACTGCGGCACACTAGGGTAAATGTAAATACTGAGCGCACTGAGCATTTTACCGTGTTTTTCTAAAAATCTCTGCTCTGCCGAAAAAAGTGTTATAATCTTTAATGTGTACAACTTTATGAGATAAAATTAAAAATCTATTCAAAAAACAAACGGTTTTTAAGGCAATTATAAAAACTTTATTTTGTCCATTTAACCGTACAAATAAAAGGCAATCATTAAACCACCATAACTTTAAGACTAAGATTAAACGGTCAATGTTAATGGTCAACGCATTGACTCCTTGACGTCATCAGAAACATCGTCAATATACTTTCAACGTAGACCGCGTCAACACAAGAAACGTTGACGAGCAGACGAATAACGCCAATCGGTCAATGTTGTCCCTTAATGCGTTAACGTGTTATATATGTTAACGCAATTGGTACTCTTTGGTGCCAATGAATTGATATGTGAAACGTTCACGGTTACACTACTAACTTGACCACATTTAAATATATGCATGATACGTTGACGCGGAGCGGACAGGAACAAAATTCAATCATTTTAACTTTGACGATCACATGACATTGGCTGTACTCGTAGTATTACCGAACAATGCAATGTAAATGGATGGAAAACCCTAAAAATTAGACATTTTTGAAGTATGGAAATAAACCTTTGCCTTCAAAATAAATTTCGTCCCTCATCTATCAAGCTATTAGCCCTGTGTTTTAGTGCATTTTTATCTTCGCTTAGAAAAAAGTAGCATGTTAATTACAACAACAAACTGCACTGAGGGAAAAACCTATGCACTCAGCACAAAGATATTTATGTAAAAGTTATGTACCAAAGTTTGTATGGAACTGCCATAAAAGTTGTATTTACTGAGTGGATTCAACGTGCACTGGTTACATTTGAAATTATGTGTCAAAAGAAATCACCAAAATATATGTATTCAGTGTAAGGAAATTTTATTACATGCATTGAATATAGATCATATTGACTCAATATATAATATTGTATTGACTAAACACTATCTAAAATTCTATTACAAGCATCGTGTGCTTATTCAATATTTATGTGGCAAACATTTAAAAAACTGCCAGCAATTAAAAAAAAAAAACATAAATCACAGCAAGTTATCCGATGGCTACAAGCAGCGTGTATTCAGTCTATATTTAAGTATAGAAATATCTGAAACTCACCATCTATCCAAATAAAAAATGGTTACTCATATTACAGCGAATAATGCAATGAGTATAAGCAACGTGTATCCATTCAATATGAAGAAGTAATATTTAAAACCTGTCAGTTATCAAAATAAAACAATAATGGATTTCACAGTCGATCATGCGATGAGTAGAAGCAACGTGTATTGATTCAATATTTATGTAATAACATTTAACCAGTATACCAAGTTATGCGTTGAGTATAAAGGTACGTTTGTTCAGTCTATATTTTATTTAAAATTACCTCAAACTCCCAGTAAAAACTATAACCACTACATACACATATGCGATGCGTATAGGCAGCGTGTATTTATTCAAAATTCGCATACAATTCGTCTAACGCAATTTGTATTAACTATGCCTGGCCCCAGGCAAAAAAACTTCCAGCTTAATGATTAGGAACTCTAATCTTGTTGGATATAGTTTACAGTCGATTTGCGTTGAAAAACTCATGTAAGTTGAACTGAACTTTATACAAATTGCGTATGACAAAGCCCTCACTATGTCACAGATGAGTTCAAGTGAGTAAGCCGAACGAAACGCCAATTTGTAGGACTAAAGGCCATAAAAAGCTATTTTGAATCAATCGTTTTTATGTAATGAGTACATTTTTAATGCACTCATTACATAAATGCAAGTATATATATATACTTGCATTTATGTAATGAGTGCATTAAAAATGTACTCACTAAACAAATATTTTCTCATCACTGACAACTTTTACATAATTATGTAATGAATAAATAATTCTTTACTCATCACAGGATTCCTAGTTTTATTTATGTACTGAACACAAAAAACATTAGTTTTTATGTTATCAGTGCAAACAATCTATGCTCACTAAATTATTGTTTACTCATCACAGATAAATGTAACGCATTTTTGTAATGAGCACATATAATATTTGTATTTATGTAATGAGTGCACTAAAAATGTACTCATTACCTAATTATTTGCTCATCACAGATAACTTTTATGTAATTATGCCATGAGTAAATAATTCTATACTCATCACAGGATTATTAGCCTTATTTATGTAGTGAATACAACAAATATTTGTATTAAAGTAATCATTGCAAACAATCTGTACTCAGAAAATAATTGTGTACTTATCACAGATAATTGTAAAGTATTTATGTAATAAGTATACATAAAATGTTCCTACTACACAATTATTTACTCATATATGTAAAGATTACATAGAGTATCTATATTTATGTAATGAGTCCATAGATACTGTACTCACTACATACTCATCCGGTAATATTATTGTGATGTGTGTAAGGAATATTTATTTATATTTAATGAATGTGTAAAATCTTCACTCACTACATACAAATTTTCTCAACACAGATAACCGCCACACATTAATGTAGTGAATCCATGGCATATTTATATAAATGTAATGAGTGTATGGAAAAATGCATGCCTTTACCCTATACCTTTACTCACTAAACAACCATGTATACTCATCGCAGACAACCCTCATGGATTTATGTATTGACTCAAATTGAACATTATTATTAATGCAATGATTCTATAGACGCTTCGCTGAGTACATAATTACGAAAATTATTGCGAGGTATCCGACAGTGTTTTGTGCGATGGGTCAATAGATTCTTCATTGCCTATACATCATGCAAATAAATGTTTGTATACAGTACAGATTTGATAATGGAATCAGTACACAATGTTATGTGTGCAGAAAAATATGGGATGAGTCAATACATTTATGGGCTATGTGCATACATTTTTCCCTCAGTGTGGTATAATTCCGTATTGTTGTTGTATTTAACATGCTACTTTTTTCTAAGCGAAGATAAAAATGCACTAAAAAACAGGGCTATTATAACTTTCGATGTATTAAAAATCTTCAAAAAATATGCAAAATTTTCTAGGCTGATATGAAGCTCAACGCAAGCTACGTTGACTTGGCAGAAAATTCTGCTGTGTCAAAGTAAGAATACAGTCAACGCGTTGCTGAACTTGTTCTAACTTTGTTGACAGAGTGATCACACGGCCAACGAAAATAATCATCGCATTGACCCCTAAATTTGTGCCAACGAGAGTGTCTACACAGCCGTCAACGCTTCGAAAGTATTCTTTTAAAAGTATTCAACTTTGGGATAGAATTTGCCGTCACTTTGACTTGAGAGTCAACACGTTGAACATTTGCGTTGACCGTCTAATCGCAGCTTAATATATGTAAAGTTCCTAGATTGTTATACTTTTAAAATAAGTTGATGTTAGTATAGGAAGCAAAAAAGGTAGTGCCATTGTCATTAAAAAGGGGGCCCCTAAACAATTTTTGATACGGGGCCCCGGAATGCTCGCTACGCTACTGGCTACAGCCTAAACAGCAAGATCGACTTTCTTTAAGGTTGGTACATAGCGTTTTTAGGTCATTCTCACAATTTTTTGCTTAGAACCAAAATTAAGAGTTCGTGTCCCACAGTTTTTTTAGCCTTTTTTGGTAATTCTCACAATCAAAATTAAGAGTATGTGCCCCACAATTATTTTAACATTTTTACAATGGCTTTACAACATTTCCTGAAAAAAATCATAAATTAATTTAAATATAAGCTACCTTTGGATCGGAATTTTTTTTTTAAATCGTTATTAATGGTATATACCTCCAAAGGAACTATTTTTTATTTTCGATTTTCTTCAAAACGGTAATACTGATTTCAATAAATTGTTTTTACTTCTTCTTCTTCTAGAGAATATAAATAGTATTTTGTGTACCAAAATGTTTAAACAAATATTTTTTTTTTGGATTTTAAAAAAATGTTTCATTTTATTATCGGCAACGACATAATCTTTTTTTTTGAACCTAGGAACTTAGAAGTTTTTTAACACTCTAGAATATTTAAAGAATCAAATTTACTTTTATGACAAAAAATAACGGAAGCTTCTATTGAAAAGTTTCAAAACCATTAACTACTCCAAAATTTATTCAAATTTTCACTAAGCCACTATTAATATGAAGTACCCCTCATAAAATGCTTTTTTTTACTTTGAATTTGCTCATTATCCGCTGAACGGATTTAGTGGGGTAAGTCTGCGCACTTTTTTGAAAATAAAGCATAAGAATAGGCTTCTGGCTTTCGAAAAAGCCCTGAGTCTCTGTGATGGGCAAGATAAAAACTCAAAAAATGAAACACCCTCCTGTACGTGTTGCCGTTGATGATTAAATATATATATATTTTTTTTTTTCATTTAAAGTAATTTTTTATAAAATTACCCATTTCGATTCAAGCGGGGAAAATATAACCACCCTCCTCTACGATTTATTTCTTGTCTACTTTCAACATACATGCTCTGAATTTGTTGGCAGATTTTACGTGAATTATCTAGTTTTCAAAAACAGGGCCAATTAAATTAATTCCTAAAGCGACTATAGGCAGGGGATGAAAATAGAAAATAGGGAATTCTTCATTTGGAGCCTCTTTAAACCCATCCAAATATAAAAACTAGAAAAAAAAATATAGTAACCATCCTAATATACGTACAGAAAATTGGCCATTACAGAATTAAAGATAACTTAGATGTTCAAAATCCAAGTGTACCAAGTGAATCTTATTATGTTTTATTTATTTCACTGGTCAGCTTTATCGGTTAATGATTTCTGTCAGAATTAATATTTTGGTAACCAAAATAGCAATTAAAATCATTGTATATATTTCATATAAATACTAAATAAATATAAATACTAAATACTAAATTTATTTATTAAACGTCTTACAATTGAAATCTATAACTACACTTATAACTGAAAGTTTACAAACCGAGAACAATAATCCAAATATCAAGCAAATTAATTTTGAAATAAAAAACATTACAATTACATTGCAATCAGCTGAAATCACATCACATTGTAAACATTTCCATAATTCCAAAGCATTCTCTTGCCTAAGTTTATCTCACAGTGAGTTGACGCAATTCGTCTGAATTGCAAAAAAAAAATAACTCAAACAATAACAGAGCCCGAACCTTAGACTATACGATGGTATGTATATATCTAAAAACATATTGCACCTACCTCATAGGAATGAGGTCAAATGTGCTGGTGGTATCTTTGTGTGCTGCTATATACATAATTATATACTCAAGGCAACTGTGTTGCAATATTTGCTTATGATTTTATTTTTGCTTGTTGCTGTATTTCCCCCCCTCCACCTGTACTGTTGGAAGTATTTAAACTTGCTTTTAGGGCAAGTATTGGTTTTATTAAAAAAAAATTATTAAGGAGCTACGAAAATAAGATTTTGCTTAATTATTATGTCCCTTCCCCACTGTCCCTCGCTATATGCCATGCAATGCCAATATTCTATGTCACACTTTCTGAAGATTTAGTAGGGCAGGGAACTACAGCTATGGAATATGATTTATAAAATAGCTTCAAAACGGTTTCAATTAATAAATTTTATTTCTGATCCACGTAGGTACTTGAAATTGTTAGGTTCTGTGGTCACAATTTTCCAAATTTCAAAGTTTTTATTTTTACGTGGTTCTTAATATCCATGCTATTGATCGCAATCATAATTCCAAAAATAAATCTTGTAAGTTTCGTAATAAAAATAAAGTTTGACTGAGTCATCTTTCAAAAAAATTTTGTAGCTAATTTCTGAACTTAGTGTTAAAAAAAATGCACCATACTACCCTCGGCAAGTTATTTTAAAAATTTGTCATTTTTATCAAATTTTCAAAATGACACAATACTTGCTACCTACATATTTATTCGGAAAAAATATTTTTGATTTTTTATTTACAAAAGGACCCCAGTTCACTTCATACCATTGAACGTGAATTTTTCTTTTTTTGTACTCAAACATCGGTTTTATCGTAGTGTGTGTAAGATAAACAGAGAAATTAAAATACAACACTGTTTGCCGTAAATTAGAGTGAGTTAAACCTATAACGGTTGGGGTAACCGGGGCAATAGACTAATTGTCAATAACTTCAAATTTACACAGTCAAATTGATTTTTCTTTTTGTTCTTAGATACCTCAGAGCTGTCCGCTTAGTCTTACCATATTCTTATTATTCTGGGGTACACCTAGTTTCAAAGATATTATGAAAAAATAGTTTTTTGCATCCAGGGCTATTTTTTGTACTCCCTAGTGTTTTCCGCTTTTCGATTCGGTTTTTGAGTCTAGCTCCAAAAATTTGTTGGAATTTATAGTAAAGCTGTGTTTCTGAATTTGTCTATTTGAGCTATTTATATTTCCCGTTATGAAAAAAAATCAATTTTATTGCAAAATGGTCGGTCGGGGCAGGTTGACTAATTTTGTTTGGGGTAAGTTGACTCATTATTTTGTATGTTTTCAATATTCTAGTTTTAATCAAATTTATTATAAATCCACTGTATCTTTTATAACAAGAAGAGGGTTTGTTTATTTCTTTTTTATTTATACTTTGTTTTCAAATAATGTTTCTATAGTGTAGCTGTTATAAAAATATATATTTTGTTGTTACAAAAATGTGAGCACAAATATATTGTTATATCATATTAATATCATAAATCGGTGTCTATCGTTATAAGTTTGATAATAAAACAGTTTTACATACGAAACGCTGTGCGCAAAACTAAAGCATAGTCAACTTACCCCAAAGTGTTTGCCAACTTACCCCGATTTCTGGGTAAGTTGACCCATTAGAGGTCATCCCGCAAATTTAAGAAACAAGGATT